>CAXDIW010000205.1:1342776-2685553 GCA_963989415.1 Cerceris ruficornis
TGGACTCTTCTGCGCCTTCTTGCATGCTTCCGCCCCTTCTTGGACGCTTCCGCGCCTACTTGCACGGTTCTGCGCCTGCTTGCACGGTTCCGCGCCTGCTTGGACGCTTCCGCGCCTGCTTGGACGCTTCCGCGCCTGCTTGGACGCTACCGCGCCTGCTTGGACGCTACCCCGCCTGCTTGGACGCTTCCGCGCCTGCTTGGACGCTTCCCCGACTGCTTGGACGCTACTTCGCCTGCTTGGACGCTTCCGCGACTGCTTGGACGCTTCCGCGCCTGGTTGGACACTACCGCGCCTGCTTGGACACTTCCGCGACTGCTTGGACGCTTCCGCGCCTGCTTGGACGCTTCCGCGCCTTCTTGCATGCTTCCGCGCCTACCTGGACGTTTCCGCGCCTGCTTGGACGCTTCCCCGCCTGCTTGGACGCTACCGCGAAGGCTTGGACGCTTCCGCGCCTTCTTGCATGCTTCCGCGCCTACTTGGACGTTTCCGCGCCTGCTTGGACGCTTCCGCGATTGCTTGGACGCTACCGCGCCTGCTTGGACGCTTCCGCGACTGCTTGGACGCTTCCGCGCCTGCTAGGACTCTTCTGCGCCTTCTTGCATGCTGCCGCGCCTACTTGGACGTTTCCACGACTGCTTGGACGCTTCCGCGACTGCTTGCATGCTTCCCCGCCTGCTTGGACGTTACCGCGCCTGCTTGGACTCTTCTGCGCCTGCTTGGACTCTTCTGCGCCTGCTTGGACTCTTCTGCGCCTGCTTGGACTCTTCTGCGCCTTCTTGCATGCTGCCGCGCCTACTTGGACGTTTCCACGACTGCGTGGACTCTTCTGCGCCTTCTTGCATGCTTCCGCGCCTGCTTGGACGCTTCCGCGACTGCTTGGACGCTTCCGCGCCTGGTTGGACGATACCGCGCCTGCTTGGACTCTTCTGCGCCTTCTTGCATGCTTCCGCGCCTGCTTGGACGTTTCCGCGCCTGCTTGGACGCTTCCGCGACTGCTTGGTCGCTTCCGCGGCTGCTTGAACTCTTCTGCGCCTTCTTGCATGCTTCCGAGCCTATTTGGACGCTTCCGCGCCTGCTTGGACTCTTCTGCGCCTTCTTTCATGCTTCCGCGCCTGCTTGGACATTTCCGCGCCTGCTTGGACGCTTCCGCGCCTGCTTGGACTCATCTGCGCCTTCTTGCATGCTGCCGCGCCAACTTGGACGCTTCCGCGCCTGGTTGGACGCTACCGCGCCTGCTTGGACGCTTCCGTGACTGCTTGGACGCTTCCGCGCCTGCTTGGACGCTTCCGCGCCTGCTTGGACGCTTCCGAGACTGCTTGGACGCTTCCGCGCCTGCTTGGACGCTTCCGCGACTGCTTGGATGCTTCCGCGCCTGCTTGGACTCTTCTGCGCCTGCTTGGACTCTTCTGCGCCTGCTAGGACGTTTCCGCGACTGCTTGGACGCTACCGCGCCTGCTTGGACGCTTCCGCGACTGCTTGGACGCTTCCGCGCCTGCTTGGACTCTACTGCGCCTGCTTGGACTCTTCTGCGCCTTCTTGCATGCTTCCGCGACTGCTTGGACGCTTCCGCGACTGCTTGGCCGCTACCGTGCCTGCTTGGAAGCTTCCGCGACTGCTTGGACGCTTCCGCGCCTGGTTGGACGCGACCGCGCCTGCTTGAACGCTTCCGCGACTGCTTCGACGCTTCCGCGCCTGTGTGGACTCTTCTGCGCCTGCTTGGACTCTTCTGCGCCTTCTTGCATGCTTCCGCGCCTGCTTGGACGCTACCGCGCCTGCTTGGACGCTTCCGCGACTGCTTGGACGCTACCGCGCCTGCTTGGACGCTTCCGCGACTGCTTGGACGCTACCGCGCCAGCTTGGACGCTTCCGCGACTGCTTGGACGCTTCCGCGCCTGCTTGGACTCTTCTGCGCCTTCTTGCATGCTGCCGCGCCTACTTGGACGCTTCCGCTCCTGGTTGGACGCTACCGCGCCTGCTTGGACTCCTCTGCGTCTTCTTGCATGCTTCCGCGCCTGCTTGGACGTTTCCGCGCCTGCTTGGACGCTACCGCGCCTGCTTGGACGTTTCCGCGCCTGCTTGGACGCTACCGCGCCTGCTTGGACGCTTCCGCGACTGCTTGGACGCTACCGCGCCAGCTTGGACGCTTCCGCGACTGCTTGGACGCTTCCGCGCCTGCTTGGACTCTTCTGCGCCTTCTTGCATGCTGCCGCGCCTACTTGGACGCTTCCGCGCCTGGTTGGACGCTACCGCGCCTGCTTGGACGCTTCCGCGACTGCTTGGACGCTTCCGCGCCTGCTTGGACTCTTCTGCGCCTTCTTGCATGCTGCCGCGCCTACTTGGACGTTTCCACGCCTGCTTGGACGCTTCCGCGCCTGCTTGCATGCTTCCCCGCCTGCTTGGACGCTTCCGCGCCTGCTTGGACTCTTCTGCGCCTTCTTGCATGCTTCCGCGCCTGCTTGGACGTTCCCGCGCCTGCTAGGACGCTACCGCGCCTGCTTGGACGCTACCGCGCCTGCTTGCATGCTTCCGCGCCTGCTTGGACGTTTCCGCGCCTGCTTGGACGCTTCCGCGACTGCTTGGACGCTTCCGCGCCTGCTTGGACTCTTCTGCGCCTGCTTGCATGCTTCCGCGCCTGCTTGGACGTTTCCGCGACTGCTTGGACGCTTCCGCGCCTGGTTGGACGCTACCGCGCCTGCTTGGACGCTGCCGCGACTGCTTGGACGCTTCCGCGCCTGCTTGGGCTCTTCTACGTCTTCTTGCATGCTTCCGCGACTGCTTGGACGCTTCCGCGACTGCTTGGCCGCTACGGCGCCTGCTTGGAAGCTTCCGCGCCTGCTTGGACACTTCTACGCCTTCTTGCATGCTTCCGCGCCTGCTTGGACGTTTCCGCGCCTACTTGGACGCTACCGCGCCTGCTTGGACGCTTCCGCGACTGCTTGGACGCTTCCGCGCCTGCTTGGACTCTTCTGCGCCTTCTTGCATGCTTCCGCGCCTGCTTGGACGTTTCCGCGCCTGCTTGGACGCTTCCGCGACTGCTTGGACTCTTCCGCGCCTGCTTGGACTCTTCTGCGCCTGCTTGCATGCTTCCGCGCCTGCTTGGACGTTTCCGCGACTGCTTGGACGCTTCCGCGCCTGGTTGGACGCTACCGCGCCTGCTTGGACGCTGTCGCGACTGCTTGGACGCTTCCGTGCCTGCTTGGACACTTCTACGCCTTCTTGCATGCTTCCGCGCCTGCTTGGACGTTTCCGCGCCTACTTGGACGCTACCGCGCCTGCTTGGAGGCTTCCGCGCCTGCTTGGACTCTTCTGCGCCTTCTTGCATGCTTCCGCGCCTGCTTGGACGTTTCCGCGCCTGCTTGGACTCTTCTGCGCCTTCTTGCATGCTTCCGCGTCTGCTTGGACGCTGCCGCGACTGCTTGGACGCTTCCGCGCCTGCTTGGGCTCTTCTACGTCTTCTTGCATGCTTCCGCGCCTGCTTGGACGCTTCCGCGCCTGCTTGGACGCTACCGCGCCTGCTTGGACGCTTCCGCGCCTGCTTGGACGCTTCCGCGCCTGCTTGGACGCTTCCGCGCCTGCCTGGACGCTTCCGCGCCTGCTTGCACGGTTTCGCGCCTGCTTGGACGCTCCCACGCCTGCTTGGACGTTTCCGCGCCTACTTGGACGCTTCCGTGCCTGGTTGGACGCTACCGCGCCTGCTTGGACGCTTCCGCGCCTGCTTGGACGCTACCGCGCCAGCTTGGACGCTTCAGCGACTGCTTGGACGCTTCCGCGCCTGCATGGACGCTTCCGCGCCTGCTTGGACTCTTCTGCGCCTTCTTGCATGCTTCCGCGCCTGCTTGGACGTTTCCGCGCCAGCTTGGACACTACCGCGCCTGCTTGGACGCTTCCGCGCCTGCTTGGACGCTTCCGCGACTGCTTGGACGCTTCCGCGCCTGCTTGGACGCTACCGCGCCTGCTTGGACGCTTCCGCGACTGCTTGGACGCTACTGCGCCTGCTTGGACGCTTCCGCGCCTGCTTGGACGCTTCCGCACCTGCATGGACGCTTCCGCGCCTGCTTGGACGCTTCCGTGCCTACTTGCACGGTTCTGCGCCTGCTTGGACGCTTCCGCGCCTGCTTGGACTCTTCCACGCCTGCTTGGACGTTTCCGCGCCTGCTTGGACGCTACCGCGCCTGCTTGGACGCTTCCGCGCCTGCTTGGACGTTTCCGCGCCTGCTTGGACGCTTCCGCGCCTGCTTGCATGCTTCCCCGCCTGCTTGGACGCTTCCGTGCCTGCTTGGACTCTTCTGCGCCTGCTTGGACTCTTCTGCGCCTGCTTGCATGCTTCCGCTCCTGCTTGGACTCCTCTACGTCTTCTTGCATGCTTCCGCGCCTGCTTGGACGTTTCCGCGCCTGCTTGGACGCTTCCGCGCCTGCTTGCATGCTTCCCCGCCTGCTTGGACGCTTCCGCGCCTGCTTGGACTCTTCTGCGCCTTCTTGCATGCTTCCGCGCCTGCTTGGACGTTTCCGCCCCTGCTTGGACGCTACCGCGCCTGCTTGGAGGCTTCCGCGTCTGCTTGGACGCTTCCGCGCCTGCTTGCACGCTTCCGCGCCTGCTTGGACGCTTCCGCGCCTAATTGGACTCTTCTGCGCCTTCTTGCATGCTTCCGCGCCTGCGTGGAAGCTTCCGCGACTGCTTGGACGCTTCCGCGCCTGCTTGGACTCTTCTGCGCCTTCCTGCATGCTTCCGCTCCTGCTTGGACTCCTCTACGTCTTCTTGCATGCTTCCGCGCCTGCTTGGACGTTACCGCGCCTGCTTGGACGCTACCGCGCCTGCTTGGACGCTTCCGCGCCTGCTTGGACGCTTCCGCGCCTGCTTGGACTCTTCTGCGCCTTCTTGCATGCTTCCGCGCCTGCTTGGACGTTCCCGCGCCTGCTAGGACGCTACCGCGCCTGCTTGGACGCTACCGCGCCTGCTTGCATGCTTCCGCGCCTGCTTGGACGTTTCCGCGCCTGCTTGGACGCTTCCGCGACTGCTTGGACGCTTCCGCGCCTGCTTGGACTCTTCTGCGCCTGCTTGCATGCTTCCGCGCCTGCTTGGACGTTTCCGCGACTGCTTGGACGCTTCCGCGCCTGGTTGGACGCTACCGCGCCTGCTTGGACGCTGCCGCGACTGCTTGGACGCTTCCGCGCCTGCTTGGGCTCTTCTACGTCTTCTTGCATGCTTCCGCGACTGCTTGGACGCTTCCGCGACTGCTTGGCCGCTACCGCGCCTGCTTGGAAGCTTCCGCGCCTGCTTGGACACTTCTACGCCTTCTTGCATGCTTCCGCGCCTGCTTGGACGTTTCCGCGCCTACTTGGACGCTACCGCGCCTGCTTGGACGCTTCCGCGACTGCTTGGACGCTTCCGCGCCTGCTTGGACTCTTCTGCGCCTTCTTGCATGCTTCCGCGCCTGCTTGGACGTTTCCGCGCCTGCTTGGACGCTTCCGCGACTGCTTGGACTCTTCCGCGCCTGCTTGGACTCTTCTGCGCCTGCTTGCATGCTTCCGCGCCTGCTTGGACGTTTCCGCGACTGCTTGGACGCTTCCGCGCCTGGTTGGACGCTACCGCGCCTGCTTGGACGCTGTCGCGACTGCTTGGACGCTTCCGTGCCTGCTTGGACACTTCTACGCCTTCTTGCATGCTTCCGCGCCTGCTTGGACGTTTCCGCGCCTACTTGGACGCTACCGCGCCTGCTTGGAGGCTTCCGCGCCTGCTTGGACTCTTCTGCGCCTTCTTGCATGCTTCCGCGCCTGCTTGGACGTTTCCGCGCCTGCTTGGACTCTTCTGCGCCTTCTTGCATGCTTCCGCGTCTGCTTGGACGCTGCCGCGACTGCTTGGACGCTTCCGCGCCTGCTTGGGCTCTTCTACGTCTTCTTGCATGCTTCCGCGCCTGCTTGGACGCTTCCGCGCCTGCTTGGACGCTACCGCGCCTGCTTGGACGCTTCCGCGCCTGCTTGGACGCTTCCGCGCCTGCTTGGACGCTTCCGCGCCTGCCTGGACGCTTCCGCGCCTGCTTGCACGGTTTCGCGCCTGCTTGGACGCTCCCACGCCTGCTTGGACGTTTCCGCGCCTACTTGGACGCTTCCGTGCCTGGTTGGACGCTACCGCGCCTGCTTGGACGCTTCCGCGCCTGCTTGGACGCTACCGCGCCAGCTTGGACGCTTCAGCGACTGCTTGGACGCTTCCGCGCCTGCATGGACGCTTCCGCGCCTGCTTGGACTCTTCTGCGCCTTCTTGCATGCTTCCGCGCCTGCTTGGACGTTTCCGCGCCAGCTTGGACACTACCGCGCCTGCTTGGACGCTTCCGCGCCTGCTTGGACGCTTCCGCGACTGCTTGGACGCTTCCGCGCCTGCTTGGACGCTACCGCGCCTGCTTGGACGCTTCCGCGACTGCTTGGACGCTACTGCGCCTGCTTGGACGCTTCCGCGCCTGCTTGGACGCTTCCGCACCTGCATGGACGCTTCCGCGCCTGCTTGGACGCTTCCGTGCCTACTTGCACGGTTCTGCGCCTGCTTGGACGCTTCCGCGCCTGCTTGGACTCTTCCACGCCTGCTTGGACGTTTCCGCGCCTGCTTGGACGCTACCGCGCCTGCTTGGACGCTTCCGCGCCTGCTTGGACGTTTCCGCGCCTGCTTGGACGCTTCCGCGCCTGCTTGCATGCTTCCCCGCCTGCTTGGACGCTTCCGTGCCTGCTTGGACTCTTCTGCGCCTGCTTGGACTCTTCTGCGCCTGCTTGCATGCTTCCGCTCCTGCTTGGACTCCTCTACGTCTTCTTGCATGCTTCCGCGCCTGCTTGGACGTTTCCGCGCCTGCTTGGACGCTTCCGCGCCTGCTTGCATGCTTCCCCGCCTGCTTGGACGCTTCCGCGCCTGCTTGGACTCTTCTGCGCCTTCTTGCATGCTTCCGCGCCTGCTTGGACGTTTCCGCCCCTGCTTGGACGCTACCGCGCCTGCTTGGAGGCTTCCGCGTCTGCTTGGACGCTTCCGCGCCTGCTTGCACGCTTCCGCGCCTGCTTGGACGCTTCCGCGCCTAATTGGACTCTTCTGCGCCTTCTTGCATGCTTCCGCGCCTGCGTGGAAGCTTCCGCGACTGCTTGGACGCTTCCGCGCCTGCTTGGACTCTTCTGCGCCTTCCTGCATGCTTCCGCTCCTGCTTGGACTCCTCTACGTCTTCTTGCATGCTTCCGCGCCTGCTTGGACGTTACCGCGCCTGCTTGGACGCTACCGCGCCTGCTTGGACGCTTCCGCGACTGCTTGGACGCTTCCGCGCCTGGTTGGACGCTACCGCGCCTGCTTGGAATCTTCTGCGCCTTCTTGCATGCTGCCGCGCCTACTTGGACGTTTCCACGCCTGCTTGGACGCTTCCGCACCTGCTTGCATGCTTCCCCGCCTGCTTGGACGCTTCCGCGCCTGCTTGGACTCTTCCGCGCCTGCTTGGAATCTTCTGCGCCTTCTTGCATGCTGCCGCGCCTACTTGGACGTTTCCACGCCTGCTTGGACGCTTCCGCGCCTGCTTGCATGCTTCCCCGCCTGCTTGGACGCTTCCGCGCCTGCCTGGACTCTTCTGCGCCTTCTTGCATGCTTCCGCCCCTTCTTGGACGCTTCCGCGCCTACTTGCACGGTTCTGCGCCTGCTTGCACGGTTCCGCGCCTGGTTGGACACTACCTCGCCTGCTTGGACACTTCCGCGACTGCTTGGACGCTTCCGCGCCTGCTTGGACGCTTCCGCGACTTCTTGCATGCTTCCGCGCCTACCTGGACGTTTCCGCGCCTGGTTGGACGCTACCGCGCCTGCTTGGACGCTTCCGCGACTGCTTGGACGCTTCCGCGCCTGCTTGGACTCTTCTGCGCCTTCTTGCATGCTGCCGCGCCTACTTGGACGTTTCCACGCCTGCTTGGACGCTTCCGCGCCTGCTTGCATGCTTCCCCGCCTGCTTGGACGCTTCCGCGCCTGCTTGGACTCTTCTGCGCCTTCTTGCATGCTTCCGCGCCTGCTTGGACGTTCCCGCGCCTGCTAGGACGCTACCGCGCCTGCTTGGACGCTTCCGCGCCTGCTTGCATGCTTCCGCGCCTGCTTGGACGTTTCCGCGCCTGCTTGGACGCTTCCGCGACTGCTTGGACGCTTCCGCGCCTGCTTGGACTCTTCTGCGCCTGCTTGCATGCTTCCGCGCCTGCTTGGACGTTTCCGCGACTGCTTGGACGCTTCCGCGCCTGGTTGGACGCTACCGCGCCTGCTTGGACGCTGCCGCGACTGCTTGGACGCTTCCGCGCCTGCTTGGGCTCTTCTACGTCTTCTTGCATGCTTCCGCGACTGCTTGGACGCTTCCGCGACTGCTTGGCCGCTACCGCGCCTGCTTGGAAGCTTCCGCGCCTGCTTGGACACTTCTACGCCTTCTTGCATGCTTCCGCGCCTGCTTGGACGTTTCCGCGCCTACTTGGACGCTACCGCGCCTGCTTGGACGCTTCCGCGACTGCTTGGACGCTTCCGCGCCTGCTTGGACTCTTCTGCGCCTTCTTGCATGCTTCCGCGCCTGCTTGGACGTTTCCGCGCCTGCTTGGACGCTGCCGCGCCAGCTTGGACGCTTCAGCGACTGCTTGGACGCTTCCGCGCCTGCATGGACGCTTCCGCGCCTGGTTGGACGCTACCGCGCCTGCTTGGAATCTTCTGCGCCTTCTTGCATGCTGCCGCGCCTACTTGGACGTTTCCACGCCTGCTTGGACGCTTCCGCACCTGCTTGCATGCTTCCCCGCCTGCTTGGACGCTTCCGCGCCTGCTTGGACTCTTCCGCGCCTGCTTGGAATCTTCTGCGCCCTCTTGCATGCTGCCGCGCCTACTTGGACGTTTCCACGCTTGCTTGGACGCTTCCGCGCCTGCTTGCATGCTTCCCCGCCTGCTTGGACGCTTCCGCGCCTGCCTGGACTCTTCTGCGCCTTCTTGCATGCTTCCGCCCCTTCTTGGACGCTTCCGCGCCTACTTGCACGGTTCTGCGCCTGCTTGCACGGTTCCGCGCCTGCTTGGACGCTTCCGCGCCTGCTTGGACGCTTCCGCGCCTGCTTGGACGCTACCGCGCCTGCTTGGACGCTACCCCGCCTGCTTGGACGCTACTTCGCCTGCTTGGACGCTTCCGCGACTGCTTGGACGCTTCCGCGCCTGGTTGGACACTACCGCGCCTGCTTGGACACTTCCGCGACTGCTTGGACGCTTCCGCGCCTGCTTGGACGCTTCCGCGACTACTTGCATGCTTCCGCGCCTACCTGGACGTTTCCGCGCCTGGTTGGACGCTACCGCGCCTGCTTGGACGCTTCCGCGACTGCTTGGACGCTTCCGCGCCTGCTTGGACTCTTCTGCGCCTTCTTGCATGCTGCCGCGCCTACTTGGACGTTTCCACGCCTGCTTGGACGCTTCCGCGCCTGCTTGCATGCTTCCCCGCCTGCTTGGACGCTTCCGCGCCTGCTTGGACTCTTCTGCGCCTTCTTGCATGCTTCCGCGCCTGCTTGGACGTTCCCGCGCCTGCTAGGACGCTACCGCGCCTGCTTGGACGCTTCCGCGCCTGCTTGCATGCTTCCGCGCCTGCTTGGACGTTTCCGCGCCTGCTTGGACGCTTCCGCGACTGCTTGGACGCTTCCGCGCCTGCTTGGACTCTTCTGCGCCTGCTTGCATGCTTCCGCGCCTGCTTGGACGTTTCCGCGACTGCTTGGACGCTTCCGCGCCTGGTTGGACGCTACCGCGCCTGCTTGGACGCTGCCGCGACTGCTTGGACGCTTCCGCGCCTGCTTGGGCTCTTCTACGTCTTCTTGCATGCTTCCGCGACTGCTTGGACGCTTCCGCGACTGCTTGGCCGCTACCGCGCCTGCTTGGAAGCTTCCGCGCCTGCTTGGACACTTCTACGCCTTCTTGCATGCTTCCGCGCCTGCTTGGACGTTTCCGCGCCTACTTGGACGCTACCGCGCCTGCTTGGACGCTTCCGCGACTGCTTGGACGCTTCCGCGCCTGCTTGGACTCTTCTGCGCCTTCTTGCATGCTTCCGCGCCTGCTTGGACGTTTCCGCGCCTGCTTGGACGCTACCGCGCCAGCTTGGACGCTTCAGCGACTGCTTGGACGCTTCCGCGCCTGCATGGACGCTTCCGCGCCTGCTTGGACTCTTCTGCGCCTTCTTGCATGCTTCCGCGCCTGCTTGGACGTTTCCGCGCCAGCTTGGACACTACCGCGCCTGCTTGGACGCTTCCGCGCCTGCTTGGACGCTTCCGCGACTGCTTGGACGCTTCCGCGCCTGCTTGGACGCTACCGCGCCTGCTTGGACGCTTCCGCGACTGCTTGGACGCTACTGCGCCTGCTTGGACGCTTCCGCGCCTGCTTGGACGCTTCCGCACCTGCATGGACGCTTCCGCGCCTGCTTGGACGCTTCCGTGCCTACTTGCACGGTTCTGCGCCTGCTTGGACGCTTCCGCGCCTGCTTGGACTCTTCCACGCCTGCTTGGACGTTTCCGCGCCTGCTTGGACGCTACCGCGCCTGCTTGGACGCTTCCGCGCCTGCTTGGACGTTTCCGCGCCTGCTTGGACGCTTCCGCGCCTGCTTGCATGCTTCCCCGCCTGCTTGGACGCTTCCGTGCCTGCTTGGACTTTTCTGCGCCTGCTTGGACTCTTCTGCGCCTGCTTGCATGCTTCCGCTCCTGCTTGGACTCCTCTACGTCTTCTTGCATGCTTCCGCGCCTGCTTGGACGTTTCCGCGCCTGCTTGGACGCTTCCGCGCCTGCTTGCATGCTTCCCCGCCTGCTTGGACGCTTCCGCGCCTGCTTGGACTCTTCTGCGCCTTCTTGCATGCTTCCGCGCCTGCTTGGACGTTTCCGCCCCTGCTTGGACGCTACCGCGCCTGCTTGGAGGCTTCCGCGTCTGCTTGGACGCTTCCGCGCCTGCTTGCACGCTTCCGCGCCTGCTTGGACGCTTCCGCGCCTGATTGGACTCTTCTGCGCCTTCTTGCATGCTTCCGCGCCTGCGTGGAAGCTTCCGCGACTGCTTGGACGCTTCCGCGCCTGCTTGGACTCTTCTGCGCCTTCCTGCATGCTTCCGCTCCTGCTTGGACTCCTCTACGTCTTCTTGCATGCTTCCGCGCCTGCTTGGACGTTACCGCGCCTGCTTGGACGCTACCGCGCCTGCTTGGATGCTTCCGCGACTGCTTGGACGCTTCCGCGCCTGGTTGGACGCTACCGCGCCTGCTTGGAATCTTCTGCGCCTTCTTGCATGCTGCCGCGCCTACTTGGACGTTTCCACGCCTGCTTGGACGCTTCCGCACCTGCTTGCATGCTTCCCCGCCTGCTTGGACGCTTCCGCGCCTGCTTGGACTCTTCCGCGCCTGCTTGGAATCTTCTGCGCCTTCTTGCATGCTGCCGCGCCTACTTGGACGTTTCCACGCCTGCTTGGACGCTTCCGCGCCTGCTTGCATGCTTCCCCGCCTGCTTGGACGCTTCCGCGCCTGCCTGGACTCTTCTGCGCCTTCTTGCATGCTTCCGCCCCTTCTTGGACGCTTCCGAGCCTACTTGCACGGTTCTGCGCCTGCTTGCACGGTTCCGCGCCTGCTTGGACGCTTCCGCGCCTGCTTGGACGCTTCCGCGCCTGCTTGGACGCTACCGCGCCTGCTTGGACGCTACCCCGCCTGCTTGGACGCTACTTCGCCTGCTTGGACGCTTCCGCGACTGCTTGGACGCTTCCGCGCCTGGTTGGACACTACCGCGCCTGCTTGGACACTTCCGCGACTGCTTGGACGCTTCCGCGCCTGCTTGGACGCTTCCGCGCCTTCTTGCATGCTTCCGCGCCTACCTGGACGTTTCCGCGCCTGCTTGGACGCTTCCCCGCCTGCTTGGACGCTACCGCGCCGGCTTGGACGCTTCCGCGCCTGCTTGGAGGCTTCCGCGTCTGCTTGGACGCTTCCGTGCCTACTTGCACGGTTCTGCGCCTGCTTGGACGCTTCCGCGCCTGCTTGGACTCTTCCACGCCGGCTTGGACGCTTCCGCGCCTGCTTGGAGGCTTCCGCGTCTGCTTGGACGCTTCCGCGCCTGCTTGCACGCTTCCGCGCCTGCTTGGACGTTTCCGCGCCTACTTGGACGCTACCGCGCCTGCTTGGACGCTTCCGCGACTGCTTGGACGCTTCCGCGCCTGCTTGGACTCTTCTGCGCCTTCTTGCATGCTTCCGCGCCTGCTTGGACGTTTCCGCGCCTGCTTGGACGCTACCGCGCCAGCTTGGACGCTTCAGCGACTGCTTGGACGCTTCCGCGCCTGCATGGACGCTTCCGCGCCTGCTTGGACTCTTCTGCGCCTTCTTGCATGCTTCCGCGCCTGCTTGGACGTTTCCGCGCCAGCTTGGACACTACCGCGCCTGCTTGGACGCTTCCGCGCCTGCTTGGACGCTTCCGCGACTGCTTGGACGCTTCCGCGCCTGCTTGGACGCTACCGCGCCTGCTTGGACGCTTCCGCGACTGCTTGGACGCTACTGCGCCTGCTTGGACGCTTCCGCGCCTGCTTGGACGCTTCCGCACCTGCATGGACGCTTCCGCGCCTGCTTGGACGCTTCCGTGCCTACTTGCACGGTTCTGCGCCTGCTTGGACGCTTCCGCGCCTGCTTGGACTCTTCCACGCCTGCTTGGACGTTTCCGCGCCTGCTTGGACGCTACCGCGCCTGCTTGGACGCTTCCGCGCCTGCTTGGACGTTTCCGCGCCTGCTTGGACGCTTCCGCGCCTGCTTGCATGCTTCCCCGCCTGCTTGGACGCTTCCGTGCCTGCTTGGACTTTTCTGCGCCTGCTTGGACTCTTCTGCGCCTGCTTGCATGCTTCCGCTCCTGCTTGGACTCCTCTACGTCTTCTTGCATGCTTCCGCGCCTGCTTGGACGTTTCCGCGCCTGCTTGGACGCTTCCGCGCCTGCTTGCATGCTTCCCCGCCTGCTTGGACGCTTCCGCGCCTGCTTGGACTCTTCTGCGCCTTCTTGCATGCTTCCGCGCCTGCTTGGACGTTTCCGCCCCTGCTTGGACGCTACCGCGCCTGCTTGGAGGCTTCCGCGTCTGCTTGGACGCTTCCGCGCCTGCTTGCACGCTTCCGCGCCTGCTTGGACGCTTCCGCGCCTGATTGGACTCTTCTGCGCCTTCTTGCATGCTTCCGCGCCTGCGTGGAAGCTTCCGCGACTGCTTGGACGCTTCCGCGCCTGCTTGGACTCTTCTGCGCCTTCCTGCATGCTTCCGCTCCTGCTTGGACTCCTCTACGTCTTCTTGCATGCTTCCGCGCCTGCTTGGACGTTACCGCGCCTGCTTGGACGCTACCGCGCCTGCTTGGATGCTTCCGCGACTGCTTGGACGCTTCCGCGCCTGGTTGGACGCTACCGCGCCTGCTTGGAATCTTCTGCGCCTTCTTGCATGCTGCCGCGCCTACTTGGACGTTTCCACGCCTGCTTGGACGCTTCCGCACCTGCTTGCATGCTTCCCCGCCTGCTTGGACGCTTCCGCGCCTGCTTGGACTCTTCCGCGCCTGCTTGGAATCTTCTGCGCCTTCTTGCATGCTGCCGCGCCTACTTGGACGTTTCCACGCCTGCTTGGACGCTTCCGCGCCTGCTTGCATGCTTCCCCGCCTGCTTGGACGCTTCCGCGCCTGCCTGGACTCTTCTGCGCCTTCTTGCATGCTTCCGCCCCTTCTTGGACGCTTCCGAGCCTACTTGCACGGTTCTGCGCCTGCTTGCACGGTTCCGCGCCTGCTTGGACGCTTCCGCGCCTGCTTGGACGCTTCCGCGCCTGCTTGGACGCTACCGCGCCTGCTTGGACGCTACCCCGCCTGCTTGGACGCTACTTCGCCTGCTTGGACGCTTCCGCGACTGCTTGGACGCTTCCGCGCCTGGTTGGACACTACCGCGCCTGCTTGGACACTTCCGCGACTGCTTGGACGCTTCCGCGCCTGCTTGGACGCTTCCGCGCCTTCTTGCATGCTTCCGCGCCTACCTGGACGTTTCCGCGCCTGCTTGGACGCTTCCCCGCCTGCTTGGACGCTACCGCGCCGGCTTGGACGCTTCCGCGCCTTCTTGCATGCTTCCGCGCCTACTTGGACGTTTCCGCGCCTGCTTGGACGCTTCCGCGATTGCTTGGACGCTACCGCGCCTGCTTGGACGCTTCCGCGACTGCTTGGACGCTTCCGCGCCTGCTAGGACTCTTCTGCGCCTTCTTGCATGCTGCCGCGCCTACTTGGACGTTTCCACGACTGCTTGGACGCTTCCGCGCCTGCTTGCATGCTTCCCCGCCTGCTTGGACGTTACCGCGCCTGCTTGGACTCTTCTGCGCCTGCTTGGACTCTTCTGCGCCTGCTTGGACTCTTCTGCGCCTTCTTGCATGCTGCCGCGCCTACTTGGACGTTTCCACGACTGCGTGGACTCTTCTGCGCCTTCTTGCATGCTTCCGCGCCTGCTTGGACGCTCCCGCGCCTGCTTGGACGCTTCCGCGACTGCTTGGACGCTTCCGCGCCTGGTTGGACGATACCGCGCCTGCTTGGACTCTTCTGCGCCTTCTTGCATGCTTCCGCGCCTGCTTGGACGTTTCCGCGCCTGCTTGGACGCTTCCGCGACTGCTTGGTCGCTTCCGCGGCTGCTTGAACTCTTCTGCGCCTTCTTGCATGCTTCCGAGCCTATTTGGACGCTTCCGCGCCTGCTTGGACTCTTCTGCGCCTTCTTGCATGCTTCCGCGCCTGCTTGGACATTTCCGCGCCTGCTTGGACGCTTCCGCGCCTGCTTGGACTCATCTGCGCCTTCTTGCATGCTGCCGCGCCAACTTGGACGCTTCCGCGCCTGGTTGGACGCTACCGCGCCTGCTTGGACGCTTCCATGACTGCTTGGACGCTTCCGCGCCTGCTTGGACGCTTCCGCGCCTGCTTGGACGCTTCCGCGACTGCTTGGACGCTTCCGCGCCTGCTTGGACGCTTCCGCGACTGCTTGGACGCTTCCGCGCCTGCTTGGACTCTTCTGCGCCTGCTTGGACTCTTCTGCGCCTGCTAGGACGTTTCCGCGACTGCTTGGACGCTACCGCGCCTGCTTGGACGCTTCCGCGACTGCTTGGACGCTTCCGCGCCTGCTTGGACTCTACTGCGCCTGCTTGGACTCTTCTGCGCCTTCTTGCATGCTTCCGCGACTGCTTGGACGCTTCCGCGACTGCTTGGCCGCTACCGTGCCTGCTTGGAAGCTTCCGCGACTGCTTGGACGCTTCCGCGCCTGGTTGGACGCGACCGCGCCTGCTTGAACGCTTCCGCGACTGCTTCGACGCTTCCGCGCCTGTGTGGACTCTTCTGCGCCTGCTTGGACTCTTCTGCGCCTTCTTGCATGCTTCCGCGCCTGCTTGGACGCTACCGCGCCTGCTTGGACGCTTCCGCGACTGCTTGGACGCTACCGCGCCTGCTTGGACGCTTCCGCGACTGCTTGGACGCTTCCGCGCCTGCTTGGACTCTACTGCGCCTTCTTGCATGCTTCCGCGACTGCTTGGACGTTTCCGCGACTGCTTGGACGCTACCGCGCCTGCTTGGACGCTTCCGCGACTGCTTGGACGCTTCCGCGCCTGCTTGGACTCTACTGCGCCTGCTTGGACTCTTCTGCGCCTTCTTGCATGCTTCCGCGACTGCTTAGACGCTTCCGCGACTGCTTCGACGCTTCCGCGCCTGTGTGGACTCTTCTGCGCCTGCTTGGACTCTTCTGCGCCTTCTTGCATGCTTCCGCGCCTGCTTGGACGCTACCGCGCCTGCTTGGACGCTTCCGCGACTGCTTGGACGCTACCGCGCCTGCTTGGACGCTTCCGCGCCTGCTTGGACGCTGCCGCGACTGCTTGGACGCTTCCGCGCCTGCTTGGGCTCTTCTACGTCTTCTTGCATGCTTCCGCGCCTGCTTGGACGTTTCCGCGCCTGCTTGGACGCTTCCGCGCCTGCTTGGACTCTTCTGCGCCTTCTTGCATGCTTCCGCGCCTGCTTGGACGTTTCCGCGCCTGCTAGGACGCTACCGCGCCTGCTTGGACGCTTCCGCGCCTGCTTGCATGCTTCCGCGCCTGCTTGGACGTTTCCGCGCCTGCTTGGACGTTTCCGCGCCTGCTTGGACGCTTCCGCGACTGCTTGGACGCTTCCGCGCCTGCTTGGACTCTTCTGCGCCTGCTTGCATGCTTCCGCGCCTGCTTGGACGTTTCCGCGACTGCTTGGACGCTTCCGCGCCTGGTTGGACGCTACCGCGCCTGCTTGGACGCTGCCGCGACTGCTTGGACGCTTCCGCGCCTGCTTGGACTCTTCCGCGCCTGCTTGGACTCTTCTGCGCCTGCTTGCATGCTTCCGCGCCTGCTTGGACGTTTCCGCGACTGCTTGGACGCTTCCGCGCCTGGTTGGACGCTACCGCGCCTGCTTGGACGCTGCCGCGACTGCTTGGACGCTTCCGTGCCTGCTTGGACACTTCTACGCCTTCTTGCATGCTTCCGCGCCTGCTTGGACGTTTCCGCGCCTACTTGGACGCTACCGCGCCTGCTTGGACGCTTCCGCGCCTGCTTGGACTCTTCTGCGCCTTCTTGCATGCTTCCGCGCCTGCTTGGACGTTTCCGCGCCTGCTTGGACTCTTCTGCGCCTTCTTGCATGCTTCCGCGTCTGCTTGGACGCTGCCGCGACTGCTTGGACGCTTCCGCGCCTGCTTGGGCTCTTCTACGTCTTCTTGCATGCTTCCGCGCCTGCTTGGACGCTTCCGCGCCTGCTTGGACGCTACCGCGCCTGCTTGGACGCTTCCGCGCCTGCTTGGACGCTACCGCGCCAGCTTGGACGCTTCAGCGACTGCTTGGACGCTTCCGCGCCTGCATGGACGCTTCCGCGCCTGCTTGGACGCTACCGCGCATGCTTGGACGCTTCCGCGACTGCTAGGACGCTTCCGCACCTGGTTGGACGCTACCGCGCCTGCTTGGACGCTTCCGCGCCTGCTTGGACTCTTCTGCGCCTTCTTGCATGCTTCCGCGCCTGCTTGCATGCTTCTGCGCCTGCTTGGACGCTACCGCGCCTGCTTGGACGCTACCGCGCCAGCTTGGACGCTCCGCGCCTGCTAGGACGCTTCCGCACCTGGTTGGACGCTACCGCGCCTGCCTGGACGCTTCCGCGCCTGCTTGCACGGTTTCGCGCCTGCTTGGACGCTCCCACGCCTGCTTGGACGTTTCCGCGCCTACTTGGACGCTTCCGTGCCTGGTTGGACGCTACCGCGCCTGCTTGGACGCTTCCGCGCCTGCTTGGACGCTACCGCGCCAGCTTGGACGCTTCAGCGACTGCTTGGACGCTTCCGCGCCTGCATGGACGCTTCCGCGCCTGCTTGGACGCTTCCGTGCCTACTTGCACGGTTCTGCGCCTGCTTGGACGCTTCCGCGCCTACTTGGACTCTTCCACGCCTGCTTGGACGTTTCCGCGCCTGCTTGGTCGTTTCCCCGCCTGCTTGGACGTTACCGCGCCTGCTTGGACGCTTCCGCGACTGCTTGGACGCTTCCGCGCCTGCTTGGACGCTACCGCGCCTGCTTGGACGCTTCCGCGACTGCTTGGACGCTACTGCGCCTGCTTGGACGCTTCCGCGCCTGCTTGGACGCTTCCGCACCTGCATGGACGCTTCCGCGCCTGCTTGGACGCTTCCGTGCCTACTTGCACGGTTCTGCGCCTGCTTGGACGCTTCCGCGCCTGCTTGGACTCTTCCACGCCTGCTTGGACGTTTCCGCGCCTGCTTGGTCGTTTCCCCGCCTGCTTGGACGCTACCGCGCCTGCTTGGACACTTCCGCGACTGCTTGGTCGCTTCCGCGCCTGCTTGGACGCTACCGCGCATGCTTGGACGCTTCCGCGACTGCTAGGACGCTTCCGCACCTGGTTGGACGCTACCGCGCCTGCTTGGACGCTTCCGCGCCTGCTTGGACTCTTCTGCGCCTTCTTGCATGCTTCCGCGCCTGCTTGCATGCTTCTGCGCCTGCTTGGACGCTACCGCGCCTGCTTGGACGCTACCGCGCCAGCTTGGACGCTCCGCGCCTGCTTGGACGCTTCCGCGACTGCTTGGACGCTTCCCCGCCTGCTTGGACCCTTCTGCGTCTTCTTGCATGCTTCCGTGCCTACTTGGACGTTTCCGCGCCTGCTTGGACGCTACCGCGCCTGCTTGGACGCTTCCGCGACTGCTTGGACGCTTCCGCGACTGCTTGGACGATTCCGCGCCTGCTTGCATGCTTCCTCACCTGCTTGGACGATTCCGCGCCTGCTTGCACGGTTCCGAGCCTGCTTGGACGCTTCCGCGCCTGCTTGGACTCTTCTGCGCCTTCTTGCATGCTTCCGCGCCTGCTTGGACGCTTCCGCGCCTGCTTGCACGGTTCTGCGCCTGCTTGGACGCGTCCGCGCCTGCTTGGAAGCTTCCGCGCCTGCTTGGACGTTTTCGCGCCTGCTTGGACTCTTCTGCGCCTTCTTGCATGCTTCCGCGCCTACTTGGACGTTTCCGCGCCTGCTTGGACGCTTCCGCGCCTGCTTGCATGCTTCCTCACCTGCTTGGACGATTCCGCGCCTGCTTGCACGGTTCCGAGCCTGCTTGGACGCTTCCGCGCCTGCTTGGACTCTATTGCGCCTTCTTGCATGCTTCCGCGCCTGCTTGGACGCTTCCGCGCCTGCTTGCACGGTTCTGCGCCTGCTTGGACGCGTCCCCGCCTGCTTGGACGCTTCCGCGCCTGCTTGGACGCTACCGCGCCTGCTTGGACGCTACCGCGCCTGCTTGGACGCTCCGCGCCTGCTTGGACGCTTCCGCGACTGCTTGGACGCTTCCCCGCCTGCTTGGACCCTTCTGCGTCTTCTTGCATGCTTCCGTGCCTACTTGGACCTTTCCGCGCCTGCTTGGACGCTACCGCGCATGCTTGGACGCTTCCGCGCCTGCTTGGACTCTTCCACGCCTGCTTGGACGTTTCCGCGCCTGCTTGGTCGTTTCCCCGCCTGCTTGGACGCTACCGCGCCTGCTTGGACGCTTCCGCGACTGCTTGGTCGCTTCCGCGCCTGCTTGGACGCTTCCGCGACTGCTTGGACGCTTCCGCGCCTGCTTGGACTCTTCTGCGTCTTCTTGCATGCTTCCGCGCATGCTTGGACGCTACCGCGCCTGCTTGGACGCTTCCGCGCCTGCTTGGACGCTTCCGCACCTGTTTGGGCTCTTCTGCGCCTTCTTGCATTCTTCCGCGCCTGCTTGGACGCTTCCACGCCTTGTTGGACGCTACCGCGCCTGCTTGGACGCTACCGCGCCTGCTTGGACGCTTCCGCGACTGCTTGGACGCTTCCGCGCCTGCTTGGACTCTTCTGCGTCTTCTTGCATGCTTCCGCGCCTGCTTGGACGTTTCCGCGCCTGCTTGGACGTTGCCGCGCCTGCTTGGACGCTACCGCGCCTGCTTGGACGCTTCCACGACTGCTTGGACGCTTCCGCGACTGCTTGGACGCTTCCGCGCCTGGTTGGACGCTACCGCGCCTGCTTGGACGCTTCCGCGCCTGCTTGGACGCTTCCGCACCTGTTTGGACTCTTCTGCGCCTTCTGGCATGCTTCCGCGCCTGCTTGGACGTTTCCGCGCCTGCTTGGACTCTTCTGCGCCTTCTTGCATGCTTCCGCGCCTGCTTGGACGTTTCCGCGCCAGCTTGGACACTACCGCGCCTGCTTGGACGCTTCCGCGACTGCATGGACGCTTCCGCGCCTGCTTTGACGCTTCCGCGCCTGCATGGACGCTTCCGCGCCTGCTTGGACGCTTCCGCGCCTGCTTGGACGCTTCCGCGACTGCTTGGACGCTTCCGCACCTGTTTGGACTCTTCTGCGCCTTCTTGCATGCTTCCGCGCCTGCTTGGACGTTTCCGCGCCTGCTTGGACTCTTCTGCGCCTTCTTGCATGCTTCCGCGCCTGCTTGGACGTTTCCGCGCCAGCTTGGACACTACCGCGCCTGCTTGGACGCTCCGCGCCTGCTTGGACGCTTCCGCGACTGCTTGGACGCTTCCCCGCCTGCTTGGACCCTTCTGCGTCTTCTTGCATGCTTCCGTGCCTACTTGGACGTTTCCGCGCCTGCTTGGACGCTACCGCGCATGCTTGGACGCTTCCGCGACTGCTAGGACGCTTCCGCACCTGGTTGGACGCTACCGCGCCTGCTTGGACGCTTCCGCGCCTGCTTGGACTCTTCTGCGCCTTCTTGCATGCTTCCGCGCCTGCTTGCATGCTTCTGCGCCTGCTTGGACGCTTCCGCGACTGCTTGGACGCTACCGCGCCAGCTTGGACGCTTCCGCGACTGCTTGGACGCTTCCGCGCCTGCTTGGACTCTTTTGCGCCTTCTTGCATGCTGCCGCGCCTACTTGGACGCTTCCGCTCCTGGTTGGACGCTACCGCGCCTGCTTGGACTCCTCTGCGTCTTCTTGCATGCTTCCGCGCCTGCTTGGACGTTTCCGCGCCTGCTTGGGCGCTACCGCGCCTGCTTGGACGTTTCCGCGCCTGCTTGGACGCTACCGCGCCTGCTTGGACGCTTCCGCGACTGCTTGGACGCTACCGCGCCAGCTTGGACGCTTCCGCGACTGCTTGGACGCTTCCGCGCCTGCTTGGACTCTTCTGCGCCTTCTTGCATGCTGCCGCGCCTACTTGGACGCTTCCGCGCCTGGTTGGACGCTACCGCGCCTGCTTGGACGCTTCCGCGACTGCTTGGAAGCTTCCGCGCCTGCTTGGACTCTTCTGCGCCTGCTTGCATGCTGCCGCGCCTACTTGGACGTTTCCACGCCTGCTTGGACGCTTCCGCGCCTGCTTGCATGCTTCCCCGCCTGCTTGGACGCTTCCGCGCCTGCTTGGACTCTTCTGCGCCTTCTTGCATGCTTCCGCGCCTGCTTGGACGTTTCCGCGCCTGCTAGGACGCTACCGCGCCTGCTTGGACGCTTCCGCGCCTGCTTGCATGCTTCCGCGCCTGCTTGGACGTTTCCGCGCCTGCTTGGACGCTTCCGCGACTGCTTGGACGCTTCCGCGCCTGCTTGGACTCTTCTGCGCCTGCTTGCATGCTTCCGCGCCTGCTTGGACGTTTCCGCGACTGCTTGGACGCTTCCGCGCCTGGTTGGACGCTACCGCGCCTGCTTGGACGCTGCCGCGACTGCTTGGACGCTTCCGCGCCTGCTTGGGCTCTTCTACGTCTTCTTGCATGCTTCCGCGACTGCTTGGACGCTTCCGCGACTGCTTGGCCGCTACCGCGCCTGCTTGGAAGCTTCCGCGCCTGCTTGGACACTTCTACGCCTTCTTGCATGCTTCCGCGCCTGCTTGGACGTTTCCGCGCCTACTTGGACGCTACCGCGCCTGCTTGGACGCTTCCGCGACTGCTTGGACGCTTCCGCGCCTGCTTGGACTCTTCTGCGCCTTCTTGCATGCTTCCGCGCCTGCTTGGACGTTTCCGCGCCTGCTTGGACGCTTCCGCGACTGCTTGGACTCTTCCGCGCCTGCTTGGACTCTTCTGCGCCTGCTTGCATGCTTCCGCGCCTGCTTGGACGTTTCCGCGACTGCTTGGACGCTTCCGCGCCTGGTTGGACGCTACCGCGCCTGCTTGGACGCTGCCGCGACTGCTTGGACGCTTCCGTGCCTGCTTGGACACTTCTACGCCTTCTTGCATGCTTCCGCGCCTGCTTGGACGTTTCCGCGCCTACTTGGACGCTACCGCGCCTGCTTGGACGCTTCCGCGCCTGCTTGGACTCTTCTGCGCCTTCTTGCATGCTTCCGCGCCTGCTTGGACGTTTCCGCGCCTGCTTGGACTCTTCTGCGCCTTCTTGCATGCTTCCGCGTCTGCGTGGACGCTGCCGCGACTGCTTGGACGCTTCCGCGCCTGCTTGGGCTCTTCTACGTCTTCTTGCATGCTTCCGCGCCTGCTTGGACGCTTCCGCGACTGCTTCGACGCTTCCGCGCCTGTGTGGACTCTTCTGCGCCTGCTTGGACTCTTCTGCGCCTTCTTGCATGCTTCCGCGCCTGCTTGGACGCTACCGCGCCTGCTTGGACGCTTCCGCGACTGCTTGGACGCTACCGCGCCTGCTTGGACGCTTCCGCGACTGCTTGGACCCTACCGCGCCAGCTTGGACGCTTCCGCGACTGCTTGGACGCTTCCGCGCCTGCTTGGACTCTTCTGCGCCTTCTTGCATGCTGCCGCGCCTACTTGGACGCTTCCGCTCCTGGTTGGACGCTACCGCGCCTGCTTGGACTCCTCTGCGTCTTCTTGCATGCTTCCGCGCCTGCTTGGACGTTTCCGCGCCTGCTTGGACGCTACCGCGCCTGCTTGGACGTTTCCGCGCCTGCTTGGACGCTACCGCGCCTGCTTGGACGCTTCCGCGACTGCTTGGACGCTACCGCGCCAGCTTGGACGCTTCCGCGACTGCTTGGACGCTTCCGCGCCTGCTTGGACTCTTCTGCGCCTTCTTGCATGCTGCCGCGCCTACTTGGACGCTTCCGCGCCTGGTTGGACGCTACCGCGCCTGCTTGGACGCTTCCGCGACTGCTTGGACGCTTCCGCGCCTGCTTTGACTCTTCTGCGCCTTCTTGCATGCTGCCGCGCCTACTTGGACGTTTCCACGCCTGCTTGGACGCTTCCGCGCCTGCTTGCATGCTTCCCCGCCTGCTTGGACGCTTCCGCGCCTGCTTGGACTCTTCTGCGCCTTCTTGCATGCTTCCGCGCCTGCTTGGACGTTTCCGCGCCTGCTAGGACGCTACCGCGCCTGCTTGGACGCTTCCGCGCCTGCTTGCATGCTTCCGCGCCTGCTTGGACGTTTCCGCGCCTGCTTGGACGTTTCCGCGCCTGCTTGGACGCTTCCGCGACTGCTTGGACGCTTCCGCGCCTGCTTGGACTCTTCTGCGCCTGCTTGCATGCTTCCGCGCCTGCTTGGACGTTTCCGCGACTGCTTGGACGCTTCCGCGCCTGGTTGGACGCTACCGCGCCTGCTTGGACGCTGCCGCGACTGCTTGGACGCTTCCGCGCCTGCTTGGACTCTTCTGCGCCTTCTTGCATGCTTCCGCGTCTGCTTGGACGCTGCCGCGACTGCTTGGACGCTTCCGCGCCTGCTTGGGCTCTTCTACGTCTTCTTGCATGCTTCCGCGCCTGCTTGGACGCTTCCGCGCCTGCTTGGACGCTTCCGCGACTGCTTGGTCGCTTCCGCGCCTGCTTGGACGCTACCGCGCATGCTTGGACGCTTCCGCGACTGCTAGGACGCTTCCGCACCTGGTTGGACGCTACCGCGCCTGCTTGGACGCTTCCGCGCCTGCTTGGACTCTTCTGCGCCTTCTTGCATGCTTCCGCGCCTGCTTGCATGCTTCTGCGCCTGCTTGGACGCTACCGCGCCTGCTTGGACGCTACCGCGCCAGCTTGGACGCTCCGCGCCTGCTTGGACGCTTCCGCGACTGCTTGGACGCTTCCCCGCCTGCTTGGACCCTTCTGCGTCTTCTTGCATGCTTCCGTGCCTACTTGGACGTTTCCGCGCCTGCTTGGACGCTACCGCGCCTGCTTGGACGCTTCCGCGACTGCTTGGACGCTTCCGCGACTGCTTGGACGATTCCGCGCCTGCTTGCATGCTTCCTCACCTGCTTGGACGATTCCGCGCCTGCTTGCACGGTTCCGAGCCTGCTTGGACGCTTCCGCGCCTGCTTGGACTCTTCTGCGCCTTCTTGCATGCTTCCGCGCCTGCTTGGACGCTTCCGCGCCTGCTTGCACGGTTCTGCGCCTGCTTGGACGCGTCCGCGCCTGCTTGGAAGCTTCCGCGCCTGCTTGGACGTTTTCGCGCCTGCTTGGACTCTTCTGCGCCTTCTTGCATGCTTCCGCGCCTACTTGGACGTTTCCGCGCCTGCTTGGACGCTTCCGCGCCTGCTTGCATGCTTCCTCACCTGCTTGGACGATTCCGCGCCTGCTTGCACGGTTCCGAGCCTGCTTGGACGCTTCCGCGCCTGCTTGGACTCTATTGCGCCTTCTTGCATGCTTCCGCGCCTGCTTGGACGCTTCCGCGCCTGCTTGCACGGTTCTGCGCCTGCTTGGACGCGTCCCCGCCTGCTTGGACGCTTCCGCGCCTGCTTGGACGCTACCGCGCCTGCTTGGACGCTACCGCGCCTGCTTGGACGCTCCGCGCCTGCTTGGACGCTTCCGCGACTGCTTGGACGCTTCCCCGCCTGCTTGGACCCTTCTGCGTCTTCTTGCATGCTTCCGTGCCTACTTGGACCTTTCCGCGCCTGCTTGGACGCTACCGCGCATGCTTGGACGCTTCCGCGCCTGCTTGGACTCTTCCACGCCTGCTTGGACGTTTCCGCGCCTGCTTGGTCGTTTCCCCGCCTGCTTGGACGCTACCGCGCCTGCTTGGACGCTTCCGCGACTGCTTGGTCGCTTCCGCGCCTGCTTGGACGCTTCCGCGACTGCTTGGACGCTTCCGCGCCTGCTTGGACTCTTCTGCGTCTTCTTGCATGCTTCCGCGCATGCTTGGACGCTACCGCGCCTGCTTGGACGCTTCCGCGCCTGCTTGGACGCTTCCGCACCTGTTTGGGCTCTTCTGCGCCTTCTTGCATTCTTCCGCGCCTGCTTGGACGCTTCCACGCCTTGTTGGACGCTACCGCGCCTGCTTGGACGCTACCGCGCCTGCTTGGACGCTTCCACGACTGCTTGGACGCTTCCGCGACTGCTTGGACTCTACCGCGCCTGCTTGGACGCTTCCGCGACTGCTTGGACGCTTCCGCGCCTGCTTGGACTCTTCTGCGTCTTCTTGCATGCTTCCGCGCCTGCTTGGACGTTTCCGCGCCTGCTTGGACGTTGCCGCGCCTGCTTGGACGCTACCGCGCCTGCTTGGACGCTTCCACGACTGCTTGGACGCTTCCGCGACTGCTTGGACGCTTCCGCGCCTGGTTGGACGCTAACGCGCCTGCTTGGACGCTTCCGCGCCTGCTTGGACGCTTCCGCACCTGTTTGGACTCTTCTGCGCCTTCTGGCATGCTTCCGCGCCTGCTTGGACGTTTCCGCGCCTGCTTGGACTCTTCTGCGCCTTCTTGCATGCTTCCGCGCCTGCTTGGACGTTTCCGCGCCAGCTTGGACACTACCGCGCCTGCTTGGACGCTTCCGCGACTGCATGGACGCTTCCGCGCCTGCTTTGACGCTTCCGCGCCTGCATGGACGCTTCCGCGCCTGCTTGGACGCTTCCGCGCCTGCTTGGACGCTTCCGCGACTGCTTGGACGCTTCCGCACCTGTTTGGACTCTTCTGCGCCTTCTTGCATGCTTCCGCGCCTTCTTGGACGTTTCCGCGCCTGCTTGGACTCTTCTGCGCCTTCTTGCATGCTTCCGCGCCTGCTTGGACGTTTCCGCGCCAGCTTGGACACTACCGCGCCTGCTTGGACGCTCCGCGCCTGCTTGGACGCTTCCGCGACTGCTTGGACGCTTCCCCGCCTGCTTGGACCCTTCTGCGTCTTCTTGCATGCTTCCGTGCCTACTTGGACGTTTCCGCGCCTGCTTGGACGCTACCGCGCATGCTTGGACGCTTCCGCGACTGCTAGGACGCTTCCGCACCTGGTTGGACGCTACCGCGCCTGCTTGGACGCTTCCGCGCCTGCTTGGACTCTTCTGCGCCTTCTTGCATGCTTCCGCGCCTGCTTGCATGCTTCTGCGCCTGCTTGGACGCTACCGCGCCTGCTTGGACGCTACCGCGCCAGCTTGGACGCTCCGCGCCTGCTTGGACGCTTCCGCGACTGCTTGGACGCTTCCCCGCCTGCTTGGACCCTTCTGCGTCTTCTTGCATGCTTCCGTGCCTACTTGGACGTTTCCGCGCCTGCTTGGACGCTACCGCGCCTGCTTGGACGCTTCCGCGCCTACTTGGACGCTTCCGCGCCTGCTTGGACTCTTCTGCGCCTTCTTGCATGCTTCCGCGCCTGCTTGGACGCTTCCGCGACTGCTTGGACGCTTCCGCGACTGCTTGGACGATTCCGCGCCTGCTTGCATGCTTCCTCACCTGCTTGGACGATTCCGCGCCTGCTTGCACGGTTCCGAGCCTGCTTGGACGCTTCCGCGCCTGCTTGGACTCTTCTGCGCCTTCTTGCATGCTTCCGCGCCTGCTTGGACGCTTCCGCGCCTGCTTGCACGGTTCTGCGCCTGCTTGGACGCGTCCGCGCCTGCTTGGAAGCTTCCGCGCCTGCTTGGACGTTTTCGCGCCTGCTTGGACTCTTCTGCGCCTTCTTGCATGCTTCCGCGCCTACTTGGACGTTTCCGCGCCTGCTTGGACGCTTCCGCGCCTGCTTGCATGCTTCCTCACCTGCTTGGACGTTTCCGCGCCTGCTTGCACGGTTCCGAGCCTGCTTGGACGCTTCCGCGCCTGCTTGGACTCTATTGCGCCTTCTTGCATGCTTCCGCGCCTGCTTGGACGCTTCCGCGCCTGCTTGCACGGTTCTGCGCCTGCTTGGACGCGTCCGCGCCTGCTTGGACGCTTCCGCGCCTGCTTGGACGCTACCGCGCCTGCTTGGACGCTACCGCGCCTGCTTGGACGCTCCGCGCCTGCTTGGACGCTTCCGCGACTGCTTGGACGCTTCCCCGCCTGCTTGGACCCTTCTGCGTCTTCTTGCATGCTTCCGTGCCTACTTGGACCTTTCCGCGCCTGCTTGGACGCTACCGCGCATGCTTGGACGCTTCCGCGACTGCTAGGACGCTTCCGCATCTGGTTGGACGCTACCGCGCCTGCTTGGACGCTTCCCCGCCTGCTTGGACGCTCCGCGCCTGCTTGGACGCTTCCGCGACTGCTTGGACGCTTCCCCGCCTGCTTGGACCCTTCTGCGTCTTCTTGCATGCTTCCGTGCCTACTTGGACGTTTCCGCGCCTGCTTGGACGCTACCGCGCCTGCTTGGACGCTTCCGCGCCTACTTGGACGCTTCCGCGCCTGCTTGGACTCTTCTGCGCCTTCTTGCATGCTTCCGCGCCTGCTTGGACGCTTCCGCGCCTGCTTGCACGGTTCTGCGCCTGCTTGGACGCGTCCGCGCCTGCTTGGACGCTTCCGCGCCTGCTTGGACTCTTCTGCGCCTTCTTGCATGCTTCCGCGCCTGCTTGGACGCTTCCGCGCCTGCTTGCACGGTTCTGCGCCTGCTTAGACGCTTCCGCGCCTGCTTTGACTCTTCCGCGCCTGCTTGGACGTTACCGCGCCTACTTGGACGCTACCGCGCCTGCTTGGACGCTTCCGCGACTGCTTGGACGCTTCCGCGCCTGCTTGGATTCTTTGCGCCTTCTTGCATGCTTCCGCGCCTGCTTGGATGCTTCCGCGCCGGCTTGCATGCTTCCTCACCTGCTTGGACGATTCCGCGCCTGCTTGCACGGTTCCGAGCCTGCTTGGACGCTTCCGCGACTGCTTGGACGCTTCCGCGCCTGGTTGGACGCTACCGCGCCTGCTTGGACGCTTCCGCGACTGCTTGGACGCTTCCGCGCCTGCTTGGACGGTACCGCGCCTGCTTGGACGCTTCCGCGACTGCTTGCATGCTTCCGCGCCTGCTTGGACGTTTTCGCGCCTGCTTGCATGCTTCCCCGCCTGCTTGGACGCTACCGCGCCTGCTTGGACGCTTCCGCGACTGCTTGGTCGCTTCCGCGCCTGCTTGGACGCTTCCGCGTCTGCTTGGACGCTTCCGCGCCTGCTTGGACGTTGCCCCGCCTGCTTGGACGCTTCCGCGCCTGCTTGGACTCTTCCACGCCTGCTTGGACGTTTCCGCGCCTGCTTGGTCGTTTCCCCGCCTGCTTGGACGCTACCGCGCCTGCTTGGACGCTTCCGCGACTGCTTGGTCGCTTCCGCGCCTGCTTGGACGCTTCCGCGACTGCTTGGACGCTTCCGCGCCTGCTTGGACTCTTCTGCGTCTTCTTGCATGCTTCCGCGCATGCTTGGACGCTACCGCGCCTGCTTGGACGCTTCCGCGCCTGCTTGGACGCTTCCGCACCTGTTTGGGCTCTTCTGCGCCTTCTTGCATTCTTCCGCGCCTGCTTGGACGTTTCCGCGCCAGCTTGGACACTACCGCGCCTGCTTGGACGCTTCCGCGACTGCTTGGACGCTTCCACGCCTTGTTGGACGCTACCGCGCCTGCTTGGACGCTTCCGCGCCTGCTTGGACTCTTCTGCGCCTTCTTGCATTCTTCCGCGCCTGCTTGGACGTTTCCGCACCAGCTTGGACACTACCGCGCCTGCTTGGACGCTTCCGCGCCTGCTTGGACGCTTCCGCGACTGCTTCGACGCTTCCGCGCCTGCTTGGACTCATCTGCGTCTTCTTGCATGCTTCCGCGCATGCTTGGACGCTACCGCGCCTGCTTGGACGCTTCCGCGCCTGCTTGGACGCTTCCGCACCTGTTTGGGCTCTTCTGCGCCTTCTTGCATTCTTCCGCGCCTGCATGGACGTTTCCGCGCCAGCTTGGACACTACCGCGCCTGCTTGGACGCTTCCGCGACTGCATGGACGCTTCCGCGCCTGCTTTGACGCTTCCGCGCCTGCATGGACGCTTCCGCGCCTGCTTGGACGCTTCCGCGCCTGCTTGGACGCTTCCGCGACTGCTTGGACGCTTCCGCACCTGTTTGGACTCTTCTGCGCCTTCTTGCATGCTTCCGCGCCTGCTTGGACTCTTCTGCGCCTTCTTGCATGCTTCCGCGCCTGCTTGGACGTTTCCGCGCCAGCTTGGACACTACCGCGCCTGCTTGGACGCTTCCGCGACTGCATGGACGCTTCCGCGCCTGCTTGGACGCTTCCGCGCCTTCTTGCATGCTTCCGCGCCTACCTGGACGCTTCCGCGCCTGCTTGGACTCTTCTGCGCCTTCTTGCATGCTTCCGCGCCTGCTTGGACGCTTCCGCGCCTGCTTGCACGGTTCTGCGCCTGCTTGGACGCGTCCGCGCCTGCTTGGAAGCTTCCGCGCCTGCTCGGACGTTTTCGCGCCTGCTTGGACTCTTCTGCGCCTTCTTGCATGCTTCCGCGCCTACTTGGACGTTTCCGCGCCTGCTTGGACGCTTCCGCGCCTGCTTGCATGCTTCCTCACCTGCTTGGATGATTCCGCGCCTGCTTGCACGGTTCCGAGCCTGCTTGGACGCTTCCGCGCCTGCTTGGACTCTATTGCGCCTTCTTGCATGCTTCCGCGCCTGCTTGGAAGCTTCCGCGCCTGCTTGCACGGTTCTGCGCCTGCTTGGACGCGTCCGCGCCTGCTTGGACGCTTCCGCGCCTGCTTGGACGCTACCGCGCCTACTTGGACGTTTCCGCGCCTTCTTGGACGCTACCGCGCCTGCTTGGACGCTTCCGCGTCTGCTTGGACGATATCGCGCCTGCTTGGACTCTTCTGCTCCTTCTTGCATGCTACCGCGCCTGCTTGGACGCTTCCGCTCCTGCTTGGACGCTACCGCGCCTGCTTGGACGCTTCCGCGCCTGCTTGGACGCTTCCGCGCCTGCTTGGACTCTTCTGCGTCTTCTTGCATGCTTCCGCGCCTGCTTGGACGTTTCCGCGACTGCTTGGACGCTACCGCGCCTGCTTGGACGCTACCGCGCCTGCTTGGACGTTTCCGCGCCTTCTTGGACGCTACCGCGCCTGCTTGGACGCTACCGCGCATGCTTGGACGCTTCCGCGACTGCTTGGACGCTACCGCGCCTGCTTGGACGCTACCGCGCATGCTTGGACGCTACCGCGCCTGCTTGGACGCTTCCGCGACTGCTTGGATGCTTCCGCGCCTGCTTGGACGTTTCCGCGCCTGCTTGGACGCTACCGCGCCTGCTTGGACGCTTCCGCGCCTTCTTGCATGCTTCCGCGCCTACTTGGACGATTCCGCGCCTTCTTGGACGCTACCGCGCCTGCTTGGACGCTTCCGCGTCTGCTTGGACGATATCGCGCCTGCTTGGACTCTTCTGCTCCTTCTTGCATGCTACCGCGCCTGCTTGGACGCTTCCGCTCCTGCTTGGACGCTTCCGCGCCTGCTTGGACTCTTCTGCGCCTTCTTGCATGCTTCCGCGCCTGCTTGGACGCTTCCGCGCCTGCTTGCACGGTTCTGCGCCTTCTTGCATGCTTCCGCGCCTGCTTGCATGCTTCCGCGCCTGCTTGGACGCTTCCGCGCCTGCTTGCACGGTTCTGCGCCTGCTTGGACGCGTCCGCGCCTGCTTGGAAGCTTCCGCGCCTGCTCGGACGTTTTCGCGCCTGCTTGGACTCTTCTGCGCCTTCTTGCATGCTTCCGCGCCTACTTGGACGTTTCCGCGCCTGCTTGGACGCTTCCGCGCCTGCTTGCATGCTTCCTCACCTGCTTGGACGATTCCGCGCCTGCTTGCACGGTTCCGAGCCTGCTTGGACGCTTCCGCGCCTGCTTGGACTCTATTGCGCCTTCTTGCATGCTTCCGCGCCTGCTTGGACGCTTCCGCGCCTGCTTGCACGGTTCTGCGCCTTCTTGCATGCTTCCGCGCCTGCTTGCATGCTTCCGCGCCTGCTTGGACGCTTCCGCGCCTGCTTGGACGCTTCCGCGCTTGCTTGGACGCTTCCTCGCCTGCTTGGACTCTTCCGCGCATGCTTGGACGCATCCGCGCCTGCATACACGCTTCCGCGCCTGCCTGGGCTCTTCTGCGCCTTCTTGCATGCTTCCGCCCCTTCTTGGACGCTTCCGCGCCTGCTTGGACTCTTCTGCGCCTGCTTGGACTCTTCTGCGCCTTCTTGCATGCTTCCGCGACTGCTTGGACGTTTCCGCGCCAGCTTGGACGCTACCGCGCCTGCTTGGACGCTTCCGTGACTGCTTGGACGCTTCCGCGCCTGCTTAGGCTCTTCTGCGCCTTCTTGCATGCTGCCGCGCCTACTTGGACGTTTCCGCGCCTGCTTGGACGTTTCCGCGCCTGCTTGGACGCTACCGCGCCTGCTTGGACGCTTCCGCGACTGCTTGGACGCTACCGCGCCTGCTTGCATGCTTCCCCGCCTGCTTGGACGCTTCCGCGCCTGCTTGGACTCTTCTGCGCCTTCTTGCATGCTTCCGCGCCTGCTTGGACGTTTCCGCGCCTGCTTGGACGCTACCGCGCCTGCTTGGACGCTTCCGCGCCTGCTTGGACACTTCCGCGACTGCTTGGACGCTTCCGCGCCTGCTTGGACGCTTCCGCGCCTTCTTGCATGCTTCCGCGCCTACCTGGACGTTTCCGCGCCTGCTTGGACGCTTCCCCGCCTGCTTGGACGCTACCGCGCCGGCTTGGACGCTTCCGCGCCTTCTTGCATGCTTCCGCGCCTACTTGGACGTTTCCGCGCCTGCTTGGACGTTTCCGCGCCAGCTTGGACACTACCGCGCCTGCTTGGACGCTTCCGCGACTGCTTGGACGCTTCCACGCCTTGTTGGACGCTACCGCGCCTGCTTGGACGCTTCCGCGCCTGCTTGGACTCTTCTGCGCCTTCTTGCATTCTTCCGCGCCTGCTTGGACGTTTCCGCGCCAGCTTGGACACTACCGCGCCTGCTTGGACGCTTCCGCGCCTGCTTGGACGCTTCCGCGACTGCTTCGACGCTTCCGCGCCTGCTTGGACTCATCTGCGTCTTCTTGCATGCTTCCGCGCATGCTTGGACGCTACCGCGCCTGCTTGGACGCTTCCGCGCCTGCTTGGACGCTTCCGCACCTGTTTGGGCTCTTCTGCGCCTTCTTGCATTCTTCCGCGCCTGCATGGACGTTTCCGCGCCAGCTTGGACACTACCGCGCCTGCTTGGACGCTTCCGCGACTGCATGGACGCTTCCGCGCCTGCTTTGACGCTTCCGCGCCTGCATGGACGCTTCCGCGCCTGCTTGGACGCTTCCGCGCCTGCTTGGACGCTTCCGCGACTGCTTGGACGCTTCCGCACCTGTTTGGACTCTTCTGCGCCTTCTTGCATGCTTCCGCGCCTGCTTGGACTCTTCTGCGCCTTCTTGCATGCTTCCGCGCCTGCTTGGACGTTTCCGCGCCAGCTTGGACACTACCGCGCCTGCTTGGACGCTTCCGCGACTGCATGGACGCTTCCGCGCCTGCTTTGACGCTTCCGCGCCTGCTTGGACGCTTCCGCGCCTTCTTGCATGCTTCCGCGCCTACCTGGACGCTTCCGCGCCTGCTTGGACTCTTCTGCGCCTTCTTGCATGCTTCCGCGCCTGCTTGGACGCTTCCGCGCCTGCTTGCACGGTTCTGCGCCTGCTTGGACGCGTCCGCGCCTGCTTGGAAGCTTCCGCGCCTGCTCGGACGTTTTCGCGCCTGCTTGGACTCTTCTGCGCCTTCTTGCATGCTTCCGCGCCTACTTGGACGTTTCCGCGCCTGCTTGGACGCTTCCGCGCCTGCTTGCATGCTTCCTCACCTGCTTGGATGATTCCGCGTCTGCTTGCACGGTTCCGAGCCTGCTTGGACGCTTCCGCGCCTGCTTGGACTCTATTGCGCCTTCTTGCATGCTTCCGCGCCTGCTTGGAAGCTTCCGCGCCTGCTTGCACGGTTCTGCGCCTGCTTGGACGCGTCCGCGCCTGCTTGGACGCTTCCGCGCCTGCTTGGACGCTACCGCGCCTACTTGGACGTTTCCGCGCCTTCTTGGACGCTACCGCGCCTGCTTGGACGCTTCCGCGTCTGCTTGGACGATATCGCGCCTGCTTGGACTCTTCTGCTCCTTCTTGCATGCTACCGCGCCTGCTTGGACGCTTCCGCTCCTGCTTGGACGCTACCGCGCCTGCTTGGACGCTTCCGCGCCTGCTTGGACGCTTCCGCGCCTGCTTGGACTCTTCTGCGTCTTCTTGCATGCTTCCGCGCCTGCTTGGACGTTTCCGCGACTGCTTGGACGCTACCGCGCCTGCTTGGACGCTACCGCGCCTGCTTGGACGTTTCCGCGCCTTCTTGGACGCTACCGCGCCTGCTTGGACGCTACCGCGCATGCTTGGACGCTTCCGCGACTGCTTGGACGCTACCGCGCCTGCTTGGACGCTACCGCGCATGCTTGGACGCTACCGCGCCTGCTTGGACGCTTCCGCGACTGCTTGGATGCTTCCGCGCCTGCTTGGACGTTTCCGCGCCTGCTTGGACGCTACCGCGCCTGCTTGGACGCTTCCGCGCCTTCTTGCATGCTTCCGCGCCTACTTGGACGATTCCGCGCCTTCTTGGACGCTACCGCGCCTGCTTGGACGCTTCCGCGTCTGCTTGGACGATATCGCGCCTGCTTGGACTCTTCTGCTCCTTCTTGCATGCTACCGCGCCTGCTTGGACGCTTCCGCTCCTGCTTGGACGCTTCCGCGCCTGCTTGGACTCTTCTGCGCCTTCTTGCATGCTTCCGCGCCTGCTTGGACGCTTCCGCGCCTGCTTGCACGGTTCTGCGCCTTCTTGCATGCTTCCGCGCCTGCTTGCATGCTTCCGCGCCTGCTTGGACGCTTCCGCGCCTGCTTGCACGGTTCTGCGCCTGCTTGGACGCGTCCGCGCCTGCTTGGAAGCTTCCGCGCCTGCTCGGACGTTTTCGCGCCAGCTTGGACTCTTCTGCGCCTTCTTGCATGCTTCCGCGCCTACTTGGACGTTTCCGCGCCTGCTTGGACGCTTCCGCGCCTGCTTGCATGCTTCCTCACCTGCTTGGACGATTCCGCGCCTGCTTGCACGGTTCCGAGCCTGCTTGGACGCTTCCGCGCCTGCTTGGACTCTATTGCGCCTTCTTGCATGCTTCCGCGCCTGCTTGGACGCTTCCGCGCCTGCTTGCACGGTTCTGCGCCTTCTTGCATGCTTCCGCGCCTGCTTGCATGCTTCCGCGCCTGCTTGGACGCTTCCGCGCCTGCTTGGACGCTTCCGCGCTTGCTTGGACGCTTCCTCGCCTGCTTGGACTCTTCCGCGCATGCTTGGACGCATCCGCGCCTGCATACACGCTTCCGCGCCTGCCTGGGCTCTTCTGCGCCTTCTTGCATGCTTCCGCCCCTTCTTGGACGCTTCCGCGCCTGCTTGGACGCTACCGCGCCTACTTGGACGTTTCCGCGCCTTCTTGGACGCTACCGCGCCTGCTTGGACGCTTCCGCGTCTGCTTGGACGATATCGCGCCTGCTTGGACTCTTCTGCTCCTTCTTGCATGCTACCGCGCCTGCTTGGACGCTTCCGCTCCTGCTTGGACGCTACCGCGCCTGCTTGGACGCTTCCGCGCCTGCTTGGACGCTTCCGCGCCTGCTTGGACTCTTCTGCGTCTTCTTGCATGCTTCCGCGCCTGCTTGGACGTTTCCGCGACTGCTTGGACGCTACCGCGCCTGCTTGGACGCTACCGCGCCTGCTTGGACGTTTCCGCGCCTTCTTGGACGCTACCGCGCCTGCTTGGACGCTACCGCGCATGCTTGGACGCTTCCGCGACTGCTTGGACGCTACCGCGCCTGCTTGGACGCTACCGCGCATGCTTGGACGCTACCGCGCCTGCTTGGACGCTTCCGCGACTGCTTGGATGCTTCCGCGCCTGCTTGGACGTTTCCGCGCCTGCTTGGACGCTACCGCGCCTGCTTGGACGCTTCCGCGCCTTCTTGCATGCTTCCGCGCCTACTTGGACGATTCCGCGCCTTCTTGGACGCTACCGCGCCTGCTTGGACGCTTCCGCGTCTGCTTGGACGATATCGCGCCTGCTTGGACTCTTCTGCTCCTTCTTGCATGCTACCGCGCCTGCTTGGACGCTTCCGCTCCTGCTTGGACGCTTCCGCGCCTGCTTGGACTCTTCTGCGCCTTCTTGCATGCTTCCGCGCCTGCTTGGACGCTTCCGCGCCTGCTTGCACGGTTCTGCGCCTTCTTGCATGCTTCCGCGCCTGCTTGCATGCTTCCGCGCCTGCTTGGACGCTTCCGCGCCTGCTTGCACGGTTCTGCGCCTGCTTGGACGCGTCCGCGCCTGCTTGGAAGCTTCCGCGCCTGCTCGGACGTTTTCGCGCCTGCTTGGACTCTTCTGCGCCTTCTTGCATGCTTCCGCGCCTACTTGGACGTTTCCGCGCCTGCTTGGACGCTTCCGCGCCTGCTTGCATGCTTCCTCACCTGCTTGGACGATTCCGCGCCTGCTTGCACGGTTCCGAGCCTGCTTGGACGCTTCCGCGCCTGCTTGGACTCTATTGCGCCTTCTTGCATGCTTCCGCGCCTGCTTGGACGCTTCCGCGCCTGCTTGCACGGTTCTGCGCCTTCTTGCATGCTTCCGCGCCTGCTTGCATGCTTCCGCGCCTGCTTGGACGCTTCCGCGCCTGCTTGGACGCTTCCGCGCTTGCTTGGACGCTTCCTCGCCTGCTTGGACTCTTCCGCGCATGCTTGGACGCATCCGCGCCTGCATACACGCTTCCGCGCCTGCCTGGGCTCTTCTGCGCCTTCTTGCATGCTTCCGCCCCTTCTTGGACGCTTCCGCGCCTGCTTGGACTCTTCTGCGCCTGCTTGGACTCTTCTGCGCCTTCTTGCATGCTTCCGCGACTGCTTGGACGTTTCCGCGCCAGCTTGGACGCTACCGCGCCTGCTTGGACGCTTCCGTGACTGCTTGGACGCTTCCGCGCCTGCTTAGGCTCTTCTGCGCCTTCTTGCATGCTGCCGCGCCTACTTGGACGTTTCCGCGCCTGCTTGGACGTTTCCGCGCCTGCTTGGACGCTACCGCGCCTGCTTGGACGCTTCCGCGACTGCTTGGACGCTACCGCGCCTGCTTGCATGCTTCCCCGCCTGCTTGGACGCTTCCGCGCCTGCTTGGACTCTTCTGCGCCTTCTTGCATGCTTCCGCGCCTGCTTGGACGTTTCCGCGCCTGCTTGGACGCTACCGCGCCTGCTTGGACGCTTCCGCGCCTGCTTGGACGTTTCCGCGCCTGCTTGGACGCTTCCGCGCCTGCATACACGCTTCCGCGCCTGCCTGGGCTCTTCTGCGCCTTCTTGCATGCTTCCGCCCCTTCTTGGACGCTTCCGCGCCTACTTGCACGGTTCTGCGCCTGCTTGCACGGTTCCGCGCCTGCTTGGACGCTTCCGCGCCTGCTTGGACGCTTCCGCGCCTGCTTGGACGCTACCGCGCCTGCTTGGACGCTACCCCGCCTGCTTGGACGCTTCCGCGCCTGCTTGGACGCTTCCCCGACTGCTTGGACGCTACTTCGCCTGCTTGGACGCTTCCGCGACTGCTTGGACGCTTCCGCGCCTGGTTGGACACTACCGCGCCTGCTTGGACACTTCCGCGACTGCTTGGACGCTTCCGCGCCTGCTTGGACGCTTCCGCGCCTTCTTGCATGCTTCCGCGCCTACCTGGACGTTTCCGCGCCTGCTTGGACGCTTCCCCGCCTGCTTGGACGCTACCGCGCCGGCTTGGACGCTTCCGCGCCTTCTTGCATGCTTCCGCGCCTACTTGGACGTTTCCGCGCCTGCTTGGACGCTTCCGCGACTGCTTGGACGCTACCGCGCCTGCTTGGACGCTTCCGCGACTGCTTGGACGCTTCCGCGCCTGCTAGGACTCTTCTGCGCCTTCTTGCATGCTGCCGCGCCTACTTGGACGTTTCCACGACTGCTTGGACGCTTCCGCGCCTGCTTGCATGCTTCCCCGCCTGCTTGGACGCTACCGCGCCTGCTTGGACTCTTCTGCGCCTTCTTGCATGCTGCCGCGCCTACTTGGACGTTTCCACGACTGCGTGGACTCTTCTGCGCCTTCTTGCATGCTTCCGCGCCTGCTTGGACGCTCCCGCGCCTGCTTGGACGCTTCCGCGACTGCTTGGACGCTTCCGCGCCTGGTTGGACGATACCGCGCCTGCTTGGACTCTTCTGCGCCTTCTTGCATGCTTCCGCGCCTGCTTGGACGTTTCCGCGCCTGCTTGGACGCTTCCGCGACTGCTTGGTCGCTTCCGCGGCTGCTTGAACTCTTCTGCGCCTTCTTGCATGCTTCCGAGCCTATTTGGACGCTTCCGCGCCTGCTTGGACTCTTCTGCGCCTTCTTGCATGCTTCCGCGCCTGCTTGGACATTTCCGCGCCTTCTTGGACGCTTCCGCGCCTGCTTGGACTCTTCTGCGCCTTCTTGCATGCTGCCGCGCCAACTTCGACGCTTCCGCGCCTGGTTGGACGCTACCGCGCCTGCTTGGACGCTTCCGCGCCTGCATGGACGCTTCCGCGCCTGCTTGGACGCTACCGCACCTGTTTGGACTCTTCTGCGCCTTCTTGCATGCTGCCGCGCCTACTTGGAAGCTTCCGCGCCTGCTTGGACGCTTCCGCGCCTGCATGGACGCTTCCGCGCCTGCTTTGACGCTTCCGCGCCTGCATGGACGCTTCCGCGCCTGCTTGGACGCTACCGCACCTGTTTGGACTCTTCTGCGCCTTCTTGCATGTTTCCGCGTCTGCTTGGACGTTTCCGCGCCTGCTTGGACTCTTCTGCGCCTTCTTGCATGCTTCCGCGACTGCTTGGACGTTTCCGCGCCAGCTTGGACACTACCGCGCCTGCTTGGACGCTTCCGCGACTGCTTGGACGCTTCCGCGCCTGGTTGGACGCTACCGCGCCTGCTTGGACGCTTCCGCGACTGCTTGGACGCTTCCGCGCCTGCTTGGACGGTACCGCGCCTGCTTGGACGCTTCCGCGACTGCTTGCATGCTTCCGCGCCTGCTTGGACGTTTCTGCGCCAGCTTGGACAATGCCGCGCCTGCTTGGACGCTTCCGCGACAGCTTGGACGCTTCCGCGCCTGCTTGGACTCTTCTGCGCCTGCTTGGACGCTTCCGCGCCTGCTTGGACGCTTCCGCGCCTGCTTGGACTCTTCTGCGCCTTCTTGCATGCTTCCGTGCCTGCTTGGACGTTTCCGCGCCAGCTTGGACGCTACCGCGCCTGCTTGGACGCTTCCACGACTGCTTGGACGCTTCCGCGACTGCTTGGACTCTACCGCGCCTGCTTGGACGCTTCCGCGACTGCTTGGACGCTTCCGCGCCTGCTTGGACTCTTCTGCGTCTTCTTGCATGCTTCCGCGCCTGCTTGGACGTTTCCGCGCCTGCTTGGACGTTGCCGCGCCTGCTTGGACGCTACCGCGCCTGCTTGGACGCTTCCACGACTGCTTGAACGCTTCCGCGACTGCTTGGACGCTTCCGCGCCTGGTTGGACGCTACCGCGCCTGCTTGGACGCTTCCGCGCCTGCTTGGACGCTTCCGCACCTGTTTGGACTCTACTGCGCCTTCTGGCATGCTTCCGCGCCTGCTTGGACGTTTCCGCGCCTGCTTGGACTCTTCTGAGCCTTCTTGCATGCTTCCGCGCCTGCTTGGACGTTTCCGCGCCAGCTTGGACACTACCGCGCCTGCTTGGACGCTTCCGCGACTGCATAGACGCTTCCGCGCCTGCTTTGACGCTTCCGCGCCTGCATGGACGCTTCCGCGCCTGCTTGGACGCTTCCGCGCCTGCTTGGACGCTTCCGCGACTGCTTGGACGCTTCCGCACCTGTTTGGACTCTTCTGCGCCTTCTTGCATGCTTCCGCGCCTGCTTGGACGTTTCCGCGCCTGCTTGGACTCTTCTGCGCCTTCTTGCATGCTTCCGCGCCTGCTTGGACGTTTCCGCGCCAGCTTGGACACTACCGCGCCTGCTTGGACGCTTCCGCGACTGCATGGACGCTTCCGCGCCTGCTTTGACGCTTCCGCACCTGGTTGGACGCTACCGCGCCTGCTTGGACGCTTACGCGACTGCTTGGACGCTTCCGCGCCTGCTTGGACTCCTCTGCGGCTGCTTGAACTCTTCTGCGCCTTCTTGCATGCTTCCGAGCCTATTTGGACGCTTCCGCGCCTGCTTGGACTCTTCTGCGCCTTCTTGCATGCTTCCGCGCCTGCTTGGACATTTCCGCGCCTGCTTGGACGCTTCCGCGCCTGCTTGGACTCTTCTGCGCCTTCTTGCATGCTGCCGCGCCAACTTGGACGCTTCCGCGCCTGGTTGGACGCTACCGCGCCTGCTTGGACGCTTCCGTGACTGCTTGGACGCTTCCGCGCCTGCTTGGACGCTTCCGCGCCTGCTTGGACGCTTCCGCGACTGCTTGGACGCTTCCGCGCCTGCTTGGACGCTTCCGCGACTGCTTGGACGATTCCGCGCCTGCTTGGACTCTTCTGCGCCTGCTTGGACTCTTCTGCGCCTGCTTGGACGTTTCCGCGACTGCTTGGACGCTACCGCGCCTGCTTGGACGCTTCCGCGACTGCTTGGACGCTTCCGCGCCTGCTTGGACTCTACTGCGCCTGCTTGGACTCTTCTGCGCCTTCTTGCATGCTTCCGCGACTGCTTGGACGTTTCCGCGACTGCTTGGCCGCTACCGCGCCTGCTTGGAAGCTTCCGCGCCTGCTTGGACGCTTCCGCGCCTGGTTGGACGCGACCGCGCCTGCTTGAACGCTTCCGCGACTGCTTCGACGCTTCCGCGCCTGTGTGGAATCTTCTGCGCCTGCTTGGACTCTTCTGCGCCTTCTTGCATGCTTCCGCGCCTGCTTGGACGCTACCGCGCCTGCTTGGACGCTTCCGTGACTGCTTGGACGCTTCCGCGCCTGCTTGGACTCTTCTGCGCCTTCTTGCATGCTTCAGCGCCTGCTTGGACGCTACCGCGCCTGCTTGGACGCTTCCGCGACTGCTTGGACGCTACCGCGCCTGCTTGGACGCTTCCGCGACTGCTTGGACGCTTCCGCGCCTGCTTGGACTCTTCTGCGCCTGTTTGGACTCTTCTGCGCCTTCTTGCATGCTTCCGCGACTGCTTGGACGCTTCCGCGACTGCTTGGCCGCTACCGCGCCTGCTTGGAAACTTCCGCGCCTGCTTGGACTCTTCTGCGTCATCTTGCATGCTTCCGCGCCTGCTTGGACGTTTCCGCGCCTGCTTGGACGCTACCGCGCCTGCTTGGACGCTTCCGCGACTGTTTGGACGCTTCCGCGCCTGGTTGTTCGCGACCGCGCCTGCTTGAACGCTTCCGCGACTGCTTGGACGCTTCCGCGACTGCTTGGACGCTTCCGCGCCTTCTTGGACTCTTCTGCGCCTTCTTGCATGCTGCCGCGCCTACTTGGACGCTTCCGCGCCTGGTTGGACTCTTCTGCGCCTGCTTGGACTCTTCTGCGCCTGCTTGCATGCTGCCGCGCCTACTTGGACGTTTCCACGACTGCGTGGACTCTTCTGCGCCTTCTTGCATGCTGCCGCGCCAACTTGGACGCTTCCGCGCCTGGTTGGACGCTACCGCGCCTGCTTGGACGCTTCCGTGACTGCTTGGACGCTTCCGCGCCTGCTTGGACACTTCCGCGCCTGCTTGGACGCTTCCGCGACTGCTTGGACGCTTCCGCGCCTGCTTGGACGCTTCCGCGACTGCTTGGACGCTTCCGCGCCTGCTTGGACTCTTCTGCGCCTGCTTGGACTCTTCTGCGCCTTCTTGCATGCTTCCGCGCCTGCTTGGACTCTACTGCGCCTGCTTGGACACTTCTGCGCCTTCTTGCATGCTTCCGCGACTGCTTGGACGCTTCCGCGACTGCTTGGCCGCTACCGCGCCTGCTTGGAAGCTTCCGCGCCTGCTTGGACGCTTCCGCGCCTGGTTGGACGCGACCGCGCCTGCTTGAACGCTTCCGCGACTGCTTCGACGCTTCCGCGCCTGTGTGGACTCTTCTGCGCCTGCTTGCATGCTTCCGCGCCTGCTTGGACGCTACCGCGCCTGCTTGGACGCTTCCGCGACTGCTTCGACGCTTCCGCGCCTGTGTGGACTCTTCTGCGCCTTCTTGCATGCTTCCGCGCCTGCTTGGACGCTACCGCGCCTGCTTGGACGCTTCCGCGACTGCTTCGACGCTTCCGCGCCTGTGTGGACTCTTCTGCGCCTGCTTGGACTCTTCTGCGCCTTCTTGCATGCTTCCGCGCCTGCTTGGACGCTACCGCACCTGCTTGGACGCTTCCGCGACTGCTTGGACGCTACCGCGCCTGCTTGGACGCTTCCGCGACTGCTTGGACGCTTCCGCGCCTGCTTGGACTCTTCTGCGCCTGTTTGGACTCTTCTGCGCCTTCTTGCATGCTTCCGCGCCTGCTTGGACGCTTCCGCGACTGCTTGGACGCTTCCGCGCCTGCTTGGACGCTTCCGCGACTGCTTGGACGCTTCCGCGCCTGCTTGGACTCTTCTGCGCCTGCTTGGACTCTTCTGCGCCTTCTTGCATGCTTCCGCGCCTGCTTGGACTCTACTGCGCCTGCTTGGACACTTCTGCGCCTTCTTGCATGCTTCCGCGACTGCTTGGACGCTTCCGCGACTGCTTGGCCGCTACCGCGCCTGCTTGGAAGCTTCCGCGCCTGCTTGGACGCTTCCGCGCCTGGTTGGACGCGACCGCGCCTGCTTGAACGCTTCCGCGACTGCTTCGACGCTTCCGCGCCTGTGTGGACTCTTCTGCGCCTGCTTGCATGCTTCCGCGCCTGCTTGGACGCTACCGCGCCTGCTTGGACGCTTCCGCGACTGCTTCGACGCTTCCGCGCCTGTGTGGACTCTTCTGCGCCTTCTTGCATGCTTCCGCGCCTGCTTGGACGCTACCGCGCCTGCTTGGACGCTTCCGCGACTGCTTCGACGCTTCCGCGCCTGTGTGGACTCTTCTGCGCCTGCTTGGACTCTTCTGCGCCTTCTTGCATGCTTCCGCGCCTGCTTGGACGCTACCGCACCTGCTTGGACGCTTCCGCGACTGCTTGGACGCTACCGCGCCTGCTTGGACGCTTCCGCGACTGCTTGGACGCTTCCGCGCCTGCTTGGACTCTTCTGCGCCTGTTTGGACTCTTCTGCGCCATCTTGCATGCTTCCGCGACTGCTTGGACGCTTCCGCGACTGCTTGGCCGCTACCGCGCCTGCTTGGAAACTTCCGCGCCTGCTTGGACTCTTCTGCGTCATCTTGCATGCTTCCGCGCCTACTTGGACGTTTCCGCGCCCGCTTGGACGTTTCCGCGTCTGCTTGGACGCTACCGCGCCTGCTTGGACACTTCCGCGACTGCTTGGACGCTTCCGCGCCTGTTTGGACTTTTCTGCGCCTTCTTGCATGCTGCCGCGCCTGCTTGGACGTTTCCGCGCCTGCTTGGACGCTTCCGCGACTGCTTGGACGCTTCCGCGCCTGCTTGGACGCTACCGCGCCTGCTTGGACGCTTCCGTGACTGCTTGGACGCTTCCGCGCCTGCTTGGACATTTCCGCGCCTGGTTGGACGCTACCGCGCCTGCTTGGACGCTGCCGCGACTGCTTGGACGCTTCCGCGACTGCTTGGACGCTTCCGCGCCTGCTTGGACTCTTCTGCGCCTGCTTGCATGCTTCCGCGCCTGCTTGGACGTTTCCGCGACTGCTTGGACGCTTCCGCGCCTGGTTGGACGCTACCGCGCCTGCTTGGACGCTACCGCGCCTGCTTGGACGCTACCGCGCCTGCTTGGAATCTTCTGCGCCCTCTTGCATGCTGCCGCGCCTACTTGGACGTTTCCACGCTTGCTTGGACGCTTCCGCGCCTGCTTGCATGCTTCCCCGCCTGCTTGGACGCTTCCGCGCCTGCCTGGACTCTTCTGCGCCTTCTTGCATGCTTCCGCCCCTTCTTGGACGCTTCCGCGCCTACTTGCACGGTTCTGCGCCTGCTTGCACGGTTCCGCGCCTGCTTGGACGCTTCCGCGCCTGCTTGGACGCTTCCGCGCCTGCTTGGACGCTACCGCGCCTGCTTGGACGCTACCCCGCCTGCTTGGACGCTACTTCGCCTGCTTGGACGCTTCCGCGACTGCTTGGACGCTTCCGCGCCTGGTTGGACACTACCGCGCCTGCTTGGACACTTCCGCGACTGCTTGGACGCTTCCGCGCCTGCTTGGACGCTTCCGCGACTACTTGCATGCTTCCGCGCCTACCTGGACGTTTCCGCGCCTGGTTGGACGCTACCGCGCCTGCTTGGACGCTTCCGCGACTGCTTGGACGCTTCCGCGCCTGCTTGGACTCTTCTGCGCCTTCTTGCATGCTGCCGCGCCTACTTGGACGTTTCCACGCCTGCTTGGACGCTTCCGCGCCTGCTTGCATGCTTCCCCGCCTGCTTGGACGCTTCCGCGCCTGCTTGGACTCTTCTGCGCCTTCTTGCATGCTTCCGCGCCTGCTTGGACGTTCCCGCGCCTGCTAGGACGCTACCGCGCCTGCTTGGACGCTTCCGCGCCTGCTTGCATGCTTCCGCGCCTGCTTGGACGTTTCCGCGCCTGCTTGGACGCTTCCGCGACTGCTTGGACGCTTCCGCGCCTGCTTGGACTCTTCTGCGCCTGCTTGCATGCTTCCGCGCCTGCTTGGACGTTTCCGCGACTGCTTGGACGCTTCCGCGCCTGGTTGGACGCTACCGCGCCTGCTTGGACGCTGCCGCGACTGCTTGGACGCTTCCGCGCCTGCTTGGGCTCTTCTACGTCTTCTTGCATGCTTCCGCGACTGCTTGGACGCTTCCGCGACTGCTTGGCCGCTACCGCGCCTGCTTGGAAGCTTCCGCGCCTGCTTGGACACTTCTACGCCTTCTTGCATGCTTCCGCGCCTGCTTGGACGTTTCCGCGCCTACTTGGACGCTACCGCGCCTGCTTGGACGCTTCCGCGACTGCTTGGACGCTTCCGCGCCTGCTTGGACTCTTCTGCGCCTTCTTGCATGCTTCCGCGCCTGCTTGGACGTTTCCGCGCCTGCTTGGACGCTACCGCGCCAGCTTGGACGCTTCAGCGACTGCTTGGACGCTTCCGCGCCTGCATGGACGCTTCCGCGCCTGCTTGGACTCTTCTGCGCCTTCTTGCATGCTTCCGCGCCTGCTTGGACGTTTCCACGACTGCTTGGACGCTTCCGCGCCTGCTTGCATGCTTCCCCGCCTGCTTGGACGCTTCCGCGACTGCTTGGACGCTTCCGCGCCTGCTAGGACTCTTCTGCGCCTTCTTGCATGCTGCCGCGCCTACTTGGACGTTTCCACGACTGCTTGGACGCTTCCGCGCCTGCTTGCATGCTTCCCCGCCTGCTTGGACGTTACCGCGCCTGCTTGGACTCTTCTGCGCCTGCTTGGACTCTTCTGCGCCTGCTTGGACTCTTCTGCGCCTTCTTGCATGCTGCCGCGCCTACTTGGACGTTTCCACGACTGCGTGGACTCTTCTGCGCCTTCTTGCATGCTTCCGCGCCTGCTTGGACGCTCCCGCGCCTGCTTGGACGCTTCCGCGACTGCTTGGACGCTTCCGCGCCTGGTTGGACGATACCGCGCCTGCTTGGACTCTTCTGCGCCTTCTTGCATGCTTCCGCGCCTGCTTGGACGTTTCCGCGCCTGCTTGGACGCTTCCGCGACTGCTTGGTCGCTTCCGCGGCTGCTTGAACTCTTCTGCGCCTTCTTGCATGCTTCCGAGCCTATTTGGACGCTTCCGCGCCTGCTTGGACTCTTCTGCGCCTTCTTGCATGCTTCCGCGCCTGCTTGGACATTTCCGCGCCTGCTTGGACGCTTCCGCGCCTGCTTGGACTCATCTGCGCCTTCTTGCATGCTGCCGCGCCACCTTGGACGCTTCCGCGCCTGGTTGGACGCTACCGCGCCTGCTTGGACGCTTCCATGACTGCTTGGACGCTTCCGCGCCTGCTTGGACGCTTCCGCGCCTGCTTGGACGCTTCCGCGACTGCTTGGACGCTTCCGCGCCTGCTTGGACGCTTCCGCGACTGCTTGGACGCTTCCGCGCCTGCTTGGACTCTTCTGCGCCTGCTTGGACTCTTCTGCGCCTGCTAGGACGTTTCCGCGACTGCTTGGACGCTACCGCGCCTGCTTGGACGCTTCCGCGACTGCTTGGACGCTTCCGCGCCTGCTTGGACTCTACTGCGCCTGCTTGGACTCTTCTGCGCCTTCTTGCATGCTTCCGCGACTGCTTGGACGCTTCCGCGACTGCTTGGCCGCTACCGTGCCTGCTTGGAAGCTTCCGCGACTGCTTGGACGCTTCCGCGCCTGGTTGGACGCGACCGCGCCTGCTTGAACGCTTCCGCGACTGCTTCGACGCTTCCGCGCCTGTGTGGACTCTTCTGCGCCTGCTTGGACTCTTCTGCGCCTTCTTGCATGCTTCCGCGCCTGCTTGGACGCTACCGCGCCTGCTTGGACGCTTCCGCGACTGCTTGGACGCTACCGCGCCTGCTTGGACGCTTCCGCGACTGCTTGGACGCTTCCGCGCCTGCTTGGACTCTACTGCGCCTTCTTGCATGCTTCCGCGACTGCTTGGACGTTTCCGCGACTGCTTGGACGCTACCGCGCCTGCTTGGACGCTTCCGCGACTGCTTGGACGCTTCCGCGCCTGCTTGGACTCTACTGCGCCTGCTTGGACTCTTCTGCGCCTTCTTGCATGCTTCCGCGACTGCTTAGACGCTTCCGCGACTGCTTCGACGCTTCCGCGCCTGTGTGGACTCTTCTGCGCCTGCTTGGACTCTTCTGCGCCTTCTTGCATGCTTCCGCGCCTGCTTGGACGCTACCGCGCCTGCTTGGACGCTTCCGCGACTGCTTGGACGCTACCGCGCCTGCTTGGACGCTTCCGCGCCTGCTTGGACGCTGCCGCGACTGCTTGGACGCTTCCGCGCCTGCTTGGGCTCTTCTACGTCTTCTTGCATGCTTCCGCGCCTGCTTGGACGTTTCCGCGCCTGCTTGGACGCTTCCGCGCCTGCTTGGACTCTTCTGCGCCTTCTTGCATGCTTCCGCGCCTGCTTGGACGTTTCCGCGCCTGCTAGGACGCTACCGCGCCTGCTTGGACGCTTCCGCGCCTGCTTGCATGCTTCCGCGCCTGCTTGGACGTTTCCGCGCCTGCTTGGACGTTTCCGCGCCTGCTTGGACGCTTCCGCGACTGCTTGGACGCTTCCGCGCCTGCTTGGACTCTTCTGCGCCTGCTTGCATGCTTCCGCGCCTGCTTGGACGTTTCCGCGACTGCTTGGACGCTTCCGCGCCTGGTTGGACGCTACCGCGCCTGCTTGGACGCTGCCGCGACTGCTTGGACGCTTCCGCGCCTGCTTGGACTCTTCCGCGCCTGCTTGGACTCTTCTGCGCCTGCTTGCATGCTTCCGCGCCTGCTTGGACGTTTCCGCGACTGCTTGGACGCTTCCGCGCCTGGTTGGACGCTACCGCGCCTGCTTGGACGCTGCCGCGACTGCTTGGACGCTTCCGTGCCTGCTTGGACACTTCTACGCCTTCTTGCATGCTTCCGCGCCTGCTTGGACGTTTCCGCGCCTACTTGGACGCTACCGCGCCTGCTTGGACGCTTCCGCGCCTGCTTGGACTCTTCTGCGCCTTCTTGCATGCTTCCGCGCCTGCTTGGACGTTTCCGCGCCTGCTTGGACTCTTCTGCGCCTTCTTGCATGCTTCCGCGTCTGCTTGGACGCTGCCGCGACTGCTTGGACGCTTCCGCGCCTGCTTGGGCTCTTCTACGTCTTCTTGCATGCTTCCGCGCCTGCTTGGACGCTTCCGCGCCTGCTTGGACGCTACCGCGCCTGCTTGGACGCTTCCGCGCCTGCTTGGACGCTACCGCGCCAGCTTGGACGCTTCAGCGACTGCTTGGACGCTTCCGCGCCTGCATGGACGCTTCCGCGCCTGCTTGGACGCTACCGCGCATGCTTGGACGCTTCCGCGACTGCTAGGACGCTTCCGCACCTGGTTGGACGCTACCGCGCCTGCTTGGACGCTTCCGCGCCTGCTTGGACTCTTCTGCGCCTTCTTGCATGCTTCCGCGCCTGCTTGCATGCTTCTGCGCCTGCTTGGACGCTACCGCGCCTGCTTGGACGCTACCGCGCCAGCTTGGACGCTCCGCGCCTGCTAGGACGCTTCCGCACCTGGTTGGACGCTACCGCGCCTGCCTGGACGCTTCCGCGCCTGCTTGCACGGTTTCGCGCCTGCTTGGACGCTCCCACGCCTGCTTGGACGTTTCCGCGCCTACTTGGACGCTTCCGTGCCTGGTTGGACGCTACCGCGCCTGCTTGGACGCTTCCGCGCCTGCTTGGACGCTACCGCGCCAGCTTGGACGCTTCAGCGACTGCTTGGACGCTTCCGCGCCTGCATGGACGCTTCCGCGCCTGCTTGGACGCTTCCGTGCCTACTTGCACGGTTCTGCGCCTGCTTGGACGCTTCCGCGCCTACTTGGACTCTTCCACGCCTGCTTGGACGTTTCCGCGCCTGCTTGGTCGTTTCCCCGCCTGCTTGGACGTTACCGCGCCTGCTTGGACGCTTCCGCGACTGCTTGGACGCTTCCGCGCCTGCTTGGACGCTACCGCGCCTGCTTGGACGCTTCCGCGACTGCTTGGACGCTACTGCGCCTGCTTGGACGCTTCCGCGCCTGCTTGGACGCTTCCGCACCTGCATGGACGCTTCCGCGCCTGCTTGGACGCTTCCGTGCCTACTTGCACGGTTCTGCGCCTGCTTGGACGCTTCCGCGCCTGCTTGGACTCTTCCACGCCTGCTTGGACGTTTCCGCGCCTGCTTGGTCGTTTCCCCGCCTGCTTGGACGCTACCGCGCCTGCTTGGACGCTTCCGCGACTGCTTGGTCGCTTCCGCGCCTGCTTGGACGCTACCGCGCATGCTTGGACGCTTCCGCGACTGCTAGGACGCTTCCGCACCTGGTTGGACGCTACCGCGCCTGCTTGGACGCTTCCGCGCCTGCTTGGACTCTTCTGCGCCTTCTTGCATGCTTCCGCGCCTGCTTGCATGCTTCTGCGCCTGCTTGGACGCTACCGCGCCTGCTTGGACGCTACCGCGCCAGCTTGGACGCTCCGCGCCTGCTTGGACGCTTCCGCGACTGCTTGGACGCTTCCCCGCCTGCTTGGACCCTTCTGCGTCTTCTTGCATGCTTCCGTGCCTACTTGGACGTTTCCGCGCCTGCTTGGACGCTACCGCGCCTGCTTGGACGCTTCCGCGACTGCTTGGACGCTTCCGCGACTGCTTGGACGATTCCGCGCCTGCTTGCATGCTTCCTCACCTGCTTGGACGATTCCGCGCCTGCTTGCACGGTTCCGAGCCTGCTTGGACGCTTCCGCGCCTGCTTGGACTCTTCTGCGCCTTCTTGCATGCTTCCGCGCCTGCTTGGACGCTTCCGCGCCTGCTTGCACGGTTCTGCGCCTGCTTGGACGCGTCCGCGCCTGCTTGGAAGCTTCCGCGCCTGCTTGGACGTTTTCGCGCCTGCTTGGACTCTTCTGCGCCTTCTTGCATGCTTCCGCGCCTACTTGGACGTTTCCGCGCCTGCTTGGACGCTTCCGCGCCTGCTTGCATGCTTCCTCACCTGCTTGGACGATTCCGCGCCTGCTTGCACGGTTCCGAGCCTGCTTGGACGCTTCCGCGCCTGCTTGGACTCTATTGCGCCTTCTTGCATGCTTCCGCGCCTGCTTGGACGCTTCCGCGCCTGCTTGCACGGTTCTGCGCCTGCTTGGACGCGTCCCCGCCTGCTTGGACGCTTCCGCGCCTGCTTGGACGCTACCGCGCCTGCTTGGACGCTACCGCGCCTGCTTGGACGCTCCGCGCCTGCTTGGACGCTTCCGCGACTGCTTGGACGCTTCCCCGCCTGCTTGGACCCTTCTGCGTCTTCTTGCATGCTTCCGTGCCTACTTGGACCTTTCCGCGCCTGCTTGGACGCTACCGCGCATGCTTGGACGCTTCCGCGCCTGCTTGGACTCTTCCACGCCTGCTTGGACGTTTCCGCGCCTGCTTGGTCGTTTCCCCGCCTGCTTGGACGCTACCGCGCCTGCTTGGACGCTTCCGCGACTGCTTGGTCGCTTCCGCGCCTGCTTGGACGCTTCCGCGACTGCTTGGACGCTTCCGCGCCTGCTTGGACTCTTCTGCGTCTTCTTGCATGCTTCCGCGCATGCTTGGACGCTACCGCGCCTGCTTGGACGCTTCCGCGCCTGCTTGGACGCTTCCGCACCTGTTTGGGCTCTTCTGCGCCTTCTTGCATTCTTCCGCGCCTGCTTGGACGCTTCCACGCCTTGTTGGACGCTACCGCGCCTGCTTGGACGCTACCGCGCCTGCTTGGACGCTTCCGCGACTGCTTGGACGCTTCCGCGCCTGCTTGGACTCTTCTGCGTCTTCTTGCATGCTTCCGCGCCTGCTTGGACGTTTCCGCGCCTGCTTGGACGTTGCCGCGCCTGCTTGGACGCTACCGCGCCTGCTTGGACGCTTCCACGACTGCTTGGACGCTTCCGCGACTGCTTGGACGCTTCCGCGCCTGGTTGGACGCTACCGCGCCTGCTTGGACGCTTCCGCGCCTGCTTGGACGCTTCCGCACCTGTTTGGACTCTTCTGCGCCTTCTGGCATGCTTCCGCGCCTGCTTGGACGTTTCCGCGCCTGCTTGGACTCTTCTGCGCCTTCTTGCATGCTTCCGCGCCTGCTTGGACGTTTCCGCGCCAGCTTGGACACTACCGCGCCTGCTTGGACGCTTCCGCGACTGCATGGACGCTTCCGCGCCTGCTTTGACGCTTCCGCGCCTGCATGGACGCTTCCGCGCCTGCTTGGACGCTTCCGCGCCTGCTTGGACGCTTCCGCGACTGCTTGGACGCTTCCGCACCTGTTTGGACTCTTCTGCGCCTTCTTGCATGCTTCCGCGCCTGCTTGGACGTTTCCGCGCCTGCTTGGACTCTTCTGCGCCTTCTTGCATGCTTCCGCGCCTGCTTGGACGTTTCCGCGCCAGCTTGGACACTACCGCGCCTGCTTGGACGCTCCGCGCCTGCTTGGACGCTTCCGCGACTGCTTGGACGCTTCCCCGCCTGCTTGGACCCTTCTGCGTCTTCTTGCATGCTTCCGTGCCTACTTGGACGTTTCCGCGCCTGCTTGGACGCTACCGCGCATGCTTGGACGCTTCCGCGACTGCTAGGACGCTTCCGCACCTGGTTGGACGCTACCGCGCCTGCTTGGACGCTTCCGCGCCTGCTTGGACTCTTCTGCGCCTTCTTGCATGCTTCCGCGCCTGCTTGCATGCTTCTGCGCCTGCTTGGACGCTTCCGCGACTGCTTGGACGCTACCGCGCCAGCTTGGACGCTTCCGCGACTGCTTGGACGCTTCCGCGCCTGCTTGGACTCTTTTGCGCCTTCTTGCATGCTGCCGCGCCTACTTGGACGCTTCCGCTCCTGGTTGGACGCTACCGCGCCTGCTTGGACTCCTCTGCGTCTTCTTGCATGCTTCCGCGCCTGCTTGGACGTTTCCGCGCCTGCTTGGGCGCTACCGCGCCTGCTTGGACGTTTCCGCGCCTGCTTGGACGCTACCGCGCCTGCTTGGACGCTTCCGCGACTGCTTGGACGCTACCGCGCCAGCTTGGACGCTTCCGCGACTGCTTGGACGCTTCCGCGCCTGCTTGGACTCTTCTGCGCCTTCTTGCATGCTGCCGCGCCTACTTGGACGCTTCCGCGCCTGGTTGGACGCTACCGCGCCTGCTTGGACGCTTCCGCGACTGCTTGGAAGCTTCCGCGCCTGCTTGGACTCTTCTGCGCCTGCTTGCATGCTGCCGCGCCTACTTGGACGTTTCCACGCCTGCTTGGACGCTTCCGCGCCTGCTTGCATGCTTCCCCGCCTGCTTGGACGCTTCCGCGCCTGCTTGGACTCTTCTGCGCCTTCTTGCATGCTTCCGCGCCTGCTTGGACGTTTCCGCGCCTGCTAGGACGCTACCGCGCCTGCTTGGACGCTTCCGCGCCTGCTTGCATGCTTCCGCGCCTGCTTGGACGTTTCCGCGCCTGCTTGGACGCTTCCGCGACTGCTTGGACGCTTCCGCGCCTGCTTGGACTCTTCTGCGCCTGCTTGCATGCTTCCGCGCCTGCTTGGACGTTTCCGCGACTGCTTGGACGCTTCCGCGCCTGGTTGGACGCTACCGCGCCTGCTTGGACGCTGCCGCGACTGCTTGGACGCTTCCGCGCCTGCTTGGGCTCTTCTACGTCTTCTTGCATGCTTCCGCGACTGCTTGGACGCTTCCGCGACTGCTTGGCCGCTACCGCGCCTGCTTGGAAGCTTCCGCGCCTGCTTGGACACTTCTACGCCTTCTTGCATGCTTCCGCGCCTGCTTGGACGTTTCCGCGCCTACTTGGACGCTACCGCGCCTGCTTGGACGCTTCCGCGACTGCTTGGACGCTTCCGCGCCTGCTTGGACTCTTCTGCGCCTTCTTGCATGCTTCCGCGCCTGCTTGGACGTTTCCGCGCCTGCTTGGACGCTTCCGCGACTGCTTGGACTCTTCCGCGCCTGCTTGGACTCTTCTGCGCCTGCTTGCATGCTTCCGCGCCTGCTTGGACGTTTCCGCGACTGCTTGGACGCTTCCGCGCCTGGTTGGACGCTACCGCGCCTGCTTGGACGCTGCCGCGACTGCTTGGACGCTTCCGTGCCTGCTTGGACACTTCTACGCCTTCTTGCATGCTTCCGCGCCTGCTTGGACGTTTCCGCGCCTACTTGGACGCTACCGCGCCTGCTTGGACGCTTCCGCGCCTGCTTGGACTCTTCTGCGCCTTCTTGCATGCTTCCGCGCCTGCTTGGACGTTTCCGCGCCTGCTTGGACTCTTCTGCGCCTTCTTGCATGCTTCCGCGTCTGCGTGGACGCTGCCGCGACTGCTTGGACGCTTCCGCGCCTGCTTGGGCTCTTCTACGTCTTCTTGCATGCTTCCGCGCCTGCTTGGACGCTTCCGCGACTGCTTCGACGCTTCCGCGCCTGTGTGGACTCTTCTGCGCCTGCTTGGACTCTTCTGCGCCTTCTTGCATGCTTCCGCGCCTGCTTGGACGCTACCGCGCCTGCTTGGACGCTTCCGCGACTGCTTGGACGCTACCGCGCCTGCTTGGACGCTTCCGCGACTGCTTGGACCCTACCGCGCCAGCTTGGACGCTTCCGCGACTGCTTGGACGCTTCCGCGCCTGCTTGGACTCTTCTGCGCCTTCTTGCATGCTGCCGCGCCTACTTGGACGCTTCCGCTCCTGGTTGGACGCTACCGCGCCTGCTTGGACTCCTCTGCGTCTTCTTGCATGCTTCCGCGCCTGCTTGGACGTTTCCGCGCCTGCTTGGACGCTACCGCGCCTGCTTGGACGTTTCCGCGCCTGCTTGGACGCTACCGCGCCTGCTTGGACGCTTCCGCGACTGCTTGGACGCTACCGCGCCAGCTTGGACGCTTCCGCGACTTGCTTGGACGCTTCCGCGCCTGCTTGGACTCTTCTGCGCCTTCTTGCATGCTGCCGCGCCTACTTGGACGCTTCCGCGCCTGGTTGGACGCTACCGCGCCTGCTTGGACGCTTCCGCGACTGCTTGGACGCTTCCGCGCCTGCTTTGACTCTTCTGCGCCTTCTTGCATGCTGCCGCGCCTACTTGGACGTTTCCACGCCTGCTTGGACGCTTCCGCGCCTGCTTGCATGCTTCCCCGCCTGCTTGGACGCTTCCGCGCCTGCTTGGACTCTTCTGCGCCTTCTTGCATGCTTCCGCGCCTGCTTGGACGTTTCCGCGCCTGCTAGGACGCTACCGCGCCTGCTTGGACGCTTCCGCGCCTGCTTGCATGCTTCCGCGCCTGCTTGGACGTTTCCGCGCCTGCTTGGACGTTTCCGCGCCTGCTTGGACGCTTCCGCGACTGCTTGGACGCTTCCGCGCCTGCTTGGACTCTTCTGCGCCTGCTTGCATGCTTCCGCGCCTGCTTGGACGTTTCCGCGACTGCTTGGACGCTTCCGCGCCTGGTTGGACGCTACCGCGCCTGCTTGGACGCTGCCGCGACTGCTTGGACGCTTCCGCGCCTGCTTGGACTCTTCTGCGCCTTCTTGCATGCTTCCGCGTCTGCTTGGACGCTGCCGCGACTGCTTGGACGCTTCCGCGCCTGCTTGGGCTCTTCTACGTCTTCTTGCATGCTTCCGCGCCTGCTTGGACGCTTCCGCGCCTGCTTGGACGCTTCCGCGACTGCTTGGTCGCTTCCGCGCCTGCTTGGACGCTACCGCGCATGCTTGGACGCTTCCGCGACTGCTAGGACGCTTCCGCACCTGGTTGGACGCTACCGCGCCTGCTTGGACGCTTCCGCGCCTGCTTGGACTCTTCTGCGCCTTCTTGCATGCTTCCGCGCCTGCTTGCATGCTTCTGCGCCTGCTTGGACGCTACCGCGCCTGCTTGGACGCTACCGCGCCAGCTTGGACGCTCCGCGCCTGCTTGGACGCTTCCGCGACTGCTTGGACGCTTCCCCGCCTGCTTGGACCCTTCTGCGTCTTCTTGCATGCTTCCGTGCCTACTTGGACGTTTCCGCGCCTGCTTGGACGCTACCGCGCCTGCTTGGACGCTTCCGCGACTGCTTGGACGCTTCCGCGACTGCTTGGACGATTCCGCGCCTGCTTGCATGCTTCCTCACCTGCTTGGACGATTCCGCGCCTGCTTGCACGGTTCCGAGCCTGCTTGGACGCTTCCGCGCCTGCTTGGACTCTTCTGCGCCTTCTTGCATGCTTCCGCGCCTGCTTGGACGCTTCCGCGCCTGCTTGCACGGTTCTGCGCCTGCTTGGACGCGTCCGCGCCTGCTTGGAAGCTTCCGCGCCTGCTTGGACGTTTTCGCGCCTGCTTGGACTCTTCTGCGCCTTCTTGCATGCTTCCGCGCCTACTTGGACGTTTCCGCGCCTGCTTGGACGCTTCCGCGCCTGCTTGCATGCTTCCTCACCTGCTTGGACGATTCCGCGCCTGCTTGCACGGTTCCGAGCCTGCTTGGACGCTTCCGCGCCTGCTTGGACTCTATTGCGCCTTCTTGCATGCTTCCGCGCCTGCTTGGACGCTTCCGCGCCTGCTTGCACGGTTCTGCGCCTGCTTGGACGCGTCCCCGCCTGCTTGGACGCTTCCGCGCCTGCTTGGACGCTACCGCGCCTGCTTGGACGCTACCGCGCCTGCTTGGACGCTCCGCGCCTGCTTGGACGCTTCCGCGACTGCTTGGACGCTTCCCCGCCTGCTTGGACCCTTCTGCGTCTTCTTGCATGCTTCCGTGCCTACTTGGACCTTTCCGCGCCTGCTTGGACGCTACCGCGCATGCTTGGACGCTTCCGCGCCTGCTTGGACTCTTCCACGCCTGCTTGGACGTTTCCGCGCCTGCTTGGTCGTTTCCCCGCCTGCTTGGACGCTACCGCGCCTGCTTGGACGCTTCCGCGACTGCTTGGTCGCTTCCGCGCCTGCTTGGACGCTTCCGCGACTGCTTGGACGCTTCCGCGCCTGCTTGGACTCTTCTGCGTCTTCTTGCATGCTTCCGCGCATGCTTGGACGCTACCGCGCCTGCTTGGACGCTTCCGCGCCTGCTTGGACGCTTCCGCACCTGTTTGGGCTCTTCTGCGCCTTCTTGCATTCTTCCGCGCCTGCTTGGACGCTTCCACGCCTTGTTGGACGCTACCGCGCCTGCTTGGACGCTACCGCGCCTGCTTGGACGCTTCCACGACTGCTTGGACGCTTCCGCGACTGCTTGGACTCTACCGCGCCTGCTTGGACGCTTCCGCGACTGCTTGGACGCTTCCGCGCCTGCTTGGACTCTTCTGCGTCTTCTTGCATGCTTCCGCGCCAGCTTGGACGCTCCGCGCCTGCTTGGACGCTTCCGCGACTGCTTGGACGCTTCCCCGCCTGCTTGGACCCTTCTGCGTCTTCTTGCATGCTTCCGTGCCTACTTGGACGTTTCCGCGCCTGCTTGGACGCTACCGCGCCTGCTTGGACGCTTCCGCGCCTACTTGGACGCTTCCGCGCCTGCTTGGACTCTTCTGCGCCTTCTTGCATGCTTCCGCGCCTGCTTGGACGCTTCCGCGACTGCTTGGACGCTTCCGCGACTGCTTGGACGATTCCGCGCCTGCTTGCATGCTTCCTCACCTGCTTGGACGATTCCGCGCCTGCTTGCACGGTTCCGAGCCTGCTTGGACGCTTCCGCGCCTGCTTGGACTCTTCTGCGCCTTCTTGCATGCTTCCGCGCCTGCTTGGACGCTTCCGCGCCTGCTTGCACGGTTCTGCGCCTGCTTGGACGCGTCCGCGCCTGCTTGGAAGCTTCCGCGCCTGCTTGGACGTTTTCGCGCCTGCTTGGACTCTTCTGCGCCTTCTTGCATGCTTCCGCGCCTACTTGGACGTTTCCGCGCCTGCTTGGACGCTTCCGCGCCTGCTTGCATGCTTCCTCACCTGCTTGGACGTTTCCGCGCCTGCTTGCACGGTTCCGAGCCTGCTTGGACGCTTCCGCGCCTGCTTGGACTCTATTGCGCCTTCTTGCATGCTTCCGCGCCTGCTTGGACGCTTCCGCGCCTGCTTGCACGGTTCTGCGCCTGCTTGGACGCGTCCGCGCCTGCTTGGACGCTTCCGCGCCTGCTTGGACGCTACCGCGCCTGCTTGGACGCTACCGCGCCTGCTTGGACGCTCCGCGCCTGCTTGGACGCTTCCGCGACTGCTTGGACGCTTCCCCGCCTGCTTGGACCCTTCTGCGTCTTCTTGCATGCTTCCGTGCCTACTTGGACCTTTCCGCGCCTGCTTGGACGCTACCGCGCATGCTTGGACGCTTCCGCGACTGCTAGGACGCTTCCGCATCTGGTTGGACGCTACCGCGCCTGCTTGGACGCTTCCCCGCCTGCTTGGACGCTCCGCGCCTGCTTGGACGCTTCCGCGACTGCTTGGACGCTTCCCCGCCTGCTTGGACCCTTCTGCGTCTTCTTGCATGCTTCCGTGCCTACTTGGACGTTTCCGCGCCTGCTTGGACGCTACCGCGCCTGCTTGGACGCTTCCGCGCCTACTTGGACGCTTCCGCGCCTGCTTGGACTCTTCTGCGCCTTCTTGCATGCTTCCGCGCCTGCTTGGACGCTTCCGCGCCTGCTTGCACGGTTCTGCGCCTGCTTGGACGCGTCCGCGCCTGCTTGGACGCTTCCGCGCCTGCTTGGACTCTTCTGCGCCTTCTTGCATGCTTCCGCGCCTGCTTGGACGCTTCCGCGCCTGCTTGCACGGTTCTGCGCCTGCTTAGACGCTTCCGCGCCTGCTTTGACTCTTCCGCGCCTGCTTGGACGTTACCGCGCCTACTTGGACGCTACCGCGCCTGCTTGGACGCTTCCGCGACTGCTTGGACGCTTCCGCGCCTGCTTGGATTCTTTGCGCCTTCTTGCATGCTTCCGCGCCTGCTTGGATGCTTCCGCGCCGGCTTGCATGCTTCCTCACCTGCTTGGACGATTCCGCGCCTGCTTGCACGGTTCCGAGCCTGCTTGGACGCTTCCGCGACTGCTTGGACGCTTCCGCGCCTGGTTGGACGCTACCGCGCCTGCTTGGACGCTTCCGCGACTGCTTGGACGCTTCCGCGCCTGCTTGGACGGTACCGCGCCTGCTTGGACGCTTCCGCGACTGCTTGCATGCTTCCGCGCCTGCTTGGACGTTTTCGCGCCTGCTTGCATGCTTCCCCGCCTGCTTGGACGCTACCGCGCCTGCTTGGACGCTTCCGCGACTGCTTGGTCGCTTCCGCGCCTGCTTGGACGCTTCCGCGTCTGCTTGGACGCTTCCGCGCCTGCTTGGACGTTGCCCCGCCTGCTTGGACGCTTCCGCGCCTGCTTGGACTCTTCCACGCCTGCTTGGACGTTTCCGCGCCTGCTTGGTCGTTTCCCCGCCTGCTTGGACGCTACCGCGCCTGCTTGGACGCTTCCGCGACTGCTTGGTCGCTTCCGCGCCTGCTTGGACGCTTCCGCGACTGCTTGGACGCTTCCGCGCCTGCTTGGACTCTTCTGCGTCTTCTTGCATGCTTCCGCGCATGCTTGGACGCTACCGCGCCTGCTTGGACGCTTCCGCGCCTGCTTGGACGCTTCCGCACCTGTTTGGGCTCTTCTGCGCCTTCTTGCATTCTTCCGCGCCTGCTTGGACGTTTCCGCGCCAGCTTGGACACTACCGCGCCTGCTTGGACGCTTCCGCGACTGCTTGGACGCTTCCACGCCTTGTTGGACGCTACCGCGCCTGCTTGGACGCTTCCGCGCCTGCTTGGACTCTTCTGCGCCTTCTTGCATTCTTCCGCGCCTGCTTGGACGTTTCCGCACCAGCTTGGACACTACCGCGCCTGCTTGGACGCTTCCGCGCCTGCTTGGACGCTTCCGCGACTGCTTCGACGCTTCCGCGCCTGCTTGGACTCATCTGCGTCTTCTTGCATGCTTCCGCGCATGCTTGGACGCTACCGCGCCTGCTTGGACGCTTCCGCGCCTGCTTGGACGCTTCCGCACCTGTTTGGGCTCTTCTGCGCCTTCTTGCATTCTTCCGCGCCTGCATGGACGTTTCCGCGCCAGCTTGGACACTACCGCGCCTGCTTGGACGCTTCCGCGACTGCATGGACGCTTCCGCGCCTGCTTTGACGCTTCCGCGCCTGCATGGACGCTTCCGCGCCTGCTTGGACGCTTCCGCGCCTGCTTGGACGCTTCCGCGACTGCTTGGACGCTTCCGCACCTGTTTGGACTCTTCTGCGCCTTCTTGCATGCTTCCGCGCCTGCTTGGACTCTTCTGCGCCTTCTTGCATGCTTCCGCGCCTGCTTGGACGTTTCCGCGCCAGCTTGGACACTACCGCGCCTGCTTGGACGCTTCCGCGACTGCATGGACGCTTCCGCGCCTGCTTTGACGCTTCCGCGCCTGCTTGGACGCTTCCGCGCCTTCTTGCATGCTTCCGCGCCTACCTGGACGCTTCCGCGCCTGCTTGGACTCTTCTGCGCCTTCTTGCATGCTTCCGCGCCTGCTTGGACGCTTCCGCGCCTGCTTGCACGGTTCTGCGCCTGCTTGGACGCGTCCGCGCCTGCTTGGAAGCTTCCGCGCCTGCTCGGACGTTTTCGCGCCTGCTTGGACTCTTCTGCGCCTTCTTGCATGCTTCCGCGCCTACTTGGACGTTTCCGCGCCTGCTTGGACGCTTCCGCGCCTGCTTGCATGCTTCCTCACCTGCTTGGATGATTCCGCGCCTGCTTGCACGGTTCCGAGCCTGCTTGGACGCTTCCGCGCCTGCTTGGACTCTATTGCGCCTTCTTGCATGCTTCCGCGCCTGCTTGGAAGCTTCCGCGCCTGCTTGCACGGTTCTGCGCCTGCTTGGACGCGTCCGCGCCTGCTTGGACGCTTCCGCGCCTGCTTGGACGCTACCGCGCCTACTTGGACGTTTCCGCGCCTTCTTGGACGCTACCGCGCCTGCTTGGACGCTTCCGCGTCTGCTTGGACGATATCGCGCCTGCTTGGACTCTTCTGCTCCTTCTTGCATGCTACCGCGCCTGCTTGGACGCTTCCGCTCCTGCTTGGACGCTACCGCGCCTGCTTGGACGCTTCCGCGCCTGCTTGGACGCTTCCGCGCCTGCTTGGACTCTTCTGCGTCTTCTTGCATGCTTCCGCGCCTGCTTGGACGTTTCCGCGACTGCTTGGACGCTACCGCGCCTGCTTGGACGCTACCGCGCCTGCTTGGACGTTTCCGCGCCTTCTTGGACGCTACCGCGCCTGCTTGGACGCTACCGCGCATGCTTGGACGCTTCCGCGACTGCTTGGACGCTACCGCGCCTGCTTGGACGCTACCGCGCATGCTTGGACGCTACCGCGCCTGCTTGGACGCTTCCGCGACTGCTTGGATGCTTCCGCGCCTGCTTGGACGTTTCCGCGCCTGCTTGGACGCTACCGCGCCTGCTTGGACGCTTCCGCGCCTTCTTGCATGCTTCCGCGCCTACTTGGACGATTCCGCGCCTTCTTGGACGCTACCGCGCCTGCTTGGACGCTTCCGCGTCTGCTTGGACGATATCGCGCCTGCTTGGACTCTTCTGCTCCTTCTTGCATGCTACCGCGCCTGCTTGGACGCTTCCGCTCCTGCTTGGACGCTTCCGCGCCTGCTTGGACTCTTCTGCGCCTTCTTGCATGCTTCCGCGCCTGCTTGGACGCTTCCGCGCCTGCTTGCACGGTTCTGCGCCTTCTTGCATGCTTCCGCGCCTGCTTGCATGCTTCCGCGCCTGCTTGGACGCTTCCGCGCCTGCTTGCACGGTTCTGCGCCTGCTTGGACGCGTCCGCGCCTGCTTGGAAGCTTCCGCGCCTGCTCGGACGTTTTCGCGCCTGCTTGGACTCTTCTGCGCCTTCTTGCATGCTTCCGCGCCTACTTGGACGTTTCCGCGCCTGCTTGGACGCTTCCGCGCCTGCTTGCATGCTTCCTCACCTGCTTGGACGATTCCGCGCCTGCTTGCACGGTTCCGAGCCTGCTTGGACGCTTCCGCGCCTGCTTGGACTCTATTGCGCCTTCTTGCATGCTTCCGCGCCTGCTTGGACGCTTCCGCGCCTGCTTGCACGGTTCTGCGCCTTCTTGCATGCTTCCGCGCCTGCTTGCATGCTTCCGCGCCTGCTTGGACGCTTCCGCGCCTGCTTGGACGCTTCCGCGCTTGCTTGGACGCTTCCTCGCCTGCTTGGACTCTTCCGCGCATGCTTGGACGCATCCGCGCCTGCATACACGCTTCCGCGCCTGCCTGGGCTCTTCTGCGCCTTCTTGCATGCTTCCGCCCCTTCTTGGACGCTTCCGCGCCTGCTTGGACTCTTCTGCGCCTGCTTGGACTCTTCTGCGCCTTCTTGCATGCTTCCGCGACTGCTTGGACGTTTCCGCGCCAGCTTGGACGCTACCGCGCCTGCTTGGACGCTTCCGTGACTGCTTGGACGCTTCCGCGCCTGCTTAGGCTCTTCTGCGCCTTCTTGCATGCTGCCGCGCCTACTTGGACGTTTCCGCGCCTGCTTGGACGTTTCCGCGCCTGCTTGGACGCTACCGCGCCTGCTTGGACGCTTCCGCGACTGCTTGGACGCTACCGCGCCTGCTTGCATGCTTCCCCGCCTGCTTGGACGCTTCCGCGCCTGCTTGGACTCTTCTGCGCCTTCTTGCATGCTTCCGCGCCTGCTTGGACGTTTCCGCGCCTGCTTGGACGCTACCGCGCCTGCTTGGACGCTTCCGCGCCTGCTTGGACACTTCCGCGACTGCTTGGACGCTTCCGCGCCTGCTTGGACGCTTCCGCGCCTTCTTGCATGCTTCCGCGCCTACCTGGACGTTTCCGCGCCTGCTTGGACGCTTCCCCGCCTGCTTGGACGCTACCGCGCCGGCTTGGACGCTTCCGCGCCTTCTTGCATGCTTCCGCGCCTACTTGGACGTTTCCGCGCCTGCTTGGACGTTTCCGCGCCAGCTTGGACACTACCGCGCCTGCTTGGACGCTTCCGCGACTGCTTGGACGCTTCCACGCCTTGTTGGACGCTACCGCGCCTGCTTGGACGCTTCCGCGCCTGCTTGGACTCTTCTGCGCCTTCTTGCATTCTTCCGCGCCTGCTTGGACGTTTCCGCGCCAGCTTGGACACTACCGCGCCTGCTTGGACGCTTCCGCGCCTGCTTGGACGCTTCCGCGACTGCTTCGACGCTTCCGCGCCTGCTTGGACTCATCTGCGTCTTCTTGCATGCTTCCGCGCATGCTTGGACGCTACCGCGCCTGCTTGGACGCTTCCGCGCCTGCTTGGACGCTTCCGCACCTGTTTGGGCTCTTCTGCGCCTTCTTGCATTCTTCCGCGCCTGCATGGACGTTTCCGCGCCAGCTTGGACACTACCGCGCCTGCTTGGACGCTTCCGCGACTGCATGGACGCTTCCGCGCCTGCTTTGACGCTTCCGCGCCTGCATGGACGCTTCCGCGCCTGCTTGGACGCTTCCGCGCCTGCTTGGACGCTTCCGCGACTGCTTGGACGCTTCCGCACCTGTTTGGACTCTTCTGCGCCTTCTTGCATGCTTCCGCGCCTGCTTGGACTCTTCTGCGCCTTCTTGCATGCTTCCGCGCCTGCTTGGACGTTTCCGCGCCAGCTTGGACACTACCGCGCCTGCTTGGACGCTTCCGCGACTGCATGGACGCTTCCGCGCCTGCTTTGACGCTTCCGCGCCTGCTTGGACGCTTCCGCGCCTTCTTGCATGCTTCCGCGCCTACCTGGACGCTTCCGCGCCTGCTTGGACTCTTCTGCGCCTTCTTGCATGCTTCCGCGCCTGCTTGGACGCTTCCGCGCCTGCTTGCACGGTTCTGCGCCTGCTTGGACGCGTCCGCGCCTGCTTGGAAGCTTCCGCGCCTGCTCGGACGTTTTCGCGCCTGCTTGGACTCTTCTGCGCCTTCTTGCATGCTTCCGCGCCTACTTGGACGTTTCCGCGCCTGCTTGGACGCTTCCGCGCCTGCTTGCATGCTTCCTCACCTGCTTGGATGATTCCGCGTCTGCTTGCACGGTTCCGAGCCTGCTTGGACGCTTCCGCGCCTGCTTGGACTCTATTGCGCCTTCTTGCATGCTTCCGCGCCTGCTTGGAAGCTTCCGCGCCTGCTTGCACGGTTCTGCGCCTGCTTGGACGCGTCCGCGCCTGCTTGGACGCTTCCGCGCCTGCTTGGACGCTACCGCGCCTACTTGGACGTTTCCGCGCCTTCTTGGACGCTACCGCGCCTGCTTGGACGCTTCCGCGTCTGCTTGGACGATATCGCGCCTGCTTGGACTCTTCTGCTCCTTCTTGCATGCTACCGCGCCTGCTTGGACGCTTCCGCTCCTGCTTGGACGCTACCGCGCCTGCTTGGACGCTTCCGCGCCTGCTTGGACGCTTCCGCGCCTGCTTGGACTCTTCTGCGTCTTCTTGCATGCTTCCGCGCCTGCTTGGACGTTTCCGCGACTGCTTGGACGCTACCGCGCCTGCTTGGACGCTACCGCGCCTGCTTGGACGTTTCCGCGCCTTCTTGGACGCTACCGCGCCTGCTTGGACGCTACCGCGCATGCTTGGACGCTTCCGCGACTGCTTGGACGCTACCGCGCCTGCTTGGACGCTACCGCGCATGCTTGGACGCTACCGCGCCTGCTTGGACGCTTCCGCGACTGCTTGGATGCTTCCGCGCCTGCTTGGACGTTTCCGCGCCTGCTTGGACGCTACCGCGCCTGCTTGGACGCTTCCGCGCCTTCTTGCATGCTTCCGCGCCTACTTGGACGATTCCGCGCCTTCTTGGACGCTACCGCGCCTGCTTGGACGCTTCCGCGTCTGCTTGGACGATATCGCGCCTGCTTGGACTCTTCTGCTCCTTCTTGCATGCTACCGCGCCTGCTTGGACGCTTCCGCTCCTGCTTGGACGCTTCCGCGCCTGCTTGGACTCTTCTGCGCCTTCTTGCATGCTTCCGCGCCTGCTTGGACGCTTCCGCGCCTGCTTGCACGGTTCTGCGCCTTCTTGCATGCTTCCGCGCCTGCTTGCATGCTTCCGCGCCTGCTTGGACGCTTCCGCGCCTGCTTGCACGGTTCTGCGCCTGCTTGGACGCGTCCGCGCCTGCTTGGAAGCTTCCGCGCCTGCTCGGACGTTTTCGCGCCAGCTTGGACTCTTCTGCGCCTTCTTGCATGCTTCCGCGCCTACTTGGACGTTTCCGCGCCTGCTTGGACGCTTCCGCGCCTGCTTGCATGCTTCCTCACCTGCTTGGACGATTCCGCGCCTGCTTGCACGGTTCCGAGCCTGCTTGGACGCTTCCGCGCCTGCTTGGACTCTATTGCGCCTTCTTGCATGCTTCCGCGCCTGCTTGGACGCTTCCGCGCCTGCTTGCACGGTTCTGCGCCTTCTTGCATGCTTCCGCGCCTGCTTGCATGCTTCCGCGCCTGCTTGGACGCTTCCGCGCCTGCTTGGACGCTTCCGCGCTTGCTTGGACGCTTCCTCGCCTGCTTGGACTCTTCCGCGCATGCTTGGACGCATCCGCGCCTGCATACACGCTTCCGCGCCTGCCTGGGCTCTTCTGCGCCTTCTTGCATGCTTCCGCCCCTTCTTGGACGCTTCCGCGCCTGCTTGGACGCTACCGCGCCTACTTGGACGTTTCCGCGCCTTCTTGGACGCTACCGCGCCTGCTTGGACGCTTCCGCGTCTGCTTGGACGATATCGCGCCTGCTTGGACTCTTCTGCTCCTTCTTGCATGCTACCGCGCCTGCTTGGACGCTTCCGCTCCTGCTTGGACGCTACCGCGCCTGCTTGGACGCTTCCGCGCCTGCTTGGACGCTTCCGCGCCTGCTTGGACTCTTCTGCGTCTTCTTGCATGCTTCCGCGCCTGCTTGGACGTTTCCGCGACTGCTTGGACGCTACCGCGCCTGCTTGGACGCTACCGCGCCAGCTTGGACGTTTCCGCGCCTTCTTGGACGCTACCGCGCCTGCTTGGACGCTACCGCGCATGCTTGGACGCTTCCGCGACTGCTTGGACGCTACCGCGCCTGCTTGGACGCTACCGCGCATGCTTGGACGCTACCGCGCCTGCTTGGACGCTTCCGCGACTGCTTGGATGCTTCCGCGCCTGCTTGGACGTTTCCGCGCCTGCTTGGACGCTACCGCGCCTGCTTGGACGCTTCCGCGCCTTCTTGCATGCTTCCGCGCCTACTTGGACGATTCCGCGCCTTCTTGGACGCTACCGCGCCTGCTTGGACGCTTCCGCGTCTGCTTGGACGATATCGCGCCTGCTTGGACTCTTCTGCTCCTTCTTGCATGCTACCGCGCCTGCTTGGACGCTTCCGCTCCTGCTTGGACGCTTCCGCGCCTGCTTGGACTCTTCTGCGCCTTCTTGCATGCTTCCGCGCCTGCTTGGACGCTTCCGCGCCTGCTTGCACGGTTCTGCGCCTTCTTGCATGCTTCCGCGCCTGCTTGCATGCTTCCGCGCCTGCTTGGACGCTTCCGCGCCTGCTTGCACGGTTCTGCGCCTGCTTGGACGCGTCCGCGCCTGCTTGGAAGCTTCCGCGCCTGCTCGGACGTTTTCGCGCCTGCTTGGACTCTTCTGCGCCTTCTTGCATGCTTCCGCGCCTACTTGGACGTTTCCGCGCCTGCTTGGACGCTTCCGCGCCTGCTTGCATGCTTCCTCACCTGCTTGGACGATTCCGCGCCTGCTTGCACGGTTCCGAGCCTGCTTGGACGCTTCCGCGCCTGCTTGGACTCTATTGCGCCTTCTTGCATGCTTCCGCGCCTGCTTGGACGCTTCCGCGCCTGCTTGCACGGTTCTGCGCCTTCTTGCATGCTTCCGCGCCTGCTTGCATGCTTCCGCGCCTGCTTGGACGCTTCCGCGCCTGCTTGGACGCTTCCGCGCTTGCTTGGACGCTTCCTCGCCTGCTTGGACTCTTCCGCGCATGCTTGGACGCATCCGCGCCTGCATACACGCTTCCGCGCCTGCCTGGGCTCTTCTGCGCCTTCTTGCATGCTTCCGCCCCTTCTTGGACGCTTCCGCGCCTGCTTGGACTCTTCTGCGCCTGCTTGGACTCTTCTGCGCCTTCTTGCATGCTTCCGCGACTGCTTGGACGTTTCCGCGCCAGCTTGGACGCTACCGCGCCTGCTTGGACGCTTCCGTGACTGCTTGGACGCTTCCGCGCCTGCTTAGGCTCTTCTGCGCCTTCTTGCATGCTGCCGCGCCTACTTGGACGTTTCCGCGCCTGCTTGGACGTTTCCGCGCCTGCTTGGACGCTACCGCGCCTGCTTGGACGCTTCCGCGACTGCTTGGACGCTACCGCGCCTGCTTGCATGCTTCCCCGCCTGCTTGGACGCTTCCGCGCCTGCTTGGACTCTTCTGCGCCTTCTTGCATGCTTCCGCGCCTGCTTGGACGTTTCCGCGCCTGCTTGGACGCTACCGCGCCTGCTTGGACGCTTCCGCGCCTGCTTGGACGTTTCCGCGCCTGCTTGGACGCTTCCGCGCCTGCATACACGCTTCCGCGCCTGCCTGGGCTCTTCTGCGCCTTCTTGCATGCTTCCGCCCCTTCTTGGACGCTTCCGCGCCTACTTGCACGGTTCTGCGCCTGCTTGCACGGTTCCGCGCCTGCTTGGACGCTTCCGCGCCTGCTTGGACGCTTCCGCGCCTGCTTGGACGCTACCGCGCCTGCTTGGACGCTACCCCGCCTGCTTGGACGCTTCCGCGCCTGCTTGGACGCTTCCCCGACTGCTTGGACGCTACTTCGCCTGCTTGGACGCTTCCGCGACTGCTTGGACGCTTCCGCGCCTGGTTGGACACTACCGCGCCTGCTTGGACACTTCCGCGACTGCTTGGACGCTTCCGCGCCTGCTTGGACGCTTCCGCGCCTTCTTGCATGCTTCCGCGCCTACCTGGACGTTTCCGCGCCTGCTTGGACGCTTCCCCGCCTGCTTGGACGCTACCGCGCCGGCTTGGACGCTTCCGCGGCTTCTTGCATGCTTCCGCGCCTACTTGGACGTTTCCGCGCCTGCTTGGACGCTTCCGCGACTGCTTGGACGCTACCGCGCCTGCTTGGACGCTTCCGCGACTGCTTGGACGCTTCCGCGCCTGCTAGGACTCTTCTGCGCCTTCTTGCATGCTGCCGCGCCTACTTGGACGTTTCCACGACTGCTTGGACGCTTCCGCGCCTGCTTGCATGCTTCCCCGCCTGCTTGGACGCTACCGCGCCTGCTTGGACTCTTCTGCGCCTTCTTGCATGCTGCCGCGCCTACTTGGACGTTTCCACGACTGCGTGGACTCTTCTGCGCCTTCTTGCATGCTTCCGCGCCTGCTTGGACGCTCCCGCGCCTGCTTGGACGCTTCCGCGACTGCTTGGACGCTTCCGCGCCTGGTTGGACGATACCGCGCCTGCTTGGACTCTTCTGCGCCTTCTTGCATGCTTCCGCGCCTGCTTGGACGTTTCCGCGCCTGCTTGGACGCTTCCGCGACTGCTTGGTCGCTTCCGCGGCTGCTTGAACTCTTCTGCGCCTTCTTGCATGCTTCCGAGCCTATTTGGACGCTTCCGCGCCTGCTTGGACTCTTCTGCGCCTTCTTGCATGCTTCCGCGCCTGCTTGGACATTTCCGCGCCTGCTTGGACGCTTCCGCGCCTGCTTGGACTCTTCTGCGCCTTCTTGCATGCTGCCGCGCCAACTTGGACGCTTCCGCGCCTGGTTGGACGCTACCGCGCCTGCTTGGACGCTTCCGTGACTGCTTGGACGCTTCCGCGCCTGCTTGGACGCTTCCGCGCCTGCTTGGACTCTTCTGCGCCTTCTTGCATGCTGCCGCGCCAACTTCGACGCTTCCGCGCCTGGTTGGACGCTACCGCGCCTGCTTGGACGCTTCCGCGCCTGCATGGACGCTTCCGCGCCTGCTTGGACGCTACCGCACCTGTTTGGACTCTTCTGCGCCTTCTTGCATGCTGCCGCGCCTACTTGGAAGCTTCCGCGCCTGCTTGGACGCTTCCGCGCCTGCATGGACGCTTCCGCGCCTGCTTTGACGCTTCCGCGCCTGCATGGACGCTTCCGCGCCTGCTTGGACGCTACCGCACCTGTTTGGACTCTTCTGCGCCTTCTTGCATGTTTCCGCGTCTGCTTGGACGTTTCCGCGCCTGCTTGGACTCTTCTGCGCCTTCTTGCATGCTTCCGCGACTGCTTGGACGTTTCCGCGCCAGCTTGGACACTACCGCGCCTGCTTGGACGCTTCCGCGACTGCTTGGACGCTTCCGCGCCTGGTTGGACGCTACCGCGCCTGCTTGGACGCTTCCGCGACTGCTTGGACGCTTCCGCGCCTGCTTGGACGGTACCGCGCCTGCTTGGACGCTTCCGCGACTGCTTGCATGCTTCCGCGCCTGCTTGGACGTTTCTGCGCCAGCTTGGACAATGCCGCGCCTGCTTGGACGTTTCCGCGCCTGCTTGGACTCTTCTGCGCCTTCTTGCATGCTTCCGCGCCTGCTTGGACGTTTCCGCGCCAGCTTGGACACTACCGCGCCTGCTTGGACGCTTCCGCGACTGCATGGACGCTTCCGCGCCTGCTTTGACGCTTCCGCACCTGGTTGGACGCTACCGCGCCTGCTTGGACGCTTACGCGACTGCTTGGACGCTTCCGCGCCTGCTTGGACTCCTCTGCGGCTGCTTGAACTCTTCTGCGCCTTCTTGCATGCTTCCGAGCCTATTTGGACGCTTCCGCGCCTGCTTGGACTCTTCTGCGCCTTCTTGCATGCTTCCGCGCCTGCTTGGACATTTCCGCGCCTGCTTGGACGCTTCCGCGCCTGCTTGGACTCTTCTGCGCCTTCTTGCATGCTGCCGCGCCAACTTGGACGCTTCCGCGCCTGGTTGGACGCTACCGCGCCTGCTTGGACGCTTCCGTGACTGCTTGGACGCTTCCGCGCCTGCTTGGACGCTTCCGCGCCTGCTTGGACGCTTCCGCGACTGCTTGGACGCTTCCGCGCCTGCTTGGACGCTTCCGCGACTGCTTGGACGATTCCGCGCCTGCTTGGACTCTTCTGCGCCTGCTTGGACTCTTCTGCGCCTGCTTGGACGTTTCCGCGACTGCTTGGACGCTACCGCGCCTGCTTGGACGCTTCCGCGACTGCTTGGACGCTTCCGCGCCTGCTTGGACTCTACTGCGCCTGCTTGGACTCTTCTGCGCCTTCTTGCATGCTTCCGCGACTGCTTGGACGTTTCCGCGACTGCTTGGCCGCTACCGCGCCTGCTTGGAAGCTTCCGCGCCTGCTTGGACGCTTCCGCGCCTGGTTGGACGCGACCGCGCCTGCTTGAACGCTTCCGCGACTGCTTCGACGCTTCCGCGCCTGTGTGGAATCTTCTGCGCCTGCTTGGACTCTTCTGCGCCTTCTTGCATGCTTCCGCGCCTGCTTGGACGCTACCGCGCCTGCTTGGACGCTTCCGTGACTGCTTGGACGCTTCCGCGCCTGCTTGGACTCTTCTGCGCCTTCTTGCATGCTTCAGCGCCTGCTTGGACGCTACCGCGCCTGCTTGGACGCTTCCGCGACTGCTTGGACGCTACCGCGCCTGCTTGGACGCTTCCGCGACTGCTTGGACGCTTCCGCGCCTGCTTGGACTCTTCTGCGCCTGTTTGGACTCTTCTGCGCCTTCTTGCATGCTTCCGCGACTGCTTGGACGCTTCCGCGACTGCTTGGCCGCTACCGCGCCTGCTTGGAAACTTCCGCGCCTGCTTGGACTCTTCTGCGTCATCTTGCATGCTTCCGCGCCTGCTTGGACGTTTCCGCGCCTGCTTGGACGCTACCGCGCCTGCTTGGACGCTTCCGCGACTGTTTGGACGCTTCCGCGCCTGGTTGTTCGCGACCGCGCCTGCTTGAACGCTTCCGCGACTGCTTGGACGCTTCCGCGACTGCTTGGACGCTTCCGCGCCTTCTTGGACTCTTCTGCGCCTTCTTGCATGCTGCCGCGCCTACTTGGACGCTTCCGCGCCTGGTTGGACTCTTCTGCGCCTGCTTGGACTCTTCTGCGCCTGCTTGCATGCTGCCGCGCCTACTTGGACGTTTCCACGACTGCGTGGACTCTTCTGCGCCTTCTTGCATGCTGCCGCGCCAACTTGGACGCTTCCGCGCCTGGTTGGACGCTACCGCGCCTGCTTGGACGCTTCCGTGACTGCTTGGACGCTTCCGCGCCTGCTTGGACACTTCCGCGCCTGCTTGGACGCTTCCGCGACTGCTTGGACGCTTCCGCGCCTGCTTGGACGCTTCCGCGACTGCTTGGACGCTTCCGCGCCTGCTTGGACTCTTCTGCGCCTGCTTGGACTCTTCTGCGCCTTCTTGCATGCTTCCGCGCCTGCTTGGACTCTACTGCGCCTGCTTGGACACTTCTGCGCCTTCTTGCATGCTTCCGCGACTGCTTGGACGCTTCCGCGACTGCTTGGCCGCTACCGCGCCTGCTTGGAAGCTTCCGGGCCTGCTTGGACGCTTCCGCGCCTGGTTGGACGCGACCGCGCCTGCTTGAACGCTTCCGCGACTGCTTCGACGCTTCCGCGCCTGTGTGGACTCTTCTGCGCCTGCTTGCATGCTTCCGCGCCTGCTTGGACGCTACCGCGCCTGCTTGGACGCTTCCGCGACTGCTTCGACGCTTCCGCGCCTGTGTGGACTCTTCTGCGCCTTCTTGCATGCTTCCGCGCCTGCTTGGACGCTACCGCGCCTGCTTGGACGCTTCCGCGACTGCTTCGACGCTTCCGCGCCTGTGTGGACTCTTCTGCGCCTGCTTGGACTCTTCTGCGCCTTCTTGCATGCTTCCGCGCCTGCTTGGACGCTACCGCACCTGCTTGGACGCTTCCGCGACTGCTTGGACGCTACCGCGCCTGCTTGGACGCTTCCGCGACTGCTTGGACGCTTCCGCGCCTGCTTGGACTCTTCTGCGCCTGTTTGGACTCTTCTGCGCCTTCTTGCATGCTTCCGCGCCTGCTTGGACGCTTCCGCGACTGCTTGGACGCTTCCGCGCCTGCTTGGACGCTTCCGCGACTGCTTGGACGCTTCCGCGCCTGCTTGGACTCTTCTGCGCCTGCTTGGACTCTTCTGCGCCTTCTTGCATGCTTCCGCGCCTGCTTGGACTCTACTGCGCCTGCTTGGACACTTCTGCGCCTTCTTGCATGCTTCCGCGACTGCTTGGACGCTTCCGCGACTGCTTGGCCGCTACCGCGCCTGCTTGGAAGCTTCCGCGCCTGCTTGGACGCTTCCGCGCCTGGTTGGACGCGACCGCGCCTGCTTGAACGCTTCCGCGACTGCTTCGACGCTTCCGCGCCTGTGTGGACTCTTCTGCGCCTGCTTGCATGCTTCCGCGCCTGCTTGGACGCTACCGCGCCTGCTTGGACGCTTCCGCGACTGCTTCGACGCTTCCGCGCCTGTGTGGACTCTTCTGCGCCTTCTTGCATGCTTCCGCGCCTGCTTGGACGCTACCGCGCCTGCTTGGACGCTTCCGCGACTGCTTCGACGCTTCCGCGCCTGTGTGGACTCTTCTGCGCCTGCTTGGACTCTTCTGCGCCTTCTTGCATGCTTCCGCGCCTGCTTGGACGCTACCGCACCTGCTTGGACGCTTCCGCGACTGCTTGGACGCTACCGCGCCTGCTTGGACGCTTCCGCGACTGCTTGGACGCTTCCGCGCCTGCTTGGACTCTTCTGCGCCTGTTTGGACTCTTCTGCGCCATCTTGCATGCTTCCGCGACTGCTTGGACGCTTCCGCGACTGCTTGGCCGCTACCGCGCCTGCTTGGAAACTTCCGCGCCTGCTTGGACTCTTCTGCGTCATCTTGCATGCTTCCGCGCCTACTTGGACGTTTCCGCGCCTGCTTGGACGTTTCCGCGCCTGCTTGGACGCTTCCGCGCCTGCTTGGACGCTGCCGCGACTGCTTGGACGCTTCCGCGACTGCTTGGACGCTTCCGCGCCTGCTTGGACTCTTCTGCGCCTGCTTGCATGCTTCCGCGCCTGCTTGGACGTTTCCGCGACTGCTTGGACGCTTCCGCGCCTGGTTGGACGCTACCGCGCCTGCTTGGACGCTACCGCGCCTGCTTGGACGCTACCGCGCCAGCTTGGACGTTACCGCGCCTGCTTGGACGCTTCCGCGACTGCTTGGACGCTTCCGCGCCTTGTTGGACGCTACCGCGCCTGCTTGGACGCTTCCGCGACTGCTTGGACGCTTCCGCGCCTGCTTGGACGTTTCCGCGCCTACTTGGACGCTACCGTGCCTGCTTGGACGCTTCCGCGACTGCTTGGACGCTGCCGCGACTGCTTGGACGCTTCCGTGCCTGCTTGGACACTTCTACGCCTTCTTGCATGCTTCCGCGCCTGCTTGGACGTTTCCGCGCCTTCTTGCATGCTTCCGCGCCTGCTTGGACGATTCCGCGCCAGCTTGGACGATACCGCGCCTGCTTCGACGCTTCCGCGCCTGCTTGGACGCTACCGCGCCTGCTTGGACGATTCCGCGACTGCTTGGACGCTTCCGCGCCTGCTTGGACGCTTCCGCGCCTGCTTGGACGCTTCCGCGCCTGCTTGGACGCTACCGCGCCAGCTTGGACGTTACCGCGCCTGCTTGGACGCTTCCGCGACTGCTTGGACGCTTCCGCGCCTGCTTGGACTCTTCTGCGTCATCTTGCATGCTTCCGCGCCTACTTGGACGTTTCCGCGCCCGCTTGGACGTTTCCGCGTCTGCTTGGACGCTACCGCGCCTGCTTGGACACTTCCGCGACTGCTTGGACGCTTCCGCGCCTGTTTGGACTTTTCTGCGCCTTCTTGCATGCTGCCGCGCCTGCTTGGACGTTTCCGCGCCTGCTTGGACGCTTCCGCGACTGCTTGGACGCTTCCGCGCCTGCTTGGACGCTACCGCGCCTGCTTGGACGCTTCCGTGACTGCTTGGACGCTTCCGCGCCTGCTTGGACATTTCCGCGCCTGGTTGGACGCTACCGCGCCTGCTTGGACGCTGCCGCGCCAGCTTGGACGTTACCGCGCCTGCTTGGACGCTTCCGCGACTGCTTGCATGCTTCCGCGCCTGCTTGGACGTTTCCGCGCCAGCTTGGACACTACCGCGCCTGCTTGGACGCTTCCGCGCCTGCTTGGACGCTTCCGCGACTGCTTGGACGCTTCCGCGCCTGCTTGGACGCTACCGCGCCTGCTTGGACGCTTCCGCGACTGCTTAGACGCTACTGCGCCTGCTTGGACGCTTCCGCGCCTGCTTGGACGCTTCCGCACCTGCATGGACGCTTCCGCGCCTGCTTGGACGCTTCCGTGCCTGCTTGCACGGTTCTGCGCCTGCTTGGACGCTTCCGCGCCTGCTTGGACTCTTGCACGCCTGCTTGGACGTTTCCGCGCCTGCTTGGTCGTTTCCCCGCCTGCTTGGACGCTACCGCGCCTGCTTGGACGCTTCCGCGACTGCTTGGTCGCTTCCGCGCCTGCTTGGACGCTTCCGCGACTGCTTGGACGCTTCCGCGCCTGCTTGGACGCTTCCGCGACTGCTTGGACGCTTCCGCGCCTGCTTGGACACTTCCACGCCTGCTTGGACGTTTCCGCGCCTGCTTGGACGCTACCGCGCCTGGTTGGACGCTACCGCGCCTGCTTGGACGCTTCCGCGACTGCTTGGACGCTTCCGCACCTGTTTGGACTCTTCTGCGCCTTCTTGCATGCTTCCGCGCCTGCTTGGACGTTTCCGCGCCTGCTTGGACACTTCTGCGCCTTCTTGCATGCTTCCGCGCATGCTTGGACTTTTCCGCGCCAGCTTGGGCACTACCGCGCCTGCTTTGACGCTTCCGCGACTGCTTGGACGCTTCCGCGCCTGGTTGGACGCTACCGCGCCTGTGTGGACTCTTCTGCGCCTGCTTGGACTCTTCTGCGCCTTCTTGCATGCTTCCGCGCCTGCTTGGACGCTACCGCGCCTGCTTGGACGCTTCCGCGACTGCTTCGACGCTTCCGCGCCTGCTTGGACTCTACTGCGCCTGCTTGGACTCTTCTGCGCCTTCTTGCATGCTTCCGCGACTGCTTGGACGCTTCCGCGACTGCTTGGCCGCTACCGCGCCTGCTTAGAAGCTTCCGCGCCTGCTTGGACTCTTCTGCGTCATCTTGCATGCTTCCGCGCCTGCTTGGACGTTTCCGCGCCTGCTTGGACGCTACCGCGCATGCTTGGACGCTTCCGCGCCTGCTTGGACGTTTCCGCGCCTGCTTGGACGCTTCCGCGACTGCTTGGACGCTTCCGCGCCTGCTTGGACACTTCTGCGCCTGTTTGGACACTTCTGCGCCTGCTTGGACGCTACCGCGCCTGCTTGGACGTTACCGCGCCTGCTTGGACGCTACCGCGCCTGCTTGGACGCTACCGCGCCTGCTTGGACGTTACCGCGCCTGCTTGGACGCTTCCGCGACTGCTTGGACGCTTCCGCGCCTTGTTGGACGCTACCGCGCCTGCTTGGACGCTTCCGCGACTGCTTGGACGCTTCCGCGCCTGCTTGGACGTTTCCGCGCCTACTTGAACGCTACCGCGCCTGCTTGGACGCTTCCGCGACTGCTTGGACGCTTCCGCGCCTGCTTGGACGCTTCCGCGACTGCTTGGACGCTTCCGCGTCTGGTTGGACGCTACCGCGCCTGCTTGGACGCTTCCGCGACTGCTTGGACGCTTCCGCGCCTGCTTGGACTCCTCTGCGTCTTCTTGCATGCTTCCGCGCCTGCTGGGACGTTTCCGCGACTGCTTGGACGCTTCCGCGCCTGGTTGGACGCTACCGCGCCTGCTTGGACGTTGCCGCGACTGCTTGGACGCTTCCGCGCCTGCTTGGACACTTCTACGCCTTCTTGCATGCTTCCGCGCCTGCTTGGACGTTTCCGCGCCTACTTGGACGCTACCGCGCCTGCTTGGACGCTACCGCGCCTGCTTGGACGCTTCCGCGACTGCTTGGACGCTTCCGCGCCTGCTTGGACTCTTCTGCGCCTTCTTGCATGCTTCCGCGCCTGCTTGGACGTTTCCGCGCCTGCTTGGACGCTTCCGCGACTGCTTGGACGCTTCCGCGCCTGCTTGGACTCTTCTGCGCCTGCTTGCATGCTTCCGCGCCTGCTTGGACGTTTCCGCGCCTACTTGGACGCTACCGCGCCTGCTTGGACGCTTCCGCGACTGCTTGGACGATTCCGCGCCTTGTTGGACGCTACCGCGCCTGCTTGGACGCTTCCGCGACTGCTTGGACGCTTCCGCGCCTGCTTGGACTCTTCTGCGCCTTCTTGCATGCTTCCGCGCCTGCTTGGACGTTTCCGCGCCTGCTTGGACGCTTCCGCGCCTGCTTGGACCCTTCTGCGCCTGCTTGCATGCTTCCGCGCCTACTTGGACGTTTCTGCGCCTGCTTGGACGCTTCCGCGCCTGCATGGACTCTTCCGCGCCTGCTCGGACTCTTCTGCGCCTTCTTGCATGCTGCCGCGCCTACTTGGACGTTTCCGCGCCTGCTTAGACGTTTTCACGCCTGCTTGGACGCTTCCGCGCCTGCTTGCATGCTTCCCCGCCTGCTTGGACGCTTCCGCGCCTGCTTGGACTCTTCTGCGCCTTCTTGCATGCTTCCGCGCCTGCTTGGACGTTACCGCGCCTGCTTGGACGCTACCGCGCCTGCTTGGACGCTTCCGCGACTGCTCGGACTCTTCTGCGCCTTCTTGCATGCTGCCGCGCCTACTTGGACGTTTCCGCGCCTGCTTAGACGTTTTCACGCCTGCTTGGACGCTTCCGCGCCTGCTTGCATGCTTCCCCGCCTGCTTGGACGCTTCCGCGCCTGCTTGGACTCTTCTGCGCCTTCTTGCATGCTTCCGCGCCTGCTTGGACGTTTCCGCGCCTGCTTGGACGCTACCGCGCCTGCTTGAACGTTTCCGCGCCTGCTTGGACTCTTCTGCGTCTTCTTGCATGCTTCCGCGCCTGCTTGGACGTTTCCGCGCCTGCTTGAACGCTACCGCGCCTGCTTGGACGCTTCCGCGACTGCTTGGACGCTTCCGCGCCTGCTTGGACGCTTCCGCGACTGCTTGGACGCTTCCGCGCCTGGTTGGACGATACCGCGACTGCTTGGACGCTTCCGCGACTGCTTGGACGCTTCCGCGCCTGCTTGGACGTTTCCGCGCCAGCTTGGACACTACCGCGCCTGCTTGGACGCTTCCGCGACTGCATGGACGCTTCCGCGCCTGCTTTGACGCTTCCGCACCTGGTTGGACGCTACCGCGCCTGCTTGGACGCTTACGCGACTGCTTGGACGCTTCCGCGCCTGCTTGGACTCCTCTGCGGCTGCTTGAACTCTTCTGCGCCTTCTTGCATGCTTCCGAGCCTATTTGGACGCTTCCGCGCCTGCTTGGACTCTTCTGCGCCTTCTTGCATGCTTCCGCGCCTGCTTGGACATTTCCGCGCCTGCTTGGACGCTTCCGCGCCTGCTTGGACTCTTCTGCGCCTTCTTGCATGCTGCCGCGCCAACTTGGACGCTTCCGCGCCTGGTTGGACGCTACCGCGCCTGCTTGGACGCTTCCGTGACTGCTTGGACGCTTCCGCGCCTGCTTGGACGCTTCCGCGCCTGCTTGGACGCTTCCGCGACTGCTTGGACGCTTCCGCGCCTGCTTGGACGCTTCCGCGACTGCTTGGACGATTCCGCGCCTGCTTGGACTCTTCTGCGCCTGCTTGGACTCTTCTGCGCCTGCTTGGACGTTTCCGCGACTGCTTGGACGCTACCGCGCCTGCTTGGACGCTTCCGCGACTGCTTGGACGCTTCCGCGCCTGCTTGGACTCTACTGCGCCTGCTTGGACTCTTCTGCGCCTTCTTGCATGCTTCCGCGACTGCTTGGACGTTTCCGCGACTGCTTGGCCGCTACCGCGCCTGCTTGGAAGCTTCCGCGCCTGCTTGGACGCTTCCGCGCCTGGTTGGACGCGACCGCGCCTGCTTGAACGCTTCCGCGACTGCTTCGACGCTTCCGCGCCTGTGTGGAATCTTCTGCGCCTGCTTGGACTCTTCTGCGCCTTCTTGCATGCTTCCGCGCCTGCTTGGACGCTACCGCGCCTGCTTGGACGCTTCCGTGACTGCTTGGACGCTTCCGCGCCTGCTTGGACTCTTCTGCGCCTTCTTGCATGCTTCAGCGCCTGCTTGGACGCTACCGCGCCTGCTTGGACGCTTCCGCGACTGCTTGGACGCTACCGCGCCTGCTTGGACGCTTCCGCGACTGCTTGGACGCTTCCGCGCCTGCTTGGACTCTTCTGCGCCTGTTTGGACTCTTCTGCGCCTTCTTGCATGCTTCCGCGACTGCTTGGACGCTTCCGCGACTGCTTGGCCGCTACCGCGCCTGCTTGGAAACTTCCGCGCCTGCTTGGACTCTTCTGCGTCATCTTGCATGCTTCCGCGCCTGCTTGGACGTTTCCGCGCCTGCTTGGACGCTACCGCGCCTGCTTGGACGCTTCCGCGACTGTTTGGACGCTTCCGCGCCTGGTTGTTCGCGACCGCGCCTGCTTGAACGCTTCCGCGACTGCTTGGACGCTTCCGCGACTGCTTGGACGCTTCCGCGCCTTCTTGGACTCTTCTGCGCCTTCTTGCATGCTGCCGCGCCTACTTGGACGCTTCCGCGCCTGGTTGGACTCTTCTGCGCCTGCTTGGACTCTTCTGCGCCTGCTTGCATGCTGCCGCGCCTACTTGGACGTTTCCACGACTGCGTGGACTCTTCTGCGCCTTCTTGCATGCTGCCGCGCCAACTTGGACGCTTCCGCGCCTGGTTGGACGCTACCGCGCCTGCTTGGACGCTTCCGTGACTGCTTGGACGCTTCCGCGCCTGCTTGGACACTTCCGCGCCTGCTTGGACGCTTCCGCGACTGCTTGGACGCTTCCGCGCCTGCTTGGACGCTTCCGCGACTGCTTGGACGCTTCCGCGCCTGCTTGGACTCTTCTGCGCCTGCTTGGACTCTTCTGCGCCTTCTTGCATGCTTCCGCGCCTGCTTGGACTCTACTGCGCCTGCTTGGACACTTCTGCGCCTTCTTGCATGCTTCCGCGACTGCTTGGACGCTTCCGCGACTGCTTGGCCGCTACCGCGCCTGCTTGGAAGCTTCCGCGCCTGCTTGGACGCTTCCGCGCCTGGTTGGACGCGACCGCGCCTGCTTGAACGCTTCCGCGACTGCTTCGACGCTTCCGCGCCTGTGTGGACTCTTCTGCGCCTGCTTGCATGCTTCCGCGCCTGCTTGGACGCTACCGCGCCTGCTTGGACGCTTCCGCGACTGCTTCGACGCTTCCGCGCCTGTGTGGACTCTTCTGCGCCTTCTTGCATGCTTCCGCGCCTGCTTGGACGCTACCGCGCCTGCTTGGACGCTTCCGCGACTGCTTCGACGCTTCCGCGCCTGTGTGGACTCTTCTGCGCCTGCTTGGACTCTTCTGCGCCTTCTTGCATGCTTCCGCGCCTGCTTGGACGCTACCGCACCTGCTTGGACGCTTCCGCGACTGCTTGGACGCTACCGCGCCTGCTTGGACGCTGCCGCGACTGCTTGGACGCTTCCGCGACTGCTTGGACGCTTCCGCGCCTGCTTGGACTCTTCTGCGCCTGCTTGCATGCTTCCGCGCCTGCTTGGACGTTTCCGCGACTGCTTGGACGCTTCCGCGCCTGGTTGGACGCTACCGCGCCTGCTTGGACGCTACCGCGCCTGCTTGGACGCTACCGCGCCAGCTTGGACGTTACCGCGCCTGCTTGGACGCTTCCGCGACTGCTTGGACGCTTCCGCGCCTTGTTGGACGCTACCGCGCCTGCTTGGACGCTTCCGCGACTGCTTGGACGCTTCCGCGCCTGCTTGGACGTTTCCGCGCCTACTTGGACGCTACCGTGCCTGCTTGGACGCTTCCGCGACTGCTTGGACGCTGCCGCGACTGCTTGGACGCTTCCGTGCCTGCTTGGACACTTCTACGCCTTCTTGCATGCTTCCGCGCCTGCTTGGACGTTTCCGCGCCTTCTTGCATGCTTCCGCGCCTGCTTGGACGATTCCGCGCCAGCTTGGACGATACCGCGCCTGCTTCGACGCTTCCGCGCCTGCTTGGACGCTACCGCGCCTGCTTGGACGATTCCGCGACTGCTTGGACGCTTCCGCGCCTGCTTGGACGCTTCCGCGCCTGCTTGGACGCTTCCGCGCCTGCTTGGACGCTACCGCGCCAGCTTGGACGTTACCGCGCCTGCTTGGACGCTTCCGCGACTGCTTGGACGCTTCCGCGCCTGCTTGGACTCTTCTGCGTCATCTTGCATGCTTCCGCGCCTACTTGGACGTTTCCGCGCCCGCTTGGACGTTTCCGCGTCTGCTTGGACGCTACCGCGCCTGCTTGGACACTTCCGCGACTGCTTGGACGCTTCCGCGCCTGTTTGGACTTTTCTGCGCCTTCTTGCATGCTGCCGCGCCTGCTTGGACGTTTCCGCGCCTGCTTGGACGCTTCCGCGACTGCTTGGACGCTTCCGCGCCTGCTTGGACGCTACCGCGCCTGCTTGGACGCTTCCGTGACTGCTTGGACGCTTCCGCGCCTGCTTGGACATTTCCGCGCCTGGTTGGACGCTACCGCGCCTGCTTGGACGCTGCCGCGACTGCTTGGACGCTTCCGCGACTGCTTGGACGCTTCCGCGCCTGCTTGGACTCTTCTGCGCCTGCTTGCATGCTTCCGCGCCTGCTTGGACGTTTCCGCGACTGCTTGGACGCTTCCGCGCCTGGTTGGACGCTACCGCGCCTGCTTGGACGCTACCGCGCCTGCTTGGACGCTACCGCGCCAGCTTGGACGTTACCGCGCCTGCTTGGACGCTTCCGCGACTGCTTGGACGCTTCCGCGCCTTGTTGGACGCTACCGCGCCTGCTTGGACGCTTCCGCGACTGCTTGGACGCTTCCGCGCCTGCTTGGACGTTTCCGCGCCTACTTGGACGCTACCGTGCCTGCTTGGACGCTTCCGCGACTGCTTGGACGCTGCCGCGACTGCTTGGACGCTTCCGTGCCTGCTTGGACACTTCTACGCCTTCTTGCATGCTTCCGCGCCTGCTTGGACGTTTCCGCGCCTTCTTGCATGCTTCCGCGCCTGCTTGGACGATTCCGCGCCAGCTTGGACGATACCGCGCCTGCTTCGACGCTTCCGCGCCTGCTTGGACGCTACCGCGCCTGCTTGGACGATTCCGCGACTGCTTGGACGCTTCCGCGCCTGCTTGGACGCTTCCGCGCCTGCTTGGACGCTTCCGCGCCTGCTTGGACGCTTCCGCGCCTGCTTGCACGGTTTCGCGCCTGCTTGGACGCTCCCACGCCCGCTTGGACGTTTCCGCGCCTACTTGGACGCTTCCGTGCCTGGTTGGACGCTACCGCGCCTGCTTGGACGCTTCCGCGCCTGCTTGGACGCTACCGCGCCAGCTTGGACGCTTCAGCGACTGCTTGGACGCTTCCGCGCCTGCATGGACGCTTCCGCGCCTGCTTGGACTCTTCTGCGCCTTCTTGCATGCTTCCGCGCCTGCTTGGACGTTTCCGCGCCAGCTTGGACACTACCGCGCCTGCTTGGACGCTTCCGCGCCTGCTTGGACGCTTCCGCGACTGCTTGGACGCTTCCGCGCCTGCTTGGACGCTACCGCGCCTGCTTGGACGCTTCCGCGACTGCTTAGACGCTACTGCGCCTGCTTGGACGCTTCCGCGCCTGCTTGGACGCTTCCGCACCTGCATGGACGCTTCCGCGCCTGCTTGGACGCTTCCGTGCCTGCTTGCACGGTTCTGCGCCTGCTTGGACGCTTCCGCGCCTGCTTGGACTCTTGCACGCCTGCTTGGACGTTTCCGCGCCTGCTTGGTCGTTTCCCCGCCTGCTTGGACGCTACCGCGCCTGCTTGGACGCTTCCGCGACTGCTTGGTCGCTTCCGCGCCTGCTTGGACGCTTCCGCGACTGCTTGGACGCTTCCGCGCCTGCTTGGACGCTTCCGCGACTGCTTGGACGCTTCCGCGCCTGCTTGGACACTTCCACGCCTGCTTGGACGTTTCCGCGCCTGCTTGGACGCTACCGCGCCTGGTTGGACGCTACCGCGCCTGCTTGGACGCTTCCGCGACTGCTTGGACGCTTCCGCACCTGTTTGGACTCTTCTGCGCCTTCTTGCATGCTTCCGCGCCTGCTTGGACGTTTCCGCGCCTGCTTGGACACTTCTGCGCCTTCTTGCATGCTTCCGCGCATGCTTGGACTTTTCCGCGCCAGCTTGGGCACTACCGCGCCTGCTTTGACGCTTCCGCGACTGCTTGGACGCTTCCGCGCCTGGTTGGACGCTACCGCGCCTGTGTGGACTCTTCTGCGCCTGCTTGGACTCTTCTGCGCCTTCTTGCATGCTTCCGCGCCTGCTTGGACGCTACCGCGCCTGCTTGGACGCTTCCGCGACTGCTTCGACGCTTCCGCGCCTGCTTGGACTCTACTGCGCCTGCTTGGACTCTTCTGCGCCTTCTTGCATGCTTCCGCGACTGCTTGGACGCTTCCGCGACTGCTTGGCCGCTACCGCGCCTGCTTAGAAGCTTCCGCGCCTGCTTGGACTCTTCTGCGTCATCTTGCATGCTTCCGCGCCTGCTTGGACGTTTCCGCGCCTGCTTGGACGCTACCGCGCATGCTTGGACGCTTCCGCGCCTGCTTGGACGTTTCCGCGCCTGCTTGGACGCTTCCGCGACTGCTTGGACGCTTCCGCGCCTGCTTGGACACTTCTGCGCCTGTTTGGACACTTCTGCGCCTGCTTGGACGCTACCGCGCCTGCTTGGACGTTACCGCGCCTGCTTGGACGCTACCGCGCCTGCTTGGACGCTACCGCGCCTGCTTGGACGTTACCGCGCCTGCTTGGACGCTTCCGCGACTGCTTGGACGCTTCCGCGCCTTGTTGGACGCTACCGCGCCTGCTTGGACGCTTCCGCGACTGCTTGGACGCTTCCGCGCCTGCTTGGACGTTTCCGCGCCTACTTGAACGCTACCGCGCCTGCTTGGACGCTTCCGCGACTGCTTGGACGCTTCCGCGCCTGCTTGGACGCTTCCGCGACTGCTTGGACGCTTCCGCGTCTGGTTGGACGCTACCGCGCCTGCTTGGACGCTTCCGCGACTGCTTGGACGCTTCCGCGCCTGCTTGGACTCCTCTGCGTCTTCTTGCATGCTTCCGCGCCTGCTGGGACGTTTCCGCGACTGCTTGGACGCTTCCGCGCCTGGTTGGACGCTACCGCGCCTGCTTGGACGTTGCCGCGACTGCTTGGACGCTTCCGCGCCTGCTTGGACACTTCTACGCCTTCTTGCATGCTTCCGCGCCTGCTTGGACGTTTCCGCGCCTACTTGGACGCTACCGCGCCTGCTTGGACGCTACCGCGCCTGCTTGGACGCTTCCGCGACTGCTTGGACGCTTCCGCGCCTGCTTGGACTCTTCTGCGCCTTCTTGCATGCTTCCGCGCCTGCTTGGACGTTTCCGCGCCTGCTTGGACGCTTCCGCGACTGCTTGGACGCTTCCGCGCCTGCTTGGACTCTTCTGCGCCTGCTTGCATGCTTCCGCGCCTGCTTGGACGTTTCCGCGCCTACTTGGACGCTACCGCGCCTGCTTGGACGCTTCCGCGACTGCTTGGACGATTCCGCGCCTTGTTGGACGCTACCGCGCCTGCTTGGACGCTTCCGCGACTGCTTGGACGCTTCCGCGCCTGCTTGGACTCTTCTGCGCCTTCTTGCATGCTTCCGCGCCTGCTTGGACGTTTCCGCGCCTGCTTGGACGCTTCCGCGCCTGCTTGGACCCTTCTGCGCCTGCTTGCATGCTTCCGCGCCTACTTGGACGTTTCTGCGCCTGCTTGGACGCTTCCGCGCCTGCATGGACTCTTCCGCGCCTGCTCGGACTCTTCTGCGCCTTCTTGCATGCTGCCGCGCCTACTTGGACGTTTCCGCGCCTGCTTAGACGTTTTCACGCCTGCTTGGACGCTTCCGCGCCTGCTTGCATGCTTCCCCGCCTGCTTGGACGCTTCCGCGCCTGCTTGGACTCTTCTGTGCCTTCTTGCATGCTTCCGCGCCTGCTTGGACGTTACCGCGCCTGCTTGGACGCTACCGCGCCTGCTTGGACGCTTCCGCGACTGCTCGGACTCTTCTGCGCCTTCTTGCATGCTGCCGCGCCTACTTGGACGTTTCCGCGCCTGCTTAGACGTTTTCACGCCTGCTTGGACGCTTCCGCGCCTGCTTGCATGCTTCCCCGCCTGCTTGGACGCTTCCGCGCCTGCTTGGACTCTTCTGCGCCTTCTTGCATGCTTCCGCGCCTGCTTGGACGTTTCCGCGCCTGCTTGGACGCTACCGCGCCTGCTTGAACGTTTCCGCGCCTGCTTGGACTCTTCTGCGTCTTCTTGCATGCTTCCGCGCCTGCTTGGACGTTTCCGCGCCTGCTTGAACGCTACCGCGCCTGCTTGGACGCTTCCGCGACTGCTTGGACGCTTCCGCGCCTGCTTGGACGCTTCCGCGACTGCTTGGACGCTTCCGCGCCTGGTTGGACGATACCGCGACTGCTTGGACGCTTCCGCGACTGCTTGGACGCTTCCGCGCCTGCTTGGACGTTTCCGCGTCTGCTTGGACGCTACCGCGCCTGCTTGGACGCTTCCGCGACTGCTTGGACGCTTCCGCGACTGCTTGGACGCTTCCGCGCCTGGTTGGACGCTACCGCGCCTGCTTGGACGCTTCCGCGACTGCTTGGACGCTTCCGCGCCTGCTTGGACGCTTCCGCGCCTGCTTGGACGCTTCCGCGACTGCTTGGACGCTTCCGCGCCTGGTTGGACGATACCGCGCCTGGTTGGACTCTTCCGCGTCTTCTTGCATGCTTCCGCGCCTGCTTGGACGTTTCCGCGACTGCTTGGACGCTTCCGCGACTGCTTGGACGCTTCCGCGCCTGCTTGGACTCTTCTGCGCCTGCTTGCATGCTTCCGCGCCTGCTTGGACGTTTCCGCGCCTTCTTGCATGCTTCCGCGACTGCTTGGACGCTTCCGCGCCCGCTTGGACGTTTCCGCGTCTGCTTGGACGCTACCGCGCCTGCTTGGACACTTCCGCGACTGCTTGGACGCTACCGCGACTGCTTGGACGCTTCCGCGCCTGGTTGGACACTACCGCGCCTGCTTGGACACTTCCGCGACTGCTTGGACGCTTCCGCGCCTGCTTGGACGCTTCCGCGCCTTCTTGCATGCTTCCGCGCCTACCTGGACGTTTCCGCGCCTGCTTGGACGCTTCCCCGCCTGCTTGGACGCTACCGCGCCTGCTTGGACTCTTCTGCGCCTTCTTGCATGCTTCCGCGCCTGCTTGGACGTTTCCGCGCCTGCTTGGACGTTTCCGCGCCTGCTTGGACGCTTCCGCGCCTGCTTGGACGCTTCCGCGACTGCTTGGACGCTTCCGCACCTGGTTGGACGCTACCGCGCCTGCTTGGACGCTTACGCGACTGCTTGGACGCTTCCGCGCCTGCTTGGACGTTTCCGCGCCTGCTTGGACGCTACCGCGCCTGCTTGGACGCTTCCGCGACTGCTTGGACGCTTCCGCGACTGCTTGGACGCTTCCGCGCCTGGTTGGACGCTACCGCGCCTGCTTGGACGCTTCCGCGACTGCTTGGACGCTTCCACGCCTGCTTGGACTCCTCTGCGTCTTCTTGCATGCTTCCGCGCCTGCTTGGACGTTTCCGCGCCTGCTTGGACGCTACCGCGCCTGCTTGGACGTTTCCGCGCCTGCTTGGACTCTTCTGCGTCTTCTTGCATGCTTCCGCGCCTGCTTGGACGATTCCGCGCCTGCTTGGACGCTACCGCGCCTGCTTGGACGCTTCCGCGACTGCTTGGACGCTTCCGCGCCTGCTTGCATGCTTCCCCGCCTGCTTGGACGTTTCCGCGCCTGCTTGGACGCTTCCGCGACTGCTTGGACGCTTCCGCGCCTGCTTGGACTCTTCTGCGCCTTCTTGCATGCTTCCGCGCCTGCTTGGACGTTTCCGCGCCTGCTTGGACGCTTCCGCGCCTGCTTGGACGCTTATGCGCCTGCTTGGACTCTTCTGCGCCTTCTTGCATGCTTCCGCGCCTGCATGGACGTTTCCGCGCCTGCTTGGACGCTACCGCGCCTGTTTGGACGCTTCCGCGACTGCTTGGACGCTTCCGCGCCTGGTTGGACGCGACCGCGCCTGCTTGGACGCTTCCGCGACTGCTTGGACGCTTCCGCGCCTGCTTGGACGTTTCCGCGCCTGCTTGGACGCTTCCGCGCCTGCTTGGACGCTTCCGCGCCTGCTTGGACTCTTCCGCGTCTTCTTGCATGCTTCCGCGCCTGCATGGACGTTTCCGCGCCTGCTTGGACGCTACCGCGCCTGCTTGGACGCTTCCGCGACTGCTTGGAAGCTTCCGCGCCTGGTTGGACGCGACCGCGCCTGCTTGGACGCTTCCGCGACTGCTTGGACGCTTCCGCGCCTGCTTGGACTCTTCTGCGCCTTCTTGCATGCTACCGCGCCTGCTTGGACGTTTCCGCGCCTGCTTGCATGCTTCCGAGCCTACTTGGACGCTTCCGCGCCTGCTTGGACTCTTCTGCGCCTTCTTGCATGCTTCCGCGCCTGCTTGGACGCTTCCGCGCCTTCTTGCATGCTTCCGCGCCTACCTGGACGTTTCCGCGCCTGCTTGGACGCTTCCCCGCCTGCTTGGACGCTACCGCGCCTGCTTGGACGCTACCGCGACTGCTTGGACGCTTCCGCGCCTGGTTGGACACTACCGCGCCTACTTGGACACTTCCGCGACTGCTTGGACGCTTCCGCGACTGCTTGGACGCTTCCGCGACTGCTTGGACGCTTCCGCGCCTGGTTGGACGCGACCGCGCCTGCTTGGACGCTTCCGCGACTGCTTGGACTCTTCTGCGTCTTCTTGCATGCTTCCGCGCCTGCTTGGACGATTCCGCGCCTGCTTGGACGCTACCGCGCCTGCTTGGACGCTTCCGCGACTGCTTGGACGATTCCGCGCCTGCTTGCATGCTTCCCCGCCTGCTTGGACGCTTCCGCGCCTGCTTGGACTCTTTGCGTCTTCTTGCATACTTCCGCGACTGCTTGGACGCTTCCGCGCCTGGTTGGACGCGACCGCGCCTGCTTGGACGTTTCCGCGACTGCTTGGACGCTTCCGCGACTGCTTGGACTCTTCCCCGCCTGCTTGGACGCTTCCGCGCCTGCTTGGACTCTTCTGCGCCTGTTTGGTCTCTTCTGCGCCTTCTTGCATGCTTCCCCGCCTGCTTGGACGTTTCCGCGCCTGCTTGGACGCTTCCGCGACTGCTTGGACGCTTCCGCGCCTGCTTGGACTCTTCTGCGCCTTCTTGCATGCTTCCGCGCCTGCTTGGACGTTTCCGCGCCTGCTTGGACGCTTCCGCGCCTGCTTGGACGCTTATGCGCCTGCTTGGACTCTTCTGCGCCTTCTTGCATGCTTCCGCGCCTGCATGGACGTTTCCGCGCCTGCTTGGACGCTACCGCGCCTGTTTGGACGCTTCCGCGACTGCTTGGACGCTTCCGCGCCTGGTTGGACGCGACCGCGCCTGCTTGGACGCTTCCGCGACTGCTTGGACGCTTCCGCGCCTGCTTGGACGTTTCCGCGCCTGCTTGGACGCTTCCGCGCCTGCTTGGACGCTTCCGCGCCTGCTTGGACTCTTCCGCGTCTTCTTGCATGCTTCCGCGCCTGCATGGACGTTTCCGCGCCTGCTTGGACGCTACCGCGCCTGCTTGGACGCTTCCGCGACTGCTTGGAAGCTTCCGCGCCTGGTTGGACGCGACCGCGCCTGCTTGGACGCTTCCGCGACTGCTTGGACGCTTCCGCGCCTGCTTGGACTCTTCTGCGCCTTCTTGCATGCTTCCGCGCCTGCTTGGACGTTTCCGCGCCTGCTTGCATGCTTCCGAGCCTACTTGGACGCTTCCGCGCCTGCTTGGACTCTTCTGCGCCTTCTTGCATGCTTCCGCGCCTGCTTGGACGCTTCCGCGCCTTCTTGCATGCTTCCGCGCCTACCTGGACGTTTCCGCGCCTGCTTGGACGCTTCCCCGCCTGCTTGGACGCTACCGCTCCTGCTTGGACGCTACCGCGACTGCTTGGACGCTTCCGCGCCTGGTTGGACACTACCGCGCCTACTTGGACACTTCCGCGACTGCTTGGACGCTTCCGCGACTGCTTGGACGCTTCCGCGCCTGGTTGGACGCGACCGCGCCTGCTTGGACGCTTCCGCGACTGCTTGGACTCTTCTGCGTCTTCTTGCATGCTTCCGCGCCTGCTTGGACGATTCCGCGCCTGCTTGGACGCTACCGCGCCTGCTTGGACGCTTCCGCGACTGCTTGGACGATTCCGCGCCTGCTTGCATGCTTCCCCGCCTGCTTGGACGCTTCCGCGCCTGCTTGGACTCTTTGCGTCTTCTTGCATACTTCCGCGACTGCTTGGACGCTTCCGCGCCTGGTTGGACGCGACCGCGCCTGCTTGGACGTTTCCGCGACTGCTTGGACGCTTCCGCGACTGCTTGGACTCTTCCCCGCCTGCTTGGACGCTTCCGCGCCTGCTTGGAATCTTCTGCGCCTTCTTGCATGCTGCCGCGCCTACTTGGACGTTTCCACGACTGCTTGGACGCTTCCGCGCCTGCTTGCATGCTTCCCCGCCTGCTTGGACGCTTCCGCGCCTGCTTGGTCTCTTCTGCGCCTGTTTGGTCTCTTCTGCGCCTTCTTGCATGCTTCCGCGTCTTCTTGCATGCTTCCGCGCCTGCTTGGACGTTTCCGCGCCTGCTTGGACGCTTCCGCGACTGCTTGGACGCTTCCGCGCCTGCTTGGACTCTTCTGCGCCTTCTTGCATGCTTCCGCGCCTGTTTGGACGTTTCCGCGCCTGCTTGGACGCTTCCGCGCCTGCTTGGACGCTTCCGCGCCTGCTTGGACGCTACCGCGACTGCTTGGACGCTTCCGCGCCTGGTTGGACGCTACCGCGCCTGCTTGGACGCTACCGCGACTGCTTGGACGCTTCCGCGCCTGGTTGGACACTACCGCGCCTACTTGGACACTTCCGCGACTGCTTGGACGCTTCCGCGCCTGGTTGGACACTACCGCGACTGCTTGGACGCTTCCGCGCCTGCTTGGACTCTTCTGCGCCTTCTTGCATGCTTCCGCGCCTACCTGGACGTTTCCGCGCCTACTTGGACGTTTCCGCGCCTTCTTGGACGTTTCCGCGCCTGCTTGGACGCTACCGCGCCTGCTTGGACGCATCCGCGACTGCTTGGACGCTTCCGCGACTGCTTGGACGCTTCCGCGCCTGGTTGGACGCTACCGCGCCTGCTTGGACGCTACCGCGACTGCTTGGACGCTTCCGCGCCTGGTTGGACACTACCGCGCCTACTTGGACGTTTCCACGACTGCTTGGACGCTTCCGCGCCTGCTTGCATGCTTCCCCGCCTGCTTGGACGCTTCCGCGCCTGCTTGGACTCTTCTGCGTCTTCTTGCATGCTTCCGCGCCTGCTTGGACGTTTCCGCGCCTGCTTGGACGCTTCCGCGACTGCTTGGACGCTTCCGCGCCTGCTTGGACTCTTCTGCGCCTTCTTGCATGCTTCCGCGCCTGCTTGGACGTTTCCGCGCCTACTTGGACGTTTCCGCGCCTTCTTGGACGTTTCCGCGCCTGCTTGGACGCTACCGCGCCTGCTTGGACGCATCCGCGACTGCTTGGACGCTTCCGCGACTGCTTGGACGCTTCCGCGCCTGGTTGGACGCTACCGCGCCTGCTTGGACGCTACCGCGACTGCTTGGACGCTTCCGCGCCTGGTTGGACACTACCGCGCCTACTTGGACACTTCCGCGACTGCTTGGACGCTTCCGCGCCTGCTTGGACGATTCCGCGCCTTCTTGCATGCTTCCGCGCCTACCTGGACGTTTCCGCGCCTGCTTGGACGCTTCCCCGCCTTCTTGGACGCTACCGCGCCTGCTTGGACTCTTCTGCGCCTTCTTGCATGCTTCCGCGCCTGCTTGGAAGTTTCCGCGCCTGCTTGGACGTTTCCGCGCCTGCTTGGACGCTTCCGCGCCTGCTTGGACGCTTCCGCGACTGCTTGGACGCTTCCGCACCTGGTTGGACGCTACCGCGCCTGCTTGGACGCTTACGCGACTGCTTGGACGCTTCCGCGCCTGCTTGGACTCCTCTGCGCCTGCTTGGACTCTTCTGCGCCTTCTTGCATGCTTCCGCACCTGCTTGGACGTTTCCGCGCCAGCTTGGACGCTACCGCGCCTGCTTGGACGCTTCCGTGACTGCTTGGACGCTTCCGCGCCTGCTTAGACTCTTCTGCGCCTTCTTGCATGCTGCCGCGCCTACTTGGACGTTTCCGCGCCTTCTTGGACGTTTCCGCGCCTGCTTGGACGCTACCGCGCCTGCTTGGACGCTTCCGCGACTGCTTGGACGCTTCCGCGACTGCTTGGACGCTTCCGCGCCTGGTTGGACGCGACCGCGCCTGCTTGGACGCTTCCGCGACTGCTTGGACTCTTCTGCGTCTTCTTGCATGCTTCCGCGCCTGCTTGGACGATTCCGCGCCTGCTTGGACGCTACCGCGCCTGCTTGGACGCTTCCGCGACTGCTTGGACGATTCCGCGCCTGCTTGCATGCTTCCCCGCCTGCTTGGACGCTTCCGCGCCTGCTTGGACTCTTTGCGTCTTCTTGCATACTTCCGCGACTGCTTGGACGCTTCCGCGCCTGGTTGGACGCGACCGCGCCTGCTTGGACGTTTCCGCGACTGCTTGGACGCTTCCGCGACTGCTTGGACTCTTCCCCGCCTGCTTGGACGCTTCCGCGCCTGCTTGGAATCTTCTGCGCCTTCTTGCATGCTGCCGCGCCTACTTGGACGTTTCCACGACTGCTTGGACGCTTCCGCGCCTGCTTGCATGCTTCCCCGCCTGCTTGGACGCTTCCGCGCCTGCTTGGACTCTTCTGCGCCTGTTTGGTCTCTTCTGCGCCTTCTTGCATGCTTCCGCGCCTGCTTGGACGCTTCCGCGCCTGCTTGGACTCTTCTGCGTCTTCTTGCATGCTTCCGCGCCTGCTTGGACGTTTCCGCGCCTGCTTGGACGCTTCCGCGACTGCTTGGACGCTTCCGCGCCTGCTTGGACTCTTCTGCGCCTTCTTGCATGCTTCCGCGCCTGCTTGGACGTTTCCGCGCCTGCTTGGACGTTTCCGCGCCTGCTTGGACGCTACCGCGCCTGCTTGGACGTTTCCGCGCCTGCTTGGACTCTTCTGCGTCTTCTTGCATGCTTCCGCGCCTGCTTGGACGATTCCGCGCCTGCTTGGACGCTACCGCGCCTGCTTGGACTCTTCTGCGCCTTCTTGCATGCTTCCGCGCCTGCTTCGACTCCTCTACGTCTTCTTGCATGCTTCCGCGCCTGCTTGGACGCTTCCGCGACTGCTTGGACGCTTCCGCGCCTGCTTGGACTCTTCTGCGCCTTCTTGCATGCTTCCGCGCCTGCTTCGACTCCTCTACTTCTTCTTGCATGCTTCCGCGCCTGCTTGGACGTTTCCGCGCCTGCTTGGACGCTACCGCGCCTGCTTGGACGCTTCCGCGACTGCTTGGACGCTTCCGCGCCTGCTTGGACTCTTCTGCGCCTGCTTGCATGCTTCCGCGCCTACTTGGACGTTTCTGTGCCTGCTTGGACGCTTCCGCGCCTGCATGGACGCTTCCGCGCCTGCTTGGACTCTTCTGCGCCTTCTTGCATGCTGCCGCGCCTACTTGGACGCTTCCGCGACTGCTTGGACGCTTCCGCGCCTGCTTGGACTCTTCTGCGCCTTCTTGCTTGCTGTCGCGCCTACTTGTACGTTTCCGCGCCTGCTTGGACGCTTCCGCGCCTGCTTGAATGCTTCCGCGCCTGCTTGGACTCTTCTGCGCCTTCTTGCATGCTTCCGCGCCTGCTTGGACTCTTCTGCGCCTTCTTGCATGCTTCCGCGCCTACTTGGACTTTTCCGCGCCTGCTTGGACGCTTCCGCGCCTGCTCTCACGCTTCCGCGCCTGCTTGAACGCTTCCGCGCCTGATTGGACTCTTCTGCGCCTTCTTGCATGCTTCCGCGCCTGCTTGGACGCTTCCGCGCCTGCTTGGACATTTCCGCGCCTGCTTGGACGCTTCCGCGTCTGCTTGGACGCTTCCGCGCCTGCTGGCACGCTTCCGCGCCTGCTTGGACGCTTCCGCGCCTGATTGGACTCTTCTGCGCCTTCTTGCATGCTTCCGCGCCTGCTTGGACGCTTCCGCGACTGCTTGGACGCTTCCGCGCCTGCTTGGACTCTTCTGCGCCTTCTTGCATGCTTCCGCGCCTGCTTGGACGTTTCCGCGCCTGCTTGGACGCTACCGCGCCTGCTTGGACGCTTCCGCGACTGCTTGGACGCTTCCGCGCCTGCTTGGACTCTTCTGCGCCTGCTTGCATGCTTCCGCGCCTACTTGGACGTTTCTGTGCCTGCTTGGACGCTTCCGCGCCTGCATGGACGCTTCCGCGCCTGCTTGGACTCTTCTGCGCCTTCTTGCATGCTGCCGCGCCTACTTGGACGCTTCCGCGACTGCTTGGACGCTTCCGCGCCTGCTTGGACTCTTCTGCGCCTTCTTGCATGCTGCCGCGCCTACTTGTACGTTTCCGTGCCTGCTTGGACGCTTCCGCGCCTGCTTGCATGCTTCCCCGCCTGCTTGGACGTTTCCGCGCTTGCTTGGACGCTTCCGTGACTGCTTGGACGCTTCCGCGCCTGATTGGACTCTTCTGCGCCTTCTTGCATGCTTCCGCGCCTGCTTGGACTCTTCTGCGCCTTCTTGCATGCTTCCGCGCCTGCTTGGACGTTTCCGCGCCTGCTTGGACGCTTCCGCGACTGCTTGGACGTTTCCGCGCCTCCTTGGACTCTTCTGCGCCTTCTTGCATGATTCCGCGCCTACTTGGACGTTTCCGCGCCTGCTTGGACGCTTCCGCGCCTGCTTGCATGCTTCCGCGCCTACTTGGACGTTTCCGCGCCCGCTTGGACGTTTCCGCGTCTGCTTGGACGCTTCCGCGCCTTCTTGGACTCTTCTGCGCCTTCTTGCATGATGCCGCGCCTACTTGGACGCTTCCGCGCCTGGTTGGACGCTACCGCACCTGCTTGGACGCTTCCGCGCCTGCTTGGACCCTTCTGCGCCTTCTTGCATGCTGCCGCGCCTACTTGGACGCTTCCGCGCCTGGTTGGACGCTACCGCGCCTGCTTGGACGCTTCCGCGACTGCTTGGACGTTTCTGCGCCTGCTTGGACTCTTCTGCGCCTTCTTGCATGCTTCCGCGCCTGCTTGGACGTTACCGCGCCTGCTTGGACGCTACCGCGCCTGCTTGGACGCTTCCGCGCCTACTTGGACGTTTCCGCGCCTGCTTGGACGCTACCGTGCCTGCTTGGCCGCTTCGGCGACTGCTTGGACGCTTCAGCGCCTGCTTGGACTCTTCTGCGCCTCCTTGCATGCTTCCCCGCCTGCTTGGGCGCTTCCGCGACTGCTTGGACGCTACCGCGCCTGCTTGGACGCTTCCGCGACTGCTTGGACGCTTCCGCGCCTGCTTGGACTCTTCTGCGCCTGCTTGGACTCTTCTGCGCCTTCTTGCATGCTTCCGCGCCTGCTTGGACGCTCCCGCGCCTGCTTGGACGCTTCCGCGACTGCTTGGACGCTTCCGCGCCTGCTTGGACGCTACCGAGCCTGCTTGGACTCTTCTGCGCCTTCTTGCATGCTTCCGCGCCTGCTTGGACGTTTCCGCGCCTGCTTGGACGTTTCCGCGCCTGCTTGGACGCTTCCGCGCCTGCTTGGACGCTTCCGCGACTGCTTGGACGCTTCCGCGCCTGCTTGGACTCCTCTGCGCCTGCTTGGACTCTTCTGCGCCTTCTTGCATGCTTCCGCACCTGCTTGGACGTTTCCGCGCCAGCTTGGACGCTACCGCGCCTGCTTGGACGCTTCCGTGACTGCTTGGACGCTTCCGCGCCTGCTTAGACTCTTCTGCGCCTTCTTGCATGCTGCCGCGCCTACTTGGACGTTTCCGCGCCTGCTTGGACCCTTCTGCGCCTTCTTGCATGCTGCCGCGCCTACTTGGACGTTTCCGCGCCTGCATGGACGCTTCCGCGCCTGCTTGGACTCTTCTGCGTCTTCTGGCATGCTTCCGCGCCTGCTTGGACGCTTCCGCGCCTGCTTGGACTCTTCTGCGTCTTCTTGCATGCTTCCGCGCCTGCTTGGACTCTTCTGCGCCTTCTTGCATGCTTCCGCGCCTGCTTGGACGTTTCCGCGCCTGCTTGGACGCTTCCGCGACTGCTTGGACGTTTCCGCCCCTCCTTGGACTCTTCTGCGCCTTCTTGCATGATTCCGCGCCTACTTGGACGTTTCCGCGCCTGCTTGGACGCTTCCGCGCCTGCTTGCATGCTTCCGCGCCTACTTGGACGTTTCCGCGCCCGCTTGGACGTTTCCGCGTCTGCTTGGACGCTTCCGCGCCTTCTTGGACTCTTCTGCGCCTTCTTGCATGCTGCCGCGCCTACTTGGACGCTTCCGCGCCTGGTTGGACGCTACCGCGCCTGCTTGGACGCTTCCGCGCCTGCTTGGACCCTTCTGCGCCTTCTTGCATGCTGCCGCGCCTACTTGGACGCTTCCGCGCCTGGTTGGACGCTACCGCGCCTGCTTGGACGCTTCCGCGACTGCTTGGACGTTTCTGCGCCTGGTTGGACGCGACCGCGCCTGCTTGGACGCTTCCGCGACTGCTTGGACGCTTCAGCGCCTGCTTGGACTCTTCTGCGCCTCCTTGCATGCTTCCCCGCCTGCTTGGGCGCTTCCGCGACTGCTTGGACGCTACCGCGCCTGCTTGGACGCTTCCGCGACTGCTTGGACGCTTCCGCGCCTGCTTGGACTCTTCTGCGCCTGCTTGGACTCTTCTGCGCCTTCTTGCATGCTTCCGCGCCTGCTTGGACGCTCCCGCGCCTGCTTGGACGCTTCCGCGACTGCTTGGACGCTTCCGCGCCTGGTTGGACGATACCGCGCCTGCTTGGACCCTTCTGCGCCTTCTTGCATGCTTCCGCGCCTGCTTGGACGTTTCCGCGCCTGCTTGCATGCTTCCGAGCCTACTTGGACGCTTCCGCGCCTGCTTGGACTCTTCTGCGCCTTCTTGCATGCTTCCGCGCCTGCTTGGACATTTCCGCGCCTGCTTGGACGCTTCCGCGCCTGCTTGGACTCTTCTGCGCCTTCTTGCATGCTTCCGCGCCTGCTTGGACGTTTCCGCGCCTGCTTGGACGCTACCGCGACTGCTTGGACGCTTCCGCGCCTGGTTGGACACTACCGCGCCTGCTTGGACACTTCCGCGACTGCTTGGACGCTTCCGCGCCTGCTTGGACGCTTCCGCGCCTTCTTGCATGCTTCCGCGCCTACCTGGACGTTTCCGCGCCTGCTTGGACGCTTCCGCGACTGCTTGGACGCTTCCGCACCTGGTTGGACGCTACCGCGCCTGCTTGGACGCTTCCGCGACTGCTTGGACGCTTCCGCGCCTGCTTGGACTCCTCTGCGCCTGCTTGGACTCCTCTGCGCCTGCTTGGACTCTTCTGCGCCTTCTTGCATGTTTCCGCACCTGCTTGGACGTTTCCGCGCCAGCTTGGACGCTACCGCGCCTGCTTGGACGCTTCCGTGACTGCTTGGACTCTTCCGCGCCTGCTTAGACTCTTCTGCGCCTTCTTGCATGCTGCCGCGCCTACTTGGACGTTTCCGCGCCTTCTTGGACGTTTCCGCGCCTGCTTGGACGCTACCGCGCCTGCTTGGACGCATCCGCGACTGCTTGGACGCTTCCGCGACTGCTTGGACGCTTCCGCGCCTGGTTGGACGCTACCGCGCCTTCTTGCATGCTTCCGCGCCTGCTTGGACGTTTCCGCGCCTGCTTGGACGTTTCCGCGCCTGCTTGGACGCTTCCGCGCCTGCTTGGACGCTTCCGCGACTGCTTGGACGCTTCCGCACCTGGTTGGACGCTACCGCGCCTGCTTGGACGCTTACGCGCCTTCTTGGACGTTTCCGCGCCTGCTTGGACGTTTCCGCGCCTGCTTGGACGCTTCCGCGCCTGCTTGGACGCTTCCGCGACTGCTTGGACGCTTCCGCACCTGGTTGGACGCTACCGCGCCTGCTTGGACGCTTACGCGACTGCTTCGACGCTTCCGCGCCTGCTTGGACTCCTCTGCGCCTGCTTGGACTCTTCTGCGCCTTCTTGCATGCTTCCGCACCTGCTTGGACGTTTCCGCGCCAGCTTGGACGCTACCGCGCCTGCTTGGACGCTTCCGTGACTGCTTGGACGCTTCCGCGCCTGCTTAGACTCTTCTGCGCCTTCTTGCATGCTGCCGCGCCTACTTGGACGTTTCCGCGCCTTCTTGGACGTTTCCGCGCCTGCTTGGACGCTACCGCGCCTGCTTGGACGCTTCCGCGACTGCTTGGACGCTTCCGCGACTGCTTGGACGCTTCCGCGCCTGGTTGGACGCTACCGCGCCTGCTTGGACGCTTCCGCGACTGCTTGGACGCTTCCGCGCCTGCTTGGACTCCTCTGCGTCTTCTTGCATGCTTCCGCGCCTGCTTGGACGTTTCCGCGCCTGCTTGGACTCTTCTGCGTCTTCTTGCATGCTTCCGCGCCTGCTTGGACGATTCCGCGCCTGCTTGGACGCTACCGCGCCTGCTTGGACGCTTCCGCGACTGCTTGGACGCTTCCGCGCCTGCTTAGACTCTTCTGCGCCTTCTTGCATGCTGCCGCGCCTACTTGGACGTTTCCGCGCCTTCTTGGACGTTTCCGCGCCTGCTTGGACGCTACCGCGCCTGCTTGGACGCATCCGCGACTGCTTGGACGCTTCCGCGCCTGGTTGGACACTACCGCGCCTACTTGGACAGTTCCGCGACTGCTTGGACGCTTCCGCGCCTGCTTGGACGCTTCCGCGCCTTCTTGCATGCTTCCGCGCCTACCTGGACGTTTCCGCGCCTGCTTGGACGCTTCCCCGCCTTCTTGGACGCTACCGCGCCTGCTTGGACTCTTCTGCGCCTTCTTGCATGCTTCCGCGCCTGCTTGGACGTTTCCGCGCCTGCTTGGACGTTTCCGCGCCTGCTTGGACGCTTCCGCGCCTGCTTGGACGCTTCCGCGACTGCTTGGACGCTTCCGCACCTGGTTGGACGCTACCGCGCCTGCTTGGACGCTTACGCGACTGCTTGGACGCTTCCGCGCCTGCTTGGACTCCTCTGCGCCTGCTTGGACTCTTCTGCGCCTTCTTGCATGCTTCCGCACCTGCTTGGACGTTTCCGCGCCTGCTTGGACGCTTCCGCGCCTGCTTGGACGCTTCCGCGACTGCTTGGACGCTTCCGCACCTGGTTGGACGCTACCGCGCCTGCTTGGACGCTTACGCGACTGCTTGGACGCTTCCGCGCCTGCTTGGACTCCTCTGCGCCTGCTTGGACTCTTCTGCGCCTTCTTGCATGCTTCCGCACCTGCTTGGACGTTTCCGCGCCAGCTTGGACGCTACCGCGCCTGCTTGGACGCTTCCGTGACTGCTTGGACGCTTCCGCGCCTGCTTAGACTCTTCTGCGCCTTCTTGCATGCTGCCGCGCCTACTTGGACGTTTCCGCGCCTTCTTGGACGTTTCCGCGCCTGCTTGGACGCTACCGCGCCTGCTTGGACGCTTCCGCGACTGCTTGGACGCTTCCGCGACTGCTTGGACGCTTCCGCGCCTGGTTGGACGCTACCGCGCCTGCTTGGACGCTTCCGCGACTGCTTGGACGCTTCCGCGCCTGCTTGGACTCCTCTGCGTCTTCTTGCATGCTTCCGCGCCTGCTTGGACGTTTCCGCGCCTGCTTGGACTCTTCTGCGTCTTCTTGCATGCTTCCGCGCCTGCTTGGACGATTCCGCGCCTGCTTGGACGCTACCGCGCCTGCTTGGACGCTTCCGCGACTGCTTGGACGCTTCCGCGCCTGCTTAGACTCTTCTGCGCCTTCTTGCATGCTGCCGCGCCTACTTGGACGTTTCCGCGCCTTCTTGGACGTTTCCGCGCCTGCTTGGACGCTACCGCGCCTGCTTGGACGCATCCGCGACTGCTTGGACGCTTCCGCGCCTGGTTGGACACTACCGCGCCTACTTGGACAGTTCCGCGACTGCTTGGACGCTTCCGCGCCTGCTTGGACGCTTCCGCGCCTTCTTGCATGCTTCCGCGCCTACCTGGACGTTTCCGCGCCTGCTTGGACGCTTCCCCGCCTTCTTGGACGCTACCGCTCCTGCTTGGACTCTTCTGCGCCTTCTTGCATGCTTCCGCGCCTGCTTGGACGTTTCCGCGCCTGCTTGGAAGTTTCCGCGCCTGCTTGGACGCTTCCGCGCCTGCTTGGACGCTTCCGCGACTGCTTGGACGCTTCCGCACCTGGTTGGACGCTACCGCGCCTGCTTGGACGCTTACGCGACTGCTTGGACGCTTCCGCGCCTGCTTGGACTCCTCTGCGCCTGCTTGGACTCTTCTGCGCCTTCTTGCATGCTTCCGCACCTGCTTGGACGTTTCCGCGCCAGCTTGGACGCTACCGCGCCTGCTTGGACGCTTCCGTGACTGCTTGGACGCTTCCGCGCCTGCTTAGACTCTTCTGCGCCTTCCTGCATGCTGCCGCGCCTACTTGGACGTTTCCGCGCCTTCTTGGACGTTTCCGCGCCTGCTTGGACGCTACCGCGCCTGCTTGGATGCTTCCGCGACTGCTTGGACGCTTCCGCGCCTGCTTGGACTCTTCTGCGCCTTCTTGCATACTTCCGCGCCTGCTTGGACGTTTCCGCGCCTGTTTGGACGCTTCCGCGCCTGCTTGGACGCTTCCGCGACTGCTTGGACTCTTCTGCGCCTTCTTACATGCTTCCGCGCCTGCTTGGACGTTTCCGCGCCTGCTTGGACGCTACCGCGCCTGCTTGGACGCTTCCGCGCCTTCTTGCATGCTTCCGCGCCTACTTGGACGTTTCCGCGCCTGCTTGGACGCTTCCGCGCCTGCTTGCATGCTTCCCCGCCTGCTTGGACGCTTCCGCGCCTGCTTGGACTCTTCTGCGCCTTCTTGCATGCTGCCGCGACTGCTTGGACGCTTCCGCGCCTGGTTGGACGCGACCGCGCCTGCTTCGACGCTTCCGCGCCTGCTTGGACTCTTCTGCGCCTGCTTGGACTCTTCTGCGCCTTCTTGCATGCTGCCGCGCCTACTTGGACGTTTCCGCGCCTGCTTGGACGTTTCCGCGCCTGCTTGGACGCTACCGCGCCTGGTTGGACGCTACCGCGCCTGCTTGGACGCTGCCGCGACTGCTTGGACGCTTCCGCGCCTGCTTGCATGCTTCCCCGCCTGCTTGGACGTTTCCGCGCCTGCTTGGACGCTACCGCGCCTGCTTGGACGCTTCCGTGACTGCTTGGACGCTTCCGCGCCTGGTTAGACGCTACCGCGCCTGCTTGGACGCTTCCGCTACTGCTTGGACGCTTCCGCGCCTGCTTGGACTCTTCTGCGCCTTCTTGCATGCTTCCGCGCCTGCTTGGACGCTTCCGCGCCTGCTTGCACGCTTCCGCGCCTGCTTGAACGCTTCCGCGCCTGATTGGACTCTTCTGCGCCTTCTTGCATGCTTCCGCGCCTGCTTGGACGCTTCCGCGCCTGCTTGGACGCTTCCGCGCCTGCTTGGACGCTTCCGCGTCTGCTTGGACGCTTCCGCGCCTGCTTGCACGCTTCCGCGCCTGCTTGGACGCTTCCGCGCCTGCTTGGACTCTTCTGCGCCTTCTTGCATGCTTCCGCGCCTACTTGGACGTTTCCGCGCCTGGTTGGACGCTACCGCGCCTGCTTGGACGCTTCCGCGCCTTCTTGCATGCTTCCGCGCCTGCTTGGACGTTTCCGCGCCTGCTTGGACGCTACCGCGCCTGCTTGGACGCTTCCGCGCCTGCTTGGACGCTGCCGCGACTGCTAGGGCGCTTCCGCGCCTGCTTGGACTCTTCTGCGCCTTCTTGCTTGCTTCCGCGCCTGCCTGGACGCTTCCGCGCCTGCTTGCATGCTTCCCCGCCTGCTTGGACGCTTCCGCGCCTGCTTGGACTCTTCTGCGCCTGCTTGGACTTTTCTGCGCCTTCTTGCATGCTTCCGCGTCTACTTGGACTCTTCCGCGACTGCTAGGACGCTTCCGCGCCTGCTTGGACTCTTCCGCGACTGCTAGGACGCTTCCGCGCCTGCTTGGACTCTTCCGCGACTGCTAGGACGCTTCCGCGCCTGCTTGGACTCTTCCGCGCATGCATGGACGCTTCCGCGCCTGCTTGGACTCTTCTGCGCCTTCTTGCATGCTTCCGCCCCTTCTTGGACACTTCCGCGCCTACTTGCACGGTTCTGCGCCTGCTTGGACGCTTCCGCGCCTGCTTGGACTCTTCCACGCCTGCTTGGACGCTTCCGCGCCTGCTTGGACGCTTCCGCGACTGCTTGGACGCTTCCGCACCTGGTTGGACGCTACCGCGCCTGCTTGGACGCTTCCGCGACTGCTTGGACGCTTCCGCGCCTGCTTGGACTCCTCTGCGCCTGCTTGGACTCTTCTGCGCCTTCTTGCATGCTTCCGCACCTGCTTGGACGTTTCCGCGCCAGCTTGGACGCTACCGCGCCTGCTTGGACGCTTCCGTGACTGCTTGGACGCTTCCGCGCCTGCTTAGACTCTTCTGCGCCTTCTTGCATGCTGCCGCGCCTACTTGGACGTTTCCGCGCCTTCTTGGACGTTTCCGCGCCTGCTTGGACGCTACCGCGCCTGCTTGGACGCATCCGCGACTGCTTGGACGCTTCCGCGACTGCTTGGACGCTTCCGCGCCTGGTTGGACGCTACCGCGCCTGCTTGGACGCTACCGCGACTGCTTGGACGCTTCCGCGCCTGGTTGGACACTACCGCGCCTACTTGGACACTTCCGCGACTGCTTGGACGCTTCCGCGCCTGCTTGGACGCTTCCGCGCCTTCTTGCATTCTTCCGCGCCTACCTGGACGTTTCCGCGCCTGCTTGGACGCTTCCCCGCCTTCTTGGACGCTACCGCGCCTGCTTGGACTCTTCTGCGCCTTCTTGCATGCTTCCGCGCCTGCTTGGACGTTTCCGCGCCTGCTTGGACGTTTCCGCGCCTGCTTGGACGCTTCCGCGCCTGCTTGGACGCTTCCGCGACTGCTTGGACGCTTCCGCACCTGGTTGGACGCTACCGCGCCTGCTTGGACGCTTACGCGACTGCTTGGACGCTTCCGCGCCTGCTTGGACTCCTCTGCGCCTGCTTGGACTCTTCTGCGCCTTCTTGCATGCTTCCGCACCTGCTTGGACGTTTCCGCGCCAGCTTGGACGCTACCGCGCCTGCTTGGACGCTTCCGTGACTGCTTGGACGCTTCCGCGCCTGCTTAGACTCTTCTGCGCCTTCTTGCATGCTGCCGCGCCTACTTGGACGTTTCCGCGCCTTCTTGGACGTTTCCGCGCCTGCTTGGACGCTACCGCGCCTGCTTGGACGCTTCCGCGACTGCTTGGACGCTTCCGCGACTGCTTGGACGCTTCCGCGCCTGGTTGGACGCTACCGCGCCTGCTTGGACGCTTCCGCGACTGCTTGGACGCTTCCGCGCCTGCTTGGACTCCTCTGCGTCTTCTTGCATGCTTCCGCGCCTGCTTGGACGTTTCCGCGCCTGCTTGGACTCTTCTGCGTCTTCTTGCATGCTTCCGCGCCTGCTTGGACGATTCCGCGCCTGCTTGGACGCTACCGCGCCTGCTTGGACGCTTCCGCGACTGCTTGGACGCTTCCGCGCCTGCTTAGACTCTTCTGCGCCTTCTTGCATGCTGCCGCGCCTACTTGGACGTTTCCGCGCCTTCTTGGACGTTTCCGCGCCTGCTTGGACGCTACCGCGCCTGCTTGGACGCATCCGCGACTGCTTGGACGCTTCCGCGCCTGGTTGGACACTACCGCGCCTACTTGGACAGTTCCGCGACTGCTTGGACGCTTCCGCGCCTGCTTGGACGCTTCCGCGCCTTCTTGCATGCTTCCGCGCCTACCTGGACGTTTCCGCGCCTGCTTGGACGCTTCCCCGCCTTCTTGGACGCTACCGCGCCTGCTTGGACTCTTCTGCGCCTTCTTGCATGCTTCCGCGCCTGCTTGGACGTTTCCGCGCCTGCTTGGAAGTTTCCGCGCCTGCTTGGACGCTTCCGCGCCTGCTTGGACGCTTCCGCGACTGCTTGGACGCTTCCGCACCTGGTTGGACGCTACCGCGCCTGCTTGGACGCTTACGCGACTGCTTGGACGCTTCCGCGCCTGCTTGGACTCCTCTGCGCCTGCTTGGACTCTTCTGCGCCTTCTTGCATGCTTCCGCACCTGCTTGGACGTTTCCGCGCCAGCTTGGACGCTACCGCGCCTGCTTGGACGCTTCCGTGACTGCTTGGACGCTTCCGCGCCTGCTTAGACTCTTCTGCGCCTTCCTGCATGCTGCCGCGCCTACTTGGACGTTTCCGCGCCTTCTTGGACGTTTCCGCGGTTGCTTGGACGCTACCGCGCCTGCTTGGACGCTTCCGCGACTGCTTGGACGCTTCCGCGCCTGCTTGGACTCTTCTGCGCCTTCTTGCATACTTCCGCGCCTGCTTGGACGTTTCCGCGCCTGTTTGGACGCTTCCGCGCCTGCTTGGACGCTTCCGCGACTGCTTGGACTCTTCTGCGCCTTCTTACATGCTTCCGCGCCTGCTTGGACGTTTCCGCGCCTGCTTGGACGCTACCGCGCCTGCTTGGACGCTTCCGCGCCTTCTTGCATGCTTCCGCGCCTACTTGGACGTTTCCGCGCCTGCTTGGACGCTTCCGCGCCTGCTTGCATGCTTCCCCGCCTGCTTGGACGCTTCCGCGCCTGCTCGGACTCTTCTGCGCCTTCTTGCATGCTGCCGCGACTGCTTGGACGCTTCCGCGCCTGGTTGGACGCGACCGCGCCTGCTTCGACGCTTCCGCGCCTGCTTGGACTCTTCTGCGCCTGCTTGGACTCTTCTGCGCCTTCTTGCATGCTGCCGCGCCTACTTGGACGTTTCCGCGCCTGCTTGGACGTTTCCGCGCCTGCTTGGACGCTACCGCGCCTGGTTGGACGCTACCGCGCCTGCTTGGACGCTGCCGCGACTGCTTGGACGCTTCCGCGCCTGCTTGCATGCTTCCCCGCCTGCTTGGACGTTTCCGCGCCTGCTTGGACGCTACCGCGCCTGCTTGGACGCTTCCGTGACTGCTTGGACGCTTCCGCGCCTGGTTAGACGCTACCGCGCCTGCTTGGACGCTTCCGCTACTGCTTGGACGCTTCCGCGCCTGCTTGGACTCTTCTGCGCCTTCTTGCATGCTTCCGCGCCTGCTTGGACGCTTCCGCGCCTGCTTGCACGCTTCCGCGCCTGCTTGAACGCTTCCGCGCCTGATTGGACTCTTCTGCGCCTTCTTGCATGCTTCCGCGCCTGCTTGGACGCTTCCGCGCCTGCTTGGACGCTTCCGCGCCTGCTTGGACGCTTCCGCGTCTGCTTGGACGCTTCCGCGCCTGCTTGCACGCTTCCGCGCCTGCTTGGACGCTTCCGCGCCTGCTTGGACTCTTCTGCGCCTTCTTGCATGCTTCCGCGCCTACTTGGACGTTTCCGCGCCTGGTTGGACGCTACCGCGCCTGCTTGGACGCTTCCGCGCCTTCTTGCATGCTTCCGCGCCTGCTTGGACGTTTCCGCGCCTGCTTGGACGCTACCGCGCCTGCTTGGACGCTTCCGCGCCTGCTTGGACGCTGCCACGACTGCTAGGGCGCTTCCGCGCCTGCTTGGACTCTTCTGCGCCTTCTTGCTTGCTTCCGCGCCTGCCTGGACGCTTCCGCGCCTGCTTGCATGCTTCCCCGCCTGCTTGGACGCTTCCGCGCCTGCTTGGACTCTTCTGCGCCTGCTTGGACTTTTCTGCGCCTTCTTGCATGCTTCCGCGTCTACTTGGACTCTTCCGCGACTGCTAGGACGCTTCCGCGCCTGCTTGGACTCTTCCGCGACTGCTAGGACGCTTCCGCGCCTGCTTGGACTCTTCCGCGACTGCTAGGACGCTTCCGCGCCTGCTTGGACTCTTCCGCGCATGCATGGACGCTTCCGCGCCTGCTTGGACTCTTCTGCGCCTTCTTGCATGCTTCCGCCCCTTCTTGGACACTTCCGCGCCTACTTGCACGGTTCTGCGCCTGCTTGGACGCTTCCGCGCCTGCTTGGACTCTTCCACGCCTGCTTGGACGCTTCCGCGCCTGCTTGGACGCTTCCGCGACTGCTTGGACGCTTCCGCACCTGGTTGGACGCTACCGCGCCTGCTTGGACGCTTCCGCGACTGCTTGGACGCTTCCGCGCCTGCTTGGACTCCTCTGCGCCTGCTTGGACTCTTCTGCGCCTTCTTGCATGCTTCCGCACCTGCTTGGACTTTTCCGCGCCAGCTTGGACGCTACCGCGCCTGCTTGGACGCTTCCGTGACTGCTTGGACGCTTCCGCGCCTGCTTAGACTCTTCTGCGCCTTCTTGCATGCTGCCGCGCCTACTTGGACGTTTCCGCGCCTTCTTGGACGTTTCCGCGCCTGCTTGGACGCTACCGCGCCTGCTTGGACGCATCCGCGACTGCTTGGACGCTTCCGCGACTGCTTGGACGCTTCCGCGCCTGGTTGGACGCTACCGCGCCTGCTTGGACGCTACCGCGACTGCTTGGACGCTTCCGCGCCTGGTTGGACACTACCGCGCCTACTTGGACACTTCCGCGACTGCTTGGACACTTCCACGCCTGCTTGGACGTTTCCGCGCCTGCTTGGACGCTACCGCGCCTGGTTGGACGCTACCGCGCCTGCTTGGACGCTTCCGCGACTGCTTGGACGCTTCCGCACCTGTTTGGACTCTTCTGCGCCTTCTTGCATGCTTCCGCGCCTGCTTGGACGTTTCCGCGCCTGCTTGGACGTTTCCGCGCCTGCTTGGACGCTACCGCGCCTGGTTGGACGCTACCGCGCCTGCTTGGACGCTTCCGCGACTGCTTGGACGTTTCCGCGCCTGCTTGGACGCTACCGCGCCTGGTTGGACGCTACCGCGCCTGCTTGGACGCTTCCGCGACTGCTTGGACGCTTCCGCACCTGTTTGGACTCTTCTGCGCCTTCTTGCATGCTTCCGCGCCTGCTTGGACGTTTCCGCGCCTGCTTGGACACTTCTGCGCCTTCTTGCATGCTTCCGCGCATGCTTGGACTTTTCCGCGCCAGCTTGGACACTACCGCGCCTGCTTTGACGCTTCCGCGACTGCTTGGACGCTTCCGCGCCTGGTTGGACGCTACCGCGCCTGCTTGGACGCTTCCGCGACTGCTTGGACGCTTCCGCGCCTGCTTGGACGGTACCGCGCCTGCTTGGACGCTTCCGCGACTGCTTGCATGCTTCCGCGCCTGCTTGGACGTTTTCGCGCCTGCTTGCATGCTTCCCCGCCTGCTTGGACGCTACCGCGCCTGCTTGGACGCTTCCGCGACTGCTTGGTCGCTTCCGCGCCTGCTTGGACGCTTCCGCGACTGCTTGGACGCTTCCGCGCCTGCTTGGACGTTGCCCCGTCTGCTTGGACGCTTCCGCGCCTGCTTGGACGTTACCCGCCTGCTTGGACGCTACCGCGCCTGCTTGGACGCTTCCGCGCCTGGTTGGACGCTACCGCGCCTGCTTGGACGCTTACGCGACTGCTTGGACGCTTCCGCGCCTGCTTGGACTCCTCTGCGCCTGCTTGGACTCTTCTGCGCCTTCTTGCATGCTTCCGCACCTGCTTGGACGTTTCCGCGCCAGCTTGGACGCTACCGCGCCTGCTTGGACGCATCCGTGACTGCTTGGACGCTTCCGCGCCTGCTTAGACTCTTCTGCGCCTTCTTGCATGCTGCCGCGCCTACTTGGACGTCTCCGCGCCTTCTTGGACGTTTCCGCGCCTGCTTGGACGCTACCGCGCCTGCTTGGACGCTTCCGCGACTGCTTGGACGCTTCCGCGACTGCTTGGACGCTTCCGCGCCTGGTTGGACGCTACCGCGCCTGTTTGGACGCTTCCGCGACTGCTTGGACGCTTCCGCGCCTGCTTGGACTCCTCTGCGTCTTCTTGCATGCTTCCGCGCCTGCTTGGACGTTTCCGCGCCTGCTTGGACGCTACCGCGCCTGCTTGGACGTTTCCGCGCCTGCTTGGACTCTTCTGCGTCTTCTTGCATGCTTCCGCGCCTGCTTGGACGCTTCCGCGCCTGCTTGCATTCTTCCGCGTCTACCTGGACGTTTCCGCGCCTGCTTGGACGCTTCCCCGCCTTCTTGGACGCTACCGCGCCTGCTTGGACTCTTCTGCGCCTTCTTGCATGCTTCCGCGCCTGCTTGGACGTTTCCGCGCCTGCTTGGACGTTTCCGCGCCTGCTTGGACGCTTCCGCACCTGCTTGGACGCTTCCGCGACTGCTTGGACGCTTCCGCACCTGGTTGGACGCTACCGCGCCTGCTTGGACGCTTACGCGACTGCTTGGACGCTTCCGCGCCGGCTTGGACGCTTCCGCGACTGCTTGGACGCTTCCGCGCCTGCTTGGACTCTTCTGCGCCTGCTTGGACTCTTCTGCGCCTGCTTGGACGTTTCCGCGACTGCTAGGACGCTACCGCGCCTGCTTGGACGCTTCCGCGACTGCTTGGGCGCTTCCGCGACTGCTTGGACGCTACCGCGCCTGCTTGGACGCTTCCGCTACTGCTTGGACGCTTCCGCGCCTGCTTGGACTCTTCTGCGCCTTCTTGCATGCTTCCGCGCCTGCTTGGACGCTCCCGCGCCTGCTTGGACGCTTCCGCGACTGCTTGGACGCTTCCGCGCCTGGTTGGACGATACCGCGCCTGCTTGGACTCTTCTGCGCCTTCTTGCATGCTTCCGCGCCTGCTTGGACGTTTCCGCGCCTGCTTGCATGCTTCCGAGCCTACTTGGACGCTTCCGCGCCTGCTTGGACTCTTCTGTGCCTTCTTGCATGCTTCCGCGCCTGCTTGGACATTTCCGCGCCTGCTTGGACGCTTCCGCGCCTGCTTGGACTCTTCTGCGCCTTCTTGCATGCTTCCGCGCCTGCTTGGACGCTCCCGCGCCTGCTTGGACGCTTCCGCGACTGCTTGGACGCTTCCGCGCCTGGTTGGACGATACCGCGCCTGCTTGGACTCTTCTGCGCCTTCTTGCATGCTTCCGCGCCTGCTTGGACGTTTCCGCGCCTGCTTGCATGCTTCCGAGCCTACTTGGACGCTTCCGCGCCTGCTTGGACTCTTCTGTGCCTTCTTGCATGCTTCCGCGCCTGCTTGGACATTTCCGCGCCTGCTTGGACGCTTCCGCGCCTGCTTGGACTCTTCTGCGCCTTCTTGCATGCTTCCGCGCCTGCTTGGACGTTTCCGCGCCTGCTTGGACGCTACCGCGACTGCTTGGACGCTTCCGCGCCTGGTTGGACACTACCGCGCCTGCTTGGACACTTCCGCGACTGCTTGGACGCTTCCGCGCCTGCTTGGACGCTTCCGCGCCTTCTTGCATGCTTCCGCGCCTACCTGGACGTTTCCGCGCCTGCTTGGACGCTTCCCCGCCTGCTTGGACGCTACCGCGCCTGCTTGGACTCTTCTGCGCCTTCTTGCATGCTTCCGCGCCTGCTTGGACGTTTCCGCGCCTGCTTGGACGTTTCCGCGCCTGCTTGGACGCTTCCGCGCCTGCTTGGACGCTTCCGCGACTGCTTGGACGCTTCCGCACCTGGTTGGACGCTACCGCGCCTGCTTGGACGCTTCCGCGACTGCTTGGACGCTTCCGCGCCTGCTTGGACTCCTCTGCGCCTGCTTGGACTCTTCTGCGCCTTCTTGCATGCTTCCGCACCTGCTTGGACGTTTCCGCGCCAGCTTGGACGCTACCGCGCCTGCTTGGACGCTTCCGTGACTGCTTGGACGCTTCCGCGCCTGCTTAGACTCTTCTGCGCCTTCTTGCATGCTGCCGCGCCTACTTGGACGTTTCCGCACCTTCTTGGACGTTTCCGCGCCTGCTTGGACGCTACCGCGCCTGCTTGGACGCATCCGCGACTGCTTGGACGCTTCCGCGACTGCTTGGACGCTTCCGCGCCTGGTTGGACGCTACCGCGTCTGCTTGGACGCTACCGCGACTGCTTGGACGCTTCCGCGCCTGGTTGGACACTACCGCGCCTACTTGGACACTTCCGCGACTGCTTGGACGCTTCCGCGCCTGCTTGGACGCTTCCGCGCCTGCTTGGACGCTTCCGCGACTGCTTGGACGCTTCCGCGCCTGCTTGGACTCTTCTGCGCCTTCTTGCATGCTTCCGCGCCTGCTTGGACGCTACCGCGCCTGCTTGGACGCTTCCGCGACTGCTTGGACGCTTCCGTGCCTGCTTGGACACTTCTACGCCTTCTTGCATGCTTCCGCGCCTTCTTGCATGCTTCCGCGCCTGCTTGGACGTTACCGCGCCTGCTTGGACGCTACCGCGCCTGCTTGGACGCTTCCGCGCCTACTTGGACGTTTCCGCGCCTGCTTGGACGCTACCGTGCCTGCTTGGCCGCTTCGGCGACTGCTTGGACGCTTCAGCGCCTGCTTGGACTCTTCTGCGCCTCCTTGCATGCTTCCCCGCCTGCTTGGGCGCTTCCGCGACTGCTTGGACGCTACCGCGCCTGCTTGGACGCTTCCGCTACTGCTTGGACGCTTCCGCGCCTGCTTGGACTCTTCTGCGCCTTCTTGCATGCTTCCGCGCCTGCTTGGACGCTCCCGCGCCTGCTTGGACGCTTCCGCGACTGCTTGGACGCTTCCGCGCCTGGTTGGACGATACCGCGCCTGCTTGGACTCTTCTGCGCCTTCTTGCATGCTTCCGCGCCTGCTTGGACGTTTCCGCGCCTGCTTGCATGCTTCCGAGCCTACTTGGACGCTTCCGCGCCTGCTTGGACTCTTCTGTGCCTTCTTGCATGCTTCCGCGCCTGCTTGGACATTTCCGCGCCTGCTTGGACGCTTCCGCGCCTGCTTGGACTCTTCTGCGCCTTCTTGCATGCTTCCGCGCCTCCTTGGACGTTTCCGCGCCTGCTTGGACGCTACCGCGACTGCTTGGACGCTTCCGCGCCTGGTTGGACACTACCGCGCCTGCTTGGACACTTCCGCGACTGCTTGGACGCTTCCGCGCCTGCTTGGACGCTTCCGCGCCTTCTTGCATGCTTCCGCGCCTACCTGGACGTTTCCGCGCCTGCTTGGACGCTTCCCCGCCTGCTTGGACGCTACCGCGCCTGCTTGGACTCTTCTGCGCCTTCTTGCATGCTTCCGCGCCTGCTTGGACGTTTCCGCGCCTGCTTGGACGTTTCCGCGCCTGCTTGGACGCTTCCGCGCCTGCTTGGACGCTTCCGCGACTGCTTGGACGCTTCCGCACCTGGTTGGACGCTACCGCGCCTGCTTGGACGCTTCCGCGACTGCTTGGACGCTTCCGCGCCTGCTTGGACTCCTCTGCGCCTGCTTGGACTCTTCTGCGCCTTCTTGCATGCTTCCGCACCTGCTTGGACGTTTCCGCGCCAGCTTGGACGGTACCGCGCCTGCTTGGATGCTTCCGTGACTGCTTGGACGCTTCCGCGCCTGCTTAGACTCTTCTGCGCCTTCTTGCATGCTGCCGCGCCTACTTGGACGTTTCCGCGCCTTCTTGGACGTTTCCGCGCCTGCTTGGACGCTACCGCGCCTGCTTGGACGCTTCCGCGACTGCTTGGACGCTTCCGCGACTGCTTGGACGCTTCCGCGCCTGGTTGGACGCTACCGCGCCTGCTTGGACCCTTCCGCGACTGCTTGGACGCTTCCGCGCCTGCTTGGACTCCTCTGCGTCTTCTTGCATGCTTCCGCGCCTGCTTGGACGTTTCCGCGCCTGCTTGGACGCTACCGCGCCTGCTTGGACGTTTCCGCGCCTGCTTGGACTCTTCTGCGTCTTCTTGCATGCTTCCGCGCCTGCTTGGACGATTCCGCGCCTTCTTGGACGCTACCGCGCCTGCTTGGACGCTTCCGCGACTGCTTGGACGCTTCCGCGCCTGCTTGCATGCTTCCCCGCCTGCTTGGACGCTTCCGCGCCTGCTTGGACTCTTTGCGTCTTCTTGCATACTTCCGCGACTGCTTGGACGCTTCCGCGTCTGCTTGGACGCTTCCGCGACTGCTTGGACTCTTCCCCGCCTGCTTGGACGCTTCCGCGCCTGCTTGGAATCTTCTGCGCCTTCTTGCATGCTGCCGCGCCTACTTGGACGTTTCCACGACTGCTTGGACGCTTCCGCGCCTGCATGGACTCTTCCGCGCCTGCTTGGACTCTCCTGCGCCTTCTTGCATGCTGCCGCGCCTACTTGGACGCTTCCGCGCCTGCTTGGACGCTTCCGCGCCTGCTTGGACTCCTCTGCGTCTTCTTGCATGCTTCCGCGCCTACTTGGACGTTTCCGCGACTGCTTGGACGCTTCCGCGACTGCTTGGACGCTTCCGCGCCTGCTTGGACTCTTCTGCGCCTGCTTGGACTCTTCTGCGCCTTCTTGCATGCTTCCGCGCCTGCTTGGACGTTTCCGCGCCAGCTTGGACGCTACCGCGCCTGCTTGGACGCTTCCGTGACTGCTTGGACGCTTCCGCGCCTGCTTAGGCTCTTCTGCGCCTTCTTGCACGCTGCCGCGCCTACTTGGACGTTTCCGCGCCTACTTGGACGTTTCCGCGCCTGCTTGGACGTTTCCGCGCCTGCTTGGACGCTACCGCGCCTGCTTGGACGCTTCCGCGACTGCTTGGACGCTACCGCGCCTGCTTGCATGCTTCCCCGCCTGCTTGGACGCTTCCGCGCCTGCTTGGACTCTTCTGCGCCTTCTTGCACGCTTCCGCGCCTGCTTGAACGCTTCCGCGCGTGATTGGACTCTTCTGCGCCTTCTTGCATGCTTCCGCGCCTGCTTGGACGCTTCCGCGCCTGCTTGGACGCTTCCGCGCCTGCTTGGACGCTTCCGCGTCTGCTTGGACGCTTCCGCGCCTGCTTGCACGCTTCCGCGCTTGCTTGGACGCTTCCGCGCCTGATTGGACTCTTCTGCGCCTTCTTGCATGCTTCCGCGCCTGCTTGGACGCTTCCGCGACTGCTTGGACGCTTCCGCGCCTGATTGGACTCTTCTGCGCCTTCTTGCATGCTTCCGCGCCTGCTTCGACTCCTCTACGTCTTCTTGCATGCTTCCGCGCCTGCTTGGACGTTTCCGCGCCTGCTTGGACGCTACCGCGCCTGCTTGGACGCTTCCGCGACTGCTTGGACGCTTCCGCGCCTGCTTGGACTCTTCTGCGCCTGCTTGCATGCTTCCGCGCCTACTTGGACGTTTCTGTGCCTGCTTGGACGCTTCCGCGCCTGCATGGACGCTTCCGCGCCTGCTTGGACTCTTCTGCGCCTTCTTGCATGCTGCCGCGCCTACTTGGACGCTTTCGCGACTGCTTGGACGCTACCGCGCCTGCTTGGACGCTTCCGCGCCTGCTTGGACGCTTCCGCGCCTGCTTGGACTCTTCTGCGCCTTCTTGCATGCTGCCGCGCCTACTTGGACGCTTCCGCGACTGCTTGGACGCTTCCGCGCCTGCTTGGACTCTTCTGCGCCTTCTTGCATGCTTCCGCGCCTGATTGGACTCTTCTGCGCCTTCTTGCATGCTTCCGCGCCTGCTTGGACGCTTCCGCGACTGCTTGGACGCTTCCGCGCCTGATTGGACTCTTCTGCGCCTTCTTGCATGCTTCCGCGCCTGCTTCGACTCCTCTACGTCTTCTTGCATGCTTCCGCGCCTGCTTGGACGTTTCCGCGCCTGCTTGGACGCTACCGCGCCTGCTTGGACGCTTCCGCGACTGCTTGGACGCTTCCGCGCCTGCTTGGACTCTTCTGCGCCTGCTTGCATGCTTCCGCGCCTACTTGGACGTTTCTGTGCCTGCTTGGACGCTTCCGCGCCTGCATGGACGCTTCCGCGCCTGCTTGGACTCTTCTGCGCCTTCTTGCATGCTGCCGCGCCTACTTGGACGCTTCCGCGACTGCTTGGACGCTTCCGCGCCTGCATGGACGCTTCCGCGCCTGCTTGGACTCTTCTGCGCCTTCTTGCATGCTGCCGCGCCTACTTGGACGCTTCCGCGACTGCTTGGACGCTTCCGCGCCTGCTTTGACTCTTCTGCGCCTTCTTGCTTGCTGTCGCGCCTACTTGTACGTTTCCGCGCCTGCTTGGACGCTTCCGCGCCTGCTTGGACTCTTCTGCGTCTTCTTGCATGCTTCCGCGCCTGCTTGAACGCTTCCGCGCGTGATTGGACTCTTCTGCGCCTTCTTGCATGCTTCCGCGCCTGCTTGGACGCTTCCGCGCCTGCTTGGACGCTTCCGCGCCTGCTTGGACGCTTCCGCGCCTGCTTGGACGCTTCCGCGCCTGCTTGGACGCTTCCGCGCCTGCTTGGACTCTTCTGCGCCTTCTTGCTTGCTGTCGCGCCTACTTGTACGTTTCCGCGCCTGCTTGGACGCTTCCGCGCCTGCTTGGACTCTTCTGCGTCTTCTTGCATGCTTCCGCGCCTGCTTGAACGCTTCCGCGCGTGATTGGACTCTTCTGCGCCTTCTTGCATGCTTCCGCGCCTGCTTGGACGCTTCCGCGCCTGCTTGGACGCTTCCGCGCCTGCTTGGACGCTTCCGCGCCTGCTTGGACGCTTCCGCGCCTGCTTGGACGCTTCCGCGCCTGCTTGGACGCTTCCGCGTCTGCTTGGACGCTTCCGCGCCTTCTTGCATGCTGCCGCGCCTACTTGGACGCTTCTGCGACTGCTTGGACGCTTCCGCGCCTGCTTGGACTCTTCTGCGCCTTCTTGCATGCTTCCGCGCCTGCTTGGACGCTTCCGCGACTGCTTGGACGCTTCCGCGCCTGCTTGGACTCTTCTGCGCCTTCTTGCATGCTTCCGCGCCTGCTTCGACTCCTCTACGTCTTCTTGCATGCTTCCGCGCCTGCTTGGACGTTTCCGCGCCTGCTTGGACGCTACCGCGCCTGCTTGGACGCTTCCGCGACTGCTTGGACGCTTCCGCGCCTGCTTGGACTCTTCTGCGCCTTCTTGCATGCTGCCGCGCCTACTTGGACGCTTCCGCGACTGCTTGGACGCTTCCGCGCCTGCTTGGACTCTTCTGCGCCTTCTTGCTTGCTGTCGCGCCTACTTGTACGTTTCCGCGCCTGCTTGGACGCTTCCGCGCCTGCTTGGACTCTTCTGCGTCTTCTTGCATGCTTCCGCGCCTGCTTGAACGCTTCCGCGCGTGATTGGACTCTTCTGCGCCTTCTTGCATGCTTCCGCGCCTGCTTGGACGCTTCCGCGCCTGCTTGGACGCTTCCGCGCCTGCTTGGACGCTTCCGCGCCTGCTTGGACGCTTCCGCGCCTGCTTGGACGCTTCCGCGCCTGCTTGGACGCTTCCGCGTCTGCTTGGACGCTTCCGCGCCTTCTTGCATGCTGCCGCGCCTACTTGGACGCTTCTGCGACTGCTTGGACGCTTCCGCGCCTGCTTGGACTCTTCTGCGCCTTCTTGCATGCTTCCGCGCCTGCTTGGACGCTTCCGCGACTGCTTGGACGCTTCCGCGCCTGCTTGGACTCTTCTGCGCCTTCTTGCATGCTTCCGCGCCTGCTTCGACTCCTCTACGTCTTCTTGCATGCTTCCGCGCCTGCTTGGACGTTTCCGCGCCTGCTTGGACGCTACCGCGCCTGCTTGGACGCTTCCGCGACTGCTTGGACGCTTCCGCGCCTGCTTGGACTCTTCTGCGCCTGCTTGCATGCTTCCGCGCCTACTTGGACGTTTCTGTGCCTGCTTGGACGCTTCCGCGCCTGCATGGACGCTTCCGCGCCTGCTTGGACTCTTCTGCGCCTTCTTGCATGCTGCCGCGCCTACTTGGACGCTTCTGCGACTGCTTGGACGCTTCCGCGCCTGCTTGGACTCTTCTGCGCCTTCTTGCTTGCTGTCGCGCCTACTTGTACGTTTCCGCGCCTGCTTGGACGCTTCCGCGCCTGGTTGGACGCTACCGCGCCTGCTTGGACGCTACCGCGACTGCTTGGACGCTTCCGCGCCTGGTTGGACACTACCGCGCCTACTTGGACACTTCCGCGACTGCTTGGACGCTTCCGCGCCTGCTTGGACGCTTCCGCGCCTTCTTGCATGCTTCCGCGCCTACCTGGAAGTTTCCGCGCCTGCTTGGACGCTTCCCCGCCTTCTTGGACGCTACCGCGCCTGCTTGGACTCTTCTGCGCCTTCTTGCATGCTTCCGCGCCTGCTTGGACGTTTCCGCGCCTGCTTGGACGTTTCCGCGCCTGCTTGGACGCTTCCGCGCCTGCTTGGACGCTTCCGCGACTGCTTGGACGCTTCCGCACCTGGTTGGTAGCCACCGCGCCTGCTTGGACGCTTACGCGACTGCTTGGACGCTTCCGCGCCTGCTTGGACTCCTCTGCGCCTGCTTGGACTCTTCTGCGCCTTCTTGCATGCTTCCGCACCTGCTTGGACGTTTCCGCGTCAGCTTGGACAGTACCGCGCCTGCTTGGATGCTTCCGTGACTGCTTGGACGCTTCCGCGCCTGCTTAGACTCTTCTGCGCCTTCTTGCATGCTGCCGCGCCTACTTGGACGTTTCCGCGCCTTCTTGGACGTTTCCGCGCCTGCTTGGACGCTACCGCGCCTGCTTGGACGCTTCCGCGACTGCTTGGACGCTTCCGCGACTGCTTGGACGCTTCCGCGCCTGGTTGGACGCTACCGCGCCTGCTTGGACGCTTCCGCGACTGCTTGGACGCTTCCGCGCCTGCTTGGACTCCTCTGCGTCTTCTTGCATGCTTCCGCGCCTGCTTGGACCTTTCCGCGCCTGCTTGGACGCTACCGCGCCTGCTTGGACGTTTCCGCGCCTGCTTGGACTCTTCTGCGTCTTCTTGCATGCTTCCGCGCCTGCTTGGACGATTCCGCGCCTGCTTGGACGCTACCGCGCCTGCTTGGACTCTTCTGCGCCTTCTTGCATGCTTCCGCGCCTGCTTCGACTCCTCTACGTCTTCTTGCATGTTTCCGCGCCTGCTTGGACGCTTCCGCGACTGCTTGGACGCTTCCGCGCCTGCTTGGACTCTTCTGCGCCTTCTTGCATGCTTCCGCGCCTGCTTCGACTCCTCTACGTCTTCTTGCATGCTTCCGCGCCTGCTTGGACGTTTCCGCGCCTGCTTGGACGCTACCGCGCCTGCTTGGACGCTTCCGCGACTGCTTGGACGCTTCCGCGCCTGCTTGGACTCTTCTGCGCCTGCTTGCATGCTTCCGCGCCTACTTGGACGTTTCTGTGCCTGCTTGGACGCTTCCGCGCCTGCATGGACGCTTCCGCGCCTGCTTGGACTCTTCTGCGCCTTCTTGCATGCTGCCGCGCCTACTTGGACGCTTCCGCGACTGCTTGGACGCTTCCGCGCCTGCTTGGACTCTTCTGCGCCTTCTTGCTTGCTGTCGCGCCTACTTGTACGTTTCCGCGCCTGCTTGGACGCTTCCGCGCCTGCTTGAATGCTTCCGCGCCTGCTTGGACTCTTCTGCGCCTTCTTGCATGCTTCCGCGCCTGCTTGGACTCTTCTGCGCCTTCTTGCATGCTTCCGCGCCTACTTGGACTTTTCCGCGCCTGCTTGGACGCTTCCGCGCCTTCTTGCATGTTTCCGCGCCTACCTGGACGTTTCCGCGCCTGCTTGGGCGCTTCCCCGCCTGCTTGGACGCTACCGCGCCTGCTTGGACTCTTCTGCGCCTTCTTGCATGCTTCCGCGCCTGCTTGGACGTTTCCGCGATTGCTTGGACGTTTCCGCGCCTGCTTGGACGCTTCCGCGCCTGCTTGGACGCTTCCGCGACTGCTTGGACGCTTCCGCACCTGGTTGGACGCTACCGCGCCTGCTTGGACGCTTCCGCGACTGCTTGGACGCTTCCGCGCCTGCTTGGACTCCTCTGCGCCTGCTTGGACTCCTCTGCGCCTGCTTGGACTCTTCTGCGCCTTCTTGCATGCTTCCGCACCTGCTTGGACGTTTCCGCGCCAGCTTGGACGCTACCGCGCCTGCTTGGACGCTTCCGTGACTGCTTGGACGCTTCCGCGCCTGCTTAGACTCTTCTGCGCCTTCTTGCATGCTGCCGCGCCTACTTGGACGTTTCCGCGCCTTCTTGGACGTTTCCGCGCCTGCTTGGACGCTACCGCGCCTGCTTGGACGCATCCGCGACTGCTTGGACGCTTCCGCGACTGCTTGGACGCTTCCGCGCCTGGTTGGACGCTACCGCGCCTTCTTGCATGCTTCCGCGCCTGCTTGGACGTTTCCGCGCCTGCTTGGACGTTTCCGCGCCTGCTTGGACGCTTCCGCGCCTGCTTGGACGCTTCCGCGACTGCTTGGACGCTTCCGCACCTGGTTGGACGCTACCGCGCCTGCTTGGACGCTTACGCGCCTTCTTGGACGTTTCCGCGCCTGCTTGGACGTTTCCGCGCCTGCTTGGACGCTTCCGCGCCTGCTTGGACGCTTCCGCGACTGCTTGGACGCTTCCGCACCTGGTTGGACGCTACCGCGCCTGCTTGGACGCTTACGCGACTGCTTGGACGCTTCCGCGCCTGCTTGGACTCCTCTGCGCCTGCTTGGACTCTTCTGCGCCTTCTTGCATGCTTCCGCACCTGCTTGGACGTTTCCGCGCCAGCTTGGACGCTACCGCGCCTGCTTGGACGCTTCCGTTACTGCTTGGACGCTTCCGCGCCTGCTTAGACTCTTCTGCGCCTTCTTGCATGCTGCCGCGCCTACTTGGACGTTTCCGCGCCTTCTTGGACGTTTCCGCGCCTGCTTGGACGCTACCGCGCCTGCTTGGACGCTTCCGCGACTGCTTGGACGCTTCCGCGACTGCTTGGACGCTTCCGCGCCTGGTTGGACGCTACCGCGCCTGCTTGGACGCTTCCGCGACTGCTTGGACGCTTCCGCGCCTGCTTGGACTCCTCTGCGTCTTCTTGCATGCTTCCGCGCCTGCTTGGACGTTTCCGCGCCTGCTTGGACTCTTCTGCGTCTTCTTGCATGCTTCCGCGCCTGCTTGGACGATTCCGCGCCTGCTTGGACGCTACCGCGCCTGCTTGGACGCTTCCGCGACTGCTTGGACGCTTCCGCGCCTGCTTAGACTCTTCTGCGCCTTCTTGCATGCTGCCGCGCCTACTTGGACGTTTCCGCGCCTTCTTGGACGTTTCCGCGCCTGCTTGGACGCTACCGCGCCTGCTTGGACGCATCCGCGACTGCTTGGACGCTTCCGCGCCTGCTTGGACGCTTCCGCGTCTGCTTGGACGCTTCCGCGCCTGCTTGCACGCTTCCGCGCCTGCTTGGACGCTTCCGCGCCTGCTTGGACTCTTCTGCGCCTTCTTGCATGCTTCCGCGCCTACTTGGACGTTTCCGCGCCTGCTTGGACGCTACCGCGCCTGCTTGGACGCTTCCGTGACTGCTTGGACGCTTCCGCGCCTGGTTAGACGCTACCGCGCCTGCTTGGACGCTTCCGCTACTGCTTGGACGCTTCCGCGCCTGCTTGGACTCTTCTGCGCCTTCTTGCATGCTTCCGCGCCTGCTTGGACGCTTCCGCGCCTGCTTGCACGCTTCCGCGCCTGCTTGAACGCTTCCGCGCCTGATTGGACTCTTCTGCGCCTTCTTGCATGCTTCCGCGCCTGCTTGGACGCTTCCGCGCCTGCTTGGACGCTTCCGCGTCTGCTTGGACGCTTCCGCGCCTGCTTGCACGCTTCCGCGCCTGCTTGGACGCTTCCGCGCCTGCTTGGACTCTTCTGCGCCTTCTTGCATGCTTCCGCGCCTACTTGGACGTTTCCGCGCCTGGTTGGACGCTACCGCGCCTGCTTGGACGCTACCGTGCCTGCTTGGACACTTCCGCGACTGCTTGGACGCTTCCGCGACTTCGTGGACGCTACCGCGCCTGCTTGGACGCTTCCGCGCCTGCTTGGACGCTTCCGCGCCTGCTTGGACTCTTCTGCGCCTTCTTGCATGCTTCCGCGCCTGCTGGGACGCTACCGCGCCTGCTTGGACTCTTCCGCGCCTGCATGGACGCTTCCGCGCCTGCTTGGACGCATCCGCGCCTATATGGATGCTTCCGCGCCTGCTTGGACGCTTCCGCGCCTGCTTGGACGCTTCCGCGCATGCTTGGACTCTTCTGCGCCTTCTTGCATGCTTCCGCGCCTGCTGGGACGCTGCCGCGCCTGCTTGGACTCTTCCGCGCCTGCATGGACGCTTCCGCGCCTGCTTGGACGCATCCGCGCCTATATGGATGCTTCCGCGCCTGCTTGGACGCTTCCGCGCCTGCTTGGACGCTTCCGCGCCTGCTTGGACGCTTCCGCGCCTGCTTGGACTCTTCTGCGCCTTCTTGCATGCTTCCGCGCCTGCTGGGACGCTACCGCGCCTGCTTGGACTCTTCCGCGCCTGCATGGACGCTTCCGCGCCTGCTTGGACGCATCCGCGCCTATATGGATGCTTCCGCGCCTGCTTGGACGCTTCCGCGTAAGCTTGGACGCTTCCGCGCCTGCTTGGACGCTTACGCGCCTGCTTGGACTCTTCCGCGACTGCTAGGACGCTTCCGCGCCTGCTTGGACTCTTCCGCGCATGCATGGACGCTTCCGCGCCTGCTTGGACTCTTCTGCGCCTTCTTGCATGCTTCCGCCCCTTCTTGGACACTTCCGCGCCTACTTGCACGGTTCTGCGCCTGCTTGGACGCTTCCGCGCCTGCTTGGACTCTTCCACGCCTGCTTGGACGCTTCCACGCCTGCTTGGACTCTTCTGCGCCTTCTTGCATGCTTCCGCGCCTGCTTGGACATTTTCGCGCCTGCTTGGATGCTTCCGCGCCTGCTTGCATGCTTCCGTGCCTGCTTGGACGATTCCGCGCATGCTTGGACTCTTCTGCTCCTTCTTGCATGCTTCCGCGCCTGCTTGGACACTTCCGCGACTGATTGGACGCTTCCGCGACTTCGTGGACGCTACCGCGCCTGCTTGGACGCTTCCGCGCCTGCTTGGACGCTTCCGCGCCTGCTTGGACTCTTCTGCGCCTTCTTGCTTGCTTCCGCGCCTGCCTGGACGCTTCCGCGCCTGCTTGCATGCTTCCCCGCCTGCTTGGACGCTTCCGCGCCTGCTTGGACTCTTCTGCGCCTGCTTGGACTCTTCTGCGCCTTCTTGCTTGCTTCCGCGCCTGCCTGGACGCTTCCGCGCCTGCTTGCATGCTTCCCCGCCTGCTTGGACGCTTCCGCGCCTGCTTGGACTCTTCTGCGCCTTCTTGCATGCTTCCGCGCCTGCTTGGACTTTTTCGCGCCTGCTTGGATGCTTCAGCGCCTGCTTGCATGCTTCCGTGCCTGCTTGGACGATTCCGCGCATGCTTGGACTCTTCTGCTCCTTCTTGCATGCTTCCGCGCCTGCTTGGACGCTTCCGCGCCTTCTTGCATGCTTCCGCGCCTGCTTGGACGTTTCCGCGCCTGCTTGGACGCTACCGCGCCTGCTTGGACGCTTCCGCGCCTGCTTGGACGCTGCCGCGACTGCTAGGGCGCTTCCGCGCCTGCTTGGACTCTTCTGCGCCTTCTTGCTTGCTTCCGCGCCTGCCTGGACGCTTCCGCGCCTTCTTGCATGCTTCCGCGCCTACTTGGACTCTTCCGCGACTGCTAGGACGCTTCCGCGCCTGCTTGGACTCTTCCGCGCATGCATGGACGCTTCCGCGCCTGCTTGGACTCTTCTGCGCCTTCTTGCATGCTTCCGCCCCTTCTTGGACACTTCCGCGCCTACTTGCACGGTTCTGCGCCTGCTTGGACGCTTCCGCGCCTGCTTGGACTCTTCCACGCCTGCTTGGACGCTTCCGCGCCTGCTTGGACTCTTCTGCGCCTTCTTGCATGCTTCCGCGCCTGCTTGGACTTTTTCGCGCCTGCTTGGATGCTTCCGCGCCTGCTTGCATGCTTCCGTGCCTGCTTGGACGATTCCGCGCATGCTTGGACTCTTCTGCTCCTTCTTGCATGCTTCCGCGCCTGCTTGGACGCTACTGCGCCTGCTTGGACGCTTCCGCGACTACTTGGACGCTTCCGCGCCTGCTTGGACGCTTCCGCGACTGCTTGGACGCTTCCGCGCCTGCTTGGACTCTTCTGCGCCTTCTTGCATGCTATCCCGCCTGCTTGGACGCTTCCGCGCCTGCTTGCACGGTTCTGCGCCTGCTTGCATGCTTCCCCGCCTGCTTAGACGCTTCCGCGCCTGCTTGGACTCTTCTGCGTCTTCTTGCATGCTACCGCGCCTGCTTGGACGTTTCCGCGCCTGCTTGGACGCTTCCGCGCTTGCTTGGACGCTTCCGCGACTGCTTGGACGCTTCCGCGCATGCTTGGACTCTTCTGCTCCTTCTTGCATGCTTCCGCGCCTGCTTGGACGCTACTGCGCCTGCTTGGGCGCTTCCGCGACTGCTTGGACGCTACCGCGCCTGCTTGAACTCTTCTGCTCCTTCTTGCATGCTTCCGCGCCTACTTGGACGTTTCCGCGCCAGCTTGGACGCTTCCGCGCCTGCTTGCATGCTTCCCCGCCTGCTTGGACGCTTCCGCGCCTGCTTGGACTCTTCTGCGTCTTCTTGCATGCTTCCGCGCCTGCTTGGACGCTACCGTGCCTGCTTGGACACTTCCGCGACTGCTTGGACGCTTCCGCGACTTCGTGGACGCTACCGCGCCTGCTTGGACGCTTCCGCGCCTGCTTGGACGCTTCCGCGCCTGCTTGGACTCTTCTGCGCCTTCTTGCATGCTTCCGCGCCTGCTGGGACGCTACCGCGACTGCTTGGACTCTTCCGCGCCTGCATGGACGCTTCCGCGCCTGCTTGGACGCATCCGCGCCTATATGGATGCTTCCGCGCCTGCTTGGACGCTTCCGCGCCTGCTTGGACGCTTCCGCGCATGCTTGGACTCTTCTGCGCCTTCTTGCATGCTTCCGCGCCTGCTGGGACGCTGCCGCGCCTGCTTGGACTCTTCCGCGCCTGCATGGACGCTTCCGCGCCTGCTTGGACGCATCCGCGCCTATATGGATGCTTCCGCGCCTGCTTGGACGCTTCCGCGCCTGCTTGGACTCTTCTGCTCCTTCTTGCATGCTTCCGCGCCTACTTGGTCGTTTCCACGCCTGCTTGGAGGCTTCCGCGCCTGCTTGGACGCTTCCGCGTAAGCTTGGACGCTTCCGCGCCTGCTTGGACGCTTACGCGCCTGCTTGGACACTTCTGCGCCTTCTTGCATGCTATCCCGCCTGCTTAGACGCTTCCGCGTCTGCTTGGACGTTACCGCGCCTGCTTGGCCGCTTCCGCGCCTGCTTGGACGCTTCCGCGCCTGCTTGGACTCTTCTGCGTCTTCTTGCATGCTTCCGCGCCTGCTTGGACGTTTCCGCGCCTGCTTGGACGTTACCGCGCCTGCTTGGCCGCTTCCGCGCCTGCTTGGACGCTTCCGCGCCTGCTTGCATGCTTCCCCGCCTGCTTGGACGCTTCCGCGCCTGCTTGGACTCTTCTGCGCCTTCTTGCATGCTTCCGCGCCTGCTTGGACGTTTCCGCGCCTGCTTGGACGTTACCGCGCCTGCTTGGCCGCTTCCGCGACTGCTTGGACGCTTCCGCGCCTGCTTGGACGCTACCGCGCTGCTTGGACGCTACCGCGCCTGCTTGGACGCTTCCGCGCCTTCTTGCATGCTTCCGCGCCTACTTGGACGTTTCCGCGCCTGCTTGGACGCTTCCGCGCCTGCTTTCATGCTTCCCCGCCTGCTTGGACGATTCCGCGCCTGCTTGGACTCTTCTGCGCCTTCTTGCATGCTTCCGCGCCTGCTTGGACGTTTTCGCGCCTGCTTGGACGCTACCGCGCCTGCTTGGACGTTTCCGCGCCTGCATGGACGCTACCGCGCTTGCTTGGACACTTCTGCTCCTTCTTGCATGCTTCCGCGCCTGCTTGGACGCTACTGCGCCTGCTTGGACGCTACTGACGCCTGCTTGGACGCTTCCGCGACTGCTTGGACCCTTCTGCGTCTTCTTGCATGCTTCCCCGCCTGCTTGGACGCTTCCGCGCCTGCTTGGACTCTTCTGCGTCTTCTTGCATGCTTCCGCGCCTGCTTGGACGTTTCCGCGCCTGCTTGGACGTTACCGCGCCTGCTTGGCCGCTTCCGCGCCTGCATGGACGCTTCCGCGCCTGCTTGCATGCTTCCCCGCCTGCTTGGACGCTTCCGCGCCTGCTTGGACTCTTCTGCGCCTTCTTGCATGCTTCCGCGCCTGCTTGGACGTTTCCGCGCCTGCTTGGACGTTACCGCGCCTGCTTGGCCGCTTCCGCGACTGCTTGGACGCTTCCGCGCCTGCTTGGACGCTACCGCGCCTGCTTGGACGCTACCGCGCCTGCTTGGACGCTTCCGCGCCTTCTTGCATGCTTCCGCGCCTACTTGGACGTTTCCGCGCCTGCTTGGACGCTTCCGCGCCTGCTTTCATGCTTCCCCGCCTGCTTGGACGCTTCCGCGCCTGCTTGGACTCTTCTGCGCCTTCTTGCATGCTTCCGCGCCTGCTTGGACGTTTTCGCGCCTGCTTGGACGCTACCGCGCCTGCTTGGACGTTTCCACGCCTGCATGGACGCTACCGCGCCTGCTTAGACGCTTCCGCGACTGCTTGGACGCTTCCGCGCCTGGTTGGACGCTACCGCGCCTGCTTGGACGCTTCCGCGACTGCTTAGACGCTTCCGCGCCTGCATGGACTCTTCTGCGCCTGCTTGCATGCTGCCGCGCCTACTTGGACGTTTCCGCGCCTGCTTGGACGCTTCCGCGCCTGCTTGCATGCTTCCCCGACTGCTTGGACGCTTCCGCGCCTGCTTGGATTCTTCCGCGCCTTCTTGCATGCTGCCGCGCCTACTTGGACGTTTCCGCGCCTGCATGGACGCTACCGCGCCTGCTTGGACGCTTCCGCGCCTGCTTGGACACTTCTGCGTCTTCTTGCATGCTTCCGCGCCTGCTTGGACGTTTCCGCGCCTGCTTGGACGCTACTGCGCCTGCTTGGACGCTTCCGCGACTGCTTGGACCCTTCTGCGTCTTCTTGCATGCTTCCCCGCCTGCTTGGACGCTTCCGCGCCTGCTTGGACTCTTCTGCGTCTTCTTGCATGCTACCGCGCCTGCTTGGACGTTTCCGCGCCTGTTTGGACGCTACCGCGCCTGCTTGGACGTTTCCGCCCCAGCTTGGACGCTTCCGCGCATGCTTGGACTCTTCTGCTCCTTCTTGCATGCTTCCGCGCCTGCTTGGACACTACTGCGCCTGCTTGGACGCTACTGCGCCTGCTTGGACGCTTCCGCGACTGCTTGGACCCTTCTGCGTCTTCTTGCATGCTTCCCCGCCTGCTTGGACGCTTCCGCGCCTGCTTGGACTCTTCTGCGTCTTCTTGCATGCTTCCGCGCCTGCTTGGACGTTTCCGCGCCTGCTTGGACGTTACCGCGCCTGCTTGGCCGCTTCCGCGACTGCTTGGACGGTTCCGCGCCTGCTTGGACGCTTCCGCGACTTCTTGGACGCTACCGCGCCTGCTTGGACGCTTCCGCGACTGCTTGGACGCTTCCGCGACTTCTTGGACGCTACCGCGCCTGCTTGGACGCTTCCGCGCCTGCTTGGACGCTACTGCGCCTGCTTGGACGCTTCCGCGACTGCTTGGACCCTTCTGCGTCTTCTTGGACGCTTCCGCGACTGCTTGGACGCTTCCGCGACTTCTTGGACGCTACCGCGCCTGCTTGGACGCTTCCGCGCCTGCTTGGACGCTACTGCGCCTGCTTGGACGCTTCCGCGACTGCTTGGACCCTTCTGCGTCTTCTTGCATGCTTCCCCGCCTGCTTGGACGCTTCCGCGCCTGCTTGGACTCTTCTGCGTCTTCTTGCATGCTTCCGCGCCTGCATGGACGTTTCCGCGCCTGCTTGGACGTTACCGCGCCTGCTTGGCCGCTTCCGCGCCTGCTTGGACGCTTCCGCGCCTGCTTGCATGCTTCCCCGCCTGCTTGGACGCTTCCGCGCCTGCTTGGACTCTTCTGCGCCTTCTTGCATGCTTCTGCGCCTGCTTGGACGTTTCCGCGCCTGCTTGGACGTTACCGCGCCTGCTTGGCCGCTTCCGCGACTGCTTGGACGCTTCCGCGCCTGCTTGGACGATACCGCGCTGCTTGGACGCTACCGCGCCTGCTTGGACGCTTCCGCGCCTTCTTGCATGCTTCCGCGCCTACTTGGACGTTTCCGCGCCTGCTTGGACGCTTCCGCGCCTGCTTTCATGCTTCCCCGCCTGCTTGGACGCTTCCGCGCCTGCTTGGACTCTTCTGCGCCTTCTTGCATGCTTCCGCGCCTGCTTGGACGTTTTCGCGACTGCTTGGACGCTACCGCGCCTGCTTGGACGTTTCCGCGCCTGCATGGACGCTACCGCGCTTGCTTGGACGATTCCGCGCCTGCTTGGACCCTTCTGCGTCTTCTTGCATGCTTCCGCGCCTGCTTGGACGTTTCCGCGCCTGCTTGGACGTTTCCGCGCCAGCTTGGACGCTTCCGCGCATGCTTGGACACTTCTGCTCCTTCTTGCATGCTTCCGCGCCTGCTTGGACGCTACTGCGCCTGCTTGGACGCTACTGCGCCTGCTTGGACGCTTCCGCGACTGCTTGGACCCTTCTGCGTCTTCTTGCATGCTTCCCCGCCTGCTTGGTCGCTTCCGCGCCTGCTTGGACTCTTCTGCGTCTTCTTGCATGCTTCCGCGCCTGCTTGGACGTTTCCGCGCCTGCTTGGACGTTACCGCGCCTGCTTGGCCGCTTCCGCGCCTGCATGGACGCTTCCGCGCCTGCTTGCATGCTTCCCCGCCTGCTTGGACGCTTCCGCGCCTGCTTGGACTCTTCTGCGCCTTCTTGCATGCTTCCGCGCCTGCTTGGACGTTTCCGCGCCTGCTTGGACGTTACCGCGCCTGCTTGGCCGCTTCCGCGACTGCTTGGACGCTTCCGCGCCTGCTTGGACGCTACCGCGCCTGCTTGGACGCTACCGCGCCTGCTTGGACGCTTCCGCGCCTTCTTGCATGCTTCCGCGCCTACTTGGACGTTTCCGCGCCTGCTTGGACGCTTCCGCGCCTGCTTTCATGCTTCCCCGCCTGCTTGGACGCTTCCGCGCCTGCTTGGACTCTTCTGCGCCTTCTTGCATGCTTCCCCGCCTGCTTGGACGTTTTCGCGCCTGCTTGGACGCTACCGCGCCTGCTTGGACGTTTCCACGCCTGCATGGACGCTACCGCGCCTGCTTGGACGCTTCCGCGACTGCTTGGACGCTTCCGCGCCTGGTTGGACGCTACCGCGCCTGCTTGGACGCTTCCGCGACTGCTTAGACGCTTCCGCGCCTGCATGGACTCTTCTGCGCCTGCTTGCATGCTGCCGCGCCTACTTGGACGTTTCCGCGCCTGCTTGGACGCTTCCGCGCCTGCTTGCATGCTTCCCCGCCTGCTTGGACGCTTCCGCGCCTGCTTGGATTCTTCCGCGCCTTCTTGCATGCTGCCGCGCCTACTTGGACGTTTCCGCGCCTGCATGGACGCTACCGCGCCTGCTTGGACGCTTCCGCGCCTGCTTGGACCCTTCTGCGTCTTCTTGCATGCTTCCGCGCCTGCTTGGACGTTTCCGCGCCTGCTTGGACGCTACTGCGCCTGCTTGGACGCTTCCGCGACTGCTTGGACCCTTCTGCGTCTTCTTGCATGCTTCCCCGCCTGCTTGGACGCTTCCGCGCCTGCTTGGACTCTTCTGCGTCTTCTTGCATGCTACCGCGCCTGCTTGGACGTTTCCGCGCCTGTTTGGACGCTACCGCGCCTGCTTGGACGTTTCCGCCCCAGCTTGGACGCTTCCGCGCATGCTTGGACTCTTCTGCTCCTTCTTGCATGCTTCCGCGCCTGCTTGCATGCTTCCGCGGCTGCTTGGACGCTACCGCGCCTGCTTGGACGATTCCGCGCCTGCTTGCACGGTTCTGCGCCTGCTTGGACGCTTCCGCGCCTGCTTGGACGCTTCCGCGCCTGCTTGGACACTTCCGCGCCTGCTTGAACGCTTCCGCGCCTTCTTGGACGCTTCCGCGCCTACTTGGACACTTCCGCGCCTGCTTGGTCGCTTCCGCGCATGCTTGGACGCTTCCGCGCCTGCTTGGACACTTCCGCGCCTACTTGGACGCTTCCGCGCCTGCTTGGACACTTCCGCGCCTGCTTGGACTCTTATGCGTCTTCTTGCATGCTTCCGCGACTGCTTGAATGCTTCCGCGACTGCTTGGACGCTTCCGCGACTGCTTGGACGCTTCCGCGCCTGCTTGGACACTTCCGCGCCTGCTTGGACACTTCCGCGCCTGCTTGGACTCTTCTGCGCCTTCTTGCATGCTTCCGCGGCTGCTTGGACGCTACCGCGCCTGCTTGGACGATTCCGCGCCTGCTTGCACGGTTCTGCGCCTGCTTGGACGCTTCCGCGCCTGCTTGGACGCTTCCGCGCCTGCTTGGACACTTCCGCGCCTGCTTGAACGCTTCCGCGCCTTCTTGGACGCTTCCGCGCCTACTTGGACACTTCCGCGCCTGCTTGGACGCTTCCGCGCATGCTTGGAAGCTTCCGCGCCTGCTTGGACACTTCCGCGCCTACTTGGACGTTTCCGCGCCTGCTTGGACGCTTCGGCGCCTGCTTGGACTCTTCTGCGCCTTCTTGCATGCTGCCGCGCCTGCTTGGACACTTCCGCGCCTGCTTGGACGCTTCCGCGCCTGCTTGGACGCTTTCGCGCCTGCTTGGTCGCTTCCGCGCCTATATGGATGCTTCCGCGCCTGCGTGGACGCTTCCGCGCCTGCTTGGACTCCTCTGCGCCTTCTTGCATGCTTCCGCGCCTACTTGGATGTTCCGCACCTGCTTCGCCGCTTCCGCGCCTGCTTGGACGCTACCGCGCCTGCTTGAACGCTTCCGCGCCTTCTTGGACGCTTTCGCGCCTGCTTGGACGATTCCGCGCCTGCTTTCACGGTTTCGCGCCTGCTTGGACTCTTCTGCGTCTTCTTGCATGCTTCTGCGCCTACTTGGACGTTTCCGCGCCTGCTTGGACGCTACCGCGCCTGCTTGGACGCTTCCGCGCCTGCTTGGACGCTACCGCGCCTGCTTGGACGCTTCCGCGACTGCTTGGACGTTTCCCCGCCTGCTTGGACGCTTCCGCACCTGCTTGGCCTCTACTGCGCCTTCTTGCATGCTGCCGCGCCTGCTTGGACGCTACCGCGCCTGCTTGGACGCTACCGCGACTTCTTGGACGCTACCGCGCCTGCTTGCATGCTTCCCCGCCTGCTTGGACGCTTCCGCGACTGCTTGGACGCTTCCCCGCCTGCTTGGACAATTCTGCGCCTTCTTGCATGCTTCCGCGCCTGCTTGGACGCTACCGCGCCTGCTTGGACGCTTCCGCGCCTGCTTTCACGGTTCTGCGCCTGCTTGGACGTTTCCGCGCCTGCTTGGACGTTACCGCGCCTGCTTGGCCGCTTCCGCGACTGCTTGGACGGTTCCGCGCCTGCTTGGACGCTACCGCGCCTGCTTGGACGCTACCGCGCCTGCTTGGACGCTTCCGCGCCTTCTTGCATGCTTCCGCGCCTACTTGGACGTTTCCGCGCCTGATTGGACGCTTCCGCGCCTGCTTGGACACTTCCGCGCCTGCTTGGACTCTTCTGCGCCTTCTTGCATGCTTCCGCGGCTGCTTGGACGCTACCGCGCCTGCTTGGACGATTCCGCGCCTGCTTGCACGGTTCTGCGCCTGCTTGGACGCTTCCGCGCCTGCTTGGACGCTTCCGCGCCTGCTTGGACACTTCCGCGCCTGCTTGAACGCTTCCGCGCCTTCTTGGACGCTTCCGCGCCTACTTGGACACTTCCGCGCCTGCTTGGACGCTTCCGCGCATGCTTGGACGCTTCCGCGCCTGCTTGGACACTTCCGCGCCTACTTGGACGCTTCCGCGCCTGCTTGGACACTTCCGCGCCTGCTTGGACTCTTATGCGTCTTCTTGCATGCTTCCGCGACTGCTTGAATGCTTCCGCGACTGCTTGGACGCTTCCGCGACTGCTTGGACGCTTCCGCGCCTGCTTGGACACTTCCGCGCCTGCTTGGACACTTCCGCGCCTGCTTGGACTCTTCTGCGCCTTCTTGCATGCTTCCGCGGCTGCTTGGACGCTACCGCGCCTGCTTGGACGATTCCGCGCCTGCTTGCACGGTTCTGCGCCTGCTTGGACGCTTCCGCGCCTGCTTGGACGCTTCCGCGCCTGCTTGGACACTTCCGCGCCTGCTTGAACGCTTCCGCGCCTTTTTGGACGCTTCCGCGCCTACTTGGACACTTCCGCGCCTGCTTGGACGCTTCCGCGCATGCTTGGACGCTTCCGCGCCTGCTTGGACACTTCCGCGCCTACTTGGACTCTTATGCGTCTTCTTGCATGCTTCCGCGACTGCTTGAATGCTTCCGCGACTGCTTGGACGCTTCCGCGACTGCTTGGACGCTTCCGCGCCTGCTTGGACACTTCCGCGCCTGCTTGGACACTTCCGCGCCTGCTTGGACTCTTCTGCGCCTTCTTGCATGCTTCCGCGGCTGCTTGGACGCTACCGCGCCTGCTTGGACGATTCCGCGCCTGCTTGCACGGTTCTGCGCCTGCTTGGACGCTTCCGCGCCTGCTTGGACGCTTCCGCGCCTGCTTGGACACTTCCGCGCCTGCTTGAACGCTTCCGCGCCTTTTTGGACGCTTCCGCGCCTACTTGGACACTTCCGCGCCTGCTTGGACGCTTCCGCGCATGCTTGGACGCTTCCGCGCCTGCTTGGACACTTCCGCGCCTACTTGGACGTTTCCGCGCCTGCTTGGACGCTTCGGCGCCTGCTTGGACTCTTCTGCGCCTTCTTGCATGCTGCCGCGCCTGCTTGGACACTTCCGCGCCTGCTTGGACGCTTCCGCGCCTGCTTGGACGCTTTCGCGCCTGCTTGGTCGCTTCCGCGCCTATATGGATGCTTCCGCGCCTGCGTGGACGCTTCCGCGCCTGCTTGGACTCCTCTGCGCCTTCTTGCATGCTTCCGCGCCTACTTGGATGTTCCGCACCTGCTTCGCCGCTTCCGCGCCTGCTTGGACGCTACCGCGCCTGCTTGAACGCTTCCGCGCCTTCTTGGACGCTTTCGCGCCTGCTTGGACGATTCCGCGCCTGCTTTCACGGTTTCGCGCCTGCTTGGACTCTTCTGCGTCTTCTTGCATGCTTCTGCGCCTACTTGGACGTTTCCGCGCCTGCTTGGACGCTACCGCGCCTGCTTGGACGCTTCCGCGCCTGCTTGGACGCTACCGCGCCTGCTTGGACGCTTCCGCGACTGCTTGGACGTTTCCCCGCCTGCTTGGACGCTTCCGCACCTGCTTGGCCTCTACTGCGCCTTCTTGCATGCTGCCGCGCCTGCTTGGACGCTACCGCGCCTGCTTGGACGCTACCGCGACTTCTTGGACGCTACCGCGCCTGCTTGCATGCTTCCCCGCCTGCTTGGACGCTTCCGCGCCTGCTTGGACGCTTCCGCGCCTGCTTGCACGTTTCTGCGCCTGCTTGGACGCTTCCGCGCCTGCTTGGACACTTCCGCGCCTGCTTGGACACTTCCGCGCCTGCTTGGACTCTTCTGCGCCTTCTTGCATACTTCCGCGGCTGCTTGGACGCTTCCGCGCCTGCTTGGACGCTACCGCGCCTGCTTGGACGCTTCCGCGCCTGCTTGGACGCTACCGCGCCTGCTTGGACGCTTCCGCGACTGCTTGGACGCGTCCGTGCCTGGTTGGACGCTACCGCGCCTGCTTGGATGTTTCCGCGACTGCTTGGACACTACCGCGCCTGCTTGGACGCTACCGCGCCTGCTTGGACGCTTCCGCGACTGCTTGGACGCTTCCGCGCCTGGTTGGACCCTTCTGCGTCTTCCTGCATGCTTCCGCGCCTGCTTGGACGTTTCCGCGCCTGCTTGGACGCTTCCGCGGCTGCTAGGACGCTTCCGCGCCGGCTTGGACGCTACCGCGCCTGCTTGGACGCTTCCGCGACTGCTTGGACGCTTCCGCGCCTGCTTGGACTCATCTGCGCCTTCTTGCATGCTACCGCACCTGCTTGGACGCTTCCGCGCCTGCTGCATGCTTCCCCGCCTGCTTGGACGCTTCCGCGACTGCTTGGACTCTTCTGCATCTTCTTGCAAGCTACCGCGCCTGCTTGGACGCTGCCGCGCCTGCTTGGACGCTGCCGCGCCTGCTTGGACGCTTCCGCAACTGCTTGGACGCTTCCGCGCCTGGTTGGACGCTACCGCGCCTGCTTGCATGCTTCCCCGCCTGCTTGGACGCTTCCGCGCCTGCTTGGACTCTTCTGCGTCTTCTTGCATGCTTCCGCGCCTGCTTGGACGTTTCCGCGCCTGTTTGGACGCTACCGCGCCTGCTTGGACGCTTTCGCGACTGCTTGGACGCTTCCGCGCCTGCTTGCATGCTTCCCCGCCTGCTTGGACGCTTCCGCGCCTGCTTGGACTCTTCTGCGCCTTCTTGCATGCTGCCGCGCCTACTTGGACGTTTCCGCGCCTGCTTGGACGCTACCGCGCCTGCTTGGACGCTACCGCGCCTGCTTGGACCCTTCCGCGACTGCTTGGACGCTTCCGCGCCTTGTTGGACACTACCGCGCCTGCTTGGACGCTTCCGCGACTGCTTGGACGCTTTCGCGACTGCTTGGACGCTTCCGCGCCTGCTTGGACTCTTCTGCGCCTTCTTGCATGCTTCCGCGCCTACTTGGACGTTTCCGTGCCTGCTTGGACGATTCCGCGCCTGCTTGCACGGTTCTGCGCCTGCTTGGACGCTTCCGCGCCTGCTTGGACGCTTCCGCGCCTGCTTGGACACTTCCGCGCCTGCTTGAACGCTTCCGCGCCTTCTTGGACGCTTCCGCGCCTACTTGGACACTTCCGCGCCTGCTTGGACGCTTCCGCACATGCTTGGACGCTTCCGCGCCTGCTTGGACGCTTCCGCGCCTGCTTGGACACTTCCGCGCCTGCTTGGACTCTTATGCGTCTTCTTGCATGCTTCCGCGACTGCTTGAATGCTTCCGCGACTGCTTGGACGCTTCCGCGACTGCTTGGACGCTTCCGCGCCTGCTTGGACACTTCCGCGCCTGCTTGGACACTTCCGCGCCTGCTTGGACTCTTCTGCGCCTTCTTGCATGCTTCCGCGGCTGCTTGAATGCTTCCGCGACTGCTTGGACGCTTCCGCGACTGCTTGGACGCTTCCGCGCCTTGTTGGACACTACCGCGCCTGCTTGGACGCTTCCGCGACTGCTTGGACGCTTTCGCGACTGCTTGGACGCTTCCGCGCCTGCTTGGACTCTTCTGCGCCTTCTTGCATGCTTCCGCGCCTACTTGGACGTTTCCGTGCCTGCTTGGACGATTCCGCGCCTGCTTGCACGGTTCTGCGCCTGCTTGGACGCTTCCGCGCCTGCTTGGACGCTTCCGCGCCTGCTTGGACACTTCCGCGCCTGCTTGAACGCTTCCGCGCCTTCTTGGACGCTTCCGCGCCTACTTGGACACTTCCGCGCCTGCTTGGACGCTTCCGCGCATGCTTGGACGCTTCCGCGCCTGCTTGGACGCTTCCGCGCCTGCTTGGACACTTCCGCGCCTGCTTGGACTCTTATGCGTCTTCTTGCATGCTTCCGCGACTGCTTGAATGCTTCCGCGACTGCTTGGACGCTTCCGCGACTGCTTGGACGCTTCCGCGCCTGCTTGGACACTTCCGCGCCTGCTTGGACACTTCCGCGCCTGCTTGGACTCTTCTGCGCCTTCTTGCATGCTTCCGCGGCTGCTTGGACGCTACCGCGCCTGCTTGGACGCTTCCGCGCATGCTTGGACGCTTCCGCGCCTGCTTGGACACTTCCGCGCCTACTTGGACGTTTCCGTGCCTGCTTGGACGATTCCGCGCCTGCTTGCACGGTTCTGCGCCTGCTTGGACGCTTCCGCGCCTGCTTGGACGCTTCCGCGCCTGCTTGGACACTTCCGCGCCTGCTTGAACGCTTCCGCGCCTTCTTGGACGCTTCCGCGCCTACTTGGACACTTCCGCGCCTGCTTGGACGCTTCCGCACATGCTTGGACGCTTCCGCGCCTGCTTGGACGCTTCCGCGCCTGCTTGGACACTTCCGCGCCTGCTTGGACTCTTATGCGTCTTCTTGCATGCTTCCGCGACTGCTTGAATGCTTCCGCGACTGCTTGGACGCTTCCGCGACTGCTTGGACGCTTCCGCGCCTGCTTGGACACTTCCGCGCCTGCTTGGACACTTCCGCGCCTGCTTGGACTCTTCTGCGCCTTCTTGCATGCTTCCGCGGCTGCTTGAATGCTTCCGCGACTGCTTGGACGCTTCCGCGACTGCTTGGACGCTTCCGCGCCTTGTTGGACACTACCGCGCCTGCTTGGACGCTTCCGCGACTGCTTGGACGCTTTCGCGACTGCTTGGACGCTTCCGCGCCTGCTTGGACTCTTCTGCGCCTTCTTGCATGCTTCCGCGCCTACTTGGACGTTTCCGTGCCTGCTTGGACGATTCCGCGCCTGCTTGCACGGTTCTGCGCCTGCTTGGACGCTTCCGCGCCTGCTTGGACGCTTCCGCGCCTGCTTGGACACTTCCGCGCCTGCTTGAACGCTTCCGCGCCTTCTTGGACGCTTCCGCGCCTACTTGGACACTTCCGCGCCTGCTTGGACGCTTCCGCGCATGCTTGGACGCTTCCGCGCCTGCTTGGACGCTTCCGCGCCTGCTTGGACACTTCCGCGCCTGCTTGGACTCTTATGCGTCTTCTTGCATGCTTCCGCGACTGCTTGAATGCTTCCGCGCCTTCTTGGACGCTTCCGCGCCTACTTGGACACTTCCGCGCCTGCTTGGACGCTTCCGCACATGCTTGGACGCTTCCGCGCCTGCTTGGACGCTTCCGCGCCTGCTTGGACACTTCCGCGCCTGCTTGGACTCTTATGCGTCTTCTTGCATGCTTCCGCGACTGCTTGAATGCTTCCGCGACTGCTTGGACGCTTCCGCGACTGCTTGGACGCTTCCGCGCCTGCTTGGACACTTCCGCGCCTGCTTGGACACTTCCGCGCCTGCTTGGACTCTTCTGCGCCTTCTTGCATGCTTCCGCGGCTGCTTGAATGCTTCCGCGACTGCTTGGACGCTTCCGCGACTGCTTGGACGCTTCCGCGCCTTGTTGGACACTACCGCGCCTGCTTGGACGCTTCCGCGACTGCTTGGACGCTTTCGCGACTGCTTGGACGCTTCCGCGCCTGCTTGGACTCTTCTGCGCCTTCTTGCATGCTTCCGCGCCTACTTGGACGTTTCCGTGCCTGCTTGGACGATTCCGCGCCTGCTTGCACGGTTCTGCGCCTGCTTGGACGCTTCCGCGCCTGCTTGGACGCTTCCGCGCCTGCTTGGACACTTCCGCGCCTGCTTGAACGCTTCCGCGCCTTCTTGGACGCTTCCGCGCCTACTTGGACACTTCCGCGCCTGCTTGGACGCTTCCGCGCATGCTTGGACGCTTCCGCGCCTGCTTGGACGCTTCCGCGCCTGCTTGGACACTTCCGCGCCTGCTTGGACTCTTATGCGTCTTCTTGCATGCTTCCGCGACTGCTTGAATGCTTCCGCGACTGCTTGGACGCTTCCGCGACTGCTTGGACGCTTCCGCGCCTGCTTGGACACTTCCGCGCCTGCTTGGACACTTCCGCGCCTGCTTGGACTCTTCTGCGCCTTCTTGCATGCTTCCGCGGCTGCTTGGACGCTACCGCGCCTGCTTGGACGCTTCCGCGCATGCTTGGACGCTTCCGCGCCTGCTTGGACACTTCCGCGCCTACTTGGACGTTTCCGTGCCTGCTTGGACGATTCCGCGCCTGCTTGCACGGTTCTGCGCCTGCTTGGACGCTTCCGCGCCTGCTTGGACGCTTCCGCGCCTGCTTGGACACTTCCGCGCCTGCTTGAACGCTTCCGCGCCTTCTTGGACGCTTCCGCGCCTACTTGGACACTTCCGCGCCTGCTTGGACGCTTCCGCACATGCTTGGACGCTTCCGCGCCTGCTTGGACGCTTCCGCGCCTGCTTGGACACTTCCGCGCCTGCTTGGACTCTTATGCGTCTTCTTGCATGCTTCCGCGACTGCTTGAATGCTTCCGCGACTGCTTGGACGCTTCCGCGACTGCTTGGACGCTTCCGCGCCTGCTTGGACACTTCCGCGCCTGCTTGGACACTTCCGCGCCTGCTTGGACTCTTCTGCGCCTTCTTGCATGCTTCCGCGGCTGCTTGAATGCTTCCGCGACTGCTTGGACGCTTCCGCGACTGCTTGGACGCTTCCGCGCCTTGTTGGACACTACCGCGCCTGCTTGGACGCTTCCGCGACTGCTTGGACGCTTTCGCGACTGCTTGGACGCTTCCGCGCCTGCTTGGACTCTTCTGCGCCTTCTTGCATGCTTCCGCGCCTACTTGGACGTTTCCGTGCCTGCTTGGACGATTCCGCGCCTGCTTGCACGGTTCTGCGCCTGCTTGGACGCTTCCGCGCCTGCTTGGACGCTTCCGCGCCTGCTTGGACACTTCCGCGCCTGCTTGAACGCTTCCGCGCCTTCTTGGACGCTTCCGCGCCTACTTGGACACTTCCGCGCCTGCTTGGACGCTTCCGCGCATGCTTGGACGCTTCCGCGCCTGCTTGGACGCTTCCGCGCCTGCTTGGACACTTCCGCGCCTGCTTGGACTCTTATGCGTCTTCTTGCATGCTTCCGCGACTGCTTGAATGCTTCCGCGACTGCTTGGACGCTTCCGCGACTGCTTGGACGCTTCCGCGCCTGCTTGGACACTTCCGCGCCTGCTTGGACACTTCCGCGCCTGCTTGGACTCTTCTGCGCCTTCTTGCATGCTTCCGCGGCTGCTTGGACGCTACCGCGCCTGCTTGGACGCTTCCGCGCATGCTTGGACGCTTCCGCGCCTGCTTGGACACTTCCGCGCCTACTTGGACGTTTCCGCGCCTGCTTGGACGCTTCGGCGCCTGCTTGGACTCTTCTGCGTCTTCTTGCATGCTTCCGCGCCTGCTTGCATGCTTCCCCGCCTGCTTGGACGCTTCCGCGCCAGCTTGGACTCTTCTGCGCCTTCTTGCATGCTGCCGCGCCTGCTTGGACACTTCCGCGCCTGCTTGGACGCTTCCGCGCCTGCTTGGACGCTTTCGCGCCTGCTTGGTCGCTTCCGCGCCTATATGGATGCTTCCGCGACTGCGTGGACGCTTCCGCGCCTGCTTGGACTCCTCTGCGCCTTCTTGCATGCTTCCGCGCCTACTTGGATGTTCCGCACCTGCTTCGCCGCTTCCGCGCCTGCTTGGACGCTGCCGCGCCTGCTTGAACGCTTCCGCGCCTTCTTGGACGCTTTCGCGCCTGCTTGGACGATTCCGCGCCTGCTTTCACGGTTTCGCGCCTGCTTGGACTCTTCTGCGTCTTCTTGCATGCTTCCGCGCCTACTTGGACGTTTCCGCGCCTGCTTGGACGCTACCGCGCCTGCTTGGACGCTTCCGCGCCTGCTTGGACGCTACCGCGCCTGCTTGGACGCTTCCGCGACTGCTTGGACGTTTCCCCGCCTGCTTGGACGCTTCCGCACCTGCTTGGCCTCTACTGCGCCTTCTTGCATGCTGCCGCGCCTGCTTGGACGCTACCGCGCCTGCTTGGACGCTACCGCGACTTCTTGGACGCTACCGCGCCTGCTTGCATGCTTCCCCGCCTGCTTGGACGCTTCCGCGACTGCTTGGACGCTTCCCCGCCTGCTTGGACAATTCTGCGCCTTCTTGCATGCTTCCGCGCCTGCTTGGACGCTACCGCGCCTGCTTGGACGCTTCCGCGACTGCTTGGACGCTTCCGCGCCTGGTTGGACCCTTCTGCGTCTTCCTGCATGCTTCCGCGCCTGCTTGGACGTTTCCGCGCCTGCTTGGACGCTTCCGCGGCTGCTAGGACGCTTCCGCGCCGGCTTGGACGCTACCGCGCCTGCTTGGACGCTTCCGCGACTGCTTGGACGCTTCCGCGCCTGCTTGGACTCATCTGCGCCTTCTTGCATGCTACCGCACCTGCTTGGACGCTTCCGCGCCTACTGCATGCTTCCCCGCCTGCTTGGACGCTTCCGCGACTGCTTGGACTCTTCTGCATCTTCTTGCAAGCTTCCGCAACTGCTTGGACGCTTCCGCGCCTGGTTGGACGCTACCGCGCCTGCTTGCATGCTTCCCCGCCTGCTTGGACGCTTCCGCGCCTGCTTGGACTCTTCTGCGTCTTCTTGCATGCTTCCGCGCCTGCTTGGACGTTTCCGCGCCTGCTTGGACGCTACCGCGCCTGCTTGGACGCTTCCGCGACTGCTTGGACGCTTCCGCGCCTGCTTGCATGCTTCCCCGCCTGCTTGGACGCTTCCGCGCCTGCTTGGACTCTTCTGCGCCTTCTTGCATGCTGCCGCGCCTACTTGGACGTTTCCGCGCCTGCTTGGACGCTACCGCGCCTGCTTGGACGCTACCGCGCCTACTTGGACGTTTCCGTGCCTGCTTGGACGATTCCGCGCCTGCTTGCACGGTTCTGCGCCTGCTTGGACGCTTCCGCGCCTGCTTGGACGCTTCCGCGCCTGCTTGGACACTTCCGCGCCTGCTTGAACGCTTCCGCGCCTTCTTGGACGCTTCCGCGCCTACTTGGACACTTCCGCGCCTGCTTGGACGCTTCCGCGCATGCTTGGACGCTTCCGCGCCTGCTTGGACGCTTCCGCGCCTGCTTGGACACTTCCGCGCCTGCTTGGACTCTTATGCGTCTTCTTGCATGCTTCCGCGACTGCTTGAATGCTTCCGCGACTGCTTGGACGCTTCCGCGACTGCTTGGACGCTTCCGCGCCTGCTTGGACACTTCCGCGCCTGCTTGGACACTTCCGCGCCTGCTTGGACTCTTCTGCGCCTTCTTGCATGCTTCCGCGGCTGCTTGGACGCTACCGCGCCTGCTTGGACGATTCCGCGCCTGCTTGCACGGTTCTGCGCCTGCTTGGACGCTTCCGCGCCTGCTTGGACGCTTCCGCGCCTGCTTGGACACTTCCGCGCCTGCTTGAACGCTTCCGCGCCTTCTTGGACGCTTCCGCGCCTACTTGGACACTTCCGCGCCTGCTTGGACGCTTCCGCGCATGCTTGGACGCTTCCGCGCCTGCTTGGACACTTCCGCGCCTACTTGGACGTTTCCGCGCCTGCTTGGACGCTTCGGCGCCTGCTTGGACTCTTCTGCGTCTTCTTGCATGCTTCCGCGCCTGCTTGCATGCTTCCCCGCCTGCTTGGACGCTTCCGCGCCAGCTTGGACTCTTCTGCGCCTTCTTGCATGCTGCCGCGCCTGCTTGGACACTTCCGCGCCTGCTTGGACGCTTCCGCGCCTGCTTGGACGCTTTCGCGCCTGCTTGGTCGCTTCCGCGCCTATATGGATGCTTCCGCGACTGCGTGGACGCTTCCGCGCCTGCTTGGACTCCTCTGCGCCTTCTTGCATGCTTCCGCGCCTACTTGGATGTTCCGCACCTGCTTCGCCGCTTCCGCGCCTGCTTGGACGCTACCGCGCCTGCTTGAACGCTTCCGCGCCTTCTTGGACGCTTTCGCGCCTGCTTGGACGATTCCGCGCCTGCTTTCACGGTTTCGCGCCTGCTTGGACTCTTCTGCGTCTTCTTGCATGCTTCCGCGCCTACTTGGACGTTTCCGCGCCTGCTTGGACGCTACCGCGCCTGCTTGGACGCTTCCGCGCCTGCTTGGACGCTACCGCGCCTGCTTGGACGCTTCCGCGACTGCTTGGACGTTTCCCCGCCTGCTTGGACGCTTCCGCACCTGCTTGGCCTCTACTGCGCCTTCTTGCATGCTGCCGCGCCTGCTTGGACGCTACCGCGCCTGCTTGGACGCTACCGCGACTTCTTGGACGCTACCGCGCCTGCTTGCATGCTTCCCCGCCTGCTTGGACGCTTCCGCGACTGCTTGGACGCTTCCCCGCCTGCTTGGACAATTCTGCGCCTTCTTGCATGCTTCCGCGCCTGCTTGGACGCTACCGCGCCTGCTTGGACGCTTCCGCGCCTGCTTTCACGGTTCTGCGCCTGCTTGGACTCTTCCGCGCCTGCTTGGACGCTTCCGCGCCTGCATGGACACTTCCGCGCCTGCTTGGACGCTTCCGCGGCTGCTTGGACGCTTCCGCGTCTGCTTGGACACTTCCGCGCCTGCTTGGACGCTACCGCGCCTGCTTGGACGCTTCCGCGACTGCTTGAATGCTTCCGCGACTGCTTGGACGCTTCCGCGACTGCTTGGACGCTTCCGCGCCTGCTTGGACACTTCCGCGCCTGCTTGGACACTTCCGCGCCTGCTTGGACTCTTCTGCGCCTTCTTGCATACTTCCGCGGCTGCTTGGACGCTACCGCGCCTGCTTGGACGCTTCCGCGCCTGCTTGCACGTTTCTGCGCCTGCTTGGACGCTTCCGCGCCTGCTTGGACACTTCCGCGCCTGCTTGGACACTTCCGCGCCTGCTTGGACTCTTCTGCGCCTTCTTGCATACTTCCGCGGCTGCTAGGACGCTTCCGCGCCGGCTTGGACTCTTCTGCGCCTTCTTGCATGCTTCCGCGCCTGCTTGGATGTTTACGCGCCTGCTTGGACGCTACCGCGACTGCTTGGACGCTTCCGCGCCTTCTTGCATGCTTCCGCGCCTGCTTGGACGTTTCCGCGCCTGCTTGGACGTTTCCGCGCCAGCTTGGACGCTACCGCGCCTGCTTGGACGCTTCCGCGACTGCTTGGACGCTTCCGCGCCTGCTTGCATGCTTCCCCGCCTGCTTGGACGCTTCCGCGCCTGCTTGGACTCTTCTGCGTCTTCTTGCATGCTTCCGCGCCTGCTTGGACTCTTCCGCGCATGCTTGGACGCTTCCGCGCCTGCTTGGACGCTTCCGCGCCTGCTTGCATGGTTCCGCGCCTGCTTGGACTCTTCTGCTCCTTCGTGCATGCTTCCGCGCCTACTTGGACGTTTCCGCGCCTGCTTGGACGCTTCCGCGCCTGCTTGGACGCTTTCGCGCCTATATGGAGGCTTCCGCGCCTGCTTGGACGCTTCCGCGCCTGCTTGGACGCTTTCCCGCCTGCTGGGACGCTTCCGCGCCTGCTTGGACGCTTCCGCGACTGCTTGGACGCTACCGCGCCTGCTTGGACGCTGCCGTGACTGCTTGGACACTACCGCGCCTGCTTGGACGCTTCCGCGACTGCTTGGACGCTTCCGCGCCTGCTTGGACGCTTCCGCGCCTGCTTGCATGCTTCCCCGCCTGCTTGGACGCTTCCGCGCCTGCTTGGACTCTTCTGCGTCTTCTTGCATACTTCCGCGCCTGCTGGGACGCTTCCGCGCCTGCTTGGACGCTTCCGCGACTGCTTGGACGCTACCGCGCCTGCTTGGACGCTGCCGTGACTGCTTGGACACTACCGCGCCTGCTTGGACGCTTCCGCGACTGCTTGGACGCTTCCGCGCCTGCTTGGACGCTTCCGCGCCTGCTTGCATGCTTCCCCGCCTGCTTGGACGCTTCCGCGCCTGCTTGGACTCTTCTGCGTCTTCTTGCATACTTCCGCGCCTGCTTGGACGTTTCCACGCCTGCTTGGACGCTTCCGCGCCTACTTGCATGCTTCCCCGCCTGCTTGGACGCTTCCGCGCCTGCTTGGACTCTTCTGCTCCTTCGTGCATGCTTCCGCGCCTACTTGGACGTTTCCGCGCCTGCTTGGACACTTCCGCGCCTGCTTGGACGCTTTCCCGCCTGCTGGGACGCTTCCGCGCCTGCTTGGACGCTTCCGCGACTGCTTGGACGCTACCGCGCCTGCTTGGACGCTGCCGTGACTGCTTGGACACTACCGCGCCTGCTTGGACGCTTCCGCGCCTGCTTGGACGTTTCCGCGCCTACTTGGACGTTTCCGCGCCTGCTTGGACGCTTCCGCGTCTGCTTGGACGCTTCCACGCCTGCTTGGACGCTTCCGCGCCTGCTTGGACGCTTCCGCGCCTGCTTGGACTCTTCCGCGCTTGCTTGGACGCTTCCGCGCCTGCTTGGACGCTTCCGCGCCTGCTTGGACGCTTCCGCGCCTGCTTGGACTCTTCCGCGCTTGCTTGGACGCTTCCGCGCCTGCTTGGACGCTTCCACGCCTGCTTGGACGCTTTCGCGCCTATATGGAGGCTTCCGCGCCTGCTTGGACGTTTCCGCGCCTGCTTGGACGCTTCCGCGCCTGCTTGGACTCTTCCGCGCATGCTTGGACGCTTCCGCGCCTGCTTGGACGCTTCCGCGCCTGCTTGGACGCTTCCGCGCCTATATGGATGCTTCCGCGCCTGCTTGGACGCTTCCGCGCCTGCTTGGACTCTTCCGCGCATGCTTGGATGCTTCCGCGCCTGCTTGGACGCTACCGCGCCTGCTTGGACGCTTCCGCGACTGCTTGGACGCTTCCGCGCCTGCTTGGACTCTTCTACGTCTTCTTGCATGCTTCCGCGCCTGCTTGGACTCTTCTGCGCCTGCTTGGACTCTTCCGCGCCTGCTTGGACGCTACCGCGCCTGCTTGGACGCTTTCGCGCCTTCTTGCACGGTTCCGCGCCTGCTTGGACTCTTCTGCTCCTTCGTGCATGCTTCCGCGCCTACTTGGACGTTTCCGCGCCTGCTTGGACGCTTCCGCGACTGCTTGGACCCTTCTGCGTCTTCTTGCATGCTTCCCCGCCTGCTTGGACGCTTCCGCGCCTGCTTGGACTCTTCTGCGTCTTCTTGCATGCTTCCGCGCCTGCTTGGACGTTTCCGCGCCTGCTTGGACGTTACCGCGCCTGCTTGGCCGCTTCCGCGACTGCTTGGACGGTTCCGCGCCTGCTTGGACGCTTCCGCGACTTCTTGGACGCTACCGCGCCTGCTTGGACGCTTCCGCGACTGCTTGGACGCTTCCGCGACTTCTTGGACGCTACCGCGCCTGCTTGGACGCTTCCGCGCCTGCTTGGACGCTACTGCGCCTGCTTGGACGCTTCCGCGACTGCTTGGACCCTTCTGCGTCTTCTTGGACGCTTCCGCGACTGCTTGGACGCTTCCGCGACTTCTTGGACGCTACCGCGCCTGCTTGGACGCTTCCGCGCCTGCTTGGACGCTACTGCGCCTGCTTGGACGCTTCCGCGACTGCTTGGACCCTTCTGCGTCTTCTTGCATGCTTCCCCGCCTGCTTGGACGCTTCCGCGCCTGCTTGGACTCTTCTGCGTCTTCTTGCATGCTTCCGCGCCTGCTTGGACGTTTCCGCGACTGCTTGGACGCTTCCGCGCCTGCTTGGACGCTACCGCGCCTGCTTGGACGCTACCGCGCCTGCTTGGACGCTTCCGCGCCTTCTTGCATGCTTCCGCGCCTACTTGGACGTTTCCGCGCCTGCTTGGACGCTTCCGCGCCTGCTTTCATGCTTCCCCGCCTGCTTGGACGCTTCCGCGCCTGCTTGGACTCTTCTGCGCCTTCTTGCATGCTTCCCCGCCTGCTTGGACGTTTTCGCGCCTGCTTGGACGCTACCGCGCCTGCTTGGACGCTTCCGCGCCTGCTTGGACGCTTCCGCGCCTGCTTGGACGCTTCCGCGCCTGCTTGGACGTTTCCGCGCCTGCTTGGACGCTTCCGCGACTGCTTGGACGCTTCCCCGCCTGCTTGGAACCTTCTGCGCCTTCTTGCATGCTTCCGTGCATACTTGGACATTTCCGCGCCTGCTTGGACGCTACCGCGCCTGCTTGGACGCTTCCGCGACTGCTTGGACGCTTCCGCGCCTGGTTGGATGCTTCCCCGCCTGCTTGGACGCTTCCGCGACTGCTTGGACGCTTCCCCGCCTGCTTGGACTCTTCTGCGCCTTCTTGCATGCTTCCGCGACTGTTTGGACGCTTCCGCGCCTGCTTGGACCCTTCTGCGCCTTCTTGCATGCTTCCGTGCATACTTAGACGTTTCCGCGCCTGGTTGGACGCTACCGCGCCTGCTTGGACGCTTCCGCGCCTGCTTGCATGCTTCCCCGCCTGCTTGGACGCTTCCGCGACTGCTTGGACGCTTCCCCGCCTGCTTGGACTCTTCTGCGCCTGCTTGCATGCTTCCCCGCCTGCTTGGACGCTTCCGCGCCTGCTTGGACCCTTCTTCGCCTTCTTGCATGCTTCCGTGCATACTTGGACGTTTCCGCGCTTGCTTGGACGCTACCGCGCCTGCTTGGACGCTTCCGCGACTGCTTGGACTCTTCTGCGCCTGCTGGCATGCTTTCCCGCCTTCTTGGACGCTTCTGCGCCTGCTTGGACTCTTCTGCGTCTTCCTGCATGCTTCCGCGCCTGCTTGGACGTTTCCGCGCCTGCTTGGACTCTTCTGTGCCTTCTTGCATGCTTCCGCGCCTGCTTGGACGCTTCCGCGCCTGCTTGGACGCTTCCGCGCCTGCTTGGGCGCTTCCGCGCCTGGTTGGACGCTACCGCGCCTGCTTGGACGCTTCCGCGCCTGCTTGCATGCTTCCCCGCCTGCTTGGACGCTTCCGCGCCTGCTTGGACTCTTCTGCGTCTTCTTGCATGCTTCCGCGCCTGCTTGGACGTTTCCGCGCCTGCTTGGACGCTACCGCGCCTGCTTGCATGCTTCCCCGCCTGCTTGGACGCTTCCGCGCCTGCTTGGACGCTTCCGCGCCTGCTTGGACGTTTCCGCGCCTGCTTGGACGCTTCCGCGCCTGCTTGGACGCTTCCGGGACTGCTTGGACGCTTCCGCGACTTCTTGGACGCTACCGCGCCTGCTTGGACGCTTCCGCGCCTGCTTGGACGCTTCCGCGCCTGCTTGGACGCTTCCGCGCCTGCTTGGACACTTCTGCGCCTTCTTGCATGCTATCCCGCCTGCTTGGACGCTTCCGCGCCTGCTTGCACGGTTCTGCGCCTGCTTGCATGCTTCCCCGCCTGCTTGGACGCTTCTGCGCCTGCTTGGACTCTTCTGCGTCTTCATGCATGCTACCGCGCCTGCTTGGACGTTTCCGCGCCTGTTTGGACGCTACCGCGCCTGCTTGGACGCTTCCGCGACTGATTGGAAGCTACCGCGCCTGCTTGGACGCTACCGCACCTGCTTGGACGCTTCCGCGCCTTCTTGCATGCTTCCGCGCCTACTTGGACGTTTCCGCGCCTGCTTGGAGGCTTCCGCGCCTGCTTGGACGCTTCCGCGCCTACTTGGACCCTTCTGCGTCTTCTTGCATGCTTCCGCGCCTGCTTGGACGTTTCCGCGCCTGCTTGGACGCTACTGCGCCTGCTTGGACGCTTCCGCGACTGCTTGGACCCTTCTGCGTCTTCTTGCATGCTTCCCCGCCTGCTTGGACGCTTCCGCGCCTGCTTGGACTCTTCTGCGTCTTCTTGCATGCTACAGCGCCTGCTTGGACGTTTCCGCGCCTGTTTGGACGCTACCGCGCCTGCTTGGACGTTTCCGCGCCAGCTTGGACGCTTCCGCGCATGCTTGGACTCTTCTGCTCCTTCTTGCGTGCTTCCGCGCCTGCTTGGACGCTACTGCGCCTGCTTGGACGCTACTGCGCCTGCTTGGACGCTTCCGCGACTGCTTGGACCCTTCTGCGTCTTCTTGCATGCTTCCCCGCCTGCTTGGACGCTTCCGCGCCTGCTTGGACTCTTCTGCGTCTTCTTGCATGCTTCCGCGCCTGCTTGGACGTTTCCGCGCCTGCTTGGACGTTACCGCGCCTGCTTGGCCGCTTCCGCGACTGCTTGGACGGTTCCGCGCCTGCTTGGACGCTACCGCGCCTGCTTGGACGCTACCGCGCCTGCTTGGACGCTTCCGCGCCTTCTTGCATGCTTCCGCGCCTACTTGGACGTTTCCGCGCCTGCTTGGACGCTTCCGCGCCTGCTTTCATGCTTCCCCGCCTGCTTGGACGCTTCCGCGCCTGCTTGGACTCTTCTGCGCCTTCTTGCATGCTTCCCCGCCTGCTTGGACGTTTTCGCGCCTGCTTGGACGCTACCGCGCCTGCTTGGACGCTTCCGCGCCTGCTTGGACGCTTCCGCGCCTGCTTGGACGCTTCCGCGCCTGCTTGGACGTTTCCGCGCCTGCTTGGACGCTTCCGCGACTGCTTGGACGCTTCCCCGCCTGCTTGGAACCTTCTGCGCCTTCTTGCATGCTTCCGTGCATACTTGGACATTTCCGCGCCTGCTTGGACGCTACCGCGCCTGCTTGGACGCTTCCGCGACTGCTTGGACGCTTCCGCGCCTGGTTGGATGCTTCCCCGCCTGCTTGGACGCTTCCGCGACTGCTTGGACGCTTCCCCGCCTGCTTGGACTCTTCTGCGCCTTCTTGCATGCTTCCGCGACTGCTTGGACGCTTCCGCGCCTGCTTGGACCCTTCTGCGCCTTCTTGCATGCTTCCGTGCATACTTAGACGTTTCCGCGCCTGGTTGGACGCTACCGCGCCTGCTTGGACGCTTCCGCGCCTGCTTGCATGCTTCCCCGCCTGCTTGGACGCTTCCGCGACTGCTTGGACGCTTCCCCGCCTGCTTGGACTCTTCTGCGCCTGCTTGCATGCTTCCCCGCCTGCTTGGACGCTTCCGCGCCTGCTTGGACCCTTCTTCGCCTTCTTGCATGCTTCCGTGCATACTTGGACGTTTCCGCGCTTGCTTGGACGCTACCGCGCCTGCTTGGACGCTTCCGCGACTGCTTGGACTCTTCTGCGCCTGCTTGCATGCTTTCCCGCCTTCTTGGACGCTTCTGCGCCTGCTTGGACTCTTCTGCGTCTTCCTGCATGCTTCCGCGCCTGCTTGGACGTTTCCGCGCCTGCTTGGACTCTTCTGTGCCTTCTTGCATGCTTCCGCGCCTGCTTGGACGCTTCCGCGCCTGCTTGGACGCTTCCGCGCCTGCTTGGGCGCTTCCGCGCCTGGTTGGACGCTACCGCGCCTGCTTGGACGCTTCCGCGCCTGCTTGCATGCTTCCCCGCCTGCTTGGACGCTTCCGCGCCTGCTTGGACTCTTCTGCGTCTTCTTGCATGCTTCCGCGCCTGCTTGGACGTTTCCGCGCCTGCTTGGACGCTACCGCGCCTGCTTGCATGCTTCCCCGCCTGCTTGGACGCTTCCGCGCCTGCTTGGACGCTTCCGCGCCTGCTTGGACGTTTCCGCGCCTGTTTGGACGCTACCGCGCCTGCTTGGACGCTTCCGCGACTGATTGGAAGCTACCGCGCCTGCTTGGACGCTACCGCACCTGCTTGGACGCTTCCGCGCCTTCTTGCATGCTTCCGCGCCTACTTGGACGTTTCCGCGCCTGCTTGGAGGCTTCCGCGCCTGCTTGGACGCTTCCGCGCCTACTTGGACCCTTCTGCGTCTTCTTGCATGCTTCCGCGCCTGCTTGGACGTTTCCGCGCCTGCTTGGACGCTACTGCGCCTGCTTGGACGCTTCCGCGACTGCTTGGACCCTTCTGCGTCTTCTTGCATGCTTCCCCGCCTGCTTGGACGCTTCCGCGCCTGCTTGGACTCTTCTGCGTCTTCTTGCATGCTTCCGCGCCTGCTTGGACGTTTCCGCGCCTGCTTGGACGTTACCGCGCCTGCTTGGCCGCTTCCGCGACTGCTTGGACGGTTCCGCGCCTGCTTGGACGCTACCGCGCCTGCTTGGACGCTACCGCGCCTGCTTGGACGCTTCCGCGCCTTCTTGCATGCTTCCGCGCCTACTTGGACGTTTCCGCGCCTACTTGGACGCTTCCGCGCCTGCTTGCATGCTTCCCCGCCTGCTTGGACGCTTCCGCGCCTGCTTGGACTCTTCTGCGACTTCTTGCATGCTTCCGCGCCTGCTTGGACGTTTTCGTGCCTGCTTGGACGCTACCGCGCCTGCTTGGACGTTTCCACGCCTGCATGGACGCTACCGCGCCTGCTTGGATGCTACTGCGCCTGCTTGGACGCTTCCGCGACGGCTTGGACCCTTCTGCGTCTTCTTGCATGCTTCCCCGCCTGCTTGGACGCTTCCGCGCCTGCTTGGACTCTTCTGCGCCTGCTTGGACGCTTCCGCGCCTGGTTGGACGCTACCGCGCCTGCTTGGACGCTTCCGCGCCTGCTTGCATGCTTCCCCGCCTGCTTGGACGCTTCCGCGCCTGCTTCGACTCTTCTGCGTCTTCTTGCATGCTTCCGCGCCTGCTTGGACCCTTCTGCGTCTTCTTGCATGCTTCCGCGCCTGCTTGGACGTTTCCGCGCCTGCTTGGACGCTACTGCGCCTGCTTGGACGCTTCCGCGACTGCTTGGACCCTTCTGCGTCTTCTTGCATGCTTCCCCGCCTGCTTGGACGCTTCCGCGCCTGCTTGGACTCTTCTGCGTCTTCTTGCATGCTACCGCGCCTGCTTGGACGTTTCCGCGCCTGTTTGGACGCTACCGCGCCTGCTTGGACGTTACCGCGCCAGCTTGGACGCTTCCGCGCATGCTTGGACTCTTCTGCTCCTTCTTGCATGCTTCCGCGCCTGCTTGGACGCTACTGCGCCTGCTTGGACGCTACTGCGCCTGCTTGGACGCTTCCGCGACTGCTTGGACCCTTCTGCGTCTTCTTGCATGCTTCCCCGCCTGCTTGGACGCTTCCGCGCCTGCTTGGACTCTTCTGCGTCTTCTTGCATGCTTCCCCGCCTGCTTGGACGCTTCCGCGCCTGCTTGGACTCTTCTGCGTCTTCTTGCATGCTTCCGCGCCTGCTTGGACGTTTCCGCGCCTGCTTGGACGTTACCGCGCCTGCTTTGCCGCTTCCGCGACTGCTTGGACGGTTCCGCGCCTGCTTGGACGCTACCGCGCCTGCTTGGACGCTTCCGCGCCTGCTTGCACGGTTTTGCGCCTGCTTGGACGCTTCCGCGCCTGCTTGGACGCTTCCGCGCCTGCTTGGACGCTTCCGCGCCTGCTTGGACGCTTCCGCGCCTGCTTGGACGCTTCCGCGCCTGCTTGGACACTTCCGCGCCTGCTTGGACTCTTCTGCGTCTTCTTGCATGCTTCCGCGACTGCTTGAATGCTTCCGCGACTGCTTGGACGCTTCCGCGACTGCTTGGACGCTTCCGCGCCTGCTTGGACACTTCCGCGCCTGCTTGGACACTTCCGCGCCTGCTTGGACGCTACCGCGCCTGCTTGGACGCTTCCGCGCCTGCTTGCACGGTTCTGCGCCTGCTTGAACGCTTCCGCCCCTGCTTGGACGCTTCCGCGCCAGCTTGGACGCTTCCGCGCCTGCTTGGACGCTTTCGCGCCTGCTTGGTCGCTTCCGCGCCTATATGGATGCTTCCGCGCCTGCGTGGACGCTTCCGCGCCTGCTTGGACTCCTCTGCGCCTTCTTGCATGCTTCCGCGCCTACTTGGATGTTCCGCACCTGCTTCGCCGCTTCCGCGCCTGCTTGGACGCTACCGCGCCTGCTTGAACGCTTCCGCGCCTTCTTGGACGCTTTCGCGCCTGCTTGGACGATTCCGCGCCTGCTTTCACGGTTTCGCGCCTGCTTGGACTCTTCTGCGTCTTCTTGCATGCGTCCGCGCCTGCTTGGACGTTTCCGCGCCTGCTTGGACGCTACCGCGCCTGCTTGGACGCTTCCGCGCCTGCTTGGACGCTACCGCGCCTGCTTGCATGCTTCCCCGCCTGCTTGGACGCTTCCGCGACTGCTTGGACGCTTCCCCGCCTGCTTGGACAATTCTGCGCCTTCTTGCATGCTTCCGCGCCTGCTTGGACGCTACCGCGCCTGCTTGGACGCTTCCGCGCCTGCTTTCACGGTTCTGCGCCTGCTTGGACTCTTCCGCGCCTGCTTGGACGCTTCCGCGCCTGCTTGGACACTTCCGCGCCTGTTTGGACGCTTCCGCGCCTGCTTGGACGCTTCCGCGCCTGCTTGGACACTTCCGCGCCTGCTTGGACGCTACCGCGCCTGCTTGGACGCTTCCGCGACTGCTTGAATGCTTCCGCGACTGCTTGGACGCTTCCGCGACTGCTTGGACGCTTCCGCGCCTGCTTGGACACTTCCGCGCCTGCTTGGACACTTCCGCGCCTGCTTGGACTCTTCTGCGCCTTCTTGCATACTTCCGCGGCTGCTTGGACGCTACCGCCCCTGCTTGGACGCTTCCGCGCCTGCTTGCACGGTTCTGCGCCTGCTTGGACGCTTCCGCGCCTGCTTGGACGCTTCCGCGCCTGCATGGACGCTTCCGCGCCTGCTTGGACGCTTTCGCGCCTGCTTGGTCGCTTCCGCGCCTATATGGACGCTTCCGCGCCTGCTTGGACGCTTCCGCGACTGCTTGGACGCTTCCGCGCATGCTTGGACTCTTCTGCTCCTTCTTGCATGCTTCCGCGCCTGCTTGGACGCTACTGCGCCTGCTTGGACGCTTCCGCGCCTGCTTGGACTCTTCTGCGCCTTCTTGCATGCTTCCGCCCCTTCTTGGACGCTTGCGCGCCTACTTGCACGGTTCTGCGCCTGCTTGGACGCTTCCGCGCCTGCTTGGACTCTTCCACGCCTGCTTGGACGCTTCCGCGCCTGCTTGGACTCTTCTGCGCCTTCTTGCATGCTTCCGCGCCTGCTTGGACTTTTTCGCGCCTGCTTGGATGCTTCCGCGCCTGCTTGCATGCTTCCGTTCCTGCTTGGACGCTTCCGCGCATGCTTGGACTCTTCTGCTCCTTCTTGCATGCTTCCGCGCCTGCTTGGACGCTACTGCGCCTGCTTGGACGCTTCCGCGACTGCTTGGACGCTTCCGCGCCTGCTTGGACGCTTCCGCGACTGCTTGGACGCTTCCGCGCCTGCTTGGACTCTTCTGCGCCTTCTTGCATGCTATCCCGCCTGCTTGGACGCTTCGCGCCTGCTTGCACGGTTCTGCGCCTGCTTGCATGCTTCCCCGCCTGCTTAGACGCTTCCGCGCCTGCTTGGACTCTTCTGCGTCTTCTTGCATGCTACCGCGCCTGCTTGGACGTTTCCGCGCCTGCTTGGACGCTTCCGCGCTTGCTTGGACGCTTCCGCGACTGCTAGGACGCTTCCGCGCATGCTTGGACTCTTCTGCTCCTTCTTGCATGCTTCCGCGCCTGCTTGGACGCTACTGCGCCTGCTTGGACGCTTCCGCGCCTGCTTGGACTCTTCCGCGCCTGCTTGCATGCTTCCCCACCTGCTTGGACGCTTCCGCGCCTGCTTGGACTCTTCTGCGTCTTCTTGCATGCTTCCGCGCCTGCTTGGACGCTACCGTGCCTGCTTGGACACTTCCGCGCCTGCTTGGACTCTTCTGCGCCTTCTTGCATGCTTCCACGGCTGCTTGGACGCTACCGCGCCTGCTTGGACGCTTCCGCGACTGCTTGGACGTTTCCCCGCCTGCTTGGACGCTTCCGCGCCTGCTTGGCCTCTACTGCGCCTTCTTGCATGCTGCCGCGCCGGCTTGGACGCTACCGCGCCTGCTTGCATGCTTCCCCGCCTGCTTGGACGCTTCCGCGACTGCTTGGACGCTTCCCCGAATGCTTGGACAATTCTGCGCCTTCTTGCATGCTTCCGCGCCTGCTTGGACGCTACCGCGCATGCTTGGACTCTTCTGCTCCTTCTTGCATGCTTCCGCGCCTGCTTGGACGCTACTGCGCCTGCTTGGACGCTTCCGCGCCTGCTTGGACTCTTCTGCGCCTTCTTGCATGCTTCCGCCCCTTCTTGGACGCTTGCGCGCCTACTTGCACGGTTCTGCGCCTGCTTGGACGCTTCCGCGCCTGCTTGGACTCTTCCACGCCTGCTTGGACGCTTCCGCGCCTGCTTGGACTCTTCTGCGCCTTCTTGCATGCTTCCGCGCCTGCTTGGACTTTTTCGCGCCTGCTTGGATGCTTTCGCGCCTGCTTGCATGCTTCCGTTCCTGCTTGGACGCTTCCGCGCATGCTTGGACTCTTCTGCTCCTTCTTGCATGCTTCCGCGCCTGCTTGGACGCTACTGCGCCTGCTTGGACGCTTCCGCGACTGCTTGGACGCTTCCGCGCCTGCTTGGACGCTTCCGCGACTGCTTGGACGCTTCCGCGCCTGCTTGGACTCTTCTGCGCCTTCTTGCATGCTATCCCGCCTGCTTGGACGCTTCGCGCCTGCTTGCACGGTTCTACGCCTGCTTGGACGCTACTGCGCCTGCTTGGACGTTTCCGCGCCTGCTTGGACGCTTCCGCGCTTTCTTGGACGCTTCCGCGACTGCTTGGACGCTTCCGCGCATGCTTGGACTCTTCTGCTCCTTCTTGCATGCTTCCGCGCCTGCTTGGACGCTACTGCGCCTGCTTGGACGCTTCCGCGCCTGCTTGGACTCTTCTGCGTCTTCTTGCATGCTTCCGCGCCTGCTTGGACGCTACCGCGCCTGCTTGGACTCTTCTGCTCCTTCTTGCATGCTTCCGCGCCTACTTGGACGTTTCCGCGCCAGCTTGGACGCTTCCGCGCCTGCTTGCATGCTTCCCCACCTGCTTGGACGCTTCCGCGCCTGCTTGGCCTCTACTGCGCCTTCTTGCATGCTGCCGCGCCGGCTTGGACGCTACCGCGCCTGCTTGCATGCTTCCCCGCCTGCTTGGACGCTTCCGCGACTGCTTGGACGCTTCCCCGCCTGCTTGGACAATTCTGCGCCTTCTTGCATGCTTCCGCGCCTGCTTGGACGCTACCGCGCCTGCTTGGACGCTTCCGCGCCTGCTTTCACGGTTCTGCGCCTGCTTGGACTCTTCCGCGCCTGCTTGGACGCTTCCGCGCCTGCTTGGACACTTCCGCGCCTGCTTGGACGCTTCCGCGCCTGCTTGGACGCTTCCGCGCCTGCTTGGACACTTCCGCGCCTGCTTGGACGCTACCGCGCCTGCTTGGACGCTTCCGCGACTGCTTGAATGCTTCCGCGACTGCTTGGACGCTTCCGCGACTGCTTGGACGCTACCGCGCCTGCTTGGACACTTCCGCGCCTGCTTGGACACTTCCGCGCCTGCTTGGACTCTTCTGCGCCTTCTTGCATACTTCCGCGGCTGCTTGGACGCTACCGCCCCTGCTTGGACGCTTCCGCGCCTGCTTGCACGGTTCTGCGCCTGCTTGGACGCTTCCGCGCCTGCTTGGACGCTTCCGCGCCGGCATGGACGCTTCCGCGCCTGCTTGGACGCTTTCGCGCCTGCTTGGTCGCTTCCGCGCCTATATGGACGCTTCCGCGCCTGCTTGGACGCTTCCGCGACTGCTTGGACGCTTCCGCGCATGCTTGGACTCTTCTGCTCCTTCTTGCATGCTTCCGCGCCTGCTTGGACGCTACTGCGCCTGCTTGGACGCTTCCGCGCCTGCTTGGACTCTTCTGCGCCTTCTTGCATGCTTCCGCCCCTTCTTGGACGCTTGCGCGCCTACTTGCACGGTTCTGCGCCTGCTTGGACGCTTCCGCGCCTGCTTGGACTCTTCCACGCCTGCTTGGACGCTTCCGCGCCTGCTTGGACTCTTCTGCGCCTTCTTGCATGCTTCCGCGCCTGCTTGGACTTTTTCGCGCCTGCTTGGATGCTTTCGCGCCTGCTTGCATGCTTCCGTTCCTGCTTGGACGCTTCCGCGCATGCTTGGACTCTTCTGCTCCTTCTTGCATGCTTCCGCGCCTGCTTGGACGCTACTGCGCCTGCTTGGACGCTTCCGCGACTGCTTGGACGCTTCCGCGCCTGCTTGGACGCTTCCGCGACTGCTTGGACGCTTCCGCGCCTGCTTGGACTCTTCTGCGCCTTCTTGCATGCTATCCCGCCTGCTTGGACGCTTCGCGCCTGCTTGCACGGTTCTGCGCCTGCTTGGACGCTACTGCGCCTGCTTGGACGTTTCCGCGCCTGCTTGGACGCTTCCGCGCTTGCTTGGACGCTTCCGCGACTGCTTGGACGCTTCCGCGCATGCTTGGACTCTTCTGCTCCTTCTTGCATGCTTCCGCGCCTGCTTGGACGCTACTGCGCCTGCTTGGACGCTTCCGCGCCTGCTTGGACTCTTCTGCGTCTTCTTGCATGCTTCCGCGCCTGCTTGGACGCTACCGCGCCTGCTTGGACTCTTCTGCTCCTTCTTGCATGCTTCCGCGCCTACTTGGACGTTTCCGCGCCAGCTTGGACGCTTCCGCGCCTGCTTGCATGCTTCCCCACCTGCTTGGACGCTTCCGCGCCTGCTTGGACTCTTCTGCGTCTTCTTGCATGCTTCCGCGCCTGCTTGGACGCTACCGTGCCTGCTTGGACACTTCCGCGACTGCTTGGACGCTTCCGCGACTTCTTGGACGCTACCGCGCCTGCTTGGACGCTTCCGCGCCTGCTTGGACGCTTCCGCGCCTGCTTGGACTCTTCTGCGCCTTCTTGCATGCTTCCGCGCCAGCTGGGACGCTACCGCGCCTGCTTGGACACTTCCGCGCCTGCTTGCATGCTTCCCCGCCTGCTTGGACGCTTCCGCGCCTGCTTGGACTCTTCTGCGTCTTCTTGCATGCTTCCGCGCCTGCTTGGACGTTTCCGCGCCTGCTTGGACGGTACCGCGCCTGCTTTCACGGTTTCGCGCCTGCTTGGACTCTTCTGCGTCTTCTTGCATGCTTCCGCGCCTGCTTGGACGTTTCCGCGCCTGCTTGGACGCTACCGCGCCTGCTTGGACTCCTCTGCGCCTTCTTGCATGCTTCCGCGCCTACTTGGATGTTCCGCACCTGCTTCGCCGCTTCCGCGCCTGCTTGGACGCTACCGCGCCTGCTTGAACGCTTCCGCGCCTTCTTGGACGCTTTCGCGCCTGCTTGGACGATTCCGCGCCTGCTTTCACGGTTTCGCGCCTGCTTGGACTCTTCTGCGTCTTCTTGCATGCTTCCGCGCCTGCTTGGACGTTTCCGCGCCTGCTTGGACGCTACCGCGCCTGCTAGGACGCTTCCGCGCCTGCTTGGACGCTACCGCGCCTGCTTGGACGCTTCCGCGACTGCTTGGACGTTTCCCCGCCTGCTTGGACGCTTCCGCGCCTGCTTGGCCTCTACTGCGCCTTCTTGCATGCTGCCGCGCCTGCTTGGACGCTACCGCGCCTACTTGGACGCTACCGCGACTTCTTGGACGCTACCGCGCCTGCTTGCATGCTTCCCCGCCTGCTTGGACGCTTCCGCGACTGCTTGGACGCTTCCCCGCCTGCTTGGACAATTCTGCGCCTTTTTGCATGCTTCCGCGCCTGCTTGGACGCTACCGCGCCTGCTTGGACGCTTCCGCGCCTGCTTTCACGGTTCTGCGCCTGCTTGGACTCTTCCGCGCCTGCTTGGACGCTTCCGCGCCTGCTTGGACACTTCCGCGCCTGCTTGGACGCTTCCGCGCCTGCTTGGACGATACCGCGCCTGCTTGGACTCCTCTGCGCCTTCTTGCATGCTTCCGCGCCTACTTGGACGTTTCCGCACCTGCTTCGACGCTTCCGCGCCTGCATGGACGTTTCCGCGCCTGCTTGGACGCTTTCGCGCCTGCTTGGTCGCTTCCGCGCCTATATGGATGCTTCCGCGCCTGCGTGGACGCTTCCGCGCCTGCTTGGACTCCTCTGCGCCTTCTTGCATGCTTCCGCGCCTGCTTGGACGTTTCCCCGCCTGCTTGGACGCTTCCGCGCCTGCTTGGACAATTCTGCGCCTTCTTGCATGCTTCCACGCCTGCTTGGACGCTACCGCGCCTGCTTGGACGCTTCCGCGCCTGCATGGACGCTTCCGCGCCTGCTTGGACGCTTTCGCGCCTGCTTGGTCGCTTCCGCGCCTATATGGATGCTTCCGCGCCTGCGTGGACGCTTCCGCGCCTGCTTGGACTCCTCTGCGCCTTCTTGCATGCTTCCGCGCCTGCTTGGACGTTTCCGCGCCTGCTTGGACGCTACCGCGCCTGCTTGGACGCTTCCGCGACTGCTAGGACGCTTCCGCGCCTGCTTGGACTCTTCTGCGCCTTCTTGCATGCTGCCGCGCCTACTTGGACGTTTCCGCGCCTGCTTGGACGTTTCCGCGCCAGCTTGGACGCTACCGCGCCTGCATGGACGCTTCCGCGACTGCTTGGACGCTTCCGCGCCTGCTTGGACTCATCTGCGCCTTCTTGCATGCTGCCGCGCCTGCTTGGACGCTTCCGCGCCTGCTTGGACGCTACCGCGCCTGCTTGGACGCTTCCGCGACTGTTTGGACGCTTCCGCGCCTGCTTGGACTCCTCTGCGCCTTCTTGCATGCTTCCGCGCCTGCTTGGACGTTTCCGCGCCTGCTTAGACGCTTCCGCGCCTGCTTGGACGCTTCCGCGCCTGCTTGCATGCTTCCCCGCCTGTTTGGACGCTTCCGCGCCTGCTTGGACGCTTCCGCGACTGCTAGGACGCTTCCGAGCCTGCTTGGACGCTACCGCGCCTGCTTGGACGCTTCCGCGCCTGCTTGGACTCTTCTGCGCCTTCTTGCATGCTGCCGCGCCTACTTGGACGTTTCCGCGCCTGCTTGTACGCTACCGCGCCTGCTTGGACGCTTCCGCGCCTGCTTGGACTCTTCTGCGCCTTCTTGCATGCTGCCGCGCCTGCTTGGACGCTTCCGCGCCTGCTTGCATGCTTCCCCGCCTGTTTGGACGCTTCCGCGCCTGCTTGGACTCTTCCACGCCTGCTTGGACGCTTCCGCGCCTGCTTGGACTCTTCTGCGCCTTCTTGCATGCTTCCGCGCCTGCTTGGACTTTTTCGCGCCTGCTTGGATGCTTCCGCGCCTGCTTGCATGCTTCCGTTCCTGCTTGGACGCTTCCGCGCATGCTTGGACTCTTCTGCTCCTTCTTGCATGCTTCCGCGCCTGCTTGGACGCTACTGCGCCTGCTTGGACGCTTCCGCGACTGCTTGGACGCTTCCGCGCCTGCTTGGACGCTTCCGCGACTGCTTGGACGCTTCCGCGCCTGCTTGGACTCTTCTGCGCCTTCTTGCATGCTATCCCGCCTGCTTGGACGCTTCGCGCCTGCTTGCACGGTTCTGCGCCTGCTTGCATGCTTCCCCGCCTGCTTAGACGCTTCCGCGCCTGCGTGGACGCTTCCGCGCCTGCTTGGACTCCTCTGCGCCTTCTTGCATGCTTCCGCGCCTGCTTGGACGTTTCCGCGCCTGCTTGGACGCTACCGCGCCTGCTTGGACGCTTCCGCGACTGCTAGGACGCTTCCGCGCCTGCTTGGACTCTTCTGCGCCTTCTTGCATGCTGCCGCGCCTACTTGGACGTTTCCGCGCCTGCTTGTACGCTACCGCGCCTGCTTGGACGCTTCCGCGACTGCTTGGACGCTTCCGCGCCTGGTTGGACGCTACCGCGCCTGCTTCGACGCTTCCGCGACTGCTTGGACGCTTCCGCGCCTGCTTTGACTCTTCTGCGCCTTCTTGCATGCTTCCGCGCCTGCTTGGACGTTTCCGCGCCAGCTTGGACGCTACCGCGCCTGCATGGACGCTTCCGCGACTGCTTGGACGCTTCCGCGCCTGCTTGGACTCATCTGCGCCTTCTTGCATGCTGCCGCGCCTGCTTGGACGCTTCCGCGCCTGCTTGGACGCTACCGCGCCTGCTTGGACGCTTCCGCGACTGATTGGACGCTTCCGCGCCTGGTTGGACGCTTCCGCGCCTGCTTGCATGCTTCCCCGCCTGCTTGGACGCTTCCGCGCCTGCTTGGACGCTTCCGCGACTACTTGGACGCTTCCGCGCCTGGTTGGACGCTACCGCGCCTGCTTCGACGCTTCCGCGACTGCTTGGACGCTTCCGCGCCTGCTTTGACTCTTCTGCGCCTTCTTGCATGCTTCCGCGCCTGCTTGGACGTTTCCGCGCCAGCTTGGACGCTACCGCGCCTGCTTGGACGCTTCCGCGACTGCTTGGACGCTTCCGCGCCTGCTTGGACTCATCTGCGCCTTCTTGCATGCTACCGCACCTGCTTGGACGCTTCCGCGCCTGCTTGGACGCTACCGCGCCTGCTTGGACGCTTCCGCGACTGCTAGGACGCTTCCGCGCCTGCTTGGACTCTTCTGCGCCTTCTTGCATGCTTCCGCGCCTGCTTGGAGGTTTCCGCGCCTGCTTGGACGCTACCGCGCCTGCTTGGACGCTTCCGCGCCTGCTTGGACTCTTCTGCGCCTTCTTGCATGCTGCCGCGCCTACTTGGACGTTTCCGCGCCTGCTTGGACGCTTCCGCGCCTGCTTGCATGCTTCCGCGCCTGCTTGGACGTTTCCGCGCCTGCTTGGACGCTACCGCGCCTGCTTGGACCCTACCGCGCCTGCTTGGACTCTTCTACGCCTTTTTGCATGCTTCCGCGCCTGCTTGGACGTTTCCGCGCCTGCTGGGACTCTTCTGCGCCATCTTGCATGCTTCCGCGCCTACTTGGACGTTTCCGTGCCTGCTTGGACGCTACCGCGCCTGCTTGGACGCTACCGCGCCTGCTTGGACGCTACCGCGCCTGCTTGGACGCTACCGCGCCTGCTTGGACTCTTCTACGCCTTTTTGCATGCTTCCGCGCCTGCTTGGACGTTTCCGCGCCTGCTTAGACGCTTCCGCGCCTGCTTGGACGCTTCCGCGCCTGCTTGCATGCTTCCCCGCCTGTTTGGACGCTTCCGCGCCTGCTTGGACGCTTCCGCGACTGCTAGGACGCTTCCGAGCCTGCTTGGACGCTACCGCGCCTGCTTGGACGCTTCCGCGCCTGCTTGGACTCTTCTGCGCCTTCTTGCATGCTACCGCGCCTACTTGGACGTTTCCGCGCCTGCTTGGACGCTTTCGCGCCTGCTTGGTCGCTTCCGCGCCTATATGGATGCTTCCGCGCCTGCGTGGACGCTTCCGCGCCTGCTTGGACTCCTCTGCGCCTTCTTGCATGCTTCCGCGCCTACTTGGACGTTTCCGCACCTGCTTCGACGCTTCCGCGCCTGCTTGGACGCTACCGCGCCTGCTTGGACGCTTCCGCGCCTGCTTGGACTCTTCTGCGCCTTCTTGCATGCTACCGCGCCTACTTGGACGTTTCCGCGCCTGCTTGGACGCTTCCGCGCCTGCTTGGACTCTTCTGCGTCTTCTTGCATGCTTCCGCGCCTGCTTGGACTCTTCTACGTCTTCTTGCATGCTTCCGCGCCTGCTTGGACGTTTCCGCGCCTGCTTGGACGCTTCCGCGACTGCTTGGACGCTTCCGCGCCTGCTAGGACTCTTCTGCGCCTGCTTGGACTCTTCTGCGCCTTCTTGCATGCTTCCGCGCCTACTTGGACGTTTCCGCGCCTGCTTGGACTTTACCGCGCCTGTTTGGACGCTTCCGCGCCTGCCTGGACGCTTCCGCGACTGCTTGGACTCTTCCGCGCCTGCTTGGACTCTTCTGCGCCTGCTTGGACGCTTCCGCGACTGCTTGGACGCTACCGCGACTGCTTGGACGCTTCCGCGCCTGCTTGAACGCTTCCGCGACTGCTTGGACGCTTCCGCGCCTGCTTGGACTCTTCTGCGCCTTCTTGCATGCTGCCGCGCCTACTTGGACGCTACTGCGCCTGCTTGGACGCTTCCGCGCCTGCTTGGACTCTTCTGCGCCTTCTTGCATGCTTCCGCCCCTTCTTGGACGCTTGCGCGCCTACTTGCACGGTTCTGCGCCTGCTTGGACGCTTCCGCGCCTGCTTGGACTCTTCCACGCCTGCTTGGACGCTTCCGCGCCTGCTTGGACTCTTCTGCGCCTTCTTGCATGCTTCCGCGCCTGCTTGGACTTTTTCGCGCCTGCTTGGATGCTTCCGCGCCTGCTTGCATGCTTCCGTTCCTGCTTGGACGCTTCCGCGCATGCTTGGACTCTTCTGCTCCTTCTTGCATGCTTCCGCGCCTGCTTGGACGCTACTGCGCCTGCTTGGACGCTTCCGCGACTGCTTGGACGCTTCCGCGCCTGCTTGGACGCTTCCGCGACTGCTTGGACGCTTCCGCGCCTGCTTGGACTCTTCTGCGCCTTCTTGCATGCTATCCCGCCTGCTTGGACGCTTCGCGCCTGCTTGCACGGTTCTGCGCCTGCTTGCATGCTTCCCCGCCTGCTTAGACGCTTCCGCGCCTGCTTGGACTCTTCTGCGTCTTCTTGCATGCTACCGCGCCTGCTTGGACGTTTCCGCGCCTGCTTGGACGCTTCCGCGCTTGCTTGGACGCTTCCGCGACTGCTAGGACGCTTCCGCGCATGCTTGGACTCTTCTGCTCCTTCTTGCATGCTTCCGCGCCTGCTTGGACGCTACTGCGCCTGCTTGGACGCTTCCGCGCCTGCTTGGACTCTTCTGCGTCTTCTTGCATGCTTCCGCGCCTGCTTGGACGCTACCGCGCCTGCTTGGACTCTTCTGCTCCTTCTTGCATGCTTCCGCGCCTACTTGGACGTTTCCGCGCCAGCTTGGACGCTTCCGCGCCTGCTTGCATGCTTCCCCACCTGCTTGGACGCTTCCGCGCCTGCTTGGACTCTTCTGCGTCTTCTTGCATGCTTCCGCGCCTGCTTGGACGCTACCGTGCCTGCTTGGACACTTCCGCGCCTGCTTGGACTCTTCTGCGCCTTCTTGCATGCTTCCACGGCTGCTTGGACGCTACCGCGCCTGCTTGGACGCTTCCGCGACTGCTTGGACGTTTCCCCGCCTGCTTGGACGCTTCCGCGCCTGCTTGGCCTCTACTGCGCCTTCTTGCATGCTGCCGCGCCGGCTTGGACGCTACCGCGCCTGCTTGCATGCTTCCCCGCCTGCTTGGACGCTTCCGCGACTGCTTGGACGCTTCCCCGCCTGCTTGGACAATTCTGCGCCTTCTTGCATGCTTCCGCGCCTGCTTGGACGCTACAGCGCCTGCTTGGACGCTTCCGCGCCTGCTTTCACGGTTCTGCGCCTGCTTGGACTCTTCCGCGCCTGCTTGGACGCTTCCGCGCCTGCTTGGACACTTCCGCGCCTGCTTGGACGCTTCCGCGCCTGCTTGGACGCTTCCGCGCCTGCTTGGACACTTCCGCGCCTGCTTGGACGCTACCGCGCCTGCTTGGACGCTTCCGCGACTGCTTGAATGCTTCCGCGACTGCTTGGACGCTTCCGCGACTGCTTGGACGCTACCGCGCCTGCTTGGACACTTCCGCGCCTGCTTGCATGCTTCCCCGCCTGTTTGGACGCTTGCGCGCCTACTTGCACGGTTCTGCGCCTGCTTGGACGCTTCCGCGCCTGCTTGGACTCTTCCACGCCTGCTTGGACGCTTCCGCGCCTGCTTGGACTCTTCTGCGCCTTCTTGCATGCTGCCGCGCCTACTTGGACGTTTCCGCGCCTGCTTGTACGCTACCGCGCCTGCTTGGACGCTTCCGCGCCTGCTTGGACTCTTCTGCGCCTTCTTGCATGCTGCCGCGCCTGCTTGGACGCTTCCGCGCCTGCTTGCATGCTTCCCCGCCTGTTTGGACGCTTCCGCGCCTGCTTGGACTCTTCCACGCCTGCTTGGACGCTTCCGCGCCTGCTTGGACTCTTCTGCGCCTTCTTGCATGCTTCCGCGCCTGCTTGGACTTTTTCGCGCCTGCTTGGATGCTTCCGCGCCTGCTTGCATGCTTCCGTTCCTGCTTGGACGCTTCCGCGCATGCTTGGACTCTTCTGCTCCTTCTTGCATGCTTCCGCGCCTGCTTGGACGCTACTGCGCCTGCTTGGACGCTTCCGCGACTGCTTGGACGCTTCCGCGCCTGCTTGGACGCTTCCGCGACTGCTTGGACGCTTCCGCGCCTGCTTGGACTCTTCTGCGCCTTCTTGCATGCTATCCCGCCTGCTTGGACGCTTCGCGCCTGCTTGCACGGTTCTGCGCCTGCTTGCATGCTTCCCCGCCTGCTTAGACGCTTCCGCGCCTGCGTGGACGCTTCCGCGCCTGCTTGGACTCCTCTGCGCCTTCTTGCATGCTTCCGCGCCTGCTTGGACGTTTCCGCGCCTGCTTGGACGCTACCGCGCCTGCTTGGACGCTTCCGCGACTGCTAGGACGCTTCCGCGCCTGCTTGGACTCTTGTGCGCCTTCTTGCATGCTGCCGCGCCTACTTGGACGTTTCCGCGCCTGCTTGTACGCTACCGCGCCTGCTTGGACGCTTCCGCGACTGCTTGGACGCTTCCGCGCCTGGTTGGACGCTACCGCGCCTGCTTCGACGCTTCCGCGACTGCTTGGACGCTTCCGCGCCTGCTTTGACTCTTCTGCGCCTTCTTGCATGCTTCCGCGCCTGCTTGGACGTTTCCGCGCCAGCTTGGACGCTACCGCGCCTGCATGGACGCTTCCGCGACTGCTTGGACGCTTCCGCGCCTGCTTGGACTCATCTGCGCCTTCTTGCATGCTGCCGCGCCTGCTTGGACGCTTCCGCGCCTGCTTGGACGCTACCGCGCCTGCTTGGACGCTTCCGCGACTGATTGGACGCTTCCGCGCCTGGTTGGACGCTTCCGCGCCTGCTTGCATGCTTCCCCGCCTGCTTGGACGCTTCCGCGCCTGCTTGGACGCTTCCGCGACTACTTGGACGCTTCCGCGCCTGGTTGGACGCTACCGCGCCTGCTTCGACGCTTCCGCGACTGCTTGGACGCTTCCGCGCCTGCTTTGACTCTTCTGCGCCTTCTTGCATGCTTCCGCGCCTGCTTGGACGTTTCCGCGCCAGCTTGGACGCTACCGCGCCTGCTTGGACGCTTCCGCGACTGCTTGGACGCTTCCGCGCCTGCTTGGACTCATCTGCGCCTTCTTGCATGCTACCGCACCTGCTTGGACGCTTCCGCGCCTGCTTGGACGCTACCGCGCCTGCTTGGACGCTTCCGCGACTGCTAGGACGCTTCCGCGCCTGCTTGGACTCTTCTGCGCCTTCTTGCATGCTTCCGCGCCTGCTTGGAGGTTTCCGCGCCTGCTTGGACGCTACCGCGCCTGCTTGGACGCTTCCGCGCCTGCTTGGACTCTTCTGCGCCTTCTTGCATGCTGCCGCGCCTACTTGGACGTTTCCGCGCCTGCTTGGACGCTTCCGCGCCTGCTTGCATGCTTCCGCGCCTGCTTGGACGTTTCCGCGCCTGCTTGGACGCTACCGCGCCTGCTTGGACCCTACCGCGCCTGCTTGGACTCTTCTACGCCTTTTTGCATGCTTCCGCGCCTGCTTGGACGTTTCCGCGCCTGCTGGGACTCTTCTGCGCCATCTTGCATGCTTCCGCGCCTACTTGGACGTTTCCGTGCCTGCTTGGACGCTACCGCGCCTGCTTGGACGCTACCGCGCCTGCTTGGACGCTACCGCGCCTGCTTGGACGCTACCGCGCCTGCTTGGACTCTTCTACGCCTTTTTGCATGCTTCCGCGCCTGCTTGGACGTTTCCGCGCCTGCTTAGACGCTTCCGCGCCTGCTTGGACGCTTCCGCGCCTGCTTGCATGCTTCCCCGCCTGTTTGGACGCTTCCGCGCCTGCTTGGACGCTTCCGCGACTGCTAGGACGCTTCCGAGCCTGCTTGGACGCTACCGCGCCTGCTTGGACGCTTCCGCGCCTGCTTGGACTCTTCTGCGCCTTCTTGCATGCTACCGCGCCTACTTGGACGTTTCCGCGCCTGCTTGGACGCTTTCGCGCCTGCTTGGTCGCTTCCGCGCCTATATGGATGCTTCCGCGCCTGCGTGGACGCTTCCGCGCCTGCTTGGACTCCTCTGCGCCTTCTTGCATGCTTCCGCGCCTACTTGGACGTTTCCGCACCTGCTTCGACGCTTCCGCGCCTGCTTGGACGCTACCGCGCCTGCTTGGACGCTTCCGCGCCTGCTTGGACTCTTCTGCGCCTTCTTGCATGCTACCGCGCCTACTTGGACGTTTCCGCGCCTGCTTGGACGCTTCCGCGCCTGCTTGGACTCTTCTGCGTCTTCTTGCATGCTTCCGCGCCTGCTTGGACTCTTCTACGTCTTCTTGCATGCTTCCGCGCCTGCTTGGACGTTTCCGCGCCTGCTTGGACGCTTCCGCGACTGCTTGGACGCTTCCGCGCCTGCTAGGACTCTTCTGCGCCTGCTTGGACTCTTCTGCGCCTTCTTGCATGCTTCCGCGCCTACTTGGACGTTTCCGCGCCTGCTTGGACTTTACCGCGCCTGTTTGGACGCTTCCGCGCCTGCCTGGACGCTTCCGCGACTGCTTGGACTCTTCCGCGCCTGCTTGGACTCTTCTGCGCCTGCTTGGACGCTTCCGCGACTGCTTGGACGCTACCGCGACTGCTTGGACGCTTCCGCGCCTGCTTGAACGCTTCCGCGACTGCTTGGACGCTTCCGCGCCTGCTTGGACTCTTCTGCGCCTTCTTGCATGCTGCCGCGCCTACTTGGACGCTACTGCGCCTGCTTGGACGCTTCCGCGCCTGCTTGGACTCTTCTGCGCCTTCTTGCATGCTTCCGCCCCTTCTTGGACGCTTGCGCGCCTACTTGCACGGTTCTGCGCCTGCTTGGACGCTTCCGCGCCTGCTTGGACTCTTCCACGCCTGCTTGGACGCTTCCGCGCCTGCTTGGACTCTTCTGCGCCTTCTTGCATGCTTCCGCGCCTGCTTGGACTTTTTCGCGCCTGCTTGGATGCTTCCGCGCCTGCTTGCATGCTTCCGTTCCTGCTTGGACGCTTCCGCGCATGCTTGGACTCTTCTGCTCCTTCTTGCATGCTTCCGCGCCTGCTTGGACGCTACTGCGCCTGCTTGGACGCTTCCGCGACTGCTTGGACGCTTCCGCGCCTGCTTGGACGCTTCCGCGACTGCTTGGACGCTTCCGCGCCTGCTTGGACTCTTCTGCGCCTTCTTGCATGCTATCCCGCCTGCTTGGACGCTTCGCGCCTGCTTGCACGGTTCTGCGCCTGCTTGCATGCTTCCCCGCCTGCTTAGACGCTTCCGCGCCTGCTTGGACTCTTCTGCGTCTTCTTGCATGCTACCGCGCCTGCTTGGACGTTTCCGCGCCTGCTTGGACGCTTCCGCGCTTGCTTGGACGCTTCCGCGACTGCTAGGACGCTTCCGCGCATGCTTGGACTCTTCTGCTCCTTCTTGCATGCTTCCGCGCCTGCTTGGACGCTACTGCGCCTGCTTGGACGCTTCCGCGCCTGCTTGGACTCTTCTGCGTCTTCTTGCATGCTTCCGCGCCTGCTTGGACGCTACCGCGCCTGCTTGGACTCTTCTGCTCCTTCTTGCATGCTTCCGCGCCTACTTGGACGTTTCCGCGCCAGCTTGGACGCTTCCGCGCCTGCTTGCATGCTTCCCCACCTGCTTGGACGCTTCCGCGCCTGCTTGGACTCTTCTGCGTCTTCTTGCATGCTTCCGCGCCTGCTTGGACGCTACCGTGCCTGCTTGGACACTTCCGCGCCTGCTTGGACTCTTCTGCGCCTTCTTGCATGCTTCCACGGCTGCTTGGACGCTACCGCGCCTGCTTGGACGCTTCCGCGACTGCTTGGACGTTTCCCCGCCTGCTTGGACGCTTCCGCGCCTGCTTGGCCTCTACTGCGCCTTCTTGCATGCTGCCGCGCCGGCTTGGACGCTACCGCGCCTGCTTGCATGCTTCCCCGCCTGCTTGGACGCTTCCGCGACTGCTTGGACGCTTCCCCGCCTGCTTGGACAATTCTGCGCCTTCTTGCATGCTTCCGCGCCTGCTTGGACGCTACAGCGCCTGCTTGGACGCTTCCGCGCCTGCTTTCACGGTTCTGCGCCTGCTTGGACTCTTCCGCGCCTGCTTGGACGCTTCCGCGCCTGCTTGGACACTTCCGCGCCTGCTTGGACGCTTCCGCGCCTGCTTGGACGCTTCCGCGCCTGCTTGGACACTTCCGCGCCTGCTTGGACGCTACCGCGCCTGCTTGGACGCTTCCGCGACTGCTTGAATGCTTCCGCGACTGCTTGGACGCTTCCGCGACTGCTTGGACGCTACCGCGCCTGCTTGGACACTTCCGCGCCTGCTTGGACACTTCCGCGCCTGCTTGGACTCTTCTGCGCCTTCTTGCATACTTCCGCGGCTGCTTGGACGCTACCGCCCCTGCTTGGACGCTTCCGCGCCTGCTTGCACGGTTCTGCGCCTGCTTGGACGCTTCCGCGCCTGCTTGGACGCTTCCGCGCCGGCATGGACGCTTCCGCGCCTGCTTGGACGCTTTCGCGCCTGCTTGGTCGCTTCCGCGCCTATATGGACGCTTCCGCGCCTGCTTGGACGCTTCCGCGACTGCTTGGACGCTTCCGCGCATGCTTGGACTCTTCTGCTCCTTCTTGCATGCTTCCGCGCCTGCTTGGACGCTACTGCGCCTGCTTGGACGCTTCCGCGCCTGCTTGGACTCTTCTGCGCCTTCTTGCATGCTTCCGCCCCTTCTTGGACGCTTGCGCGCCTACTTGCACGGTTCTGCGCCTGCTTGGACGCTTCCGCGCCTGCTTGGACTCTTCCACGCCTGCTTGGACGCTTCCGCGCCTGCTTGGACTCTTCTGCGCCTTCTTGCATGCTTCCGCGCCTGCTTGGACTTTTTCGCGCCTGCTTGGATGCTTCCGCGCCTGCTTGCATGCTTCCGTTCCTGCTTGGACGCTTCCGCGCATGCTTGGACTCTTCTGCTCCTTCTTGCATGCTTCCGCGCCTGCTTGGACGCTACTGCGCCTGCTTGGACGCTTCCGCGACTGCTTGGACGCTTCCGCGCCTGCTTGGACGCTTCCGCGACTGCTTGGACGCTTCCGCGCCTGCTTGGACTCTTCTGCGTCTTCTTGCATGCTACCGCGCCTGCTTGGACGTTTCCGCGCCTGCTTGGACGCTTCCGCGCTTGCTTGGACGCTTCCGCGACTGCTAGGACGCTTCCGCGCATGCTTGGACTCTTCTGCTCCTTCTTGCATGCTTCCGCGCCTGCTTGGACGCTACTGCGCCTGCTTGGACGCTTCCGCGCCTGCTTGGACTCTTCTGCGTCTTCTTGCATGCTTCCGCGCCTGCTTGGACGCTACCGCGCCTGCTTGGACTCTTCTGCTCCTTCTTGCATGCTTCCGCGCCTACTTGGACGTTTCCGCGCCAGCTTGGACGCTTCCGCGCCTGCTTGCATGCTTCCCCACCTGCTTGGACGCTTCCGCGCCTGCTTGGACTCTTCTGCGTCTTCTTGCATGCTTCCGCGCCTGCTTGGACGCTACCGTGCCTGCTTGGACACTTCCGCGCCTGCTTGGACTCTTCTGCGCCTTCTTGCATGCTTCCACGGCTGCTTGGACGCTACCGCGCCTGCTTGGACGCTTCCGCGACTGCTTGGACGTTTCCCCGCCTGCTTGGACGCTTCCGCGCCTGCTTGGCCTCTACTGCGCCTTCTTGCATGCTGCCGCGCCGGCTTGGACGCTACCGCGCCTGCTTGCATGCTTCCCCGCCTGCTTGGACGCTTCCGCGACTGCTTGGACGCTTCCCCGCCTGCTTGGACAATTCTGCGCCTTCTTGCATGCTTCCGCGCCTGCTTGGACGCTACAGCGCCTGCTTGGACGCTTCCGCGCCTGCTTTCACGGTTCTGCGCCTGCTTGGACTCTTCCGCGCCTGCTTGGACGCTTCCGCGCCTGCTTGGACACTTCCGCGCCTGCTTGGACGCTTCCGCGCCTGCTTGGACGCTTCCGCGCCTGCTTGGACACTTCCGCGCCTGCTTGGACGCTACCGCGCCTGCTTGGACGCTTCCGCGACTGCTTGAATGCTTCCGCGACTGCTTGGACGCTTCCGCGACTGCTTGGACGCTACCGCGCCTGCTTGGACACTTCCGCGCCTGCTTGGACACTTCCGCGCCTGCTTGGACTCTTCTGCGCCTTCTTGCATACTTCCGCGGCTGCTTGGACGCTACCGCCCCTGCTTGGACGCTTCCGCGCCTGCTTGCACGGTTCTGCGCCTGCTTGGACGCTTCCGCGCCTGCTTGGACGCTTCCGCGCCGGCATGGACGCTTCCGCGCCTGCTTGGACGCTTTCGCGCCTGCTTGGTCGCTTCCGCGCCTATATGGACGCTTCCGCGCCTGCTTGGACGCTTCCGCGACTGCTTGGACGCTTCCGCGCATGCTTGGACTCTTCTGCTCCTTCTTGCATGCTTCCGCGCCTGCTTGGACGCTACTGCGCCTGCTTGGACGCTTCCGCGCCTGCTTGGACTCTTCTGCGCCTTCTTGCATGCTTCCGCCCCTTCTTGGACGCTTGCGCGCCTACTTGCACGGTTCTGCGCCTGCTTGGACGCTTCCGCGCCTGCTTGGACTCTTCCACGCCTGCTTGGACGCTTCCGCGCCTGCTTGGACTCTTCTGCGCCTTCTTGCATGCTTCCGCGCCTGCTTGGACTTTTTCGCGCCTGCTTGGATGCTTTCGCGCCTGCTTGCATGCTTCCGTTCCTGCTTGGACGCTTCCGCGCATGCTTGGACTCTTCTGCTCCTTCTTGCATGCTTCCGCGCCTGCTTGGACGCTACTGCGCCTGCTTGGACGCTTCCGCGACTGCTTGGACGCTTCCGCGCCTGCTTGGACGCTTCCGCGACTGCTTGGACGCTTCCGCGCCTGCTTGGACTCTTCTGCGCCTTCTTGCATGCTATCCCGCCTGCTTGGACGCTTCGCGCCTGCTTGCACGGTTCTACGCCTGCTTGGACGCTACTGCGCCTGCTTGGACGTTTCCGCGCCTGCTTGGACGCTTCCGCGCTTGCTTGGACGCTTCCGCGACTGCTTGGACGCGTCCGCGCATGCTTGGACTCTTCTGCTCCTTCTTGCATGCTTCCGCGCCTGCTTGGACGCTACTGCGCCTGCTTGGACGCTTCCGCGCCTGCTTGGACTCTTCTGCGTCTTCTTGCATGCTTCCGCGCCTGCTTGGACGCTACCGCGCCTGCTTGGACTCTTCTGCTCCTTCTTGCATGCTTCCGCGCCTACTTGGACGTTTCCGCGCCAGCTTGGACGCTTCCGCGCCTGCTTGCATGCTTCCCCACCTGCTTGGACGCTTCCGCGCCTGCTTGGCCTCTACTGCGCCTTCTTGCATGCTGCCGCGCCGGCTTGGACGCTACCGCGCCTGCTTGCATGCTTCCCCGCCTGCTTGGACGCTTCCGCGACTGCTTGGACGCTTCCCCGCCTGCTTGGACAATTCTGCGCCTTCTTGCATGCTTCCGCGCCTGCTTGGACGCTACCGCGCCTGCTTGGACGCTTCCGCGCCTGCTTTCACGGTTCTGCGCCTGCTTGGACTCTTCCGCGCCTGCTTGGACGCTTCCGCGCCTGCTTGGACACTTCCGCGCCTGCTTGGACGCTTCCGCGCCTGCTTGGACGCTTCCGCGCCTGCTTGGACACTTCCGCGCCTGCTTGGACGCTACCGCGCCTGCTTGGACGCTTCCGCGACTGCTTGAATGCTTCCGCGACTGCTTGGACGCTTCCGCGACTGCTTGGACGCTACCGCGCCTGCTTGGACACTTCCGCGCCTGCTTGGACACTTCCGCGCCTGCTTGGACTCTTCTGCGCCTTCTTGCATACTTCCGCGGCTGCTTGGACGCTACCGCCCCTGCTTGGACGCTTCCGCGCCTGCTTGCACGGTTCTGCGCCTGCTTGGACGCTTCCGCGCCTGCTTGGACGCTTCCGCGCCGGCATGGACGCTTCCGCGCCTGCTTGGACGCTTTCGCGCCTGCTTGGTCGCTTCCGCGCCTATATGGACGCTTCCGCGCCTGCTTGGACGCTTCCGCGACTGCTTGGACGCTTCCGCGCATGCTTGGACTCTTCTGCTCCTTCTTGCATGCTTCCGCGCCTGCTTGGACGCTACTGCGCCTGCTTGGACGCTTCCGCGCCTGCTTGGACTCTTCTGCGCCTTCTTGCATGCTTCCGCCCCTTCTTGGACGCTTGCGCGCCTACTTGCACGGTTCTGCGCCTGCTTGGACGCTTCCGCGCCTGCTTGGACTCTTCCACGCCTGCTTGGACGCTTCCGCGCCTGCTTGGACTCTTCTGCGCCTTCTTGCATGCTTCCGCGCCTGCTTGGACTTTTTCGCGCCTGCTTGGATGCTTTCGCGCCTGCTTGCATGCTTCCGTTCCTGCTTGGACGCTTCCGCGCATGCTTGGACTCTTCTGCTCCTTCTTGCATGCTTCCGCGCCTGCTTGGACGCTACTGCGCCTGCTTGGACGCTTCCGCGACTGCTTGGACGCTTCCGCGCCTGCTTGGACGCTTCCGCGACTGCTTGGACGCTTCCGCGCCTGCTTGGACTCTTCTGCGCCTTCTTGCATGCTATCCCGCCTGCTTGGACGCTTCGCGCCTGCTTGCACGGTTCTGCGCCTGCTTGGACGCTACTGCGCCTGCTTGGACGTTTCCGCGCCTGCTTGGACGCTTCCGCGCTTGCTTGGACGCTTCCGCGACTGCTTGGACGCTTCCGCGCATGCTTGGACTCTTCTGCTCCTTCTTGCATGCTTCCGCGCCTGCTTGGACGCTACTGCGCCTGCTTGGACGCTTCCGCGCCTGCTTGGACTCTTCTGCGTCTTCTTGCATGCTTCCGCGCCTGCTTGGACGCTACCGCGCCTGCTTGGACTCTTCTGCTCCTTCTTGCATGCTTCCGCGCCTACTTGGACGTTTCCGCGCCAGCTTGGACGCTTCCGCGCCTGCTTGCATGCTTCCCCACCTGCTTGGACGCTTCCGCGCCTGCTTGGACTCTTCTGCGTCTTCTTGCATGCTTCCGCGCCTGCTTGGACGCTACCGTGCCTGCTTGGACACTTCCGCGACTGCTTGGACGCTTCCGCGACTTCTTGGACGCTACCGCGCCTGCTTGGACGCTTCCGCGCCTGCTTGGACGCTTCCGCGCCTGCTTGGACTCTTCTGCGCCTTCTTGCATGCTTCCGCGCCAGCTGGGACGCTACCGCGCCTGCTTGGACACTTCCGCGCCTGCTTGCATGCTTCCCCGCCTGCTTGGACGCTTCCGCGCCTGCTTGGACTCTTCTGCGTCTTCTTGCATGCTTCCGCGCCTGCTTGGACGTTTCCGCGCCTGCTTGGACGGTACCGCGCCTGCTTTCACGGTTTCGCGCCTGCTTGGACTCTTCTGCGTCTTCTTGCATGCTTCCGCGCCTGCTTGGACGTTTCCGCGCCTGCTTGGACGCTACCGCGCCTGCTTGGACTCCTCTGCGCCTTCTTGCATGCTTCCGCGCCTACTTGGATGTTCCGCACCTGCTTCGCCGCTTCCGCGCCTGCTTGGACGCTACCGCGCCTGCTTGAACGCTTCCGCGCCTTCTTGGACGCTTTCGCGCCTGCTTGGACGATTCCGCGCCTGCTTTCACGGTTTCGCGCCTGCTTGGACTCTTCTGCGTCTTCTTGCATGCTTCCGCGCCTGCTTGGACGTTTCCGCGCCTGCTTGGACGCTACCGCGCCTGCTAGGACGCTTCCGCGCCTGCTTGGACGCTACCGCGCCTGCTTGGACGCTTCCGCGACTGCTTGGACGTTTCCCCGCCTGCTTGGACGCTTCCGCGCCTGCTTGGCCTCTACTGCGCCTTCTTGCATGCTGCCGCGCCTGCTTGGACGCTACCGCGCCTACTTGGACGCTACCGCGACTTCTTGGACGCTACCGCGCCTGCTTGCATGCTTCCCCGCCTGCTTGGACGCTTCCGCGACTGCTTGGACGCTTCCCCGCCTGCTTGGACAATTCTGCGCCTTTTTGCATGCTTCCGCGCCTGCTTGGACGCTACCGCGCCTGCTTGGACGCTTCCGCGCCTGCTTTCACGGTTCTGCGCCTGCTTGGACTCTTCCGCGCCTGCTTGGACGCTTCCGCGCCTGCTTGGACACTTCCGCGCCTGCTTGGACGCTTCCGCGCCTGCTTGGACGATACCGCGCCTGCTTGGACTCCTCTGCGCCTTCTTGCATGCTTCCGCGCCTACTTGGACGTTTCCGCACCTGCTTCGACGCTTCCGCGCCTGCATGGACGTTTCCGCGCCTGCTTGGACGCTTTCGCGCCTGCTTGGTCGCTTCCGCGCCTATATGGATGCTTCCGCGCCTGCGTGGACGCTTCCGCGCCTGCTTGGACTCCTCTGCGCCTTCTTGCATGCTTCCGCCCCTGCTTGGACGTTTCCCCGCCTGCTTGGACGCTTCCGCGCCTGCTTGGACAATTCTGCGCCTTCTTGCATGCTTCCACGCCTGCTTGGACGCTACCGCGCCTGCTTGGACGCTTCCGCGCCTGCATGGACGCTTCCGCGCCTGCTTGGACGCTTTCGCGCCTGCTTGGTCGCTTCCGCGCCTATATGGATGCTTCCGCGCCTGCGTGGACGCTTCCGCGCCTGCTTTGACTCTTCTGCGCCTTCTTGCATGCTTCCGCGCCTGCTTGGACGTTTCCGCGCCAGCTTGGACGCTACCGCGCCTGCATGGACGCTTCCGCGACTGCTTGGACGCTTCCGCGCCTGCTTGGACTCTTCTGCGCCTTCTTGCATGCTGCCGCGCCTACTTGGACGTTTCCGCGCCTGCTTGTACGCTACCGCGCCTGCTTGGACGCTTCCGCGACTGCTTGGACGCTTCCGCGCCTGGTTGGACGCTACCGCGCCTGCTTCGACGCTTCCGCGACTGCTTGGACGCTTCCGCGCCTGCTTTGACTCTTCTGCGCCTTCTTGCATGCTTCCGCGCCTGCTTGGACGTTTCCGCGCCAGCTTGGACGCTACCGCGCCTGCATGGACGCTTCCGCGACTGCTTGGACGCTTCCGCGCCTGCTTGGACTCATCTGCGCCTTCTTGCATGCTGCCGCGCCTGCTTGGACGCTTCCGCGCCTGCTTGGACGCTACCGCGCCTGCTTGGACGCTTCCGCGACTGTTTGGACGCTTCCGCGCCTGGTTGGACGCTTCCGCGCCTGCTTGCATGCTTCCCCGCCTGCTTGGACGCTTCCGCGCCTGCTTGGACGCTTCCGCGACTACTTGGACGCTTCCGCGCCTGGTTGGACGCTACCGCGCCTGCTTCGACGCTTCCGCGACTGCTTGGACGCTTCCGCGCCTGCTTTGACTCTTCTGCGCCTTCTTGCATGCTTCCGCGCCTGCTTGGACGTTTCCGCGCCAGCTTGGACGCTACCGCGCCTGCTTGGACGCTTCCGCGACTGCTTGGACGCTTCCGCGCCTGCTTGGACTCATCTGCGCCTTCTTGCATGCTACCGCACCTGCTTGGACGCTTCCGCGCCTGCTTGGACGCTACCGCGCCTGCTTGGACGCTTCCGCGACTGCTAGGACGCTTCCGCGCCTGCTTGGACTCTTCTGCGCCTTCTTGCATGCTTCCGCGCCTGCTTGGAGGTTTCCGCGCCTGCTTGGACGCTACCGCGCCTGCTTGGACGCTTCCGCGCCTGCTTGGACTCTTCTGCGCCTTCTTGCATGCTGCCGCGCCTACTTGGACGTTTCCGCGCCTGCTTGGACGCTTCCGCGCCTGCTTGCATGCTTCCGCGCCTGCTTGGACGTTTCCGCGCCTGCTTGGACGCTACCGCGCCTGCTTGGACCCTACCGCGCCTGCTTGGACTCTTCTACGCCTTTTTGCATGCTTCCGCGCCTGCTTGGACGTTTCCGCGCCTGCTTGGACTCTTCTACGCCTTTTTGCATGCTTCCGCGCCTGCTTGGACGCTTCCGTGCCTGCTTGGACGCTTCCACGCCTGCTTGGACGCTTCCGCGCCTGCTTGGACGCTTCCGCGCCTGCTTGGACTCTTCCGCGCCTGGTTGGACGCGTCTGCGCCTGCTTCGACCCTTCCGCGCCTGCTTGGTCTCTTCCGCGCCTGCTTGGACGCTTCCGCGCCTGCTTGGACGCTTCTGCGCATGTATGGATGCTTCCGCGCCTGCTTGGACGCTTCCGCGCCTGCTTGGACGCTTCCGCGACTGCTTGGACGCTTCCGCGCCTGCTTGCACGCTTTCGCGCCTGCTTGGACGCTTCCGCGCCTGCTTGGACGCTTCCACGCCTGCTTGGACGCTTCCGCGCCTGCTTGGACGCTTCCGCGCCTGCTTGGACTCTTCCGCGCCTGGTTGGACGCTTCTGCGCCTGCTTCGACTCTTCCGCGCCTGCTTGGACTCTTCCGCGCCTGCTTGGACGCTTCCGCGCCTGCTTGGACGCTTCTGCGCATGTATGGATGCTTCCGCGCCTGCTTGGACGCTTCCGCGCCTGCTTGGACGCTTCCGCGACTGCTTGGACGCTTCCGCGCCTGCTTGCACGCTTTCGCGCCTGCTTGGACGCTTTCGCGCCTGATTGGACTCTTCAGCGCCTCCTTGCATTTTTCCGCGCCTGCTTGGACGCTTCCACGCCTGCTTGCACGCTTCCGCGCCAGCTTGGACGCTACCGCGCCTGCTTGGACGCTTCCGCGCCTGCTTGCACAGTTCTGCGCCTGCTTGGACGCTTCCGGGTCTGCTTGGACGCTTCCGCGCCTGCTTGGACGCTTCCGCGCCTGCTTGGACGCTTCCGCGCCTGCTTGGACGCTTTCGCGCCTGCTTGGTCGCTTCCGCGCCTATATGGATGCTTCCGCGCCTGCGTGGACGCTTCCGCGCCTGCTTGGACTCCTCTGCGCCTTCTTGCATGCTTCCGCGCCTACTTGGACGTTTCCGCACCTGCTTCGACGCTTCCGCGCCTGCTTGGACGCTACCGCGCCTGCTTGGACGCTTCCGCGCCTGCTTGGACTCTTCTGCGCCTTCTTGCATGCTACCGCGCCTACTTGGACGTTTCCGCGCCTGCTTGGACGCTTCCGCGCCTGCTTGGACTCTTCTGCGTCTTCTTGCATGCTTCCGCGCCTGCTTGGACTCTTCTACGTCTTCTTGCATGCTTCCGCGCCTGCTTGGACGTTTCCGCGCCTGCTTGGACGCTTCCGCGACTGCTTGGACGCTTCCGCGCCTGCTAGGACTCTTCTGCGCCTGCTTGGACTCTTCTGCGCCTTCTTGCATGCTTCCGCGCCTACTTGGACGTTTCCGCGCCTGCTTGGACTTTACCGCGCCTGTTTGGACGCTTCCGCGCCTGCCTGGACGCTTCCGCGACTGCTTGGACTCTTCCGCGCCTGCTTGGACTCTTCTGCGCCTGCTTGGACGCTTCCGCGACTGCTTGGACGCTACCGCGACTGCTTGGACGCTTCCGCGCCTGCTTGAACGCTTCCGCGACTGCTTGGACGCTTCCGCGCCTGCTTGGACTCTTCTGCGCCTTCTTGCATGCTGCCGCGCCTACTTGGACGTTTCCGCGCCTGCTTGGACGCTTCCGCGCCTGCTTGCATGCTTCCCCGCCTGCTTGGACGCTTCCGCGCCTGCTTGGACTATTCTGCATCTTCTTGCAAGCTTCCGCGCCTGCTTGGACGCTACCGCGCCAGCTTGGACGCTACCGCGCCTGCTTGGACGCTGCCGCGCCTGCCTGGACGCTTCCGCGCCTGCTTGGACGCTTCCGCGACAGCTTGGACGCTTCCGCGCCTGCTAGGACGCTTCCGCGACTGCTTGGTCGCTTCCGCGCCTGCTTGGACGCTTCCGCGCCTATATGGATGCTCCCGCGCCTGCTTGGACGCTTCCGCGCCTGCTTGGACTCTTCTGCTCCTTCTTGCATGCTTCCGCGCCTACTTGGACGTTTCCGCGCCTGCTTGGACGCTTCCGCGCCTGCTTGGACGCTTCCGCGACTGCTTGGACGCTTCCGCGCCTGCTTGCACGCTTCCGCGCCTGCTTGGACGCTTTCGCGCCTGATTGGACTCTTCTGCGCCTTCTTGCATGCTTCCGCCCCTACTTGAACGGTCTCGCGCCTGCCTGGACGCTTCCGCGCCTGCTTGGACGCTTCCGCGACAGCTTGAACGCTTCCGCGCCTGCTAGGACGCTTCCGCGACTGCTTGGTCGCTTCCGCGCCTGCTTGAACTCTTCCGCGCCTTCTTGCACGGTTCCGCGCCTGCTTGGACTCTTCTGCGCCTGCTTGGACTCTTCCGCGCATGCTTGGACGCTTCCGCGCCTGCTTGGACGCTTCCGCGCCTGCTTGGACGCTTCCGCGCCTATATGGATGCTTCCGCGCCTGCTTGGACGCTTCTGCGCCTTCTTGCACGGTTCCGCGCCTGCTTGGACGGTTTCGCGCCTGCTTGGACGCTTCCGCGCCTGCTTGGACTCTTCTGCGCCTTCTTGCATGCTTCTGCGACTGCTTGGACGTTTCAGCGCCTGCTTGGACGCTTCCACGCCTGCTTGGACGCTTCCGCGCCTGCTTGGAAGCTTCCGCGCCTGCTTGGACTCTTCCGCGCCTGCTTGGACTCTTCTGCGCCTTCTTGCATGCTTCTGCGACTGCTTGGACGTTTCAGCGCCTGCTTGGACGCTGCCGCGCCTGCTTGGACGCTTCCGCGACTGCTTGGACGTTTCCGTGTCTGCTTGGACGCTTCCGCGCCTGCTTGGACTCTTCTGCGCCTTCTTGCATGCTTCCGCGCCTGCTTGCAGAGTGCTGCGCCTGCTTGGACGCTTCCGCGCCTGCTTGGACGCTTCCGCGCCTGCTTGGACGCTTTCGCGCCTGATTGGACTCTTCTGCGCCTTCTTGCATGGTTCCGCGCCTGCTTGGACGCTTCCGCGCCTGCTTGGACGCTTCCGCGCCTGCTTGGACGCTTCCGCGCCTGCTTGGACGCTTCCGCGCCTGCTTGGACGCTTCCACGCCTGCTTGGACGCTTCCGCGCCTGCTTGGACGCTTCCGCGCCTGCTTGGACTCTTCCGCGCCTGGTTGGACGCGTCTGCGCCTGCTTCGACCCTTCCGCGCCTGCTTGGTCTCTTCCGCGCCTGCTTGGACGCTTCCGCGCCTGCTTCGACGCTTCTGCGCATGTATGGATGCTTCCGCGCCTGCTTGGACGCTTCCGCGCCTGCTTGGACGCTTCCGCGACTGCTTGGACGCTTCCGCGCCTGCTTGCACGCTTTCGCGCCTGCTTGGACGCTTCCGCGCCTGCTTGGACGCTTCCACGCCTGCTTGGACGCTTCCGCGCCTGCTTGGACGCTTCCGCGCCTGCTTGGACTCTTCCGCGCCTGGTTGGACGCTTCTGCGCCTGCTTCGACTCTTCCGCGCCTGCTTGGACTCTTCCGCGCCTGCTTGGACGCTTCCGCGCCTGCTTGGACGCTTCTGCGCATGTATGGATGCTTCCGCGCCTGCTTGGACGCTTCCGCGCCTGCTTGGACGCTTCCGCGACTGCTTGGACGCTTCCGCGCCTGCTTGCACGCTTTCGCGCCTGCTTGGACGCTTTCGCGCCTGATTGGACTCTTCAGCGCCTCCTTGCATTTTTCCGCGCCTGCTTGGACGCTTCCACGCCTGCTTGCACGCTTCCGCGCCAGCTTGGACGCTACCGCGCCTGCTTGGACGCTTCCGCGCCTGCTTGCACAGTTCTGCGCCTGCTTGGACGCTTCCGGGTCTGCTTGGACGCTTCCGCGCCTGCTTGGACGCTTCCGCGCTTGCTTGGACGCTTCCGCGCCTGCTTGGACGCTTCCACGCCTGCTTGGACGCTTCCGCGCCTGCTTGGACGCTTCCGCGCCTGCTTGGACTCTTCCGCGCCTGGTTGGACGCTTCTGCGCCTGCTTCGACTCTTCCGCGCCTGCTTGGACTCTTCCGCGCCTGCTTGGACGCTTCCGCGCCTGCTTGGACGCTTCCGCGCCTGCTTGGACTCTTCCGCGCCTGGTTGGACGCTTCTGCGCCTGCTTCGACTCTTCCGCGCCTGCTTGGACTCTTCCGCGCCTGCTTGGACGCTTCCGCGCCTGCTTGGACGCTTCTGCGCATGTATGGATGCTTCCGCGCCTGCTTGGACGCTTCCGCGCCTGCTTGGACGCTTCCGCGACTGCTTGGACGCTTCCGCGCCTGCTTGCACGCTTTCGCGCCTGCTTGGACGCTTTCGCGCCTGATTGGACTCTTCTGCGTCTTCTTGCATGCTTCCGCGCCTGCTTGGACTCTTCTACGTCTTCTTGCATGCTTCCGCGCCTGCTTGGACGTTTCCGCGCCTGCTTGGACGCTTCCGCGACTGCTTGGACGCTTCCGCGCCTGCTAGGACTCTTCTGCGCCTGCTTGGACTCTTCTGCGCCTTCTTGCATGCTTCCGCGCCTACTTGGACGTTTCCGCGCCTGCTTGGACTCTACCGCGCCTGTTTGGACGCTTCCGCGCCTGCTTGGACGCTTCCGCGACTGCTTGGACTCTTCCGCGCCTGCTTGGACTCTTCTGCGCCTGCTTGGACGCTTCCGCGACTGCTTGGACGCTACCGCGACTGCTTGGACGCTTCCGCGCCTGCTTGAACGCTTCCGCGACTGCTTGGACGCTTCCGCGCCTGCTTGGACTCTTCTGCGCCTTCTTGCATGCTGCCGCGCCTACTTGGACGTTTCCGCGCCTGCTTGGACGCTTCCGCGCCGGCTTGCATGCTTCCCCGCCTGCTTGGACGCTTCCGCGCCTGCTTGGACTATTCTGCATCTTCTTGCAAGCTTCCGCGCCTGCTTGGACGCTACCGCGCCAGCTTGGACGCTACCGCGCCTGCTTGGACGCTGCCGCGCCTGCTTGGACGCTGCCGCGCCTGCTTGGACGCTTCCGCAACTGCTTGGACGCTTCCGCGCCTGGTTGGACGCTACCGCGCCTGCTTGCATGCTTCCCCGCCTGCTTGGACGCTTCCGCGCCTGCTTGGACTCTTCTGCGTCTTCTTGCATGCTTCCGCGCCTGCTTGGACGTTTCCGCGCCTGCTTGGACGCTACCGCGCCTGCTTGGACGCTACCGCGCCTGCTTGGACGCTTCCGCGACTGTTTGGACGCTTCCGCGCCTGCTTGCATGCTTCCCCGCCTGCTTGGACGCTTCCGCGCCTGCTTGGACGCTTCCGCGCCTGCTTGGACTCTTCTGCTCCTTCTTGCATGCTTCCGCGCCTACTTGGACGTTTCCGCGCCTGCTTGGACGCTTCCGCGACTGCTTGGACGCTTCCGCGCCTGCTTGCACGCTTCCGCGCCTGCTTGGACGCTATCGCGCCTGATTGGACTCTTCTGCTCCTTCTTGCATGCTTCCGCGCCTACTTGGACGTTTCCGCGCCTGCTTGGACGCTTCCGCGCCTGCTTGGACGCTTCCGCGACTGCTTGGACGCTTCCGCGCCTGCTTGCACGCTTCCGCGCCTGCTTGGACGCTTTCGCGCCTGATTGGACTCTTCTGCGCCTTCTTGCATGCTTCCGCCCCTACTTGAACGCTCTCGCGCCTGCCTGGACGCTTCCGCGCCTGCTTGGACGCTTCCGCGCCTGCTTGGACGCTTCCGCGACTGCTTGGACGCTTCCGCGCCTGCTTGGACGCTTCCGCGACTGCTTGGACGCTTCCGCGCCTGCTTGGACGCTTCCGCGACTGCTTGGACGCTTTCGCGCCTGATTGGACTCTTCTGCGCCTTCTTGCATGGTTCCGCGCCTGCTTGGACGCTTCCGCGCCTGCTTGGACGCTTCCGCGCCTGCTTGGACGCTTCCGCGCCTGCTTGGACGCTTCCGCGCCTGCTTGGACGCTTCCACGCCTGCTTGGACGCTTCCGCGCCTGCTTGCACAGTTCTGCGCCTGCTTGGACGCTTCCGGGTCTGCTTGGACGCTTCCGCGCCTGCTTGGACGCTTCCGCGCCTGCTTGGACGCTTCCGCGCCTGCTTGGACGCTTCCGCGCCTGCTTGGACGCTTCCACGCCTGCTTGGACGCTTCCGCGCCTGCTTGGACGCTTCCGCGCCTGCTTGGACTCTTCCGCGCCTGGTTGGACGCGTCTGCGCCTGCTTCGACTCTTCCGCGCCTGCTTGGTCTCTTCCGCGCCTGCTTGGACGCTTCCGCGCCTGCTTGGACGCTTCTGCGCATGTATGGATGCTTCCGCGCCTGCTTGGACGCTTCCGCGCCTGCTTGGACGCTTCCGCGCCTGGTTGGACGCTTCTGCGCCTGCTTCGACTCTTCCGCGCCTGCTTGGACTCTTCCGCGCCTGCTTGGACGCTTCCGCGCCTGCTTGGACGCTTCTGCGCATGTATGGATGCTTCCGCGCCTGCTTGGACGCTTCCGCGCCTGCTTGGACGCTTCCGCGACTGCTTGGACGCTTCCGCGCCTGCTTGCACGCTTTCGCGCCTGCTTGGACGCTTTCGCGCCTGATTGGACTCTTCTGCGCCTCCTTGCATTTTTCCGCGCCTGCTTGGACGCTTCCACGCCTGCTTGCACGCTTCGGCGCCAGCTTGGACGCTACCGCGCCTGCTTGGACGCTTCCGCGCCTGCTTGGACGCTTCCACGCCTGCTTGGACGCTTCCACGCCTGCTTGGACGCTTCCGCGCCTGCTTGCACAGTTCTGCGCCTGCTTGGACGCTTCCGGGTCTGCTTGGACGCTTCCGCGCCTGCTTGGACGCTTCCGCGCCTGCTTGGACGCTTCCGCGCCTGCTTGGACGCTTCCACGCCTGCTTGGACGCTTCCGCGCCTGCTTGGACGCTTCCGCGCCTGCTTGGACTCTTCCGCGCCTGGTTGGACGCTTCTGCGCCTGCTTCGACTCTTCCGCGCCTGCTTGGACTCTTCTGCGCCTGCTTGGACGCTTCCGCGACTGCTTGGACGCTACCGCGACTGCTTGGACGCTTCCGCGCCTGCTTGAACGCTTCCGCGACTGCTTGGACGCTTCCGCGCCTGCTTGGACTCTTCTGCGCCTTCTTGCATGCTGCCGCGCCTACTTGGACGTTTCCGCGCCTGCTTGGACGCTTCCGCGCCGGCTTGCATGCTTCCCCGCCTGCTTGGACGCTTCCGCGCCTGCTTGGACTATTCTGCATCTTCTTGCAAGCTTCCGCACCTGCTTGGACGCTACCGCGCCAGCTTGGACGCTACCGCGCCTGCTTGGACGCTGCCGCGCCTGCTTGGACGCTGCCGCGCCTGCTTGGACGCTTCCGCAACTGCTTGGACGCTTCCGCGCCTGGTTGGACGCTACCGCGCCTGCTTGCATGCTTCCCCGCCTGCTTGGACGCTTCCGCGCCTGCTTGGACTCTTCTGCGTCTTCTTGCATGCTTCCGCGCCTGCTTGGACGTTTCCGCGCCTGCTTGGACGCTACCGCGCCTGCTTGGACGCTACCGCGCCTGCTTGGACGCTTCCCCGACTGTTTGGACGCTTCCGCGCCTGCTTGCATGCTTCCCCGCCTGCTTGGACGCTTCCGCGCCTGCTTGGACGCTTCCGCGCCTGCTTGGACTCTTCTGCTCCTTCTTGCATGCTTCCGCGCCTACTTGGACGTTTCCGCGCCTGCTTGGACGCTTCCGCGACTGCTTGGACGCTTCCGCGCCTGCTTGCACGCTTCCGCGCCTGCTTGGACGCTATCGCGCCTGATTGGACTCTTCTGCGCCTTCTTGCATGCTTCCGCCCCTACTTGAACGTTCTCGCGCCTGCCTGGACGCTTCCGCGCCTGCTTGGACGCTTCCGCGACAGCTTGGACGCTTCCGCGCCTGCTAGGACGCTTCCGCGACTGCTTGGTCGCTTCCGCGCCTGCTTGGACGCTTCCGCGCCTATATGGATGCTCCCGCGCCTGCTTGGACGCTTCCGCGCCTGCTTGGACTCTTCTGCTCCTTCTTGCATGCTTCCGCGCCTACTTGGACGTTTCCGCGCCTGCTTGGACGCTTCCGCGCCTGCTTGGACGCTTCCGCGACTGCTTGGACGCTTCCGCGCCTGCTTGCACGCTTCCGCGCCTGCTTGGACGCTTCCACGCCTGCTTGGACGCTTCCGCGCCTGCTTGGACGCTTCCGCGCCTGCTTGGACTCTTCCGCGCCTGGTTGGACGCTTCTGCGCCTGCTTCGACTCTTCCGCGCCTGCTTGGACTCTTCCGCGCCTGCTTGGACGCTTCCGCGCCTGCTTGGACGCTTCTGCGCATGTATGGATGCTTCCGCGCCTGCTTGGACGCTTCCGCGCCTGCTTGGACGCTTCCGCGACTGCTTGGACGCTTCCGCGCCTGCTTGCACGCTTTCGCGCCTGCTTGGACGCTTTCGCGCCTGATTGGACTCTTCAGCGCCTCCTTGCATTTTTCCGCGCCTGCTTGGACGCTTCCACGCCTGCTTGCACGCTTCCGCGCCAGCTTGGACGCTACCGCGCCTGCTTGGACGCTTCCGCGCCTGCTTGCACAGTTCTGCGCCTGCTTGGACGCTTCCGGGTCTGCTTGGACGCTTCCGCGCCTGCTTGGACGCTTCCGCGCCTGCTTGGACGCTTCCGCGCCTGCTTGGACGCTTCCACGCCTGCTTGGACGCTTCCGCGCCTGCTTGGACGCTTCCGCGCCTGCTTGGACTCTTCCGCGCCTGGTTGGACGCTTCTGCGCCTGCTTCGACTCTTCCGCGCCTGCTTGGACTCTTCCGCGCCTGCTTGGACGCTTCCGCGCCTGCTTGGACGCTTCCGCGCCTGCTTGGACTCTTCCGCGCCTGGTTGGACGCTTCTGCGCCTGCTTCGACTCTTCCGCGCCTGCTTGGACTCTTCCGCGCCTGCTTGGACGCTTCCGCGCCTGCTTGGACGCTTCTGCGCATGTATGGATGCTTCCGCGCCTGCTTGGACGCTTCCGCGCCTGCTTGGACGCTTCCGCGACTGCTTGGACGCTTCCGCGCCTGCTTGCACGCTTTCGCGCCTGCTTGGACGCTTTCGCGCCTGATTGGACTCTTCTGCGTCTTCTTGCATGCTTCCGCGCCTGCTTGGACTCTTCTACGTCTTCTTGCATGCTTCCGCGCCTGCTTGGACGTTTCCGCGCCTGCTTGGACGCTTCCGCGACTGCTTGGACGCTTCCGCGCCTGCTAGGACTCTTCTGCGCCTGCTTGGACTCTTCTGCGCCTTCTTGCATGCTTCCGCGCCTACTTGGACGTTTCCGCGCCTGCTTGGACTCTACCGCGCCTGTTTGGACGCTTCCGCGCCTGCTTGGACGCTTCCGCGACTGCTTGGACTCTTCCGCGCCTGCTTGGAGTCTTCTGCGCCTGCTTGGACGCTTCCGCGACTGCTTGGACGCTACCGCGACTGCTTGGACGCTTCCGCGCCTGCTTGAACGCTTCCGCGACTGCTTGGACGCTTCCGCGCCTGCTTGGACTCTTCTGCGCCTTCTTGCATGCTGCCGCGCCTACTTGGACGTTTCCGCGCCTGCTTGGACGCTTCCGCGCCGGCTTGCATGCTTCCCCGCCTGCTTGGACGCTTCCGCGCCTGCTTGGACTATTCTGCATCTTCTTGCAAGCTTCCGCGCCTGCTTGGACGCTACCGCGCCAGCTTGGACGCTACCGCGCCTGCTTGGACGCTGCCGCGCCTGCTTGGACGCTGCCGCGCCTGCTTGGACGCTTCCGCAACTGCTTGGACGCTTCCGCGCCTGGTTGGACGCTACCGCGCCTGCTTGCATGCTTCCCCGCCTGCTTGGACGCTTCCGCGCCTGCTTGGACTCTTCTGCGTCTTCTTGCATGCTTCCGCGCCTGCTTGGACGTTTCCGCGCCTGCTTGGACGCTACCGCGCCTGCTTGGACGCTACCGCGCCTGCTTGGACGCTTCCGCGACTGTTTGGACGCTTCCGCGCCTGCTTGCATGCTTCCCCGCCTGCTTGGACGCTTCCGCGCCTGCTTGGACGCTTCCGCGCCTGCTTGGACTCTTCTGCTCCTTCTTGCATGCTTCCGCGCCTACTTGGACGTTTCCGCGCCTGCTTGGACGCTTCCGCGACTGCTTGGACGCTTCCGCGCCTGCTTGCACGCTTCCGCGCCTGCTTGGACGCTATCGCGCCTGATTGGACTCTTCTGCGCCTTCTTGCATGCTTCCGCCCCTACTTGAACGTTCTCGCGCCTGCCTGGACGCTTCCGCGCCTGCTTGGACGCTTCCGCGACAGCTTGGACGCTTCCGCGCCTGCTAGGACGCTTCCGCGACTGCTTGGTCGCTTCCGCGCCTGCTTGGACGCTTCCGCGCCTATATGGATGCTCCCGCGCCTGCTTGGACGCTTCCGCGCCTGCTTGGACTCTTCTGCTCCTTCTTGCATGCTTCCGCGCCTACTTGGACGTTTCCGCGCCTGCTTGGACGCTTCCGCGCCTGCTTGGACGCTTCCGCGACTGCTTGGACGCTTCCGCGCCTGCTTGCACGCTTCCGCGCCTGCTTGGACGCTTTCGCGCCTGATTGGACTCTTCTGCGCCTTCTTGCATGCTTCCGCCCCTACTTGAACGCTCTCGCGCCTGCCTGGACGCTTCCGCGCCTGCTTGGACGCTTCCGCGCCTGCTTGGACGCTTCCGCGACTGCTTGGACGCTTCCGCGCCTGCTTGGACGCTTCCGCGACTGCTTGGACGCTTTCGCGCCTGATTGGACTCTTCTGCGCCTTCTTGCATGGTTCCGCGCCTGCTTGGACGCTTCCGCGCCTGCTTGGACGCTTCCGCGCCTGCTTGGACGCTTCCGCGCCTGCTTGGACGCTTCCGCGCCTGCTTGGACGCTTCCACGCCTGCTTGGACGCTTCCGCGCCTGCTTGCACAGTTCTGCGCCTGCTTGGACGCTTCCGGGTCTGCTTGGACGCTTCCGCGCCTGCTTGGACGCTTCCGCGCCTGCTTGGACGCTTCCGCGCCTGCTTGGACGCTTCCGCGCCTGCTTGGACGCTTCCACGCCTGCTTGGACGCTTCCGCGCCTGCTTGGACGCTTCCGCGCCTGCTTGGACTCTTCCGCGCCTGGTTGGACGCGTCTGCGCCTGCTTCGACTCTTCCGCGCCTGCTTGGTCTCTTCCGCGCCTGCTTGGACGCTACCGCGCCTGCTTGGACGCTTCTGCGCATGTATGGATGCTTCCGCGCCTGCTTGGACGCTTCCGCGCCTGCTTGGACGCTTCCGCGCCTGGTTGGACGCTTCTGCGCCTGCTTCGACTCTTCCGCGCCTGCTTGGACTCTTCCGCGCCTGCTTGGACGCTTCCGCGCCTGCTTGGACGCTTCTGCGCATGTATGGATGCTTCCGCGCCTGCTTGGACGCTTCCGCGCCTGCTTGGACGCTTCCGCGACTGCTTGGACGCTTCCGCGCCTGCTTGCACGCTTTCGCGCCTGCTTGGACGCTTTCGCGCCTGATTGGACTCTTCTGCGCCTCCTTGCATTTTTCCGCGCCTGCTTGGACGCTTCCACGCCTGCTTGCACGCTTCGGCGCCAGCTTGGACGCTACCGCGCCTGCTTGGACGCTTCCGCGCCTGCTTGGACGCTTCCACGCCTGCTTGGACGCTTCCACGCCTGCTTGGACGCTTCCGCGCCTGCTTGCACAGTTCTGCGCCTGCTTGGACGCTTCCGGGTCTGCTTGGACGCTTCCGCGCCTGCTTGGACGCTTCCGCGCCTGCTTGGACGCTTCCGCGCCTGCTTGGACGCTTCCACGCCTGCTTGGACGCTTCCGCGCCTGCTTGGACGCTTCCGCGCCTGCTTGGACTCTTCCGCGCCTGGTTGGACGCTTCTGCGCCTGCTTCGACTCTTCCGCGCCTGCTTGGACTCTTCTGCGCCTGCTTGGACGCTTCCGCGACTGCTTGGACGCTACCGCGACTGCTTGGACGCTTCCGCGCCTGCTTGAACGCTTCCGCGACTGCTTGGACGCTTCCGCGCCTGCTTGGACTCTTCTGCGCCTTCTTGCATGCTGCCGCGCCTACTTGGACGTTTCCGCGCCTGCTTGGACGCTTCCGCGCCGGCTTGCATGCTTCCCCGCCTGCTTGGACGCTTCCGCGCCTGCTTGGACTATTCTGCATCTTCTTGCAAGCTTCCGCGCCTGCTTGGACGCTACCGCGCCAGCTTGGACGCTACCGCGCCTGCTTGGACGCTGCCGCGCCTGCTTGGACGCTGCCGCGCCTGCTTGGACGCTTCCGCAACTGCTTGGACGCTTCCGCGCCTGGTTGGACGCTACCGCGCCTGCTTGCATGCTTCCCCGCCTGCTTGGACGCTTCCGCGCCTGCTTGGACTCTTCTGCGTCTTCTTGCATGCTTCCGCGCCTGCTTGGACGTTTCCGCGCCTGCTTGGACGCTACCGCGCCTGCTTGGACGCTACCGCGCCTGCTTGGACGCTTCCGCGACTGTTTGGACGCTTCCGCGCCTGCTTGCATGCTTCCCCGCCTGCTTGGACGCTTCCGCGCCTGCTTGGACGCTTCCGCGCCTGCTTGGACTCTTCTGCTCCTTCTTGCATGCTTCCGCGCCTACTTGGACGTTTCCGCGCCTGCTTGGACGCTTCCGCGACTGCTTGGACGCTTCCGCGCCTGCTTGCACGCTTCCGCGCCTGCTTGGACGCTATCGCGCCTGATTGGACTCTTCTGCGCCTTCTTGCATGCTTCCGCCCCTACTTGAACGTTCTCGCGCCTGCCTGGACGCTTCCGCGCCTGCTTGGACGCTTCCGCGACAGCTTGGACGCTTCCGCGCCTGCTAGGACGCTTCCGCGACTGCTTGGTCGCTTCCGCGCCTGCTTGGACGCTTCCGCGCCTATATGGATGCTCCCGCGCCTGCTTGGACGCTTCCGCGCCTGCTTGGACTCTTCTGCTCCTTCTTGCATGCTTCCGCGCCTACTTGGACGTTTCCGCGCCTGCTTGGACGCTTCCGCGCCTGCTTGGACGCTTCCGCGACTGCTTGGACGCTTCCGCGCCTGCTTGCACGCTTCCGCGCCTGCTTGGACGCTTTCGCGCCTGATTGGACTCTTCTGCGCCTTCTTGCATGCTTCCGCCCCTACTTGAACGCTCTCGCGCCTGCCTGGACGCTTCCGCGCCTGCTTGGACGCTTCCGCGCCTGCTTGGACGCTTCCGCGACTGCTTGGACGCTTCCGCGCCTGCTTGGACGCTTCCGCGACTGCTTGGACGCTTTCGCGCCTGATTGGACTCTTCTGCGCCTTCTTGCATGGTTCCGCGCCTGCTTGGACGCTTCCGCGCCTGCTTGGACGCTTCCGCGCCTGCTTGGACGCTTCCGCGCCTGCTTGGACGCTTCCGCGCCTGCTTGGACGCTTCCACGCCTGCTTGGACGCTTCCGCGCCTGCTTGCACAGTTCTGCGCCTGCTTGGACGCTTCCGGGTCTGCTTGGACGCTTCCGCGCCTGCTTGGACGCTTCCGCGCCTGCTTGGACGCTTCCGCGCCTGCTTGGACGCTTCCGCGCCTGCTTGGACGCTTCCACGCCTGCTTGGACGCTTCCGCGCCTGCTTGGACGCTTCCGCGCCTGCTTGGACTCTTCCGCGCCTGGTTGGACGCGTCTGCGCCTGCTTCGACTCTTCCGCGCCTGCTTGGTCTCTTCCGCGCCTGCTTGGACGCTTCCGCGCCTGCTTGGACGCTTCTGCGCATGTATGGATGCTTCCGCGCCTGCTTGGACGCTTCCGCGCCTGCTTGGACGCTTCCGCGCCTGGTTGGACGCTTCTGCGCCTGCTTCGACTCTTCCGCGCCTGCTTGGACTCTTCCGCGCCTGCTTGGACGCTTCCGCGCCTGCTTGGACGCTTCTGCGCATGTATGGATGCTTCCGCGCCTGCTTGGACGCTTCCGCGCCTGCTTGGACGCTTCCGCGACTGCTTGGACGCTTCCGCGCCTGCTTGCACGCTTTCGCGCCTGCTTGGACGCTTTCGCGCCTGATTGGACTCTTCTGCGCCTCCTTGCATTTTTCCGCGCCTGCTTGGACGCTTCCACGCCTGCTTGCACGCTTCCGCGCCAGCTTGGACGCTACCGCGCCTGCTTGGACGCTTCCGCGCCTGCTTGGACGCTTCCACGCCTGCTTGGACGCTTCCACGACTGCTTGGACGCTTCCGCGCCTGCTTGCACGCTTTCGCGCCTGCTTGGACGCTTTCGCGCCTGATTGGACTCTTCTGCGCCTCCTTGCATTTTTCCGCGCCTGCTTGGACGCTTCCACGCCTGCTTGCACGCTTCCGCGCCAGCTTGGAGGCTACCGCGCCTGCTTGGACGCTTCCGCGCCTGCTTGCACAGTTCTGCGCCTGCTTGGACGCTTCCGCGCCTGCTAGGACGCTTCCGCGACTGCTTGGTCGCTTCCGCGCCTGCTTGGACGCTTCCGCGCCTATATGGATGCTCCCGCGCCTGCTTGGACGCTTCCGCGCCTGCTTGGACTCTTCTGCTCCTTCTTGCATGCTTCCGCGCCTACTTGGACGTTTCCGCGCCTGCTTGGACGCTTCCGCGCCTGCTTGGACGCTTCCGCGACAGCTTGGACGCTTCCGCGCCTGCTAGGACGCTTCCGCGACTGCTTGGTCGCTTCCGCGCCTGCTTGGACGCTTCCGCGCCTATATGGATGCTCCCGCGCCTGCTTGGACGCTTCCGCGCCTGCTTGGACTCTTCTGCTCCTTCTTGCATGCTTCCGCGCCTACTTGGACGTTTCCGCGCCTGCTTGGACGCTTCCGCGCCTGCTTGGACGCTTCCGCGACTGCTTGGACGCTTCCGCGCCTGCTTGCACGCTTCCGCGCCTGCTTGGACGCTTTCGCGCCTGATTGGACTCTTCTGCGCCTTCTTGCATGGTTCCGCGCCTGCTTGGACGCTTCCGCGACTGCTTGGACGCTTCCGCGCCTGCTTGCACGCTTCCGCGCCTGCTTGGACGCTATCGCGCCTGATTGGACTCTTCTGCGCCTTCTTGCATGCTTCCGCCCCTACTTGAACGTTCTCGCGCCTGCCTGGACGCTTCCGCGCCTGCTTGGACGCTTCCGCGACAGCTTGGACGCTTCCGCGCCTGCTAGGACGCTTCCGCGACTGCTTGGTCGCTTCCGCGCCTGCTTGGACGCTTCCGCGCCTATATGGATGCTCCCGCGCCTGCTTGGACGCTTCCGCGCCTGCTTGGACTCTTCTGCTCCTTCTTGCATGCTTCCGCGCCTACTTGGACGTTTCCGCGCCTGCTTGGACGCTTCCGCGCCTGCTTGGACGCTTCCGCGACTGCTTGGACGCTTCCGCGCCTGCTTGCACGCTTCCGCGCCTGCTTGGACGCTTTCGCGCCTGATTGGACTCTTCTGCGCCTTCTTGCATGCTTCCGCCCCTACTTGAACGCTCTCGCGCCTGCCTGGACGCTTCCGCGCCTGCTTGGACGCTTCCGCGCCTGCTTGGACGCTTCCGCGACTGCTTGGACGCTTCCGCGCCTGCTTGGACGCTTCCGCGACTGCTTGGACGCTTTCGCGCCTGATTGGACTCTTCTGCGCCTTCTTGCATGGTTCCGCGCCTGCTTGGACGCTTCCGCGCCTGCTTGGACGCTTCCGCGCCTGCTTGGACGCTTCCGCGCCTGCTTGGACGCTTCCGCGCCTGCTTGGACGCTTCCACGCCTGCTTGGACGCTTCCGCGCCTGCTTGCACAGTTCTGCGCCTGCTTGGACGCTTCCGGGTCTGCTTGGACGCTTCCGCGCCTGCTTGGACGCTTCCGCGCCTGCTTGGACGCTTCCGCGCCTGCTTGGACGCTTCCGCGCCTGCTTGGACGCTTCCACGCCTGCTTGGACGCTTCCGCGCCTGCTTGGACGCTTCCGCGCCTGCTTGGACTCTTCCGCGCCTGGTTGGACGCGTCTGCGCCTGCTTCGACTCTTCCGCGCCTGCTTGGTCTCTTCCGCGCCTGCTTGGACGCTTCCGCGCCTGCTTGGACGCTTCTGCGCATGTATGGATGCTTCCGCGCCTGCTTGGACGCTTCCGCGCCTGCTTGGACGCTTCCGCGCCTGGTTGGACGCTTCTGCGCCTGCTTCGACTCTTCCGCGCCTGCTTGGACTCTTCCGCGCCTGCTTGGACGCTTCCGCGCCTGCTTGGACGCTTCTGCGCATGTATGGATGCTTCCGCGCCTGCTTGGACGCTTCCGCGCCTGCTTGGACGCTTCCGCGACTGCTTGGACGCTTCCGCGCCTGCTTGCACGCTTTCGCGCCTGCTTGGACGCTTTCGCGCCTGATTGGACTCTTCTGCGCCTCCTTGCATTTTTCCGCGCCTGCTTGGACGCTTCCACGCCTGCTTGCACGCTTCCGCGCCAGCTTGGACGCTACCGCGCCTGCTTGGACGCTTCCGCGCCTGCTTGGACGCTTCCACGCCTGCTTGGACGCTTCCACGACTGCTTGGACGCTTCCGCGCCTGCTTGCACGCTTTCGCGCCTGCTTGGACGCTTTCGCGCCTGATTGGACTCTTCTGCGCCTCCTTGCATTTTTCCGCGCCTGCTTGGACGCTTCCACGCCTGCTTGCACGCTTCCGCGCCAGCTTGGAGGCTACCGCGCCTGCTTGGACGCTTCCGCGCCTGCTTGCACAGTTCTGCGCCTGCTTGGACGCTTCCGCGCCTGCTAGGACGCTTCCGCGACTGCTTGGTCGCTTCCGCGCCTGCTTGGACGCTTCCGCGCCTATATGGATGCTCCCGCGCCTGCTTGGACGCTTCCGCGCCTGCTTGGACTCTTCTGCTCCTTCTTGCATGCTTCCGCGCCTACTTGGACGTTTCCGCGCCTGCTTGGACGCTTCCGCGCCTGCTTGGACGCTTCCGCGACTGCTTGGACGCTTCCGCGCCTGCTTGCACGCTTCCGCGCCTGCTTGGACGCTTTCGCGCCTGATTGGACTCTTCTGCGCCTTCTTGCATGCTTCCGCCCCTACTTGAACGCTCTCGCGCCTGCCTGGACGCTTCCGCGCCTGCTTGGACGCTTCCGCGCCTGCTTGGACGCTTCCGCGACTGCTTGGACGCTTCCGCGCCTGCTTGGACGCTTCCGCGACTGCTTGGACGCTTTCGCGCCTGATTGGACTCTTCTGCGCCTTCTTGCATGGTTCCGCGCCTGCTTGGACGCTTCCGCGCCTGCTTGGACGCTTCCGCGCCTGCTTGGACGCTTCCGCGCCTGCTTGGACGCTTCCGCGCCTGCTTGGACGCTTCCACGCCTGCTTGGACGCTTCCGCGCCTGCTTGCACAGTTCTGCGCCTGCTTGGACGCTTCCGGGTCTGCTTGGACGCTTCCGCGCCTGCTTGGACGCTTCCGCGCCTGCTTGGACGCTTCCGCGCCTGCTTGGACGCTTCCGCGCCTGCTTGGACGCTTCCACGCCTGCTTGGACGCTTCCGCGCCTGCTTGGACGCTTCCGCGCCTGCTTGGACTCTTCCGCGCCTGGTTGGACGCGTCTGCGCCTGCTTCGACTCTTCCGCGCCTGCTTGGTCTCTTCCGCGCCTGCTTGGACGCTTCCGCGCCTGCTTGGACGCTTCTGCGCATGTATGGATGCTTCCGCGCCTGCTTGGACGCTTCCGCGCCTGCTTGGACGCTTCCGCGCCTGGTTGGACGCTTCTGCGCCTGCTTCGACTCTTCCGCGCCTGCTTGGACTCTTCCGCGCCTGCTTGGACGCTTCCGCGCCTGCTTGGACGCTTCTGCGCATGTATGGATGCTTCCGCGCCTGCTTGGACGCTTCCGCGCCTGCTTGGACGCTTCCGCGACTGCTTGGACGCTTCCGCGCCTGCTTGCACGCTTTCGCGCCTGCTTGGACGCTTTCGCGCCTGATTGGACTCTTCTGCGCCTCCTTGCATTTTTCCGCGCCTGCTTGGACGCTTCCACGCCTGCTTGCACGCTTCCGCGCCAGCTTGGACGCTACCGCGCCTGCTTGGACGCTTCCGCGCCTGCTTGGACGCTTCCACGCCTGCTTGGACGCTTCCACGCCTGCTTGGACGCTTCCGCGCCTGCTTGCACAGTTCTGCGCCTGCTTGGACGCTTCCGGGTCTGCTTGGACGCTTCCGCGCCTGCTTGGACGCTTCCGCGCCTGCTTGGACGCTTCCGCGCCTGCTTGGACGCTTCCACGCCTGCTTGGACGCTTCCGCGCCTGCTTGGACGCTTCCGCGCCTGCTTGGACTCTTCCGCGCCTGGTTGGACGCTTCTGCGCCTGCTTCGACTCTTCCGCGCCTGCTTGGACTCTTCCGCGCCTGCTTGGACGCTTCCGCGCCTGCTTGGACGCTTCTGCGCATGTATGGATGCTTCCGCGCCTGCTTGGACGCTTCCGCGCCTGCTTGGACGCTTCCGCGACTGCTTGGACGCTTCCGCGCCTGCTTGCACGCTTCCGCGCCTGCTTGGACGCTTTCGCGCCTGATTGGACTCTTCTGCGCCTTCTTGCATGCTTCCGCCCCTACTTGAACGTTCTCGCGCCTGCCTGGACGCTTCCGCGCCTTCTTGCATGCTTCCGCGCCTGCTTGCAGGGTGCTGCGCCTGCTTGGACGCTTCCGCGCCTGCTTGGACGCTTTCGCGCCTGATTGGACTCTTCTGCGCCTTCTTGCATGGTTCCGCGCCTGCTTGGACGCTTCCGCGCCTGCTTGGACGCTTCCGCGCCTGCTTGGACGCTTCCGCGCCTGCTTGGACGCTTCCGCGCCTGCTTGGACGCTTCCACGCCTGCTTGGACGCTTCCGCGCCTGCTTGGACGCTTCCGCGCCTGCTTGGACTCTTCCGCGCCTGGTTGGACGCGTCTGCGCCTGCTTCGACTCTTCCGCGCCTGCTTGGTCTCTTCCGCGCCTGCTTGGACGCTTCCGCGCCTGCTTGGACGCTTCCGCGACTGCTTGGACGCTTCCGCGCCTGCTTGCACGCTTTCGCGCCTGCTTGGACGCTTCCGCGCCTGCTTGGACGCGTCCACGCCTGCTTGGACGCTTCCGCGCCTGCTTGGACGCTTCCGCGCCTGCTTGGACTCTTCCGCGCCTGGTTGGACGCTTCTGCGCCTGCTTCGACTCTTCCGCGCCTGCTTGGACTCTTCCGCGCCTGCTTGGACGCTTCCGCGCCTGCTTGGACGCTTCTGCGCATGTATGGATGCTTCCGCGCCTGCTTGGACGCTTCCGCGCCTGCTTGGACGCTTCCGCGACTGCTTGGACGCTTCCGCGCCTGCTTGCACGCTTTCGCGCCTGCTTGGACGCTTTCGCGCCTGATTGGACTCTTCTGCGCCTCCTTGCATTTTTCCGCGCCTGCTTGGACGCTTCCACGCCTGCTTGCACGCTTCCGCGCCAGCTTGGAGGCTACCGCGCCTGCTTGGACGCTTCCGCGCCTGCTTGCACAGTTCTGCGCCTGCTTGGACGCTTCCGGGTCTGCTTGGACGCTTCCGCGCCTGCTTGGACGCTTCCGCGCCTGCTTGGACGCTTCCGCGCCTGCTTGGACGCTTCCACGCCTGCTTGGACGCTTCCGCGCCTGCTTGGACGCTTCCGCGCCTGCTTGGACTCTTCCGCGCCTGGTTGGACGCTTCTGCGCCTGCTTCGACTCTTCCGCGCCTGCTTGGACTCTTCCGCGCCTGCTTGGACGCTTCCGCGCCTGCTTGGACGCTTCTGCGCATGTATGGATGCTTCCGCGCCTGCTTGGACGCTTCCGCGCCTGCTTGGACGCTTCCGCGACTGCTTGGACGCTTCCGCGCCTGCTTGCACGCTTCCGCGCCTGCTTGGACGCTTTCGCGCCTGATTGGACTCTTCTGCGCCTTCTTGCATGCTTCCGCCCCTACTTGAACGTTCTCGCGCCTGCCTGGACGCTTCCGCGCCTGCTTGGACGCTTCCGCGACAGCTTGGACGCTTCCGCGCCTGCTAGGACGCTCCCGCGGCTGCTTGGTCGCTTCCGCGCCTGCTTGGACTCTTCCGCGCCTTCTTGCACGGTTCCGCGCCTGCTTGGACTCTTCTGCGCCTGCTTGGACTCTTCCGCGCATGCTTGGACGCTTCCGCGCCTGCTTGGACGCTTCCGCGCCTGCTTGAACGCTTCCGCGCCTATATGGATGCTTCCGCGCCTGCTTGGACGCTTCGGCGCCTGCTTGGACTCTTCTGCTCCTTCTTGCATGCTTCCGCGCCTACTTGGACGTTTCCGCGCCTGCTTGGACGCTTCCGCGCCTGCTTGGACGCTTTCGCGCCTATATGGAGGCTTCCGCGCCTGCTTGGACGCTTCCGCGCCTGCTTGGACGCTTCCGCGCCTGCTTGGACGCTTCCGCGCCTATATGGATGCTTCCGCGCCTGCTTGGACGCTTCCGCGCCTGCTTGGACTCTTCCGCGCATGCTTGGACGCTTCCGCGCCTGCTTGGACGCTTCCGCGCCTATATGGATGCTTCCGCGCCTGCTTGGACGCTTCCGCGCCTGCTTGGACGTTTCCGCGCCTGCTTGGACGCTACCGCGCCTGCTTGGACGCTTCCGCGACTGCTTGGACGCTTCCGCGCCTGCTTGGACGCTACCGCGCCTGCTTGGACGCTTCCGCGACTGCTTGGACGCTTCCGCGCCTGCTTGGACGCTTCCGCGCCTGCTTGGACGCTTCCGCGCCTGCTTGGACGCTTTCGCGCTTGATTGGACTCTTCTGCGCCTTCTTGCATGCTTCCGCGCCTGATTGGACGCTTCCGCGCCTGCTTGGACGCTTCCGCGCCTGCTTGGACGCTTCCGCGCCTGCTTGGACGCTTCCGCGCCTGCTTGGACGCTTCCACGCCTGCTTGGACGCTTCCGCGCCTGCTTGGACGCTTCCGCGCCTGCTTGGACTCTTCCGCGCCTGGTTGGACGCTTCTGCGCCTGCTTCGACTCTTCCGCGCCTGCTTGGACTCTTCCGCGCCTGCTTGGACGCTTCCGCGCCTGCTTGGACGCTTCTGCGCATGTATGGATGCTTCCGCGCCTGCTTGGACGCTTCCGCGCCTGCTTGGACGCTTCCGCGACTTCTTGGACGCTTCCGCGCCTGCTTGGACGCTTCCGCGCCTGCTTGGACGCTTCCGCGCCTGCTTGGACGCTTCCACGCCTGCTTGGACGCTTCCGCGCCTGCTTGGACGCTTCCGCGCCTGCTTGGACTCTTCCGCGCCTGGTTGGACGCTTCTGCGCCTGTTTCGACTCTTCCGCGCCTGCTTGGACTCTTCCGCGCCTGGTTGGACGCTTCTGCGCCTGCTTCGACTCTTCTGCGCCTCCTTGCATTTTTCCGCGCCTGCTTGGACGCTTCCACGCCTGCTTGCACGCTTCCGCGCCAGCTTGGACGCTACCGCGCCTGCTTGGACGCTTCCGCGCCTGCTTGCACAGTTCTGCGCCTGCTTGGACGCTTCCGGGTCTGCTTGGACGCTTCCGCGCCTGCTTGGACGCTTCCGCGCCTGCTTGGACGCTTCCACGCCTGCTTGGACGCTTCCGCGCCTGCTTGGACGCTTCCGCGCCTGCTTGGACTCTTCCGCGCCTGGTTGGACGCTTCCACGCCTGCTTGGACGCTTCCACGCCTGCTTGGACGCTTCCGCGCCTGCTTGGACGCTTCCGCGCCTGCTTGGACTCTTCCGCGCCTGGTTGGACGCTTCTGCGCCTGCTTCGACTCTTCCGCGCCTGCTTGGACTCTTCCGCGCCTGCTTGGACGCTTCCGCGCCTGCTTGGACGCTTCTGCGCATGTATGGATGCTTCCGCGCCTGCTTGGACGCTTCCGCGCCTGCTTGGACGCTTCCGCGCCTATATGGATGCTTCCGCGCCTGCTTGGACGCTTCCGCGCCTGCTTGGACTCTTCCGCGCATGCTTGGACGCTTCCGCGCCTGCTTGGACGCTTCCGCGCCTATATGGATGCTTCCGCGCCTGCTTGGACGCTTCCGCGCCTGCTTGGACGCTTCCGCGCCTGCTTGGACGCTACCGCGCCTGCTTGGACGCTTCCGCGACTGCTTGGACGCTTCCGCGCCTGCTTGGACGCTACCGCGCCTGCTTGGACGCTTCCGCGACTGCTTGGACGCTTCCGCGCCTGCTTGGACGCTTCCGCGCCTGCTTGGACGCTTCCGCGCCTGCTTGGACGCTTTCGCGCTTGATTGGACTCTTCTGCGCCTTCTTGCATGCTTCCGCGCCTGATTGGACGCTTCCGCGCCTGCTTGGACGCTTCCGCGCCTGCTTGGACGCTTCCGCGCCTGCTTGGACGCTTCCGCGCCTGCTTGGACGCTTCCACGCCTGCTTGGACGCTTCCGCGCCTGCTTGGACGCTTCCGCGCCTGCTTGGACTCTTCCGCGCCTGGTTGGACGCTTCTGCGCCTGCTTCGACTCTTCCGCGCCTGCTTGGACTCTTCCGCGCCTGCTTGGACGCTTCCGCGCCTGCTTGGACGCTTCTGCGCATGTATGGATGCTTCCGCGCCTGCTTGGACGCTTCCGCGCCTGCTTGGACGCTTCCGCGACTTCTTGGACGCTTCCGCGCCTGCTTGGACGCTTCCGCGCCTGCTTGGACGCTTCCGCGCCTGCTTGGACGCTTCCACGCCTGCTTGGACGCTTCCGCGCCTGCTTGGACGCTTCCGCGCCTGCTTGGACTCTTCCGCGCCTGGTTGGACGCTTCTGCGCCTGTTTCGACTCTTCCGCGCCTGCTTGGACTCTTCCGCGCCTGGTTGGACGCTTCTGCGCCTGCTTCGACTCTTCTGCGCCTCCTTGCATTTTTCCGCGCCTGCTTGGACGCTTCCACGCCTGCTTGCACGCTTCCGCGCCAGCTTGGACGCTACCGCGCCTGCTTGGACGCTTCCGCGCCTGCTTGCACAGTTCTGCGCCTGCTTGGACGCTTCCGGGTCTGCTTGGACGCTTCCGCGCCTGCTTGGACGCTTCCGCGCCTGCTTGGACGCTTCCGCGCCTGCTTGGACGCTTCCACGCCTGCTTGGACGCTTCCGCGCCTGCTTGGACGCTTCCGCGCCTGCTTGGACTCTTCCGCGCCTGGTTGGACGCTTCTGCGCCTGCTTCGACTCTTCCGCGCCTGCTTGGACTCTTCCGCGCCTGCTTGGACGCTTCCGCGCCAGCTTGGACGCTACCGCGCCTGCTTGGACGCTTCCGCGCCTGCTTGCACAGTTCTGCGCCTGCTTGGACGCTTCCGGGTCTGCTTGGACGCTTCCGCGCCTGCTTGGACGCTTCCGCGCCTGCTTGGACGCTTCCGCGCCTGCTTGGACTCTTCCGCGCCTGCTTGGACGCTTCCGCGCCTGCTTGGACGTTTCCGCGCCTGCTTGGACTCCTCTGCGCCTTCTTGCATGCTTCCGCGCCTGCTTGGACGCTTCCGCGCCTGCATGGACGCTTCCGCGCCTGCTTGGACGCTTTCGCGCCTGCTTGGACGCTTCCGCACCTGCTTGGACTCTTCCACGCCTGCTTGGACGCTTCCGCGCCTGCTTGGACTCTTCTGCGCCTTCTTGCATGCTTCCGCGCCTGCTTGGACTTTTTCGCGCCTGATTGGATGCTTCCGCGCCTGCTTGCATGCTTCCGTTCCTGCTTGGACGCTTCCGCGCATGCTTGGACTCTTCTGCGCCTTCTTGCATGCTTCCGCGCCTGCTTGGACTTTTTCGCGCCTGATTGGATGCTTCCGCGCCTGCTTGCATGCTTCCGTTCCTGCTTGGACGCTTCCGCGCATGCTTGGACTCTTCTGCGCCTCCTTGCATTTTTCCGCGCCTGCTTGGACGCTTCCACGCCTGCTTGCACGCTTCCGCGCCAGCTTGGACGCTACCGCGCCTGCTTGGACGCTTCCGCGCCTGCTTGCACAGTTCTGCGCCTGCTTGGACGCTTCCGGGTCTGCTTGGACGCTTCCGCGCCTGCTTGGACGCTTCCGCGCCTGCTTGGACGCTTCCGCGCCTGCTTGGACGCTTCCACGCCTGCTTGGACGCTTCCGCGCCTGCTTGGACGCTTCCGCGCCTGCTTGGACTCTTCCGCGCCTGGTTGGACGCTTCCGCGCCTGCTTGGGCTCTTCTGCGCCTTCTTGCATGCTTCCGCGGCTGCTTGGACGTTTCCGCGCTTGCTTGGACGTTACCGCGCCTGGTTGGACGCTACCGCGCCTGCTTGGACGCTTCCGCGCCTGCTTGGACGCTACCGCGCCTGCTTGGACGCTTCCGCGCCTGCTTGGACGCTACCGCGCCTGCTTGGACGCTTCCGCGCCTGCTTGGGCTCTTCTGCGCCTTCTTGCATGCTTCCGCGGCTGCTTGGACGTTTCCGCGCTTGCTTGGACGTTACCGCGCCTGGTTGGACGCTACCGCGCCTGCTTGGACGCTTCCGCGCCTGCTTGGACCCTTCTGCGCCTTCTTGCATGCTTCCGCGGCTGCTTGGACGTTTCCATGCCTGCCTGGACAGTACCGCGCCTGCTTGGACGCTTCCGCGACTGCTTGGACGCTACCGCGCCTGCTTGGACGCTTCCGCGACTGCTTGGACGCTTCCGCGCCTGCTTGGACCCTTCTGCGCCTTCTTGCATGCTTCCGCGGCTGCTTGGACGTTTCCATGCCTGCCTGGACACTACCGCGCCTGCTTGGACGCTTCCGCGATTGCTTGGACGCTACCGCGCCTGCTTGGACGCTTCCGCGACTGCTTGGACGCTTCCGCGCCTGCTTGGACTCTTCTGCGTCTTCTTGCATGCTTCCGCGCCTGCTTGGACGTTTTCGCGCCTGCTTGGACGCTGCCGCGCCTGGTTGGACGTTTCCACGCCTGCATGGACGCTACCGCGCCTGCTTGGACGCTACTGCGCCTGCTTGGACGCTTCCGCGACTGCTTGGACCCTTCTGCGTCTTCTTGCATGCTTCCCCGCCTGCTTGGACGCTTCCGCGCCTGCTTGGACTCTTCTGCGTCTTCTTGCATGCTTCCGCGCCTGCTTGGACGTTTCCGCGCCTGCTTGGACGTTACCGCGCCTGCTTGGCCGCTTCCGCGACTGCTTGGTAGGTTCCGCGCCTGCTTGGACGCTACCGCGCCTGCTTGGACGCTTCCGCGCCTGCTTGGACGCTTCCGCGCCTGCTTGGACGGTTCCGCGCCTGCTTGGACGCTTCCACGCCTGCTTGGACGCTTCCGCGCCTGCTTGGACGCTTCCGCGCCTGCTTGGACTCTTCCGCGCCTGGTTGGACGCTTCTGCGCCTGTTTCGACTCTTCCGCGCCTGCTTGGACTCTTCCGCGCCTGGTTGGACGCTTCTGCGCCTGCTTCGACTCTTCTGCGCCTCCTTGCATTTTTCCGCGCCTGCTTGGACGCTTCCACGCCTGCTTGCACGCTTCCGCGCCAGCTTGGACGCTACCGCGCCTGCTTGGACGCTTCCGCGCCTGCTTGCACAGTTCTGCGCCTGCTTGGACGCTTCCGGGTCTGCTTGGACGCTTCCGCGCCTGCTTGGACGCTTCCGCGCCTGCTTGGACGCTTCCGCGCCTGCTTGGACGCTTCCACGCCTGCTTGGACGCTTCCGCGCCTGCTTGGACGCTTCCGCGCCTGCTTGGACTCTTCCGCGCCTGGTTGGACGCTTCTGCGCCTGCTTCGACTCTTCCGCGCCTGCTTGGACTCTTCCGCGCCTGCTTGGTCGATTCCGCGTCTGCTTGGACGCTTCTGCGCATGTATGGATGCTTCCGCGCCTGCTTGGACGCTTCCGCGCCTGCTTGGACGCTTCCGCGACTGCTTGGACGCTTCCGCGCCTGCTTGCACGCTTTCGCGCCTGCTTGGACGCTTCCGCGCCTGCTTGGACGCTTCCACGCCTGCTTGGACGCTTCCGCGCCTGCTTGGACGCTTCCGCGCCTGCTTGGACTCTTCCGCGCCTGGTTGGACGCTTCTGCGCCTGCTTCGACTCTTCCGCGCCTGCTTGGACTCTTCCGCGCCTGCTTGGACGCTTCCGCGCCTGCTTGGACGTTTCCGCGCCTGCTTGGACTCCTCTGCGCCTTCTTGCATGCTTCCGCGCCTGCTTGGACGCTTCCGCGCCTGCATGGACGCTTCCGCGCCAGCTTGGACGCTTTCGCGCCTGCTTGGACGCTTCCGCGCCTGCTTGGACTCTTCCACGCCTGCTTGGACGCTTCCGCGCCTGCTTGGACTCTTCTGCGCCTTCTTGCATGCTTCCGCGCCTGCTTGGACTTTTTCGCGCCTGATTGGATGCTTCCGCGCCTGCTTGCATGCTTCCGTTCCTGCTTGGACGCTTCCGCGCATGCTTGGACTCTTCTGCTCCTTCTTGCATGCTTCCGCGCCTGCTTGGACGCTACTGCGCTTGCTTGGACGCTTCCGCGACTGCTTGGACGCTTCCGCGCCTACTTGGACGCTTCCGCGCCTGCTTCGACTCTTCCGCGCCTGCTTGGACTCTTCCGCGCCTGCTTGGTCGATTCCGCGTCTGCTTGGACGCTTCTGCGCATGTATGGATGCTTCCGCGCCTGCTTGGACGCTTCCGCGCCTGCTTGGACGCTTCCGCGACTGCTTGGACGCTTCCGCGCCTGCTTGCACGCTTTCGCGCCTGCTTGGACGCTTCCGCGCCTGCTTGGACGCTTCCACGCCTGCTTGGACGCTTCCGCGCCTGCTTGGACGCTTCCGCGCCTGCTTGGACTCTTCCGCGCCTGGTTGGACGCTTCTGCGCCTGCTTCGACTCTTCCGCGCCTGCTTGGACTCTTCCGCGCCTGCTTGGACGCTTCCGCGCCTGCTTGGACGTTTCCGCGCCTGCTTGGACTCCTCTGCGCCTTCTTGCATGCTTCCGCGCCTGCTTGGACGCTTCCGCGCCTGCATGGACGCTTCCGCGCCAGCTTGGACGCTTTCGCGCCTGCTTGGACGCTTCCGCGCCTGCTTGGACTCTTCCACGCCTGCTTGGACGCTTCCGCGCCTGCTTGGACTCTTCTGCGCCTTCTTGCATGCTTCCGCGCCTGCTTGGACTTTTTCGCGCCTGATTGGATGCTTCCGCGCCTGCTTGCATGCTTCCGTTCCTGCTTGGACGCTTCCGCGCATGCTTGGACTCTTCTGCTCCTTCTTGCATGCTTCCGCGCCTGCTTGGACGCTACTGCGCTTGCTTGGACGCTTCCGCGACTGCTTGGACGCTTCCGCGCCTACTTGGACGCTTCCGCGACTGCTTGGACGCTTCCGCGCCTGCTTGGACTCTTCTGCGCCTTCTTGCATGCTATCCCGCCTGCTTGGACGCTTCCGCGCCTGCTTGCACGGTTCTGCGCCTGCTTGGACGTTTCCGCGCCTGCTTGGACGCTTCCGCGCCTGCTTGGACTCTTCCACGCCTGCTTGGACGCTTCCGCGCCTGCTTGGACTCTTCTGCACCTGCTTGGACTCTTCTGCGCCTTCTTGCATGCTTCCGCGCCTGCTTGGACGTTTCCGCGCCTGCTTGGACTCCTCTGCGCCTTCTTGCATGCTTCCGCGCCTGCTTGGACGCTTCCGCGCCTGCATGGACGCTTCCGCGCCAGCTTGGACGCTTTCGCGCCTGCTTGGACGCTTCCGCGCCTGCTTGGACTCTTCCACGCCTGCTTGGACGCTTCCGCGCCTGCTTGGACTCTTCTGCGCCTTCTTGCATGCTTCCGCGACTGCTTGGACGCTTTCGCGCCTGCTTGGACGCTTCCGCGCCTGCTTGGACTCTTCCACGCCTGCTTGGACGCTTCCGCGCCTGCTTGGACTCTTCTGCGCCTTCTTGCATGCTTCCGCGCCTGCTTGGACTTTTTCGCGCCTGATTGGATGCTTCCGCGCCTGCTTGCATGCTTCCGTTCCTGCTTGGACGCTTCCGCGCATGCTTGGACTCTTCTGCTCCTTCTTGCATGCTTCCGCGCCTGCTTGGACGCTACTGCGCTTGCTTGGACGCTTCCGCGACTGCTTGGACGCTTCCGCGCCTACTTGGACGCTTCCGCGCCTGCTTCGACTCTTCCGCGCCTGCTTGGACTCTTCCGCGCCTGCTTGGTCGATTCCGCGTCTGCTTGGACGCTTCTGCGCATGTATGGATGCTTCCGCGCCTGCTTGGACGCTTCCGCGCCTGCTTGGACGCTTCCGCGACTGCTTGGACGCTTCCGCGCCTGCTTGCACGCTTTCGCGCCTGCTTGGACGCTTCCGCGCCTGCTTGGACGCTTCCACGCCTGCTTGGACGCTTCCGCGCCTGCTTGGACGCTTCCGCGCCTGCTTGGACTCTTCCGCGCCTGGTTGGACGCTTCTGCGCCTGCTTCGACTCTTCCGCGCCTGCTTGGACTCTTCTGCGTCTTCTTGCATGCTTCCCCGCCTGCTTGGACGCTTCCGCGCCTGCTTGGACTCTTCTGCGTCTTCTTGCATGCTTCCGCGCCTGCTTGGACGTTTCCGCGCCTGTTTGGACGCTACCGCGCCTGCTTGGACGTTACCGCGCCAGCTTGGACGCTTCCGCGCATGCTTGGACTCTTCTGCTCCTTCTTGCATGCTTCCGCGCCTGCTTGGACGCTACTGCGCCTGCTTGGACGCTACTGCGCCTGCTTGGACGCTTCCGCGACTGCTTGGACCCTTCTGCGTCTTCTTGCATGCTTCCCCGCCTGCTTGGACGCTTCCGCGCCTGCTTGGACTCTTCTGCGTCTTCTTGCATGCTTCCGCGCCTGCTTGGACGTTTCCGCGCCTGCTTGGACGTTACCGCGCCTGCTTGGCCGCTTCCGCGACTGCTTGGACGGTTCCGCGCCTGCATGGACGCTACCGCGCCTGCTTGGACGCTACCGCGCCTGCTTGGACGCTTCCGCGCCTTCTTGCATGCTTCCGCGCCTACTTGGACGTTTCCGCGCCTGCTTGGACGCTTCCGCGCCTGCTTGCATGCTTCCCCGCCTGCTTGGACGTTTCCGCGCCTGCTTGGACTCTTCTGTGACTTCTTGCATGCTTCCGCGCCTGCTTGGACGTTTTCGCGCCTGCTTGGACGCTGCCGCGCCTGGTTGGACGTTTCCACGCCTGCATGGACGCTACCGCGCCTGCTTGGACGCTACTGCGCCTGCTTGGACGCTTCCGCGACTGCTTGGACCCTTCTGCGTCTTCTTGCATACTTCCCCGCCTGCTTGGACGCTTCCGCGCCTGCTTGGACTCTTCTGCGTCTTCTTGCATGCTTCCGCGCCTGCTTGGACGTTTCCGCGCCTGCTTGGACGTTACCGCGCCTGCTTGGCCGCTTCCGCGACTGCTTGGACGGTTCCGCGCCTGCTTGGACGCTACCGCGCCTGCTTGGACGCTTCCGCGCCTGCTTGCACGGTTCTGCGCCTGCTTGGACGCTTCCGCGCCTGCTTGGACGCTTCCGCGCCTGCTTGGACGCTTCCGCGCCTGCTTGGACTCTTCTGCGCCTTCTTGCATGCTTCCGCGCCTACTTGGACGTTTCCGCGCCTGCTTGGACGCTTTCGCGCCTGCTTGGACGCTTCCACGCTTGCTTGGACGCTTCCGCGCCTGCTCGCACGGTTCCGCGCCTGCTTGGACGCTTCCGCGCCTACCTGTTCGCTTTCGCGCCTGCTTGGTCGCTTCCGCGGTTGCTTGGACGCTTCCGCGCCTGCTTGGACGTTTCCGCGCCTGCTTGAACGCTACCGCGCCTGCTTGCACGGTTCCGCGCCTGTAAGGATGCTTCCGCGCCTGCTTGGACGCTTCCGCGCCTGCTTGGACGCGTCCGCGCCTGCTTGCACGGTTCCGCGCCTGCTTGGTCGCTTCCGCGGCTGCTTGGGGGATCCCGCGCCTGCTTGGACGCTACCGCGCCTGCTTGGACGCTTCCGCGACTGCTTGAACGCTTCCGCGCCTGCTTGGATGCTTCCGCGCCTGCTTGGACGCTTCCGCGCCTGCTTGGACGCTTCCGCGCCTGTTTGGACGCTTCCGCGACTGCTTGGACGCTTCCGCGCCTGCTTGGATGCTTCCGCGCCTGCTTGGACGCTTCCGCGCCTGTTTGGACGCTACCGCGCCTACTTGGACGCTTCCGCGCCTGCTTGGACGCTTTCGCCCCTGCTTGGACGCTTCCGCGCCTGTTGGACGCTTCCGCGCCTGCTTGGACGGTTCCGCGCCTGCTTGGACGCTTCCGCGACTACTTGGACGCTTCCGCGCCTGCTTGGACTCTTCTGCGTCTTCTTGCATGCATCCGCGCCTGCTTGGACGTTTCCGCGCTTGCTTGGACGTTACCGCGCCTGGTTGGACGCTACCGGGCCTGCTTGGACGCTTCCGCGCCTGCTTGGACTCTTCTGCGCCTTCTTGCATGCTTCCGCGGCTGCTTGGACGTTTCCATGCCTGCCTGGACACTACCGCGCCTGCTTGGACGCTTCCGCGACTGCTTGGACGCTACCGCGCCTGCTTGGACGCTTCCGCGACTGCTTGGACGCTTCCGCGCCTGCTTGGACTCTTCTGCGTCTTCTTGCATGCTTCCGCGCCTACTTGGACGTTTCCGCGCCTGCTTGGACGCTTCCGCGCCTGCTTGGACGCTTCCGCGCCTGCTTGGGCTCTTCTGCGCCTTCTTGCATGCTTCCGCGGCTGCTTGGACGTTTCCATGCCTGCCTGGACACTACCGCGCCTGCTTGGACGTTTCCGCGCCTGCTTGGACGCTTCCCCGCCTGCTTGCACGGTTCAAAGCCAGCTTGGACGCTTTCACGCCTGCTTGCACGCTTCCGCGCATGCTTGGACGCTTCCGAGCCTGCTTGGACGCTTCAGCGACTGCTTGGACGCTTCCGCGCCTGCTTGGACTCTTCTGCGCCTTCTTGCATGCTTCCGCGCCTACTTGGACGTTTCCGCGCCTGCTTGGACGCTTCCGCGCCTGCTTGGACGCTTCCGCGACTGCTTGGATGCTTCCGCGCCTGCTTGGACGCTACCGCGCCAGCTTGGACGCTTCAACGACTGCTTGGACGCTTCCGCGCCTGCTTGGACTCTTCTGCGCCTTCTTGCATGCTTCCGCGCCTACTTGGACGTTTCCGCGCCTGCTTGGACGCTTTCGCGCCTGCTTGGACGCTTCCACGCTTGCTTGGACGCTTCCGCGCCTGCTCGCACGGTTCCGCGCCTGCTTGGACGCTTCCGCGCCTACCTGTTCGCTTTCGCGCCTGCTTGGTCGCTTCCGCGGTTGCTTGGACGCTTCCGCGCCTGCTTGGACGTTTCCGCGCCTGCTTGAACGCTACCGCGCCTGCTTGCACGGTTCCGCGCCTGTAAGGATGCTTCCGCGCCTGCTTGGACGCTTCCGCGCCTGCTTGGACGCGTCCGCGCCTGCTTGCACGGTTCCGCGCCTGCTTGGTCGCTTCCGCGGCTGCTTGGGGGATCCCGCGCCTGCTTGGACGCTACCGCGCCTGCTTGGACGCTTCCGCGACTGCTTGAACGCTTCCGCGCCTGCTTGGATGCTTCCGCGCCTGCTTGGACGCTTCCGCGCCTGCTTGGACGCTTCCGCGCCTGTTTGGACGCTTCCGCGACTGCTTGGACGCTTCCGCGCCTGCTTGGATGCTTCCGCGCCTGCTTGGACGCTTCCGCGCCTGTTTGGACGCTACCGCGCCTACTTGGACGCTTCCGCGCCTGCTTGGACGCTTTCGCCCCTGCTTGGACGCTTCCGCGCCTGTTGGACGCTTCCGCGCCTGCTTGGACGGTTCCGCGCCTGCTTGGACGCTTCCGCGACTACTTGGACGCTTCCGCGCCTGCTTGGACTCTTCTGCGTCTTCTTGCATGCATCCGCGCCTGCTTGGACGTTTCCGCGCTTGCTTGGACGTTACCGCGCCTGGTTGGACGCTACCGGGCCTGCTTGGACGCTTCCGCGCCTTCTTGGACTCTTCTGCGCCTGCTTGGACGCTTCCGCGCCTGCGTGCATGCTTCCCCGCCTGCTTGGACGCTTCCGCGCCTGCTTGGACGCTTCCGCGACTGCTTGGACGCTTCCGAGCCTGCTTGGACGCTTCAGCGACTGCTTGGACGCTTCCGCGCCTGCTTGGACTCTTCTGCGCCTTCTTGCATGCTTCCGCGCCTACTTGGACGTTTCCGCGCCTGCTTGGACGCTTCCGCGCCTGCTTGGACGCTTCCGCGACTGCTTGGATGCTTCCGCGCCTGCTTGGACGCTACCGCGCCAGCTTGGACGCTTCAACGACTGCTTGGACGCTTCCGCGCCTGCTTGGACTCTTCTGCGCCTTCTTGCATGCTTCCGCGCCTACTTGGACGTTTCCGCGCCTGCTTGGACGCTTTCGCGCCTGCTTGGACGCTTCCGCGCTTGCTTGGACGCTTCCGCGCCTGCTCGCACGGTACCGCGCCTGCTTGGACGCTTCCGCGCCTACCTGTTCGCTTTCGCGCCTGCTTGGTCGCTTCCGCGGCTGCTTGGACGCTTCCGCGCCTGCTTGGACGTTTCCGCGCCTGCTTGGACGCTTCCGCGCCTGCTTGGACGCTTCCGCGCCTGCTTGGACTCTTCTGCGCCTTCTTGCATGCTTCCGCGCCTACTTGGACGTTTCCGCGCCTGCTTGGACTCTTCCTCGCCTGCTTGGACGTTTCCGCGCCTGCTTGGACGCTACCGCGCCTGCTTGCACGGTTCCGCGCCTGTAAGGATGCTTCCGCGCCTGCTTGGACGCTTCCGCGCCTCCCTGTTCGCTGTCGCGCCTGCTTGGTCGCTTCCGCGGCTGCTTGGACGCTTCCGCGCCTGCTTGGACGCTTCCGCGCCTACTTGGACTCTTCCACGCCTGCTTGGACGTTTCCGCGCCTGCTTGAACGCTACCGCGCCTGCTTGCACGGTTCCGCGCCTGTAAGGATGCTTCCGCGCCAGCTTGGACGCTTCCGCGCCTGCTTGGACGCTTCCGCGCCTGCTTGGACGCTTCCGCGCCTGCTTGCACGGTTCCGCGCCTGCTTGCACGGTTCCGCGCCTGCTTGGTCGCTTCCGCGGCTGTTTGGGGGATCCCGCGCCTGCTTGGACGCTTCCGCGACTGCTTGAACGCTTCCGCGCCTGCTTGGATGCTTCCGCGCCTGCTTGGACGCTTCCGCGCCTGCTTGGACGCTTCCGCGCCTGTTTGGAAGCTTCCGCGACTGCTTGGACGCTTCCGCGCCTGCTTGGATGCTTCCGCGCCTGCTTGGACGCTTCCGCGCCTGCTTGGACGCTTCCGCGCCTGTTTGGACGCTACCGCGCCTGCTTGGACGCTTCCGCGCCTGCTTGGACGCTTCCGCGCCTGCTTGGACGCTTCCGCGCCTGCTTGGACGCTACCGCGCCTGCTTGGACGCTTCCGCGCCTGCTTGGACGCTACCGCGGCTGCTTGGACGCTTCCGCGCCTGCTTGGACGCTTCCGCGCCTGCTTGGACGTTTCCGCGCCTGCTTGGACTCTTCCACGCCTGCTTGGATGCTACCGCGCCTGCTTGGACGTTTCCGCGCCTGCTTGGACACTACCGCGACTGCTTGGACGCTTCCGCGCCTGCTTGGACGTTTCCGCGCCTGCTTGGACGCTTCCGCGCCTGCTTGGACGCTACCGCGCCTGCTTGGACGCTTCCGCGCCTGCTTGGACGTTTCCGCGCCTGCTTGGACGCTTCCGCGCCTGCTTGGACGCTTCCGCGCCTGCTTGGACGCTTCCGCGCCTGCTTGGACGCTACCGCGCCTGCTTGGACGCTTCCGCGCCTGCTTGGACGCTACCGCGGCTGCTTGGACGCTTCCGCGCCTGCTTGGACGCTTCCGCGCCTGCTTGGACGTTTCCGCGCCTGCTTGGACTCTTCCACGCCTGCTTGGATGCTACCGCGCCTGCTTGGACGCTACCGAGCCTGCTTGAACGCTTTCGCGCCTGCTTGGACGTTTCCGCGCCTGCTTGGACTCTTCCACGCCTGCTTGGATGCTACCGCGCCTGCTTGGACGTTTCCGCGCCTGCTTGGACGCTACCGCGACTGCTTGGACGCTTCCGCGCCTGCTTGCATGCTTCCGCGCCTGCTTGGACGCTTCCGCGCCTGCTTGGACTCTTCCACGCCTGCTTGGACGCTTCCGCGACTGCTTGGATGCTTCCGCGCCTGCTTGGACGCTTCTGCGTCTTATTGCATGCTTCCGCGCCTGCTTGGACGTTTCCGCGCCTGCTTGGAAGCTACCGCGCCTGCTTGGACGCTTCCGCGACTGCTAGGACGCTTCCGCGCCTGCTTGGACTCTTCTGCGCCTTCTTGGACTCTTCTGCGCCTGCTTGGACGCTTCCGCGCCTGCGTGCATGCTTCCCCGCCTGCTTGGACGCTTCCGCGCCTGCTTGGACGCTTCCGCGACTGCTTGGACGCTACCGCGCCTGCTTGGACGCTGCCGCGACTGCTTGGACACTACCGCGCCTGCCTGGACGCTTCCGCGCCTTCTTGCATGCTTCCGCCCCTACTTGGACGTTCTCGCGCCTGCCTGGACGCTTCCGCGCCTTCTTGCATGCTTCCGCCCCTACTTGGACGTTCTCGCGCCTGCTTGGACTCTTCCGCGCCTGCTTGGACGCTTCCGCGCCTGTTTGGACGCTTCCGCGACTGCTTGGACGCTTCCGCGCCTGCTTGGATGCTTCCGCGCCTGCTTGGACGCTTCCGCGCCTGCTTGGACGCTTCCGCGCCTGTTTGGACGCTACCGCGCCTGCTTGGACGCTTCCGCGCCTGCTTGGACGCTTCCGCGCCTGCTTGGACGCTTCCGCGCCTGCTTGGACGCTACCGCGCCTGCTTGGACGTTTCCGCGCCTGCTTGGACTCTTCCACGCCTGCTTGGATGCTACCGCGCCTGCTTGGACGCTTCCGCGCCTGCTTGGACGTTTCCGCGCCTGCTTGGACGCTACCGCGCCTGCTTGGACGCTTCCGCGACTGCTAGGACGCTTCCGCGCCTGCTTGGACTCTTCTGCGCCTTCTTGGACTCTTCTGCGCCTGCTTGGACGCTTCCGCGCCTGCGTGCATGCTTCCCCGCCTGCTTGGACGCTTCCGCGCCTGCTTGGACGCTTCCGCGACTGCTTGGACGCTACCGCGCCTGCTTGGACGCTGCCGCGACTGCTTGGACACTACCGCGCCTGCTTGGACGCTTCCGCGCCTGCTTGGACGCTTCCGCGACTGCTTGGACGCTTCCGCGCCTGCTTGCACGCTTTCGCGCCTGCTTGGACGCTTCCGCGCCTGCTTGGACGCTTCCACGCCTGCTTGGACGCTTCCGCGCCTGCTTGGACGCTTCCGCGCCTGCTTGGACTCTTCCGCGCCTGGTTGGACGCTTCTGCGCCTGCTTCGACTCTTCCGCGCCTGCTTGGACTCTTCCGCGCCTGCTTCGACGCTTCCGCGCCTGCTTGGACGTTTCCGCGCCTGCTTGGACTCCTCTGCGCCTTCTTGCATGCTTCCGCGCCTGCTTGGACGCTTCCGCGCCTGCTTGGACGCTTCCGCGCCTGCTTGGACGTTTCCACGCCTGCATGGACGCTACCGCGCCTGCTTGGACGCTACTGCGCCTGCTTGGACGCTTCCGCGACTGCTTGGACCCTTCTGCGTCTTCTTGCATGCTTCCCCGCCTGCTTGGACGCTTCCGCGCCTGCTTGGACTCTTCTGCGTCTTCTTGCATGCTTCCGCGCCTGCTTGGACGTTTCCGCGCCTGCTTGGACGTTACCGCGCCTGCTTGGCCGCTTCCGCGACTGCTTGGACGGTTCCGCGCCTGCTTGGACGCTACCGCGCCTGCTTGGACGCTTCCGCGCCTGCTTGCACGGTTCTGCGCCTGCTTGGACGCTTCCGCGCCTGCTTGGACGCTTCCGCGCCTGCTTGGATGCCTCCGCGCCTGCTTGGACGCTTCCGCGCCTGTTTGGACGCTACCGCGCCTGCTTGGACGCTTCCGCGCCTGCTTGGACGCTTTCGCGCCTGCTTGGACGCTTCCGCGCCTGTTGGACGCTTCCGCGCCTGCTTGGACGGTTCCGCGCCTGCTTGGACGCTTCCGCGACTGCTTGGACGCTTCCGCGCCTGCTTGGACTCTTCTGCGTCTTCTTGCATGCATCCGCGCCTGCTTGGACGTTTCCGCGCTTGCTTGGACGTTACCGCGCCTGGTTGGACGCTACCGCGCCTGCTTGGACGCTTCCGCGCCTGCTTGGACTCTTCTGCGCCTTCTTGCATGCTTCCGCGGCTGCTTGGACGTTTCCATGCCTGCCTGGACACTACCGCGCCTGCTTGGACGCTTCCGCGACTGCTTGGACGCTACCGCGCCTGCTTGGACGCTTCCGCGACTGCTTGGACGCTTCCGCGCCTGCTTGGACTCTTCTGCGTCTTCTTGCATGCTTCCGCGCCTACTTGGACGTTTCCGCGCCTGCTTGGACGCTTCCGCGCCTGCTTGGACGGTTCCGCGCCTGCTTGGACGCTACCGCGCCTGCTTGGACGCTTCCGCGCCTGCTTGGACGCTTCCGCGCCTGCTTGGACGCTTCCGCGCCTGCTTGGACGCTTCCACGCCTGCTTGGACGCTTCCGCGCCTGCTTGGACTCTTCTGCGCCTTCTTGCATGCTTCCGCGGCTGCTTGGACGTTTCCATGCCTGCCTGGACACTACCGCGCCTGCTTGGACGCTTCCGCGACTGCTTGGACGCTACCGCGCCTGCTTGGACGCTTCCGCGACTGCTTGGACGCTTCCGCGACTGCTTGGACCCTTCTGCGTCTTCTTGCATGCTTCCCCGCCTGCTTGGACGCTTCCGCGCCTGCTTGGACTCTTCTGCGTCTTCTTGCATGCTTCCGCGCCTGCTTGGACGTTTCCGCGCCTGCTTGGACGTTACCGCGCCTGCTTGGCCGCTTCCGCGACTGCTTGGACGGTTCCGCGCCTGCTTGGACGCTACCGCGCCTGCTTGGACGCTTCCGCGCCTGCTTGGACGCTTCCGCGCCTGCTTGGACGCTTCCGCGCCTGCTTGGACGCTTCCACGCCTGCTTGGACGCTTCCGCGCCTGCTTGGACGCTTCCGCGCCTGCATGGACGCTTCCGCGCCTGCTTGGACGCTTTCGCGCCTGCTTGGACGCTTCCGCGCCTGCTTGGACTCTTCCACGCCTGCTTGGACGCTTCCGCGCCTGCTTGGACTCTTCTGCGCCTTCTTGCATGCTTCCGCGCCTGCTTGGACTTTTTCGCGCCTGATTGGATGCTTCCGCGCCTGCTTGCATGCTTCCGTTCCTGCTTGGACGCTTCCGCGCATGCTTGGACTCTTCTGCTCCTTCTTGCATGCTTCCGCGCCTGCTTGGACGCTACTGCGCTTGCTTGGACGCTTCCGCGACTGCTTGGACGCTTCCGCGCCTACTTGGATGCTTCCGCGACTGCTTGGACGCTTCCGCGCCTGCTTGGACTCTTCTGCGCCTTCTTGCATGCTATCCCGCCTGCTTGGACGCTTCCGCGCCTGCTTGCACGGTTCTGCGCCTGCTTGCATGCTTCCCCGCCTGCTTAGACGCTTCCGCGCCTGCTTGGACTCTTCTGCGTCTTCTTGCATGCTACCGCGCCTGCTTGGACGTTTCCGCGCCTGCTTGGACGCTTCCGCGCTTGCTTGGACGCTTCCGCGACTGCTTGGACGCTTCCGCGCATGCTTGGACTCTTCTGCTCCTTCTTGCATGCTTCCGCGCCTGCTTGGACGCTACTGCGCCTGCTTGGACGCTACTGCGCCTGCTTGGACGCTTCCGCGACTGCTTGGACCCTTCTGCGTCTTCTTGCATGCTTCCCCGCCTGCTTGGACGCTTCCGCGCCTGCTTGGACTCTTCTGCGTCTTCTTGCATGCTTCCGCGCCTGCTTGGACGTTTCCGCGCCTGTTTGGACGCTACCGCGCCTGCTTGGACGTTACCGCGCCAGCTTGGACGCTTCCGCGCATGCTTGGACTCTTCTGCTCCTTCTTGCATGCTTCCGCGCCTGCTTGGACGCTACTGCGCCTGCTTGGACGCTACTGCGCCTGCTTGGACGCTTCCGCGACGGCTTGGACCCTTCTGCGTCTTCTTGCATGCTTCCCCGCCTGCTTGGACGCTTCCGCGCCTGCTTGGACTCTTCTGCGTCTTCTTGCATGCTTCCGCGCCTGCTTGGACGTTTCCGCGCCTGCTTGGACGTTACCGCGCCTGCTTGGCCGCTTCCGCGACTGCTTGGACGGTTCCGCGCCTGCATGGACGCTACCGCGCCTGCTTGGACGCTACCGCGCCTGCTTGGACGCTTCCGCGCCTTCTTGCATGCTTCCGCGCCTACTTGGACGTTTCCGCGCCTGCTTGGACGCTTCCGCGCCTGCTTGCATGCTTCCCCGCCTGCTTGGACGTTTCCGCGCCTGCTTGGACTCTTCTGTGACTTCTTGCATGCTTCCGCGCCTGCTTGGACGTTTTCGCGCCTGCTTGGACGCTGCCGCGCCTGGTTGGACGTTTCCACGCCTGCATGGACGCTACCGCGCCTGCTTGGACGCTTCCGCGACTGCTTGGACGCTTCCGCGCCTGCTTGGTCTCTTCTGCGTCTTCTTGCATGCTTCCGCGCCTACTTGGACGTTTCCGCGCCTGCTTGGACGCTTCCGCGGCTGCTTGGACGCTTCCGCGCCTGCTTGGGCTCTTCTGCGCCTTCTTGCATGCTTCCCCGCCTGCTTGGACGCTTCCGCGCCTGCTTGGACTCTTCTGCGTCTTCTTGCATGCTTCCGCGCCTGCTTGGACGTTTTCGCGCCTGCTTGGACGCTGCCGCGCCTGGTTGGACGTTTCCACGCCTGCATGGACGCTACCGCGCCTGCTTGGACGCTATTGCGCCTGCTTGCACGCTTCCGCGACTGCTTGGACCCTTCTGCGTCTTCTTGCATGCTTCCCCGCCTGTTTGGACGCTTCCGCGCCTGCTTGGACTCTTCTGCGTCTTCTTGCATGCTTCCGCGCCTGCTTGGACGTTTCCGCGCCTGCTTGGACGTTACCGCGCCTCTTTGGCCGCTTCCGCGGCTGCTTGGACGGTTCCGCGCCTGCTTGGACGCTACCGCGCCTGCTTGGACGCTTCCGCGCCTGCTTGGACGCTTCCGCGCCTGCTTGGACGCTTCCGCGCCTGCTTGGACGCTTCCACGCCTGCTTGGACGCTTCCGCGCCTGCTTGGACGCTTCCGCGCCTGCTTGGACTCTTCCGCGCCTGGTTGGACGCTTCTGCGCCTGTTTCGACTCTTCCGCGCCTGCTTGGACTCTTCCGCGCCTGGTTGGACGCTTCTGCGCCTGCTTCGACTCTTCTGCGCCTCCTTGCATTTTTCCGCGCCTGCTTGGACGCTTCCACGCCTGCTTGCACGCTTCCGCGCCAGCTTGGACGCTACCGCGCCTGCTTGGACGCTTCCGCGCCTGCTTGCACAGTTCTGCGCCTGCTTGGACGCTTCCGGGTCTGCTTGGACGCTTCCGCGCCTGCTTGGACGCTTCCGCGCCTGCTTGGACGCTTCCGCGCCTGCTTGGACGCTTCCACGCCTGCTTGGACGCTTCCGCGCCTGCTTGGACGCTTCCGCGCCTGCTTGGACTCTTCCGCGCCTGGTTGGACGCTTCTGCGCCTGCTTCGACTCTTCCGCGCCTGCTTGGACTCTTCCGCGCCTGCTTGGTCGCTTCCGCGTCTGCTTGGACGCTTCTGCGCATGTATGGATGCTTCCGCGCCTGCTTGGACGCTTCCGCGCCTGCTTGGACGCTTCCGCGACTGCTTGGACGCTTCCGCGCCTGCTTGCACGCTTTCGCGCCTGCTTGGACGCTTCCGCGCCTGCTTGGACGCTTCCACGCCTGCTTGGACGCTTCCGCGCCTGCTTGGACGCTTCCGCGCCTGCTTGGACTCTTCCGCGCCTGGTTGGACGCTTCTGCGCCTGCTTCGACTCTTCCGCGCCTGCTTGGACTCTTCCGCGCCTGCTTGGACGCTTCCGCGCCTGCTTGGACGTTTCCGCGCCTGCTTGGACTCCTCTGCGCCTTCTTGCATGCTTCCGCCCCTACTTGGACGTTCTCGCGCCTGCCTGGACGCTTCCGCGCCTTCTTGCATGCTTCCGCCCCTACTTGGACGTTCTCGCGCCTGCTTGGACTCTTCCGCGCCTGCTTGGACGCTTCCGCGCCTGTTTGGACGCTTCCGCGACTGCTTGGACGCTTCCGCGCCTGCTTGGATGCTTCCGCGCCTGCTTGGACGCTTCCGCGCCTGCTTGGACGCTTCCGCGCCTGTTTGGACGCTACCGCGCCTGCTTGGACGCTTCCGCGCCTGCTTGGACGCTTCCGCGCCTGCTTGGACGCTTCCGCGCCTGCTTGGACGCTACCGCGCCTGCTTGGACGTTTCCGCGCCTGCTTGGACTCTTCCACGCCTGCTTGGATGCTACCGCGCCTGCTTGGACGCTTCCGCGCCTGCTTGGACGTTTCCGCGCCTGCTTGGACGCTACCGCGCCTGCTTGGACGCTTCCGCGACTGCTAGGACGCTTCCGCGCCTGCTTGGACTCTTCTGCGCCTTCTTGGACTCTTCTGCGCCTGCTTGGACGCTTCCGCGCCTGCGTGCATGCTTCCCCGCCTGCTTGGACGCTTCCGCGCCTGCTTGGACGCTTCCGCGACTGCTTGGACGCTACCGCGCCTGCTTGGACGCTGCCGCGACTGCTTGGACACTACCGCGCCTGCTTGGACGCTTCCGCGCCTGCTTGGACGCTTCCGCGACTGCTTGGACGCTTCCGCGCCTGCTTGCACGCTTTCGCGCCTGCTTGGACGCTTCCGCGCCTGCTTGGACGCTTCCACGCCTGCTTGGACGCTTCCGCGCCTGCTTGGACGCTTCCGCGCCTGCTTGGACTCTTCCGCGCCTGGTTGGACGCTTCTGCGCCTGCTTCGACTCTTCCGCGCCTGCTTGGACTCTTCCGCGCCTGCTTCGACGCTTCCGCGCCTGCTTGGACGTTTCCGCGCCTGCTTGGACTCCTCTGCGCCTTCTTGCATGCTTCCGCGCCTGCTTGGACGCTTCCGCGCCTGCTTGGACGCTTCCGCGCCTGCTTGGACGTTTCCACGCCTGCATGGACGCTACCGCGCCTGCTTGGACGCTACTGCGCCTGCTTGGACGCTTCCGCGACTGCTTGGACCCTTCTGCGTCTTCTTGCATGCTTCCCCGCCTGCTTGGACGCTTCCGCGCCTGCTTGGACTCTTCTGCGTCTTCTTGCATGCTTCCGCGCCTGCTTGGACGTTTCCGCGCCTGCTTGGACGTTACCGCGCCTGCTTGGCCGCTTCCGCGACTGCTTGGACGGTTCCGCGCCTGCTTGGACGCTACCGCGCCTGCTTGGACGCTTCCGCGCCTGCTTGCACGGTTCTGCGCCTGCTTGGACGCTTCCGCGCCTGCTTGGACGCTTCCGCGCCTGCTTGGATGCCTCCGCGCCTGCTTGGACGCTTCCGCGCCTGTTTGGACGCTACCGCGCCTGCTTGGACGCTTCCGCGCCTGCTTGGACGCTTTCGCGCCTGCTTGGACGCTTCCGCGCCTGTTGGACGCTTCCGCGCCTGCTTGGACGGTTCCGCGCCTGCTTGGACGCTTCCGCGACTGCTTGGACGCTTCCGCGCCTGCTTGGACTCTTCTGCGTCTTCTTGCATGCATCCGCGCCTGCTTGGACGTTTCCGCGCTTGCTTGGACGTTACCGCGCCTGGTTGGACGCTACCGCGCCTGCTTGGACGCTTCCGCGCCTGCTTGGACTCTTCTGCGCCTTCTTGCATGCTTCCGCGGCTGCTTGGACGTTTCCATGCCTGCCTGGACACTACCGCGCCTGCTTGGACGCTTCCGCGACTGCTTGGACGCTACCGCGCCTGCTTGGACGCTTCCGCGACTGCTTGGACGCTTCCGCGCCTGCTTGGACTCTTCTGCGTCTTCTTGCATGCTTCCGCGCCTACTTGGACGTTTCCGCGCCTGCTTGGACGCTTCCGCGCCTGCTTGGACGGTTCCGCGCCTGCTTGGACGCTACCGCGCCTGCTTGGACGCTTCCGCGCCTGCTTGGACGCTTCCGCGCCTGCTTGGACGCTTCCGCGCCTGCTTGGACGCTTCCACGCCTGCTTGGACGCTTCCGCGCCTGCTTGGACTCTTCTGCGCCTTCTTGCATGCTTCCGCGGCTGCTTGGACGTTTCCATGCCTGCCTGGACACTACCGCGCCTGCTTGGACGCTTCCGCGACTGCTTGGACGCTACCGCGCCTGCTTGGACGCTTCCGCGACTGCTTGGACGCTTCCGCGACTGCTTGGACCCTTCTGCGTCTTCTTGCATGCTTCCCCGCCTGCTTGGACGCTTCCGCGCCTGCTTGGACTCTTCTGCGTCTTCTTGCATGCTTCCGCGCCTGCTTGGACGTTTCCGCGCCTGCTTGGACGTTACCGCGCCTGCTTGGCCGCTTCCGCGACTGCTTGGACGGTTCCGCGCCTGCTTGGACGCTACCGCGCCTGCTTGGACGCTTCCGCGCCTGCTTGGACGCTTCCGCGCCTGCTTGGACGCTTCCGCGCCTGCTTGGACGCTTCCACGCCTGCTTGGACGCTTCCGCGCCTGCTTGGACGCTTCCGCGCCTGCATGGACGCTTCCGCGCCTGCTTGGACGCTTTCGCGCCTGCTTGGACGCTTCCGCGCCTGCTTGGACTCTTCCACGCCTGCTTGGACGCTTCCGCGCCTGCTTGGACTCTTCTGCGCCTTCTTGCATGCTTCCGCGCCTGCTTGGACTTTTTCGCGCCTGATTGGATGCTTCCGCGCCTGCTTGCATGCTTCCGTTCCTGCTTGGACGCTTCCGCGCATGCTTGGACTCTTCTGCTCCTTCTTGCATGCTTCCGCGCCTGCTTGGACGCTACTGCGCTTGCTTGGACGCTTCCGCGACTGCTTGGACGCTTCCGCGCCTACTTGGATGCTTCCGCGACTGCTTGGACGCTTCCGCGCCTGCTTGGACTCTTCTGCGCCTTCTTGCATGCTATCCCGCCTGCTTGGACGCTTCCGCGCCTGCTTGCACGGTTCTGCGCCTGCTTGCATGCTTCCCCGCCTGCTTAGACGCTTCCGCGCCTGCTTGGACTCTTCTGCGTCTTCTTGCATGCTACCGCGCCTGCTTGGACGTTTCCGCGCCTGCTTGGACGCTTCCGCGCTTGCTTGGACGCTTCCGCGACTGCTTGGACGCTTCCGCGCATGCTTGGACTCTTCTGCTCCTTCTTGCATGCTTCCGCGCCTGCTTGGACGCTACTGCGCCTGCTTGGACGCTACTGCGCCTGCTTGGACGCTTCCGCGACTGCTTGGACCCTTCTGCGTCTTCTTGCATGCTTCCCCGCCTGCTTGGACGCTTCCGCGCCTGCTTGGACTCTTCTGCGTCTTCTTGCATGCTTCCGCGCCTGCTTGGACGTTTCCGCGCCTGTTTGGACGCTACCGCGCCTGCTTGGACGTTACCGCGCCAGCTTGGACGCTTCCGCGCATGCTTGGACTCTTCTGCTCCTTCTTGCATGCTTCCGCGCCTGCTTGGACGCTACTGCGCCTGCTTGGACGCTACTGCGCCTGCTTGGACGCTTCCGCGACTGCTTGGACCCTTCTGCGTCTTCTTGCATGCTTCCCCGCCTGCTTGGACGCTTCCGCGCCTGCTTGGACTCTTCTGCGTCTTCTTGCATGCTTCCGCGCCTGCTTGGACGTTTCCGCGCCTGCTTGGACGTTACCGCGCCTGCTTGGCCGCTTCCGCGACTGCTTGGACGGTTCCGCGCCTGCATGGACGCTACCGCGCCTGCTTGGACGCTACCGCGCCTGCTTGGACGCTTCCGCGCCTTCTTGCATGCTTCCGCGCCTACTTGGACGTTTCCGCGCCTGCTTGGACGCTTCCGCGCCTGCTTGCATGCTTCCCCGCCTGCTTGGACGTTTCCGCGCCTGCTTGGACTCTTCTGTGACTTCTTGCATGCTTCCGCGCCTGCTTGGACGTTTTCGCGCCTGCTTGGACGCTGCCGCGCCTGGTTGGACGTTTCCACGCCTGCATGGACGCTACCGCGCCTGCTTGGACGCTTCCGCGCCTGCTTGGACGTTTCCGCGCCTGCTTGGACGTTACCGCGCCTGCTTGGCCGCTTCCGCGACTGCTTGGACGGTTCCGCGCCTGCTTGGACGCTACCGCGCCTGCTTGGACGCTTCCGCGCCTGCTTGGACGCTTCCGCGCCTGCTTGGACGCTTCCGCGCCTGCTTGGACGCTTCCACGCCTGCTTGGACGCTTCCGCGCCTGCTTGGACGCTTCCGCGCCTGCATGGACGCTTCCGCGCCTGCTTGGACGCTTTCGCGCCTGCTTGGACGCTTCCGCGCCTGCTTGGACTCTTCCACGCCTGCTTGGACGCTTCCGCGCCTGCTTGGACTCTTCTGCGCCTTCTTGCATGCTTCCGCGCCTGCTTGGACTTTTTCGCGCCTGATTGGATGCTTCCGCGCCTGCTTGCATGCTTCCGTTCCTGCTTGGACGCTTCCGCGCATGCTTGGACTCTTCTGCTCCTTCTTGCATGCTTCCGCGCCTGCTTGGACGCTACTGCGCTTGCTTGGACGCTTCCGCGACTGCTTGGACGCTTCCGCGCCTACTTGGATGCTTCCGCGACTGCTTGGACGCTTCCGCGCCTGCTTGGACTCTTCTGCGCCTTCTTGCATGCTATCCCGCCTGCTTGGACGCTTCCGCGCCTGCTTGCACGGTTCTGCGCCTGCTTGCATGCTTCCCCGCCTGCTTAGACGCTTCCGCGCCTGCTTGGACTCTTCTGCGTCTTCTTGCATGCTACCGCGCCTGCTTGGACGTTTCCGCGCCTGCTTGGACGCTTCCGCGCTTGCTTGGACGCTTCCGCGACTGCTTGGACGCTTCCGCGCATGCTTGGACTCTTCTGCTCCTTCTTGCATGCTTCCGCGCCTGCTTGGACGCTACTGCGCCTGCTTGGACGCTACTGCGCCTGCTTGGACGCTTCCGCGACTGCTTGGACCCTTCTGCGTCTTCTTGCATGCTTCCCCGCCTGCTTGGACGCTTCCGCGCCTGCTTGGACTCTTCTGCGTCTTCTTGCATGCTTCCGCGCCTGCTTGGACGTTTCCGCGCCTGTTTGGACGCTACCGCGCCTGCTTGGACGTTACCGCGCCAGCTTGGACGCTTCCGCGCATGCTTGGACTCTTCTGCTCCTTCTTGCATGCTTCCGCGCCTGCTTGGACGCTACTGCGCCTGCTTGGACGCTACTGCGCCTGCTTGGACGCTTCCGCGACTGCTTGGACCCTTCTGCGTCTTCTTGCATGCTTCCCCGCCTGCTTGGACGCTTCCGCGCCTGCTTGGACTCTTCTGCGTCTTCTTGCATGCTTCCGCGCCTGCTTGGACGTTTCCGCGCCTGCTTGGACGTTACCGCGCCTGCTTGGCCGCTTCCGCGACTGCTTGGACGGTTCCGCGCCTGCATGGACGCTACCGCGCCTGCTTGGACGCTACCGCGCCTGCTTGGACGCTTCCGCGCCTTCTTGCATGCTTCCGCGCCTACTTGGACGTTTCCGCGCCTGCTTGGACGCTTCCGCGCCTGCTTGCATGCTTCCCCGCCTGCTTGGACGTTTCCGCGCCTGCTTGGACTCTTCTGTGACTTCTTGCATGCTTCCGCGCCTGCTTGGACGTTTTCGCGCCTGCTTGGACGCTGCCGCGCCTGGTTGGACGTTTCCACGCCTGCATGGACGCTACCGCGCCTGCTTGGACGCTTCCGCGACTGCTTGGACGCTTCCGCGCCTGCTTGGTCTCTTCTGCGTCTTCTTGCATGCTTCCGCGCCTACTTGGACGTTTCCGCGCCTGCTTGGACGCTTCCGCGGCTGCTTGGACGCTTCCGCGCCTGCTTGGGCTCTTCTGCGCCTTCTTGCATGCTTCCCCGCCTGCTTGGACGCTTCCGCGCCTGCTTGGACTCTTCTGCGTCTTCTTGCATGCTTCCGCGCCTGCTTGGACGTTTTCGCGCCTGCTTGGACGCTGCCGCGCCTGGTTGGACGTTTCCACGCCTGCATGGACGCTACCGCGCCTGCTTGGACGCTATTGCGCCTGCTTGCACGCTTCCGCGACTGCTTGGACCCTTCTGCGTCTTCTTGCATGCTTCCCCGCCTGTTTGGACGCTTCCGCGCCTGCTTGGACTCTTCTGCGTCTTCTTGCATGCTTCCGCGCCTGCTTGGACGTTTCCGCGCCTGCTTGGACGTTACCGCGCCTCTTTGGCCGCTTCCGCGGCTGCTTGGACGGTTCCGCGCCTGCTTGGACGCTACCGCGCCTGCTTGGACGCTTCCGCGCCTGCTTGGACGCTTCCGCGCCTGCTTGGACGCTTCCGCGCCTGCTTGGACGCTTCCACGCCTGCTTGGACGCTTCCGCGCCTGCTTGGACGCTTCCGCGCCTGCTTGGACTCTTCCGCGCCTGGTTGGACGCTTCTGCGCCTGTTTCGACTCTTCCGCGCCTGCTTGGACTCTTCCGCGCCTGGTTGGACGCTTCTGCGCCTGCTTCGACTCTTCTGCGCCTCCTTGCATTTTTCCGCGCCTGCTTGGACGCTTCCACGCCTGCTTGCACGCTTCCGCGCCAGCTTGGACGCTACCGCGCCTGCTTGGACGCTTCCGCGCCTGCTTGCACAGTTCTGCGCCTGCTTGGACGCTTCCGGGTCTGCTTGGACGCTTCCGCGCCTGCTTGGACGCTTCCGCGCCTGCTTGGACGCTTCCGCGCCTGCTTGGACGCTTCCACGCCTGCTTGGACGCTTCCGCGCCTGCTTGGACGCTTCCGCGCCTGCTTGGACTCTTCCGCGCCTGGTTGGACGCTTCTGCGCCTGCTTCGACTCTTCCGCGCCTGCTTGGACTCTTCCGCGCCTGCTTGGTCGCTTCCGCGTCTGCTTGGACGCTTCTGCGCATGTATGGATGCTTCCGCGCCTGCTTGGACGCTTCCGCGCCTGCTTGGACGCTTCCGCGACTGCTTGGACGCTTCCGCGCCTGCTTGCACGCTTTCGCGCCTGCTTGGACGCTTCCGCGCCTGCTTGGACGCTTCCACGCCTGCTTGGACGCTTCCGCGCCTGCTTGGACGCTTCCGCGCCTGCTTGGACTCTTCCGCGCCTGGTTGGACGCTTCTGCGCCTGCTTCGACTCTTCCGCGCCTGCTTGGACTCTTCCGCGCCTGCTTGGACGCTTCCGCGCCTGCTTGGACGTTTCCGCGCCTGCTTGGACTCCTCTGCGCCTTCTTGCATGCTTCCGCGCCTGCTTGGACGCTTCCGCGCCTGCATGGACGCTTCCGCGCCTGCTTGGACGCTTTCGCGCCTGCTTGGACGCTTCCGCGCCTGCTTGGACTCTTCCACGCCTGCTTGGACGCTTCCGCGCCTGCTTGGACTCTTCTGCGCCTTCTTGCATGCTTCCGCGCCTGCTTGGACTTTTTCGCGCCTGATTGGATGCTTCCGCGCCTGCTTGCATGCTTCCGTTCCTGCTTGGACGCTTCCGCGCATGCTTGGACTCTTCTGCTCCTTCTTGCATGCTTCCGCGCCTGCTTGGACGCTACTGCGCTTGCTTGGACGCTTCCGCGACTGCTTGGACGCTTCCGCGCCTACTTGGACGCTTCCGCGACTGCTTGGACGCTTCCGCGCCTGCTTGGACTCTTCTGCGCCTGCTTGGACTCTTCTGCGTCTTCTTGCATGCTACCGCGCCTGCTTGGACGTTTCCGCGCCTGCTTGGACGCTTCCGCGCTTGCTTGGACGCTTCCGCGACTGCTTGGACGCTTCCGCGCATGCTTGGACTCTTCTGCTCCTTCTTGCATGCTTCCGCGCCTGCTTGGACGCTACTGCGCCTGCTTGGACGCTACTGCGCCTGCTTGGACGCTTCCGCGACTGCTTGGACCCTTCTGCGTCTTCTTGCATGCTTCCCCGCCTGCTTGGACGCTTCCGCGCCTGCTTGGACTCTTCTGCGTCTTCTTGCATGCTTCCGCGCCTGCTTGGACGTTTCCGCGCCTGTTTGGACGCTACCGCGCCTGCTTGGACGTTACCGCGCCAGCTTGGACGCTTCCGCGCATGCTTGGACTCTTCTGCTCCTTCTTGCATGCTTCCGCGCCTGCTTGGACGCTACTGCGCCTGCTTGGACGCTACTGCGCCTGCTTGGACGCTTCCGCGACTGCTTGGACCCTTCTGCGTCTTCTTGCATGCTTCCCCGCCTGCTTGGACGTTTCCGCGCCTGCTTGGACTCTTCTGTGACTTCTTGCATGCTTCCGCGCCTGCTTGGACGTTTTCGCGCCTGCTTGGACGCTGCCGCGCCTGGTTGGACGTTTCTACGCCTGCATGGACGCTACCGCGCCTGCTTGGACGCTACTGCGCCTGCTTGGACGCTTCCGCGACTGCTTGGACCCTTCTGCGTCTTCTTGCATGCTTCCCCGCCTGCTTGGACGCTTCCGCGCCTGCTTGGACTCTTCTGCGTCTTCTTGCATGCTTCCGCGCCTGCTTGGACGTTTCCGCGCCTGCTTGGACGTTACCGCGCCTGCTTGGCCGCTTCCGCGACTGCCTGGACGGTTCCGCGCCTGCTTGGACGCTACCGCGCCTGCTTGGACGCTTCCGCGCCTGCTTGCACGGTTCTGCGCCTGCTTGGACGCTTCCGCGCCTGCTTGGACGCTTCCGCGCCTGCTTGGACGCTTCCGCGCCTGCTTGGGCTCTTCTGCGCCTTCTTGCATGCTTCCGCGGCTGCTTGGACGTTTCCGCGCTTGCTTGGACGTTACCGCGCCTGGTTGGACGCTACCGCGCCTGCTTGGACGCTTCCGCGCCTGCTTGGACCCTTCTGCGCCTTCTTGCATGCTTCCGCGCCTGCTTGGACGTTTCCATGCCTGCCTGGACACTACCGCGCCTGCTTGGACGCTTCCGCGACTGCTTGGACGCTACCGCGCCTGCTTGGACGCTTCCGCGACTGCTTGGACGCTTCCGCGCCTGCTTGGACTCTTCTGCGTCTTCTTGCATGCTTCCGCGCCTACTTGGACGTTTCCGCGCCTGCTTGGACGCTTCCGCGCCTGCTTGGACGCTTCCGCGCCTGCTTGGGCTCTTCTGCGCCTTCTTGCATGCTTCCGCGGCTGCTTGGACGTTTCCATGCCTGCCTGGACACTACCGCGCCTGCTTGGACGTTTCCGCGCCTGCTTGGACGCTTCCCCGCCTGCTTGCACGGTTCAAAGCCAGCTTGGACGCTTTCACGCCTGCTTGCACGCTTCCGCGCCTGCTTGGACGCTTCCGAGCCTGCTTGGACGCTTCAGCGACTGCTTGGACGCTTCCGCGCCTGCTTGGACTCTTCTGCGCCTTCTTGCATGCTTCCGCGCCTACTTGGACGTTTCCGCGCCTGCTTGGACGCTTCCGCGCCTGCTTGGACGCTTCCGCGACTGCTTGGATGCTTCCGCGCCTGCTTGGACGCTACCGCGCCAGCTTGGACGCTTCAACGACTGCTTGGACGCTCCCGCGCCTGCTTGGACTCTTCTGCGCCTTCTTGCATGCTTCCGCGCCTACTTGGACGTTTCCGCGCCTGCTTGGACGCTTTCGCGCCTGCTTGGACGCTTCCACGCTTGCTTGGACGCTTCCGCGCCTGCTCGCACGGTTCCGCGCCTGCTTGGACGCTTCCGCGCCTACCTGTTCGCTTTCGCGCCTGCTTGGTCGCTTCCGCGGTTGCTTGGACGCTTCCGCGCCTGCTTGGACGTTTCCGCGCCTGCTTGAACGCTACCGCGCCTGCTTGCACGGTTCCGCGCCTGTAAGGATGCTTCCGCGCCTGCTTGGACGCTTCCGCGCCTGCTTGGACGCGTCCGCGCCTGCTTGCACGGTTCCGCGCCTGCTTGGTCGCTTCCGCTGCTGCTTGGGGGATCCCGCGCCTGCTTGGACGCTACCGCGCCTGCTTGGACGCTTCCGCGACTGCTTGAACGCTTCCGCGCCTGCTTGGATGCTTCCGCGCCTGCTTGGACGCTTCCGCGCCTGCTTGGACTCTTCCGCGCCTGCTTGGACGCTTCCGCGCCTGCTTGGACGTTTCCGCGCCTGCTTGGACTCCTCTGCGCCTTCTTGCATGCTTCCGCGCCTGCTTGGACGCTTCCGCGCCTGCTTGGACGCTTCCGCGCCTGCTTGGACGTTTCCACGCCTGCATGGACGCTACCGCGCCTGCTTGGACGCTACTGCGCCTGCTTGGACGCTTCCGCGACTGCTTGGACCCTTCTGCGTCTTCTTGCATGCTTCCCCGCCTGCTTGGACGCTTCCGCGCCTGCTTGGACTCTTCTGCGTCTTCTTGCATGCTTCCGCGCCTGCTTGGACGTTTCCGCGCCTGCTTGGACGTTACCGCGCCTGCTTGGCCGCTTCCGCGACTGCTTGGACGGTTCCGCGCCTGCTTGGACGCTACCGCGCCTGCTTGGACGCTTCCGCGCCTGCTTGCACGGTTCTGCGCCTGCTTGGACTCTTCTGCGCCTTCTTGCATGCTTCCGCGGCTGCTTGGACGTTTCCATGCCTGCCTGGACACTACCGCGCCTGCTTGGACGTTTCCGCGCCTGCTTGGACGCTTCCCCGCCTGCTTGCACGGTTCAAAGCCAGCTTGGACGCTTTCACGCCTGCTTGCACGCTTCCGCGCCTGCTTGGACGCTTCCGAGCCTGCTTGGACGCTTCAGCGACTGCTTGGACGCTTCCGCGCCTGCTTGGACTCTTCTGCGCCTTCTTGCATGCTTCCGCGCCTACTTGGACGTTTCCGCGCCTGCTTGGACGCTTCCGCGCCTGCTTGGACGCTTCCGCGACTGCTTGGATGCTTCCGCGCCTGCTTGGACGCTACCGCGCCAGCTTGGACGCTTCAACGACTGCTTGGACGCTTCCGCGCCTGCTTGGACTCTTCTGCGCCTTCTTGCATGCTTCCGCGCCTACTTGGACGTTTCCGCGCCTGCTTGGACGCTTTCGCGCCTGCTTGGACGCTTCCGCGCTTGCTTGGACGCTTCCGCGCCTGCTCGCACGGTACCGCGCCTGCTTGGACGCTTCCGCGCCTACCTGTTCGCTTTCGCGCCTGCTTGGTCGCTTCCGCGGCTGCTTGGACGCTTCCGCGCCTGCTTGGACGTTTCCGCGCCTGCTTGGACGCTTCCGCGCCTGCTTGGACGCTTCCGCGCCTGCTTGGACTCTTCTGCGCCTTCTTGCATGTGTCACGTCCCGTGTCCTCGATCGGGAGTAACTTAGTTTGTTTTCCTGTTTTAGGCTCGCCCGCTATGCGCAGACTATCGCCAGGGCACAGGGAGGAGAGTCAGTGATTTTATGCCACGAGGGATTAAGCGAGGTAAGTATAATATTGGGAAAGGGGGGGGCGAAGAGGCTTATTAATATGTTAATAATAATATTTCCTTTTCAGGTATTCACCCGATGGAGCGTAGCGGAGTAAGTATAGAGAGAGAGACGGTAAGTGTAACGAGTAAGGTAAGATGTAGCGAGAGAGAGAATCTACAGTAGGGAGGTTTCTTTTCTATGTTACTAATTGATTTTATTTTCAGGGGTCGCGGCGAGGAAATGGTACGAAGAGACGGGATGACTTGAAGATGCGTCGATTAAAAGGTAAGTATAATAATAGAGTTTATTTGCTCTAGGTTAAGTAAGATACAAAGTTAAATGGAATATAAGTATAATAAATTTCAAACAGAATCTTCAAAGAGATGTAGGAGGATTACGTATTCCCGAATTACTATCTGTCATCTAATGACAGACGAGAGGTGAGTATAAAGTAGGGGAGACGATTTGAAAATGATGAAATAGTTTCACTCTACCTTGACTGCGTATCTGTAGGACTCGCAGGTGAAAAGACAGCAGCAGGATTCTGCGCTTCAAGAAAGTGAAGAAGAGATGACGCGCTATGCGTAGCTGCGCTCGCGTTTGATGAGACAGCTGCTGTTTTTCAGCGCTATTGGATTTGGGAAAATAAAGAAGGTAAGTTATAAACTTAAGTGTATTAAAATAAGAATTAGTACAATGTGGGTAGTATAAGAGTAACGAGGGATTTCAACTATCTGCGTACCTCGGTCGCAGGTTAAGTTGAAATCGAGTTTTATAAAATAATTACAGTCAGTGAGAGAATACAAAATATCCGCGTACCTCGGTCACGGGTTTTGGATTCACACTAAGTGTGTTGGTAATAAACGATCTGAGTGCTTGAGTTGACGTCGTACAATATTATTCGCGTAAAATACAATTAGTGAGTAAATGCAAAATGGTCCGCGTACCTTGGTCACGGGTTTTGAATTTACACTAAGAGTGTCGATGATAATTAGTCTGAGTGCCTAAGGTTATAAAGAATTAATATTTATGAAAGCGTACAAAATTATTCGCGTACCTCGGTCACGAGTTCTGAACACCATCAAAAATATAGAAGGAGCAACGAGTGGCAATGGGTGTGTCGCCGTACGACCTCGGTAGTACAGCGGAGTCAGAGTGCAGCCGTAATAATTGAATACTCACTCGTTGGTATCGTAGTCGTAGGAGATTGGCACTTTGTAGTAGTTGCACTTATTCGTTTCGATGCACTAGTTTAATTCGCGTACTTTCACTTGATGTATAACGATGCTCGCGGTTCGGCTAGACTTTAACTTTCACGATGTTCGCGGTTCGGCTGCTCCTGCTGGACTGACTAAAGCGGCGTTGCGCTGCTCCTTATATATTAAATTCATATCGCTAATTCTGAGAATGCTGAGCGGCGGGCGGCTTGCATTTTCCTATCTTTGCTGACATCCCCCGCCTTGCAATTTATTCTGCTGACCGTCTTACGCCTTGCAGTTTTAAACTGCTGACGGTCTTACGCCTTGCAGTTTCTTATCGCCGTGGGAAGGAAAACTGCTGACGGTCTTACGCCTTGCAGTTTCTTGAGCTTATCTTATCGCGGTGAGAGATAAGAAACTGCTGAGCGTGTACAATATTATATAGTCTTGAAATGAATAGATGTCGCATGCGCTTTTAATTATATAGTTGTGAAACGAATAGATGGCTCATACTGTTCGCAAATGAAATGATGTCTCGCGGAGTTTGATTTTAATGCTTTTATATAGCTGCGAGATGAAATGTTGTCCTATAGTTCTGAAACGTTGTGATGCTTTGCATCTTTCAATATTTATTACTTTTATGAGGCATCTAGACGTATTGCATCGATCACTAGTACGATTATTGTTCTTAAATATTACTTTTGCATGCCTTTACATACATATATATTTATTTTAACGGATTAATGTGTTTCGTACATATATACGTAATGTATATGTGTGTATGTATGTCTATGTATATATATATATGTAGGCATATGTCAGGACGCGCGCTTTCGCGAATTAGGGGGTGGGAGGTTTGAATACGCGATTTTAACAATAGTGACGTCAATTTCGGTTTGACGTTACACATGCTTCCGCGCCTACTTGGACGTTTCCGCGCCTGCTTGGACGTTACCGCGCCTGCTTGGCCGCTTCCGCGACTGCCTGGACGGTTCCGCGCCTGCTTGGACGCTACCGCGCCTGCTTGGACGCTTCCGCGCCTGCTTGCACGGTTCTGCGCCTGCTTGGACGCTTCCGCGCCTGCTTGGACGCTTCCGCGCCTGCTTGGACGCTTCCGCGCCTGCTTGGGCTCTTCTGCGCCTTCTTGCATGCTTCCGCGGCTGCTTGGACGTTTCCGCGCTTGCTTGGACGTTACCGCGCCTGGTTGGACGCTACCGCGCCTGCTTGGACGCTTCCGCGCCTGCTTGGACCCTTCTGCGCCTTCTTGCATGCTTCCGCGCCTGCTTGGACGTTTCCATGCCTGCCTGGACACTACCGCGCCTGCTTGGACGCTTCCGCGACTGCTTGGACGCTACCGCGCCTGCTTGGACGCTTCCGCGACTGCTTGGACGCTTCCGCGCCTGCTTGGACTCTTCTGCGTCTTCTTGCATGCTTCCGCGCCTACTTGGACGTTTCCGCGCCTGCTTGGACGCTTCCGCGCCTGCTTGGACGCTTCCGCGCCTGCTTGGGCTCTTCTGCGCCTTCTTGCATGCTTCCGCGGCTGCTTGGACGTTTCCATGCCTGCCTGGACACTACCGCGCCTGCTTGGACGTTTCCGCGCCTGCTTGGACGCTTCCCCGCCTGCTTGCACGGTTCAAAGCCAGCTTGGACGCTTTCACGCCTGCTTGCACGCTTCCGCGCCTGCTTGGACGCTTCCGAGCCTGCTTGGACGCTTCAGCGACTGCTTGGACGCTTCCGCGCCTGCTTGGACTCTTCTGCGCCTTCTTGCATGCTTCCGCGCCTACTTGGACGTTTCCGCGCCTGCTTGGACGCTTCCGCGCCTGCTTGGACGCTTCCGCGACTGCTTGGATGCTTCCGCGCCTGCTTGGACGCTACCGCGCCAGCTTGGACGCTTCAACGACTGCTTGGACGCTCCCGCGCCTGCTTGGACTCTTCTGCGCCTTCTTGCATGCTTCCGCGCCTACTTGGACGTTTCCGCGCCTGCTTGGACGCTTTCGCGCCTGCTTGGACGCTTCCACGCTTGCTTGGACGCTTCCGCGCCTGCTCGCACGGTTCCGCGCCTGCTTGGACGCTTCCGCGCCTACCTGTTCGCTTTCGCGCCTGCTTGGTCGCTTCCGCGGTTGCTTGGACGCTTCCGCGCCTGCTTGGACGTTTCCGCGCCTGCTTGAACGCTACCGCGCCTGCTTGCACGGTTCCGCGCCTGTAAGGATGCTTCCGCGCCTGCTTGGACGCTTCCGCGCCTGCTTGGACGCGTCCGCGCCTGCTTGCACGGTTCCGCGCCTGCTTGGTCGCTTCCGCTGCTGCTTGGGGGATCCCGCGCCTGCTTGGACGCTACCGCGCCTGCTTGGACGCTTCCGCGACTGCTTGAACGCTTCCGCGCCTGCTTGGATGCTTCCGCGCCTGCTTGGACGCTTCCGCGCCTGCTTGGACTCTTCCGCGCCTGCTTGGACGCTTCCGCGCCTGCTTGGACGTTTCCGCGCCTGCTTGGACTCCTCTGCGCCTTCTTGCATGCTTCCGCGCCTGCTTGGACGCTTCCGCGCCTGCTTGGACGCTTCCGCGCCTGCTTGGACGTTTCCACGCCTGCATGGACGCTACCGCGCCTGCTTGGACGCTACTGCGCCTGCTTGGACGCTTCCGCGACTGCTTGGACCCTTCTGCGTCTTCTTGCATGCTTCCCCGCCTGCTTGGACGCTTCCGCGCCTGCTTGGACTCTTCTGCGTCTTCTTGCATGCTTCCGCGCCTGCTTGGACGTTTCCGCGCCTGCTTGGACGTTACCGCGCCTGCTTGGCCGCTTCCGCGACTGCTTGGACGGTTCCGCGCCTGCTTGGACGCTACCGCGCCTGCTTGGACGCTTCCGCGCCTGCTTGCACGGTTCTGCGCCTGCTTGGACTCTTCTGCGCCTTCTTGCATGCTTCCGCGGCTGCTTGGACGTTTCCATGCCTGCCTGGACACTACCGCGCCTGCTTGGACGTTTCCGCGCCTGCTTGGACGCTTCCCCGCCTGCTTGCACGGTTCAAAGCCAGCTTGGACGCTTTCACGCCTGCTTGCACGCTTCCGCGCCTGCTTGGACGCTTCCGAGCCTGCTTGGACGCTTCAGCGACTGCTTGGACGCTTCCGCGCCTGCTTGGACTCTTCTGCGCCTTCTTGCATGCTTCCGCGCCTACTTGGACGTTTCCGCGCCTGCTTGGACGCTTCCGCGCCTGCTTGGACGCTTCCGCGACTGCTTGGATGCTTCCGCGCCTGCTTGGACGCTACCGCGCCAGCTTGGACGCTTCAACGACTGCTTGGACGCTTCCGCGCCTGCTTGGACTCTTCTGCGCCTTCTTGCATGCTTCCGCGCCTACTTGGACGTTTCCGCGCCTGCTTGGACGCTTTCGCGCCTGCTTGGACGCTTCCGCGCTTGCTTGGACGCTTCCGCGCCTGCTCGCACGGTACCGCGCCTGCTTGGACGCTTCCGCGCCTACCTGTTCGCTTTCGCGCCTGCTTGGTCGCTTCCGCGGCTGCTTGGACGCTTCCGCGCCTGCTTGGACGTTTCCGCGCCTGCTTGGACGCTTCCGCGCCTGCTTGGACGCTTCCGCGCCTGCTTGGACTCTTCTGCGCCTTCTTGCATGTGTCACGTCCCGTGTCCTCGATCGGGAGTAACTTAGTTTGTTTTCCTGTTTTAGGCTCGCCCGCTATGCGCAGACTATCGCCAGGGCACAGGGAGGAGAGTCAGTGATTTTATGCCACGAGGGATTAAGCGAGGTAAGTATAATATTGGGAAAGGGGGGGGCGAAGAGGCTTATTAATATGTTAATAATAATATTTCCTTTTCAGGTATTCACCCGATGGAGCGTAGCGGAGTAAGTATAGAGAGAGAGACGGTAAGTGTAACGAGTAAGGTAAGATGTAGCGAGAGAGAGAATCTACAGTAGGGAGGTTTCTTTTCTATGTTACTAATTGATTTTATTTTCAGGGGTCGCGGCGAGGAAATGGTACGAAGAGACGGGATGACTTGAAGATGCGTCGATTAAAAGGTAAGTATAATAATAGAGTTTATTTGCTCTAGGTTAAGTAAGATACAAAGTTAAATGGAATATAAGTATAATAAATTTCAAACAGAATCTTCAAAGAGATGTAGGAGGATTACGTATTCCCGAATTACTATCTGTCATCTAATGACAGACGAGAGGTGAGTATAAAGTAGGGGAGACGATTTGAAAATGATGAAATAGTTTCACTCTACCTTGACTGCGTATCTGTAGGACTCGCAGGTGAAAAGACAGCAGCAGGATTCTGCGCTTCAAGAAAGTGAAGAAGAGATGACGCGCTATGCGTAGCTGCGCTCGCGTTTGATGAGACAGCTGCTGTTTTTCAGCGCTATTGGATTTGGGAAAATAAAGAAGGTAAGTTATAAACTTAAGTGTATTAAAATAAGAATTAGTACAATGTGGGTAGTATAAGAGTAACGAGGGATTTCAACTATCTGCGTACCTCGGTCGCAGGTTAAGTTGAAATCGAGTTTTATAAAATAATTACAGTCAGTGAGAGAATACAAAATATCCGCGTACCTCGGTCACGGGTTTTGGATTCACACTAAGTGTGTTGGTAATAAACGATCTGAGTGCTTGAGTTGACGTCGTACAATATTATTCGCGTAAAATACAATTAGTGAGTAAATGCAAAATGGTCCGCGTACCTTGGTCACGGGTTTTGAATTTACACTAAGAGTGTCGATGATAATTAGTCTGAGTGCCTAAGGTTATAAAGAATTAATATTTATGAAAGCGTACAAAATTATTCGCGTACCTCGGTCACGAGTTCTGAACACCATCAAAAATATAGAAGGAGCAACGAGTGGCAATGGGTGTGTCGCCGTACGACCTCGGTAGTACAGCGGAGTCAGAGTGCAGCCGTAATAATTGAATACTCACTCGTTGGTATCGTAGTCGTAGGAGATTGGCACTTTGTAGTAGTTGCACTTATTCGTTTCGATGCACTAGTTTAATTCGCGTACTTTCACTTGATGTATAACGATGCTCGCGGTTCGGCTAGACTTTAACTTTCACGATGTTCGCGGTTCGGCTGCTCCTGCTGGACTGACTAAAGCGGCGTTGCGCTGCTCCTTATATATTAAATTCATATCGCTAATTCTGAGAATGCTGAGCGGCGGGCGGCTTGCATTTTCCTATCTTTGCTGACATCCCCCGCCTTGCAATTTATTCTGCTGACCGTCTTACGCCTTGCAGTTTTAAACTGCTGACGGTCTTACGCCTTGCAGTTTCTTATCGCCGTGGGAAGGAAAACTGCTGACGGTCTTACGCCTTGCAGTTTCTTGAGCTTATCTTATCGCGGTGAGAGATAAGAAACTGCTGAGCGTGTACAATATTATATAGTCTTGAAATGAATAGATGTCGCATGCGCTTTTAATTATATAGTTGTGAAACGAATAGATGGCTCATACTGTTCGCAAATGAAATGATGTCTCGCGGAGTTTGATTTTAATGCTTTTATATAGCTGCGAGATGAAATGTTGTCCTATAGTTCTGAAACGTTGCGATGCTTTGCATCTTTCAATATTTATTACTTTTATGAGGCATCTAGACGTATTGCATCGATCACTAGTACGATTATTGTTCTTAAATATTACTTTTGCATGCCTTTACATACATATATATTTATTTTAACGGATTAATGTGTTTCGTACATATATACGTAATGTATATGTGTGTATGTATGTCTATGTATATATATATATATGTAGGCATATGTCAGGACGCGCGCTTTCGCGAATTAGGGGGTGGGAGGTTTGAATACGCGATTTTAACAATAGTGACGTCAATTTCGGTTTGACGTTACACCTCCCCCCTTTTTGTAGAACAAATTTATTCGGAAATTTGTTCTAAGCGGTCTATTCTATCTCTTAACTCGGAGAGACTTACTACTTTAGGACTTTGCGGCTGGCGAGAAAATGGTCTTGGCATCTGTCGGTTAATATCATCATCGTTCTCAGGGGCGTTCAATTCTGGGTTTTCTGGAGTCGAAGCTCGTTGTCGAGCACGTTGCAAGAGGCAGTAGGTGATGGATGTCCATACAGCTCCAAGTAATTCGATGCCACATCCGAATACGGCATACAGTGAGTAGCCGTGAATAATAGTATCAACGATGGTCTTCACGAATTTCACAATCACAAATATTGCTAGGCATCCTGCGCTGATGGAGCCAAACGTAATGAAATGGTCCCATATCTTCGATAGTGCTCCTTGGGCTAGTTTCTGCACGGCGTCTTCGTCTAACAGATGCGTGAGTTGGATAGTCCCGGGGATGATATCTTGTCCGGTGACGCCACGCGCCACGGAATTTAATATGGCGGCTCTTTCCGCCGGGAACATGATATGGTCTCGTAGCTTGTCGATGTCTGCTTGCGTGTAGATTCCGCTTACGGCGAGTGTAGCTGGTACCGTATATTTCCAGGTTGGCTTGGTCATCGGTTTCAACTCTTGTGGTGGGACAGCTTCCACTGGATTCGGCAGTATTTTGTGCCATGATTCGTCGATGTTGTACATTATCGGCAGGATCGGGTTGCAGTCGCGGTGAGTACCTTGTTGTACTAATACTCTGGTTTTAGGCTTCATAAATTTTGATGTGTTTCTGTGTAGAACGGGAAGTTCCACGAAACATTCTTGCGTGCGGCGTACTTTCACTTCTACGGGAATGCACCTGATTATATGGACGGCTTCTCCAGCGGTCGTGGCCATGTATCCCGGTCCTTTCATTAGGGACCAGGCAAATTCCTCAGGCAGTATTGATGCGATTGAGAGTGCGTTTTCGAGCACTTGCCTCTCCAAGGCGCATCTATGCGTAAGTGATGAGGTAAAGAGGGTAATTATTTGTCCTCGTATATGGCGTTCAACATATACGAATTTCGAATTCATATATGTAAAGATGTCGAGGTTATCAGGCGTAATTGTTCTTTTCCCAGTAAATGTGCGTCCTTTTTGTGTTTCCAGAATGAACAGCTTAGGATGTTCTGTTCGTAGGAGCGTATATCCGCACACGTTTTGTTCCGAAACCTTGGTTAGGGCGAAGGTGATGTCGTCCCTGGTAAGTGCGTAAATTGTAGGTAAGGTTGAATGTTGTCCCGCTTCTGTGATCCGTTGTGCCAATCCTTCGTATAAAACGTCATATTGCTCAAATTTGCAGGTGGACTCCGGGGTTGGTTTCCAGTACGTATATCCGTCTTCTCCGTCTAGACAGTATCCGTCTTGAAATGAGCAGGTAGTTCCACTTTTGAGGATGATCTTATTCTCGTTAAGCTTGACTGCGGCGCTGCCTGTGCGGAGTGTAATCTTGGCCAATCCTTGTACCACTACGTTGTCCCAGGATCCGTAGGGATCCGCATACTGTGTTCCGGTGCATGATCCATCATTTGCGATTGTTCCAGCGAAGGTAAACATTCTTGTAGATGTTGTGTTTGCTCGAATGCCGGTTAAAACTGCTCCGTTTCCGAGAGATATAGTTCCTTCTCGATGTAGACGTAGACACGTCTCGTGGCTTACATCTGCTATATACTCCACGTAGCCATTGTGAACTGCTGATATATGGGAGTGCATTCCACAGTAAAAGACTGTTCTCTTGATCTCGATTTTGCACTGTATGTAGTCCGCGTGCTCATACTCTGCCAATTGCAATAATTGTATGTATGTTTCTTCCGTTTCCGCCCCTCGAACGTTGATGTCACATTCGCCTACTTTTACTAATGATATCGTCGTTATATTTAGCCTCTCGCCGCTGCAATCGTATGCAATTAGTCCATAAGCCATTGGGCTGACGCATAAGAGGAATACAATGAGGACCTTCATCCTGAAACAGAGGTCTAACATTTCGTAAGTAATATTAATTATTAGCTAAGCTTAAATCTAATAACATATCGATTATCCTTTATTTATTTGTTTATTTTTGTTTTATTTTATTTCTTCGTTTACTTGTAGTTTAGTAAGGCATATTTATTTATTATTATTTTGATTAACATAATTATTTTCCTCTAAAGTTCCGTGACGGTGGGTCGACGATGAGCTAATTTTAACTTGTTAGCGTGCACTACGCGATTTTTGCCGTTCATTAATATGGATATATTTCCGTTATTAAGGATTTGCTGAATTTTGTAGGGACCGGAATATTGACTCGCGAATTTTCCTTGTCGGGGTTCTTTGAGTAAAAATACATCGTCGCCGACGTGGAATGTTTGGGGGTTTACTCTTCGGTCGTAGTATCCTTTTGATTTTTGCTTAGCTTGCTTTAAGTTCTCTCGGGCGATGTCTTGTAAATGGTTGATCTTCATGAAGAGTTCTTCTAAATAATCCTTATATGATGGGTCGAGGTTTTCTTCTAGCGGCGGGTCGGTGGACGGTGCTCGTGCTATTTTTCCGAACACTAATTCGTGCGGTGAGAATTTCGTTCCTTCGTGAATGCTGGTGTTATACGAGAACATCGCGTTCTCTATCCATTCATCCCAATTGGAGGTGTCGTTGATATATTGTTTTAAGAATTCTATTAATACGTGATGGGATCTTTCGAGGGATCCATTTGCTTGAGGGTGGTAGGCTGTCGTCTGGTATTGCTTAATTCGGCATTTCTTTGCCACGGCTTTAAATAAAGCTGATAAGAAGTTTGATCCCTGGTCTGTGAGTAATGCTCGTGGAGCTCCAAATCTGCATATGAAATTCTTAAGGAAGGCGTCGGCCACGCTACGTGAATCTGCTTTTTGCAATGGTACTGCGACACTGTATTTCGTTAAAAGGTCTTGGATGGTCAGTATGTATTCATTTCCCATTTTTGTTACAGGGAGTGGTCCAACTATGTCGAGTGCTATTTTGTCGAAGGCTGCGCCAGGTGTATCGGTAAGTATCATTGGTTGGCGAGTTTTAATCCGTGTTAGCTTCCTCTTTTGACATTCGATGCATGTCCTTACATATTCAGTAATATCTTTCTTCATTCCATCCCAGAAATAACGCTGTCGAATGCGATTATAGGTTTTTGTAACTCCTTTATGTCCTGCGATTACGGAATCGTGGTTTTCTTCCATTATTTGTCTTCGTTGTTCCGTTGTCGGTATTGTGATGAGAGATCGACATATCGTGATAGTAAGTTGATATTCTTGGAGGGTTTGCTTGAGATAATTGAGGAAAAATTTCCATGGTATGTCGTCGTAGTACGGGGTTTTAGAAATGCTGAAGCTCTTGATCCTTAATTCGTCGAGTACGTCTTTTATCGCGCGAATGCCGTTTTTTATGTTTTCTTTCGTAATGGGTATCCTATCGTGTTCTTTTATGGGGATTGCTATAATGTTGTAAGATTGTGTAGGTTTTATTTTAGCTCTCTCAAATGTTAGGTTTTCAAATTTCGGAAGTTCACCGTATGAGAGTAGTTCGATTGCCCCTTTATCCTGGGGTTGCCCATTCATGTCGATGAAAATTATTTTGTGGTCCTTTTGTATTCTTAAGGAGTCGTTGCTTTCTTCAATCTTCAATGGTGCGTTGCGTAGAGTTGCGGGTACGAAAGGTCGTTCAAAAAGTGTGTCCGAGTCCGATGATGTGAGCGGTGTGTCTTCCATTTCGATGCTCTGTGTTTCTTCGATGTCGTCGCTTGATTCCAGTTGAGTGTTGGCATCTTCTTCGTTTTCGTAGTCCAAAATCCGTGGAGTGAGATGAGGTGTTTCGTTGCGAGGGGTTGAGTGGTGTATGGGTGGGGGAATTTCTTCCGGAGAGGGGAAATGAGTGAGAGGAGGGCTTCGTGAGGGTGTATCGCGACTTTCGATGGGGGTAGGAGGGGAATCAGTGACGTCAGAGGTCGTAGAATCTTGTATTCTTGGGATACGTTTTCCTGGAGGAAGAGGGAAAGGACTAAAGGCTGTGGAAGGCGTTCGTTTTCTTGGACCTTTTGATTTAGTCTCTGATGGTTGCTTGGAGGTAGTCGGTAGTTGTTTCTGTTCTACCGGGCTATGGAGTCGCGGTTTGCTCGCGGGAAAGATTTCGAGGGAGTCAGAGGATGATGGTTCGTCTTGTTGTCTTTTTCTTTTTATAGAGTAGATTGGTGCTGAAGGCTGTTCCTTTTCGTCGTTCTCCGGTGGGTTCCGGGATAGTGCGTCGGCGTTTGCGTTTGCTCGACCTTCTTTGTAATATATCTTATATTCATATTCTGAGAGTTTTAACTTCCATTTCCATAGTCTTGAAGTAGGATCTTTGATTGAGTTTAGCCATACTAGTGGTTTGTGGTCCGTAATGATTTTAAATTCTCTCCCGTATAAGTATGGTCTGAAGTGGTTTATACAATATACTATCGCGAGGCATTCTTTTTCGATCGTTGAATAGTTTTTCTCTGCTTGGTTTAATAATCGCGACGCGTAGGCTATAGGGAGATCTTTTCCGATTGGTCCTTGACTTAGGACTCCTCCGATTGCATATCCGGATGCATCCGTTGTTAAATTGAAGGTTTCTGTGAAATTAGGATATTGAAGAATAGGTTCAGTTATTAGGGCTTTCTTTAGTTTTTGAAATGCGTCTTCTTGTGTTGGCGTCCATCTGAATGCTACTTCCTTTTTTAATAGGTCGGTGAGAGGTTTCGCGGTTTTCGAGAAATTAGGAATGAATCTACGGTAATATCCGGCAAGGCCTAAAAATTGTTTTATGTTTTTTGAATTTTTGGGAATTGGGAAATGATCTACTGCCGTTATTTTTTTCGGATCTGGTTTGACTCCGTTTTCGCTAATAATATGCCCGAGGTAATTGACTTCATGTCGTAAGAATTCACATTTGTCCGGTTGTAGCTTGAGATCTGCTTCTCGTAATCTTTTCATGAGTCGGGTAAATTTGATCTCGTGTTCTCGGAGTGAGCGAGCGTATAGGACTATGTCGTCGAGATAGACAAATAACTCTATTCCTTGTAGTCCGGTTAAAACGTTGTTCATTAATCGTTGGAACGTTGCTGGAGCGTTTTTTAATCCGAAGGGCATGCGTTTAAATTCGTAATGTCCGTATGGCGTAGAAAAAGCGGTTTTATGAGCGTCTGTCGATTTCATGGGTATTTGATGGAAACCAGATGCGAGGTCAAAAACTGAAAAATATTTGGCGCTACCTAGTTGATCTAGGATCTCATTTATATTAGGAAGTGGGTAAGCGTCTCCGATTGTTTTGTCGTTGAGGGCGCGGTAATCGATTACCATACGCCATCTTTTGTTTCCTTGAGAGTCCGGTTTTTTCGGTACGATCCATAGAGGTGAGTTATATGGTGAAAGAGAGGGTTCAATTATTCCATTTTCAATGAGTTCAGTTACTTGTCTGTTTATTTCTTCTTTATGAACTGGAGGGAATCTATACTGTTTCGCGTTTACTGGAATGTCGTCGATAGTATGAATAGGATGTTCTATCGCGGTGGTTGCTCCAAAATGATCTCCGGGTAAATAAAATCTGTCCGCGTTTTCTTTTATTAATTTCGTAACGCTTTCTTCTTCCTCTGAATTTAAATGGTCTAACCTAAGGGCATCTTTAATTTCTTTTAGTCGCTGTTTGTTATAATTCGTCTGGGTAAGGAATACTCGTGCAGAATTTTCATTTTCTATAATTTCGTTTTGACTCGGCGCGGTTTGACTTGTGTTTTCTATTTCTCGAAGTACTAACGTCGGTATGACTATGCTTTCGTCCTTTTCCGTAGTATTGAAGATTGGAAGGTGTGCTCTTCCCTTTGTGTTGGTTACTACTGCGTTTCCAAGGAATATCCCGTCTTTTGTAAATAGGCGGGGTAGGTAACCCATTTTAACTTCGGGGTTTGCTATTTTAATTTGAAATGGTGCGACCGATCTTTTAGGGATTGTTAAAAGTTCTTGCTCGAAAAAGGGTATATGTAATTCTTCCCATTGGAGGCTTCTGCTCTTATAATCAATTGTGACTGAATTCTGTATCATAAATTCGGAACCTAAGATTCCGTCTTGGTCGATGGGGAATGAATCGTCAACTAAATGAAACGTTATTGGTCGTCCGGCGATCGCGATTTCTGCTGTTCCTCGAGTGGATATTGGCGTTGAAGTGATTCCTCTAATTTCTAAAGTTATATCATAGTTAATTTCTTGAGCTGACTTTGAAAATGATTCCTTTATAAGGTTAATTTCTGATCCTGAGTCTATCATTAAGTTTAGTTTTTCTTGGTCGTTCGTTGTGGCTACTTGTATGGTCGGTACTACAGAATCTCGTTTTAATTGGACTCTAGCGATTCGGAAACTCGGGTCGTCGTATTCTGCTCTTCTGGTCCGTGCGTTTCCACGGTTGTCGTAAATGTTCGGTGCCCCGATTGGTTGGCTTCCCGGCGGACACCTGCTACCGGGTTGCGAGAACCGTTTCCCTGATTCGTGGAATTTTCTGCGTTTACTCTCCTTTGCGAGTAGGGGATTATTTCTCCGGATTCTACTTTCATTCTAAATTTTGCACAGTCGTCCATGCTGTGGCCTGGATTTTTACAATATCGACACGTGACTGTCGGCGTATTCGGTGAGAATCGCGTTTGTTGGTAGGATCTTTGCGGAGGGGACGAGGATCCTTGATTTCCATAATAGCGTCGAGTGGGGGTTTCGTTTAATTGTCGCGGAGGTGCTCTATCCTCATATCGTCGCGGGGGTGGTCTATCTTCATATCGTCGCGGGGGTGGTCTATCTTCATATCGTCGCGGGGAAAATCTAAAATCGTTCCGTTGCGGCGGCGATCTATACTCGTTCCGACGCGGAGGGGATCTGTATTTATTTCGACGCGGAGGGGAACGATATCTAACTTTAGTGCGCGCGCGTGATTCCTCCTTTTCGATTTGTCCAAAAATTTTGATCGCGGTACAATAATATTCTTCCAAGTTTCGGGGTGCTTCGATGCGTACCCGAATTCTAGCGTCCGGCGCGAGGCCATTCAAAAATGCTTGAATCACGTGTTCTTCTAATTCCAGTACTCTAATGTGGTCGAATGATCTGCCTTGTTTCATTTCGTCGTATACCGCTGCGTGTAGGTTCCGAACCTTTTCTATGTAGTCGAGTATGTGTTCATGCGGTCTCTTTTCTGGTTGTCCAAGTTCTCCTTGGTATTCGTATAGTGTTTTGTGCGCGGCGAAGGTTGATTTTAATCGGTTGCAAAATTGGTCGACGGTTGCAAATTGCGAGTTCGCGACGGTCATGTACGCATGACCCTGTAGTTTATTAACTAATAATTGCACGAGGTGCATTTCTTGCTCCGGGGCTATTATACTTCGTGCTCTTTCACACGCTCGTACAAATTGGAAGATCGGTATGTTCCTTCCATTGTAAATTGGAACAGATTCTAATGCGTCTTTTATACTTATCGCGGCGGTGCGGAAAAGCGGCGGTCGTTCTGGTGTGCTATGCACTTGCGGTGAAGGAGGGAGTCCTCCCGTGGTATTGTCGTGACCACCATTCATTCTTAATTCTTGTAACGCGTTTTCTAATCTTTGTAAGCGTTCTGGTAGTGGGAGTAATATATCGAATTCCCTATCCATGCGTTCGATTATTTGATGAACTTTATCAAGTTTAAGTTCAGTAGATCGCGGTACTTCTATAGTTCGTCGTATGTTCTGCTCGGCTAAATCGCGTTCTCGAGCCAAAACTCGTTCCTGTAGCCTTGCTACTTCTTCTTCTTGTTCTGCGTTTAATCGCGCTTCCGCCATGTCGATGGGGATGTAAAACTTGCTTTATGCTTTAGTAAGAGGGGTGGGGGTAAAATCACTCTTTTCCTGCTATCCCACCGCTGCCACCAAATTTATGTCACGTCCCGTGTCCTCGATCGGGAGTAACTTAGTTTGTTTTCCTGTTTTAGGCTCGCCCGCTATGCGCAGACTATCGCCAGGGCACAGGGAGGAGAGTCAGTGATTTTATGCCACGAGGGATTAAGCGAGGTAAGTATAATATTGGGAAAGGGGGGGGCGAAGAGGCTTATTAATATGTTAATAATAATATTTCCTTTTCAGGTATTCACCCGATGGAGCGTAGCGGAGTAAGTATAGAGAGAGAGACGGTAAGTGTAACGAGTAAGGTAAGATGTAGCGAGAGAGAGAATCTACAGTAGGGAGGTTTCTTTTCTATGTTACTAATTGATTTTATTTTCAGGGGTCGCGGCGAGGAAATGGTACGAAGAGGCGGGATGACTTGAAGATGCGTCGATTAAAAGGTAAGTATAATAATAGAGTTTATTTGCTCTAGGTTAAGTAAGATACAAAGTTAAATGGAATATAAGTATAATAAATTTCAAACAGAATCTTCAAAGAGATGTAGGAGGATTACGTATTCCCGAATTACTATCTGTCATCTAATGACAGACGAGAGGTGAGTATAAAGTAGGGGAGACGATTTGAAAATGATGAAATAGTTTCACTCTACCTTGACTGCGTATCTGTAGGACTCGCAGGTGAAAAGACAGCAGCAGGATTCTGCGCTTCAAGAAAGTGAAGAAGAGATGACGCGCTATGCGTAGCTGCGCTCGCGTTTGATGAGACAGCTGCTGTTTTTCAGCGCTATTGGATTTGGGAAAATAAAGAAGGTAAGTTATAAACTTAAGTGTATTAAAATAAGAATTAGTACAATGTGGGTAGTATAAGAGTAACGAGGGATTTCAACTATCTGCGTACCTCGGTCGCAGGTTAAGTTGAAATCGAGTTTTATAAAATAATTACAGTCAGTGAGAGAATACAAAATATCCGCGTACCTCGGTCACGGGTTTTGGATTCACACTAAGTGTGTTGGTAATAGACGATCTGAGTGCTTGAGTTGACGTCGTACAATATTATTCGCGTAAAATACAATTAGTGAGTAAATGCAAAATGGTCCGCGTACCTCGGTCACGGGTTTTGAATTTACACTAAGAGTGTCGATGATAATTAGTCTGAGTGCCTAAGGTTATAAAGAATTAATATTTATGAAAGCGTACAAAATTATTCGCGTACCTCGGTCACGAGTTCTGAACACCATCAAAAATATAGAAGGAGCAACGAGTGGCAATGGGTGTGTCGCCGTACGACCTCGGTAGTACAGCGGAGTCAGAGTGCAGCCGTAATAATTGAATACTCACTCGTTGGTATCGTAGTCGTAGGAGATTGGCACTTTGTAGTAGTTGCACTTATTCGTTTCGATGCACTAGTTTAATTCGCGTACTTTCACTTGATGTATAACGATGCTCGCGGTTCGGCTAGACTTTAACTTTCACGATGTTCGCGGTTCGGCTGCTCCTGCTGGACTGACTAAAGCGGCGTTGCGCTGCTCCTTATATATTAAATTCATATCGCTAATTCTGAGAATGCTGAGCGGCGGGCGGCTTGCATTTTCCTATCTTTGCTGACATCCCCCGCCTTGCAATTTATTCTGCTGACCGTCTTACGCCTTGCAGTTTTAAACTGCTGACGGTCTTACGCCTTGCAGTTTCTTATCGCCGTGGGAAGGAAAACTGCTGACGGTCTTACGCCTTGCAGTTTCTTGAGCTTATCTTATCGCGGTGAGAGATAAGAAACTGCTGAGCGTGTACAATATTATATAGTCTTGAAATGAATAGATGTCGCATGCGCTTTTAATTATATAGTTGTGAAACGAATAGATGGCTCATACTGTTCGCAAATGAAATGATGTCTCGCGGAGTTTGATTTTAATGCTTTTATATAGCTGCGAGATGAAATGTTGTCCTATAGTTCTGAAACGTTGTGATGCTTTGCATCTTTCAATATTTATTACTTTTATGAGGCATCTAGACGTATTGCATCGATCACTAGTACGATTATTGTTCTTAAATATTACTTTTGCATGCCTTTACATACATATATATTTATTTTAACGGATTAATGTGTTTCGTACATATATACGTAATGTATATGTGTGTATGTATGTCTATGTATATATATATATGTAGGCATATGTCAGGACGCGCGCTTTCGCGAATTAGGGGGTGGGAGGTTTGAATACGCGATTTTAACAATAGTGACGTCAATTTCGGTTTGACGTTACACATGCTTCCGCGCCTACTTGGACGTTTCCGCGCCTGCTTGGACTCTTCCTCGCCTGCTTGGACGTTTCCGCGCCTGCTTGGACGCTACCGCGCCTGCTTGGACTCTTCCACGCCTGCTTGGACGTTTCCGCGCCTGCTTGAACGCTACCGCGCCTGCTTGCAGGGTTCCGCGCCTGTAAGGATGCTTCCGCGCCTGCTTGGACGCTTCCGCGCCTGCTTGGACACTTCCGCGCCTGCTTGGACGCTACCGCGCCTGCTTGGACGCTTCCGCGACTGCTTGAATGCTTCCGCGACTGCTTGGACGCTTCCGCGACTGCTTGGACGCTACCGCGCCTGCTTGGACACTTCCGCGCCTGCTTGGACACTTCCGCGCCTGCTTGGACTCTTCTGCGCCTTCTTGCATACTTCCGCGGCTGCTTGGACGCTACCGCCCCTGCTTGGACGCTTCCGCGCCTGCTTGCACGGTTCTGCGCCTGCTTGGACGCTTCCGCGCCTGCTTGGACGCTTCCGCGCCGGCATGGACGCTTCCGCGCCTGCTTGGACGCTTTCGCGCCTGCTTGGTCGCTTCCGCGCCTATATGGACGCTTCCGCGCCTGCTTGGACGCTTCCGCGACTGCTTGGACGCTTCCGCGCATGCTTGGACTCTTCTGCTCCTTCTTGCATGCTTCCGCGCCTGCTTGGACGCTACTGCGCCTGCTTGGACGCTTCCGCTCCTGCTTGGACTCTTCTGCGCCTTCTTGCATGCTTCCGCCCCTTCTTGGACGCTTGCGCGCCTACTTGCACGGTTCTGCGCCTGCTTGGACGCTTCCGCGCCTGCTTGGACTCTTCCACGCCTGCTTGGACGCTTCCGCGCCTGCTTGGACTCTTCTGCGCCTTCTTGCATGCTTCCGCGCCTGCTTGGACTTTTTCGCGCCTGCTTGGATGCTTTCGCGCCTGCTTGCATGCTTCCGTTCCTGCTTGGACGCTTCCGCGCATGCTTGGACTCTTCTGCTCCTTCTTGCATGCTTCCGCGCCTGCTTGGACGCTACTGCGCCTCCTTGGACGCTTCCGCGACTGCTTGGACGCTTCCGCGCCTGCTTGGACGCTTCCGCGACTGCTTGGACGCTTCCGCGCCTGCTTGGACTCTTCTGCGCCTTCTTGCATGCTATCCCGCCTGCTTGGACGCTTCGCGCCTGCTTGCACGGTTCTGCGCCTGCTTGGACGCTACTGCGCCTGCTTGGACGTTTCCGCGCCTGCTTGGACGCTTCCGCGCTTGCTTGGACGCTTTCGCGACTGCTTGGACGCTTCCGCGCATGCTTGGACTCTTCTGCTCCTTCTTGCATGCTTCCGCGCCTGCTTGGACGCTACTGCGCCTGCTTGGACGCTTCCGCGCCTGCTTGGACGCTACCGCGCCTGCTTGGACTCTTCTGCTCCTTCTTGCATGCTTCCGCGCCTACTTGGACGTTTCCGCGCCAGTTTGGACGCTTCCGCGCCTGCTTGCATGCTTCCCCACCTGCTTGGACGCTTCCGCGCCTGCTTGGCCTCTACTGCGCCTTCTTGCATGCTGCCGCGCCGGCTTGGACGCTACCGCGCCTGCTTGCATGCTTCCCCGCCTGCTTGGACGCTTCCGCGACTGCTTGGACGCTTCCCCGCCTGCTTGGACAATTCTGCGCCTTCTTGCATGCTTCCGCGCCTGCTTGGACGCTACCGCGCATGCTTGGACGCTTCCGCGCCTGCTTTCACGGTTCTGCGCCTGCTTGGACTCTTCCGCGCCTGCTTGGACGCTTCCGCGCCTGCTTGGACACTTCCGCGCCTGCTTGGACGCTTCCGCGCCTGCTTGGACGCTTCCGCGCCTGCTTGGACACTTCCGCGCCTGCTTGGACGCTACCGCGCCTGCTTGGACGCTTCCGCGACTGCTTGAATGCTTCCGCGACTGCTTGGACGCTTCCGCGACTGCTTGGACGCTACCGCGCCTGCTTGGACACTTCCGCGCCTGCTTGGACACTTCCGCGCCTGCTTGGACTCTTCTGCGCCTTCTTGCATACTTCCGCGGCTGCTTGGACGCTACCGCCCCTGCTTGGACGCTTCCGCGCCTGCTTGCACGGTTCTGCGCCTGCTTGGACGCTTCCGCGCCTGCTTGGACGCTTCCGCGCCGGCATGGACGCTTCCGCGCCTGCTTGGACGCTTTCGCGCCTGCTTGGTCGCTTCCGCGCCTATATGGACGCTTCCGCGCCTGCTTGGACGCTTCCGCGACTGCTTGGACGCTTCCGCGCATGCTTGGACTCTTCTGCTCCTTCTTGCATGCTTCCGCGCCTGCTTGGACGCTACTGCGCCTGCTTGGACGCTTCCGCGCCTGCTTGGACTCTTCTGCGCCTTCTTGCATGCTTCCGCCCCTTCTTGGACGCTTGCGCGCCTACTTGCACGGTTCTGCGCCTGCTTGGACGCTTCCGCGCCTGCTTGGACTCTTCCACGCCTGCTTGGACGCTTCCGCGCCTGCTTGGACTCTTCTGCGCCTTCTTGCATGCTTCCGCGCCTGCTTGGACTTTTTCGCGCCTGCTTGGATGCTTTCGCGCCTGCTTGCATGCTTCCGTTCCTGCTTGGACGCTTCCGCGCATGCTTGGACTCTTCTGCTCCTTCTTGCATGCTTCCGCGCCTGCTTGGACGCTACTGCGCCTGCTTGGACGCTTCCGCGACTGCTTGGACGCTTCCGCGCCTGCTTGGACGCTTCCGCGACTGCTTGGACGCTTCCGCGCCTGCTTGGACTCTTCTGCGCCTTCTTGCATGCTATCCCGCCTGCTTGGACGCTTCGCGCCTGCTTGCACGGTTCTGCGCCTGCTTGGACGCTACTGCGCCTGCTTGGACGTTTCCGCGCCTGCTTGGACGCTTCCGCGCTTGCTTGGACGCTTCCGCGACTGCTTGGACGCTTCCGCGCATGCTTGGACTCTTCTGCTCCTTCTTGCATGCTTCCGCGCCTGCTTGGACGCTACTGCGCCTGCTTGGACGCTTCCGCGCCTGCTTGGACTCTTCTGCGTCTTCTTGCATGCTTCCGCGCCTGCTTGGACGCTACCGCGCCTGCTTGGACTCTTCTGCTCCTTCTTGCATGCTTCCGCGCCTACTTGGACGTTTCCGCGCCAGCTTGGACGCTTCCGCGCCTGCTTGCATGCTTCCCCACCTGCTTGGACGCTTCCGCGCCTGCTTGGACCCTTCTGCGTCTTCTTGCATGCTTCCGCGCCTGCTTGGACGCTACCGTGCCTGCTTGGACACTTCCGCGACTGCTTGGACGCTTCCGCGACTTCTTGGACGCTACCGCGCCTGCTTGGACGCTTCCGCGCCTGCTTGGACGCTTCCGCGCCTGCTTGGACTCTTCTGCGCCTTCTTGCATGCTTCCGCGCCAGCTGGGACGCTACCGCGCCTGCTTGGACACTTCCGCGCCTGCTTGCATGCTTCCCCGCCTGCTTGGACGCTTCCGCGCCTGCTTGGACTCTTCTGCGTCTTCTTGCATGCTTCCGCGCCTGCTTGGACGTTTCCGCGCCTGCTTGGACGGTACCGCGCCTGCTTTCACGGTTTCGCGCCTGCTTGGACTCTTCTGCGTCTTCTTGCATGCTTCCGCGCCTGCTTGGACGTTTCCGCGCCTGCTTGGACGCTACCGCGCCTGCTTGGACTCCTCTGCGCCTTCTTGCATGCTTCCGCGCCTACTTGGATGTTCCGCACCTGCTTCGCCGCTTCCGCGCCTGCTTGGACGCTACCGCGCCTGCTTGAACGCTTCCGCGCCTTCTTGGACGCTTTCGCGCCTGCTTGGACGATTCCGCGCCTGCTTTCACGGTTTCGCGCCTGCTTGGACTCTTCTGCGTCTTCTTGCATGCTTCCGCGCCTGCTTGGACGTTTCCGCGCCTGCTTGGACGCTACCGCGCCTGCTAGGACGCTTCCGCGCCTGCTTGGACGCTACCGCGCCTGCTTGGACGCTTCCGCGACTGCTTGGACGTTTCCCCGCCTGCTTGGACGCTTCCGCGCCTGCTTGGCCTCTACTGCGCCTTCTTGCATGCTGCCGCGCCTGCTTGGACGCTACCGCGCCTACTTGGACGCTACCGCGACTTCTTGGACGCTACCGCGCCTGCTTGCATGCTTCCCCGCCTGCTTGGACGCTTCCGCGACTGCTTGGACGCTTCCCCGCCTGCTTGGACAATTCTGCGCCTTTTTGCATGCTTCCGCGCCTGCTTGGACGCTACCGCGCCTGCTTGGACGCTTCCGCGCCTGCTTTCACGGTTCTGCGCCTGCTTGGACTCTTCCGCGCCTGCTTGGACGCTTCCGCGCCTGCTTGGACACTTCCGCGCCTGCTTGGACGCTTCCGCGCCTGCTTGGACGATACCGCGCCTGCTTGGACTCCTCTGCGCCTTCTTGCATGCTTCCGCGCCTACTTGGACGTTTCCGCACCTGCTTCGACGCTTCCGCGCCTGCATGGACGCTTCCGCGCCTGCTTGGACGCTTTCGCGCCTGCTTGGTCGCTTCCGCGCCTATATGGATGCTTCCGCGCCTGCGTGGACGCTTCCGCGCCTGCTTGGACTCCTCTGCGCCTTCTTGCATGCTTCCGCGCCTGCTTGGACGTTTCCCCGCCTGCTTGGACGCTTCCGCGCCTGCTTGGACAATTCTGCGCCTTCTTGCATGCTTCCACGCCTGCTTGGACGCTACCGCGCCTGCTTGGACGCTTCCGCGCCTGCATGGACGCTTCCGCGCCTGCTTGGACGCTTTCGCGCCTGCTTGGTCGCTTCCGCGCCTATATGGATGCTTCCGCGCCTGCGTGGACGCTTCCGCGCCTGCTTGGACTCCTCTGCGCCTTCTTGCATGCTTCAGCGCCTGCTTGGACGTTTCCGCGCCTGCTTGGTCGCTACCGCGCCTGCTTGGACGCTTCCGCGACTGCTAGGACGCTTCCGCGCCTGCTTGGACTCTTCTGCGCCTTCTTGCATGCTGCCGCGCCTACTTGGACGTTTCCGCGCCTGCTTGTACGCTACCGCGCCTGCTTGGACGCTTCCGCGACTGCTTGGACGCTTCCGCGCCTGGTTGGACGCTACCGCGCCTGCTTCGACGCTTCCGCGACTGCTTGGACGCTTCCGCGCCTGCTTTGACTCTTCTGCGCCTTCTTGCATGCTTCCGCGCCTGCTTGGACGTTTCCGCGCCAGCTTGGACGCTACCGCGCCTGCATGGACGCTTCCGCGACTGCTTGGACGCTTCCGCGCCTGCTTGGACTCATCTGCGCCTTCTTGCATGCTGCCGCGCCTGCTTGGACGCTTCCGCGCCTGCTTGGACGCTACCGCGCCTGCTTGGACGCTTCCGCGACTGTTTGGACGCTTCCGCGCCTGGTTGGACGCTTCCGCGCCTGCTTGCATGCTTCCCCGCCTGCTTGGACGCTTCCGCGCCTGCTTGGACGCTTCCGCGACTACTTGGACGCTTCCGCGCCTGGTTGGACGCTACCGCGCCTGCTTCGACGCTTCCGCGACTGCTTGGACGCTTCCGCGCCTGCTTTGACTCTTCTGCGCCTTCTTGCATGCTTCCGCGCCTGCTTGGACGTTTCCGCGCCAGCTTGGACGCTACCGCGCCTGCTTGGACGCTTCCGCGACTGCTTGGACGCTTCCGCGCCTGCTTGGACTCATCTGCGCCTTCTTGCATGCTACCGCACCTGCTTGGACGCTTCCGCGCCTGCTTGGACGCTACCGCGCCTGTTTGGACGCTTCCGCGACTGCTAGGACGCTTCCGCGCCTGCTTGGACTCTTCTGCGCCTTCTTGCATGCTTCCGCGCCTGCTTGGAGGTTTCCGCGCCTGCTTGGACGCTTCCGCGCCTGCTTGAACTCTTCCGCGCCTTCTTGCACGGTTCCGCGCCTGCTTGGACTCTTCTGCGCCTGCTTGGACTCTTCCGCGCATGCTTGGACGCTTCCGCGCCTGCTTGGACGCTTCCGCGCCTGCTTGGACGCTTCCGCGCCTATATGGATGCTTCCGCACTTGCTTGGACGCTTCTGCGCCTTCTTGCACGGTTCCGCGCCTGCTTGGACTGTTTCGCGCCTGCTTGGACGCTTCCGCGCCTGCTTGGACTCTTCTGCGCCTTCTTGCATGCTTCTGCGACTGCTTGCACGTTTCAGCGCCTGCTTGGACGCTTCCACGCCTGCTTGGACGCTTCCGCGCCTGCTTGGAAGCTTCCGCGCCTGCTTGGACTCTTCCGCGCCTGCTTGGACTCTTCTGCGCCTTCTTGCATGCTTCTGCGACTGCTTGGACGTTTCAGCGCCTGCTTGGACGCTGCCGCGCCTGCTTGGACGCTTCCGCGACTGCTTGGACGTTTCCGTGTCTGCTTGGACGCTTCCGCGCCTGCTTGGACTCTTCTGCGCCTTCTTGCATGCTTCCGCGCCTGCTTGCAGAGTGCTGCGCCTGCTTGGACGCTTCCGCGCCTGCTTGGACGCTTCCGCGCCTGCTTGGACGCTTTCGCGCCTGATTGGACTCTTCTGCGCCTTCTTGCATGGTTCCGCGCCTGCTTGGACGCTTCCGCGCCTGCTTGGACGCTTCCGCGCCTGCTTGGACGCTTCCGCGCCTGCTTGGACGCTTCCGCGCCTGCTTGGACGCTTCCACGCCTGCTTGGACGCTTCCGCGCCTGCTTGGACGCTTCCGCGCCTGCTTGGACTCTTCCGCGCCTGGTTGGACGCGTCTGCGCCTGCTTCGACCCTTCCGCGCCTGCTTGGTCTCTTCCGCGCCTGCTTGGACGCTTCCGCGCCTGCTTGGACGCTTCTGCGCATGTATGGATGCTTCCGCGCCAGCTTGGACGCTACCGCGCCTGCTTGGACGCTGCCGCGCCTGCCTGGACGCTTTCGCGCCTGCTTGGACGCTTCCGCGCCTGCTTGGACGCTTCCACGCCTGCTTGGACGCTTCCGCGCCTGCTTGGACGCTTCCGCGCCTGCTTGGACTCTTCCGCGCCTGGTTGGACGCTTCTGCGCCTGCTTCGACTCTTCCGCGCCTGCTTGGACTCTTCCGCGCCTGCTTGGACGCTTCCGCGCCTGCTTGGACGCTTCTGCGCATGTATGGATGCTTCCGCGCCTGCTTGGACGCTTCCGCGCCTCCCTGTTCGCTGTCGCGCCTGCTTGGTCGCTTCCGCGGCTGCTTGGACGCTTCCGCGCCTGCTTGGACGCTTCCGCGCCTACTTGGACTCTTCCACGCCTGCTTGGACGTTTCCGCGCCTGCTTGGACGCTACCGCGCCTGCTTGGACTCTTCCGCGCCTGGTTGGACGCTTCTGCGCCTGCTTCGACTCTTCCGCGCCTGCTTGGACTCTTCCGCGCCTGCTTGGACGCTTCCGCGCCTGCTTGGACGTTTCCGCGCCTGCTTGGACTCCTCTGCGCCTTCTTGCATGCTTCCGCGCCTGCTTGGACGCTTCCGCGCCTGCTTGGACGCTTCCGCGCCTGCTTGGACGTTTCCACGCCTGCATGGACGCTACCGCGCCTGCTTGGACGCTACTGCGCCTGCTTGGACGCTTCCGCGACTGCTTGGACCCTTCTGCGTCTTCTTGCATGCTTCCCCGCCTGCTTGGACGCTTCCGCGCCTGCTTGGACTCTTCTGCGTCTTCTTGCATGCTTCCGCGCCTGCTTGGACGTTTCCGCGCCTGCTTGGACGTTACCGCGCCTGCTTGGCCGCTTCCGCGACTGCTTGGACGGTTCCGCGCCTGCTTGGACGCTACCGCGCCTGCTTGGGCTCTTCTGCGCCTTCTTGCATGCTTCCGCGGCTGCTTGGACGTTTCCGCGCTTGCTTGGACGTTACCGCGCCTGGTTGGACGCTACCGCGCCTGCTTGGACGCTTCCGCGCCTGCTTGGACCCTTCTGCGCCTTCTTGCATGCTTCCGCGGCTGCTTGGACGTTTCCATGCCTGCCTGGACACTACCGCGCCTGCTTGGACGCTTCCGCGACTGCTTGGACGCTACCGCGCCTGCTTGGACGCTTCCGCGACTGCTTGGACGCTTCCGCGCCTGCTTGGACTCTTCTGCGTCTTCTTGCATGCTTCCGCGCCTACTTGGACGTTTCCGCGCCTGCTTGGACGCTTCCGCGCCTGCTTGGACGCTTCCGCGCCTGCTTGGGCTCTTCTGCGCCTTCTTGCATGCTTCCCCGCCTGCTTGGACGCTTCCGCGCCTGCTTGGACTCTTCTGCGTCTTCTTGCATGCTTCCGCGCCTGCTTGGACGTTTTCGCGCCTGCTTGGACGCTGCCGCGCCTGGTTGGACGTTTCCACGCCTGCATGGACGCTACCGCGCCTGCTTGGACGCTACTGCGCCTGCTTGGACGCTTCCGCGACTGCTTGGGCCCTTCTGCGTCTTCTTGCATGCTTCCCCGCCTGCTTGGACGCTTCCGCGCCTGCTTGGACTCTTCTGCGTCTTCTTGCATGCTTCCGCGCCTGCTTGGACGTTTCCGCGCCTGCTTGGACGTTACCGCGCCTGCTTGGCCGCTTCCGCGACTGCTTGGACGGTTCCGCGCCTGCTTGGACGCTACCGCGCCTGCTTGGACGCTTCCGCGCCTGCTTGGACGCTTCCGCGCCTGCTTGGACGCTTCCGCGCCTGCTTGGACGCTTCCACGCCTGCTTGGACGCTTCCGCGCCTGCTTGGACGCTTCCGCGCCTGCTTGGACTCTTCCGCGCCTGGTTGGACGCTTCTGCGCCTGTTTCGACTCTTCCGCGCCTGCTTGGACTCTTCCGCGCCTGGTTGGACGCTTCTGCGCCTGCTTCGACTCTTCTGCGCCTCCTTGCATTTTTCCGCGCCTGCTTGGACGCTTCCACGCCTGCTTGCACGCTTCCGCGCCAGCTTGGACGCTACCGCGCCTGCTTGGACGCTTCCGCGCCTGCTTGCACAGTTCTGCGCCTGCTTGGACGCTTCCGGGTCTGCTTGGACGCTTCCGCGCCTGCTTGGACGCTTCCGCGCCTGCTTGGACGCTTCCGCGCCTGCTTGGACGCTTCCACGCCTGCTTGGACGCTTCCGCGCCTGCTTGGACGCTTCCGCGCCTGCTTGGACTCTTCCGCGCCTGGTTGGACGCTTCTGCGCCTGCTTCGACTCTTCCGCGCCTGCTTGGACTCTTCCGCGCCTGCTTGGGCTCTTCCGCGCCTGCTTGGACGCTTCCGCGCCTGCTTGGACGCTTCTGCGCATGTATGGATGCTTCCGCGCCTGCTTGGACGCTTCCGCGCCTGCTTGGACGCTTCCGCGCCTGCTTGGACGCTTCCGCGCCTGCTTGGACGCTTTCGCGCCTGATTGGACTCTTCTGCGCCTTCTTGCATGCTTCCGCGCCTGCTTGGACGCTTCCGCGCCTGCTTGGACGCTTCCGCGCCTGCTTGGACGCTTCCGCGCCTGCTTGGACGCTTCCACGCCTGCTTGCACGCTTCCGCGCCTGCTTGGACGCTTCCGAGCCTGCTTGGACGCTTCAGCGACTGCTTGGACGCTTCCGCGCCTGCTTGGACTCTTCTGCGCCTTCTTGCATGCTTCCGCGCCTACTTGGACGTTTCCGCGCCTGCTTGGACGCTTCCGCGCCTGCTTGGACGCTTCCGCGACTGCTTGGATGCTTCCGCGCCTGCTTGGACGCTACCGCGCCAGCTTGGACGCTTCAACGACTGCTTGGACGCTTCCGCGCCTGCTTGGACTCTTCTGCGCCTTCTTGCATGCTTCCGCGCCTACTTGGACGTTTCCGCGCCTGCTTGGACGCTTTCGCGCCTGCTTGGACGCTTCCGCGCTTGCTTGGACGCTTCCGCGCCTGCTCGCACGGTACCGCGCCTGCTTGGACGCTTCCGCGCCTACCTGTTCGCTTTCGCGCCTGCTTGGTCGCTTCCGCGGCTGCTTGGACGCTTCCGCGCCTGCTTGGACGTTTCCGCGCCTGCTTGGACGCTTCCGCGCCTGCTTGGACGCTTCCGCGCCTGCTTGGACTCTTCTGCGCCTTCTTGCATGCTTCCGCGCCTACTTGGACGTTTCCGCGCCTGCTTGGACTCTTCCTCGCCTGCTTGGACGTTTCCGCGCCTGCTTGGACGCTACAGCGCCTGCTTGCACGGTTCCTCGCCTGTAAGGATGCTTCCGCGCCTGCTTGGACGCTTCCGCGCCTCCCTGTTCGCTGTCGCGCCTGCTTGGTCGCTTCCGCGGCTGCTTGGACGCTTCCGCGCCTGCTTGGACGCTTCCGCGCCTACTTGGACTCTTCCACGCCTGCTTGGACGTTTCCGCGCCTGCTTGAACGCTACCGCGCCTGCTTGCACGGTTCCGCGCCTGTAAGGATGCTTCCGCGCCTGCTTGGACGCTTCCGCGCCTGCTTGGACGCTTCCGCGCCTGCTTGGACTCTTCTGCGTCTTCTTGCATGCTTCCGCGCCTGCTTGGACGTTTCCGCGCCTGCTTGGACGTTACCGCGCCTGCTTGGCCGCTTCCGCGACTGCTTGGACGGTTCCGCGCCTGCTTGGACGCTACCGCGCCTGCTTGGACGCTTCCGCGCCTGCTTGCACGGTTCTGCGCCTGCTTGGACGCTTCCGCGCCTGCTTGGACGCTTCCGCGCCTGCTTGGATGCTTCCGCGCCTGCTTGGACGCTTCCGCGCCTGTTTGGACGCTACCGCGCCTGCTTGGACGCTTCCGCGCCTGCTTGGACGCTTTCGCGCCTGCTTGGACGCTTCCGCGCCTGTTGGACGCTTCCGCGCCTGCTTGGACGGTTCCGCGCCTGCTTGGACGCTTCCGCGACTGCTTGGACGCTTCCGCGCCTGCTTGGACTCTTCTGCGTCTTCTTGCATGCATCCGCGCCTGCTTGGACGTTTCCGCGCTTGCTTGGACGTTACCGCGCCTGGTTGGACGCTACCGCGCCTGCTTGGACGCTTCCGCGCCTGCTTGGACTCTTCTGCGCCTTCTTGCATGCTTCCGCGGCTGCTTGGACGTTTCCATGCCTGCCTGGACACTACCGCGCCTGCTTGGACGCTTCCGCGACTGCTTGGACGCTACCGCGCCTGCTTGGACGCTTCCGCGACTGCTTGGACGCTTCCGCGCCTGCTTGGACTCTTCTGCGTCTTCTTGCATGCTTCCGCGCCTACTTGGACGTTTCCGCGCCTGCTTGGACGCTTCCGCGCCTGCTTGGACGCTTCCGCGCCTGCTTGGACTCTTCTGCGCCTTCTTGCATGCTTCCGCGGCTGCTTGGACGTTTCCATGCCTGCCTGGACACTACCGCGCCTGCTTGGACGTTTCCGCGCCTGCTTGGACGCTTCTCCGCCTGCTTGCACGGTTCAAAGCCAGCTTGGACGCTTTCACGCCTGCTTGCACGCTTCCGCGCCTGCTTGGACGCTTCCGAGCCTGCTTGGACGCTTCAGCGACTGCTTGGACGCTTCCGCGCCTGCTTGGACTCTTCTGCGCCTTCTTGCATGCTTCCGCGCCTACTTGGACGTTTCCGCGCCTGCTTGGACGCTTCCGCGCCTGCTTGGACGCTTCCGCGACTGCTTGGATGCTTCCGCGCCTGCTTGGACGCTACCGCGCCAGCTTGGACGCTTCAACGACTGCTTGGACGCTTCCGCGCCTGCTTGGACTCTTCTGCGCCTTCTTGCATGCTTCCGCGCCTACTTGGACGTTTCCGCGCCTGCTTGGACGCTTTCGCGCCTGCTTGGACGCTTCCGCGCTTGCTTGGACGCTTCCGCGCCTGCTCGCACGGTACCGCGCCTGCTTGGACGCTTCCGCGCCTACCTGTTCGCTTTCGCGCCTGCTTGGTCGCTTCCGCGGCTGCTTGGACGCTTCCGCGCCTGCTTGGACGTTTCCGCGCCTGCTTGGACGCTTCCGCGCCTGCTTGGACGCTTCCGCGCCTGCTTGGACTCTTCTGCGCCTTCTTGCATGCTTCCGCGCCTACTTGGACGTTTCCGCGCCTGCTTGGACTCTTCCTCGCCTGCTTGGACGTTTCCGCGCCTGCTTGGACGCTACCGCGCCTGCTTGCACGGTTCCGCGCCTGTAAGGATGCTTCCGCGCCTGCTTGGACGCTTCCGCGCCTCCCTGTTCGCTGTCGCGCCTGCTTGGTCGCTTCCGCGGCTGCTTGGACGCTTCCGCGCCTGCTTGGACGCTTCCGCGCCTACTTGGACTCTTCCACGCCTGCTTGGACGTTTCCGCGCCTGCTTGAACGCTACCGCGCCTGCTTGCACGGTTCCGCGCCTGTAAGGATGCTTCCGCGCCTGCTTGGACGCTTCCGCGCCTGCTTGGACGCTTCCGCGCCTGCTTGCATGCTTCCGCGCCTGCTTGGACGCTTCCGCGCCTGCTTGGACGCTTCCGCGCCTGTTTGGACGCTTCCGCGCCTGCTTGGACGTTTCCGCGCCTGCTTGGACGCTTCCGCGCCTGCTTGGACGCTACCGCGCCTGCTTGGACGCTTCCGCGCCTGCTTGGACGCTACCGCGGCTGCTTGGACGCTTCCGCGCCTGCTTAGACGCTTCCGCGCCTGCTTGGACGTTTCCGCGCCTGCTTGGACTCTTCCACGCCTGCTTGGATGCTACCGCGCCTGCTTGGACGTTTCCGCGCCTGCTTGGACGCTACCGCGACTGCTTGGACGCTTCCGCGCCTGCTTGGACGTTTCCGCGCCTGCTTGGACGCTTCCGCGCCTGCTTGGACGCTACCGCGCCTGCTTGGACGCTTCCGCGCCTGCTTGGACGTTTCCGCGCCAGCTTGGACGCTTCCGCGCCTGCTTGGACGCTTCCGCGCCTGCTTGGACGCTTCCGCGCCTGCTTGGACGCTACCGCGCCTGCTTGGACTCCTCTGCGCCTTCTTGCATGCTTCCGCGCCAGCTTGGACGCTTCCGCGCCTGCTTGGACGCTTCCGCGCCTGCTTGGACGCTTCCACGCCTGCATGGACGCTACCGCGCCTGCTTGGACGCTACTGCGCCTGCTTGGACGCTTCCGCGACTGCTTGGACCCTTCTGCGTCTTCTTGCATGCTTCCCCGCCTGCTTGGACGCTTCCGCGCCTGCTTGGACTCTTCTGCGTCTTCTTGCATGCTTCCGCGCCTGCTTGGACGTTTCCGCGCCTGCTTGGACGCTTCCGCGCCTGCTTGGACGCTTCCGCGCCTGCTTGGATGCTTCCGCGCCTGCTTGGACGCTTCCGCGCCTGTTTGGACGCTACCGCGCCTGCTTGGACGCTTCCGCGCCTGCTTGGACGCTTTCGCGCCTGCTTGGACGCTTCCGCGCCTGTTGGACGCTTCCGCGCCTGCTTGGACGGTTCCGCGCCTGCTTGGACGCTTCCGCGACTGCTTGGACGCTTCCGCGCCTGCTTGGACTCTTCTGCGTCTTCTTGCATGCATCCGCGCCTGCTTGGACGTTTCCGCGCTTGCTTGGACGTTACCGCGCCTGGTTGGACGCTACCGCGCCTGCTTGGACGCTTCCGCGCCTGCTTGGACGTTTCCGCGCCTGCTTGGACGCTTCTCCGCCTGCTTGCACGGTTCAAAGCCAGCTTGGACGCTTTCACGCCTGCTTGCACGCTTCCGCGCCTGCTTGGACGCTTCCGAGCCTGCTTGGACGCTTCAGCGACTGCTTGGACGCTTCCGCGCCTGCTTGGACTCTTCTGCGCCTTCTTGCATGCTTCCGCGCCTACTTGGACGTTTCCGCGCCTGCTTGGACGCTTCCGCGCCTGCTTGGACGCTTCCGCGACTGCTTGGATGCTTCCGCGCCTGCTTGGACGCTACCGCGCCAGCTTGGACGCTTCAACGACTGCTTGGACGCTTCCGCGCCTGCTTGGACTCTTCTGCGCCTTCTTGCATGCTTCCGCGCCTACTTGGACGTTTCCGCGCCTGCTTGGACGCTTTCGCGCCTGCTTGGACGCTTCCGCGCTTGCTTGGACGCTTCCGCGCCTGCTCGCACGGTACCGCGCCTGCTTGGACGCTTCCGCGCCTACCTGTTCGCTTTCGCGCCTGCTTGGTCGCTTCCGCGGCTGCTTGGACGCTTCCGCGCCTGCTTGGACGTTTCCGCGCCTGCTTGGACGCTTCCGCGCCTGCTTGGACGCTTCCGCGCCTGCTTGGACTCTTCTGCGCCTTCTTGCATGCTTCCGCGCCTACTTGGACGTTTCCGCGCCTGCTTGGACTCTTCCTCGCCTGCTTGGACTTTTCCGCGCCTGCTAGGACGCTACCGCGCCTGCTTGCACGGTTCCGCGCCTGTAAGAATGCTTCCGCGCCTGCTTGGACGCTTCCGCGCCTCCCTGTTCGCTGTCGCGCCTGCTTGGTCGCTTCCGCGGCTGCTTGGACGCTTCCGCGCCTGCTTGGACGCTTCCGCGCCTACTTGGACTCTTCCACGCCTGCTTGGACGTTTCCGCGCCTGCTTGGACGCTACCGCGCCTGCTTGGACTCTTCCGCGCCTGGTTGGACGCTTCTGCGCCTGCTTCGACTCTTCCGCGCCTGCTTGGACTCTTCCGCGCCTGCTTGGACGCTTCCGCGCCTGCTTGGACGTTTCCGCGCCTGCTTGGACTCCTCTGCGCCTTCTTGCATGCTTCCGCGCCTGCTTGGACGCTTCCGCGCCTGCTTGGACGCTTCCGCGCCTGCTTGGACGTTTCCACGCCTGCATGGACGCTACCGCGCCTGCTTGGACGCTACTGCGCCTGCTTGGACGCTTCCGCGACTGCTTGGACCCTTCTGCGTCTTCTTGCATGCTTCCCCGCCTGCTTGGACGCTTCCGCGCCTGCTTGGACTCTTCTGCGTCTTCTTGCATGCTTCCGCGCCTGCTTGGACGTTTCCGCGCCTGCTTGGACGTTACCGCGCCTGCTTGGCCGCTTCCGCGACTGCTTGGACGGTTCCGCGCCTGCTTGGACGCTACCGCGCCTGCTTGGGCTCTTCTGCGCCTTCTTGCATGCTTCCGCGGCTGCTTGGACGTTTCCGCGCTTGCTTGGACGTTACCGCGCCTGGTTGGACGCTACCGCGCCTGCTTGGACGCTTCCGCGCCTGCTTGGACCCTTCTGCGCCTTCTTGCATGCTTCCGCGGCTGCTTGGACGTTTCCATGCCTGCCTGGACACTACCGAGCCTGCTTGGACGCTTCCGCGACTGCTTGGACGCTACCGCGCCTGCTTGGACGCTTCCGCGACTGCTTGGACGCTTCCGCGCCTGCTTGGACTCTTCTGCGTCTTCTTGCATGCTTCCGCGCCTACTTGGACGTTTCCGCGCCTGCTTGGACGCTTCCGCGCCTGCTTGGACGCTTCCGCGCCTGCTTGGGCTCTTCTGCGCCTTCTTGCATGCTTCCCCGCCTGCTTGGACGCTTCCGCGCCTGCTTGGACTCTTCTGCGTCTTCTTGCATGCTTCCGCGCCTGCTTGGACGTTTTCGCGCCTGCTTGGACGCTGCCGCGCCTGGTTGGACGTTTCCACGCCTGCATGGACGCTACCGCGCCTGCTTGGACGCTACTGCGCCTGCTTGGACGCTTCCGCGACTGCTTGGGCCCTTCTGCGTCTTCTTGCATGCTTCCCCGCCTGCTTGGACGCTTCCGCGCCTGCTTGGACTCTTCTGCGTCTTCTTGCATGCTTCCGCGCCTGCTTGGACGTTTCCGCGCCTGCTTGGACGTTACCGCGCCTGCTTGGCCGCTTCCGCGACTGCTTGGACGGTTCCGCGCCTGCTTGGACGCTACCGCGCCTGCTTGGACGCTTCCGCGCCTGCTTGGACGCTTCCGCGCCTGCTTGGACGATTCCGCGCCTGCTTGGACGCTTTCGCGCCTGATTGGACTCTTCTGCGCCTTCTTGCATGCTTCCGCGCCTGCTTGGACGCTTCCGCGCCTGCTTGGACGCTTCCGCGCCTGCTTGGACGCTTCCGCGCCTGCTTGGACGCTTCCACGCCTGCTTGGACGCTTCCGCGCCTGCTTGGACGCTTCCGCGCCTGCTTGGACTCTTCCGCGCCTGGTTGGACGCTTCCGCGCCTGCTTGGACGCTTCCGCGCCTGCTTGGACGCTTTCGCGCCTGATTGGACTCTTCTGCGCCTTCTTGCATGCTTCCGCGCCTGCTTGGACGCTTCCGCGCCTGCTTGGACGCTTCCGCGCCTGCTTGGACGCTTCCGCGCCTGCTTGGACGCTTCCGCGCCTGCTTGGACGCTTCCACGCCTGCTTGGACGCTTCCGCGCCTGCTTGGACGCTTCCGCGCCTGCTTGGACTCTTCCGCGCCTGGTTGGACGCTTCTGCGCCTGCTTCGACTCTTCCGCGCCTGCTTGGACTCTTCCGCGCCTGCTTGGTCGCTTCCGCGTCTGCTTGGACGCTTCTGCGCATGTATGGATGCTTCCGCGCCTGCTTGGACGCTTCCGCGCCTGCTTGGACGCTTCCGCGCCTGCTTGGACGCTTCCACGCCTGCTTGGACGCTTCCGCGCCTGCTTGGACGCTTCCGCGCCTGCTTGGACTCTTCCGCGCCTGGTTGGACGCTTCTGCGCCTGTTTCGACTCTTCCGCGCCTGCTTGGACTCTTCCGCGCCTGGTTGGACGCTTCTGCGCCTGCTTCGACTCTTCTGCGCCTCCTTGCATTTTTCCGCGCCTGCTTGGACGCTTCCACGCCTGCTTGCACGCTTCCGCGCCAGCTTGGACGCTTCCGCGCCTGCTTGGACACTACCGCGCCTGCTTGGACGCTTCCGCGCCTGCTTGGACGCTACCGCGGCTGCTTGGACGCTTCCGCGCCTGCTTGGACGCTTCCGCGCCTGTTTGGACGCTTCCGCGACTGCTTGGACGCTTCCGCGCCTGCTTGGATGCTTCCGCGCCTGCTTGGACGCTTCCGCGCCTGCTTGGACGCTTCCGCGCCTGCTTGGACGCTTCCGCGCCTGCTTGGACGCTTCCGCGCCTGCTTGGACACTACCGCGCCTGCTTGGACGCTTCCGCGCCTGCTTGGACGCTACCGCGGCTGCTTGGACGCTTCCGCGCCTGCTTGGACGCTTCCGCGCCTGTTTGGACGCTTCCGCGACTGCTTGGACGCTTCCGCGCCTGCTTGGATGCTTCCGCGCCTGCTTGGACGCTTCCGCGCCTGCTTGGACGCTTCCGCGCCTGCTTGGACGCTTCCGCGCCTACTTGGACTCTTCCACGCCTGCTTGGACGTTTCCGCGCCTGCTTGAACGCTACCGCGCCTGCTTGCACGGTTCCGCGCCTGTAAGGATGCTTCCGCGCCTGCTTGGACGCTTCCGCGCCTGCTTGGACGCTTCCGCGCCTGCTTGGACGATTCCGCGCCTGCTTGGACGTTTCCGCGCCTGCTTGGTCGCTTCCGCGGCTGCTTGGACGCTTCCGCGCCTGCTTGGACGTTTCCGCGCCTGCTTGGACGCTTCCGCGCCTGCTTGGACGCTTCCGCGCCTGCTTGGACTCTTCTGCGCCTTCTTGCATGCTTCCGCGCCTACTTGGACGTTTCCGCGCCTGCTTGGACTCTTCCTCGCCTGCTTGGACGTTTCCGCGCCTGCTTGGACGCTACCGCGCCTGCTTGCACGGTTCCGCGCCTGTAAGGATGCTTCCGCGCCTGCTTGGACGCTTCCGCGCCTCCCTGTTCGCTGTCGCGCCTGCTTGGTCGCTTCCGCGGCTGCTTGGACGCTTCCGCGCCTGCTTGGACGCTTCCGCGCCTACTTGGACTCTTCCACGCCTGCTTGGACGTTTCCGCGCCTGCTTGAACGCTACCGCGCCTGCTTGCACGGTTCCGCGCCTGTAAGGATGCTTCCGCGCCTGCTTGGACGCTTCCGCGCCTGCTTGGACGCTTCCGCGCCTGCTTGGACGCTTCCGCGCCTGCTTGCACGGTTCCGCGCCTGCTTGGTCGCTTCCGCGGCTGCTTGGACGCTTCCGCGACTGCTAGGACGCTTCCGCGCCTGCTTGGACTCTTCTGCGCCTTCTTGGACTCTTCTGCGCCTGCTTGGACGCTTCCGCGCCTGCGTGCATGCTTCCCCGCCTGCTTGGACGCTTCCGCGCCTGCTTGGACGCTTCCGCGACTGCTTGGACGCTACCGCGCCTGCTTGGACGCTGCCGCGACTGCTTGGACACTACCGCGACTGCTTGGACTCTTCTGCGTCTTCTTGCATGCTTCCGCGCATGCTTGCATGCTTCCCCGCCTGCTTGGACGCTTCCGCGCCTGCTTGGACTCTTCCGCGCCTCCTTGGACTCTTCTGCGTCTTCTTGCATGCTTCCGCGCCTGCTTGGACGCTTCCGCGCCTGCTTGGACGCTCCCACGCCTGCTTGGACGCTTCCGCGCCTGCTTGGACGCTTCCGCGCCTGCTTGGACGCTTCCGCGACTACTTGGACGCTTCCGCGAATGCTTGGACGCTTCCGCGCCTGCTTGGACGATTCCGCGCCTGCTTGGACGTTTCCGCGCCTGCTTGGACGCTACCGCGCCTGCTTGGACGCTTCCGCGCCTGCTTGGACGCTTCCGCGCCTGCTTGGATGCTTCCGCGCCTGGTTGGACGCTACCGCGCCTGCTTGGACGCTTCCGCGACCGCTTGGACGCTACCGCGCCTGCTTGGACGCTTCCGCGACTGCTTGGACGCTACCGCGCCTGCGTGGACGCTTCCGCGACTGCTTGGACGCTTCCGCGCCTGCTTGGACTCTTCTGCGTCTTCTTGCATGCTTCCGCGCCTGCTTGGACGCTTCCGCGCCTGCTTGGACGCTCCCACGCCTGCTTGGACGCTTCCGCGCCTGCTTGGACGCTTCCGCGCCTGCTTGGACGCTTCCGCGACTACTTGGACGCTTCCGCGACTGCTTGGACGCTTCCGCGCCTGCTTGGACGATTCCGCGCCTGCTTGGACGTTTCCGCGCCTGCTTGGACGCTACCGCGCCTGCTTGAACGCTTCCGCGACTGCTTGGACGCTTCCGCGCCTGCTTGGACTCTTCTGCGCCTGCTTGGATGCTTCCGCGCCTGCTTGCATGCTTCCCCTCCTGCTTGGACGCTTCCGCGCCTGCTTGGACTCTTCTGCGTCTTCTTGCATGCTTCCGCGCATGCTTGGACGTTTCCGCGCCTACTTGGACGCTTCCGCGCCTGCTTGGACGCTTCCGCGCCTGCTTGGACGCTACCGCGCCTGCTTGGACGCTTCCGCGCCTGCTTGGACGCTACCGCGGCTGCTTGGACGCTTCCGCGCCTGCTTGGACGCTTCCGCGCCTGCTTGGACGTTTCCGCGCCTGCTTGGACTCTTCCACGCCTGCTTGGATGCTACCGCGCCTGCTTGGACGCTACCGAGCCTGCTTGAACGCTTTCGCGCCTGCTTGGACGTTTCCGCGCCTGCTTGGACTCTTCCACGCCTGCTTGGATGCTACCGCGCCTGCTTGGACGTTTCCGCGCCTGCTTGGACGCTACCGCGACTGCTTGGACGCTTCCGCGCCTGCTTGCATGCTTCCGCGCCTGCTTGGACGCTTCCGCGCCTGCTTGGACTCTTCCACGCCTGCTTGGACGCTTCCGCGACTGCTTGGATGCTTCCGCGCCTGCTTGGACGCTTCTGCGTCTTCTTGCATGCTTCCGCGCCTGCTTGGACGTTTCCGCGCCTGCTTGGACGCTTCCGCGCCTGCTTGGACGATTCCGCGCCTGCTTGGACGTTTCCGCGCCTGCTTGGACGCTACCGCGCCTGCTTGGACGCTTCCGCCACTGCTTGGACTCTACCGCGCCTGCTTGGACGCTTCCGCGACTGCTTGGACTCTTCTGCGTCTTCTTGCATGCTTCCGCGCATGCTTGGACGTTTCCGCGACTGCTTGGACGCTACCGCGCCTGCTTGGACGCTTCCGCGACTGCTAGGACGCTTCCGCGCCTGCTTGGACTCTTCTGCGCCTTCTTGCATGCTTCCGCGCCTACTTGGACGTTTCCGTGCCTGCTTGGACGCTACCGCGCCTGCTTGGACGCTTCCGCGACTGCTTGGACGCTTCCGCGCCTGCTTGCATGCTTCCCCGCCTGCTTGGACGCTTGCGCGCCTGCTTGGACTCTTCTGCGTCTTCTTGCATGCTTCCGCGCCTGCTTGGACGTTTCCGCGCCTGCTTGGACGCTACCGCGCCTGCTTGTACGCTTCCGCGCCTGCTTGCATGCTTCCGCGCCTGCTTGGACTCTTCTGCGCCTTCTTGTATGCTTCCGCGCCTGCTTGGACGTTTCCGCGCCAGCTTGGTCGCTACCGCGCCTGCTTGGACGCTTCCGCGACTGCTTGGACGCTACCGCGCCTGCTTGGACGCTTCCGCGACTGCTTGGACGCTTCCGCGCCTGCTTGGACTCTTCTGCGTTTTCTTGCATGCTTCCGCGCATGCTTGGACGCTTCCGCCACTGCTTGGACTCTACCGCGCCTGCTTGGACGCTTCCGCGACTGCTTGGACTCTTCTGCGTCTTCTTGCATGCTTCCGCGCATGCTTGGACGTTTCCGCGACTGCTTGGACGCTACCGCGCCTGCTTGGACGCTTCCGCGACTGCTAGGACGCTTCCGCGCCTGCTTGGACTCTTCTGCGCCTTCTTGCATGCTGCCGCGCCTACTTGGACGTTTCCGCGCCTGCTTGTACGCTACCGCGCCTGCTTGGACGCTTCCGCGACTGCTTGGACGCTTCCGCGCCTGGTTGGACGCTACCGCGCCTGCTTCGACGCTTCCGCGACTGCTTGGACGCTTCCGCGCCTGCTTTGACTCTTCTGCGCCTTCTTGCATGCTTCCGCGACTGCTTGGACGCTTCCGCGCCTGCTTGGACTCATCTGCGCCTTCTTGCATGCTGCCGCGCCTGCTTGGACGCTTCCGCGCCTGCTTGGACGCTACCGCGCCTGCTTGGACGCTTCCGCGACTGTTTGGACGCTTCCGCGCCTGGTTGGACGCTTCCGCGCCTGCTTGCATGCTTCCCCGCCTGCTTGGACGCTTCCGCGCCTGCTTGGACGCTTCCGCGACTACTTGGACGCTTCCGCGCCTGGTTGGACGCTACCGCGCCTGCTTCGACGCTTCCGCGACTGCTTGGACGCTTCCGCGCCTGCTTTGACTCTTCTGCGCCTTCTTGCATGCTTCCGCGCCTGCTTGGACGTTTCCGCGCCAGCTTGGACGCTATCGCGCCTGCTTGGACGCTTCCGCGACTGCTTGGACGCTTCCGCGCCTGCTTGGACTCATCTGCGCCTTCTTGCATGCTACCGCACCTGCTTGGACGCTTCCGCGCCTGCTTGAACGCTTCCGCGACTGCTTGGACGCTTCCGCGCCTGCTTGGACTCTTCTGCGCCTTCTTGCATGCTGCCGCGCCTACTTGGACGTTTCCGCGCCTGCTTGGACGCTTCCGCGCCTGCTTGCATGCTTCCCCGCCTGCTTGGACGCTTCCGCGCCTGCTTGGACTATTCTGCATCTTCTTGCAAGCTTCCGCGCCTGCTTGGACGCTACCGCGCCAGCTTGGACGCTACCGCGCCTGCTTGGACGCTGCCGCGCCTGCTTGGACGCTGCCGCGCCTGCTTGGACGCTTCCGCAACTGCTTGGACGCTTCCGCGCCTGGTTGGACGCTACCGCGCCTGCTTGCATGCTTCCCCGCCTGCTTGGACGCTTCCGCGCCTGCTTGAACTCTTCTGCGTCTTCTTGCATGCTTCCGCGCCTGCTTGGACGTTTCCGCGCCTGCTTGGACGCTACCGCGCCTTCTTGCATGCTGCCGCGCCTGCTTGGACGCTTCCGCGCCTGCTTGGACGCTACCGCGCCTGCTTGGACGCTTCCGCGACTGTTTGGACGCTTCCGCGCCTGGTTGGACGCTTCCGCGCCTGCTTGCATGCTTCCCCGCCTGCTTGGACGCTTCCGCGCCTGCTTGGACGCTTCCGCGACTACTTGGACGCTTCCGCGCCTGGTTGGACGCTACCGCGCCTGCTTCGACGCTTCCGCGACTGCTTGGACGCTTCCGCGCCTGCTTTGACTCTTCTGCGCCTTCTTGCATGCTTCCGCGCCTGCTTGGACGTTTCCGCGCCAGCTTGGACGCTATCGCGCCTGCTTGGACGCTTCCGCGACTGCTTGGACGCTTCCGCGCCTGCTTGGACTCATCTGCGCCTTCTTGCATGCTACCGCACCTGCTTGGACGCTTCCGCGCCTGCTTGAACGCTTCCGCGACTGCTTGGACGCTTCCGCGCCTGCTTGGACTCTTCTGCGCCTTCTTGCATGCTGCCGCGCCTACTTGGACGTTTCCGCGCCTGCTTGGACGCTTCCGCGCCTGCTTGCATGCTTCCCCGCCTGCTTGGACGCTTCCGCGCCTGCTTGGACTATTCTGCATCTTCTTGCAAGCTTCCGCGCCTGCTTGGACGCTACCGCGCCAGCTTGGACGCTACCGCGCCTGCTTGGACGCTGCCGCGCCTGCTTGGACGCTGCCGCGCCTGCTTGGACGCTTCCGCAACTGCTTGGACGCTTCCGCGCCTGGTTGGACGCTACCGCGCCTGCTTGCATGCTTCCCCGCCTGCTTGGACGCTTCCGCGCCTGCTTGAACTCTTCTGCGTCTTCTTGCATGCTTCCGCGCCTGCTTGGACGTTTCCGCGCCTGCTTGGACGCTACCGCGCCTGCTTGGACGCTACCGCGCCTGCTTGGACGCTTCCGCGACTGCTTGGACGCTTCCGCGCCTGCTTGCATGCTTCCCCGCCTGCTTGGACGCTTCCGCGCCTGCTTGGACGCTTCCGCGCCTGCTTGGACTCTTCCGCGCCTGCTTGGATTCTTCCGCGCCTGGTTGGACGCTTCTGCGCCTGCTTCGACTCTTCCGCGCCTGCTTGGACTCTTCCGCGCCTGCTTGGACGCTTCCGCGCCTGCTTGGACGCTTCTGCGCATGTATGGATGCTTCCGCGCCTGCTTGGACGCTTTCGCGCCTGATTGGACTCTTCTGCGCCTTCTTGCATGCTTCCGCCCCTACTTGAACGTTCTCGCGCCTGCCTGGACGCTTCCGCGCCTGCTTGGACGCTTCCGCGCCTGCTTGCATGCTTCCCCGCCTGCTTGGACGCTTCCGCGCCTGCTTGGACGCTTCCGCGCCTGCTTGGACTCTTCTGCTCCTTCTTGCATGCTTCCGCGCCTACTTGGACGTTTCCGCGCCTGCTTGGACGCTTCCGCGCCTGCTTGGACGCTTCCGCGCCTGCTTGGATTCTTCCGCGCCTGGTTGGACGCTTCTGCGCCTGCTTCGACTCTTCCGCGCCTGCTTGGACTCTTCCGCGCCTGCTTGGACGCTTCCGCGCCTGCTTGGACGCTTCTGCGCATGTATGGATGCTTCCGCGCCTGCTTGGACGCTTTCGCGCCTGATTGGACTCTTCTGCGCCTTCTTGCATGCTTCCGCCCCTACTTGAACGTTCTCGCGCCTGCCTGGACGCTTCCGCGCCTGCTTGGACGCTTCCGCGCCTGCTTGGACGCTTCCGCGCCTGCTTGGACGCTTCCGCGCCTATATGGATGCTTCCGCGCCTGCTTGGACGCTTCCGCGCCTGCTTGGACTCTTCTGCTCCTTCTTGCATGCTTCCGCGCCTACTTGGACGTTTCCGCGCCTGCTTGGACGCTTCCGCGCCTGCTTGCACGCTTCCGCGCCTGCTTGGACGCTTTCGCGCCTGATTGGACTCTTCTGCGCCTTCTTGCATGCTTCCGCCCCTACTTGAACGTTCTCGCGCCTGCCTGGACGCTTCCGCGCCTGCTTGGACGCTTTCGCGCCTATATGGAGGCTTCCGCGCCTGCTTGGACGTTTCCGCGCCTGCTTGGACGCTTCCGCGCCTGCTTGGACTCTTCCGCGCATGCTTGGACGCTTCCGCGCCTGCTTGGACGCTACCGCGCCTGCTTGGACGCTTCCGCGACTGCTTGGACGCTACCGCGCCTGCTTGGACGCTTCCGCGACTGCTTGGACGCTTCCGCGCCTGCTTGGACGCTTCCGCGCCTGCTTGGACTCTTCCGCGCCTGGTTGGACGCTTCTGCGCCTGCTTCGACTCTTCCGCGCCTGCTTGGACTCTTCCGCGCCTGCTTGGACGCTTCCGCGCCTGCTTGGACGCTTCTGCGCATGTATGGACGCTTCCGCGCCTATATGGATGCTACCACGCCTGCTTGGACGCTTCCGCGCCTGCTTGGACGCTTCCGCGCCTGCTTGGACGCTACCGCGCCTGCTTGGACGCTTCCGCGACTGCTTGGACGCTTCCGCGCCTGCTTGGACGCTACCGCGCCTGCTTGGACGCTTCCGCGACTGCTTGGACGCTTCCGCGCCTGCTTGGACGCTTCCGCGACAGCTTGGACGCTTCCGCGCCTGCTAGGACGCTCCCGCGACTGCTTGGTCGCTTCCGCGCCTGCTTGGACTCTTCCGCGCCTTCTTGCACGGTTCCGCGCCTGCTTGGACTCTTCTGCGCCTGCTTGGACTCTTCCGCGCATGCTTGGACGCTTCCGCGGCTGCTTGGACGCTTCCGCGCCTGCTTGGACGCTTCCGCGCCTATATGGATGCTTCCGCGCCTGCTTGGACGCTTCCGCGCCTGCTTGGACTCTTCTGCTCCTTCTTGCATGCTTCCGCGCCTACTTGGACGTTTCCGCGCCTGCTTGGAAGCTTCCGCGCCTGCTTGGACGCTTTCGCGCCTATATGGAGGCTTCCGCGCCTGCTTGGACGTTTCCGCGCCTGCTTGGACGCTTCCGCGCCTGCTTGGACTCTTCCGCGCATGCTCCGACGCTTCCGCGCCTGCTTGGACGCTACCGCGCCTGCTTGGACGCTTCCGCGACTGCTTGGACGCTTCCGCGCCTGCTTGGACGCTTCTGCGCATGTATGGATGCTTCCGCGCCTGCTTGGACGCTTCCGCGCCTGCTTGGACGCTTCCGCGACTGCTTGGACGCTTCCGCGCCTGCTTGCACGCTTCCGCGCCTGCTTGGACGCTTTCGCGCCTGATTGGACTCTTCTGCGCCTTCTTGCATGCTTCCGCCCCTACTTGAACGTTCTCGCGCCTGCCTGGACGCTTCCGCGCCTGCTTGGACGCTTCCGCGACAGCTTGGACGCTTCCGCGCCTGCTAGGACGCTCCCGCGACTGCTTGGTCGCTTCCGCGCCTGCTTAGACTCTTCCGCGCCTTCTTGCACGGTTCCGCGCCTGCTTGGACTCTTCTGCGCCTGCTTGGACTCTTCCGCGCATGCTTGGACGCTTCCGCGCCTGCTTGGACGCTTCCGCGCCTGCTTGGACGCTTCCGCGCCTATATGGATGCTTCCGCGCCTGCTTGGGCGCTTCCGCGCCTGCTTGGACTCTTCTGCTCCTTCTTGCATGCTTCCGCGCCTACTTGGACGTTTCCGCGCCTGCTTGGACGCTTCCGCGCCTGCTTGGACGCTTTCGCGCCTATATGGAGGCTTCCGCGCCTGCTTGGACGTTTCCGCGCCTGCTTGGACGCTTCCGCGCCTGCTTGGACTCTTCCGCGCATGCTTGGACGCTTCCGCGCCTGCTTGGACGCTTCCGCGCCTGCTTGGACGCTTCCGCGCCTATATGGATGCTTCCGCGCCTTCTTGCATGCTTCCGCGCCTGCTTGGACGTTTCCGCGCCTGCATGGACGCTACCGCGCCTGCTTGGACGCTTCCGCGCCTTCTTGCATGCTTCCGCGCCTGCTTGGACGTTTCCGCGCCTGCTTGGACGCTTCCGCGCCTGCTTGCATGCTTCCCCGCCTGCTTGGACGCTTCCGCGCCTGCATGGATTCTTCTGCGTCTTCTTGCATGCTTCCGCGGCTGCTTGGACGTTTCCGCGCCTGCTTGGACGCTACCGCGGCTGCTTGGACGCTACCGCGCCTGCTTGGACTCTTCAACGCCTTTTTGCATGCTTCCGCGCCTACTTGGACGTTTCCGCGCCTGCTTGTACGCTACCGCGCCTGCTTGGACTCTTCTGCGCCTTCTTGCATGCTTCCGCGCCTGCTTGGACGTTTCCGCGCCTGCATGGACGCTACCGCGCCAGCTTGGACGCTACCGCGCCTGCTTGGACGCTGCCGCGCCTGCTTGGACGCTGCCGCGCCTGCTTGGACGCTTCCGCAACTGCTTGGACGCTTCCGCGCCTGGTTGGACGCTACCGCGCCTGCTTGCATGCTTCCCCGCCTGCTTGGACGCTTCCGCGCCTGCTTGGACTCTTCTGCGTCTTCTTGCATGCTTCCGCGCCTGCTTGGACGTTTCCGCGCCTGCTTGGACGCTACCGCGCCTGCTTGGACGCTACCGCGCCTGCTTGGACGCTTTCGCGCCTATATGGAGGCTTCCGCGCCTGCTTGGACGTTTCCGCGCCTGCTTGGACGCTTCCGCGCCTGCTTGGGCGCTTCCGCGCCTGCTTGGACTCTTCTGCTCCTTCTTGCATGCTTCCGCGCCTACTTGGACGTTTCCGCGCCTGCTTGGACGCTGCCGCGCCTGCTTGGACGCTTTCGCGCCTATATGGAGGCTTCCGCGCCTGCTTGGACGCTTCCGCGCCTGCTTGGACGCTTCCACGCCTGCTTGGACGCTTCCGCGCCTGCTTGGACGCTTCCGCGCCTGCTTGGACTCTTCCGCGCCCGGTTGGACGCTTCTGCTCCTGCTTCGACTCTTCCGCGCCTGCTTGGACGCTGCCGCGCCTGCTTGGACGCTTCCGCAACTGCTTGGACGCTTCCGCGCCTGGTTGGACGCTACCGCGCCTGCTTGCATGCTTCCCCGCCTGCTTGGACGCTTCCGCGCCTGCTTGGACTCTTCTGCGTCTTCTTGCATGCTTCCGCGCCTGCTTGGACGTTTCCGCGCCTGCTTGGACGCTACCGCGCCTGCTTGGACGCTACCGCGCCTGCTTGGACGCTTCCGCGCCTGCTTGGACGCTTCCGCGCCTGCTTGGACGCTTCCGCGCCTATATGGATGCTTCCGCGCCTGCTTGGGCGCTTCCGCGCCTGCTTGGACTCTTCTGCTCCTTCTTGCATGCTTCCGCGCCTACTTGGACGTTTCCGCGCCTGCTTGGACGCTTCCGCGCCTGCTTGGACGCTTTCGCGCCTATATGGAGGCTTCCGCGCCTGCTTGGACGTTTCCGCGCCTGCTTGGACGCTTCCGCGCCTGCTTGGACTCTTCCGCGCATGCTTGGACGCTTCCGCGCCTGCTTGGACGCTTCCGCGCCTGCTTGGACGCTTCCGCGCCTACTTGTACGCTTCCGCGCCTGCTTGCATGCTTCCGCGCCTGCTTGGACTCTTCTGCGCCTTCTTGTATGCTTCCGCGCCTGCTTGGACGTTTCCGCGCCAGCTTGGTCGCTACCGCGCCTGCTTGGACGCTTCCGCGACTGCTTGGACGCTACCGCGCCTGCTTGGACGCTTCCGCGACTGCTTGGACGCTTCCGCGCCTGCTTGGACTCTTCTGCGTTTTCTTGCATGCTTCCGCGCATGCTTGGACGCTTCCGCCACTGCTTGGACTCTACCGCGCCTGCTTGGACGCTTCCGCGACTGCTTGGACTCTTCTGCGTCTTCTTGCATGCTTCCGCGCATGCTTGGACGTTTCCGCGACTGCTTGGACGCTACCGCGCCTGCTTGGACGCTTCCGCGACTGCTAGGACGCTTCCGCGCCTGCTTGGACTCTTCTGCGCCTTCTTGCATGCTGCCGCGCCTACTTGGACGTTTCCGCGCCTGCTTGTACGCTACCGCGCCTGCTTGGACTCTTCTGCGCCTTCTTGCATGCTTCCGCGCCTGCTTGGACGTTTCCGCGCCTGCATGGACGCTACCGCGCCTGCTTGGACGCTTCCGCGCCTTCTTGCATGCTTCCGCGCCTGCTTGGACGTTTCCGCGCCTGCTTGGACTCTACCGCGCCTGCTTGGACGCTTCCGCGACTGCTAGGACGCTTCCGCGCCTGCTTGGACTCTTCTGCGCCTTCTTGCATGCTTCCGCGCCTGCTAGGACGTTTCCGCGCCTGCTTGGACGCTACCGCGTCTGCTTGGAGGCTTCCGCGCCTTCTTGCATGCTTCCGCGCCTGCTTGGACGTTTCCGCGCCTGCTTGGACGCTACCGCGCCTGCTTGGACGCTTCCGCGCCTGCTTGGACTCTTCTGCGCCTTCTTGCATGCTGCCGCGCCTACTTGGACATTTCCGCGCCTGCTTGGACGCTTCCGCGCCTGCTTGAACGCTACCGCGCCTGCTTGGACGCTTCCGCGACTGCTTGGACGCTTCGGCGCCTTCTTGCATGCTTCCGCGCCTGCTTGGACGTTTCCGCGCCTGCATGGACGCTACCGCGCCTGCTTGGACGCTTCCGCGCCTTCTTGCATGCTTCCGCGCCTGCTTGGACGTTTCCGCGCCTGCTTGGACGCTTCCGCGCCTGCTTGCATGCTTCCCCGCCTGCTTGGACGCTTCCGCGCCTGCATGGATTCTTCTGCGTCTTCTTGCATGCTTCCGCGGCTGCTTGGACGTTTCCGCGCCTGCTTGGACGCTACCGCGGCTGCTTGGACGCTACCGCGCCTGCTTGGACTCTTCAACGCCTTTTTGCATGCTTCCGCGCCTGCTTGGACGCTTCCGCGCCTGCTTGGACGCTACCGCGCCTGCTTGGACGCTTCCGCGACTGCTTGGACGCTTCCGCGCCTGCTTGGACGCTTCCGCGCCTGCTTGGATGCTTCCGCGCCTGGTTGGACGCTACCGCGCCTGCTTGGACGCTTCCGCGACTGCTTGGACGCTACCGCGCCTGCTTGGACGCTTCCGCGACTGCTTGGACGCTACTGCACCTGCGTGGACGCTTCCGCGACTGCTTGGACGCTTCCGCGCCTGCTTGGACTCTTCTGCGTCTTCTTGCATGCTTCCGCGCCTGCTTGGACGCTTCCGCGCCTGCTTGGACGCTCCCACGCCTGCTTGGACGCTTCCGCGCCTGCTTGGACGCTTCCGCGCCTGCTTGGACGCTTCCGCGACTACTTGGACGCTTCCGCGACTGCTTGGACGCTTCCGCGCCTGCTTGGACGCTTCCGCGACTTCTTGGACGCTTCCGCGCCTGCTTGGACTCTTCCACGCCTTCTTGCATGCTTCCGCGCATGCTTGGACGTTTCCGCGCCTGCTTGGACGCTACCGCGCCTGCTTGGACGCTTCCGCGACTGCTTGGATGCTTCCGCGCCTGCTTGGACGCTTCTGCGTCTTCTTGCATGCTTCCGAGCCTGCTTGGACGTTTCCGCGCCTGCTTGGACGCTACCGCGCCGGCTTGGACGCTTCCGCGACTGCTTGGACGCTTCCGCGCCTGCTTTGACGCTTTCGCGCCTGCTTGCATGCTTCCCCGCCTGCTTGGACGCTTCCGCGTCTGCTAGGACGCTTCCGCGCCTGCTTGGACTCTTCCGCGCATGCTTGGACGCTTCCGCGCCTGCTTGGACTCTTCCGCGCATGCTTGGAAGTTTCCGCGCCTGCTTGGAAACTTTCACGCATGCTTGGACGCTTCCGCGCCTGCTTGGACGCTTCCGCGCCTGCTTGGACTCTTCCGCGCATGCTTGGACGCTTCCGCGCCTGCTTGGACACTTCCGCGCCTGCTTGGACGCTTCCGCGCCTGCTTGCATGCTTCCCCGCCTTCTTGGACGCTTCCGCGCCTGCTTGGACGCTTCCGCGCCTGCTTGGACGCTTCCGCGCCTGCTTGGACTCTTCTGCTCCTTCTTGCATGTTTCCGCGCCTACTTGGACGTTTCCGCGTCTGCTTGGATGCTTCCGCGCCTGGTTGGACGCTACCGCGCCTGCTTGCATGCTTCCCCGCCTGCTTGGACGCTACCGCGCCTGCTTGGACGCTTCCGCGACTGCTTGGACGCTTTCGCGCCTGCTTGGACGCTTCCGCGCTCGCTTGGACGTTTCCGCGCCTGCTTGGACGCTACCGCGCCTGCTTGGACGCTTCCGCGACTGCTTGGACGCTTCCGCGCCTGCTTTGACGCTTCCGCGCCTGCTTGCATGCTTCCCCGCCTTCTTGGACGCTTCCGCGCCTGCTTGGACACTTCCGCGCCTGCTTGGACACTTTCACGCATGCTTGGACGCTTCCGCGCCTGCTTGAACGCTTCCGCGCCTGCTTGCATGCTTCCCCGCCTTCTTGGACGCTTCCGCGCCTGCTTGGACTCTTCCACGCCTTCTTGCATGCTTCCGCGCATGCTTGGACATTTCCGCGCCTGCTTGGACGCTACCGCGCCTGCTTGGACGCTTCCGCGCCTGCTTGGACTCTTCTGCGTCTTCTTGCATGCTTCCGCGACTGCTTGGACGCTTCCGCGCCTGCTTGGACGCTCCCACGCCTGCTTGGACGCTTCCGCGCCTGCTTGGACGCTTCCGCGCCTGCTTGGACGCTTCCGCGACTACTTGGACGCTTCCGCGACTGCTTGGACGCTTCCGCGCCTGCTTGGACGCTTCCGCGCCTGCTTGAACGCTTCCGCGCCTGCTTGCATGCTTCCCCGCCTTCTTGGACGCTTCCGCGCCTGCTTGGACGTTTCCGCGCCTGCTTGGACGCTACCGCGCCTGCTTGGACGCTTCCGCGACTGCTTGGACGTTTCCGCGCCTGCTTGGACGCTACCGCGCCTGCTTGGACGCTTCCGCGACTGCTTGGACGCTTCCGCGCCTGCTTGGACTCTTCTGCGCCTGCTTGGATGCTTCCGCGCCTGCTTGCATGCTTCCCCTCCTGCTTGGACGCTTCCGCGCCTGCTTGGACTCTTCTGCGTCTTCTTGCATGCTTCCGCGCATGCTTGGACGTTTCCGTGCCTGCTTGGACGCTACCGCGCCTGCTTGGACGCTTCCGCGACTGCTTGGACGCTACCGCGCCTGCTTGGACGCTACCGCGCCTGCTTGGACGCTTCCGCGACTGCTTGGACGCTTTCGCGCCTGCTTGGACGCTTCCGCGCCCGCTTGGACGTTTCCGCGCCTGCTTGGACGCTACCGCGCCTGCTTGGACGCTTCCGCGACTGCTTGGACGCTTCCGCGCCTGCTTGGACTCTTCTGCGACTGCTTGGACGCTACCGCGCCTGCTTGGACGCTGCCGCGACTGCTTGGACACTACCGCGCCTGCTTGGACGCTTCCGCGACTGCTTGGACGCTTCCGCGCCTGCTTGGACTCTTCAGCGTCTTCTTGCATGCTTCCGCGCATGCTTGCATGCTTCCCCGCCTGCTTGGACGCTTCCGCGCCTGCTTGGACGCTTCCGCGCCTGCTTGGACGCTTCCGCGCCTGCTTGGACCCTTCTGCTCCTTCTTGCATGTTTCCGCGCCTACTTGGACGTTTCCGCGCCTGCTTGGACGCTTCCGCGCCTGCTTTGACGCTTTCGCGCCTGCTTGCATGCTTCCCCGCCTGCTTGGACGCTTCCGCGCCTGCTAGGACGCTTCCGCGCCTGCTTGGACTCTTCCGCGCATGCTTGGACGCTTCCGCGCCTGCTTGGACTCTTCCGCGCATGCTTGGACGTTTCCGCGCCTGCTTGGACACTTTCACGCATGCTTGGACGCTTCCGCGCCTGCTTGGACGCTTCCGCGCCTGCTTGCATGCTTCCCCGCCTTCTTGGACGCTTCCGCGCCTGCTTGGACTCTTCCACGCCTTCTTGCATGCTTCCGCGCATGCTTGGACGTTTCCGCGCCTGCTTGGACGCTACCGCGCCTGCTTGGACGCTTCCGCGACTGCTTGGATGCTTCCGCGCCTGCTTGGAGGCTTCCGCGCCTTCTTGCATGCTTCCGCGCCTGCTTGGACGTTTCCGCGCCTGCTTGGACGCTACCGCGCCTGCTTGGACGCTTCCGCGCCTGCTTGGACTCTTCTGCGCCTTCTTGCATGCTGCCGCGCCTACTTGGACATTTCCGCGCCTGCTTGGACGCTTCCGCGCCTGCTTGAACGCTACCGCGCCTGCTTGGACGCTTCCGCGACTGCTTGGACGCTTCGGCGCCTTCTTGCATGCTTCCGCGCCTGCTTGGACGTTTCCGCGCCTGCATGGACGCTACCGCGCCTGCTTGGACGCTTCCGCGCCTTCTTGCATGCTTCCGCGCCTGCTTGGACGTTTCCGCGCCTGCTTGGACGCTTCCGCGCCTGCTTGCATGCTTCCCCGCCTGCTTGGACGCTACCGCGCCTGCTTGGACTCTTCTACGCCTTTTTGCATGCTTCCGCGCCTGCTTGGACGCTTCCGCGCGTGCTTGGACGCTACCGCGCCTGCTTGGACGCTTCCGCGACTGCTTGGACGCTTCCGCGCCTGCTTGGACGCTCCCACGCCTGCTTGGACGCTTCCGCGCCTGCTTGGACTCTTCTACGCCTTTTTGCATGCTTCCGCGCCTGCTTGGACGCTTCCGCGCGTGCTTGGACGCTACCGCGCCTGCTTGGACGCTTCCGCGACTGCTTGCATGCTTCCCCGCCTGCTTGGACGCTTCCGCGCCTGCATGGATTCTTCTGCGTCTTCTTGCATGCTTCCGCGCCTGCTTGGACGTTTCCGCGCCTGCTTGGACGCTACCGCGGCTGCTTGGACGCTACCGCGCCTGCTTGGACTGTTCTACGCCTTTTTGCATGCTTCCGCGCCTGCTTGGACGCTTCCGCGACTGCTTGGACGCTTCCGCGCCTGCTTGGACTCTTCCGCGCATGCTTGGACGTTTCCGCGCCTGCTTGGACACTTTCACGCATGCTTGGACGTTTCCGCGCCTGCTTGGACGCTACCGCGCCTGCTTGGACGCTTCCGCGACTGCTTGGACGCTTCCGGGCCTGCTTGGGCGCTTCCGCGACTGCTAGGACGCTTCCGCGCCTGCTTGGACTCTTCTGCGCCTTCTTGCATGCTTCCGCGCCTGCTTGGACGTTTCCGCGCCTGCATGGACGCTACCGCGCCTGCTTGGACGCTTCCGCGCCTTCTTGCATGCTTCCGCGCCTGCTTGGACGTGTCCGCGCCTGCTTGGACTCTACCGCGCCTGCTTGGACGCTTCCGCGACTGCTAGGACGCTTCCGCGCCTGCTTGGACTCTTCTGCGCCTTCTTGCATGCTTCCGCGCCTGCTTGGACGCTTCCGCGACTGCTTGGACGCTTCCGCGCCTGCTTGGATTCTTTGTGCCTTCTTGCATGCTTCCGCGCCTGCTTAGACGCTTCCGCGCCTGCTTGGACTCTTCCGCGCCTGCTTGCACGGTTTCGAGCCTGCTTGGACGCTTCCGCGCCTGCTTGGACAATTCTGCGCCTTCTTGCATGCTTCCGCGCCTGCTTGGACGCTTCCGCGCCTGCTTGGACTCTTCTGCGCCTTCTTGCATGCTTCCGCGCCTGCTTGGACGCTTCCGCGCCTGCTTGCACGGTTCTGCGCCTGCTTGGACGTTTCCGCGCCTGCTTGGACGCTACCGCGCCTGCTTGGACGCTTCCGCGCCTGCTTGGACTCTTCTGCGCCTTCTTGCATGCTGCCGCGCCTACTTGGACATTTCCGCGCCTGCTTGGACGCTTCCGCGCCTGCTTGAACGCTACCGCGCCTGCTTGGACGCTTCCGCGACTGCTTGGACGCTTCGGCGCCTTCTTGCATGCTTCCGCGCCTGCTTGGACGTTTCCGCGCCTGCATGGACGCTACCGCGCCTGCTTGGACGCTTCCGCGCCTTCTTGCATGCTTCCGCGCCTGCTTGGACCTTTCCGCGCCTGCTTGGACGCTTCCGCGCCTGCTTGCATGCTTCCCCGCCTGCTTGGACGCTTCCGCGCGTGCTTGGACGCTACCGCGCCTGCTTGGACGCTTCCGCGACTGCTTGGACGCTTCCGCGCCTGCTTGGACGCTCCCACGCCTGCTTGGACGCTTCCGCGCCTGCTTGGACTCTTCTACGCCTTTTTGCATGCTTCCGCGCCTGCTTGGACGCTTCCGCGCGTGCTTGGACGCTACCGCGCCTACTTGGACGCTTCCGCGACTGCTTGCATGCTTCCCCGCCTGCTTGGACGCTTCCGCGCCTGCATGGATTCTTCTGCGTCTTCTTGCATGCTTCCGCGCCTGCTTGGACGTTTCCGCGCCTGCTTGGACGCTACCGCGGCTGCTTGGACGCTACCGCGCCTGCTTGGACTGTTCTACGCCTTTTTGCATGCTTCCGCGCCTGCTTGGACGCTTCCGCGACTGCTTGGACGCTTCCGCGCCTGCTTGGACTCTTCCGCGCATGCTTGGACGTTTCCGCGCCTGCTTGGACGCTCCCACGCCTGCTTGAACGCTTCCGCGCCTGCTTGCATGCTTCCCCGCCTTCTTGGACGCTTCCGCGCCTGCTTGGACGTTTCCGCGCCTGCTTGGACGCTACCGCGCCTGCTTGGACGCTTCCGCGACTGCTTGGACGTTTCCGCGCCTGCTTGGACGCTACCGCGCCTGCTTGGACGCTTCCGCGACTGCTTGGACGCTTCCGCGCCTGCTTGGACTCTTCTGCGCCTGCTTGGATGCTTCCGCGCCTGCTTGCATGCTTCCCCTCCTGCTTGGACGCTTCCGCGCCTGCTTGGACTCTTCTGCGTCTTCTTGCATGCTTCCGCGCATGCTTGGACGTTTCCGTGCCTGCTTGGACGCTACCGCGCCTGCTTGGACGCTTCCGCGACTGCTTGGACGCTACCGCGCCTGCTTGGACGCTACCGCGCCTGCTTGGACGCTTCCGCGACTGCTTGGACGCTTTCGCGCCTGCTTGGACGCTTCCGCGCCCGCTTGGACGTTTCCGCGCCTGCTTGGACGCTACCGCGCCTGCTTGGACGCTTCCGCGACTGCTTGGACGCTTCCGCGCCTGCTTGGACTCTTCTGCGACTGCTTGGACGCTACCGCGCCTGCTTGGACGCTGCCGCGACTGCTTGGACACTACCGCGCCTGCTTGGACGCTTCCGCGACTGCTTGGACGCTTCCGCGCCTGCTTGGACTCTTCAGCGTCTTCTTGCATGCTTCCGCGCATGCTTGCATGCTTCCCCGCCTGCTTGGACGCTTCCGCGCCTGCTTGGACGCTTCCGCGCCTGCTTGGACGCTTCCGCGCCTGCTTGGACTCTTCTGCTCCTTCTTGCATGTTTCCGCGCCTACTTGGACGTTTCCGCGCCTGCTTGGACGCTTCCGCGCCTGCTTTGACGCTTTCGCGCCTGCTTGCATGCTTCCCCGCCTGCTTGGACGCTTCCGCGCCTGCTAGGACGCTTCCGCGCCTGCTTGGACTCTTCCGCGCATGCTTGGACGCTTCCGCGCCTGCTTGGACTCTTCCGCGCATGCTTGGACGTTTCCGCGCCTGCTTGGACACTTTCACGCATGCTTGGACGCTTCCGCGCCTGCTTGGACGCTTCCGCGCCTGCTTGCATGCTTCCCCGCCTTCTTGGACGCTTCCGCGCCTGCTTGGACTCTTCCACGCCTTCTTGCATGCTTCCGCGCATGCTTGGACGTTTCCGCGCCTGCTTGGACGCTACCGCGCCTGCTTGGACGCTTCCGCGACTGCTTGGATGCTTCCGCGCCTGCTTGGAGGCTTCCGCGCCTTCTTGCATGCTTCCGCGCCTGCTTGGACGTTTCCGCGCCTGCTTGGACGCTACCGCGCCTGCTTGGACGCTTCCGCGCCTGCTTGGACTCTTCTGCGCCTTCTTGCATGCTGCCGCGCCTACTTGGACATTTCCGCGCCTGCTTGGACGCTTCCGCGCCTGCTTGAACGCTACCGCGCCTGCTTGGACGCTTCCGCGACTGCTTGGACGCTTCGGCGCCTTCTTGCATGCTTCCGCGCCTGCTTGGACGTTTCCGCGCCTGCATGGACGCTACCGCGCCTGCTTGGACGCTTCCGCGCCTTCTTGCATGCTTCCGCGCCTGCTTGGACGTTTCCGCGCCTGCTTGGACGCTTCCGCGCCTGCTTGCATGCTTCCCCGCCTGCTTGGACGCTACCGCGCCTGCTTGGACTCTTCTACGCCTTTTTGCATGCTTCCGCGCCTGCTTGGACGCTTCCGCGCGTGCTTGGACGCTACCGCGCCTGCTTGGACGCTTCCGCGACTGCTTGGACGCTTCCGCGCCTGCTTGGACGCTCCCACGCCTGCTTGGACGCTTCCGCGCCTGCTTGGACTCTTCTACGCCTTTTTGCATGCTTCCGCGCCTGCTTGGACGCTTCCGCGCGTGCTTGGACGCTACCGCGCCTGCTTGGACGCTTCCGCGACTGCTTGCATGCTTCCCCGCCTGCTTGGACGCTTCCGCGCCTGCATGGATTCTTCTGCGTCTTCTTGCATGCTTCCGCGCCTGCTTGGACGTTTCCGCGCCTGCTTGGACGCTACCGCGGCTGCTTGGACGCTACCGCGCCTGCTTGGACTGTTCTACGCCTTTTTGCATGCTTCCGCGCCTGCTTGGACGCTTCCGCGACTGCTTGGACGCTTCCGCGCCTGCTTGGACTCTTCCGCGCATGCTTGGACGTTTCCGCGCCTGCTTGGACACTTTCACGCATGCTTGGACGTTTCCGCGCCTGCTTGGACGCTACCGCGCCTGCTTGGACGCTTCCGCGACTGCTTGGACGCTTCCGGGCCTGCTTGGGCGCTTCCGCGACTGCTAGGACGCTTCCGCGCCTGCTTGGACTCTTCTGCGCCTTCTTGCATGCTTCCGCGCCTGCTTGGACGTTTCCGCGCCTGCATGGACGCTACCGCGCCTGCTTGGACGCTTCCGCGCCTTCTTGCATGCTTCCGCGCCTGCTTGGACGTGTCCGCGCCTGCTTGGACTCTACCGCGCCTGCTTGGACGCTTCCGCGACTGCTAGGACGCTTCCGCGCCTGCTTGGACTCTTCTGCGCCTTCTTGCATGCTTCCGCGCCTGCTTGGACGCTTCCGCGACTGCTTGGACGCTTCCGCGCCTGCTTGGATTCTTTGTGCCTTCTTGCATGCTTCCGCGCCTGCTTAGACGCTTCCGCGCCTGCTTGGACTCTTCCGCGCCTGCTTGCACGGTTTCGAGCCTGCTTGGACGCTTCCGCGCCTGCTTGGACAATTCTGCGCCTTCTTGCATGCTTCCGCGCCTGCTTGGACGCTTCCGCGCCTGCTTGGACTCTTCTGCGCCTTCTTGCATGCTTCCGCGCCTGCTTGGACGCTTCCGCGCCTGCTTGCACGGTTCTGCGCCTGCTTGGACGTTTCCGCGCCTGCTTGGACGCTACCGCGCCTGCTTGGACGCTTCCGCGCCTGCTTGGACTCTTCTGCGCCTTCTTGCATGCTGCCGCGCCTACTTGGACATTTCCGCGCCTGCTTGGACGCTTCCGCGCCTGCTTGAACGCTACCGCGCCTGCTTGGACGCTTCCGCGACTGCTTGGACGCTTCGGCGCCTTCTTGCATGCTTCCGCGCCTGCTTGGACGTTTCCGCGCCTGCATGGACGCTACCGCGCCTGCTTGGACGCTTCCGCGCCTTCTTGCATGCTTCCGCGCCTGCTTGGACCTTTCCGCGCCTGCTTGGACGCTTCCGCGCCTGCTTGCATGCTTCCCCGCCTGCTTGGACGCTACCGCGCCTGCTTGGACTCTTCTACGCCTTTTTGCATGCTTCCGCGCCTGCTTGGACGCTTCCGCGCGTGCTTGGACGCTACCGCGCCTGCTTGGACGCTTCCGCGACTGCTTGGACGCTTCCGCGCCTGCTTGGACGCTCCCACGCCTGCTTGGACGCTTCCGCGCCTGCTTGGACTCTTCTACGCCTTTTTGCATGCTTCCGCGCCTGCTTGGACGCTTCCGCGCGTGCTTGGACGCTACCGCGCCTACTTGGACGCTTCCGCGACTGCTTGCATGCTTCCCCGCCTGCTTGGACGCTTCCGCGCCTGCATGGATTCTTCTGCGTCTTCTTGCATGCTTCCGCGCCTGCTTGGACGTTTCCGCGCCTGCTTGGACGCTACCGCGGCTGCTTGGACGCTACCGCGCCTGCTTGGACTGTTCTACGCCTTTTTGCATGCTTCCGCGCCTGCTTGGACGCTTCCGCGACTGCTTGGACGCTTCCGCGCCTGCTTGGACTCTTCCGCGCATGCTTGGACGTTTCCGCGCCTGCTTGGACACTTTCACGCATGCTTGGACGTTTCCGCGCCTGCTTGGACGCTACCGCGCCTGCTTGGACGCTTCCGCGACTGCTTGGACGCTTCCGGGCCTGCTTGGGCGCTTCCGCGACTGCTAGGACGCTTCCGCGCCTGCTTGGACTCTTCTGCGCCTTCTTGCATGCTTCCGCGCCTGCTTGGACGTTTCCGCGCCTGCATGGACGCTACCGCGCCTGCTTGGACGCTTCCGCGCCTTCTTGCATGCTTCCGCGCCTGCTTGGACGTGTCCGCGCCTGCTTGGACTCTACCGCGCCTGCTTGGACGCTTCCGCGACTGCTAGGACGCTTCCGCGCCTGCTTGGACTCTTCTGCGCCTTCTTGCATGCTTCCGCGCCTGCTTGGACGCTTCCGCGACTGCTTGGACGCTTCCGCGCCTGCTTGGATTCTTTGTGCCTTCTTGCATGCTTCCGCGCCTGCTTAGACGCTTCCGCGCCTGCTTGGACTCTTCCGCGCCTGCTTGCACGGTTTCGAGCCTGCTTGGACGCTTCCGCGCCTGCTTGGACAATTCTGCGCCTTCTTGCATGCTTCCGCGCCTGCTTGGACGCTTCCGCGCCTGCTTGGACTCTTCTGCGCCTTCTTGCATGCTTCCGCGCCTGCTTGGACGCTTCCGCGCCTGCTTGCACGGTTCTGCGCCTGCTTGGACGCTACCGCGCCTGCTTGGACGCTTCCGCGACTGCTTGGACGCTTCCGCGCCTGCTTGGATTCTTTGTGCCTTCTTGCATGCTTCCGCGCCTGCTTAGACGCTTCCGCGCCTGCTTGGACTCTTCCGCGCCTGCTTGCACGGTTTCGCGCCTGCTTGGACGCTTCCGCGCCTGCTTGGACAATTCTGCGCCTTCTTGCATGCTTCCGCGCCTGCTTGGACGCTTCCGCGCCTGCTTGGACTCTTCCGCGCCTGCTTGCACGGTTTCGAGCCTGCTTGGACGCTTCCGCGCCTGCTTGGACAATTCTGCGCCTTCTTGCATGCTTCCGCGCCTGCTTGGACGCTTCCGCGCCTGCTTGGACTCTTCTGCGCCTTCTTGCATGCTTCCGCGCCTGCTTGGACGCTTCCGCGCCTGCTTGCACGGTTCTGCGCCTGCTTGGACGCTACCGCGCCTGCTTGGACGCTTCCGCGACTGCTTGGACGCTTCCGCGCCTGCTTGGATTCTTTGTGCCTTCTTGCATGCTTCCGCGCCTGCTTAGACGCTTCCGCGCCTGCTTGGACTCTTCCGCGCCTGCTTGCACGGTTTCGCGCCTGCTTGGACGCTTCCGCGCCTTCTTGGACACTTCCGCGCCTGCTTGGACGCTTCCGCGCCTGCTTGGACGCTTCCGCGCCTGCTTGGACTCTTCTGCGTCTTCTTGCATGCTTCCGCGCCTGCTGGGACTTTTCCGCGCCTGCTTGGACGCTACCGCGCCTGCTTGGACGCTTCCGCGACTGCTTGGACGCTACCGCGCCTGCTTGGACGCTTCCGCGACTGCTTGGATGCTTCCGCGACAGCTTCGATGCTTCCGCGCCTGCTTGGACCCTTCTGCGTCTTCTTGCATGCTTCCGCGCCTGCTTGGACGCTTCCGCGCCTGCTTGGACGCTTCCGCGCCTTCTTGGACGCTTCCGCGCCTGCTTGGACGATTCCGCGCCTTCTTGGACGATTCCGCGCCTGCTTGGACGATTCCGTGCCTGCTTTCACGGTTTCGCGCCTGCTTGGACTCTTCTGCGTCTTTTTGCATGCTTCCGTGCCTGCTTGGACGCTTCCGCGCCTGCTTGGACGCTTCCGCGCCTGCTTGGACGCTTCCGCGCCTGCTTGGACGCTTCCGCGCCTGCTTGGACGCTTCCGCGCCTGCTTGGACGCTTCCGCGCCTGCTTGGACGCTTCCGCGCCTGCTTGGGCGCTTCCATGCCTGCTTGGACGCATCCGCGCCTGCTTGGACGCTTCCGCGCCTGCTTGGACGCTTCCGCGCCTGCTTGGACGCTTCCGCGCCTGCTTCGACGCTACCGCGCCTGCTTGCACGGTTCCGCGCCTGCTTGGACGCTCCCGCGCCTGCTTGGACGCTTCCACGCCTTCGTGCACGCTTCCGTGCCTGCTTGGACGCTTCCGCGCCTGCATGGACGCTTCCGCGCCTGCTTGGACGGTTCCGCGCCTGCTTGGACGCTACCGCGCCTGCTTGGACGCTTCCGCGCCTGCTTGCACGGTTCTGCGCCTGCTTGACGCTTCCGCGCCTGCTAGGACGCTTCCGCGCCTGCTTGGACGCTTCCGCACCTGCTTGGATTCTTCCGCGCCTGCTTGGACGCTTCCGCGCCGACTTGGAAGCTTCCGCCCCTGCTTGGACGCTTCCGCGACTGCTTGGACGCATCCGCGCCTGCTTCGACGCTACCGCGCCTGCTTGCACGGTTCCGCGCCTGCTTGGACGCTCCCGCGCCTGCTTGGACGCTTCCACGCCTTCGTGCACGCTTCCGTGCCTGCTTGGACGCTTCCGCGCCTGCTTGGAAGCTTCCGCGCCTGCTTGGACGCTTCCGCGCCTCCTTGGACGTTTCCGCGCCTGCTTGGACGCTTCCGCGCCTGCTTGGACGCTTCCGCGCCTGCTTGGACGCTTCCGCGCCTGCTTGGACGCTTCCGCGCCTGCTTGGACGCTTCCGCGCCTGCTTGGACGCTTCCGCGCCTGCTTGGGCGCTTCCACGCCTGCTTGGACGCATCCGCGCCTGCTTGGACGCTTCCGTGCCTTCGTGCACGCCTCCGAGTCTGCTTGGACGCTTCCGCGCCTGCTTGGACGCTTCCGCGCCTGCTTGGACGCTTCCGCGCCTGCTTCGACGCTACCGCGCCTGCTTGCACGGTTCCGCGCCTGCTTGGACGCTTCCACGCCTTCGTGCACGCTTCCGTGCCTGCTTGGACGCTTCCGCGCCTGCATGGACGCTTCCGCGCCTGCTTGGACGCATCCGCGCCTGCTTGGACTCTTCTGCGCCTGCTTGGACGCTTCCGCGCCTGCTTGGACGCTTCCGCGACTGTATGGACGCTTCCGCGCCTACTTGGACGCATCCGCGCCTGCTTGGACTCTTCTGCGCCTGCTTGCACGGTTCCGTGCCTGCTTGGACGCTACCGCGCCTGCTTGGACGCTTACGCGCCTGCTTGGACGTTTCCGCTCCTGCTTGCACGGTTCCGAGCCTAATTGGACGCTTCCGCGCCTGCTTGGACGCTTCCGCGCCTGTATGGACGCTTCCGCGCCGGCTTGGACGATTCCGCGCCTGCTTGGACGCTACAGCGCCTGCTTGGACGCATCCGCGCCTGGTTGGACGCTACCGCGCCTGCTTGGACACTACCGCGCCTGCTTGGACGCGTCCGCGACTGCTTGGACGCTTCCGCGCCTGCTTGGACGCTACCGCGCCTGCTTGGACGCTACCGCGCCTGCTTGGACGCTTCCGCGACTGCTTGGACTCTATCGCGCCTGCTTGGACGCTTCCGCGACTGCTTGGACGCTTCCGCGCCTGCTTGGACTCTTCTGCGTCTTCTTGCATGCTTCCGCGCCTGCTTGGACGTTTCCGCGCCTGCTTGGACGCTACCGCGCCTGCTTGGACGCTTCCGCGACTGCTTGGACGCATCCGCGCCTGGTTGGACGCTACCGCGCCTGCTTGGACACTACCGCGCCTGCTTGGACGCTTCCGCGACTGCTTGGACGCTTCCGCGCCTGGTTGGACGCTACCGCGCCTGCTTGGACGCTTCCGCGCCTGCTTGGACGCTACCGCGCCTGCTTGGACGCTACCGCGCCTGCTTGGACGCTTCCGCGACTGCTTGGACGCTATCGCGCCTGCTTGGACGCTTCCGCGACTGCTTGGACGCTTCCGCGCCTGCTTGGACTCTTCTGCGTCTTCTTGCATGCTTCCGCGCCTGCTTGGACGTTTCCGCGCCTGCTTGGACGTTTCTGCGCTTGCTTGGACGCTTCCGCGCCTGCTTGGACGTTTCCGCGCATGCTTGGACGCTACCGCGCCTGCTTGGACGCTTCCGCGCCTGCTTGGACTCTTCTACGTCTTCTTGCATGCTTCCGCGCCTGCTTGGACGTTTCCGCGCCTGCTTGGATGCTACCGCGCCTGCTTGGACGCTTACGCGACTGCTTGGACGCTTCCGCGCCTGCTTGGACGTTTCCGCGCCTGCTTGGATGCTACCGCGCCTGCTTGGACGCTTCCGCGACTGCTTGGACGCTTCCACGCCTGCTTGGACGCTTCCGCGCCTGCTTGGACTCTTCTGCTCCTTCTTGCACGCTTCCGCGCCTGCTTGGACTCTTCTGCGCCTTCTTGGACTCTTCTGCGCCTTCTTGCATGCTTCCGCGCCTGCTTGGACTCTTCTGCGCCTGCTTGGACGCTTCCGCGCCTGCTTGGACTCTTCTGCGCCTTCTTGCATGCTTCCGCGCATGCTTGGACGCTACCGCGCCTGCTAGGACGCTTCCGCGCCTGCTTGGACGCTTCCGCACCTGCTTGGATTCTTCCGCGCCTGCTTGGACGCTTCCGCGCCGACTTGGAAGCTTCCGCCCCTGCTTGGACGCTTCCGCGACTGCTTGGACGCATCCGCGCCTGCTTCGACGCTACCGCGCCTGCTTGCACGGTTCCGCGCCTGCTTGGACGCTCCCGCGCCTGCTTGGACGCTTCCACGCCTTCGTGCACGCTTCCGTGCCTGCTTGGACGCTTCCGCGCCTGCTTGGAAGCTTCCGCGCCTGCTTGGACGCTTCCGCGCCTCCTTGGACGTTTCCGCGCCTGCTTGGACGCTTCCGCGCCTGCTTGGACGCTTCCGCGCCTGCTTGGACGCTTCCGCGCCTGCTTGGACGCTTCCGCGCCTGCTTGGACGCTTCCGCGCCTGCTTGGACGCTTCCGCGCCTGCTTGGGCGCTTCCACGCCTGCTTGGACGCATCCGCGCCTGCTTGGACGCTTCCGTGCCTTCGTGCACGCCTCCGAGTCTGCTTGGACGCTTCCGCGCCTGCTTGGACGCTTCCGCGCCTGCTTGGACGCTTCCGCGCCTGCTTCGACGCTACCGCGCCTGCTTGCACGGTTCCGCGCCTGCTTGGACGCTTCCACGCCTTCGTGCACGCTTCCGTGCCTGCTTGGACGCTTCCGCGCCTGCATGGACGCTTCCGCGCCTGCTTGGACGCATCCGCGCCTGCTTGGACTCTTCTGCGCCTGCTTGGACGCTTCCGCGCCTGCTTGGACGCTTCCGCGACTGTATGGACGCTTCCGCGCCTACTTGGACGCATCCGCGCCTGCTTGGACTCTTCTGCGCCTGCTTGCACGGTTCCGTGCCTGCTTGGACGCTACCGCGCCTGCTTGGACGCTTACGCGCCTGCTTGGACGTTTCCGCTCCTGCTTGCACGGTTCCGAGCCTAATTGGACGCTTCCGCGCCTGCTTGGACGCTTCCGCGCCTGTATGGACGCTTCCGCGCCGGCTTGGACGATTCCGCGCCTGCTTGGACGCTACAGCGCCTGCTTGGACGCATCCGCGCCTGGTTGGACGCTACCGCGCCTGCTTGGACACTACCGCGCCTGCTTGGACGCGTCCGCGACTGCTTGGACGCTTCCGCGCCTGCTTGGACGCTACCGCGCCTGCTTGGACGCTACCGCGCCTGCTTGGACGCTTCCGCGACTGCTTGGACTCTATCGCGCCTGCTTGGACGCTTCCGCGACTGCTTGGACGCTTCCGCGCCTGCTTGGACTCTTCTGCGTCTTCTTGCATGCTTCCGCGCCTGCTTGGACGTTTCCGCGCCTGCTTGGACGCTACCGCGCCTGCTTGGACGCTTCCGCGACTGCTTGGACGCATCCGCGCCTGGTTGGACGCTACCGCGCCTGCTTGGACACTACCGCGCCTGCTTGGACGCTTCCGCGACTGCTTGGACGCTTCCGCGCCTGGTTGGACGCTACCGCGCCTGCTTGGACGCTTCCGCGCCTGCTTGGACGCTACCGCGCCTGCTTGGACGCTACCGCGCCTGCTTGGACGCTTCCGCGACTGCTTGGACGCTATCGCGCCTGCTTGGACGCTTCCGCGACTGCTTGGACGCTTCCGCGCCTGCTTGGACTCTTCTGCGTCTTCTTGCATGCTTCCGCGCCTGCTTGGACGTTTCCGCGCCTGCTTGGACGTTTCTGCGCTTGCTTGGACGCTTCCGCGCCTGCTTGGACGTTTCCGCGCATGCTTGGACGCTACCGCGCCTGCTTGGACGCTTCCGCGCCTGCTTGGACTCTTCTACGTCTTCTTGCATGCTTCCGCGCCTGCTTGGACGTTTCCGCGCCTGCTTGGATGCTACCGCGCCTGCTTGGACGCTTACGCGACTGCTTGGACGCTTCCGCGCCTGCTTGGACGTTTCCGCGCCTGCTTGGATGCTACCGCGCCTGCTTGGACGCTTCCGCGACTGCTTGGACGCTTCCACGCCTGCTTGGACGCTTCCGCGCCTGCTTGGACTCTTCTGCTCCTTCTTGCACGCTTCCGCGCCTGCTTGGACTCTTCTGCGCCTTCTTGGACTCTTCTGCGCCTTCTTGCATGCTTCCGCGCCTGCTTGGACTCTTCTGCGCCTGCTTGGACGCTTCCGCGCCTGCTTGGACTCTTCTGCGCCTTCTTGCATGCTTCCGCGCATGCTTGGACGCTACCGCGCCTGCTTGGACGCTTCCGCGCCTGCTTGGACTCTTCTGCTCCTTCTTGCATGCTTCCGCGCCTGCTTGGACGCTTCCGCGCCTGCTTGGACGCTTCCGCGCCTGCTTGGACTCTTCTGCGCCTTCTTGCATGCTTCCGCGCCTGCTAGGACGTTTCCGCGCTTGCTTGGACGCTTCCGCGCCTGCTTGGACGCTTCCGCGCCTGCTTGGAAGCTTCCGCGCCTGCTTGCACGGTTTCGCGCCTGCTTGGACGCTTCCGCGCCTGCTTGGACTCTTCTGCGTCTTCTTACATGCTTCCGCGCCTGCTTGGACGTTTCCGCGCCTGCTTGGACGCTACCGCGCCTGCTTGGACGCTTCCGCGACTGCTTAGACGCTTCCGCGCCTGGTTGGACGCTACCGCGCCTGCTTGGACGCTTCCGCGACTGCTTGGACGATTCCGCGCCTGCTTGGACACTTCGGCGCCTGTTTGGACTCTTCTGCGCCTGCTTGGACGCTACCGCGCCTGCTTGGACGCTTCCGCGCCTTCTTGCATGCTTCCGCGACTACTTGGACGTTTCCGCGCCTGCTTGGATGCTTCCGCGCCTGCTTGCATGCTTCCCCGCCTGCTTGGACGCTTCCGCGACTGCTCGGACGCTTCCGCGACTGCTTGGACGCTTCCGCGCCTGCTTGGACTGTTCTGCGTCTTCTTGCATGCTTCCGCGCCTGCTTGGACGCTTCCGCGCCTGCTTGGACGCTTCCGCGCCTGCTTGGACTCTTCTGCGCCTTCTTGCATGCTTCCGCGCCTGCTAGGACGTTTCCGCGCTTGCTTGGACGCTTCCGCGCCTGCTTGGACGCTTCCGCGCCTGCTTGGACGTTTCCGCGCCAACTTGGACGCTACCGCGCCTGCTTGGACGCTACCGCACCTGCTTGGACGCTACCGCGCCTGCTTGGACGCTTCCGCGACTGCTTGGACGCTACCGCGCCTGCTTGGACGCTTCCGCGACTGCTTGGATGCTTCCGCGACAGCTTCGATGCTTCCGCGCCTGCTTGGACCCTTCTGCGTCTTCTTGCATGCTTCCGCGCCTGCTTGGACGCTTCCGCGCCTGCTTGGACGCTTCCGCGCCTTCTTGGACGCTTCCGCGCCTGCTTGGACGATTCCGCGCCTTCTTGGACGATTCCGCGCCTGCTTGGACGATTCCGTGCCTGCTTTCACGGTTTCGCGCCTGCTTGGACTCTTCTGCGTCTTTTTGCATGCTTCCGTGCCTGCTTGGACGCTTCCGCGCCTGCTTGGACGCTTCCGCGCCTGCTTGGACGCTTCCGCGCCTGCTTGGACGCTTCCGCGCCTGCTTGGACGCTTCCGCGCCTGCTTGGACGCTTCCGCGCCTGCTTGGACGCTTCCGCGCCTGCTTGGGCGCTTCCATGCCTGCTTGGACGCATCCGCGCCTGCTTGGACGCTTCCGCGCCTGCTTGGACGCTTCCGCGCCTGCTTGGACGCTTCCGCGCCTGCTTCGACGCTACCGCGCCTGCTTGCACGGTTCCGCGCCTGCTTGGACGCTCCCGCGCCTGCTTGGACGCTTCCACGCCTTCGTGCACGCTTCCGTGCCTGCTTGGACGCTTCCGCGCCTGCATGGACGCTTCCGCGCCTGCTTGGACGGTTCCGCGCCTGCTTGGACGCTACCGCGCCTGCTTGGACGCTTCCGCGCCTGCTTGCACGGTTCTGCGCCTGCTTGACGCTTCCGCGCCTGCTAGGACGCTTCCGCGCCTGCTTGGACGCTTCCGCACCTGCTTGGATTCTTCCGCGCCTGCTTGGACGCTTCCGCGCCGACTTGGAAGCTTCCGCCCCTGCTTGGACGCTTCCGCGACTGCTTGGACGCATCCGCGCCTGCTTCGACGCTACCGCGCCTGCTTGCACGGTTCCGCGCCTGCTTGGACGCTCCCGCGCCTGCTTGGACGCTTCCACGCCTTCGTGCACGCTTCCGTGCCTGCTTGGACGCTTCCGCGCCTGCATGGACGCTTCCGCGCCTGCTTGGACGCATCCGCGCCTCCTTGGATGCTTCCGCGACTGCTTGGACGGTTCCGCGCCTGGTTGGATGCTACCGCGCCTGCTTGGATGCTTCCGCGACTGCTTGGACGCTTCTGCGCCTGCTTGGACGGTTCCGCGCCTGGTTGGATGCTACCGCGCCTGCTTGGATGCTTCCGCGACTGCTTGGACGCTTCTGCGCCTGCTTGGACTCTTCTGCGCCATCTTGCATGCTTCCGCGCCTAATTGGACGTTTCCGCGCCTGCTTGGACGCTTCCGCGCCTGCTTGGACGCTTCCGCGCCTGCTTGGACGCTACCGCGCCTGCTTGGACGCTACCGCGCCTGCTTGGACGCTTCCGCGCCTGCTTGGACTCTTCTGCGCCTTCTTGCATGCTTCCGCGACTGCTTGGACGGTTCCGCGCCTGGTTGGTTGCTACCGCGCCTGCTTGGATGCTTTCGCGACTGCTTGGACGCTTCCGCGCCTGCTTGGACTCTTCTGCGTCTTCTTGCATGCTTCCGCGCCTGCTTGGACGTTTCCGCGCCTGCTTGGACGTTTCCGCGCCTGCTTGGACGCTACCGCGCCTGCTTCGACGCTACCGCGCCTGCTTGGACGTTTCCGCGCCTGCTTGCATGCTTCCGCGCCTGCTTGGACGCTTCCGCGCCTGCTTGGACGCTCCCGCGCCTGCTTGGATGCTACCGCGCCTGCTTGGACGCTTCCGCGCCTGCTTGGACGCTTCCGCGACTGCTTGGACGCTTCCGCGCCTGCTTGGACTCTTCTGCGCCTTCTTGCATGGTTCCGCGCCTGCTTGGACGTTTCCGCGCCTGCTTGGACGCTACCGCGCCTGCTTGGACGCATCCGCGCCTGGTTGGACGCTACCGCGCCTGCTTGGACACTACCGCGCCTGCTTGGACGCTTCCGCGCCTGCTTGGACGCTTCCGCGCCTGCTTGGACGCTTCCGCGACTGCTTGGACGCTTCCGCGCCTGCTTGGACGTTTCCGCGCCTGCTTGCATGCTTCCGCGCCTGCTTGGACGTTTCCGTGCCTGCTTGGACGCTACTGCACCTGCTTGGACGCTTCCGCGCCTGCTTGGACGCTTCCGCGCCTGCTTGGACGCTACCGCGCCTGCTTGCATGCTTCCCCGCCTGCTTGGACGCTTCCGCGCCTGCTTGGACCCTTCTGCGTCTTCTTGCATGCTTCCCCGCCTGCTTGGACGCTTCCGCGCCTGCTTGGACTCTTCTGCGCCTTCTTGCATGCTTCCGCGCCTGCTAGGACGTTTCCGCGCTTGCTTGGACGCTTCCGCGCCTGCTTGGACGCTTCCGCGCCTGCTTGGAAGCTTCCGCGCCTGCTTGCACGGTTTCGCGCCTGCTTGGACGCTTCCGCGCCTGCTTGGACTCTTCTGCGTCTTCTTGCATGCTTCCGCGCCTGCTTGGACGTTTCCGCGCCTGCTTGGACGCTACCGCGCCTGCTTGGACGCTTCCGCGACTGCTTAGACGCTTCCGCGCCTGGTTGGACGCTACCGCGCCTGCTTGGACGCTTCCGCGACTGCTTGGACGATTCCGCGCCTGCTTGGACACTTCGGCGCCTGTTTGGACTCTTCTGCGCCTGCTTGGACGCTACCGCGCCTGCTTGGACGCTTCCGCGCCTTCTTGCATGCTTCCGCGACTACTTGGACGTTTCCGCGCCTGCTTGGATGCTTCCGCGCCTGCTTGCATGCTTCCCCGCCTGCTTGGACGCTTCCGCGACTGCTCGGACGCTTCCGCGACTGCTTGGACGCTTCCGCGCCTGCTTGGACTGTTCTGCGTCTTCTTGCATGCTTCCGCGCCTGCTTGGACGCTTCCGCGCCTGCTTGGACGCTTCCGCGCCTGCTTGGACTCTTCTGCGCCTTCTTGCATGCTTCCGCGCCTGCTAGGACGTTTCCGCGCTTGCTTGGACGCTTCCGCGCCTGCTTGGACGCTTCCGCGCCTGCTTGGACGTTTCCGCGCCAACTTGGACGCTACCGCGCCTGCTTGGACGCTACCGCACCTGCTTGGACGCTTCCGCGACTGCTTGGACGTTTCCGCGCCTGCTTGGATGCTACCGCGCCTGCTTGGACGCTTCCGCGACTGCTTGGACGCTTCCACGCCTGCTTGGACGCTTCCGCGCCTGCTTGGACTCTTCTGCTCCTTCTTGCATGCTTCCGCGCCTGCTTGGACGTTTCCGCGCCAGCTTGGACGCTACCGCACCTGCTTGGACTCTTCCGCGCCTGCTTGGACTCTTCTGCGCCTTCTTACATGCTGCCGCGCCTACTTGTACGTTTCCGCGCCTGCTTGGACGCTTCCGCGCCTGCTTGCATGCTTCCCCGCCAGCTTGGACGTTTCCGCGCTTGCTTGGACGCTTCCGCGCCTGCTTGCATGCTTCCCCGCCTGCTTGGACACTTCCGCGCCTGGTGGGACTCTTCTGCGTCTTCTTGCATGCTTCCGCGCCTGCTTGGACGTTTCCGCGCATGCTTTGACGCTACCGCGCCTGCTTGGACGCTTCCGCGCCTGCTTGGACTCTTCTACGTCTTCTTGCATGCTTCCGCGCCTGCTTGGACGTTTCCGCGCCTGCTTGGATGCTACCGCGCCTGCTTGGACGCTTCCGCGACTGCTTGGACGCTTCCACGCCTGCTTGGACGCTTCCGCGCCTGCTTGGACTCTTCTGCTCCTTCTTGCACGCTTCCGCGCCTGCTTGGACTCTTCTGCGCCTTCTTACATGCTGCCGCGCCTACTTGTACGTTTCCGCGCCTGCTTGGACGTTTCCGCGCTTGCTTGGACGCTTCCGCGCCTACTTGCATGCTTCCCCGCCTGCTTGGACGCTTCCGCGCCTGCTTGGACTCTTCTGCGTCTTCTTGCAAGCTTCCGCGCCTGCTTGGACGTTTCCGCGCATGCTTGGACGCTACCGTGCCTGCTTGGACGCTTCCGCGCCTGCTTGGACTCTTCTACGTCTTCTTGCATGCTTCCGCGCCTGCTTGTACGTTTCCGCGCCAGCTTGGACGCTACCGCGCCTGCTTGGTACGCTACCGCACCTGCTTGGACGCTTCCGCGACTGCTTGGACGTTTCCGCGCCTGCTTGGACGCTTCCGCGACGGCTTGGACGCTTCCGCGCCTGCTTGGACTCTTCTGCGCCTTCTTGCATGCTTCCGCGCCTGCTTGGACGTTTCCGCGCATGCTTGGATGCTACCGCGCCTGCTTGGACGCTTCCGCGACTGCTTGGACGCTTCCGCGCCTGCTTGGACTCTTCTGCGCCTGCTTGCATGCTTCCGCGCCTACTTGGACGTTTCCCCGCCTGCTTGGACGCTTCCGCGACTGCTTGGACGCTTCCGCGCCTGCTTGGACTCTTCTGCGCCTGCTTGCATGCTTCCGCGCCTACTTGGACGTTTCCCCGCCTGCTTGGACGCTTCCGCGACTGCTCGGACGCTTCCGCGACTGCTTGGACGCTTCCGCGCCTGCTTGGACTGTTCTGCGTCTTCTTGCATGCTTCCGCGCCTGCTTGGACGCTTCCGCGCCTGCTTGGACGCTTCCGCGCCTGCTTGGACTCTTCTGCGCCTTCTTGCATGCTTCCGCGCCTGCTAGGACGTTTCCGCGCTTGCTTGGACGCTTCCGCGCCTGCTTGGACGCTTCCGCGCCTGCTTGGAAGCTTCCGCGCCTGCTTGCACGGTTTCGCGACTGCTTGGACGCTTCCGCGACTGCTTGGACTTTTCTGCGCCTGCTTGGACGCTTCCGTGCCTGGTTGGACGCTACCGCGCCTGCTTGGACGCTTCCGCGACTGCTTGGACGCTTCCGCGCCTGCTTGGACGCTTCCGCGCCTGCTTGGACGCTTCCGCGCCTTCTTGGACGCTTCCGCGCCTGCTTGGACGATTCCGCGCCTTCTTGGACGATTCCGCGCCTGCTTGGACGATTCCGTGCCTGCTTTCACGGTTTTGCGCCTGCTTGGACTCTTCTGCGTCTTTTTGCATGCTTCCGTGCCTGCTTGGACGTTTCCGCGCCTGCTTGGACGCTACCGCGCCTGCTTGGACGCTTACGCGCCTGCTTGGACACTTCCGCGCCTGCTTGGACGCTTCCGCGCCTGCTTGGACGCTTCCGCGCCTGCTTGGACTCTTCTGCGTCTTCTTGCATGCTTCCGCGCCTGCTGGGACTTTTCCGCGCCTGCTTGGACGCTACCGCGCCTGCTTGGACGCTTCCGCGACTGCTTGGACGCTACCGCGCCTGCTTGGACGCTTCCGCGACTGCTTGAATGCTTCCGCGACAGCTTCGATGCTTCCGCGCCTGCTAGGACGCTTCCGCGCCTGATTCGACGCTTCCGCGCCTGCTTGGACGATAACGCGCCTGCTTGACGCTTCCGCGCCTGCTAGGACGCTTCCGCGCCTGCTTGGACGCTTCCGCACCTGCTTGGATTCTTCCGCGCCTGCTTGGACGCTTCCGCGCCGACTTGGAAGCTTCCGCCCCTGCTTGGACGCTTCCGCGCCTGCTTGGACGCTTCCGCGCCAGCTTGGACGCTTCCGCGACTGCTTGGACGCTTCCGCGCTTGCTTGGACGATTCCGCGCCTGCTTGGACGCTTCCGCGCCTGCTTGGACGCTTCCGCACCTGCTTGGATTCTTCCGCGCCTGCTTGGGCGCTTCCGCGCCGGCTTGGAAGCTTCCGCGCCTGCTTGGACGATTCCGCGTCTGCTTGGACGCTTCCGCGTCTGCTTGGACACTTCCGCGCCTGCTTGGACGCTTCCGCGCCGGCTTGGACGCTTCCGCGCCTGCTTGGACGCTTCCGCGCCTGCTTGGACGCTTTTGCGCCTGCTTGGACGCTTCCGCGCCTGCTTGGACGCTTCCGCGCCTGCTTGGACGCTTCCGCGCCTGATTGGACGCTTCCGCGCCTTCTTGGACGCTTCCGCGCCTGCTTGCACGGTTCTGCGCCTGCTTGGACACTTCCGCGCCTGCTTGGACGCTTCCGCGCCGGCTTGGACGCTTCCGCGCCTGCTTGGACGCTTCCGCGCCTGCTTGGACGCTTTTGCGCCTGCTTGGACGCTTCCGCGCCTGCTTGGACGCTTCCGCGCCTGCTTGGACGCTTCCGCGCCTGATTGGACGCTTCCGCGCCTTCTTGGACGCTTCCGCGCCTGCTTGCACGGTTCTGCGCCTGCTTGGACGCTTCCGCGCCTGCTTGGAAGCTTCCGCGCCTGCTTGGACGCTTCCGCGCCTCCTTGGACGTTTCCGCGCCTGCTTGGACGCTTCCGCGCCTGCTTGGACGCTTCCGCGCCTGCTTGGACGCTTCCGCGCCTGCTTGGACGCTTCCGCGTCTGCTTGGACACTTCCGCGCCTGCTTGGACGCTTCCGCGCCGGCTTGGACGCTTCCGCGCCTGCTTGGACGCTTCCGCGCCTGCTTGGACGCTTTTGCGCCTGCTTGGACGCTTCCGCGCCTGCTTGGACGCTTCCGCGCCTGCTTGGACGCTTCCGCGCCTGATTGGACGCTTCCGCGCCTTCTTGGACGCTTCCGCGCCTGCTTGCACGGTTCTGCGCCTGCTTGGACACTTCCGCGCCTGCTTGGACGCTTCCGCGCCGGCTTGGACGCTTCCGCGCCTGCTTGGACGCTTCCGCGCCTGCTTGGACGCTTTTGCGCCTGCTTGGACGCTTCCGCGCCTGCTTGGACGCTTCCGCGCCTGCTTGGACGCTTCCGCGCCTGATTGGACGCTTCCGCGCCTTCTTGGACGCTTCCGCGCCTGCTTGCACGGTTCTGCGCCTGCTTGGACGCTTCCGCGCCTGCTTGGAAGCTTCCGCGCCTGCTTGGACGCTTCCGCGCCTCCTTGGACGTTTCCGCGCCTGCTTGGACGCTTCCGCGCCTGCTTGGACGCTTCCGCGCCTGCTTGGACGCTTCCGCGCCTGCTTGGACGCTTCCGCGCCTGCTTGGACGCTTCCGCGCCTGCTTGGACGCTTCCGCGCCTGCTTGGGCGCTTCCATGCCTGCTTGGACGCATCCGCGCCTGCTTGGACGCTTCCGCGCCTGCTTGGACGCTTCCGCGCCTGCTTGGACGCTTCCGCGCCTGCTTCGACGCTACCGCGCCTGCTTGCACGGTTCCGCGCCTGCTTGGACGCTCCCGCGCCTGCTTGGACGCTTCCACGCCTTCGTGCACGCTTCCGTGCCTGCTTGGACGCTTCCGCGCCTGCATGGACGCTTCCGCGCCTGCTTGGACGGTTCCGCGCCTGCTTGGACGCTACCGCGCCTGCTTGGACGCTTCCGCGCCTGCTTGCACGGTTCTGCGCCTGCTTGACGCTTCCGCGCCTGCTAGGACGCTTCCGCGCCTGCTTGGACGCTTCCGCACCTGCTTGGATTCTTCCGCGCCTGCTTGGACGCTTCCGCGCCGACTTGGAAGCTTCCGCCCCTGCTTGGACGCTTCCGCGACTGCTTGGACGCATCCGCGCCTGCTTCGACGCTACCGCGCCTGCTTGCACGGTTCCGCGCCTGCTTGGACGCTCCCGCGCCTGCTTGGACGCTTCCACGCCTTCGTGCACGCTTCCGTGCCTGCTTGGACGCTTCCGCGCCTGCATGGACGCTTCCGCGCCTGCTTGGACGCATCCGCGCCTGCTTGGACTCTTCTGCGCCGGCTTGGACGCTTCCGCGCCTGCTTGGACGCTTCCGCGCCTGCTTGGACGCTTTTGCGCCTGCTTGGACGCTTCCGCGCCTGCTTGGACGCTTCCGCGCCTGCTTGGACGCTTCCGCGCCTGCTTGGACGCTTCCGCGCCTTCTTGGACGCTTCCGCGCCTGCTTGCACGGTTCTGCGCCTGCTTGGACGCTTCCGCGCCTGCTTGGAAGCTTCCGCGCCTGCTTGGACGCTTCCGCGCCTCCTTGGACGTTTCCGCGCCTGCTTGGACGCTTCCGCGCCTGCTTGGACGCTTCCGCGCCTGCTTGGACGCTTCCGCGCCTGCTTGGACGCTTCCGCGCCTGCTTGGACGCTTCCGCGCCTGCTTGGACGCTTCCGCGCCTGCTTGGGCGCTTCCACGCCTGCTTGGACGCATCCGCGCCTGCTTGGACGCTTCCGTGCCTTCGTGCACGCCTCCGAGTCTGCTTGGACGCTTCCGCGCCTGCTTGGACGCTTCCGCGCCTGCTTGGACGCTTCCGCGCCTGCTTCGACGCTACCGCGCCTGCTTGGACGCTTCCGCGCCTGCTTCGACGCTACCGCGCCTGCTTGCACGGTTCCGCGCCTGCTTGGACGCTTCCACGCCTTCGTGCACGCTTCCGTGCCTGCTTGGACGCTTCCGCGCCTGCATGGACGCTTCCGCGCCTGCTTGGACGCATCCGCGCCTGCTTGGACTCTTCTGCGCCTGCTTGGACGCTTCCGCGCCTGCTTGGACGCTTCCGCGACTGTATGGACGCTTCCGCGCCTACTTGGACGCATCCGCGCCTGCTTGGACTCTTCTGCGCCTGCTTGCACGGTTCCGTGCCTGCTTGGACGCTACCGCGCCTGCTTGGACGCTTACGCGCCTGCTTGGACGTTTCCGCTCCTGCTTGCACGGTTCCGAGCCTAATTGGACGCTTCCGCGCCTGCTTGGACGCTTCCGCGCCAGTATGGACGCTTCCGCGCCGGCTTGGACGATTCCGCGCCTGCTTGGACGCTTCCGCGACTGCTTGCACGGTTCTGCCCCTGCTTGGACGCTTCCGCGCCTGCTTGGACGCTTCCGCGCCTACTTGGACGTTTCCGCGCCTGCTTGGACGCTTCCGCGCCTAATTGGACGTTTCCGCGCCTGCTTGGACGCTTCCGCGCCTGCTTGGACGCTTCCGCGCCTGCTTGGACGCTACCGCGCCTGCTTGGACGCTTCCGCGCCTGCTTGGACTCTTCTGCGTCTTCTTGCATGCTGCCGCGCGTGCTTGGACGCTTCCGCGACTGCTTGGACGCTTCCGCGCCTCCTTGGATGCTTCCGCGACTGCTTGGACGTTTCCGCGCCTCCTTGGATGCTTCCGCGACTGCTTGGACGGTTCCGCGCCTGGTTGGATGCTACCGCGCCTGCTTGGATGCTTCCGCGACTGCTTGGACGCTTCTGCGCCTGCTTGGACTCTTCTGCGCCATCTTGCATGCTTCCGCGCCTAATTGGACGTTTCCGCGCCTGCTTGGACGCTTCCGCGCCTGCTTGGACGCTTCCGCGCCTGCTTGGACGCTACCGCGCCTGCTTGGACGCTACCGCGCCTGCTTGGACGCTTCCGCGCCTGCTTGGACTCTTCTGCGCCTTCTTGCATGCTTCCGCGACTGCTTGGACGGTTCCGCGCCTGGTTGGTTGCTACCGCGCCTGCTTGGATGCTTTCGCGACTGCTTGGACGCTTCCGCGCCTGCTTGGACTCTTCTGCGTCTTCTTGCATGCTTCCGCGCCTGCTTGGACGTTTCCGCGCCTGCTTGGACGTTTCCGCGCCTGCTTGGACGCTACCGCGCCTGCTTCGACGCTACCGCGCCTGCTTGGACGCTTCCGCGCCTGCTTGGACGCTTCCGCGCCTGCTTGGACGCTTCCGCGCCTGCTTGGACTCTTCTGCGCCTTCTTGCATGCTTCCGCGCCTGCTTGGACGTTTCCGCGCCTGCTTGGACGTTTCCGCGCCTGGTTGGACGCTACCGCGCCTGCTTGTACACTACCGCGCCTGCTTGGACGCTTCCGCGCCTGCTTGGACGCTTCCGCGCCTGCTTGGACGCTTCCGCGACTGCTTGGACGCTTCCGCGCCTGCTTGGACGTTTCCGCGCCTGCTTGCATGCTTCCGCGCCTGCTTGGACGTTTCCGTGCCTGCTTGGACGCTACTGCACCTGCTTGGACGCTTCCGCGCCTGCTTGGACGCTTCCGCGCCTGCTTGGACGCTACCGCGCCTGCTTGGATGCTACCGCGCCTGCTGGGACGCTTCCGCAACTGCTTGGACTTTTCCGCGCCTGCTTGGATGCTTCCCCGCCTGCTTGGACGCTTCCGCGCCTGCTTGGACGCTTCCGCGACTGCTTGGACGCTTCCGCGCCTGCTTGGACTCTTCTGCGCCTTCTTGCATGGTTCCGCGCCTGCTTGGACGTTTCCGCGCCTGCTTGGACGCTACCGCGCCTGCTTGGACGCATCCGCGCCTGGTTGGACGCTACCGCGCCTGCTTGGACACTACCGCGCCTGCTTGGACGCGTCCGCGACTGCTTGGACGCTTCCGCGCCTGCTTGGACGCTACCGCGCCTGCTTGGACGCTACCGCGCCTGCTTGGACGCTTCCGCGACTGCTTGGACGCTATCGCGCCTGCTTGGACGCTTCCGCGACTGCTTGGACGCTTCCGCGCCTGCTTGGACTCTTCTGCGTCTTCTTGCATGCTTCCGCGCCTGCTTGGACGTTTCCGCGCCTGCTTGGACGCTACCGCGCCTGCTTGGACGCTTCCGCGACTGCTTGGACGCATCCGCGCCTGGTTGGACGCTACCGCGCCTGCTTGGACACTACCGCGCCTGCTTGGACGCTTCCGCGACTGCTTGGACGCTTCCGCGCCTGGTTGGACGCTACCGCGCCTGCTTGGACGCTTACGCGACTGCTTGGACGCTTCCGCGCCTGCTTGGACGCTACCGCGCCTGCTTGGACGCTTCCGCGCCTGCTTGCATGCTTCCCCGCCTGCTTGGACGCTTCCGCGCCTGCTTGGACGCTTCCGCGACTGCTTGGACGCTTCCGCGCCTGCTTGGACGCTACCGCGCCTGCTTGGACGCTTCCGCGCCTGCTTGGACTCTTCTGCGTCTTCTTGCATGCTGCCGCGCCTGCTTGGACGCTTCCGCGACTGCTTGGACGCTACCGCGCCTACTTGGACGCTTCCGCGACTGCTTGGACGCTTCCGCGCCTGCTTGGACGCTACCGAGCCTGCTTGGACGCTTTCGCGACTGCTTGGACGCTACCGCGCTTGCTTGGACGCTTCCGCGCCTGCTTGCATGCTTCCCCGCCAGCTTGGACGTTTCCGCGCTTGCTTGGACGCTTCCGCGCCTGCTTGCATGCTTCCCCGCCTGCTTGGACACTTCCGCGCCTGGTGGGACTCTTCTGCGTCTTCTTGCATGCTTCCGCGCCTGCTTGGACGTTTCCGCGCATGCTTTGACGCTACCGCGCCTGCTTGGACGCTTCCGCGCCTGCTTGGACTCTTCTACGTCTTCTTGCATGCTTCCGCGCCTGCTTGGACGTTTCCGCGCCTGCTTGGATGCTACCGCGCCTGCTTGGACGCTTCCGCGACTGCTTGGACGCTTCCACGCCTGCTTGGACGCTTCCGCGCCTGCTTGGACTCTTCTACGTCTTCTTGCATGCTTCCGCGCCTGCTTGTACGTTTCCGCGCCTGCTTGGACGCTTCCGCGACTGCTTGGACGCTTCCGCGCCTGCTTGGACTCTTCTGCGCCTTCTTGCATGCTTCCGCGCCTGCTTGGACGTTTCCGCGCTTGCTTGGACGCTTCCGCGCCTGCTTGGACGCTTCCGCGCCTGCTTGCACGGTTTCGCGACTGCTTGGACGCTTCCGCGACTCCTTGGACTTTTCTGCGCCTGCTTGGACGCTTCCGTGCCTGGTTGGACGCTACCACGCCTGCTTGGACGCTTCCGCGACTGCTTGGACGCTTCCGCGCCTGCTTGGACGCTTCCGCGCCTGCTTGGACGTTTCCGCGCCAACTTGGACGCTACCGCGCCTGCTTGGACGCTTCCGCGCCTGCTTGGACTCTTCTACGTCTTCTTGCATGCTTCCGCGCCTGCTTGGACGTTTCCGCGCCTGCTTGGATGCTACCGCGCCTGCTTGGACGCTTCCGCGACTGCTTGGACGCTTCCACGCCTGCTTGGACGCTTCCGCGCCTGCTTGGACTCTTCTACGTCTTCTTGCATGCTTCCGCGCCTGCTTGGACGTTTCCGCGCATGCTTTGACGCTACCGCGCCTGCTTGGACGCTTCCGCGCCTGCTTGGACTCTTCTACGTCTTCTTGCATGCTTCCGCGCCTGCTTGTACGTTTCCGCGCCTGCTTGGACGCTTCCGCGACTGCTTGGACGCTTCCGCGCCTGCTTGGACTCTTCTGCGCCTTCTTGCATGCTTCCGCGCCTGCTTGGACGTTTCCGCGCTTGCTTGGACGCTTCCGCGCCTGCTTGGACGCTTCCGCGCCTGCTTGCACGGTTTCGCGACTGCTTGGACGCTTCCGCGACTGCTTGGACTTTTCTGCGCCTGCTTGGACGCTTCCGTGCCTGGTTGGACGCTACCACGCCTGCTTGGACGCTTCCGCGACTGCTTGGACGCTTCCGCGCCTGCTTGGACGCTTCCGCGCCTGCTTGGACGTTTCCGCGCCAACTTGGACGCTACCGCGCCTGCTTGGACGCTTCCGCGACTGCTTGGACGCTTCCGCGCCTGCTTGGACTGTTCTGCGTCTTCTTGCATGCTTCCGCGCCTGCTTGGACGCTTCCGCGCCTGCTTGGACTCTTCTGCGTCTTCTTGCATGCTTCCGCGCCTGCTTGGACGCTTCCGCGCCTGCTTGGACGCTACCGCGCCTGCTTGGACGCTTCCGCGCCTGCTTGGACTCTACTGCTCCTTCTTGCATGCTTCCGCGCCTGCTTGGACGCTACCGCACCTGCTTGGACGCTACCGCGGCTGCTTGGACGCTTCCGCGCCTGCTTGGACTCTTCCGCTCCTGCTTGGACGCTTCCGCGCCTGCTTGGACTCTTCTGCGTCTTCTTGGATGCTTTCGCGCCTGCTTGGACGTTTCCGCGCCTGCTTGGACGTTACCGAGCCTGCTTGGACGCTACCGCGGCTGCTTGGACGCTTCCGCGCCTGCTTGGACGCTTCCGCGCCTGCTTGGACGCTTCCGCGACTGCTTGGACGCTTCCGCGCCTGCTTGGACTCTTCTGCGCCTTCTTGCATGCTTCCGCGCCTGCTTGGACGTTTCCGCGCTTGCTTGGACGCTTCCGCGCCTGCTTGGACGCTTCCGCGCCTGCTTGGAAGCTTCCGCGCCTGCTTGCACTGTTTCGCGACTGCTTGGACGCTTCCGCGACTGCTTGGACTTTTCTGCGCCTGCTTGGACGCTTCCGTGCCTGGTTGGACGCTACCGCGCCTGCTTGGACGCTTCCGCGACTGCTTGGACGCTTCCGCGCCTGCTTGGACGCTTCCGCGCCTGCTTGGACGTTTCCGCGCCAACTTGGACGCTACCGCGCCTGCTTGGACGCTACCGCACCTGCTTGGACGCTTCCGCGACTGCTTGGACGCTTCCGCGCCTGCTTGGACGCTTCCGCGACTGCGTGACGCTTCCGCGCCTGCCTTGACTCTTCTGCGTCTTCTTGCATGCTTCCGCGCCTGCTTGGACGGTTCCGCGCCTGCTTGGACTCTTCTGCGTCTTCTTGCATGCTTCCGCGCCTGCTTGGACGTTTCCGCGCCTGCTTGGACGCTACCGCACCTGCTTGGACGCTTCCGCGACTGCGTGACGCTTCCGCGCCTGCCTTGACTCTTCTGCGTCTTCTTGCATGCTTCCGCTCCTGCTTGGACGCTTCCGCGCCTGCTTGGACGCTACCGCGCCTGCTTGGACGCTTCCGCGCCTGCTTGGACTCTTCTGCTCCTTCTTGCATGCTTCCGCGCCTGCTTGGACGCTTCCGCGACTGCTTGGACGCTTCCGCGCCTGCTTGGACTCTTCTGCGTCTTCTTGGATGCTTCCGCGCCTGCTTGGACTCTTCCGCTCCTGCTTGGACGCTACCGCGCCTGCTTGGACGCTTCCGCGACTGCTTGGACGCTTCCGCGCCTGCTTGGACGCTTCCGCGACTGCTTGGACGCTTCCGCGCCTGCTTGGACTCTTCTGCGCCTTCTTGCATGCTTCCGCGCCTGCTTGGACGTTTCCGCGCTTGCTTGGACGCTTCCGCGCCTGCTTGGACGCTTCCGCGCCTGCTTGGAAGCTTCCGCGCCTGCTTGCACGGTTTCGCGACTGCTTGGACGCTTCCGCGACTGCTTGGACTTTTCTGCGCCTGCTTGGACGCTTCCGTGCCTGGTTGGACGCTACCACGCCTGCTTGGACGCTTCCGCGACTGCTTGGACGCTTCCGCGCCTGCTTGGACGCTTCCGCGCCTGCTTGGACGTTTCCGCGCCAACTTGGACGCTACCGCGCCTGCTTGGACGCTTCCGCGACTGCTTGGACGCTTCCGCGCCTGCTTGGACTGTTCTGCGTCTTCTTGCATGCTTCCGCGCCTGCTTGGACGCTTCCGCGCCTGCTTGGACTCTTCTGCGTCTTCTTGCATGCTTCCGCGCCTGCTTGGACGCTTCCGCGCCTGCTTGGACGCTACCGCGCCTGCTTGGACGCTTCCGCGCCTGCTTGGACTCTACTGCTCCTTCTTGCATGCTTCCGCGCCTGCTTGGACGCTACCGCACCTGCTTGGACGCTACCGCGGCTGCTTGGACGCTTCCGCGCCTGCTTGGACTCTTCCGCTCCTGCTTGGACGCTTCCGCGCCTGCTTGGACTCTTCTGCGTCATCTTGGATGCTTTCGCGCCTGCTTGGACGTTTCCGCGCCTGCTTGGACGTTACCGAGCCTGCTTGGACGCTACCGCGGCTGCTTGGACGCTTCCGCGCCTGCTTGGACTCTTCCGCTCCTGCTTGGACGCTACCGCGCCTGCTTGGACGCTTCCGCGACTGCTTGGACGCTTCCGCGCCTGCTTGGACGCTTCCGCGCCTGCTTGGAAGCTTCCGCGCCTGCTTGCACGGTTTCGCGACTGCTTGGACGCTTCCGCGACTGCTTGGACTTTTCTGCGCCTGCTTGGACGCTTCCGTGCCTGGTTGGACGCTACCACGCCTGCTTGGACGTTTCCGCGACTGCTTGGACGCTTCCGCGCCTGCTTGGACGCTTCCGCGCCTGCTTGGACGTTTCCGCGCCAACTTGGACGCTACCGCGCCTGCTTGGACGCTACCGCACCTGCTTAGACGCTTCCGCGACTGCTTGGACGCTTCCGCGCCTGCTTGGACTGTTCTGCGTCTTCTTGCATGCTTCCGCGCCTGCTTGGACGCTTCCGCGCCTGCTTGGACTCTACTGCTCCTTCTTGCATGCTTCCGCGCCTGCTTGGACGCTACCGCACCTGCTTGGACGCTACCGCGGCTGCTTGGACGCTTCCGCGCCTGCTTGGACTCTTCCGCTCCTGCTTGGACGCTACCGCGCCTGCTTGGACGCTTCCGCGACTGCTTGGACGCTTCCGCGCCTGCTTGGACTCTTCTGCGCCTTCTTGCATGCTTCCGCACCTACTTGGACTCTTCCGCGCCTGCTAGGACTTTTCTGCGTCTTCTTGCATGCTTCCGCGCCTGCTTGGACGTTTCCGCGCCTGCTTGGATGCTTCCGCGCCTGCTTGGACGTTTCCGCGCCTGCCTGGACGTTACCGAGCCTGCTTGGACGCTTCCGCGCCTGCTTGGACTCTTCTGCGTCTTCTTGCATGCTTCCGCGCCTGCTTGGACGTTTCCGCGCCTGCGTGGACGCTACCGTACCTGCTTGGACGCTTCCGCGCCTGCTTGGACGCTTCCGCGACTGCTTGGACGCTTCCGCGCCTGCTTGGACTGTTCTGCGTCTTCTTGCATGCTTCCGCGCCTGCTTGGACGTTTCCGCGCCTGCGTGGACGCTACCGCACCTGCTTGGACGCTTCCGCGACTGCTTGGACGCTACCGCGCCTGCTTGGACGCTTCCGCGACTGCTTGGACGCTTCCGCGCCTGCTTGGACTGTTCTGCGTCTTCTTGCATGCTTCCGCGCCTGCTTGGACGCTTCCGCGCCTGCTTGGACGCTACCGCGCCTGCTTGGACGCTTCCGCGCCTGCTTGGACTCTTCTGCTCCTTCTTGCATGCTTCCGCGCCTGCTTGGACGCTTCCGCGACTGCTTGGACGCTTCCGCGCCTGCTTGGACTCTTCTGCGTCTTCTTGGATGCTTCCGCGCCTGCTTGGACGTTTCCGCGCCTGCTTGGACGTTACCGAGCCTGCTTGGACGCTACCGCGTCTGCTTGGACGCTTCCGCGCCTGCTTGGACTCTTCTGCGTCTTCTTGCATGCTTCCGCTCCTGCTTGGACGTTTCCGCGCCTGCTTGGACGCTACCGCACCTGCTTGGACGCTTCCGCGACTGCGTGACGCTTCCGCGCCTGCCTTGACTCTTCTGCGTCTTCTTGCATGCTTCCGCGCCTGCTTGGACGCTTCCGCGCCTGCTTGGACTGTTCTGCGTCTTCTTGCATGCTTCCGCGCCTGCTTGGACGCTTCCGCGGCTGCTTGGACGCTTCCGCGCCTGCTTGGACTCTTCTGCGCCTTCTTGCATGCTTCCGCGCCTGCTAGGACGTTTCCGCGCTTGCTTGGACGCTTCCGCACCTGCTTGGACGCTTCCGCGCCTGCTTGGAAGCTTCCGCGCCTGCTTGCACGGTTTCGCGACTGCTTGGACGTTTCCGCGACTGCTTGGACTTTTCTGCGCCTGCTTGGACGCTTCCGTGCCTGGTTGGACGCTACCGCGCCTGCTTGGACGCTTCCGCGCCTGCTTGGACGTTTCCGCGCCAACTTGGACGCTACCGCGCCTGCTTGGACGCTACCGCACCTGCTTGGACGCTTCCGCGACTGCTTGGACGCTTCCGCGCCTGCTTGGACTGTTCTGCGTCTTCTTGCATGCTTCCGCGCCTGCTTGGACGGTTCCGCGCCTGCTTGGACTCTTCTGCGTCTTCTTGCATGCTTCCGCGCCTGCTTGGACGTTTCCGCGCCTGCTTGGACGCTACCGCACCTGCTTGGACGCTTCCGCGACTGCGTGACGCTTCCGCGCCTGCCTTGACTCTTCTGCGTCTTCTTGCATGCTTCCGCGCCTGCTTGGACGCTTCCGCGCCTGCTTGGACGCTACCGCGCCTGCTTGGACGCTTCCGCGCCTGCTTGGACTCTTCTGCTCCTTCTTGCATGCTTCCGCGCCTGCTTGGACGCTTCCGCGACTGCTTGGACGCTTCCGCGCCTGCTTGGACTCTTCTGCGTCTTCTTGGATGCTTCCGCGCCTGCTTGGACGTTTCCGCGCCTGCTTGGACGTTACCGAGCCTGCTTGGACGCTACCGCGTCTGCTTGGACGCTTCCGCGCCTGCTTGGACTCTTCCGCTCCTGCTTGGACGCTACCGCGCCTGCTTGGACGCTTCCGCGACTGCTTGGACGCTTCCGCGCCTGCTTGGACGCTTCCGCGACTGCTTGGACGCTTCCGCGCCTGCTTGGACTGTTCTGCGTCTTCTTGCATGCTTCCGCGCCTGCTTGGACGGTTCCGCGCCTGCTTGGACTCTTCTGCGTCTTCTTGCATGCTTCCGCGCCTGCTTGGACGTTTCCGCGCCTGCTTGGACGCTACCGCACCTGCTTGGACGCTTCCGCGACTGCGTGACGCTTCCGCGCCTGCCTTGACTCTTCTGCGTCTTCTTGCATGCTTCCGCGCCTGCTTGGACGCTTCCGCGCCTGCTTGGACGCTACCGCGCCTGCTTGGACGCTTCCGCGCCTGCTTGGACTCTTCTGCTCCTTCTTGCATGCTTCCGCGCCTGCTTGGACGCTTCCGCGACTGCTTGGACGCTTCCGCGCCTGCTTGGACTCTTCTGCGTCTTCTTGGATGCTTCCGCGCCTGCTTGGACGTTTCCGCGCCTGCTTGGACGTTACCGAGCCTGCTTGGACGCTACCGCGTCTGCTTGGACGCTTCCGCGCCTGCTTGGACTCTTCCGCTCCTGCTTGGACGCTACCGCGCCTGCTTGGTCGCTTCCGCGACTGCTTGGACGCTTCCGCGCCTGCTTGGACGCTTCCGCGACTGCTTGGACGCTTCCGCGCCTGCTTGGACTCTTCTGCGTCTTCTTGGATGCTTCCGCGCCTGCTTGGACGTTTCCGCGCCTGCTTGGACGTTACCGAGCCTGCTTGGACGCTACCGCGTCTGCTTGGACGCTTCCGCGCCTGCTTGGACTCTTCCGCTCCTGCTTGGACGCTACCGCGCCTGCTTGGTCGCTTCCGCGACTGCTTGGACGCTTCCGCGTCTGCTTGGACGCTTCCGCGCCTGCTTGGACGCTTCCGCGCCTGCTTGGAAGCTTCCGCGCCTGCTTGCACGGTTTCGCGACTGCTTGGACGCTTCCGCGACTGCTTGGACTTTTCTGCGCCTGCTTGGACGCTTCCGCGCCTGCTTGGACTCTTCTGCGTCTTCTTGCATGCTTCCGCGCCTGCTTGGACGTTTCCGCGCCTGCTTGGACGCTACCGCACCTGCTTGGACGCTTCCGCGACTGCGTGACGCTTCCGCGCCTGCCTTGACTCTTCTGCGTCTTCTTGCATGCTTCCGCGCCTGCTTGGACGCTTCCGCGCCTGCTTGGACTGTTCTGCGTCTTCTTGCATGCTTCCGCGCCTGCTTGGACGCTTCCGCGGCTGCTTGGACGCTTCCGCGCCTGCTTGGACTCTTCTGCGCCTTCTTGCATGCTTCCGCGCCTGCTAGGACGTTTCCGCGCTTGCTTGGACGCTTCCGCACCTGCTTGGACGCTTCCGCGCCTGCTTGGAAGCTTCCGCGCCTGCTTGCACGGTTTCGCGACTGCTTGGACGCTTCCGCGACTGCTTGAACTTTTCTGCGCCTGCTTGGACGCTTCCGTGCCTGGTTGGACGCTACCGCGCCTGCTTGGACGCTTCCGCGACTGCTTGGACGATTCCGCGCCTGCTTGGACGCTTCCGCGCCTGCTTGGACGTTTCCGCGCCAACTTGGACGCTACCGCGCCTGCTTGGACGCTACCGCACCTGCTTGGACGCTTCCGCGACTGCTTGGACGCTTCCGCGCCTGCTTGGACTGTTCTGCGTCTTCTTGCATGCTTCCGCGCCTGCTTGGACGGTTCCGCGCCTGCTTGGACTCTTCTGCGTCTTCTTGCATGCTTCCGCGCCTGCTTGGACGTTTCCGCGCCTGCTTGGACGCTACCGCACCTGCTTGGACGCTTCCGCGACTGCGTGACGCTTCCGCGCCTGCCTTGACTCTTCTGCGTCTTCTTGCATGCTTCCGCGCCTGCTTGGACGCTTCCGCGCCTGCTTGGACGCTACCGCGCCTGCTTGGACGCTTCCGCGCCTGCTTGGACTCTTCTGCTCCTTCTTGCATGCTTCCGCGCCTGCTTGGACGCTTCCGCGACTGCTTGGACGCTTCCGCGCCTGCTTGGACTCTTCTGCGTCTTCTTGGATGCTTCCGCGCCTGCTTGGACGTTTCCGCGCCTGCTTGGACGTTACCGAGCCTGCTTGGACGCTACCGCGTCTGCTTGGACGCTTCCGCGCCTGCTTGGACTCTTCCGCTCCTGCTTGGACGCTACCGCGCCTGCTTGGACGCTTCCGCGACTGCTTGGACGCTTCCGCGCCTGCTTGGACGCTTCCGCGACTGCTTGGACGCTTCCGCGCCTGCTTGGACTGTTCTGCGTCTTCTTGCATGCTTCCGCGCCTGCTTGGACGGTTCCGCGCCTGCTTGGACTCTTCTGCGTCTTCTTGCATGCTTCCGCGCCTGCTTGGACGTTTCCGCGCCTGCTTGGACGCTACCGCACCTGCTTGGACGCTTCCGCGACTGCGTGACGCTTCCGCGCCTGCCTTGACTCTTCTGCGTCTTCTTGCATGCTTCCGCGCCTGCTTGGACGCTTCCGCGCCTGCTTGGACGCTACCGCGCCTGCTTGGACGCTTCCGCGCCTGCTTGGACTCTTCTGCTCCTTCTTGCATGCTTCCGCGCCTGCTTGGACGCTTCCGCGACTGCTTGGACGCTTCCGCGCCTGCTTGGACTCTTCTGCGTCTTCTTGGATGCTTCCGCGCCTGCTTGGACGTTTCCGCGCCTGCTTGGACGTTACCGAGCCTGCTTGGACGCTACCGCGTCTGCTTGGACGCTTCCGCGCCTGCTTGGACTCTTCCGCTCCTGCTTGGACGCTACCGCGCCTGCTTGGACGCTTCCGCGACTGCTTGGACGCTTCCGCGCCTGCTTGGACGCTTCCGCGACTGCTTGGACGCTTCCGCGCCTGCTTGGACTCTTCTGCGCCTTCTTGCATGCTTCCGCGCCTGCTTGGACGTTTCCGCGCTTGCTTGGACGCTTCCGCGCCTGCTTGGACGCTTCCGCGCCTGCTTGGAAGCTTCCGCGCCTGCTTGCACGGTTTCGCGACTGCTTGGACGCTTCCGCGACTGCTTGGACTTTTCTGCGCCTGCTTGGACGCTTCCGTGCCTGGTTGGACGCTACCACGCCTGCTTGGACGCTTCCGCGACTGCTTGGACGCTTCCGCGCCTGCTTGGACGCTTCCGCGCCTGCTTGGACGTTTCCGCGCCAACTTGGACGCTACCGCGCCTGCTTGGACGCTACCGCGACTGCTTGGACGCTTCCGCGCCTGCTTGGACTGTTCTGCGTCTTCTTGCATGCTTCCGCGCCTGCTTGGACGCTTCCGCGCCTGCTTGGACTCTTCTGCGTCTTCTTGCATGCTTCCGCGCCTGCTTGCATGCTTCCGCGCCTGCTTGGACGCTTCCGCGCCTGCTTGGACGCTACCGCGCCTGCTTGGACGCTTCCGCGCCTGCTTGGACTCTTCTGCTCCTTCTTGCATGCTTCCGCGCCTGCTTGGACGCTTCCGCGACTGCTTGGACGCTTCCGCGCCTGCTTGGACTCTTCTGCGTCTTCTTGGATGCTTCCGCGCCTGCTTGGACGTTTCCGCGCCTGCTTGGACGTTACCGAGCCTGCTTGGACGCTACCGCGGCTGCTTGGACGCTTCCGCGCCTGCTTGAACGCTACCGCGCCTGCTTGGACGCTTCCGCGACTGCTTGGACGCTTCCGCGCCTGCTTGGACTCTTCTGCGCCTTCTTGCATGCTTCCGCGCCTACTTGGACTCTTCCGCGCCTGCTAGGACTTTTCTGCGTCTTCTTGCATGCTTCCGCGCCTGCTTGGACGTTTCCGCGCCTGCTTGGATGCTTCCGCGCCTGCTTGGACGTTTCCGCGCCTGCCTGGACGTTACCGAGCCTGCTTGGACGCTTCCGCGCCTGCTTGGACTCTTCTGCGTCTTCTTGCATGCTTCCGCGCCTGCTTGGACGTTTCCGCGCCTGCGTGGACGCTACCGCACCTGCTTGGACGCTTCCGCGCCTGCTTGGACGCTTCCGCGACTGCTTGGACGCTACCGCGCCTGCTTGGACTCTTCTGCGCCTTCTTGCATGCTTCCGCGCCTGCTTGGACGTTTCCGCGCTTGCTTGGACGCTTCCGCGCCTGCTTGGACGCTTTCGCGCCTGTTTGGAAGCTTCCGCGCCTGCTTGCACGGTTTCGCGACTGCTTGGACGCTTCCGCGACTGCTTGGACTTTTCTGCGCCTGCTTGGACGCTTCCGTGCCTGGTTGGACGCTACCGCGCCTGCTTGGACGCTTCCGCGACTGCTTGGACGCTTCCGCGCCTGCTTGGACGCTTCCGCGCCTGCTTGGACGTTTCCGCGCCAACTTGAGCGCCACCGCGCCTGCTTGGACGCTACCGCACCTGCTTGGACGCTTCCGCGACTGCTTGGACGCTTCCGCGCCTGCTTGGACTGTTCTGCGTCTTCTTGCATGCTTCCGCGCCTGCTTGGACGCTTCCGCGCCTGCTTGGACTCTTCTGCGTCTTCTTGCATGCTTCCGCGCCTGCTTGGACGCTTCCGCGCCTGCTTGGACTCTTTTGCGTCTTCTTGCATGCTTCCGCGCCTGCTTGGATGTTTCCGTGCCTGCTTGGACGCTACCGCACCTGCTTGGACGCTTCCGCGACTGCGTGACGCTTCCGCGCCTGCCTTGACTCTTCTGCGTCTTTTTGCATGCTTCCGCGCCTGCTTGGACGCTTCCGCGCCTGCTTGGACGCTTCCGCGCCTGCTTGGACTCTTCTGCGCCTGCTTGCATGCTTCCGCGCCTGCTTGGACGCTTCCGCGACTGCTTGGACGCTTCCGCGCCTGCTTGGACTCTTCTGCGTCTTCTTGGATGCTTCCGCGCCTGCTTGGACGTTTCCGCGCCTGCTTGAACGTTACCGAGCCTGCTTGGACGCTTCCGCGCCTGCTTGGACTCTTCTGCGTCTTCTTGCATGCTTCCGCGCCTGCTTGGACGTTTCCGCGCCTGCGTGGACGCTACCGCACCTGCTTGGACGCTTCCGCGCCTGCTTGGACGCTTCCGCGACTGCTTGGACGCTTCCGCGCCTGCTTGGACTCTTCTGCGCCTTCTTGCATGCTTCCGCGCCTGCTTGGACGTTTCCGCGCTTGCTTGGACTCTTCTGCGTCTTCTTGCATGCTTCCGCGCCTGCTTGGACGTTTCCGCGCCTGCGTGGACGCTACCGCACCTGCTTGGACGCTTCCGCGCCTGCTTGGACGCTTCCGCGACTGCTTGGACGCTACCGCGCCTGCTTGGACTCTTCTGCGCCTTCTTGCATGCTTCCGCGCCTGCTTGGACGCTTCCGCACCTGCTTGGACTCTTCTGCGCCTTCTTGCATGCTTCCGCGCCTACTTGGACTCTTCCGCGCCTGCTAGGACTTTTCTGCGTCTTCTTGCATGCTTCCGCGCCTGCTTGGACGTTTCCGCGCCTGCTTGGATGCTTCCGCGCCTGCTTGGACGTTTCCGCGCCTGCCTGGACGTTACCGAGCCTGCTTGGACGCTTCCGCGCCTGCTTGGACTCTTCTGCGTCTTCTTGCATGCTTCCGCGCCTGCTTGGACGTTTCCGCGCCTGCGTGGACGCTACCGCACCTGCTTGGACGCTTCCGCGCCTGCTTGGACGCTTCCGCGACTGCTTGGACGCTACCGCGCCTGCTTGGACTCTTCTGCGCCTTCTTGCATGCTTCCGCGCCTGCTTGGACGTTTCCGCGCTTGCTTGGACGCTTCCGCGCCTGCTTGGACGCTTTCGCGCCTGCTTGGAAGCTTCCGCGCCTGCTTGCACGGTTTCGCGACTGCTTGGACGCTTCCGCGACTGCTTGGACTTTTCTGCGCCTGCTTGGACGCTTCCGTGCCTGGTTGGACGCTACCGCGCCTGCTTGGACGCTTCCGCGACTGCTTGGACGCTTCCGCGCCTGCTTGGACGCTTCCGCGCCTGCTTGGACGTTTCCGCGCCAACTTGAGCGCCACCGCGCCTGCTTGGACGCTACCGCACCTGCTTGGACGCTTCCGCGACTGCTTGGACGCTTCCGCGCCTGCTTGGACTGTTCTGCGTCTTCTTGCATGCTTCCGCGCCTGCTTGGACGCTTCCGCGCCTGCTTGGACTCTTCTGCGTCTTCTTGCATGCTTCCGTGCCTGCTTGGACGTTTCCGCGCCAGCTTGGACGCTTCCGCGACTGCTTGGACGCTTCCGCGCCTGCTTGGACTGTTCTGCGTCTTCTTGCATGCTTCCGCGCCTGCTTGGACGCTTCCGCGACTGCTTGGACGCTTCCGCGCCTGCTTGGACTGTTCTGCGTCTTCTTGCATGCTTCCGCGCCTGCTTGGACGCTTCCGCGCCTGCTTGGACGCTACCGCGCCTGCTTGGACGCTTCCGCGCCTGCTTGGACTCTTCTGCTCCTTCTTGCATGCTTCCGCGCCTGCTTGGACGCTTCCGCGACTGCTTGGACGCTTCCGCGCCTGCTTGGACTCTTCTGCGTCTTCTTGGATGCTTCCGCGCCTGCTTGGACGTTTCCGCGCCTGCTTGGACGTTACCGAGCCTGCTTGGACGCTACCGCGTCTGCTTGGACGCTTCCGCGCCTGCTTGGACTCTTCCGCTCCTGCTTGGACGCTACCGCGCCTGCTTGGACGCTTCCGCGACTGCTTGGACGCTTCCGCGCCTGCTTGGACGCTTCCGCGACTGCTTGGACGCTTCCGCGCCTGCTTGGACTCTTCTGCGCCTTCTTGCATGCTTCCGCGCCTGCTTGGACGTTTCCGCGCTTGCTTGGACGCTTCCGCGCCTGCTTGGACGCTTCCGCGCCTGCTTGGAAGCTTCCGCGCCTGCTTGCACGGTTTCGCGACTGCTTGGACGCTTCCGCGACTGCTTGGACTTTTCTGCGCCTGCTTGGACGCTTCCGTGCCTGGTTGGACGCTACCACGCCTGCTTGGACGCTTCCGCGACTGCTTGGACGCTTCCGCGCCTGCTTGGACGCTTCCGCGCCTGCTTGGACGTTTCCGCGCCAACTTGGACGCTACCGCGCCTGCTTGGACGCTACCGCGACTGCTTGGACGCTTCCGCGCCTGCTTGGACTGTTCTGCGTCTTCTTGCATGCTTCCGCGCCTGCTTGGACGCTTCCGCGCCTGCTTGGACTCTTCTGCGTCTTCTTGCATGCTTCCGCGCCTGCTTGCATGCTTCCGCGCCTGCTTGGACGCTTCCGCGCCTGCTTGGACGCTACCGCGCCTGCTTGGACGCTTCCGCGCCTGCTTGGACTCTTCTGCTCCTTCTTGCATGCTTCCGCGCCTGCTTGGACGCTTCCGCGACTGCTTGGACGCTTCCGCGCCTGCTTGGACTCTTCTGCGTCTTCTTGGATGCTTCCGCGCCTGCTTGGACGTTTCCGCGTCTGCTTGGACGTTACCGAGCCTGCTTGGACGCTACCGCGGCTGCTTGGACGCTTCCGCGCCTGCTTGAACGCTACCGCGCCTGCTTGGACGCTTCCGCGACTGCTTGGACGCTTCCGCGCCTGCTTGGACTCTTCTGCGCCTTCTTGCATGCTTCCGCGCCTACTTGGACTCTTCCGCGCCTGCTAGGACTTTTCTGCGTCTTCTTGCATGCTTCCGCGCCTGCTTGGACGTTTCCGCGCCTGCTTGGATGCTTCCGCGCCTGCTTGGACGTTTCCGCGCCTGCCTGGACGTTACCGAGCCTGCTTGGACGCTTCCGCGCCTGCTTGGACTCTTCTGCGTCTTCTTGCATGCTTCCGCGCCTGCTTGGACGCTTCCGCGCCTGCTTGGACTCTTTTGCGTCTTCTTGCATGCTTCCGCGCCTGCTTGGATGTTTCCGTGCCTGCTTGGACGCTACCGCACCTGCTTGGACGCTTCCGCGACTGCGTGACGCTTCCGCGCCTGCCTTGACTCTTCTGCGTCTTTTTGCATGCTTCCGCGCCTGCTTGGACGCTTCCGCGCCTGCTTGGACGCTTCCGCGCCTGCTTGGACTCTTCTGCGCCTGCTTGCATGCTTCCGCGCCTGCTTGGACGCTTCCGCGACTGCTTGGACGCTTCCGCGCCTGCTTGGACTCTTCTGCGTCTTCTTGGATGCTTCCGCGCCTGCTTGGACGTTTCCGCGCCTGCTTGAACGTTACCGAGCCTGCTTGGACGCTTCCGCGCCTGCTTGGACTCTTCTGCGTCTTCTTGCATGCTTCCGCGCCTGCTTGGACGTTTCCGCGCCTGCGTGGACGCTACCGCACCTGCTTGGACGCTTCCGCGCCTGCTTGGACGCTTCCGCGACTGCTTGGACGCTTCCGCGCCTGCTTGGACTCTTCTGCGCCTTCTTGCATGCTTCCGCGCCTGCTTGGACGTTTCCGCGCTTGCTTGGACTCTTCTGCGTCTTCTTGCATGCTTCCGCGCCTGCTTGGACGTTTCCGCGCCTGCGTGGACGCTACCGCACCTGCTTGGACGCTTCCGCGCCTGCTTGGACGCTTCCGCGACTGCTTGGACGCTACCGCGCCTGCTTGGACTCTTCTGCGCCTTCTTGCATGCTTCCGCGCCTGCTTGGACGCTTCCGCACCTGCTTGGACTCTTCTGCGCCTTCTTGCATGCTTCCGCGCCTACTTGGACTCTTCCGCGCCTGCTAGGACTTTTCTGCGTCTTCTTGCATGCTTCCGCGCCTGCTTGGACGTTTCCGCGCCTGCTTGGATGCTTCCGCGCCTGCTTGGACGTTTCCGCGCCTGCCTGGACGTTACCGAGCCTGCTTGGACGCTTCCGCGCCTGCTTGGACTCTTCTGCGTCTTCTTGCATGCTTCCGCGCCTGCTTGGACGTTTCCGCGCCTGCGTGGACGCTACCGCACCTGCTTGGACGCTTCCGCGCCTGCTTGGACGCTTCCGCGACTGCTTGGACGCTACCGCGCCTGCTTGGACTCTTCTGCGCCTTCTTGCATGCTTCCGCGCCTGCTTGGATGTTTCCGCGCTTGCTTGGACGCTTCCGCGCCTGCTTGGACGCTTTCGCGCCTGCTTGGAAGCTTCCGCGCCTGCTTGCACGGTTTCGCGACTGCTTGGACGCTTCCGCGACTGCTTGGACTTTTCTGCGCCTGCTTGGACGCTTCCGTGCCTGGTTGGACGCTACCGCGCCTGCTTGGACGCTTCCGCGACTGCTTGGACGCTTCCGCGCCTGCTTGGACGCTTCCGCGCCTGCTTGGACGTTTCCGCGCCAACTTGAGCGCCACCGCGCCTGCTTGGACGCTACCGCACCTGCTTGGACGCTTCCGCGACTGCTTGGACGCTTCCGCGCCTGCTTGGACTGTTCTGCGTCTTCTTGCATGCTTCCGCGCCTGCTTGGACGCTTCCGCGCCTGCTTGGACTCTTCTGCGTCTTCTTGCATGCTTCCGTGCCTGCTTGGACGTTTCCGCGCCAGCTTGGACGCTTCCGCGACTGCTTGGACGCTTCCGCGCCTGCTTGGACTGTTCTGCGTCTTCTTGCATGCTTCCGCGCCTGCTTGGACGCTTCCGCGCCTGCTTGGACGCTTCCGCGCCTGCTTGGACTCTTCTGCGTCTCCTTGCATGCTTCCGCGCCTGCTTGGACGTTTCCGCGCCTGCTTGGACGCTACCGCACCTGCTTGGACGCTTCCGCGACTGCGTGACGCTTCCGCGCCTGCCTTGACTCTTCTGCGTCTTCTTGCATGCTTCCGCGCCTGCTTGGACGCTTCCGCGCCTGCTTGGACGCTACCGCGCCTGCTTGGACGCTTCCGCGCCTGCTTGGACTCTTCTGCTCCTTCTTGCATGCTTCCGCGCCTGCTTGGACGCTTCCGCGACTGCTTGGACGCTTCCGCGCCTGCTTGGACTCTTCTGCGTCTTCTTGGATGATTCCGCGCCTGCTTGGACGTTTCCGCGCCTGCTTGAACGTTACCGAGCCTGCTTGGACGCTTCCGCGCCTGCTTGGACTCTTCTGCGTCTTCTTGCATGCTTCCGCGCCTGCTTGGACGTTTCCGCGCCTGCGTGGACGCTACCGCACCTGCTTGGACGCTTCCGCGCCTGCTTGGACGCTTCCGCGACTGCTTGGACGCTTCCGCGCCTGCTTGGACTCTTCTGCGCCTTCTTGCATGCTTCCGCGCCTGCTTGGACGTTTCCGCGCTTGCTTGGACGTTTCCGCGCCTGCTTGGACGCTTCCGCGCCTGCTTGGAAGCTTCCGCGCCTGCTTGCACGGTTTCGCGACTGCTTGGACGCTTCCGCGACTGCTTGGACTTTTCTGCGCCTGCTTGGACGCTTCCGTGCCTGGTTGGACGCTACCACGCCTGCTTGGACGCTTCCGCGACTGCTTGGACGCTTCCGCGCCTGCTTGGACGCTTCCGCGACTGCTTGGACGCTTCCGCGCCTGCTTGGACTCTTCTGCGTCTTCTTGCATGCTTCCGCGCCTGCTTGGACGCTTCCGCGCCTGCTTGGACGCTACCGCGCCTGCTTGGACGCTTCCGCGCCTGCTTGGACTCTTCTGCTCCTTCTTGCATGCTTCCGCGCCTGCTTGGACGCTTCCGCGACTGCTTGGACGCTTCCGCGCCTGCTTGGACTCTTCTGCTCCTTCTTGCATGCTTCCGCGCCTGCTTGGACGCTTCCGCGACTGCTTGGACGCTTCCGCGCCTGCTTGGACTCTTCTGCGTCTTCTTGGATGATTCCGCGCCTGCTTGGACGTTTCCGCGCCTGCTTGAACGTTACCGAGCCTGCTTGGACGCTTCCGCGACTGCTTGGACGCTTCCGCGCCTGCTTGGACGTTTCCGCGCCTGCGTGGACGCTACCGCACCTGCTTGGACGCTTCCGCGCCTGCTTGGACGCTTCCGCGACTGCTTGGACGCTACCGCGCCTGCTTGGACTCTTCTGCGCCTTCTTGCATGCTTCCGCGCCTGCTTGGACGCTTCCGCACCTGCTTGGACTCTTCTGCGCCTTCTTGCATGCTTCCGCGCCTACTTGGACTCTTCCGCGCCTGCTAGGACTTTTCTGCGTCTTCTTGCATGCTTCCGCGCCTGCTTGGACGTTTCCGCGCCTGCTTGGATGCTTCCGCGCCTGCTTGGACGTTTCCGCGCCTGCCTGGACGTTACCGAGCCTGCTTGGACGCTTCCGCGCCTGCTTGGACTCTTCTGCGTCTTCTTGCATGCTTCCGCGCCTGCTTGGACGTTTCCGCGCCTGCGTGGACGCTACCGCACCTGCTTGGACGCTTCCGCGCCTGCTTGGACGCTTCCGCGACTGCTTGGACGCTACCGCGCCTGCTTGGACTCTTCTGCGCCTTCTTGCATGCTTCCGCGCCTGCTTGGACGTTTCCGCGCTTGCTTGGACGCTTCCGCGCCTGCTTGGACGCTTTCGCGCCTGCTTGGAAGCTTCCGCGCCTGCTTGCACGGTTTCGCGACTGCTTGGACGCTTCCGCGACTGCTTGGACTTTTCTGCGCCTGCTTGGACGCTTCCGTGCCTGGTTGGACGCTACCGCGCCTGCTTGGACGCTTCCGCGACTGCTTGGACGCTTCCGCGCCTGCTTGGACGCTTCCGCGCCTGCTTGGACGCTTCCGCGACTGCTTGGACGCTTCCGCGCCTGCTTGGACTGTTCTGCGTCTTCTTGCATGCTTCCGCGCCTGCTTGGACGCTTCCGCGCCTGCTTGGACTCTTCTGCGTCTTCTTGCATGCTTCCGCGCCTGCTTGGACGCTTCCGCGCCTGCTTGGACGCTACCGCGCCTGCTTGGACGCTTCCGCGCCTGCTTGGACTCTTCTGCTCCTTCTTGCATGCTTCCGTGCCTGCTTGGACGTTTCCGCGCCAGCTTGGACGCTTCCGCGACTGCTTGGACGCTTCCGCGCCTGCTTGGACTGTTCTGCGTCTTCTTGCATGCTTCCGCGCCTGCTTGGACGCTTCCGCGCCTGCTTGGACGCTTCCGCGCCTGCTTGGACTCTTCTGCGTCTCCTTGCATGCTTCCGCGCCTGCTTGGACGTTTCCGCGCCTGCTTGGACGCTACCGCACCTGCTTGGACGCTTCCGCGACTGCGTGACGCTTCCGCGCCTGCCTTGACTCTTCTGCGTCTTCTTGCATGCTTCCGCGCCTGCTTGGACGCTTCCGCGCCTGCTTGGACGCTACCGCGCCTGCTTGGACGCTTCCGCGCCTGCTTGGACTCTTCTGCTCCTTCTTGCATGCTTCCGCGCCTGCTTGGACGCTTCCGCGACTGCTTGGACGCTTCCGCGCCTGCTTGGACTCTTCTGCGTCTTCTTGGATGATTCCGCGCCTGCTTGGACGTTTCCGCGCCTGCTTGAACGTTACCGAGCCTGCTTGGACGCTTCCGCGCCTGCTTGGACTCTTCTGCGTCTTCTTGCATGCTTCCGCGCCTGCTTGGACGTTTCCGCGCCTGCGTGGACGCTACCGCACCTGCTTGGACGCTTCCGCGCCTGCTTGGACGCTTCCGCGACTGCTTGGACGCTTCCGCGCCTGCTTGGACTCTTCTGCGCCTTCTTGCATGCTTCCGCGCCTGCTTGGACGTTTCCGCGCTTGCTTGGACGTTTCCGCGCCTGCTTGGACGCTTCCGCGCCTGCTTGGAAGCTTCCGCGCCTGCTTGCACGGTTTCGCGACTGCTTGGACGCTTCCGCGACTGCTTGGACGCTTCCGCGCCTGCTTGGACGCTTCCGCGACTGCTTGGACGCTACCGCGCCTGCTTGGACTCTTCTGCGCCTTCTTGCATGCTTCCGCGCCTGCTTGGACGCTTCCGCACCTGCTTGGACTCTTCTGCGCCTTCTTGCATGCTTCCGCGCCTACTTGGACTCTTCCGCGCCTGCTAGGACTTTTCTGCGTCTTCTTGCATGCTTCCGCGCCTGCTTGGACGTTTCCGCGCCTGCTTGGATGCTTCCGCGCCTGCTTGGACGTTTCCGCGCCTGCCTGGACGTTACCGAGCCTGCTTGGACGCTTCCGCGCCTGCTTGGACTCTTCTGCGTCTTCTTGCATGCTTCCGCGCCTGCTTGGACGTTTCCGCGCCTGCGTGGACGCTACCGCACCTGCTTGGACGCTTCCGCGCCTGCTTGGACGCTTCCGCGACTGCTTGGACGCTACCGCGCCTGCTTGGACTCTTCTGCGCCTTCTTGCATGCTTCCGCGCCTGCTTGGACGTTTCCGCGCTTGCTTGGACGCTTCCGCGCCTGCTTGGACGCTTTCGCGCCTGCTTGGAAGCTTCCGCGCCTGCTTGGACGCTTCCGCGCCTGCTTGGACGCTACCGCGCCTGCTTGGACGCTTCCGCGCCTGCTTGGACTCTTCTGCTCCTTCTTGCATGCTTCCGCGCCTGCTTGGACGTTTCCGCGCCAGCTTGGACGCTACCGCGCCTGCTTGGACGCTACCGCACCTGCTTGGACGCTTCCGCGACTGCTTGGACGCTTCCGCGCCTGCTTGGACGCTTCCGCGCCTGCTTGGACGTTTCCGCGCCAACTTGGGCGCTACCGCGCCTGCTTGGACGCTACCGCACCTGCTTGGACGATTCCGCGACTGCTTGGACGCTTCCGCGCCTGCTTGGACTGTTCTGCGTCTTCTTGCATGCTTCCGCGCCTGCTTGGACGCTTCCGCGCCTGCTTGGACTCTTCTGCGTCTTCTTGCATGCTTCCGCGCCTGCTTGGACGCTTCCGCGCCTGCTTGGACGCTACCGCGCCTGCTTGGACGCTTCCGCGCCTGCTTGGACTCTTCTGCTCCTTCTTGCATGCTTCCGCGCCTGCTTGGACGCTTCCGCGCCTGCTTGGACGCTTCCGCGCCTATATGGATGCTCCCGCGCCTGCTTGGACGCTTCCGCGCCTGCTTGGACTCTTCTGCTCCTTCTTGGACGCTTCCGCGACTGCTTGGACGCTTCCGCGCCGGCTTGCATGCTTCCCCGCCTGCTTGGACGCTTCCGCGCCTGCTTGGACTCTTCTGCGCCTTCTTGCATGCTTCCGCCCCTACTTGAACGTTCTCGCGCCTGCCTGGACGCTTCCGCGCCTGCTTGGACGCTTCCGCGACAGCTTGGACGCTACCGCGCCTGCTTGGACGCTACCGCACCTGCTTGGACGCTTCCGCGACTGCTTGGACGCTACCGCGCCTGCTTGGACGCTTCCGCGACTGCTTGGACGCTTCCGCGCCTGCTTGGACTGTTCTGCGTCTTCTTGCATGCTTCCGCGCCTGCTTGGACGCTTCCGCGCCTGCTTGGACTCTTCTGCGTCTTCTTGCATGCTTCCGCGCCTGCTTGGACGCTTCCGCGACTGCTTGGACGCTTCCGCGCCTGCTTGGACGCTTCCGCGCCTGCTTGGACGCTTCCGCGCCTGCTTGGACTCTTCTGCTCCTTCTTGCACGCTTCCGCGCCTGCTTGGACTCTTCTGCGCCTACTTGGACTCTTCTGCGCCTTCTTGCATGCTTCCGCGCCTGCTTGGACTCTTCTGCGCCTTCTTACATGCTGCCGCGCCTACTTGTACGTTTCCGCGCCTGCTTGGACGCTTCCGTGCCTGGTTGGACGCTACCACGCCTGCTTGGACGCTTCCGCGACTGCTTGGACCCTTCCGCGCCTGCTTGGACGCTTCCGCGACTGCTTGGACGCTTCCGCGCCTGCTGGGACTGTTCTGCGTCTTCTTGCATGCTTCCGCGCCTGCTTGGACGCTTCCGCGCCTGCTTGGACTCTTCTGCGTCTTCTTGCATGCTTCCGCGCCTGCTTGGACGCTTCCGCGCCTGCTTGGACGCTACCGCGCCTGCTTGGACGCTTCCGCGCCTGCTTGGACTCTTCTGCTCCTTCTTGCATGCTTCCGGGCCTGCTTGGACGTTTCCGCGCCAGCTTGGACGCTACCGCGCCTGCTTGGACGCTACCGCACCTGCTTGGACGCTTCCGCGACTGCTTGGACGCTACCGCGCCTGCTTGGACGCTTCCGCGACTGCTTGGACGCTTCCGCGCCTGCTTGGACTGTTCTGCGTACTCTTGCATGCTTCCGCGCCTGCTTGGACGCTTCCGCGCCTGCTTGGACTCTTCTGCGTCTTCTTGCATGCTTCCGCGCCTGCTTGGACGTTTCCGCGCCTGCTTGGACGCTACCGCACCTGCTTGGACGCTTCCGCGACTGCGTGCCGCTTCCGCGCCTGCCTTGACTCTTCTGCGTCTTCTTGCATGCTTCCGCGCCTGCTTGGACGCTTCCGCGCCTGCTTGGACTCTTCCGCTCCTGCTTGGACGCTTCCGCGCCTGCTTGGACTCTTCTGCGTCTTCTTGCATGCTTCCGCGCCTGCTTGGACGTTTCCGCGCCTGCTTGGACGCTACCGCACCTGCTTGGACGCTTCCGCGCCTGCTTGGACGCTTCCGCGCCTGCTTGGAAGCTTCCGCGCCTGCTTGCACGGTTTCGCGCCTGCTTGGACGCTTCCGCGCCTGCTTGAACGCTACCACGCCTGCTTGGACGCTTCCGCGCCTTCTTGCATGCTTCCGCGCCTACTTGGACGTTTCCGCGCCTGCTTGGACGCTTCCGCGCCTTCTTGGACTCTTCAGCGCCTTCTTGCATGCTTCCGCGCCTGCTTGGACTCTTCTGCGCCTTCTTACATGCTGCCGCGCCTACTTGTACGTTTCCGCGCCTGCTTGGACGTATCCGCGCTTGCTTGGACGCTTCCGCGCCTGCTTGCATGCTTCCCCGCCTGCTTGGACGCTTCCGCGCCTGCTTGGACTCTTCTGCGTCTTCTTGCATGCTTCCGCGCCTGCTTGGACGTTTCCGCGCATGCTTGGACGCTACCGTGCCTGCTTGGACGCTTCCGCGCCTGCTTGGACTCTTCTACGTCTTCTTGCATGCTTCCGCGCCTGCTTGGACGTTTCCGCGCCTGCTTGGATGCTACCGCGCCTGCTTGGACGCTTCCGCGACTGCTTGGACGCTTCCGCGCCTGCTTGGACTCTTCTGCGCCTGCTTGCATGCTTCCGCGCCTACTTGGACGTTTCCGCGCCTGCTTGGACGTTTCCGCGCCTGCTTGGACGCTTCCGCGCCTGCTTGGACGCTTCCGCGCCTGCTTGGACTCTTCTGCTCCTTCTTGCATGCTTCCGCGCCTGCTTGGACGTTTCCGCGCCAGCTTGGACGCTACCGCGCCTGCTTGGTACGCTACCGCACCTGCTTGGACGCTTCCGCGACTGCTTGGACGTTACCGCGCCTGCTTGGACGCTTCCGCGACTGCTTGGACGCTTCCGCGCCTGCTTGGACTCTTCTGCGCCTTCTTGCATGCTTCCGCGCCTGCTTGGACGTTTCCGCGCATGCTTGGATGCTACCGCGCCTGCTTGGACGCTTCCGCGACTGCTTGGACGCTTCCGCGCCTGCTTGGACTCTTCTGCGCCTGCTTGCATGCTTCCGCGCCTACTTGGACGTTTCCCCGCCTGCTCGGACGCTTCCGCGACTGCTCGGACGCTTCCGCGACTGCTTGGACGCTTCCGCGACTGCTTGGACGCTACCGCGCCTGCTTGGACGCTTCCGCGACTGCTTGGACGCTTCCGCGCCTGCTTGGACTCTTCTGCCTTCTTGCATGCTTCCCCGACTGCTTGGACGCTTCCGCGACTGCTTGGACGTTTCCGCGCCTGCTTGGACTCTTCTACGTCTTCTTGCATGCTTCCGCGCCTGCTTGGACGTTTCCGCGCATGCTTGGACGCTACCGCGCCTGCTTGGACGCTACCGCACCTGCTTGGACGCTTCCGCGACTGCTTGGACGCTACCGCGCCTGCTTGGACGCTTCCGCGACTGCTTGGACGCTTCCGCGCCTGCTTGGACTGTTCTGCGTCTTCTTGCATGCTTCCGCGCCTGCTTGGACGCTTCCGCGCCTGCTTGGACTCTTCTGCGTCTTCTTGCATGCTTCCGCGCCTGCTTGGACGTTTCCGCGCCTGCTTGGACGCTACCGCACCTGCTTGGACGCTTCCGCGACTGCGTGCCGCTTCCGCGCCTGCCTTGACTCTTCTGCGTCTTCTTGCATGCTTCCGCGCCTGCTTGGACGCTTCCGCGCCTGCTTGGACTCTTCCGCTCCTGCTTGGACGCTTCCGCGCCTGCTTGGACTCTTCTGCGTCTTCTTGCATGCTTCCGCGCCTGCTTGGACGTTTCCGCGCCTGCTTGGACGCTACCGCACCTGCTTGGACGCTTCCGCGCCTGCTTGGACGCTTCCGCGCCTGCTTGGAAGCTTCCGCGCCTGCTTGCACGGTTTCGCGCCTGCTTGGACGCTTCCGCGCCTGCTTGAACGCTACCACGCCTGCTTGGACGCTTCCGCGCCTTCTTGCATGCTTCCGCGCCTACTTGGACGTTTCCGCGCCTGCTTGGACGCTTCCTCGCCTTCTTGGACTCTTCAGCGCCTTCTTGCATGCTTCCGCGCCTGCTTGGACTCTTCTGCGCCTTCTTACATGCTGCCGCGCCTACTTGTACGTTTCCGCGCCTGCTTGGACGTTTCCGCGCTTGCTTGGACGCTTCCGCGCCTGCTTGCATGCTTCCCCGCCTGCTTGGACGCTTCCGCGCCTGCTTGGACTCTTCTGCGTCTTCTTGCATGCTTCCGCGCCTGCTTGGACGTTTCCGCGCATGCTTGGACGCTACCGTGCCTGCTTGGACGCTTCCGCGCCTGCTTGGACTCTTCTACGTCTTCTTGCATGCTTCCGCGCCTGCTTGGACGTTTCCGCGCCTGCTTGGATGCTACCGCGCCTGCTTGGACGCTTCCGCGACTGCTTGGACGCTTCCGCGCCTGCTTGGACTCTTCTGCGCCTGCTTGCATGCTTCCGCGCCTACTTGGACGTTTCCGCGCCTGCTTGGACGTTTCCGCGCCTGCTTGGACGCTTCCGCGCCTGCTTGGACGCTTCCGCGCCTGCTTGGACTCTTCTGCTCCTTCTTGCATGCTTCCGCGCCTGCTTGGACGTTTCCGCGCCAGCTTGGACGCTACCGCGCCTGCTTGGTACGCTACCGCACCTGCTTGGACGCTTCCGCGACTGCTTGGACGTTACCGCGCCTGCTTGGACGCTTCCGCGACTGCTTGGACGCTTCCGCGCCTGCTTGGACTCTTCTGCGCCTTCTTGCATGCTTCCGCGCCTGCTTGGACGTTTCCGCGCATGCTTGGATGCTACCGCGCCTGCTTGGACGCTTCCGCGACTGCTTGGACGCTTCCCCGCCTGCTTGGACTCTTCTGCGCCTGCTTGCATGCTTCCGCGCCTACTTGGACGTTTCCCCGCCTGCTCGGACGCTTCCGCGACTGCTCGGACGCTTCCGCGACTGCTTGGACGCTTCCGCGACTGCTTGGACGCTACCGCGCCTGCTTGGACGCTTCCGCGACTGCTTGGACGCTTCCGCGCCTGCTTGGACTCTTCTGCCTTCTTGCATGCTTCCCCGACTGCTTGGACGCTTCCGCGACTGCTTGGACGTTTCCGCGCCTGCTTGGACTCTTCTACGTCTTCTTGCATGCTTCCGCGCCTGCTTGGACGTTTCCGCGCATGCTTGGACGCTACCGCGCCTGCTTGGACGTTTCCGCGCCTGCTTGGACTCTTCTGCGCCTTCTTGCATGCTTCCCCGACTGCTTGGACGCTTCCGCGACTGCTTGGACGTTTCCGCGCCTGCTTGGACTCTTCTACGTCTTCTTGCATGCTTCCGCGCCTGCTTGGACGTTTCCGCGCATGCTTGGACGCTACCGCGCCTGCTTGGACGCTTCCGCGCCTGCTTGGACTCTTCTACGTCTTCTTGCATGCTTCCGCGCCTGCTTGGACGTTTCCGCGCCTGCTTGGATGCTACCGCGCCTGCTTGGACGCTTCCGCGACTGCTTGGACGCTTCCGCGCCTGGTTGGACTCTTCTACGTCTTCTTGCATGCTTCCGCGCCTGCTTGGACGCTTCCGCGCCTGCTTGGACACTTCCGCGCCTGCTTGGACTCTTCCGCGCATGCTTGGACGCTTCCGCGCCTGCTTGGACGCTTCCGCGCCTGCTTGGACGTTTCCGCGCCTGCTTGGACGCTACCGCGCCTGCTTGGACGCTTCCGCGGCTTCTTGCATGCTTCCGCGCCTACTTGGACGTTTCCGCGCCTGCTTGGACGCTTCCGCGCCTGCTTGGACTCTTCTGCGTCTTCTTGCATGCTTCCGCGCCTGCTTGGACGTTTCCGCGCCTGCTTGGACGCTACCGCGCCTGCTTGGACGCTTCCGCGACTGCTTAAACGCTTCCGCGCCTGGTTGGACGCTACCGCGCCTGCTTGGACGCTTCCGCGACTGCTTGGACGATTCCGCGCCTGCTTGGACACTTCGGCGCCTGTTTGGACTCTTCTGCGCCTGCTTGGACGCTACCGCGCCTGCTTGGACGCTTCCGCGCCTTCTTGCATGCTTCCGCGACTACTTGGACGTTTCCGCGCCTGCTTGGATGCTTCCGCGCCTGCTTGCATGCTTCCCCGCCTGCTTGGACGCTTCCGCGACTGCTCGGACGCTTCCGCGACTGCTTGGACGCTTCCGCGCCTGCTTGGACTCTTCTGCTCCTTCTTGCATGCTTCCGCGCCTGCTTGGACTCTTCTGCGTCTTCTTACATGCTTCCGCGCCTGCTTGGACTCTTCTGCGCCTTCTTGCATGCTTCCGCGCCTGCTAGGAAGTTTCCGCGCTTGCTTCGACGCTACCGCACCTGCTTGGACGCTACCGCGCCTGCTTGGACTCTTCTGCGTCTTCTTGCATGCTTCCGCGCCTGCTTGGACGCTTCCGCGCCTGCTTGGACGCTACCGCGCCTGCTTGGACGCTTCCGCGCCTGCTTGGATTCTTCTGCTCCTTCTTGCATGCTTCCGCTCCTGCTTGGACGTTTCCGCGCCAGCTTGGACGCTACCGCGCCTGCTTGGACGCTACCGCACCTGCTTGGACGCTTCCGCGACTGCTTGGACGCTACCGCGCCTGCTTGGACGCTTCCGCGACTGCTTGGACGCTTCCGCGCCTGCTTGGACTGTTCTGCGTCTTCTTGCATGCTTCCGCGCCTGCTTGGACGCTTCCGCGCCTGCTTGGACTCTTCTGCGTCTTCTTGCATGCTTCCGCGCCTGCTTGGACGTTTCCGCGCCTGCTTGGACGCTACCGCACCTGCTTGGACGCTTCCGCGACTGCGTGACGCTTCCGCGCCTGCCTTGACTCTTCTGCGTCTTCTTGCATGCTTCCGCGCCTGCTTGGACGCTTCCGCGCCTGCTTGGACTCTTCTGCGCCTTCTTGCATGCTTCCGCGCCTGCTTGGACGTTTCCGCGCATGCTTGGATGCTACCGCGCCTGCTTGGACGCTTCCCCGACTGCTTGGACGCTTCCGCGCCTGCTTGGACTCTTCTGCGCCTGCTTGCATGCTTCCGCGCCTACTTGGACGTTTCCCCGCCTGCTTGGACGCTTCCGCGACTGCTCGGACGCTTCCGCGACTGCTTGGACGCTTCCGCGACTGCTTGGACGCTACCGCGCCTGCTTGGACGCTTCCGCGACTGCTTGGACGCTTCCGCGCCTGCTTGGACTCTTCTGCGCCTTCTTGCATGCTTCCGCGCCTGCTTGCATGCTTCCCCGACTGCTTGGACGATTCCGCGCCTGCTTGGACACTTCGGCGCCTGTTTGGACTCTTCTGCGCCTGCTTGGACGCTACCGCGCCTGCTTGGACGCTTCCGCGCCTTCTTGCATGCTTCCGCGACTACTTGGACGTTTCCGCGCCTGCTTGGATGCTTCCGCGCCTGCTTGCATGCTTCCCCGCCTGCTTGGACGCTTCCGCGACTGCTCGGACGCTTCCGCGACTGCTTGGACTCTTCTGCTCCTTCTTGCATGCTTCCGCGCCTGCTTGGACTCTTCTGCGTCTTCTTACATGCTTCCGCGCCTGCTTGGACTCTTCTGCGCCTTCTTGCATGCTTCCGCGCCTGCTAGGAAGTTTCCGCGCTTGCTTCGACGCTACCGCACCTGCTTGGACGCTACCGCGCCTGCTTGGACTCTTCTGCGTCTTCTTGCATGCTTCCGCGCCTGCTTGGACGCTTCCGCGCCTGCTTGGACGCTACCGCGCCTGCTTGGACGCTTCCGCGCCTGCTTGGATTCTTCTGCTCCTTCTTGCATGCTTCCGCTCCTGCTTGGACGTTTCCGCGCCAGCTTGGACGCTACCGCGCCTGCTTGGACGCTACCGCACCTGCTTGGACGCTTCCGCGACTGCTTGGACGCTACCGCGCCTGCTTGGACGCTTCCGCGACTGCTTGGACGCTTCCGCGCCTGCTTGGACTGTTCTGCGTCTTCTTGCATGCTTCCGCGCCTGCTTGGACGCTTCCGCGCCTGCTTGGACTCTTCTGCGTCTTCTTGCATGCTTCCGCGCCTGCTTGGACGTTTCCGCGCCTGCTTGGACGCTACCGCACCTGCTTGGACGCTTCCGCGACTGCGTGACGCTTCCGCGCCTGCCTTGACTCTTCTGCGTCTTCTTGCATGCTTCCGCGCCTGCTTGGACGCTTCCGCGCCTGCTTGGACTCTTCTGCGCCTTCTTGCATGCTTCCGCGCCTGCTTGGACGTTTCCGCGCATGCTTGGATGCTACCGCGCCTGCTTGGACGCTTCCCCGACTGCTTGGACGCTTCCGCGCCTGCTTGGACTCTTCTGCGCCTGCTTGCATGCTTCCGCGCCTACTTGGACGTTTCCCCGCCTGCTTGGACGCTTCCGCGACTGCTCGGACGCTTCCGCGACTGCTTGGACGCTTCCGCGACTGCTTGGACGCTACCGCGCCTGCTTGGACGCTTCCGCGACTGCTTGGACTCTTCTGCGCCTTCTTGCATGCTATCCCGCCTGCTTGGACGCTTCCGCGCCTGCTTGCACGGTTCTGCGCCTGCTTGCATGCTTCCCCGCCTGCTTAGACGCTTCCGCGCCTGCTTGGACGCTTCCGCGCCTGCTTGGACGCTTCCGCGCCTGCTTGGACGCTTCCGCGCCTGATTGGACACTACCGCGCCTGCTTGGACGCTTCCGCGCCTGCTTGGACGCTTCCGCGCCTGCTTGGACTCTTCTGCGCCATCTTGCATGCTTCCGCGCCTGCTTGGACGCTACCGCGCCAGCTTGGACGCTTCAGCGGATGCTTGGACGCTTCCGCGCCTGCTTGGACGCTACCGCGCCTGCTTGGACGCTTCCGCGCCTGCTTGGACGCTTCCGCGCCTGCTTGGACTCTTCTGCGCCATCTTGCATGCTTCCGCGCCTGCTTGGACGCTTCCGCGCCTGCTTGGACGCTTCCGCGCCTGCTTGCACGGTTCTGCGCCTGCTTGGACGCTTCCGCGCCTGCTTGGACGCTTCCGCGACTGCTTGGACGCTTCCGCGCCTGCTTGGACTCTTCTGCGCCTTCTTGCATGCTTCCGCGCCTGCTTGGACGCTACCGCGCCTGCTTGGACGCTTCCGCGCCTGCTTGGACGCTTCCGCGCCTGCTTGGACTCTTCTGCGCCATCTTGCATGCTTCCGCGCCTGCTTGGACGCTACCGCGCCAGCTTGGACGCTTCAGCGGATGCTTGGACGCTTCCGCGCCTGCTTGGACGCTACCGCGCCTGCTTGGACGCTTCCGCGCCTGCTTGGACGCTTCCGCGCCTGCTTGGACTCTTCTGCGCCATCTTGCATGCTTCCGCGCCTGCTTGGACGCTTCCGCGCCTGCTTGGACGCTTCCGCGCCTGCTTGCACGGTTCTGCGCCTGCTTGGACGCTTCCGCGCCTGCTTGGACGCTTCCGCGCCTGCTTGGACGCTTCCGCGCCTGCTTGGACGCTTCCGCGCCTGCTTGGACGCTTCCGCGCCTGATTGGACACTACCGCGCCTGCTTCGACGTTTCCGCGCCTGCTTGGACGATACCGCGCCTGCTTGGACGCTACCGCGCCTGCTTGGACTCTTCTGCGCCATCTTGCATGCTTCCGCGCCTGCTTGGACGCTACCGCGCCAGCTTGGACGCTTCAGCGGATGCTTGGACGCTTCCGCGCCTGCTTGGACGCTACCGCGCCTGCTTGGACGCTTCCGCGCCTGCTTGGACGCTTCCGCGCCTGCTTGGACTCTTCTGCGCCATCTTGCATGCTTCCGCGCCTGCTTGGACGCTTCCGCGCTTGCTTACACGTTTCCGAGACTGCTTGGACGCTTCCGCGCCTGCTTGGACGCTTCCACGCCTGCTTGGACGCTCCCGCGCCTGCTTGGACTCTTCCACGCCTGCTTGGACGTTTCCGCGCCTGCTTAGACGCTTCCGCGCCTGCTTGCACGGTTCTGCGCCTGCTTGGACGCTTCCGCGCCTGCTTGGACGCTTCCGCGCCTGCTTGGACGCTTCCGCGCCTGCTTGGACGCTTCCGCGCCTGCTTGGACGCTTCCGCGCCTGATTGGACACTACCGCGCCTGCTTGGACGTTTCCGCGCCTGCTTGGACGATACCGCGCCTGCTTGGACTCTTCTGCGCCTTCTTGCATGCTTCCGCGCCTGCTTGGACGCTACCGCGCCTGCTTGGACGCTTCCGCGCCTGCTTGGACGCTTCCGCGCCTGCTTGGACTCTTCTGCGCCATCTTGCATGCTTCCGCGCCTGCTTGGACGCTTCCGCGCCTGCTTACACGTTTCCGAGACTGCTTGGACGCTTTCGCGCCTGCTTGGACGCTTCCACGCCTGCTTGGACGCTCCCGCGCCTGCTTGGACGTTTCCGCGCCTGCTTGGACGATACCGCGCCTGCTTGGACTCTTCTGCGCCTTCTTGCATGCTTCCGCGCCTGCTTGGACGCTACCGCGGCTGCTTGGACGCTTCCGCGCCTGCTTGGACGCTCCCGCGCCTTCTTGCATGCTTCCGCGCCTGCTTGGACGTTTCCGCGCCTGCTTGGACGCTCCCGCGTCTTCTTGCATGCTTCCGCGCCTGCTTGGACGCTCCCGCGCCTGCTTGGACTCTTCCACGCCTGCTTGGACGTTTCCGCGCCTGCTTGGACGCTTCCGCGCCTGCTTGGACTCTTCTGCGCCTTCTTGCATGCTTCCGCGCCTGCTTGGACGCTACCGCGGCTGCTTGGACGCTTCCGCGCCTGCTTGGACGCTCCCGCGCCTTCTTGCATGCTTCCGCGCCTGCTTGGACGCTTCCGCGCCTGCTTGGACTCTTCTGCGCCTTCTTGCATGCTTCCGCACCTACTTGGACGTTTCCGCGCCTGCTTGGACTCTTCCGCGCATGCATGGACGCTTCCGCGCCTGCTTGGACTCTTCTGCTCCTTCTTGCATGCTTCCGCGCCTGCTTGGACGCTACTGCGCCTGCTTGGACGCTTCCGCGACTACTTGGACGCTTCCGCGCCTGCTTGGACGCTTCCGCGACTGCTTGGACGCTTCCTCGCCTGCTTGGACTCTTCTGCGCCTTCTTGCATGCTATCCCGCCTGCTTGGACGCTTCCGCGCCTGCTTGCACGGTTCTGCGCCTGCTTGCATGCTTCCCCGCCTGCTTAGACGCTTCCGCGCCTGCTTGGACTCTTCTGCGTCTTCTTGCATGCTACCGCGCCTGCTTGGACGTTTCCGCGCCTGCTTGGACGCTTCCGCGCTTGCTTGGACGCTTCCGTGACTGCTTGGACGCTTCCGCGCATGCTTGGACTCTTCTGCTCCTTCTTGCATGCTTCCGCGCCTGCTTGGACGCTACTGCGCCTGCTTGGACTCTTCTGCGTCTTCTTGCATGCTTCCGCGCCTGCTTGGACGCTACCGTGCCTGCTTGGACACTTCCGCGACTGCTTGGACGCTTCCGCGACTTCTTGGACGCTACCGCGCCTGCTTGGACGCTTCCGCGCCTGCTTGGACGCTTCCGCGCCTGCTTGGACTCTTCTGCGCCTTCTTGCATGCTTCCGCGCCTGCTGGGACGCTTCCGCGCCTGCTTGGACTCTTCTGCGCCTTCTTGCATGCTTCCGCGCCTGCTTGGACGTTTCCGCGCCTGCTTGGACGGTACCGCGCCTGCTTGGACGCTTCCGCGACTTCTTGGACGCTACCGCGCCTGCTTGGACGCTTCCGCGACTGCTTGGACGCTTCCGCGACTTCTTGGACGCTACCGCGCCTGCTTGGACGCTTCCGCGCCTGCTTGGACGCTTCCGCGCCTGCTTGGACTCTTCTGCTCCTTCTTGCATGCTTCCGCGCCTGCTTGGACGCTACTGCGCCTGCTTGGGCGCTTCCGCGACTTCTTGGACGCTACCGCGCCTGCTTGGACGCTTCCGCGCCTGCTTGGACGCTTCCGCGCCTGCTTGGACTCTTCTGCTCCTTCTTGCATGCTTCCGCGCCTGCTTGGACGCTACTGCGCCTGCTTGGACGCTTCCGCGACTGCTTGGACCCTTCTGCGTCTTCTTGCATGTTTCCCCGCCTGCTTGGACGCTTCCGCGCCTGCTTGGACTCTTCTGCGTCTTCTTGCATGCTTCCGCGCCTGCTTGGACGTTTCCGCGCCTGCTTGGACGTTACCGCGCCTGCATGGCCGCTTCCGCGCCTGCTTGGACGCTTCCGCGACTGCTTGGACGCTTCCGCGCCTGCTTGGACTCTTCTGCGCCTTCTTGCATGGTTCCGCGCCTGCTTGGACGTTTCCGCGCCTGCTTGGCCGCTTCCGCGCCTGCTTGGACTCTTCTGCGCCTTCTTGCATGCTTCCGCGCCTACTTGGACGTTTCCGCACCAGCCTGGACACTTCCGCGACTGCTTGGACGCTTCCGCGACTTCTTGGACGCTACCGCGCCTGCTTGGACGCTTCCGCGCCTGCTTGGACGCTTCCGCGCCTGCTTGGACGCTTCTGCGTCTTCTTGCATGTTTCTGCGCCTGCTTGGACGCTTCCGCGCCTGCTTGGACTCTTCTGCGTCTTCTTCCATGCTTCCGCGCCTGCTTGGACGTTTCCGCGCCTGCTTGGACGGTACCGCGCCTGCTTGGACGCTTCCGCGACTTCTTGGACGCTACCGCGCCTGCTTGGACGCTTCCGCGACTGCTTGGACGCTTCTGCGTCTTCTTGCATGTTTCTGCGCCTGCTTGGACGCTTCCGCGACTGCTTGGACTCTTCTGCGTCTTCTTGCATGCTTCCGCTCCTGCTTGGACGCTACCGCGCTTGCTTGGACGCTTCCGCGACTGCTTGGACTCTTCCGCGCCTGCTTGCATGCTTCCCCGCCTGCTTGGACGCTTCCGCGCCTGCTTGGACCCTTCTGCGTCTTCTTGCATGCTTCCCCGCCTGCTTGGACGCTTCCGCGCCTGCTTGGACTCTTCTGCGTCTTCTTGCATGCTTCCGCGCCTGCTTGGACGTTTCCGCGCCTGCTTGGACGTTACCGCGCCTGCTTGGACGCTTCCGCGACTTCTTGGACGCTACCGCGCCTGCTTGGACGCTTCCGCGACTGCTTGGACGCTTCTGCGTCTTCTTGCATGTTTCTGCGCCTGCTTGGACGCTTCCGCGACTGCTTGGACTCTTCTGCGTCTTCTTGCATGCTTCCGCGCCTGCTTGCATGCTTCCCCGCCTGCTTGGACGCTTCCGCGCCTGCTTGGACTCTTCTGCGTCTTCTTGCATGCTTCCGCGCCTGCTTGGACGTTTCCGCGCCTTCTTGCATGCTATCCCGCCTGCTTGGACGCTTCCGCGCCTGCTTGCACGGTTCTGGGCCTGCTTGGACTCTTCTGCGCCTTCTTGCATGCTATCCCGCCTGCTTGGACGCTTCCGCGCCTGCTTGCACGGTTCTGCGCCTGCTTGCATGCTTCCCCGCCTGCTTAGACGCTTCCGCGCCTGCTTGGACTCTTCTGCGTCTTCTTGCATGCTACCGCGCCTGCTTGGACGTTTCCGCGCCTGCTTGGACGCTTCCGCGCCTGCTTGGACTCTTCTGCGCCTTCTTGCATGCTTCCGCGCCTGCTTGGACGCTACCGCGGCTGCTTGGACGCTTCCGCGCCTGCTTGGACGCTCCCGCGCCTTCTTGCATGCTTCCGCGCCTGCTTGGACGCTTCCGCGCCTGCTTGGACTCTTCTGCGCCTTCTTGCATGCTTCCGCACCTACTTGGACGTTTCCGCGCCTGCTTGGACTCTTCCGCGCATGCATGGACGCTTCCGCGCCTGCTTGGACTCTTCTGCTCCTTCTTGCATGCTTCCGCGCCTGCTTGGACGCTACTGCGCCTGCTTGGACGCTTCCGCGACTACTTGGACGCTTCCGCGCCTGCTTGGACGCTTCCGCGACTGCTTGGACGCTTCCTCGCCTGCTTGGACTCTTCTGCGCCTTCTTGCATGCTATCCCGCCTGCTTGGACGCTTCCGCGCCTGCTTGCACGGTTCTGCGCCTGCTTGCATGCTTCCCCGCCTGCTTAGACGCTTCCGCGCCTGCTTGGACTCTTCTGCGTCTTCTTGCATGCTACCGCGCCTGCTTGGACGTTTCCGCGCCTGCTTGGACGCTTCCGCGCTTGCTTGGACGCTTCCGTGACTGCTTGGACGCTTCCGCGCATGCTTGGACTCTTCTGCTCCTTCTTGCATGCTTCCGCGCCTGCTTGGACGCTACTGCGCCTGCTTGGACTCTTCTGCGTCTTCTTGCATGCTTCCGCGCCTGCTTGGACGCTACCGTGCCTGCTTGGACACTTCCGCGACTGCTTGGACGCTTCCGCGACTTCTTGGACGCTACCGCGCCTGCTTGGACGCTTCCGCGCCTGCTTGGACGCTTCCGCGCCTGCTTGGACTCTTCTGCGCCTTCTTGCATGCTTCCGCGCCTGCTGGGACGCTTCCGCGCCTGCTTGGACTCTTCTGCGCCTTCTTGCATGCTTCCGCGCCTGCTTGGACGTTTCCGCGCCTGCTTGGACGGTACCGCGCCTGCTTGGACGCTTCCGCGACTTCTTGGACGCTACCGCGCCTGCTTGGACGCTTCCGCGACTGCTTGGACGCTTCCGCGACTTCTTGGACGCTACCGCGCCTGCTTGGACGCTTCCGCGCCTGCTTGGACGCTTCCGCGCCTGCTTGGACTCTTCTGCTCCTTCTTGCATGCTTCCGCGCCTGCTTGGACGCTACTGCGCCTGCTTGGGCGCTTCCGCGACTTCTTGGACGCTACCGCGCCTGCTTGGACGCTTCCGCGCCTGCTTGGACGCTTCCGCGCCTGCTTGGACTCTTCTGCTCCTTCTTGCATGCTTCCGCGCCTGCTTGGACGCTACTGCGCCTGCTTGGACGCTTCCGCGACTGCTTGGACCCTTCTGCGTCTTCTTGCATGCTTCCCCGCCTGCTTGGACGCTTCCGCGCCTGCTTGGACTCTTCTGCGTCTTCTTGCATGCTTCCGCGCCTGCTTGGACGTTTCCGCGCCTGCTTGGACGTTACCGCGCCTGCATGGCCGCTTCCGCGCCTGCTTGGACGCTTCCGCGACTGCTTGGACGCTTCCGCGCCTGCTTGGACTCTTCTGCGCCTTCTTGCATGGTTCCGCGCCTGCTTGGACGTTTCCGCGCCTGCTTGGCCGCTTCCGCGCCTGCTTGGACTCTTCTGCGCCTTCTTGCATGCTTCCGCGCCTACTTGGACGTTTCCGCACCAGCCTGGACACTTCCGCGACTGCTTGGACGCTTCCGCGACTTCTTGGACGCTACCGCGCCTGCTTGGACGCTTCCGCGCCTGCTTGGACGCTTCCGCGCCTGCTTGGACGCTTCTGCGTCTTCTTGCATGTTTCTGCGCCTGCTTGGACGCTTCCGCGCCTGCTTGGACTCTTCTGCGTCTTCTTCCATGCTTCCGCGCCTGCTTGGACGTTTCCGCGCCTGCTTGGACGGTACCGCGCCTGCTTGGACGCTTCCGCGACTTCTTGGACGCTACCGCGCCTGCTTGGACGCTTCCGCGACTGCTTGGACGCTTCTGCGTCTTCTTGCATGTTTCTGCGCCTGCTTGGACGCTTCCGCGACTGCTTGGACTCTTCTGCGTCTTCTTGCATGCTTCCGCTCCTGCTTGGACGCTACCGCGCTTGCTTGGACGCTTCCGCGACTGCTTGGACTCTTCCGCGCCTGCTTGCATGCTTCCCCGCCTGCTTGGACGCTTCCGCGCCTGCTTGGACCCTTCTGCGTCTTCTTGCATGCTTCCCCGCCTGCTTGGACGCTTCCGCGCCTGCTTGGACTCTTCTGCGTCTTCTTGCATGCTTCCGCGCCTGCTTGGACGTTTCCGCGCCTGCTTGGACGTTACCGCGCCTGCTTGGACGCTTCCGCGACTTCTTGGACGCTACCGCGCCTGCTTGGACGCTTCCGCGACTGCTTGGACGCTTCTGCGTCTTCTTGCATGTTTCTGCGCCTGCTTGGACGCTTCCGCGACTGCTTGGACTCTTCTGCGTCTTCTTGCATGCTTCCGCGCCTGCTTGCATGCTTCCCCGCCTGCTTGGACGCTTCCGCGCCTGCTTGGACTCTTCTGCGTCTTCTTGCATGCTTCCGCGCCTGCTTGGACGTTTCCGCGCCTTCTTGCATGCTATCCCGCCTGCTTGGACGCTTCCGCGCCTGCTTGCACGGTTCTGGGCCTGCTTGGACTCTTCTGCGCCTTCTTGCATGCTATCCCGCCTGCTTGGACGCTTCCGCGCCTGCTTGCACGGTTCTGCGCCTGCTTGCATGCTTCCCCGCCTGCTTAGACGCTTCCGCGCCTGCTTGGACTCTTCTGCGTCTTCTTGCATGCTACCGCGCCTGCTTGGACGTTTCCGCGCCTGCTTGGACGCTTCCGCGCTTGCTTGGACGCTTCCGCGACTGCTTGGACGCTTCCGCGCATGCTTGGACTCTTCTGCTCCTTCTTGCATGCTTCCGCGCCTGCTTGGACGCTACTGCGCCTGCTTGGGCGCTTCCGCGACTGCTTGGACGCTACCGCGCCTGCTTGGACTCTTCTGCTCCTTCTTGCATGCTTCCGCGCCTACTTGGACGTTTCCGCGCCAGCTTGGACGCTTCCGCGCCTGCTTGCATGCTTCCCCGCCTGCTTGGACGCTTCCGTGCCTGCTTGGACTCTTCTGCGTCTTCTTGCATGCTTCCGCGCCTGCTTGGACGCTACCGTGCCTGCTTGGACACTTCCGCGACTGCTTGGACGCTTCCGCGACTTCGTGGACGCTACCGCGCCTGCTTGGACGCTTCCGCGCCTGCTTGGACGATTCCGCGCCTGCTTGGACTCTTCTGCGCCTTCTTGCATGCTTCCGCGCCTGCTGGGACGCTACCGCGCCTGCTTGGACTCTTCCGCGCCTGCATGGACGCTTCCGCGCCTGCTTGGACGCATCCGCGCCTATATGGATGCTTCCGCGCCTGCTTGGACGCTTCCGCGCATGCTTGGACTCTTCTGCGCCTTCTTGCATGCTTCCGCGCCTGCTGGGACGCTGCCGCGCCTGCTTGGACTCTTCCGCGCCTGCATGGACGCTTCCGCGCCTGCTTGGACGCATCCGCGCCTATATGGATGCTTCCGCGCCTGCTTGGACGCTTCCGCGCCTGCTTGGACTCTTCTGCTCCTTCTTGCATGCTTCCGCGCCTACTTGGTCGTTTCCGCGCCTGCTTGGAGGCTTCCGCGCCTGCTTGGACGCTTCCGCGTAAGCTTGGACGCTTCCGCGCCTGCTTGGACGCTTACGCGCCTGCTTGGACACTTCTGCGCCTTCTTGCATGCTATCCCGCCTGCTTAGACGCTTCCGCGTCTGCTTGCACGGTTCTGCGCCTGCTTGCATGCTTCCCCGCCTGCTTGGACGCTTCCGCGCCTGCTTGGACTCTTCTGCGTCTTCTTACATGCTACCGCGCCTGCTTGGACGTTTCCGCGCCTGTTTGGACGCTACCGCGCCTGCTTGGACGCTTCCGCGACTGCTTGGACGCTTCCGCAACTTGCTTGGACTCTTCTGCTCCTTCTTGCATGCTTACGCACCTGCTTGGACGCTTCCGCGTCTGCTTGCATGCTTCCGCGCCTGCTTGGATGTTTCCGCGCCTGCTTGGACGCTACCGCGCCTGCTTGGACGCTTCCGCGACTTCTTGGACGCTACCGCGCCTGCTTGGACGCTTCCGCGACTGCTTGGACGCTTCCGCGCCTGCTTGGACTCTTCTGCGCCTTCTTGCATGGTTCCGCGCCTGCTTGGACGTTTCCGCGCCTGCTTGGCCGCTTCCGCGCCTGCTTGGACTCTTCTGCGCCTTCTTGCATGCTTCCGCGCCTGCTGGGACGCGTCCGCGCCTGCTTGGACACTTCCGCGCCTGCTTGCATGCTTCCCCGCCTGCTTGGACGCTTCCGCGCCTGCTTGGACGCTTCCGCGCCTGCTTGGTCTCTTCTGCTCCTTCTTGCATGCTTCCGCGCCTGCTTGGACGCTACTGCGCCTGCTTGGACGCTACTGCGCCTGCTTGGACGCTTCCGCGACTGCTTGGACCCTTCTGCGTCTTCTTGCATGCTTCCCCGCCTGCTTGGACGCTTCCGCGCCTGCTTGGACTCTTCTGCGTCTTCTTGCATGCTTCCGCGCCTGCTTGGACGTTTCCGCGCCTGCTTGGACGTTACCGCGCCTGCATGGCCGCTTCCGCGCCTGCTTGGACGCTTCCGCGACTGCTTGGACGCTTCCGCGCCTGCTTGGACTCTTCTGCGCCTTCTTGCATGGTTCCGCGCCTGCTTGGACGTTTCCGCGCCTGCTTGGCCGCTTCCGCGCCTGCTTGGACTCTTCTGCGCCTTCTTGCATGCTTCCGCGCCTACTTGGACGTTTCCGCACCAGCTTGGACACTTCCGCGACTGCTTGGACGCTTCCGCGACTTCTTGGACGCTACCGCGCCTGCTTGGACGCTTCCGCGCCTGCTTGGACGCTTCCGCGCCTGCTTGGACTCTTCTGCGCCTTCTTGCATGCTTCCGCGCCTGCTGGGACGCTACCGCGCCTGCTTGGACACTTCCGCGCCTGCTTGCATGCTTCCCCGCCTGCTTGGACGCTTCCGCGCCTGCTTGGACTCTTCTGCGTCTTCTTCCATGCTTCCGCGCCTGCTTGGACGTTTCCGCGCCTGCTTGGACGGTACCGCGCCTGCTTGGACGCTTCCGCGACTTCTTGGACGCTACCGCGCCTGCTTGGACGCTTCCGCGACTGCTTGGACGCTTCTGCGTCTTCTTGCATGTTTCTGCGCCTGCTTGGACGCTTCCGCGACTGCTTGGACTCTTCTGCGTCTTCTTGCATGCTTCCGCTCCTGCTTGGACGCTACCGCGCTTGCTTGGACGCTTCCGCGACTGCTTGGACTCTTCCGCGCCTGCTTGCATGCTTCCCCGCCTGCTTGGACGCTTCCGCGCCTGCTTGGACCCTTCTGCGTCTTCTTGCATGCTTCCCCGCCTGCTTGGACGCTTCCGCGCCTGCTTGGACTCTTCTGCGTCTTCTTGCATGCTTCCGCGCCTGCTTGGACGTTTCCGCGCCTGCTTGGACGTTACCGCGCCTGCTTGGACGCTTCTGCGACTTCTTGGACGCTACCGCGCCTGCTTGGACGCTTCCGCGACTGCTTGGACGCTTCTGCGTCTTCTTGCATGTTTCTGCGCCTGCTTGGACGCTTCCGCGACTGCTTGGACTCTTCTGCGTCTTCTTGCATGCTTCCGCTCCTGCTTGGACGCTACCGCGCTTGCTTGGACGCTTCCGCGACTGCTTGGACTCTTCCGCGCCTGCTTGCATGCTTCCCCGCCTGCTTGGACGCTTCCGCGCCTGCTTGGACTCTTCTGCGTCTTCTTGCATGCTTCCGCGCCTGCTTGGACGTTTCCGCGCCTTCTTGGACTCTTCCGCGCCTGCATGGACGCTTCCGCGCCTGCTTGGACGCATCCGCGTCTATATGGATGCTTCCGCGCCTGCTTGGACGCTTCCGCGCATGCTTGGACGCTTCCGCGCCTGCTTGGACTCTTCTGCGCCTTCTTGCATGGTTCCGCGCCTGCTTGGACGTTTCCGCGCCTGCTTGGCCGCTTCCGCGCCTGCTTGGACTCTTCTGCGCCTTCTTGCATGCTTCCGCGCCTGCTGGGACGCGTCCGCGCCTGCTTGGACACTTCCGCGCCTGCTTGCATGCTTCCCCGCCTGCTTGGACGCTTCCGCGCCTGCTTGGACTCTTCTGCTTCTTCTTGCATGCTTCCGCGCCTGCTTGCACGTTTCCGCGCCTGCTTGGACGGTACCGCGCCTGCTTGGACGCTTCCGCGACTTCTTGGACGCTACCGCGCCTGCTTGGACGCTTCCGCGACTGCTTGGACGCTTCCGCGACTTCTTGGACGCTACCGCGCCTGCTTGGACGCTTCCGCGCCTGCTTGGACGCTACTGCGCCTGCTTGGACGCTTCCGCGACTGCTTGGACCCTTCTGCGTCTTCTTGCATGCTTCCCCGCCTGCTTGGACGCTTCCGCGCCTGCTTGGACTCTTCTGCGTCTTCTTGCATGCTTCCGCGCCTGCTTGGACGTTTCCGCGCCTGCTTGGACGTTACCGCGCCTGCTTGCATGCTTCCCCGCCTGCTTGGACGCTTCCGCGCCTGCTTGGACTCTTCTGCGCCTTCTTGCATGCTTCCGCGCCTGCTTGGACGTTTCCGCGCCTGCTTGGACGTTACCGCGCCTGCTTGGCCGCTTCCGCGACTGCTTGGACGCTTCCGCGCCTGCTTGGACGCTACCGCGCTGCTTGGACGCTACCGCGCCTGCTTGGACGCTTCCGCGCCTTCTTGCATGCTTCCGCGCCTACTTGGACGTTTCCGCGCCTGCTTGGACGCTTCCGCGCCTGCTTTCATGCTTCCCCGCCTGCTTGGACGCTTCCGCGCCTGCTTGGACTCTTCTGCGCCTTCTTGCATGCTTCCGCGCCTGCTTGGACGTTTTCGCGCCTGCTTGGACGCTACCGCGCCTGCTTGGACGTTTCCGCGCCTGCATGGACGCTACCGCGCTTGCTTAGACGATTCCGCGCCTGCTTGGACGTTTCCGCGCCTGCTTGGACGTTTCCGCGCCAGCTTGGACGCTTCCGCGCATGCTTGGACACTTCTGCTCCTTCTTGCATGCTTCCGCGCCTGCTTGGACGCTACTGCGCCTGCTTGGACGCTACTGCGCCTGCTTGGACGCTTCCGCGACTGCTTGGACCCTTCTGCGTCTTCTTGCATGCTTCCCCGCCTGCTTGGACGCTTCCGCGCCTGCTTGGACTCTTCTGCGTCTTCTTGCATGCTTCCGCGCCTGCTTGGACGTTTCCGCGCCTGCTTGGACGTTACCGCGCCTGCTTGGCCGCTTCCGCGCCTGCATGGACGCTTCCGCGCCTGCTTGCATGCTTCCCCGCCTGCTTGGACGCTTCCGCGCCTGCTTGGACTCTTCTGCGCCTTCTTGCATGCTTCCGCGCCTGCTTGGACGTTTCCGCGCCTGCTTGGACGTTACCGCGCCTGCTTGGCCGCTTCCGCGACTGCTTGGACGCTTCCGCGCCTGCTTGGACGCTACCGCGCCTGCTTGGACGCTACCGCGCCTGCTTGGACGCTTCCGCGCCTTCTTGCATGCTTCCGCGCCTACTTGGACGTTTCCGCGCCTGCTTGGACGCTTCCGCGCCTGCTTTCATGCTTCCCCGCCTGCTTGGACGCTTCCGCGCCTGCTTGGACTCTACTGCGCCTTCTTGCATGCTTCCGCGCCTGCTTGGACGTTTTCGCGCCTGCTTGGACGCTACCGCGCCTGCTTGGACGTTTCCACGCCTGCATGGACGCTACCGCGCCTGCTTGGACGCTTCCGCGACTGCTTGGACGCTTCCGCGCCTGGTTGGACGCTACCGCGCCTGCTTGGACGCTTCCGCGACTGCTTAGACGCTTCCGCGCCTGCATGGACTCTTCTGCGCCTGCTTGCATGCTGCCGCGCCTACTTGGACGTTTCCGCGCCTGCTTGGACGCTTCCGCGCCTGCTTGCATGCTTCCCCGCCTGCTTGGACGCTTCCGCGCCTGCTTGGATTCTTCCGCGCCTTCTTGCATGCTGCCGCGCCTACTTGGACGTTTCCGCGCCTGCATGGACGCTACCGCGTCTGCTTGGACGCTTCCGCGCCTGCTTGGACCCTTCTGCGTCTTCTTGCATGCTTCCGCGCCTGCTTGGACGTTTCCGCGCCTGCTTGGACGCTACTGCGCCTGCTTGGACGCTTCCGCGACTGCTTGGACCCTTCTGCGTCTTCTTGCATGCTTCCCCGCCTGCTTGGACGCTTCCGCGCCTGCTTGGACTCTTCTGCGTCTTCTTGCATGCTACCGCGCCTGCTTGGACGTTTCCGCGCCTGCTTGGACGCTACCGCGCCTGCTTGGACGTTTCCGCCCCAGCTTGGACGCTTCCGCGCATGCTTGGACTCTTCTGCTCCTTCTTGCATGCTTCCGCGCCTGCTTGGACACTACTGCGCCTGCTTGGACGCTACTGCGCCTGCTTGGACGCTTCCGCGACTGCTTGGACCCTTCTGCGTCTTCTTGTATGCTTCCCCGCCTGCTTGGACGCTTCCGCGCCTGCTTGGACTCTTCTGCGTCTTCTTGCATGCTTCCGCGCCTGCTTGGACGTTTCCGCGCCTGCTTGGACGTTACCGCGCCTGCTTGGCCGCTTCCGCGACTGCTTGGACGGTTCCGCGCCTGCTTGGACGCTTCCGCGACTGCTTGGACGCTTCCGCGACTTCTTGGACGCTACCGCGCCTGCTTGGACGTTTCCGCGCCTGCTTGGACGTTACCGCGCCTGCTTGGCCGCTTCCGCGACTGCTTGGACGGTTCCGCGCCTGCTTGGACGCTTCCGCGACTTCTTGGACGCTACCGCGCCTGCTTGGACGCTTCCGCGACTGCTTGGACGCTTCCGCGACTTCTTGGACGCTACCGCGCCTGCTTGGACGCTTCCGCGCCTGCTTGGACGCTACAGCGCCTGCTTGGACGCTTCCGCGACTGCTTGGACCCTTCTGCGTCTTCTTGGACGCTTCCGCGACTGCTTGGACGCTTCCGCGACTTCTTGGACGCTACCGCGCCTGCTTGGACGCTTCCGCGCCTGCTTGGACGCTACTGCGCCTGCTTGGACGCTTCCGCGACTGCTTGGACCCTTCTGCGTCTTCTTGCATGCTTCCCCGCCTGCTTGGACGCTTCCGCGCCTGCTTGGACTCTTCTGCGTCTTCTTGCATGCTTCCGCGCCTGCTTGGACGTTTCCGCGCCTGCTTGGACGTAACCGCGCCTGCTTGGCCGCTTCCGCGCCTGCTTGGACGCTTCCGCGCCTGCTTGCATGCTTCCCCGCCTGCTTGGACGCTTCCGCGCCTGCTTGGACTCTTCTGCGCCTTCTTGCATGCTTCCGCGCCTGCTTGGTCGTTTCCGCGCCTGCTTGGACGTTACCGCGCCTGCTTGGCCGCTTCCGCGACTGCTTGGACGCTTCCGCGCCTGCTTGGACGCTACCGCGCCTGCTTGGACGCTCCCGCGCCTTCTTGCATGCTTCCGCGCCTGCTTGGACGCTTCCGCGCCTGCTTGGACGCTTCCGCGCCTGCTTGGACGCTTCCGCGCCTGCTTGGACGCTTCCGCGCCTGCTTGGACGCTACCGCGGCTGCTTGGACGCTTCCGCGCCTGCTTGGACGCTCCCGCGCCTTCTTGCATGCTTCCGCGCCTGCTTGGACGCTTCCGCGCCTGCTTGGACTCTTCTGCGCCTTCTTGCATGCTTCCGCACCTACTTGGACGTTTCCGCGCCTGCTTGGACTCTTCCGCGCATGCATGGACGCTTCCGCGCCTGCTTGGACTCTTCTGCTCCTTCTTGCATGCTTCCGCGCCTGCTTGGACGCTACTGCGCCTGCTTGGACGCTTCCGCGACTACTTGGACGCTTCCGCGCCTGCTTGGACGCTTCCGCGACTGCTTGGACGCTTCCTCGCCTGCTTGGACTCTTCTGCGCCTTCTTGCATGCTATCCCGCCTGCTTGGACGCTTCCGCGCCTGCTTGCACGGTTCTGCGCCTGCTTGCATGCTTCCCCGCCTGCTTAGACGCTTCCGCGCCTGCTTGGACTCTTCTGCGTCTTCTTGCATGCTACCGCGCCTGCTTGGACGTTTCCGCGCCTGCTTGGACGCTTCCGCGCTTGCTTGGACGCTTCCGTGACTGCTTGGACGCTTCCGCGCATGCTTGGACTCTTCTGCTCCTTCTTGCATGCTTCCGCGCCTGCTTGGACGCTACTGCGCCTGCTTGGACTCTTCTGCGTCTTCTTGCATGCTTCCGCGCCTGCTTGGACGCTACCGTGCCTGCTTGGACACTTCCGCGACTGCTTGGACGCTTCCGCGACTTCTTGGACGCTACCGCGCCTGCTTGGACGCTTCCGCGCCTGCTTGGACGCTTCCGCGCCTGCTTGGACTCTTCTGCGCCTTCTTGCATGCTTCCGCGCCTGCTGGGACGCTTCCGCGCCTGCTTGGACTCTTCTGCGCCTTCTTGCATGCTTCCGCGCCTGCTTGGACGTTTCCGCGCCTGCTTGGACGGTACCGCGCCTGCTTGGACGCTTCCGCGACTTCTTGGACGCTACCGCGCCTGCTTGGACGCTTCCGCGACTGCTTGGACGCTTCCGCGACTTCTTGGACGCTACCGCGCCTGCTTGGACGCTTCCGCGCCTGCTTGGACGCTTCCGCGCCTGCTTGGACTCTTCTGCTCCTTCTTGCATGCTTCCGCGCCTGCTTGGACGCTACTGCGCCTGCTTGGGCGCTTCCGCGACTTCTTGGACGCTACCGCGCCTGCTTGGACGCTTCCGCGCCTGCTTGGACGCTTCCGCGCCTGCTTGGACTCTTCTGCTCCTTCTTGCATGCTTCCGCGCCTGCTTGGACGCTACTGCGCCTGCTTGGACGCTTCCGCGACTGCTTGGACCCTTCTGCGTCTTCTTGCATGCTTCCCCGCCTGCTTGGACGCTTCCGCGCCTGCTTGGACTCTTCTGCGTCTTCTTGCATGCTTCCGCGCCTGCTTGGACGTTTCCGCGCCTGCTTGGACGTTACCGCGCCTGCATGGCCGCTTCCGCGCCTGCTTGGACGCTTCCGCGACTGCTTGGACGCTTCCGCGCCTGCTTGGACTCTTCTGCGCCTTCTTGCATGGTTCCGCGCCTGCTTGGACGTTTCCGCGCCTGCTTGGCCGCTTCCGCGCCTGCTTGGACGCTTCCGCGACTGCTTGGACGCTTCCGCGCCTGCTTGGACTCTTCTGCGCCTTCTTGCATGGTTCCGCGCCTGCTTGGACGTTTCCGCACCAGCCTGGACACTTCCGCGACTGCTTGGACGCTTCCGCGACTTCTTGGACGCTACCGCGCCTGCTTGGACGCTTCCGCGCCTGCTTGGACGCTTCCGCGCCTGCTTGGACGCTTCTGCGTCTTCTTGCATGTTTCTGCGCCTGCTTGGACGCTTCCGCGCCTGCTTGGACTCTTCTGCGTCTTCTTCCATGCTTCCGCGCCTGCTTGGACGTTTCCGCGCCTGCTTGGACGGTACCGCGCCTGCTTGGACGCTTCCGCGACTTCTTGGACGCTACCGCGCCTGCTTGGACGCTTCCGCGACTGCTTGGACGCTTCTGCGTCTTCTTGCATGTTTCTGCGCCTGCTTGGACGCTTCCGCGACTGCTTGGACTCTTCTGCGTCTTCTTGCATGCTTCCGCTCCTGCTTGGACGCTACCGCGCTTGCTTGGACGCTTCCGCGACTGCTTGGACTCTTCCGCGCCTGCTTGCATGCTTCCCCGCCTGCTTGGACGCTTCCGCGCCTGCTTGGACCCTTCTGCGTCTTCTTGCATGCTTCCCCGCCTGCTTGGACGCTTCCGCGCCTGCTTGGACTCTTCTGCGTCTTCTTGCATGCTTCCGCGCCTGCTTGGACGTTTCCGCGCCTGCTTGGACGTTACCGCGCCTGCTTGGACGCTTCCGCGACTTCTTGGACGCTACCGCGCCTGCTTGGACGCTTCCGCGACTGCTTGGACGCTTCTGCGTCTTCTTGCATGTTTCTGCGCCTGCTTGGACGCTTCCGCGACTGCTTGGACTCTTCTGCGTCTTCTTGCATGCTTCCGCTCCTGCTTGGACGCTACCGCGCTTGCTTGGACGCTTCCGCGACTGCTTGGACTCTTCCGCGCCTGCTTGCATGCTTCCCCGCCTGCTTGGACGCTTCCGCGCCTGCTTGGACCCTTCTGCGTCTTCTTGCATGCTTCCCCGCCTGCTTGGACGCTTCCGCGCCTGCTTGGACTCTTCTGCGTCTTCTTGCATGCTTCCGCGCCTGCTTGGACGTTTCCGCGCCTGCTTGGACGTTACCGCGCCTGCTTGGACGCTTCCGCGACTTCTTGGACGCTACCGCGCCTGCTTGGACGCTTCCGCGACTGCTTGGACGCTTCTGCGTCTTCTTGCATGTTTCTGCGCCTGCTTGGACGCTTCCGCGACTGCTTGGACTCTTCTGCGTCTTCTTGCATGCTTCCGCTCCTGCTTGGACGCTACCGCGCTTGCTTGGACGCTTCCGCGACTGCTTGGACTCTTCCGCGCCTGCTTGCATGCTTCCCCGCCTGCTTGGACGCTTCCGCGCCTGCTTGGACTCTTCTGCGTCTTCTTGCATGCTTCCGCGCCTGCTTGGACGTTTCCGCGCCTTCTTGGACTCTTCCGCGCCTGCATGGACGCTTCCGCGCCTGCTTGGACGCATCCGCGTCTATATGGATGCTTCCGCGCCTGCTTGGACGCTTCCGCGCATGCTTGGACGCTTCCGCGCCTGCTTGGACTCTTCTGCGCCTTCTTGCATGGTTCCGCGCCTGCTTGGACGTTTCCGCGCCTGCTTGCACGGTTCCGCGCCTGCTTGGTCGCTTCCGCGGCTGTTTGGGGGATCCCGCGCCTGCTTGGACGCTACCGCGCCTGCTTGGACGCTTCCGCGACTGCTTGAACGCTTCCGCGCCTGCTTGGATGCTTCCGCGCCTGCTTGGACGCTTCCGCGCCTGCTTGGACGCTTCCGCGCCTGTTTGGAAGCTTCCGCGACTGCTTGGACGCTTCCGCGCCTGCTTGGATGCTTCCGCGCCTGCTTGGACGCTTCCGCGCCTGCTTGGACGCTTCCGCGCCTGTTTGGACGCTACCGCGCCTGCTTGGACGCTTCCGCGCCTGCTTGGACGCTTCCGCGCCTGCTTGGACGCTTCCGCGCCTGCTTGGACGCTACCGCGCCTGCTTGGACGCTTCCGCGCCTGCTTGGACGCTACCGCGGCTGCTTGGACGCTTCCGCGCCTGCTTGGACGCTTCCGCGCCTGCTTGGACGTTTCCGCGCCTGCTTGGACTCTTCCACGCCTGCTTGGATGCTACCGCGCCTGCTTGGACGTTTCCGCGCCTGCTTGGACACTACCGCGACTGCTTGGACGCTTCCGCGCCTGCTTGGACGTTTCCGCGCCTGCTTGGACGCTTCCGCGCCTGCTTGGACGCTACCGCGCCTGCTTGGACGCTTCCGCGCCTGCTTGGACGTTTCCGCGCCTGCTTGGACGCTTCCGCGCCTGCTTGGACGCTTCCGCGCCTGCTTGGACGCTACCGCGCCTGCTTGGACGCTTCCGCGCCTGCTTGGACGTTTCCGCGCCTGCTTGGACGCTTCCGCGCCTGCTTGGACTCTTCTGCGCCTTCTTGCATGCTTCCGCGCCTGCTGGGACGCGTCCGCGCCTGCTTGGACACTTCCGCGCCTGCTTGCATGCTTCCCCGCCTGCTTGGACGCTTCCGCGCCTGCTTGGACTCTTCTGCTTCTTCTTGCATGCTTCCGCGCCTGCTTGCACGTTTCCGCGCCTGCTTGGACGGTACCGCGCCTGCTTGGACGCTTCCGCGACTTCTTGGACGCTACCGCGCCTGCTTGGACGCTTCCGCGACTGCTTGGACGCTTCCGCGACTTCTTGGACGCTACCGCGCCTGCTTGGACGCTTCCGCGCCTGCTTGGACGCTACTGCGCCTGCTTGGACGCTTCCGCGACTGCTTGGACCCTTCTGCGTCTTCTTGCATGCTTCCCCGCCTGCTTGGACGCTTCCGCGCCTGCTTGGACTCTTCTGCGTCTTCTTGCATGCTTCCGCGCCTGCTTGGACGTTTCCGCGCCTGCTTGGACGTTACCGCGCCTGCTTGCATGCTTCCCCGCCTGCTTGGACGCTTCCGCGCCTGCTTGGACTCTTCTGCGCCTTCTTGCATGCTTCCGCGCCTGCTTGGCCGCTTCCGCGACTGCTTGGACGCTTCCGCGCCTGCTTGGACGCTACCGCGCTGCTTGGACGCTACCGCGCCTGCTTGGACGCTTCCGCGCCTTCTTGCATGCTTCCGCGCCTACTTGGACGTTTCCGCGCCTGCTTGGACGCTTCCGCGCCTGCTTTCATGCTTCCCCGCCTGCTTGGACGCTTCCGCGCCTGCTTGGACTCTTCTGCGCCTTCTTGCATGCTTCCCCGCCTGCTTGGACGCTTCCGCGCCTGCTTGGACTCTTCTGCGCCTTCTTGCATGCTTCCGCGCCTGCTTGGACGTTTTCGCGCCTGCTTGGACGCTACCGCGCCTGCTTGGACGTTTCCGCGCCTGCATGGACGCTACCGCGCTTGCTTAGACGATTCCGCGCCTGCTTGGACGTTTCCGCGCCTGCTTGGACGTTTCCGCGCCAGCTTGGACGCTTCCGCGCATGCTTGGACACTTCTGCTCCTTCTTGCATGCTTCCGCGCCTGCTTGGACGCTACTGCGCCTGCTTGGACGCTACTGCGCCTGCTTGGACGCTTCCGCGACTGCTTGGACCCTTCTGCGTCTTCTTGCATGCTTCCCCGCCTGCTTGGACGCTTCCGCGCCTGCTTGGACTCTTCTGCGTCTTCTTGCATGCTTCCGCGCCTGCTTGGACGTTTCCGCGCCTGCTTGGACGTTACCGCGCCTGCTTGGCCGCTTCCGCGCCTGCATGGACGCTTCCGCGCCTGCTTGCATGCTTCCCCGCCTGCTTGGACGCTTCCGCGCCTGCTTGGACTCTTCTGCGCCTTCTTGCATGCTTCCGCGCCTGCTTGGACGTTTCCGCGCCTGCTTGGACGTTACCGCGCCTGCTTGGCCGCTTCCGCGACTGCTTGGACGCTTCCGCGCCTGCTTGGACGCTACCGCGCCTGCTTGGACGCTACCGCGCCTGCTTGGACGCTTCCGCGCCTTCTTGCATGCTTCCGCGCCTACTTGGACGTTTCCGCGCCTGCTTGGACGCTTCCGCGCCTGCTTTCATGCTTCCCCGCCTGCTTGGACGCTTCCGCGCCTGCTTGGACTCTACTGCGCCTTCTTGCATGCTTCCGCGCCTGCTTGGACGTTTTCGCGCCTGCTTGGACGCTACCGCGCCTGCTTGGACGTTTCCACGCCTGCATGGACGCTACCGCGCCTGCTTGGACGCTTCCGCGACTGCTTGGACGCTTCCGCGCCTGGTTGGACGCTACCGCGCCTGCTTGGACGCTTCCGCGACTGCTTAGACGCTTCCGCGCCTGCATGGACTCTTCTGCGCCTGCTTGCATGCTGCCGCGCCTACTTGGACGTTTCCGCGCCTGCTTGGACGCTTCCGCGCCTGCTTGCATGCTTCCCCGCCTGCTTGGACGCTTCCGCGCCTGCTTGGATTCTTCCGCGCCTTCTTGCATGCTGCCGCGCCTACTTGGACGTTTCCGCGCCTGCATGGACGCTACCGCGTCTGCTTGGACGCTTCCGCGCCTGCTTGGACCCTTCTGCGTCTTCTTGCATGCTTCCGCGCCTGCTTGGACGTTTCCGCGCCTGCTTGGACGCTACTGCGCCTGCTTGGACGCTTCCGCGACTGCTTGGACGCTACTGCGCCTGCTTGGACGCTTCCGCGACTGCTTGGACCCTTCTGCGTCTTCTTGCATGCTTCCCCGCCTGCTTGGACGCTTCCGCGCCTGCTTGGACTCTTCTGCGTCTTCTTGCATGCTTCCGCGCCTGCTTGGACGCTACCGCGCTGCTTGGACGCTACCGCGCCTGCTTGGACGCTTCCGCGCCTTCTTGCATGCTTCCGCGCCTACTTGGACGTTTCCGCGCCTGCTTGGACGCTTCCGCGCCTGCTTTCATGCTTCCCCGCCTGCTTGGACGCTTCCGCGCCTGCTTGGACTCTTCTGCGCCTTCTTGCATGCTTCCGCGCCTGCTTGGACGTTTTCGCGCCTGCTTGGACGCTACCGCGCCTGCTTGGACGTTTCCGCGCCTGCATGGACGCTACCGCGCTTGCTTAGACGATTCCGCGCCTGCTTGGACGTTTCCGCGCCTGCTTGGACGTTTCCGCGCCAGCTTGGACGCTTCCGCGCATGCTTGGACACTTCTGCTCCTTCTTGCATGCTTCCGCGCCTGCTTGGACGCTACTGCGCCTGCTTGGACGCTACTGCGCCTGCTTGGACGCTTCCGCGACTGCTTGGACCCTTCTGCGTCTTCTTGCATGCTTCCCCGCCTGCTTGGACGCTTCCGCGCCTGCTTGGACTCTTCTGCGTCTTCTTGCATGCTTCCGCGCCTGCTTGGACGTTTCCGCGCCTGCTTGGACGTTACCGCGCCTGCTTGGCCGCTTCCGCGCCTGCATGGACGCTTCCGCGCCTGCTTGCATGCTTCCCCGCCTGCTTGGACGCTTCCGCGCCTGCTTGGACTCTTCTGCGCCTTCTTGCATGCTTCCGCGCCTGCTTGGACGTTTCCGCGCCTGCTTGGACGTTACCGCGCCTGCTTGGCCGCTTCCGCGACTGCTTGGACGCTTCCGCGCCTGCTTGGACGCTACCGCGCCTGCTTGGACGCTACCGCGCCTGCTTGGACGCTTCCGCGCCTTCTTGCATGCTTCCGCGCCTACTTGGACGTTTCCGCGCCTGCTTGGACGCTTCCGCGCCTGCTTTCATGCTTCCCCGCCTGCTTGGACGCTTCCGCGCCTGCTTGGACTCTACTGCGCCTTCTTGCATGCTTCCGCGCCTGCTTGGACGTTTTCGCGCCTGCTTGGACGCTACCGCGCCTGCTTGGACGTTTCCACGCCTGCATGGACGCTACCGCGCCTGCTTGGACGCTTCCGCGACTGCTTGGACGCTTCCGCGCCTGGTTGGACGCTACCGCGCCTGCTTGGACGCTTCCGCGACTGCTTAGACGCTTCCGCGCCTGCATGGACTCTTCTGCGCCTGCTTGCATGCTGCCGCGCCTACTTGGACGTTTCCGCGCCTGCTTGGACGCTTCCGCGCCTGCTTGCATGCTTCCCCGCCTGCTTGGACGCTTCCGCGCCTGCTTGGATTCTTCCGCGCCTTCTTGCATGCTGCCGCGCCTACTTGGACGTTTCCGCGCCTGCATGGACGCTACCGCGTCTGCTTGGACGCTTCCGCGCCTGCTTGGACCCTTCTGCGTCTTCTTGCATGCTTCCGCGCCTGCTTGGACGTTTCCGCGCCTGCTTGGACGCTACTGCGCCTGCTTGGACGCTTCCGCGACTGCTTGGACCCTTCTGCGTCTTCTTGCATGCTTCCCCGCCTGCTTGGACGCTTCCGCGCCTGCTTGGACTCTTCTGCGTCTTCTTGCATGCTACCGCGCCTGCTTGGACGTTTCCGCGCCTGTTTGGACGCTACCGCGCCTGCTTGGACGTTTCCGCCCCAGCTTGGACGCTTCCGCGCATGCTTGGACTCTTCTGCTCCTTCTTGCATGCTTCCGCGCCTGCTTGGACACTACTGCGCCTGCTTGGACGCTACTGCGCCTGCTTGGACGCTTCCGCGACTGCTTGGACCCTTCTGCGTCTTCTTGTATGCTTCCCCGCCTGCTTGGACGCTTCCGCGCCTGCTTGGACTCTTCTGCGTCTTCTTGCATGCTTCCGCGCCTGCTTGGACGTTTCCGCGCCTGCTTGGACGTTACCGCGCCTGCTTGGCCGCTTCCGCGACTGCTTGGACGGTTCCGCGCCTGCTTGGACGCTTCCGCGACTGCTTGGACGCTTCCGCGACTTCTTGGACGCTACCGCGCCTGCTTGGACGTTTCCGCGCCTGCTTGGACGTTACCGCGCCTGCTTGGCCGCTTCCGCGACTGCTTGGACGGTTCCGCGCCTGCTTGGACGCTTCCGCGACTTCTTGGACGCTACCGCGCCTGCTTGGACGCTTCCGCGACTGCTTGGACGCTTCCGCGACTTCTTGGACGCTACCGCGCCTGCTTGGACGCTTCCGCGCCTGCTTGGACGCTACAGCGCCTGCTTGGACGCTTCCGCGACTGCTTGGACCCTTCTGCGTCTTCTTGGACGCTTCCGCGACTGCTTGGACGCTTCCGCGACTTCTTGGACGCTACCGCGCCTGCTTGGACGCTTCCGCGCCTGCTTGGACGCTACTGCGCCTGCTTGGACGCTTCCGCGACTGCTTGGACCCTTCTGCGTCTTCTTGCATGCTTCCCCGCCTGCTTGGACGCTTCCGCGCCTGCTTGGACTCTTCTGCGTCTTCTTGCATGCTTCCGCGCCTGCTTGGACGTTTCCGCGCCTGCTTGGACGTAACCGCGCCTGCTTGGCCGCTTCCGCGCCTGCTTGGACGCTTCCGCGCCTGCTTGCATGCTTCCCCGCCTGCTTGGACGCTTCCGCGCCTGCTTGGACTCTTCTGCGCCTTCTTGCATGCTTCCGCGCCTGCTTGGTCGTTTCCGCGCCTGCTTGGACGTTACCGCGCCTGCTTGGCCGCTTCCGCGACTGCTTGGACGCTTCCGCGCCTGCTTGGACGCTACCGCGCCTGCTTGGACGCTCCCGCGCCTTCTTGCATGCTTCCGCGCCTGCTTGGACGCTTCCGCGCCTGCTTGGACGCTTCCGCGCCTGCTTGGACGCTTCCGCGCCTGCTTGGACGCTTCCGCGCCTGCTTGGACGCTACCGCGGCTGCTTGGACGCTTCCGCGCCTGCTTGGACGCTCCCGCGCCTTCTTGCATGCTTCCGCGCCTGCTTGGACGCTTCCGCGCCTGCTTGGACTCTTCTGCGCCTTCTTGCATGCTTCCGCACCTACTTGGACGTTTCCGCGCCTGCTTGGACTCTTCCGCGCATGCATGGACGCTTCCGCGCCTGCTTGGACTCTTCTGCTCCTTCTTGCATGCTTCCGCGCCTGCTTGGACGCTACTGCGCCTGCTTGGACGCTTCCGCGACTACTTGGACGCTTCCGCGCCTGCTTGGACGCTTCCGCGACTGCTTGGACGCTTCCTCGCCTGCTTGGACTCTTCTGCGCCTTCTTGCATGCTATCCCGCCTGCTTGGACGCTTCCGCGCCTGCTTGCACGGTTCTGCGCCTGCTTGCATGCTTCCCCGCCTGCTTAGACGCTTCCGCGCCTGCTTGGACTCTTCTGCGTCTTCTTGCATGCTACCGCGCCTGCTTGGACGTTTCCGCGCCTGCTTGGACGCTTCCGCGCTTGCTTGGACGCTTCCGTGACTGCTTGGACGCTTCCGCGCATGCTTGGACTCTTCTGCTCCTTCTTGCATGCTTCCGCGCCTGCTTGGACGCTACTGCGCCTGCTTGGACTCTTCTGCGTCTTCTTGCATGCTTCCGCGCCTGCTTGGACGCTACCGTGCCTGCTTGGACACTTCCGCGACTGCTTGGACGCTTCCGCGACTTCTTGGACGCTACCGCGCCTGCTTGGACGCTTCCGCGCCTGCTTGGACGCTTCCGCGCCTGCTTGGACTCTTCTGCGCCTTCTTGCATGCTTCCGCGCCTGCTGGGACGCTTCCGCGCCTGCTTGGACTCTTCTGCGCCTTCTTGCATGCTTCCGCGCCTGCTTGGACGTTTCCGCGCCTGCTTGGACGGTACCGCGCCTGCTTGGACGCTTCCGCGACTTCTTGGACGCTACCGCGCCTGCTTGGACGCTTCCGCGACTGCTTGGACGCTTCCGCGACTTCTTGGACGCTACCGCGCCTGCTTGGACGCTTCCGCGCCTGCTTGGACGCTTCCGCGCCTGCTTGGACTCTTCTGCTCCTTCTTGCATGCTTCCGCGCCTGCTTGGACGCTACTGCGCCTGCTTGGGCGCTTCCGCGACTTCTTGGACGCTACCGCGCCTGCTTGGACGCTTCCGCGCCTGCTTGGACGCTTCCGCGCCTGCTTGGACTCTTCTGCTCCTTCTTGCATGCTTCCGCGCCTGCTTGGACGCTACTGCGCCTGCTTGGACGCTTCCGCGACTGCTTGGACCCTTCTGCGTCTTCTTGCATGCTTCCCCGCCTGCTTGGACGCTTCCGCGCCTGCTTGGACTCTTCTGCGTCTTCTTGCATGCTTCCGCGCCTGCTTGGACGTTTCCGCGCCTGCTTGGACGTTACCGCGCCTGCATGGCCGCTTCCGCGCCTGCTTGGACGCTTCCGCGACTGCTTGGACGCTTCCGCGCCTGCTTGGACTCTTCTGCGCCTTCTTGCATGGTTCCGCGCCTGCTTGGACGTTTCCGCGCCTGCTTGGCCGCTTCCGCGCCTGCTTGGACTCTTCTGCGCCTTCTTGCATGCTTCCGCGCCTACTTGGACGTTTCCGCACCAGCCTGGACACTTCCGCGACTGCTTGGACGCTTCCGCGACTTCTTGGACGCTACCGCGCCTGCTTGGACGCTTCCGCGCCTGCTTGGACGCTTCCGCGCCTGCTTGGACGCTTCTGCGTCTTCTTGCATGTTTCTGCGCCTGCTTGGACGCTTCCGCGCCTGCTTGGACTCTTCTGCGTCTTCTTCCATGCTTCCGCGCCTGCTTGGACGTTTCCGCGCCTGCTTGGACGGTACCGCGCCTGCTTGGACGCTTCCGCGACTTCTTGGACGCTACCGCGCCTGCTTGGACGCTTCCGCGACTGCTTGGACGCTTCTGCGTCTTCTTGCATGTTTCTGCGCCTGCTTGGACGCTTCCGCGACTGCTTGGACTCTTCTGCGTCTTCTTGCATGCTTCCGCTCCTGCTTGGACGCTACCGCGCTTGCTTGGACGCTTCCGCGACTGCTTGGACTCTTCCGCGCCTGCTTGCATGCTTCCCCGCCTGCTTGGACGCTTCCGCGCCTGCTTGGACCCTTCTGCGTCTTCTTGCATGCTTCCCCGCCTGCTTGGACGCTTCCGCGCCTGCTTGGACTCTTCTGCGTCTTCTTGCATGCTTCCGCGCCTGCTTGGACGTTTCCGCGCCTGCTTGGACGTTACCGCGCCTGCTTGGACGCTTCCGCGACTTCTTGGACGCTACCGCGCCTGCTTGGACGCTTCCGCGACTGCTTGGACGCTTCTGCGTCTTCTTGCATGTTTCTGCGCCTGCTTGGACGCTTCCGCGACTGCTTGGACTCTTCTGCGTCTTCTTGCATGCTTCCGCGCCTGCTTGCATGCTTCCCCGCCTGCTTGGACGCTTCCGCGCCTGCTTGGACTCTTCTGCGTCTTCTTGCATGCTTCCGCGCCTGCTTGGACGTTTCCGCGCCTTCTTGCATGCTATCCCGCCTGCTTGGACGCTTCCGCGCCTGCTTGCACGGTTCTGGGCCTGCTTGGACTCTTCTGCGCCTTCTTGCATGCTATCCCGCCTGCTTGGACGCTTCCGCGCCTGCTTGCACGGTTCTGCGCCTGCTTGCATGCTTCCCCGCCTGCTTAGACGCTTCCGCGCCTGCTTGGACTCTTCTGCGTCTTCTTGCATGCTACCGCGCCTGCTTGGACGTTTCCGCGCCTGCTTGGACGCTTCCGCGCTTGCTTGGACGCTTCCGCGACTGCTTGGACGCTTCCGCGCATGCTTGGACTCTTCTGCTCCTTCTTGCATGCTTCCGCGCCTGCTTGGACGCTACTGCGCCTGCTTGGGCGCTTCCGCGACTGCTTGGACGCTACCGCGCCTGCTTGGACTCTTCTGCTCCTTCTTGCATGCTTCCGCGCCTACTTGGACGTTTCCGCGCCAGCTTGGACGCTTCCGCGCCTGCTTGCATGCTTCCCCGCCTGCTTGGACGCTTCCGTGCCTGCTTGGACTCTTCTGCGTCTTCTTGCATGCTTCCGCGCCTGCTTGGACGCTACCGTGCCTGCTTGGACACTTCCGCGACTGCTTGGACGCTTCCGCGACTTCGTGGACGCTACCGCGCCTGCTTGGACGCTTCCGCGCCTGCTTGGACGATTCCGCGCCTGCTTGGACTCTTCTGCGCCTTCTTGCATGCTTCCGCGCCTGCTGGGACGCTACCGCGCCTGCTTGGACTCTTCCGCGCCTGCATGGACGCTTCCGCGCCTGCTTGGACGCATCCGCGCCTATATGGATGCTTCCGCGCCTGCTTGGACGCTTCCGCGCATGCTTGGACTCTTCTGCGCCTTCTTGCATGCTTCCGCGCCTGCTGGGACGCTGCCGCGCCTGCTTGGACTCTTCCGCGCCTGCATGGACGCTTCCGCGCCTGCTTGGACGCATCCGCGCCTATATGGATGCTTCCGCGCCTGCTTGGACGCTTCCGCGCCTGCTTGGACTCTTCTGCTCCTTCTTGCATGCTTCCGCGCCTACTTGGTCGTTTCCGCGCCTGCTTGGAGGCTTCCGCGCCTGCTTGGACGCTTCCGCGTAAGCTTGGACGCTTCCGCGCCTGCTTGGACGCTTACGCGCCTGCTTGGACACTTCTGCGCCTTCTTGCATGCTATCCCGCCTGCTTAGACGCTTCCGCGTCTGCTTGCACGGTTCTGCGCCTGCTTGCATGCTTCCCCGCCTGCTTGGACGCTTCCGCGCCTGCTTGGACTCTTCTGCGTCTTCTTACATGCTACCGCGCCTGCTTGGACGTTTCCGCGCCTGTTTGGACGCTACCGCGCCTGCTTGGACGCTTCCGCGACTGCTTGGACGCTTCCGCAACTTGCTTGGACTCTTCTGCTCCTTCTTGCATGCTTACGCACCTGCTTGGACGCTTCCGCGTCTGCTTGCATGCTTCCGCGCCTGCTTGGATGTTTCCGCGCCTGCTTGGACGCTACCGCGCCTGCTTGGACGCTTCCGCGACTTCTTGGACGCTACCGCGCCTGCTTGGACGCTTCCGCGACTGCTTGGACGCTTCCGCGCCTGCTTGGACTCTTCTGCGCCTTCTTGCATGGTTCCGCGCCTGCTTGGACGTTTCCGCGCCTGCTTGGCCGCTTCCGCGCCTGCTTGGACTCTTCTGCGCCTTCTTGCATGCTTCCGCGCCTGCTGGGACGCGTCCGCGCCTGCTTGGACACTTCCGCGCCTGCTTGCATGCTTCCCCGCCTGCTTGGACGCTTCCGCGCCTGCTTGGACGCTTCCGCGCCTGCTTGGACTCTTCTGCTCCTTCTTGCATGCTTCCGCGCCTGCTTGGACGTTACTGCGCCTGCTTGGACGCTACTGCGCCTGCTTGGACGCTTCCGCGACTGCTTGGACCCTTCTGCGTCTTCTTGCATGCTTCCCCGCCTGCTTGGACGCTTCCGCGCCTGCTTGGACTCTTCTGCGTCTTCTTGCATGCTTCCGCGCCTGCTTGGACGTTTCCGCGCCTGCTTGGACGTTACCGCGCCTGCATGGCCGCTTCCGCGCCTGCTTGGACGCTTCCGCGACTGCTTGGACGCTTCCGCGCCTGCTTGGACTCTTCTGCGCCTTCTTGCATGGTTCCGCGCCTGCTTGGACGTTTCCGCGCCTGCTTGGCCGCTTCCGCGCCTGCTTGGACTCTTCTGCGCCTTCTTGCATGCTTCCGCGCCTACTTGGACGTTTCCGCACCAGCTTGGACACTTCCGCGACTGCTTGGACGCTTCCGCGACTTCTTGGACGCTACCGCGCCTGCTTGGACGCTTCCGCGCCTGCTTGGACGCTTCCGCGCCTGCTTGGACTCTTCTGCGCCTTCTTGCATGCTTCCGCGCCTGCTGGGACGCTACCGCGCCTGCTTGGACACTTCCGCGCCTGCTTGCATGCTTCCCCGCCTGCTTGGACGCTTCCGCGCCTGCTTGGACTCTTCTGCGTCTTCTTCCATGCTTCCGCGCCTGCTTGGACGTTTCCGCGCCTGCTTGGACGGTACCGCGCCTGCTTGGACGCTTCCGCGACTTCTTGGACGCTACCGCGCCTGCTTGGACGCTTCCGCGACTGCTTGGACGCTTCTGCGTCTTCTTGCATGTTTCTGCGCCTGCTTGGACGCTTCCGCGACTGCTTGGACTCTTCTGCGTCTTCTTGCATGCTTCCGCTCCTGCTTGGACGCTACCGCGCTTGCTTGGACGCTTCCGCGACTGCTTGGACTCTTCCGCGCCTGCTTGCATGCTTCCCCGCCTGCTTGGACGCTTCCGCGCCTGCTTGGACCCTTCTGCGTCTTCTTGCATGCTTCCCCGCCTGCTTGGACGCTTCCGCGCCTGCTTGGACTCTTCTGCGTCTTCTTGCATGCTTCCGCGCCTGCTTGGACGTTTCCGCGCCTGCTTGGACGTTACCGCGCCTGCTTGGACGCTTCCGCGACTTCTTGGACGCTACCGCGCCTGCTTGGACGCTTCCGCGACTGCTTGGACGCTTCTGCGTCTTCTTGCATGTTTCTGCGCCTGCTTGGACGCTTCCGCGACTGCTTGGACTCTTCTGCGTCTTCTTGCATGCTTCCGCTCCTGCTTGGACGCTACCGCGCTTGCTTGGACGCTTCCGCGACTGCTTGGACTCTTCCGCGCCTGCTTGCATGCTTCCCCGCCTGCTTGGACGCTTCCGCGCCTGCTTGGACTCTTCTGCGTCTTCTTGCATGCTTCCGCGCCTGCTTGGACGTTTCCGCGCCTTCTTGGACTCTTCCGCGCCTGCATGGACGCTTCCGCGCCTGCTTGGACGCATCCGCGTCTATATGGATGCTTCCGCGCCTGCTTGGACGCTTCCGCGCATGCTTGGACGCTTCCGCGCCTGCTTGGACTCTTCTGCGCCTTCTTGCATGGTTCCGCGCCTGCTTGGACGTTTCCGCGCCTGCTTGGCCGCTTCCGCGCCTGCTTGGACTCTTCTGCGCCTTCTTGCATGCTTCCGCGCCTGCTGGGACGCGTCCGCGCCTGCTTGGACACTTCCGCGCCTGCTTGCATGCTTCCCCGCCTGCTTGGACGCTTCCGCGCCTGCTTGGACTCTTCTGCTTCTTCTTGCATGCTTCCGCGCCTGCTTGCACGTTTCCGCGCCTGCTTGGACGGTACCGCGCCTGCTTGGACGCTTCCGCGACTTCTTGGACGCTACCGCGCCTGCTTGGACGCTTCCGCGACTGCTTGGACGCTTCCGCGACTTCTTGGACGCTACCGCGCCTGCTTGGACGCTTCCGCGCCTGCTTGGACGCTACTGCGCCTGCTTGGACGCTTCCGCGACTGCTTGGACCCTTCTGCGTCTTCTTGCATGCTTCCCCGCCTGCTTGGACGCTTCCGCGCCTGCTTGGACTCTTCTGCGTCTTCTTGCATGCTTCCGCGCCTGCTTGGACGTTTCCGCGCCTGCTTGGACGTTACCGCGCCTGCTTGCATGCTTCCCCGCCTGCTTGGACGCTTCCGCGCCTGCTTGGACTCTTCTGCGCCTTCTTGCATGCTTCCGCGCCTGCTTGGACGTTTCCGCGCCTGCTTGGACGTTACCGCGCCTGCTTGGCCGCTTCCGCGACTGCTTGGACGCTTCCGCGCCTGCTTGGACGCTACCGCGCTGCTTGGACGCTACCGCGCCTGCTTGGACGCTTCCGCGCCTTCTTGCATGCTTCCGCGCCTACTTGGACGTTTCCGCGCCTGCTTGGACGCTTCCGCGCCTGCTTTCATGCTTCCCCGCCTGCTTGGACGCTTCCGCGCCTGCTTGGACTCTTCTGCGCCTTCTTGCATGCTTCCGCGCCTGCTTGGACGTTTTCGCGCCTGCTTGGACGCTACCGCGCCTGCTTGGACGTTTCCGCGCCTGCATGGACGCTACCGCGCTTGCTTAGACGATTCCGCGCCTGCTTGGACGTTTCCGCGCCTGCTTGGACGTTTCCGCGCCAGCTTGGACGCTTCCGCGCATGCTTGGACACTTCTGCTCCTTCTTGCATGCTTCCGCGCCTGCTTGGACGCTACTGCGCCTGCTTGGACGCTACTGCGCCTGCTTGGACGCTTCCGCGACTGCTTGGACCCTTCTGCGTCTTCTTGCATGCTTCCCCGCCTGCTTGGACGCTTCCGCGCCTGCTTGGACTCTTCTGCGTCTTCTTGCATGCTTCCGCGCCTGCTTGGACGTTTCCGCGCCTGCTTGGACGTTACCGCGCCTGCTTGGCCGCTTCCGCGCCTGCATGGACGCTTCCGCGCCTGCTTGCATGCTTCCCCGCCTGCTTGGACGCTTCCGCGCCTGCTTGGACTCTTCTGCGCCTTCTTGCATGCTTCCGCGCCTGCTTGGACGTTTCCGCGCCTGCTTGGACGTTACCGCGCCTGCTTGGCCGCTTCCGCGACTGCTTGGACGCTTCCGCGCCTGCTTGGACGCTACCGCGCCTGCTTGGACGCTACCGCGCCTGCTTGGACGCTTCCGCGCCTTCTTGCATGCTTCCGCGCCTACTTGGACGTTTCCGCGCCTGCTTGGACGCTTCCGCGCCTGCTTTCATGCTTCCCCGCCTGCTTGGACGCTTCCGCGCCTGCTTGGACTCTACTGCGCCTTCTTGCATGCTTCCGCGCCTGCTTGGACGTTTTCGCGCCTGCTTGGACGCTACCGCGCCTGCTTGGACGTTTCCACGCCTGCATGGACGCTACCGCGCCTGCTTGGACGCTTCCGCGACTGCTTGGACGCTTCCGCGCCTGGTTGGACGCTACCGCGCCTGCTTGGACGCTTCCGCGACTGCTTAGACGCTTCCGCGCCTGCATGGACTCTTCTGCGCCTGCTTGCATGCTGCCGCGCCTACTTGGACGTTTCCGCGCCTGCTTGGACGCTTCCGCGCCTGCTTGCATGCTTCCCCGCCTGCTTGGACGCTTCCGCGCCTGCTTGGATTCTTCCGCGCCTTCTTGCATGCTGCCGCGCCTACTTGGACGTTTCCGCGCCTGCATGGACGCTACCGCGTCTGCTTGGACGCTTCCGCGCCTGCTTGGACCCTTCTGCGTCTTCTTGCATGCTTCCGCGCCTGCTTGGACGTTTCCGCGCCTGCTTGGACGCTACTGCGCCTGCTTGGACGCTTCCGCGACTGCTTGGACCCTTCTGCGTCTTCTTGCATGCTTCCCCGCCTGCTTGGACGCTTCCGCGCCTGCTTGGACTCTTCTGCGTCTTCTTGCATGCTACCGCGCCTGCTTGGACGTTTCCGCGCCTGTTTGGACGCTACCGCGCCTGCTTGGACGTTTCCGCCCCAGCTTGGACGCTTCCGCGCATGCTTGGACTCTTCTGCTCCTTCTTGCATGCTTCCGCGCCTGCTTGGACACTACTGCGCCTGCTTGGACGCTACTGCGCCTGCTTGGACGCTTCCGCGACTGCTTGGACCCTTCTGCGTCTTCTTGTATGCTTCCCCGCCTGCTTGGACGCTTCCGCGCCTGCTTGGACTCTTCTGCGTCTTCTTGCATGCTTCCGCGCCTGCTTGGACGTTTCCGCGCCTGCTTGGACGTTACCGCGCCTGCTTGGCCGCTTCCGCGACTGCTTGGACGGTTCCGCGCCTGCTTGGACGCTTCCGCGACTGCTTGGACGCTTCCGCGACTTCTTGGACGCTACCGCGCCTGCTTGGACGTTTCCGCGCCTGCTTGGACGTTACCGCGCCTGCTTGGCCGCTTCCGCGACTGCTTGGACGGTTCCGCGCCTGCTTGGACGCTTCCGCGACTTCTTGGACGCTACCGCGCCTGCTTGGACGCTTCCGCGACTGCTTGGACGCTTCCGCGACTTCTTGGACGCTACCGCGCCTGCTTGGACGCTTCCGCGCCTGCTTGGACGCTACAGCGCCTGCTTGGACGCTTCCGCGACTGCTTGGACCCTTCTGCGTCTTCTTGGACGCTTCCGCGACTGCTTGGACGCTTCCGCGACTTCTTGGACGCTACCGCGCCTGCTTGGACGCTTCCGCGCCTGCTTGGACGCTACTGCGCCTGCTTGGACGCTTCCGCGACTGCTTGGACCCTTCTGCGTCTTCTTGCATGCTTCCCCGCCTGCTTGGACGCTTCCGCGCCTGCTTGGACTCTTCTGCGTCTTCTTGCATGCTTCCGCGCCTGCTTGGACGTTTCCGCGCCTGCTTGGACGTAACCGCGCCTGCTTGGCCGCTTCCGCGCCTGCTTGGACGCTTCCGCGCCTGCTTGCATGCTTCCCCGCCTGCTTGGACGCTTCCGCGCCTGCTTGGACTCTTCTGCGCCTTCTTGCATGCTTCCGCGCCTGCTTGGTCGTTTCCGCGCCTGCTTGGACGTTACCGCGCCTGCTTGGCCGCTTCCGCGACTGCTTGGACGCTTCCGCGCCTGCTTGGACGCTACCGCGCTGCTTGGACGCTACCGCGCCTGCTTGGACGCTTCCGCGCCTTCTTGCATGCTTCCGCGCCTACTTGGACGTTTCCGCGCCTGCTTGGACGCTTCCGCGCCTGCTTTCATGCTTCCCCGCCTGCTTGGACGCTTCCGCGCCTGCTTGGACTCTTCTGCGCCTTCTTGCATGCTTCCGCGCCTGCTTGGACGTTTTCGCGCCTGCTTGGACGCTACCGCGCCTGCTTGGACGTTTCCGCGCCTGCTTGGACCCTTCTGCGTCTTCTTGCATGCTTCCGCGCCTGCTTGGACGTTTCCGCGCCTGCTTGGACGTTTCCGCGCCAGCTTGGACGCTTCCGCGCATGCTTGGACACTTCTGCTCCTTCTTGCATGCTTCCGCGCCTGCTTGGACGCTACTGCGCCTGCTTGGACGCTACTGCGCCTGCTTGGACGCTTCCGCGACTGCTTGGACCCTTCTGCGTCTTCTTGCATGCTTCCCCGCCTGCTTGGACGCTTCCGCGCCTGCTTGGACTCTTCTGCGTCTTCTTGCATGCTTCCGCGCCTGCTTGGACGTTTCCGCGCCTGCTTGGACGTTACCGCGCCTGCTTGGCCGCTTCCGCGCCTGCATGGACGCTTCCGCGCCTGCTTGCATGCTTCCCCGCCTGCTTGGACGCTTCCGCGCCTGCTTGGACTCTTCTGCGCCTTCTTGCATGCTTCCGCGCCTGCTTGGACGTTTCCGCGCCTGCTTGGACGTTACCGCGCCTGCTTGGCCGCTTCCGCGACTGCTTGGACGCTTCCGCGCCTGCTTGGACGCTACCGCGCCTGCTTGGACGCTACCGCGCCTGCTTGGACGCTTCCGCGCCTTCTTGCATGCTTCCGCGCCTACTTGGACGTTTCCGCGCCTGCTTGGACGCTTCCGCGCCTGCTTTCATGCTTCCCCGCCTGCTTGGACGCTACCGCGCCTGCTTGGACGCTTCCGCGACTTCTTGGACGCTACCGCGCCTGCTTGGACGCTTCCGCGACTGCTTGGACGCTTCCGCGCCTGCTTGGACTCTTCTGCGCCTTCTTGCATGGTTCCGCGCCTGCTTGGACGTTTCCGCGCCTGCTTGGCCGCTTCCGCGCCTGCTTGGACTCTTCTGCGCCTTCTTGCATGCTTCCGCGCCTACTTGGACGTTTCCGCGCCAGCTTGGACACTTCCGCGACTGCTTGGACGCTTCCGCGACTTCTTGGACGCTACCGCGCCTGCTTGGACGCTTCCGCGCCTGCTTGGACGCTTCCGCGCCTGCTTGGACTCTTCTGCGCCTTCTTGCATGCTTCCGCGCCTGCTGGGACGCTACCGCGCCTGCTTGGACACTTCCGCGCCTGCTTGCATGCTTCCCCGCCTGCTTGGACGCTTCCGCGCCTGCTGGGACTCTTCTGCGTCTTCTTGCATGCTTCCGCGCCTGCTTGGACGTTTCCGCGCCTGCTTGGACGGTACCGCGCCTGCTTGGACGCTTCCGCGACTTCTTGGACGCTACCGCGCCTGCTTGGACGCTTCCGGGACTGCTTGGACGCTTCCGCGACATCTTGGACGCTACCGCGCCTGCTTGGACGCTTCCGCGCCTGCTTGGACGCTTCCGCGCCTGCTTGGACGCTTCCACGCCTGCTTGGACGCTACCGCGCCTGCTTGGACGCTTCCGCGCATTCTTGCATGCTTCCGCGCCTACTTGGACGTTTCCGCGCCTGCTTGGACGCTTCCGCGCCTGCTTGCATGCTTCCCCGCCTGTTTGGACGCTTCCGCGCCTGCTTGGACTCTTCTGCGACTTCTTGCATGCTTCCGCGCCTGCTTGGACGTTTTCGCGCCTGCTTGGACGCTACCGCGCCTGCTTGGACGTTTCCACGCCTGCATGGACGCTACCGCGCCTGCTTGGACGCTACCGCGCCTGCTTGGACTCTTCTACGCCTTTTTGCATGCTTCCGCGCCTGCTTGGACGTTTCCGCGCCTGCTTGGACGCTTCCGCGCCTGCTTGGACGCTTCCGCAACTTCTTGGACGCTACCGCGCCTGCTTGGACGCTTCCGCGCCTGCTTGGACGTTTTCGCGCCTACCTGGACGCTGCTGCGCCTGGTTGGACGTTTCCACGCCTGCATGGACGCTACCGCGCCTGCTTGGACGCTACTGCGCCTGCTTGGACGCTTCCGCGACTGCTTGGACCCTTCTGCGTCTTCTTGCATGCTTCCGCGCCTGCTTGGACGTTTCCGCAACTGCTTGGACGCTACCGCGCCTGCTTGGACGCTTCCGCGACTTCTTGGACGCTACCGCGCCTGCTTGGACGCTTCCGCGACTGCTTGGACGCTTCCGCGCCTGCTTGGACTCTTCTGCGCCTTCTTGCATGGTTCCGCGCCTGCTTGGACGTTTCCGCGCCTGCTTGGCCGCTTCCGCGCCTGCTTGGACTCTTCTGCGCCTTCTTGCATGCTTCCGCGCCTACTTGGACGTTTCCGCGCCAGCTTGGACACTTCCGCGACTGCTTGGACGCTTCCGCGACTTCTTGGACGCTACCGCGCCTGCTTGGACGCTTCCGCGCCTGCTTGGACGCTTCCGCGCCTGCTTGGACTCTTCTGCGCCTTCTTGCATGCTTCCGCGCCTGCTGGGACGCTACCGCGCCTGCTTGGACACTTCCGCGCCTGCTTGCATGCTTCCCCGCCTGCTTGGACGCTTCCGCGCCTGCTTGGACTCTTCTGCGTCTTCTTGCATGCTACCGCGCCTGCTTGGACGTTTCCGCGCCTGCTTGGACTCTTCTGCGTCTTCTTGCATGCTACCTCGCCTGCTTGGACGTTTCCGCGCCTGCTTGGACGCTTCCGCGCTTGCTTGGACGCTTCCGCGACTGCTTGGACGCTTCCGCGCATGCTTGGACTCTTCTGCTCCTTCTTGCATGCTTCCGCGCCTGCTTGGACGCTACTGCGCCTGCTTGGACGCTTCCGCGCCTGCTTGGACTCTTCTGCGTCTTCTTGCATGCTTCCGCGCCTGCTTGGACGTTTCCGCGCCTGCTTGGACGTTACCGCGCCTGCTTGGCCGCTTCCGCGACTGCTTGGACGGTTCCGCGCCTGCTTGGACGCTACCGCGCCTGCTTGGACGCTACCGCGCCTGCTTGGACGCTTCCGCGCCTGCTTGCATGCTTCCCCGCCTGCTTGGACGCTTCCGCGCCTGCTCGGACGGTACCGCGCCTGCTTGGACGCTTCCGCGACTTCTTGGACGCTACCGCGCCTGCTTGGACGCTTCCGCGACTGCTTGGACGCTTCCGCGACTTCTTGGACGCTACCGCGCCTGCTTGGACGCTTCCGCGCCTGCTTGGACGCTTCCGCGCCTGCTTGGACTCTTCTGCGTCTTCTTGCATGTTTCTGCGCCTGCTTGGACGCTTCCGCGACTGCTTGGACTCTTCTGCGACTTCTTGCATGCTTCCGCGCCTGCTTGGACGTTTTCGCGCCTGCTTGGACGCTGCCGCGCCTGGTTGGACGTTTCCACGCCTGCATGGACGCTACCGCGCCTGCTTGGACGCTACTGCGCCTGCTTGGACGCTTCCGCGACTGCTTGGACCCTTCTGCGTCTTCTTGCATGCTTCCCCGCCTGCTTGGACGCTTCCGCGCCTGCTTGGACTCTTCTGCGTCTTCTTGCATGCTTCCGCGCCTGCTTGGACGTTTCCGCGCCTGCTTCGACGTTACCGCGCCTGCTTGGCCGCTTCCGCGACTGCTTGGACGGTTCCGCGCCTGCTTGGACGCTACCGCGCCTGCTTGGACGCTTCCGCGCCTGCTTGCACGGTTCTGCGCCTGCTTGGACGCTTCCGCGCCTGCTTGGACGCTTCCGCGCCTGCTTGGACACTTCCGCGCCTGCTTGGACGCTTCCGCGCCTGCTTGGACGCTTCCGCGCCTGCTTGGACACTTCCGCGCCTGCTTGGACTATTATGCGTCTTCTTGCATGCTTCCGCGACTGCTTGAATGCTTCCGCGACTGCTTGGACGCTTCCGCGACTGCTTGGACGCTTCCGCGCCTGCTTGGACACTTCCGCGCCTGCTTGGACACTTCCGCGCCTGCTTGGACTCTTCTGCGCCTTCTTGCATGCTTCCGCGGCTGCTTGGACGCTACCGCGCATGCTTGGACGATTCCGCGCCTGCTTGCACGGTTCTGCGCCTGCTTGGACGCTTCCGCGCCTGCTTGGACGCTTCCGCGCCTGCTTGGACACTTCCGCGCCTGCTTGAACGCTTCCGCGCCTTCTTGGACGCTTCCGCGCCTACTTGGACACTTCCGCGCCTACTTGGACGTTTCCGCGCCTGCTTGGACGCTTCGGCGCCTGCTTGGACTCTTCTGCGTCTTCTTGCATGCTTCCGCGCCTGCTTGCATGCTTCCCCGCCTGCTTGGACGCTTCCGCGCCAGCTTGGACTCTTCTGCGCCTTCTTGCATGCTGCCGCGCCTGCTTGGACACTTCCGCGCCTGCTTGGACGCTTCCGCGCCTGCTTGGACGCTTTCGCGCCTGCTTGGTCGCTTCCGCGCCTATATGGATGCTTCCGCGCCTGCGTGGACGCTTCCGCGCCTGCTTGGACTCCTCTGCGCCTTCTTGCATGCTTCCGCGCCTACTTGGATGTTCCGCACCTGCTTCGCCGCTTCCGCGCCTGCTTGGACGCTACCGCGACTGCTTGGACGTTTCCCCGCCTGCTTGGACGCTTCCGCACCTGCTTGGCCTCTACTGCGTCTTCTTGCATGCTTCCGCGCCTGCTTGCATGCTTCCCCGCCTGCTTGGACGCTTCCGCGCCAGCTTGGACTCTTCTGCGTCTTCTTGCATGCTTCCGCGCCTACTTGGACGTTTCCGCGCCTGCTTGGACGCTACCGCGCCTGCTTGGACGCTTCCGCGCCTGCTTGGACGCTACCGCGCCTGCTTGGACGCTTCCGCGACTGCTTGGACGTTTCCCCGCCTGCTTGGACGCTTCCGCACCTGCTTGGCCTCTACTGCGCCTTCTTGCATGCTGCCGCGCCTGCTTGGACGCTACCGCGCCTGCTTGGACGCTACCGCGACTTCTTGGACGCTACCGCGCCTGCTTGCATGCTTCCCCGCCTGCTTGGACGCTTCCGCGACTGCTTGGACGCTTCCCCGCCTGCTTGGACAATTCTGCGCCTTCTTGCATGCTTCCGCGCCTGCTTGGACGCTACCGCGCCTGCTTGGACGCTTCCGCGCCTGCTTTCACGGTTCTGCGCCTGCTTGGACTCTTCCGCGCCTGCTTGGACGCTTCCGCGCCTGCTTGGACACTTCCGCGCCTGCTTGGACGTTTCCGCGCCTGCTTGGACCCTTCTGCGTCTTCTTGCATGCTTCCGCGCCTGCTTGGACGTTTCCGCGCCTGCTTGGACGTTTCCGCGCCAGCTTGGACGCTTCCGCGCATGCTTGGACACTTCTGCTCCTTCTTGCATGCTTCCGCGCCTGCTTGGACGCTACTGCGCCTGCTTGGACGCTACTGCGCCTGCTTGGACGCTTCCGCGACTGCTTGGACCCTTCTGCGTCTTCTTGCATGCTTCCCCGCCTGCTTGGACGCTTCCGCGCCTGCTTGGACTCTTCTGCGTCTTCTTGCATGCTTCCGCGCCTGCTTGGACGTTTCCGCGCCTGCTTGGACGCTACCGCGCCTGCTTGGACGCTTCCGCGCCTGCTTGGACGCTACCGCGCCTGCTTGGACGCTTCCGCGACTGCTTGGACGTTTCCCCGCCTGCTTGGACGCTTCCGCACCTGCTTGGCCTCTACTGCGCCTTCTTGCATGCTGCCGCGCCTGCTTGGACGCTACCGCGCCTGCTTGGACGCTACCGCGACTTCTTGGACGCTACCGCGCCTGCTTGCATGCTTCCCCGCCTGCTTGGACGCTTCCGCGACTGCTTGGACGCTTCCCCGCCTGCTTGGACAATTCTGCGCCTTCTTGCATGCTTCCGCGCCTGCTTGGACGCTACCGCGCCTGCTTGGACGCTTCCGCGCCTGCTTTCACGGTTCTGCGCCTGCTTGGACTCTTCCGCGCCTGCTTGGACGCTTCCGCGCCTGCTTGGACACTTCCGCGCCTGCTTGGACGTTTCCGCGCCTGCTTGGACCCTTCTGCGTCTTCTTGCATGCTTCCGCGCCTGCTTGGACGTTTCCGCGCCTGCTTGGACGTTTCCGCGCCAGCTTGGACGCTTCCGCGCATGCTTGGACACTTCTGCTCCTTCTTGCATGCTTCCGCGCCTGCTTGGACGCTACTGCGCCTGCTTGGACGCTACTGCGCCTGCTTGGACGCTTCCGCGACTGCTTGGACCCTTCTGCGTCTTCTTGCATGCTTCCCCGCCTGCTTGGACGCTTCCGCGCCTGCTTGGACTCTTCTGCGTCTTCTTGCATGCTTCCGCGCCTGCTTGGACGTTTCCGCGCCTGCTTGGACGTTACCGCGCCTGCTTGGCCGCTTCCGCGCCTGCATGGACGCTTCCGCGCCTGCTTGCATGCTTCCCCGCCTGCTTGGACGCTTCCGCGCCTGCTTGGACTCTTCTGCGCCTTCTTGCATGCTTCCGCGCCTGCTTGGACGTTTCCGCGCCTGCTTGGACGTTACCGCGCCTGCTTGGCCGCTTCCGCGACTGCTTGGACGCTTCCGCGCCTGCTTGGACGTTACCGCGCCTGCTTGGCCGCTTCCGCGACTGCTTGGACGCTTCCGCGCCTGCTTGGACGCTTCCGCGCCTGCTTGGACTCTTCTGCGCCTTCTTGCATGCTTCCGCGCCTGCTGGGACGCTACCGCGCCTGCTTGGACACTTCCGCGCCTGCTTGCATGCTTCCCCGCCTGCTTGGACGCTTCCGCGCCTGCTTGGACTCTTCTGCGTCTTCTTGCATGCTACCGCGCCTGCTTGGACGTTTCCGCGCCTGCTTGGACTCTTCTGCGTCTTCTTGCATGCTACCTCGCCTGCTTGGACGTTTCCGCGCCTGCTTGGACGCTTCCGCGCTTGCTTGGACGCTTCCGCGACTGCTTGGACGCTTCCGCGCATGCTTGGACTCTTCTGCTCCTTCTTGCATGCTTCCGCGCCTGCTTGGACGCTACTGCGCCTGCTTGGACGCTTCCGCGCCTGCTTGGACTCTTCTGCGTCTTCTTGCATGCTTCCGCGCCTGCTTGGACGTTTCCGCGCCTGCTTGGACGTTACCGCGCCTGCTTGGCCGCTTCCGCGACTGCTTGGACGGTTCCGCGCCTGCTTGGACGCTACCGCGCCTGCTTGGACGCTACCGCGCCTGCTTGGACGCTTCCGCGCCTGCTTGCATGCTTCCCCGCCTGCTTGGACGCTTCCGCGCCTGCTCGGACGGTACCGCGCCTGCTTGGACGCTTCCGCGACTTCTTGGACGCTACCGCGCCTGCTTGGACGCTTCCGCGACTGCTTGGACGCTTCCGCGACTTCTTGGACGCTACCGCGCCTGCTTGGACGCTTCCGCGCCTGCTTGGACGCTTCCGCGCCTGCTTGGACTCTTCTGCGTCTTCTTGCATGTTTCTGCGCCTGCTTGGACGCTTCCGCGACTGCTTGGACTCTTCTGCGACTTCTTGCATGCTTCCGCGCCTGCTTGGACGTTTTCGCGCCTGCTTGGACGCTGCCGCGCCTGGTTGGACGTTTCCACGCCTGCATGGACGCTACCGCGCCTGCTTGGACGCTACTGCGCCTGCTTGGACGCTTCCGCGACTGCTTGGACCCTTCTGCGTCTTCTTGCATGCTTCCCCGCCTGCTTGGACGCTTCCGCGCCTGCTTGGACTCTTCTGCGTCTTCTTGCATGCTTCCGCGCCTGCTTGGACGTTTCCGCGCCTGCTTCGACGTTACCGCGCCTGCTTGGCCGCTTCCGCGACTGCTTGGACGGTTCCGCGCCTGCTTGGACGCTACCGCGCCTGCTTGGACGCTTCCGCGCCTGCTTGCACGGTTCTGCGCCTGCTTGGACGCTTCCGCGCCTGCTTGGACGCTTCCGCGCCTGCTTGGACACTTCCGCGCCTGCTTGGACGCTTCCGCGCCTGCTTGGACGCTTCCGCGCCTGCTTGGACACTTCCGCGCCTGCTTGGACTATTATGCGTCTTCTTGCATGCTTCCGCGACTGCTTGAATGCTTCCGCGACTGCTTGGACGCTTCCGCGACTGCTTGGACGCTTCCGCGCCTGCTTGGACACTTCCGCGCCTGCTTGGACACTTCCGCGCCTGCTTGGACTCTTCTGCGCCTTCTTGCATGCTTCCGCGGCTGCTTGGACGCTACCGCGCATGCTTGGACGATTCCGCGCCTGCTTGCACGGTTCTGCGCCTGCTTGGACGCTTCCGCGCCTGCTTGGACGCTTCCGCGCCTGCTTGGACACTTCCGCGCCTGCTTGAACGCTTCCGCGCCTTCTTGGACGCTTCCGCGCCTACTTGGACACTTCCGCGCCTACTTGGACGTTTCCGCGCCTGCTTGGACGCTTCGGCGCCTGCTTGGACTCTTCTGCGTCTTCTTGCATGCTTCCGCGCCTGCTTGCATGCTTCCCCGCCTGCTTGGACGCTTCCGCGCCAGCTTGGACTCTTCTGCGCCTTCTTGCATGCTGCCGCGCCTGCTTGGACACTTCCGCGCCTGCTTGGACGCTTCCGCGCCTGCTTGGACGCTTTCGCGCCTGCTTGGTCGCTTCCGCGCCTATATGGATGCTTCCGCGCCTGCGTGGACGCTTCCGCGCCTGCTTGGACTCCTCTGCGCCTTCTTGCATGCTTCCGCGCCTACTTGGATGTTCCGCACCTGCTTCGCCGCTTCCGCGCCTGCTTGGACGCTACCGCGACTGCTTGGACGTTTCCCCGCCTGCTTGGACGCTTCCGCACCTGCTTGGCCTCTACTGCGTCTTCTTGCATGCTTCCGCGCCTGCTTGCATGCTTCCCCGCCTGCTTGGACGCTTCCGCGCCAGCTTGGACTCTTCTGCGTCTTCTTGCATGCTTCCGCGCCTACTTGGACGTTTCCGCGCCTGCTTGGACGCTACCGCGCCTGCTTGGACGCTTCCGCGCCTGCTTGGACGCTACCGCGCCTGCTTGGACGCTTCCGCGACTGCTTGGACGTTTCCCCGCCTGCTTGGACGCTTCCGCACCTGCTTGGCCTCTACTGCGCCTTCTTGCATGCTGCCGCGCCTGCTTGGACGCTACCGCGCCTGCTTGGACGCTACCGCGACTTCTTGGACGCTACCGCGCCTGCTTGCATGCTTCCCCGCCTGCTTGGACGCTTCCGCGACTGCTTGGACGCTTCCCCGCCTGCTTGGACAATTCTGCGCCTTCTTGCATGCTTCCGCGCCTGCTTGGACGCTACCGCGCCTGCTTGGACGCTTCCGCGCCTGCTTTCACGGTTCTGCGCCTGCTTGGACTCTTCCGCGCCTGCTTGGACGCTTCCGCGCCTGCTTGGACACTTCCGCGCCTGCTTGGACGCTTCCGCGCCTGCTTGGACGCTTCCGCGTCTGCTTGGACACTTCCGCGCCTGCTTGGACGCTACCGCGCCTGCTTGGACGCTTCCGCGACTGCTTGAATGCTTCCGCGACTGCTTGGACGCTTCCGCGACTGCTTGGACGCTTCCGCGCCTGCTTGGACACTTCCGCGCCTGCTTGGACACTTCCGCGCCTGCTTGGACTCTTCTGCGCCTTCTTGCATACTTCCGCGGCTCCTTGGACGCTACCGCGCCTGCTTGGACGCTTCCGCGCCTGCTTGCACGTTTCTGCGCCTGCTTGGACGCTTCCGCGCCTGCTTGGACGCTTCCGCGCCTGCATGGACGCTTCCGCGCCTGCTTGGACTCTTCTGCGTCTTCTTGTATGCTTCCGCGCCTGCTTGGACGCTTCCGCGCCTGCTTGGACGCTTCCGCGCCTGCTTGGATGCTTCCGCGCCTGCTTGGACGCTACCGCGCCTGCTTGGACGCTTCCGCGACTGCTTGGACGCTTCCGCGCCTGCTTGGACTCTTCTACGTCTTCTTGCATGCCTCCGCGCCTGCTTGGACGCTACCGCGCCTGCTTGGACGCTTTCGCGCCTGCTTGGTCGCTTCCGCGCCTATATGGATGCTTCCGCGCCTGCGTGGACGCTTCCGCGCCTGCGTGGACGCTTCCGCGCCTGCTTGGACTCCTCTGCGCCTTCTTGCATGCTACCGCGCCTGCTTGGACGCTTCCGCGCCTGCTTGGACGTTTCCGCGCCTACTTGGACGTTTCCGCGCCTGCTTGGACGCTTCCGCGCCTGCTTGGACGCTTCCACGCCTGCTTGGACGCTTCCGCGCCTGCTTGGACGCTTCCGCGCCTGCTTGGACTCTTCCGCGCTTGCTTGGACGCTTCCGCGCCTGCTTGGACGCTTCCACGCCTGCTTGGACGCTTCCGCGCCTGCTTGGACGCTTCCGCGCCTGCTTGGACTCTTCTGCGTCTTCTTGCATGCTTCCGCGGGTGCTTGCACGGTTCTGCGCCTGCTTGGACGCTTCCGCGCCTGCTTGGACGCTTCCGCGCCTGCTTGGACGCTTTCGCGCCTGCTTGCACGGTTCCGGGCCTGCTTGGACGCTACCGCGCCTGCTTGGACGCTTCCGGGCCTTCTTGCATGCTTCCGCGCCTACTTGGACGTTTCCGCGCCTGCTTGGACGCTTCCGCGCCTGCTTGGACGCTTCCGCGCCTGCTTGGACGCTTCCGCGCCTGCTTGGAAGCTTCCGCGCCTGCTTGGACGCTTCCGCGCCTGCTTGGACGCTTCCGCGCCTGCTTGGACGCTTCCGCGCCTGCTTGGATGCTTCCGCGCCTGCTTGGACGCTACCGCGCCTGCTTGGACGCTTCCGCGACTGCTTGGACGCTTCCGCGCCTGCTTGGACTCTTCTACGTCTTCTTGCATGCTTCCGCGCCTGCTTGGACGCTACCGCGCCTGCTTGGACTCTTCCGCGCCTGCTTGGACGCTACCGCGCCTGCTTGGACGCTTCCGCGCCTTCTTGCACGGTTCCGCGCCTGCTTGGACTCTTCTGCTCCTTCGTGCATGCTTCCGCGCCTACTTGGACGTTTCCGCGCCTGCTTGGACGCTTCCGCGCCTGCTTGGACGCTTCCGCGACTGCTTGGACGCTTCCGCGACTGCTTGGACGCTTCCGCGCCTGCTTGGACGCTTCCGCGCCTGCTTGGACGCTTCCGCGCCTGCTTGGACGCTTCCGCGCCTGTTTGCATGCTTCCCCGCCTGCTTGGACGCTTCCGCGCCTGCTAGGACGCTTCCGCGCCTGCTTGGACGCTTCTGCGCCTGCTTGGACTCTTCTGCGCCTTCTTGCATGCTACCGCGCCTGCTTGGACGCTACCGCGCCTGCTTGGACGTTACCGCGCCTGCTTGGACTCTTCTACGCCTTTTTGCATGCTTCCGCGCCTGCTTGGACGTTTCCGCGCCTGCTTGGACGCTTTCGCGCCTATATGGAGGCTTCCGCGCCTGCTTGGACGCTTCCGCGCCTGCTTGGATGCTTCCGCGCCTGCTTGGACGCTACCGCGCCTGCTTGGACGCTTCCGCGACTGCTTGGACGCTTCCGCGCCTGCTTGGACTCTTCTACGTCTTCTTGCATGCTTCCGCGCCTGCTTGGACGCTACCGCGCCTGCTTGGACTCTTCCGCGCCTGCTTGGACGCTACCGCGCCTGCTTGGACGCTTCCGCGCCTTCTTGCACGGTTCCGCGCCTGCTTGGACTCTTCTGCTCCTTCGTGCATGCTTCCGCGCCTACTTGGACGTTTCCGCGCCTGCTTGGACGCTTCCGCGCCTGCTTGGACGCTTCCGCGACTGCTTGGACGCTTCCGCGACTGCTTGGACGCTTCCGCGCCTGCTTGGACGCTTCCGCGCCTGCTTGGACGCTTCCGCGCCTGCTTGGACGCTTCCGCGCCTGTTTGCATGCTTCCCCGCCTGCTTGGACGCTTCCGCACCTGCTAGGACGCTTCCGCGCCTGCTTGGACGCTTCTGCGCCTGCTTGGACTCTTCTGCGCCTTCTTGCATGCTACCGCGCCTGCTTGGACGCTACCGCGCCTGCTTGGACGCTACCGCGCCTGCTTGGACTCTTCTACGCCTTTTTGCATGCTTCCGCGCCTGCTTGGACGTTTCCGCGCCTGCTTGGACGCTTTCGCGCCTATATGGAGGCTTCCGCGCCTGCTTGGACGTTTCCGCGCCTGCTTGGACGCTTCCGCGCCTGCTTGGACTCTTCCGCGCATGCTTGGACGCTTCCGCGCCTTCTTGGACGCTTCCGCGCCTGCTTGGACGCTTCCGCGCCTTCTTGCACGGTTCCGCGCCTGCTTGGACTCTTCTGCTCCTTCGTGCATGCTTCCGCGCCTACTTGGACGCTTCCGCGCCTGCTTGGACGTTTCCGCGCCTGCTTGGACGCTTTCGCGCCTATATGGAGGCTTCCGCGCCTACTTGGACGCTTCCGCGACTGCTTGGACGCTTCCGCGACTGCTTGGACGCTTCCGCGCCTGCTTGGACGCTTCCGCGCCTGCTAGGACGCTTCCGCGCCTGCTTGGACGCTTCTGCGCCTGCTTGGACTCTTCTGCGCCTTCTTGCATGCTACCGCGCCTGCTTGGACGCTACCGCGCCTGCTTGGACGCTACCGCGCCTGCTTGGACTCTTCTACGCCTTTTTGCATGCTTCCGCGCCTGCTTGGACGTTTCCGCGCCTGCTTGGACGCTTTCGCGCCTATATGGAGGCTTCCGCGCCTGCTTGGACGTTTCCGCGCCTGCTTGGACGCTTCCGCGCCTGCTTGGACTCTTCCGCGCATGCTTGGACGCTTCCGCGCCTTCTTGGACGCTTCCGCGCCTGCTTGGACGCTTCCGCGCCTATATGGATGCTTCCGCGCCTGCTTGGACGCTTCCGCGCCTGCTTGGACTCTTCCGCGCATGCTTGGACGCTTCCGCGCCTGCTTGGACGCTTCCGCGCCTCCTTGGACGCTTCCGCGCCTATATGGATGCTACCGCGCCTGCTTGGACGCTACCGCGCCTGCTTGGACGCTTCCGCGACTGCTTGGACGCTTCCGCGCCTGCTTGGACTCTTCTACGTCTTCTTGCATGCTTCCGCGCCTGCTTGGACTCTTCTGCGCCTGCTTGGACTCTTCCGCGCCTGCTTGGACGCTACCGCGCCTGCTTGGACGCTTCCGCGCCTTCTTGCACGGTTCCGCGCCTGCTTGGACTCTTCTGCTCCTTCGTGCATGCTTCCGCGCCTACTTGGACGTTTCCGCGCCTGCTTGGACGCTTCCGCGCCTGCTTGGACGCTTCCGCGGCTGCTTGGACGCTTCCGCGACTGCTTGGACGCTTCCGCGCCTGCTTGGACGCTACCGCGCCTGCTTGGACGCTTCCGCGACTGCTTGGACGCTTCCGCGCCTGCTTGGACTCTTCTACGTCTTCTTGCATGCTTCCGCGCCTGCTTGGACGTTTCCGCGCCTGCTTGGACGCTTCCGCGCCTGCTTGGACGCTTCCGCGCCTATATGGATGCTTCCGCGCCTGCTTGGACTCTTCCGCGCCTGCTTGGACTCTTCCGCGAATGCTTGGACGCTTCCGCGCCTGCTTGGACGCTTCCGCGCCTGCTTGGACGCTTCCGCGCCTATATGGATGCTTTCCCGCCTGCTTGGACGCTTCCGCGCCTGCTTGGACGCTTCCGCGCCTGCTTGGACGCTTCCGCGCCTGCTTGGACGCTGTCGCGCCTGCTTGCACGGTTCCGGGCCTGCTTGGACGCTACCGCGCCTGCTTGGACGCTTCCGTGCCTTCTTGCATGCTTCCGCGCCTACTTGGACGTTTCCGCGCCTGCTTGGACGCTTCCGCGCCTGCTTGGACGCTTCCGCGCCTGCTTGGACGCTTCCGCGCCTGCTTGGCCGCTTCCGCGCCTGCTTGGACGCTTCCGCGCCTGCTTGGACGTTTCCGCGCCTGCTTGGACGCTTCCGCGCCTGCTTGGACGCTTCCGCGCCTGCTTGGACGCTTCCGCGCCTGCTTGGACGCTTCCGCGCCTGGTTGGACGCTACCGCGCCTGCTTGGACGCTTCCGCGCCTGCTTGGACGCTTCCGCGCCTGCTTGCATGCTTCCCCGCCTGCTTGGACGCTTCCGCGACTGCTTGTACGCTTCCCCGCCTGCTTGGACTCTTCTGCGCCTTCTTGCATGCTTCCGCGACTGCTTGGACGCTTCCGCGCCTGCTTGGACCCTTCTGCGCCTTCTTGCATGCTTCCGTGCATACTTGGACGTTTCCGCGCCTGCTTGGACGCTACCGCGCCTGCTTGGACGCTTCCGCGACTGCTTGGACGCTTCCGCGCCTGGTTGGATGCTTCCCCGCCTGCTTGGACGCTTCCGCGACTGCTTGGACTCTTCCCCGCCTGCTTGGACTCTTCTGCGCCTTCTTGCATGCTTCCGCGACTGCTTGGACGCTTCCGCGCCTGCTTGGACCCTTCTGCGCCTTCTTGCATGCTTCCGTGCATACTTAGACGTTTCCGCGCCTACTTGGACGCTTCCGCGCCTGCTGGGACGCTTCCGCGCCTGCTTGGACGCTTCCGCGCCTGCTTGGACGCTTCCGCGCCTGCTTGGACTCTTCTGCGCCTTCTTGCATGCTTCCGCGCCTACTTGGACGTTTCCGCGCTTGCTTGGACGCTACCGCGCCTGCTTGGACGCTTCCGCGACTGCTTGGACTCTTCTGCGCCTGCTTGCATGCTTCCCCGCCTTCTTGGACGCTTCTGCGCGTGCTTGGACTCTTCTGCGTCTTCCTGCATGCTTCCGCGCCTGCTTGGACGTTTCCGCGCCTGCTTGGACTTTTCTGCGCCTTCTTGCATGCTTCCGCGCCTGCTTGGACGTTTCTGCGCCTGCTTGGACGCTTCCGCGCCTGCTTGGACGCTTCCGCGCCTGCTTGGACGCTACCGCGCCTGCTTGGACGCTTCCGCGACTGCTTGAATGCTTCCGCGACTGCTTGGACGCTTCCGCGACTGCTTGGACGCTTCCGCGCCTGCTTGGACACTTCCGCGCCTGCTTGGACACTTCCGCGCCTGCTTGGACTCTTCTGCGCCTTCTTGCATACTTCCGCGGCTGCTTGGACGCTACCGCGCCTGCTTGGACGCTTCCGCGCCTGCTTGGACGCTACCGCGCCTGCTTGGACGTTTCTGCGCCTGCTTGGACGCTTCCGCGCCTGCTTGGACGCTTCCGCGCCTGCTTGGACGCTACCGCGCCTGCTTGGACGCTTCCGCGACTGCTTGGACGCTTCCGCGCCGGCTTGGACTCTTCTGCGCCTTGTTGCATGCTTCCGCGCCTGCTTGGATGTTTACGCGCCTGCTTGGACGCTACCGCGACTGCTTGGACGCTTCCGCGGCTTCTTGCATGCTTCCGCGCCTGCTTGGACGTTTCCGCGCCTGCTTGGACGTTTCCGCGCCAGCTTGGACGCTACCGCGCCTGCTTGGACGCTACCGCGCCTGCTTGGACGCTTCCGCGACTGCTTGGACGCTTCCGCGCGTGGTTGGTCGCTACCGCGCCTGCCTGGATGTTTCCGCGAATGCTTGGACGCTTCCGCGCCTGCTTGGACTCTTCTGCGCCTTCTTGCATGCTTCCGCGCCTGCTTGGACGTTTCCGCGCCAGCTTGGACGCTACCGCGCCTGCTTGGACGCTTCCGCGACTGCTTGGACGCTTCCGCGCCTGCTTGGACTCATCTGCGCCTTCTTGCATGCTACCGCACCTGCTTGGACGCTTCCGCGCCTGCTGCATGCTTCCCCGCCTGCTTGGACGCTTCCGCGCCTGCTTGGACTCTTCTGCGCCTTCTTGCATGCTGCCGCGCCTACTTGGACGTTTCCGCGCCTGCTTGGACGCTACCGCGCCTGCTTGGACGCTACCGCGCCTGCTTGGACGCTTCCGCGACTGCTTGGACGCTTCCGCGCCTTGTTGGACACTACCGCGCCTGCTTGGACGCTTCCGCGACTGCTTGGACGCTTTCGCGACTGCTTGGACGCTTCCGCGCCTGCTTGGACTCTTCTGCGCCTTCTTGCATGCTTCCGCGCCTACTTGGACGTTTCCGTGCCTGCTTGGACGCTACCGCGCCTGCTTGGACGCTTCCGCGACTGCTTGGACGCTTCCGCGCCTGCTTGCATGCTTCCCCGCCTGCTTGGACGCTTCCGCGCCTGCTTGGACTCTTCTGCGTCTTCTTGCATGCTTCCGCGCCTGCTTGGACTCTTCCGCGCATGCTTGGACGCTTCCGCGCCTGCTTGGACGCTTCCGCGCCTGCTTGCATGGTTCCGCGCCTGCTTGGACCCTTCTGCTCCTTCGTGCATGCTTCCGCGCCTACTTGGACGTTTCCGCGCCTGCTTGGACGCTTCCGCGCCTGCTTGGACGCTTCCGCGCCTGCTTGGACGCTTCCGCGACTGCTTGGACGCTTCCGCGCCTGCTTGGACGCTTCCGCGCCTGCTTGCATGCTTCCCCGCCTGCTTGGACGCTTCCGCGCCTGCTTGGACTCTTCTGCGTCTTCTTGCATACTTCCGCGCCTGCTTGGACGTTTCCACGCCTGCTTGGACGCTTCCGCGCCTACTTGCATGCTTCCCCGCCTGCTTGGACGCTTCCGCGCCTGCTTGGACTCTTCTGCTCCTTCGTGCATGCTTCCGCGCCTACTTGGACGTTTCCGCGCCTGCTTGGACGCTTCCGCGCCTGCTTGGACGCTTTCCCGCCTGCTGGGACGCTTCCGCGCCTGCTTGGACGCTTCCGCGACTGCTTGGACGCTACCGCGCCTGCTTGGACGCTGCCGTGACTGCTTGGACACTACCGCGCCTGCTTGGACGCTTCCGCGCCTGCTTGGACGTTTCCGCGCCTACTTGGACGTTTCCGCGCCTGCTTGGACGCTTCCGCGCCTGCTTGGACGCTTCCACGCCTGCTTGGACGCTTCCGCGCCTGCTTGGACGCTTCCGCGCCTGCTTGGACTCTTCCGCGCTTGCTTGGACGCTTCCGCGCCTGCTTGGACGCTTCCACGCCTGCTTGGACGCTTCCGCGCCTGCTTGGACGCTTCCGCGCCTGCTTGGACTCTTCTGCGTCTTCTTGCATGCTTCCGCGGGTGCTTGCACGGTTCTGCGCCTGCTTGGACGCTTCCGCGCCTGCTTGGACGCTCCCGCGCCTGCTTGGACGCTTTCGCGCCTGCTTGCACGGTTCCGGGCCTGCTTGGACGCTACCGCGCCTGCTTGGACGCTTCCGGGCCTTCTTGCATGCTTCCGCGCCTACTTGGACGTTTCCGCGCCTGCTTGGACGCTGCCGCGCCTGCTTGGACGCTTCCGCGCCTGCTTGGACGCTTCCGCGCCTGCTTGGACGCTTCCGCGCCTGCTTGGACGCTTCCGCGCCTGCTTGGACGCTACCGCGCCTGCTTGGACGCTTCCGCGCCTGCTTGGACGCTTCCGCGCCTGCTTGGACGCTACCGCGCCTGCTTGGACGCTTCCGCGACTGCTTGGACGCTTCCGCGCCTGCTTGGACTCTTCTACGTCTTCTTGCATGCTTCCGCGCCTGCTTGGACGCTACCGCGCCTGCTTGGACTCTTCCGCGCCTGCTTGGACGCTACCGCGCCTGCTTGGACGCTTCCGCGCCTTCTTGCACGGTTCCGCGCCTGCTTGGACTCTTCTGCTCCTTCGTGCATGCTTCCGCGCCTACTTGGACGTTTCCGCGCCTGCTTGGACGCTTCCGCGCCTGCTTGGACGCTTCCGCGACTGCTTGGACGCTTCCGCGACTGCTTGGACGCTTCCGCGCCTGCTTGGACGCTTCCGCGCCTGCTTGGACGCTTCCGCGCCTGCTTGGACGCTTCCGCGCCTGTTTGCATGCTTCCCCGCCTGCTTGGACGCTTCCGCGCCTGCTAGGACGCTTCCGCGCCTGCTTGGACGCTTCTGCGCCTGCTTGGACTCTTCTGCGCCTTCTTGCATGCTACCGCGCCTGCTTGGACGCTACCGCGCCTGCTTGGACGCTACCGCGCCTGCTTGGACTCTTCTACGTCTTCTTGCATGCTTCCGCGCCTGCTTGGACTCTTCTGCGCCTGCTTGGACTCTTCCGCGCCTGCTTGGACGCTACCGCGCCTGCTTGGACGCTTCCGCGCCTTCTTGCACGGTTCCGCGCCTGCTTGGACTCTTCTGCTCCTTCGTGCATGCTTCCGCGCCTACTTGGACGTTTCCGCGCCTGCTTGGACGCTTCCGCGCCTGCTTGGACGCTTCCGCGACTGCTTGGACGCTTCCGCGACTGCTTGGACGCTTCCGCGCCTGCTTGGACGCTTCCGCGCCTGCTTGGACGCTTCCGCGCCTGCTTGGACGCTTCCGCGCCTGTTTGCATGCTTCCCCGCCTGCTTGGACGCTTCCGCGCCTGCTAGGACGCTTCCGCGCCTGCTTGGACGCTTCTGCGCCTGCTTGGACTCTTCTGCGCCTTCTTGCATGCTACCGCGCCTGCTTGGACGCTACCGCGCCTGCTTGGACGCTACCGCGCCTGCTTGGACTCTTCTACGTCTTCTTGCATGCTTCCGCGCCTGCTTGGACTCTTCTGCGCCTGCTTGGACTCTTCCGCGCCTGCTTGGACGCTTCCGCGCCTTCTTGCACGGTTCCGCGCCTGCTTGGACTCTTCTGCTCCTTCGTGCATGCTTCCGCGCCTACTTGGACGTTTCCGCGCCTGCTTGGACGCTTCCGCGCCTGCTTGGACGCTTCCGCGACTGCTTGGACGCTTCCGCGACTGCTTGGACGCTTCCGCGCCTGCTTGGACGCTTCCGCGCCTGCTTGGACGCTTCCGCGCCTGCTTGGACGCTTCCGCGCCTGTTTGCATGCTTCCCCGCCTGCTTGGACGCTTCCGCGCCTGCTAGGACGCTTCCGCGCCTGCTTGGACGCTTCTGCGCCTGCTTGGACTCTTCTGCGCCTTCTTGCATGCTACCGCGCCTGCTTGGACGCTACCGCGCCTGCTTGGACGCTACCGCGCCTGCTTGGACTCTTCTACGCCTTTTTGCATGCTTCCGCGCCTGCTTGGACGTTTCCGCGCCTGCTTGGACGCTTTCGCGCCTATATGGAGGCTTCCGCGCCTGCTTGGACGTTTCCGCGCCTGCTTGGACGCTTCCGCGCCTGCTTGGACTCTTCCGCGCATGCTTGGACGCTTCCGCGCCTGCTTGGACGCTTCCGCGCCTGCTTGGACGCTTCCGCGCCTATATGGATGCTTCCGCGCCTGCTTGGACGCTTCCGCGCCTGCTTGGACTCTTCCGCGCATGCTTGGACGCTTCCGCGCCTGCTTGGACGCTTCCGCGCCTGCTTGGACGCTTCCGCGCCTATATGGATGCTTCCGCGCCTGCTTGGACGCTACCGCGCCTGCTTGGACGCTTCCGCGACTGCTTGGACGCTTCCGCGCCTGCTTGGACTCTTCTACGTCTTCTTGCATGCTTCCGCGCCTGCTTGGACTCTTCTGCGCCTGCTTGGACTCTTCCGCGCCTGCTTGGACGCTACCGCGCCTGCTTGGACGCTTCCGCGCCTTCTTGCACGGTTCCGCGCCTGCTTGGACTCTTCTGCTCCTTCGTGCATGCTTCCGCGCCTACTTGGACGTTTCCGCGCCTGCTTGGACGCTTCCGCGCCTGCTTGGACGCTTCCGCGACTGCTTGGACGCTTCCGCGCCTATATGGATGCTTCCGCGCCTGCTTGGACGCTTCCGCGCCTGCTTGGACGCTTCCGCGCCTGCTCGGACGCTACCGCGCCTGCTTGGACGCTTCCGCGACTGCTTGGACGCTTCCGCGCCTGCTTGGACTCTTCTACGTCTTCTTGCATGCTTCCGCGCCTGCTTGGACCCTTCTGCGCCTGCTTGGACTCTACCGCGCCTGCTTGGACGCTACCGCGCCTGCTTGGACGCTTCCGCGCCTTCTTGCACGGTTCCGCGCCTGCTTGGACTCTTCTGCTCCTTCGTGCATGCTTCCGCGCCTACTTGGACGTTTCCGCGCCTGCTTGGACGCTTCCGCGCCTGCTTGGACGCTTCCGCGCCTGCTTGGACGCTTCCGCGCCTGCTTGGACGCTACCGCGCCTGCTTGGACGCTTCCGCGACTGCTTGGACGCTTCCGCGTCTGCTTGGACTCTTCTACGTCTTCTTGCATGCTTCCGCGCCTGCTTGGACTCTTCTGCGCCTGCTTGGACTCTTCCGCGCCTGCTTGGACGCTACCGCGCCTGCTTGGACGCTTCCGCGCCTTCTTGCATGGTTCCGCGCCTGCTTGGACTCTTCTGCTCCTTCGTGCATGCTTCCGCGCCTACTTGGACGTTTCCGCGCCAGCTTGGACGCTTCCGCGCCTGCTTGGACGCTTTCGCGCCTATATGGAGGCTTACGCGCCTGCTTGGACGCTTCCGCGCCTGCTTGGACGCTTTCCCGCCTGCTGGGACGCTTCCGCGCCTGCTTGGACGCTTCCGCGACTGCTTGGACGCTACCGCGCCTGCTTGGACGCTGCCGTGACTGCTTGGACACTACCGCGCCTGCTTGGACGCTTCCGCGACTGCTTGGACGCTTCCGCGCCTGCTTGGACGCTTCCGCGCCTGCTTGCATGCTTCCCCGCCTGCTTGGACGCTTCCGCGCCTGCTTGGACTCTTCTGCGTCTTCTTGCATACTTCCGCGCCTGCTTGGACGTTTCCACGCCTGCTTGGACGCTTCCGCGCCTACTTGCATGCTTCCCCGCCTGCTTGGACGCTTCCGCGCCTGCTTGGACACTTCTGCGTCTTCTTGCATGCTTCCGCGCCTGCTTGGACGTTTCCGCGCCTACTTGGACGTTTCCGCGCCTGCTTGGACGCTTCCGCGCCTGCTTGGACGCTTTCGCGCCTATATGGAGGCTTCCGCGCCTGCTTGGACGTTTCCGCGCCTGCTTGGACGCTTCCGCGCCTGCTTGGACGCTTCCGCGCCTATATGGATGCTTCCGCGCCTGCTTGGACTCTTCCGCGCCTGCTTGGACTCTTCCGCGAATGCTTGGACGCTTCCGCGCCTGCTTGGACGCTTCCGCGCCTGCTTGGACGCTTCCGCGCCTATATGGATGCTTCCGCGCCTGCTTGGACGCTTCCGCGCCTGCTTGGACGCTTCCGCGCCTGCTTGGACGCTTCCGCGCCTGCTTGGACGCTTCCGCGCCTGCTTGGACGCTTCCGCGCCTGCTTGGACGCTTCCGCGCCTGCTTGGACGCTTCCGCGCCTGCTTGGACGCTTCCGCGCCTGGTTGGACGCTACCGCGCCTGCTTGGACGCTTCCGCGCCTGCTTGGACGCTTCCGCGCCTGCTTGCATGCTTCCCCGCCTGCTTGGACGCTTCCGCGACTGCTTGTACGCTTCCCCGCCTGCTTGGACTCTTCTGCGCCTTCTTGCATGCTTCCGCGACTGCTTGGACGCTTCCGCGCCTGCTTGGACCCTTCTGCGCCTTCTTGCATGCTTCCGTGCATACTTGGACGTTTCCGCGCCTGCTTGGACGCTACCGCGCCTGCTTGGACGCTTCCGCGACTGCTTGGACGCTTCCGCGCCTGGTTGGATGCTTCCCCGCCTGCTTGGACGCTTCCGCGACTGCTTGGACGCTTCCCCGCCTGCTTGGACTCTTCTGCGCCTTCTTGCATGCTTCCGCGACTGCTTGGACGCTTCCGCGCCTGCTTGGACCCTTCTGCGCCTTCTTGCATGCTTCCGTGCATACTTAGACGTTTCCGCGCCTACTTGGACGCTTCCGCGCCTGCTGGGACGCTTCCGCGCCTGCTTGGACGCTTCCGCGCCTGCTTGGACGCTTCCGCGCCTGCTTGGACTCTTCTGCGCCTTCTTGCATGCTTCCGCGCCTACTTGGACGTTTCCGCGCTTGCTTGGACGCTACCGCGCCTGCTTGGACGCTTCCGCGACTGCTTGGACTCTTCTGCGCCTGCTTGCATGCTTCCCCGCCTTCTTGGACGCTTCTGCGCCTGCTTGGACTCTTCTGCGTCTTCCTGCATGCTTCCGCGCCTGCTTGGACGTTTCCGCGCCTGCTTGGACTTTTCTGCGCCTTCTTGCATGCTTCCGCGCCTGCTTGGACGTTTCTGCGCCTGCTTGGACGCTTCCGCGCCTGCTTGGACGCTTCCGCGCCTGCTTGGACGCTTCCGCGCCTGCTTGGACGCTTCCGCGCCTGGTTGGACGCTACCGCGCCTGCTTGGACGCTTCCTCGCCTGCTTGGACGCTTCCGCGCCTGCTTGCATGCTTCCCCGCCTGCTTGGACGCTTCCGCGACTGCTTGGACGCTTCCCCGCCTGCTTGGACCCTTCTGCGCCTTCTTGCATGCTTCCGTGCATACTTGGACATTTCCGCGCCTGCTTGGACGCTACCGCGCCTGCTTGGACGCTTCCGCGACTGCTTGGACGCTACCGCGCCTGGTTGGATGCTTCCCCGCCTGCTTGGACGCTTCCGCGACTGCTTGGACGCTTCCCCGCCTGCTTGGACTCTTCTGCGCCTTCTTGCATGCTTCCGCGACTGCTTGGACGCTTCCGCGCCTGCTTGGACCCTTCTGCGCCTTCTTGCATGCTTCCGTGCATACTTAGACGTTTCCGCGCCTGGTTGGACGCTACCGCGCCTGCTTGGACGCTTCCGCGCCTGCTTGCATGCTTCCCCGCCTGCTTGGACGCTTCCGCGCCTGCTTTCACGGTTCTGCGCCTGCTTGGACTCTTCCGCGCCTGCTTGGACGCTTCCGCGCCTGCTTGGACACTTCCGCGCCTGCTTGGACGCTTCCGCGCCTGCTTGGACGCTTCCGCGCCTGCTTGGACACTTCCGCGCCTGCTTGGACGCTACCGCGCCTGCTTGGACGCTTCCGCGACTGCTTGAATGCTTCCGCGACTGCTTGGACGCTTCCGCGACTGCTTGGACGCTTCCGCGCCTGCTTGGACACTTCCGCGCCTGCTTGGACACTTCCGCGCCTGCTTGGACTCTTCTGCGCCTTCTTGCATACTTCCGCGGCTGCTTGGACGCTACCGACCCTGCTTGGACGCTTCCGCGCCTGCTTGCACGGTTCTGCGCCTGCTTGGACGCTTCCGCGCCTGCTTGGACGCTTCCGCGCCTGCATGGACGCTTCCGCGCCTGCTTGGACGCTTTCGCGCCTGCTTGGACGCTTCCGCGACTGCTTGGACCCTTCTGCGTCTTCTTGCATGCTTCCCCGCCTGCTTGGACGCTTCCGCGCCTGCTTGGACGCTTCTGCGTCTTCTTGCATGCTTCCCCGCCTGCTTGGACGCTTCCGCGCCTGCTTGGACTCTTCTGCGTCTTCCTGCATGCTTCCGCGCCTGCTTGGACGTTTCCGCGCCTGCTTGGACGTTACCGCGCCTGCTTGGCCGCTTCCGCGACTGCTTGGACGGTTCCGCGCCTGCTTGGACGCTACCGCGCCTGCTTGGACGCTTCCGCGCCTGCTTGCACGGTTCTGCGCCTGCTTGGACGCTTCCGCGCCTGCTTAGATGCTTCCGCGCCTGCTTGGACGCTTCCGCGCCTGCTTGGACGCTTCCGCGCCTGCTTGGACGCTTCCGCGCCTGCTTGGACACTTCCGCGCCTGCTTGGACTCTTCTGCGTCTTCTTGCATGCTTCCGCGCCAGCTTGGACGTTTTCGTGCCTGCTTGGACGCTACCGCGCCTGCTTGGACGTTTCCACGCCTGCATGGACGCTACCGCGCCTGCTTGGACGCTACTGCGCCTGCTTGGACGCTTCCGCGACGGCTTGGACCCTTCTGCGTCTTCTTGCTTGCTTCCCCGCCTGCTTGGACGCTTCCGCGCCTGCTTGGACTCTTCTGCGTCTTCTTGCATGCTTCCGCGCCTGCTTGGACCCTTCTGCGTCTTCTTGCATGCTTCCGCGCCTGCTTGGACGTTTCCGCGCCTGCTTGGACGCTACCGCGCCTGCTTGGACTCCTCTGCGCCTTCTTGCATGCTTCCGCGCCTACTTGGATGTTCCGCACCTGCTTCGCCGCTTCCGCGCCTGCTTGGACGCTACCGCGCCTGCTTGAACGCTTCCGCGCCTTCTTGGACGCTTTCGCGCCTGCTTGGACGATTCCGCGCCTGCTTTCACGGTTTCGCGCCTGCTTGGACTCTTCTGCGTCTTCTTGCATGCTTCCGCGCCTGCTTGGACGTTTCCGCGCCTGCTTGGACGCTACCGCGCCTGCTAGGACGCTTCCGCGCCTGCTTGGACGCTACCGCGCCTGCTTGGACGCTTCCGCGACTGCTTGGACGTTTCCCCGCCTGCTTGGACGCTTCCGCGCCTACTTGGCCTCTACTGCGCCTTCTTGCATGCTGGCGCGCCTGCTTGAACGCTTCCGCGCCTTCTTGGACGCTTTCGCGCCTGCTTCGCCGCTTCCGCGCCTGCTTGGACGCTACCGCGCCTGCTTGAACGCTTCCGCGCCTTCTTGGACGCTTTCGCGCCTGCTTGGACGATTCCGCGCCTGCTTGGACTCTTCTGCGCCTTCTTGCATGCTTCTGCGACTGCTTGGACGTTTCAGCGCCTGCTTGGACGCTTCCACGCCTGCTTGGACGCTTCCGCGCTTGCTTGGAAGCTTCCGCGCCTGCTTGGACTCTTCCGCGCCTGCTTGGACTCTTCTGCGCCTTCTTGCATGCTTCTGCGACTGCTTGGACGTTTCAGCGCCTGCTTGGACGCTACCGCGCCTGCTTGGACGCTTCCGCGACTGCTTGGACGTTTCCGTGTCTGCTTGGACGCTTCCGCGCCTGCTTGGACTCTTCTGCGCCTTCTTGCATGCTTCCGCGCCTGCTTGCAGGGTGCTGCGCCTGCTTGGACGCTTCCGCGCCTGCTTGGACGCTTCCGCGCCTGCTTGGACGCTTCCGCGCCTGCTTGGACGCTTTCGCGCCTGATTGGACTCTTCTGCGCCTTCTTCCATGGTTCCGCGCCTGCTTGGACGCTTCCGCGCCTGCTTGGACGCTTCCGCGCCTGCTTGGACGCTTCCGCGCCTGCTTGGACGCTTCCGCGCCTGCTTGGACGCTTCCACGCCTGCTTGGACGCTTCCGCGCCTGCTTGGACGCTTCCGCGCCTGCTTGGACTCTTCCGCGCCTGGTTGGACGCGTCTGCGCCTGCTTCGACTCTTCCGCGCCTGCTTGGTCTCTTCCGCGCCTGCTTGGACGCTTCCGCGCCTGCTTGGACGCTTCTGCGCATGTATGGATGCTTCCGCGCCTGCTTGGACGCTTCCGCGCCTGCTTGGACGCTTCCGCGACTGCTTGGACGCTTCCGCGCCTGCTTGCACGCTTTCGCGCCTGCTTGGACGCTTCCGCGCCTGCTTGGACGCTTCCACGCCTGCTTGGACGCTTCCGCGCCTGCTTGGACGCTTCCGCGCCTGCTTGGACTCTTCCGCGCCTGGTTGGACGCTTCTGCGCCTGCTTCGACTCTTCCGCGCCTGCTTGGACTCTTCCGCGCCTGCTTGGACGCTTCCGCGCCTGCTTGGACGCTTCTGCGCATGTATGGATGCTTCCGCGCCTGCTTGGACGCTTCCGCGCCTGCTTGGACGCTTCCCCGACTGCTTGGACGCTTCCGCGCCTGCTTGCACGCTTTCGCGCCTGCTTGGACGCTTTCGCGCCTGATTGGACTCTTCTGCGCCTCCTTGCATTTTTCCGCGCCTGCTTGGACGCTTCCACGCCTGCTTGCACGCTTCCGCGCCAGCTTGGACGCTACCGCGCCTGCTTGGACGCTTCCGCGCCTGCTTGCACAGTTCTGCGCCTGCTTGGACGCTTCCGGGTCTGCTTGGACGCTTCCGCGCCTGCTTGGACGCTTCCGCGCCTGCTTGGACGCTTCCGCGCCTGCTTGGACGCTTCCACGCCTGCTTGGACGCTTCCGCGCCTGCTTGGACGCTTCCGCGCCTGCTTGGACTCTTCCGCGCCTGGTTGGACGCTTCTGCGCCTGCTTCGACTCTTCCGCGCCTGCTTGGACTCTTCCGCGCCTGCTTGGACGCTTCCGCGCCTGCTTGGACGCTTCCGCGACTGCTTGGACGCTTCCGCGCCTGCTTGGACGCTTCCGCGACTGCTTGGACGCTTCCGCGCCTGCTTGGACTCTTCTGCGCCTTCTTGCATGCTATCCCGCCTGCTTGGACGCTTCGCGCCTGCTTGCACGGTTCTGCGCCTGCTTGCATGCTTCCCCGCCTGCTTAGACGCTTCCGCGCCTGCTTGGACTCTTCTGCGTCTTCTTGCATGCTACCGCGCCTGCTAGGACGTTTCCGCGCCTGCTTGGACGCTTCCGCGCCTGCTTGGACGCTTCCGCGACTGCTTGAATGCTTCCGCGACTGCTTGGACGCTTCCGCGACTGCTTGGACGCTTCCGCGCCTGCTTGGACACTTCCGCGCCTGCTTGGACACTTCCGCGCCTGCTTGGACTCTTCTGCGCCTTCTTGCATACTTCCGCGGCTGCTTGGACGCTACCGCCCCTGCTTGGACGCTTCCGCGCCTGCTTGCACGGTTCTGCGCCTGCTTGGACGCTTCCGCGCCTGCTTGGACGCTTCCGCGCCTGCATGGATGCTTCCGCGCCTGCTTGGACGCTTCCGCGCCTGCTTGGACTCTTCTGCGTCTTCTTGCATGCTACCGCGCCTGCTTGGACGTTTCCGCGCCTGTTTGGACGCTACCGCGCCTGCTTGGACGTTACCGCGCCAGCTTGGACGCTTCCGCGCAAGCTTGGACTTTTCTGCTCCTTCTTGCATGCTTCCGCGCCTGCTTGGACGCTACTGCGCCTGCTTGGACGCTACTGCGCCTGCTTGGACGCTTCCGCGACTGCTTGGACCCTTCTGCGTCTTCTTGCATGCTTCCCCGCCTGCTTGGACGCTTCCGCGCCTGCTTTCACGGTTCTGCGCCTGCTTGGACTCTTCCGCGCCTGCTTGGACGCTTCCGCGCCTGCTTGGACACTTCCGCGCCTGCTTGGACGCTTCCGCGCCTGCTTGGACGCTTCCGCGCCTGCTTGGACACTTCCGCGCCTGCTTGGACGCTACCGCGCCTGCTTGGACGCTTCCGCGACTGCTTGAATGCTTCCGCGACTGCTTGGACGCTTCCGCGACTGCTTGGACGCTTCCGCGCCTGCTTGGACACTTCCGCGCCTGCTTGGACACTTCCGCGCCTGCTTGGACTCTTCTGCGCCTTCTTGCATACTTCCGCGGCTGCTTGGACGCTACCGACCCTGCTTGGACGCTTCCGCGCCTGCTTGCACGGTTCTGCGCCTGCTTGGACGCTTCCGCGCCTGCTTGGACGCTTCCGCGCCTGCATGGACGCTTCCGCGCCTGCTTGGACGCTTTCGCGCCTGCTTGGACGCTTCCGCGACTGCTTGGACCCTTCTGCGTCTTCTTGCATGCTTCCCCGCCTGCTTGGACGCTTCCGCGCCTGCTTGGACGCTTCTGCGTCTTCTTGCATGCTTCCCCGCCTGCTTGGACGCTTCCGCGCCTGCTTGGACTCTTCTGCGTCTTCCTGCATGCTTCCGCGCCTGCTTGGACGTTTCCGCGCCTGCTTGGACGTTACCGCGCCTGCTTGGCCGCTTCCGCGACTGCTTGGACGGTTCCGCGCCTGCTTGGACGCTACCGCGCCTGCTTGGACGCTTCCGCGCCTGCTTGCACGGTTCTGCGCCTGCTTGGACGCTTCCGCGCCTGCTTAGACGCTTCCGCGCCTGCTTGGACGCTTCCGCGCCTGCTTGGACGCTTCCGCGCCTGCTTGGACGCTTCCGCGCCTGCTTGGACACTTCCGCGCCTGCTTGGACTCTTCTGCGTCTTCTTGCATGCTACCGCGCCTGCTAGGACGTTTCCGCGCCTGCTTGGACGCTTCCGCGCCTGCTTGGACGCTTCCGCGACTGCTTGAATGCTTCCGCGACTGCTTGGACGCTTCCGCGACTGCTTGGACGCTTCCGCGCCTGCTTGGACACTTCCGCGCCTGCTTGGACACTTCCGCGCCTGCTTGGACTCTTCTGCGCCTTCTTGCATACTTCCGCGGCTGCTTGGACGCTACCGCCCCTGCTTGGACGCTTCCGCGCCTGCTTGCACGGTTCTGCGCCTGCTTGGACGCTTCCGCGCCTGCTTGGACGCTTCCGCGCCTGCATGGATGCTTCCGCGCCTGCTTGGACGCTTCCGCGCCTGCTTGGACTCTTCTGCGTCTTCTTGCATGCTACCGCGCCTGCTTGGACGTTTCCGCGCCTGTTTGGACGCTACCGCGCCTGCTTGGACGCTTCCACGCCTGCTTGGACGCTTCCGCGCCTGCTTGGACGCTTCCGCGCCTGCTTGGACTCTTCCGCGCCTGGTTGGACGCGTCTGCGCCTGCTTCGACTCTTCCGCGCCTGCTTGGTCTCTTCCGCGCCTGCTTGGACGCTTCCGCGCCTGCTTGGACGCTTCTGCGCATGTATGGATGCTTCCGCGCCTGCTTGGACGCTTCCGCGCCTGCTTGGACGCTTCCGCGACTGCTTGGACGCTTCCGCGCCTGCTTGCACGCTTTCGCGCCTGCTTGGACGCTTCCGCGCCTGCTTGGACGCTTCCACGCCTGCTTGGACGCTTCCGCGCCTGCTTGGACGCTTCCGCGCCTGCTTGGACTCTTCCGCGCCTGGTTGGACGCTTCTGCGCCTGCTTCGACTCTTCCGCGCCTGCTTGGACTCTTCCGCGCCTGCTTGGACGCTTCCGCGCCTGCTTGGACGCTTCTGCGCATGTATGGATGCTTCCGCGCCTGCTTGGACGCTTCCGCGCCTGCTTGGACGCTTCCCCGACTGCTTGGACGCTTCCGCGCCTGCTTGCACGCTTTCGCGCCTGCTTGGACGCTTTCGCGCCTGATTGGACTCTTCTGCGCCTCCTTGCATTTTTCCGCGCCTGCTTGGACGCTTCCACGCCTGCTTGCACGCTTCCGCGCCAGCTTGGACGCTACCGCGCCTGCTTGGACGCTTCCGCGCCTGCTTGCACAGTTCTGCGCCTGCTTGGACGCTTCCGGGTCTGCTTGGACGCTTCCGCGCCTGCTTGGACGCTTCCGCGCCTGCTTGGACGCTTCCGCGCCTGCTTGGACGCTTCCACGCCTGCTTGGACGCTTCCGCGCCTGCTTGGACGCTTCCGCGCCTGCTTGGACTCTTCCGCGCCTGGTTGGACGCTTCTGCGCCTGCTTCGACTCTTCCGCGCCTGCTTGGACTCTTCCGCGCCTGCTTGGACGCTTCCGCGCCTGCTTGGACGCTTCTGCGCATGTATGGATGCTTCCGCGCCTGCTTGGACTCTTCTGCGTCTTCTTGCATGCTTCCGCGCCTGCTTGGACTCTTCTACGTCTTCTTGCATGCTTCCGCGCCTGCTTGGACGTTTCCGCGCCTGCTTGGACGCTTCCGCGACTGCTTGGACGCTTCCGCGCCTGCTAGGACTCTTCTGCGCCTGCTTGGACTCTTCTGCGCCTTCTTGCATGCTTCCGCGCCTACTTGGACGTTTCCGCGCCTGCTTGGACTCTACCGCTCCTGTTTGGACGCTTCCGCGCCTGCTTGGACGCTTCCGCGACTGCTTGGACTCTTCCGCGCCTGCTTGGACTCTTCTGCGCCTGCTCGGACGCTTCCGCGACTGCTTGGACGCTACCGCGACTGCTTGGACGCTTCCGCGCCTGCTTGAACGCTTCCGCGACTGCTTGGACGCTTCCGCGCCTGCTTGGACTCTTCTGCGCCTTCTTGCATGCTGCCGCGCCTACTTGGACGTTTCCGCGCCTGCTTGGACGCTTCCGCGCCGGCTTGCATGCTTCCCCGCCTGCTTGGACGCTTCCGCGCCTGCTTGGACTATTCTGCATCTTCTTGCAAGCTTCCGCGCCTGCTTGGACGCTACCGCGCCAGCTTGGACGCTACCGCGCCTGCTTGGACGCTGCCGCGCCTGCTTGGACGCTGCCGCGCCTGCTTGGACGCTTCCGCAACTGCTTGGACGCTTCCGCGCCTGGTTGGACGCTACCGCGCCTGCTTGCATGCTTCCCCGCCTGCTTGGACGCTTCCGCGCCTGCTTGGACCCTTCTGCGTCTTCTTGCATGCTTCCGCGCTTGCTTGGACGTTTCCGCGCCTGCTTGGACGCTACCGCGCCTGCTTGGACGCTACCGCGCCTGCTTGGACGCTTCCGCGACTGTTTGGACGCTTCCGCGCCTGCTTGCATGCTTCCCCGCCTGCTTGGACGCTTCCGCGCCTGCTTGGACGCTTCCGCGCCTGCTTGGACTCTTCTGCTCCTTCTTGCATGCTTCCGCGCCTACTTGGACGTTTCCGCGCCTGCTTGGACGCTTCCGCGCCTGCTTGGACGCTTCCGCGACTGCTTGGACGCTTCCGCGCCTGCTTGCACGCTTCCGCGCCTGCTTGGACGCTTTCGCGCCTGATTGGACTCTTCTGCGCCTTCTTGCATGCTTCCGCCCCTACTTGAACGTTCTCGCGCCTGCCTGGACGCTTCCGCGCCTGCTTGGACGCTTCCGCGACAGCTTGGACGCTTCCGCGCCTCCTAGGACGCTTCCGCGACTGCTTGGTCGCTTCCGCGCCTGCTTGGACGCTTCCGCGCCTATATGGATGCTCCCGCGCCTGCTTGGACGCTTCCGCGCCTGCTTGGACTCTTCTGCTCCTTCTTGGACGCTTCCGCGACTGCTTGGACGCTTCCGCGCCTGCTTGCACGCTTCCGCGCCTGCTTGGACGCTTCTGCGCATGTATGGATGCTTCCGCGCCTGCTTGGACGCTTCCGCGCCTGCTTGGACGCTTCCGCGACTGCTTGGACGCTTACGCGCCTGCTTGCACGCTTTCGCGCCTGCTTGGACGCTTTCGCGCCTGATTGGACTCTTCTGCGCCTTCTTGCATGCTTCCGCCCCTACTTGAACGTTCTCGCGCCTGCCTGGACGCTTCCGCGCCTGCTTGGACGCTTCCGCGACAGCTTGGACGCTTCCGCGCCTGCTAGGACGCTTCCGCGACTGCTTGGTCGCTTCCGCGCCTGCTTGGACGCTTCCGCGCCTATATGGATGCTCCCGCGCCTGCTTGGACGCTTCCGCGCCTGCTTGGACTCTTCTGCTCCTTCTTGGACGCTTCCGCGACTGCTTGGACGCTTCCGCGCCTGCTTGCACGCTTCCGCGCCTGCTTGGACGCTTCTGCGCATGTATGGATGCTTCCGCGCCTGCTTGGACGCTTCCGCGCCTGCTTGGACGCTTCCGCGACTGCTTGGACGCTTACGCGCCTGCTTGCACGCTTTCGCGCCTGCTTGGACGCTTTCGCGCCTGATTGGACTCTTCTGCGCCTCCTTGCATTTTTCCGCGCCTGCTTGGACGCTTCCACGCCTGCTTGCACGCTTCCGCGCCAGCTTGGACGCTACCGCGCCTGCTTGGACGCTTCCGCGCCTGCTTGCACAGTTCTGCGCCTGCTTGGACGCTTCCGGGTCTGCTTGGACGCTTCCGCGCCTGCTTGGACGCTTCCGCGCCTGCTTGGACGCTTCCGCGCCTGCTTGGACGCTTCCACGCCTGCTTGGACGCTTCCGCGCCTGCTTGCACGCTTCCGCGCCTGCTTGGACGCTTCTGCGCATGTATGGATGCTTCCGCGCCTGCTTGGACGCTTCCGCGCCTGCTTGGACGCTTCCGCGACTGCTTGGACGCTTACGCGCCTGCTTGCACGCTTTCGCGCCTGCTTGGACGCTTTCGCGCCTGATTGGACTCTTCTGCGCCTTCTTGCATGCTTCCGCCCCTACTTGAACGTTCTCGCGCCTGCCTGGACGCTTCCGCGCCTGCTTGGACGCTTCCGCGACAGCTTGGACGCTTCCGCGCCTGCTAGGACGCTTCCGCGACTGCTTGGTCGCTTCCGCGCCTGCTTGGACGCTTCCGCGCCTATATGGATGCTCCCGCGCCTGCTTGGACGCTTCCGCGCCTGCTTGGACTCTTCTGCTCCTTCTTGGACGCTTCCGCGACTGCTTGGACGCTTCCGCGCCTGCTTGCACGCTTCCGCGCCTGCTTGGACGCTTCTGCGCATGTATGGATGCTTCCGCGCCTGCTTGGACGCTTCCGCGCCTGCTTGGACGCTTCCGCGACTGCTTGGACGCTTACGCGCCTGCTTGCACGCTTTCGCGCCTGCTTGGACGCTTTCGCGCCTGATTGGACTCTTCTGCGCCTCCTTGCATTTTTCCGCGCCTGCTTGGACGCTTCCACGCCTGCTTGCACGCTTCCGCGCCAGCTTGGACGCTACCGCGCCTGCTTGGACGCTTCCGCGCCTGCTTGCACAGTTCTGCGCCTGCTTGGACGCTTCCGGGTCTGCTTGGACGCTTCCGCGCCTGCTTGGACGCTTCCGCGCCTGCTTGGACGCTTCCGCGCCTGCTTGGACGCTTCCACGCCTGCTTGGACGCTTCCGCGCCTGCTTGGACGCTTCCGCGCCTGCTTGGACTCTTCCGCGCCTGGTTGGACGCTTCTGCGCCTGCTTCGACTCTTCCGCGCCTGCTTGGACTCTTCCGCGCCTGCTTGGACGCTTCCGCGCCTGCTTGGACGCTTCCGCGCCTGCTTGGACGCTTCCGCGCCTGCTTGGACTCTTCCGCGCCTGGTTGGACGCGTCTGCGCCTGCTTCGACTCTTCCGCGCCTGCTTGGTCTCTTCCGCGCCTGCTTGGACGCTTCCGCGCCTGCTTGGACGCTTCTGCGCCTCCTTGCATTTTTCCGCGCCTGCTTGGACGCTTCCACGCCTGCTTGCACGCTTCCGCGCCAGCTTGGACGCTTCCGCGCCTATATGGATGCTTCCGCGCCTGCTTGGACGCTTCCGCGCCTGCTTGGACTCTTCCGCGCATGCTTGGACGCTTCCGCGCCTGCTTGGACGCTTCCGCGCCTATATGGATGCTTCCGCGCCTGCTTGGACGCTTCCGCGCCTGCTTGGACGCTTCCGCGCCTGCTTGGACGCTACCGCGCCTGCTTGGACGCTTCCGCGACTGCTTGGACGCTTCCGCGCCTGCTTGGACGCTACCGCGCCTGCTTGGACGCTTCCGCGACTGCTTGGACGCTTCCGCGCCTGCTTGGACGCTTCCGCGCCTGCTTGGACGCTTCCGCGCCTGCTTGGACGCTTTCGCGCCTGATTGGACTCTTCTGCGCCTTCTTGCATGCTTCCGCGCCTGATTGGACGCTTCCGCGCCTGCTTGGACGCTTCCGCGCCTGCTTGGAAGCTTCCGCGCCTGCTTGGACGCTTCCGCGCCTGCTTGGACGCTTCCACGCCTGCTTGGACGCTTCCGCGCCTGCTTGGACGCTTCCGCGCCTGCTTGGACTCTTCCGCGCCTGGTTGGACGCTTCTGCGCCTGCTTCGACTCTTCCGCGCCTGCTTGGACTCTTCCGCCCCTGCTTGGACGCTTCCGCGCCTGCTTGGACGCTTCTGCGCATGTATGGATGCTTCCGCGCCTGCTTGGACGCTTCCGCGCCTGCTTGGACGCTTCCGCGACTTCTTGGACGCTTCCGCGCCTGCTTGGACGCTTCCGCGCCTGCTTGGACGCTTCCGCGCCTGCTTGGACGCTTCCACGCCTGCTTGGACGCTTCCGCGCCTGCTTGGACGCTTCCGCGCCTGCTTGGACTCTTCCGCGCCTGGTTGGACGCTTCTGCGCCTGTTTCGACTCTTCCGCGCCTGCTTGGACTCTTCCGCGCCTGGTTGGACGCTTCTGCGCCTGCTTGGACTCTTCTGCGCCTTCTTGCATGCTTCCGCGGCTGCTTGGACGTTTCCATGCCTGCCTGGACACTACCGCGCCTGCTTGGACTCTTCCGCGCCTGCTTGGTCGCTTCCGCGTCTGCTTGGACGCTTCTGCGCATGTATGGATGCTTCCGCGCCTGCTTGGACGCTTCCGCGCCTGCTTGGACGCTTCCGCGACTGCTTGGACGCTTCCGCGCCTGCTTGCACGCTTTCGCGCCTGCTTGGACGCTTCCGCGCCTGCTTGGACGCTTCCGCGCCTGGTTGGACGCTTCCGCGCCTGCTTGGACTCTTCCACGCCTGCTTGGACGCTTCCGCGCCTGCTTGGACTCTTCTGCGCCTTCTTGCATGCTTCCGCGCCTGCTTGGACTTTTTCGCGCCTGATTGGATGCTTCCGCGCCTGCTTGCATGCTTCCGTTCCTGCTTGGACGCTTCCGCGCATGCTTGGACTCTTCTGCTCCTTCTTGCATGCTTCCGCGCCTGCTTGGACGCTACTGCGCTTGCTTGGACGCTTCCGCGACTGCTTGGACGCTTCCGCGCCTACTTGGACGCTTCCGCGACTGCTTGGACGCTTCCGCGCCTGCTTGGACTCTTCTGCGCCTTCTTGCATGCTATCCCGCCTGCTTGGACGCTTCCGCGCCTGCTTGCACGGTTCTGCGCCTGCTTGCATGCTTCCCCGCCTGCTTAGACGCTTCCGCGCCTGCTTGGACTCTTCTGCGTCTTCTTGCATGCTACCGCGCCGGCTTGGACGTTTCCGCGCCTGCTTGGACGCTTCCGCGCTTGCTTGGACGCTTCCGCGACTGCTTGGACGCTTCCGCGCATGCTTGGACTCTTCTGCTCCTTCTTGCATGCTTCCGCGCCTGCTTGGACGCTACTGCGCCTGCTTGGACGCTACTGCGCCTGCTTGGACGCTTCCGCGACTGCTTGGACCCTTCTGCGTCTTCTTGCATGCTTCCCCGCCTGCTTGGACGCTTCCGCGCCTGCTTGGACTCTTCTGCGTCTTCTTGCATGCTTCCGCGCCTGCTTGGACGTTTCCGCGCCTGTTTGGACGCTACCGCGCCTGCTTGGACGTTACCGCGCCAGCTTGGACGCTTCCGCGCATGCTTGGACTCTTCTGCTCCTTCTTGCATGCTTCCGCGCCTGCTTGGACGCTACTGCGCCTGCTTGGACGCTACTGCGCCTGCTTGGACGCTTCCGCGACTGCTTGGACCCTTCTGCGTCTTCTTGCATGCTTCCCCGCCTGCTTGGACGCTTCCGCGCCTGCTTGGACTCTTCTGCGTCTTCTTGCATGCTTCCGCGCCTGCTTGGACGTTTCCGCGCCTGCTTGGACGTTACCGCGCCTGCTTGGCCGCTTCCGCGACTGCTTGGACGGTTCCGCGCCTGCATGGACGCTACCGCGCCTGCTTGGACGCTACCGCGCCTGCTTGGACGCTTCCGCGCCTTCTTGCATGCTTCCGCGCCTACTTGGACGTTTCCGCGCCTGCTTGGACGCTTCCGCGCCTGCTTGCATGCTTCCCCGCCTGCTTGGACGTTTCCGCGCCTGCTTGGACTCTTCTGTGACTTCTTGCATGCTTCCGCGCCTGCTTGGACGTTTTCGCGCCTGCTTGGACGCTGCCGCGCCTGGTTGGACGTTTCCACGCCTGCATGGACGCTACCGCGCCTGCTTGGACGCTACTGCGCCTGCTTGGACGCTTCCGCGACTGCTTGGACCCTTCTGCGTCTTCTTGCATGCTTCCCCGCCTGCTTGGACGCTTCCGCGCCTGCTTGGACTCTTCTGCGTCTTCTTGCATGCTTCCGCGCCTGCTTGGACGTTTCCGCGCCTGCTTGGACGTTACCGCGCCTGCTTGGCCGCTTCCGCGACTGCTTGGACGGTTCCGCGCCTGCATGAACGCTACCGCGCCTGCTTGGACGCTACCGCGCCTGCTTGGACGCTTCCGCGCCTTCTTGCATGCTTCCGCGCCTACTTGGACGTTTCCGCGCCTGCTTGGACGCTTCCGCGCCTGCTTGCATGCTTCCCCGCCTGCTTGGACGTTTCCGCGCCTGCTTGGACTCTTCTGTGACTTCTTGCATGCTTCCGCGCCTGCTTGGACGTTTTCGCGCCTGCTTGGACGCTGCCGCGCCTGGTTGGACGTTTCCACGCCTGCATGGACGCTACCGCGCCTGCTTGGACGCTACTGCGCCTGCTTGGACGCTTCCGCGACTGCTTGGACCCTTCTGCGTCTTCTTGCATGCTTCCCCGCCTGCTTGGACGCTTCCGCGCCTGCTTGGACTCTTCTGCGTCTTCTTGCATGCTTCCGCGCCTGCTTGGACGTTTCCGCGCCTGCTTGGACGTTACCGCGCCTGCTTGGCCGCTTCCGCGACTGCTTGGACGGTTCCGCGCCTGCTTGGACGCTACCGCGCCTGCTTGGACGCTTCCGCGCCTGCTTGCACGGTTCTGCGCCTGCTTGGACGCTTCCGCGCCTGCTTGGACGCTTCTGCGCCTGCTTGGACGCTTCCGCGCCTGCTTGGGCTCTTCTGCGCCTTCTTGCATGCTTCCGCGGCTGCTTGGACGTTTCCGCGCTTGCTTGGACGTTACCGCGCCTGGTTGGACGCTACCGCGCCTGCTTGGACGCTTCCGCGCCTGCTTGGACCCTTCTGCGCCTTCTTGCATGCTTCCGCGGCTGCTTGGACGTTTCCATGCCTGCCTGGACACTACCGCGCCTGCTTGGACGCTTCCGCGACTGCTTGGACGCTACCGCGCCTGCTTGGACGCTTCCGCGACTGCTTGGACGCTTCCGCGCCTGCTTGGACTCTTCTGCGTCTTCTTGCATGCTTCCGCGCCTACTTGGACGTTTCCGCGCCTGCTTGGACGCTTCCGCGCCTGCTTGGACGCTTCCGCGCCTGCTTGGGCTCTTCTGCGCCTTCTTGCATGCTTCCGCGGCTGCTTGGACGTTTCCATGCCTGCCTGGACACTACCGCGCCTGCTTGGACGTTTCCGCGCCTGCTTGGACGCTTCCCCGCCTGCTTTCACGGTTCAAAGCCAGCTTGGACGCTTTCACGCCTGCTTGCACGCTTCCGCGCCTGCTTGGACGCTTCCGAGCCTGCTTGGACGCTTCAGCGACTGCTTGGACGCTTCCGCGCCTGCTTGGACTCTTCTGCGCCTTCTTGCATGCTTCCGCGCCTACTTGGACGTTTCCGCGCCTGCTTGGACGCTTCCGCGCCTGCTTGGACGCTTCCGCGACTGCTTGGATGCTTCCGCGCCTGCTTGGACGCTACCGCGCCAGCTTGGACGCTTCAACGACTGCTTGGACGCTTCCGCGCCTGCTTGGACTCTTCTGCGCCTTCTTGCATGCTTCCGCGCCTACTTGGACGTTTCCGCGCCTGCTTGGACGCTTTCGCGCCTGCTTGGACGCTTCCACGCTTGCTTGGACGCTTCCGCGCCTGCTCGCACGGTTCCGCGCCTGCTTGGACGCTTCCGCGCCTACCTGTTCGCTTTCGCGCCTGCTTGGTCGCTTCCGCGGTTGCTTGGACGCTTCCGCGCCTGCTTGGACGTTTCCGCGCCTGCTTGGACGCTACCGCGCCTGCTTGGACGTTTCCGCGCCTGCTTGGACTCTTCCACGCCTGCTTGGACGTTTCCGCGCCTGCTTGGACGCTACCGCGCCCGCTTGCACGGTTCCGCGCCTGTAAGGATGCTTCCGCGCCTGCTTGGACGCTTCCGCGCCTCCCTGTTCGCTGTCGCGCCTGCTTGGTCGCTTCCGCGGCTGCTTGGACGCTTCCGCGCCTGCTTGGACGCTTCCGCGCCTACTTGGACTCTTCCACGCCTGCTTGGACGTTTCCGCGCCTGCTTGAACGCTACCGCGCCTGCTTGCACGGTTCCGCGCCTGTAAGGATGCTTCCGCGCCTGCTTGGACGCTTCCGCGCCTGCTTGGACGCTTCCGCGCCTGCTTGCACGGTTCCGCGCCTGCTTGGTCGCTTCCGCGGCTGCTTGGGGGATCCCGCGCCTGCTTGGACGCTACCGCGCCTGCTTGGACGCTTCCGCGACTGCTTGAACGCTTCCGCGCCTGCTTGGATGCTTCCGCGCCTGCTTGGACGCTTCCGCGCCTGCTTGGACGCTTCCGCGCCTGTTTGGACGCTTCCGCGACTGCTTGGACGCTTCCGCGCCTGCTTGGATGCTTCCGCGCCTGCTTGGACGCTTCCGCGCCTGCTTGGACGCTTCCGCGCCTGTTTGGACGCTACCGCGCCTGCTTGGACGCTTCCGCGCCTGCTTGGACGCTTTCACGCCTGCTTGGACGCTTCCGCGCTTGCTTGGACGCTTCCGCGCCTGCTCGCACGGTTCCGCGCCTGCTTGGACGCTTCCGCGCCTACCTGTTCGCTTTCGCACCTGCTTGGTCGCTTCCGCGACTGCTTGGACGTTTCCGCGACTGCTTGGGCGCTTCCGCGCCTGCTTGGACGCTTCCGCGCCTGTTTGGACGCTTCCGCGCCTGCTTGGACGCTTCCGCGCCTGCTTGGACGCTTCCGCGCCTGCTTGGACTCTTCTGCGCCTCCGTGCATACTTCCGCGCTTGCTTGGACTCTTTCGCGCCTGTTTGGACGCTTCCGCGACTGCTTGAACGCTTCCGCGCCTGCTTGGATGCTTCCGCGCCTGCTTGGACGCTTCCGCGCCTGCTTGGACGCTACCGCGCCTGCTTGGACGCTTCCGCGACTGCTTGAACGCTTCCGCGCCTGCTTGGATGCTTCCGCGCCTGCTTGGACGCTTCCGCGCCTGCTTGGACGCTTCCGCGCCTGTTTGGACGCTTCCGCGACTGCTTGGACGCTTCCGCGCCTGCTTGGATGCTTCCGCGCCTGCTTGGACGCTTCCGCGCCTGCTTGGACGCTTCCGCGCCTGTTTGGACGCTACCGCGCCTGCTTGGACGCTTCCGCGCCTGCTTGGACGCTTTCACGCCTGCTTGGACGCTTCCGCGCTTGCTTGGACGCTTCCGCGCCTGCTCGCACGGTTCCGCGCCTGCTTGGACGCTTCCGCGCCTACCTGTTCGCTTTCGCACCTGCTTGGTCGCTTCCGCGACTGCTTGGACGTTTCCGCGACTGCTTGGGCGCTTCCGCGCCTGCTTGGACGCTTCCGCGCCTGTTTGGACGCTTCCGCGCCTGCTTGGACGCTTCCGCGCCTGCTTGGACACTTCCGCGCCTGCTTGGACTCTTCTGCGCCTCCGTGCATACTTCCGCGCTTGCTTGGACTCTTTCGCGCCTGCTTGGACGCTTCCGCGCCTGCTTGGACGCTTCCGCGCCTGCTTGCACGCTTCCGCGCCTGCTTGGACGCTTCCGCGCCTGCTTGGACTCTTCCGCGCCTGCTTGTACGCTTCTGCGCCTTCTTGCATGCTATCGCGACTACTTGGACGCTTCCGCGCCTGGTTGGACGCTTCCGCGCCTGTTGGACGCTTCCGCGCCTGCTTGAACGGTTCCGCGCCTGCTTGGACGCTTCCGCGACTGCTTGGACGCTTCCGCGCCTGCTTGGACTCTTCTGCGTCTTCTTGCATGCATCCGCGCCTGCTTGGACGTTTCCGCGCTTGCTTGGACGTTACCGCGCCTGGTTGGACGCTACCGCGCCTGCTTGGACGCTTCCGCGCCTGCTTGGACTCTTCTGCGCCTTCTTGCATGCTTCCGCGGCTGCTTGGACGTTTCCATGCCTGCCTGGACACTACCGCGCCTGCTTGGACGCTTCCGCGACTGCTTGGACGCTACCGCGCCTGCTTGGACGCTTCCGCGACTGCTTGGACGCTTCCGCGCCTGCTTGGACTCTTCTGCGTCTTCTTGCATGCTTCCGCGCCTACTTGGACGTTTCCGCGCCTGCTTGGACGCTTCCGCGCCTGCTTGGACGCTTCCGCGCCTGCTTGGACTCTTCTGCGCCTTCTTGCATGCTTCCGCGGCTGCTTGGACGTTTCCATGCCTGCCTGGACACTACCGCGCCTGCTTGGACGTTTCCGCGCCTGCTTGGACGCTTCCCCGCCTGCTTGCACGGTTCAAAGCCAGCTTGGACGCTTTCACGCCTGCTTGCACGCTTCCGCGCCTGCTTGGACGCTTCCGAGCCTGCTTGGACGCTTCAGCGACTGCTTGGACGCTTCCGCGCCTGCTTGGACTCTTCTGCGCCTTCTTGCATGCTTCCGCGCCTACTTGGACGTTTCCGCGCCTGCTTGGACGCTTTCGCGCCTGATTGGACTCTTCTGCGCCTTCTTGCATGCTTCCGCCCCTACTTGAACGTTCTCGCGCCTGCCTGGACGCTTCCGCGCCTGCTTGGACGCTTCCGCGACAGCTTGGACGCTTCCGCGCCTGCTAGGACGCTTCCGCGACTGCATGGTCGCTTCCGCGCCTGCTTGGACGCTTCCGCGCCTGCTTGGACTCTTCTGCTCCTTCTTGCATGCTTCCGCGCCTACTTGGACGTTTCCGCGCCTGCTTGGACGCTTCCGCGCCTGCTTGGACGCTTCCGCGACTGCTTGGACGCTTCCGCGCCTGCTTGCACGCTTCCGCGCCTGCTTGGACGCTTTCGCGCCTGATTGGACTCTTCTGCGCCTTCTTGCATGCTTCCGCCCCTACTTGAACGTTCTCGCGCCTGCCTGGACGCTTCCGCGCCTGCTTGGACGCTTCCGCGACAGCTTGGACGCTTCCGCGCCTGCTAGGACGCTTCCGCGACTGCTTGGTCGCTTCCGCGCCTGCTTGGACGCTTCCGCGCCTATATGGATGCTCCCGCGCCTGCTTGGACGCTTCCGCGCCTGCTTGGACTCTTCTGCTCCTTCTTGCATGCTTCCGCGCCTACTTGGACGTTTCCGCGCCTGCTTGGACGCTTCCGCGCCTGCTTGGACGCTTCCGCGACTGCTTGGACGCTTCCGCGCCTGCTTGCACGCTTCCGTGCCTGCTTGGACGCTTTCGCGCCTGATTGGACTCTTCTGCGCCTTCTTGCATGCTTCCGCCCCTACTTGAACGTTCTCGCGCCTGCCTGGACGCTTCCGCGCCTGCTTGGACGCTTCCGCGACAGCTTGAACGCTTCCGCGCCTGCTAGGACGCTTCCGCGACTGCTTGGTCGCTTCCGCGCCTGCTTGGACTCTTCCGCGCCTTCTTGCACGGTTCCGCGCCTGCTTGGACTCTTCTGCGCCTGCTTGGACTCTTCCGCGCATGCTTGGACGCTTCCGCGCCTGCTTGGACGCTTCCGCGCCTGCTTGGACGCTTCCGCGCTTATATGGATGCTTCCGCGACGGCTTGGACGCTTCTGCGCCTTCTTGCACGGTTCCGCGCCTGCTTGGACGGTTTCGCGCCTGCTTGGACGCTTCCGCGCCTGCTTGGACTCTTCTGCGCCTTCTTGCATGCTTCTGCGACTGCTTGGACGTTTCAGCGCCTGCTTGGACGCTTCCACGCCTGCTTGGACGCTTCCGCGCCTGCTTGGACGCTTCCGCGCCTGCTTGGACTCTTCCGCGCCTGCTTGGACTCTTCTGCGCCTTCTTGCATGCTTCTGCGACTGCTTGGACGTTTCAGCGCCTGCTTGGACGCTACCGCGCCTGCTTGGACGCTTCCGCGACTGCTTGGACGTTTCCGTGTCTGCTTGGACGCTTCCGCGCCTGCTTGGACTCTTCTGCGCCTTCTTGCATGCTTCCGCGCCTACTTGCAGGGTGCTGCGCCTGCTTGGACGCTTCCGCGCCTGCTTGGACGCTTCCGCGCCTGCTTGGACGCTTTCGCGCCTGATTGGACTCTTCTGCGCCTTCTTGCATGGTTCCGCGCCTGCTTGGACGCTTCCGCGCCTGCTTGGACGCTTCCGCGCCTGCTTGGACGCTTCCGCGCCTGCTTGGACGCTTCCGCGCCTGCTTGGACGCTTCCACGCCTGCTTGGACGCTTCCGCGCCTGCTTGGACGCTTCCGCGCCTGCTTGGACTCTTCCGCGCCTGGTTGGACGCGTCTGCGCCTGCTTCGACTCTTCCGCGCCTGCTTGGTCTCTTCCGCGCCTGCTTGGACGCTTCCGCGCCTGCTTGGACGCTTCTGCGCATGTATGGATGCTTCCGCGCCTGCTTGGACGCGTCCGCGCCTGCTTGGACGCTTCCGCGACTGCTTGGACGCTTCCGCGCCTGCTTGCACGCTTTCGCGCCTGCTTGGACGCTTCCGCGCCTGCTTGGACGCTTCCACGCCTGCTTGGACGCTTCCGCGCCTGCTTGGACGCTTCCGCGCCTGCTTGGACTCTTCCGCGCCTGGTTGGACGCTTCTGCGCCTGCTTCGACTCTTCCGCGCCTGCTTGGACTCTTCCGCGCCTGCTTGGACGCTTCCGCGCCTGCTTGGACGCTTCCGCGACTGCTTGGACGCTTCCGCGCCTGCTTGCGCGCTTTCGCGCCTGCTTGGACGCTTTCGCGCCTGATTGGACTCTTCTGCGCCTCCTTGCATTTTTCCGCGCCTGCTTGGACGCTTCCACGCCTGCTTGCACGCTTCCGCGCCAGCTTGGACGCTACCGCGCCTGCTTGGACGCTTCCGCGCCTGCTTGCACAGTTCTGCGCCTGCTTGGACGCTTCCGGGTCTGCTTGGACGCTTCCGCGCCTGCTTGGACGCTTCCGCGCCTGCTTGGACGCGTCCGCGCCTGCTTGGACGCTTCCACGCCTGCTTGGACGCTTCCGCGCCTGCTTGGACGCTTCCGCGCCTGCTTGGACTCTTCCGCGCCTGGTTGGACGCTTCTGCGCCTGCTTCGACTCTTCCGCGCCTGCTTGGACTCTTCCGCGCCTGCTTGGACGCTTCCGCGCCTGCTTGGACGCTTCTGCGCATGTATGGATACTTCCGCGCCTGCTTGGACGCTTCCGCGCCTGCTTGGACGCTTCCGCGACTGCTTGGACGCTTCCGCGCCTGCTTGCACGCTTCCGCGCCTGCTTGGACGCTTTCGCGCCTGATTGGACTCTTCTGCGCCTTCTTGCATGCTTCCGCCCCTACTTGAACGTTCTCGCGCCTGCCTGGACGCTTCCGCGCCTTCTTGCATGCTTCCGCGCCTGCTTGCAGGGTGCTGCGCCTGCTTGGACGCTTCCGCGCCTGCTTGGACGCTTCCGCGCCTGCTTGGACGCTTTCGCGCCTGATTGGACTCTTCTGCGCCTTCTTGCATAGTTCCGCGCCTGCTTGGACGCTTCCGCGCCTGCTTGGACGCTTCCGCGCCTGCTTGGACGCTTCCGCGCCTGCTTGGACGCTTCCGCGCCTGCTTGGACGCTTCCACGCCTGCTTGGACGCTTCCGCGCCTGCTTGGACGCTTCCGCGCCTGCTTGGACTCTTCCGCGCCTGGTTGGACGCGTCTGCGCCTGCTTCGACTCTTCCGCGCCTGCTTGGTCTCTTCCGCGCCTGCTTGGACGCTTCCGCGCCTGCTTGGACGCTTCTGCGCATGTATGGATGCTTCCGCGCCTGCTTGGACGCTTCCGCGCCTGCTTGGACGCTTCCGCGACTGCTTGGACGCTTCCGCGCCTGCTTGCACGCTTTCGCGCCTGCTTGGACGCTTCCGCGCCTGCTTGGACGCTTCCACGCCTGCTTGGACGCTTCCGCGCCTGCTTGGACGCTTCCGCGCCTGCTTGGACTCTTCCGCGCCTGGTTGGACGCTTCTGCGCCTGCTTCGACTCTTCCGCGCCTGCTTGGACTCTTCCGCGCCTGCTAGGACGCTCCCGCGGCTGCTTGGTCGCTTCCGCGCCTGCTTGGACTCTTCCGCGCCTTCTTGCACGGTTCCGCGCCTGCTTGGACTCTTCTGCGCCTGCTTGGACTCTTCCGCGCATGCTTGGACGCTTCCGCGCCTGCTTGGACGCTTCCGCGCCTGCTTGGACGCTTCCGCGCCTATATGGATGCTTCCGCGCCTGCTTGGACGCTTCGGCGCCTGCTTGGACTCTTCTGCTCCTTCTTGCATGCTTCCGCGCCTACTTGGACGTTTCCGCGCCTGCTTGGACGCTTCCGCGCCTGCTTGGACGCTTTCGCGCCTATATGGAGGCTTCCGCGCCTGCTTGGACGCTTCCGCGCCTGCTTGGACGCTTCCGCGCCTGCTTGGACGCTTCCGCGCCTATATGGATGCTTCCGCGCCTGCTTGGACGCTTCCGCGCCTGCTTGGACGCTTCCGCGCCTGCTTGGACGCTACCGCGCCTGCTTGGACGCTTCCGCGACTGCTTGGACGCTTCCGCGCCTGCTTGGACGCTACCGCGCCTGCTTGGACGCTTCCGCGACTGCTTGGACGCTTCCGCGCCGGCTTGGACGCTTCCGCGCCTGCTTGGACGCTTCCGCGCCTGCTTGGACGCTTTCGCGCCTGATTGGACTCTTCTGCGCCTTCTTGCATGCTTCCGCGCCTGATTGGACGCTTCCGCGCCTGCTTGGACGCTTCCGCGCCTGCTTGGACGCTTCCGCGCCTGCTTGGACGCTTCCGCGCCTGCTTGGACGCTTCCACGCCTGCTTGGACGCTTCCGCGCCTGCTTGGACGCTTCCGCGCCTGCTTGGACTCTTCCGCGCCTGGTTGGACGCTTCTGCGCCTGCTTCGACTCTTCCGCGCCTGCTTGGACTCTTCCGCGCCTGCTTGGACGCTTCCGCGCCTGCTTGGACGCTTCTGCGCATGTATGGATGCTTCCGCGCCTGCTTGGACGCTTCCGCGCCTGCTTGGACGCTTCCACGCCTGCTTGGACGCTTCCGCGCCTGCTTGGACGCTTCCGCGCCTGCTTGGACGCTTCCGCGCCTGCTTGGACGCTTCCACGCCTGCTTGGACGCTTCCGCGCCTGCTTGGACGCTTCCGCGCCTGCTTGGACTCTTCCGCGCCTGGTTGGACGCTTCTGCGCCTGCTTCGACTCTTCCGCGCCTGCTTGGACTCTTCCGCGCCTGCTTGGACGCTTCCGCGCCTGCTTGGGCTCCTCTGCGCCTTCTTGCATGCTTCCGCGGCTGCTTGGACGTTTCCATGCCTGCCTGGACACTACCGCGCCTGCTTGGACGCTTCCCCGCCTGTTTGGACGCTACCGCGCCTGCTTGGACGCTTCCGCGCCTGCTTGGACGTTTCCGCGCCTGCTTGGACGCTTCCGCGCCTGCTTGGACGCTTCCGCGCCTGCTTGGACGCTTCCGCGCCTGCTTGGACGCTACCGCGCCTGCTTGGACGCTTCCGCGCCTGCTTGGACGCTACCGCGGCTGCTTGGACGCTTCCGCGCCTGCTTGGACGCTTCCGCGCCTGCTTGGACGTTTCCGCGCCTGCTTGGACTCTTCCACGCCTGCTTGGATGCTACCGCGCCTGCTTGGACGCTACCGAGCCTGCTTGAACGCTTTCGCGCCTGCTTGGACGTTTCCGCGCCTGCTTGGACTCTTCCACGCCTGCTTGGATGCTACCGCGCCTGCTTGGACGTTTCCGCGCCTGCTTGGACGCTACCGCGACTGCTTGGACGCTTCCGCGCCTGCTTGCATGCTTCCGCGCCTGCTTGGACGCTTCCGCGCCTGCTTGGACACTTCCACGCCTGCTTGGACGCTTCCGCGACTGCTTGGATGCTTCCGCGCCTGCTTGGACGCTTCTGCGTCTTCTTGCATGCTTCCGCGCCTGCTTGGACGTTTCCGCGCCTGCTTGGAAGCTACCGCGCCTGCTTGGACGCTTCCGCGACTGCTAGGACGCTTCCGCGCCTGCTTGGACTCTTCTGCGCCTTCTTGGACTCTTCTGCGCCTGCTTGGACGCTTCCGCGCCTGCGTGCATGCTTCCCCGCCTGCTTGGACGCTTCCGCGCCTGCTTGGACGCTTCCGCGACTGCTTGGACGCTACCGCGCCTGCTTGGACGCTGCCGCGACTGCTTGGACACTACCGCGACTGCTTGGACTCTTCTGCGTCTTCTTGCATGCTTCCGCGCATGCTTGCATGCTTCCCCGCCTGCTTGGACGTTTCCGCGCCCGCTTGGACGCTTCCGCGCATGCTTGAATGCTTCCCCGACTGCTTGGACTCTTCTGCGTCTTCTTGCATGCTTCCGCGCCTGCTTGGACGTTTCCGCGCCTGGTTGGACGCTTCCGCGCCTGCTTGCATGCTTCCCCGCCTGCTTGGACGCTTCCGCGGCTGCTAGGACGCTTCCGCGACTGCTTGGTCGGTTCCGCGCCTGCTTGGACTCTTCTGCGCCTTCTTGCATGCTTCCGCCCCTACTTGGACGTTCTCGCGCCTGCCTGGACGCTTCCGCGCCTTCTTGCATGCTTCCGCCCCTACTTGGACGTTCTCGCGCCTGCCTGGACGCTTCCGCGCCTTCTTGCATGCTTCCGCCCCTACTTGGACGTTCTCGCGCCTGCTTGGACTCTTCCGCGCCTGCTTGGACGCTTCCGCGCCTGTTTGGACGCTTCCGCGACTGCTTGGACGCTTCCGCGCCTGCTTGGATGCTTCCGCGCCTGCTTGGACGCTTCCGCGCCTGCTTGGACGCTTCCGCGACTGTTTGGACGCTACCGCGCCTGCTTGGACGCTTCCGCGCCTGCTTGGACGCTTCCGCGCCTGCTTGGACGCTTCCGCGCCTGCTTGGACGCTACCGCGCCTGCTTGGACGCTTCCGCGCCTGCTTTGACGCTACCGCGGCTGCTTGGACGCTTCCGCGCCTGCTTGGACGCTTCCGCGCCTGCTTGGACGTTTCCGCGCCTGCTTGGACTCTTCCACGCCTGCTTGGATGCTACCGCGCCTGCTTGGACGCTACCGAGCCTGCTTGAACGCTTCCGCGCCTGCTTGGACGCTTCCGCGCCTGCTTGGACGCTTCCGCGCCTGTTTGGACGCTACCGCGCCTGCTTGGACGCTTCCGCGCCTGCTTGGACGCTTCCGCGCCTGCTTGGACTCTTCTGCGCCTTCTTGCATGCTTCCGCGCCTACTTGGACGTTTCCGCGCCTGCTTGGACTCTTCCTCGCCTGCTTGGACGTTTCCGCGCCTGCTTGGACGCTACCGCGCCTGCTTGCACGGTTCCGCGCCTGTAAGGATGCTTCCGCGCCTTCTTGGACGCTTCCGCGCCTCCCTGTTCGCTGTCGCGCCTGCTTGGTCGCTTCCGCGGCTGCTTGGACGCTTCCGCGCCTGCTTGGACGCTTCCGCGCCTACTTGGACTCTTCCACGCCTGCTTGGACGTTTCCGCGCCTGCTTGAACGCTACCGCGCCTGCTTGCACGGTTCCGCGCCTGTAAGGATGCTTCCGCGACTGCTTGGACGCTACCGCGCCTGCTTGGACGCTGCCGCGACTGCTTGGACACTACCGCGCCTGCTTGGACTCTTCTGCGTCTTCTTGCATGCTTCCGCGCATGCTTGCATGCTTCCCCGCCTGCTTGGACGCTTCCGCGCCTGCTTGGACGCTTCCGCGCCTGCTTGGACGCTTCCGCGACTGCTTGGACGCTACCGCGCCTGCTTGGACGCTTCCGCGCCTGCTTGGACGCTACCGAGCCTGCTTGAACGCTTTCGCGCCTGCTTGGACGTTTCCGCGCCTGCTTGGACTCTTCCACGCCTGCTTGGATGCTACCGCGCCTGCTTGGACGCTTCCGCGCCTGCTTGGACGTTTCCGCGCCTGCTTGGACGCTACCGCGCCTGCTTGGACGGTTCCGCGCCTGCTTGGACGCTTCCGCGACTGCTTGGACGCTTCAGCGCCTGCTTGGACTCTTCTGCGTCTTCTTGCATGCATCCGCGCCTGCTTGGACGTTTCCGCGCTTGCTTGGACGTTACAGCGCCTGGTTGGACGCTACCGCGCCTGCTTGGACGCTTCCGCGCCTGCTTGGACTCTTCTGCGCCTTCTTGCATGCTTCCGCGGCTGCTTGGACGTTTCCATGCCTGCCTGGACACTACCGCGCCTGCTTGGACGCTTCCGCGACTGCTTGGACGCTACCGCGCCTGCTTGGACTCTTCTGCGCCTTCTTGCATGCTTCCGCGGCTGCTTGGACGTTTCCATGCCTGCCTGGACACTACCGCGCCTGCTTGGACGTTTCCGCGCCTGCTTGGACGATTCCCCGCCTGCTTGCACGGTTCAAAGCCAGCTTGGACGCTTTCACGCCTGCTTGCACGCTTCCGCGCCTGCTTGGACGCTTCCGAGCCTGCTTGGACGCTTCAGCGACTGCTTGGACGCTTCCGCGCCTGCTTGGACTCTTCTGCGCCTTCTTGCATGCTTCCGCGCCTACTTGGACGTTTCCGCGCCTGCTTGGACTCTTCCGCGCCTGCTTGGACGCTTCCGCGACTGCTTGGATGCTTCCGCGCCTGCTTGGACGCTACCGCGCCAGCTTGGACGCTTCAACGTCTGCTTGGACGCTTCCGCGCCTGCTTGGACTCTTCTGCGCCTTCTTGCATGCTTCCGCGCCTACTTGGACGTTTCCGCGCCTGTTTGGACGCTTTCGCGCCTGCTTGGACGCTTCCGCGCTTGCTTGGACGCTTCCGCGCCTGCTCGCACGGTACCGCGCCTGCTTGGACGCTTCCGCGCCTACCTGTTCGCTTTCGCGCCTGCTTGGTCGCTTCCGCGGCTGCTTGGACGCTTCCGCGCCTGCTTGGACGTTTCCGCGCCTGCTTGGACGCTTCCGCGCCTGCTTGGACGCTTCCGCGCCTGCTTGGACTCTTCTGCGCCTTCTTGCATGCTTCCGCGCCTACTTGGACGTTTCCGCGCCTGCTTGGACTCTTCCTCGCCTGCTTGGACGTTTCCGCGCCTGCTTGGACGCTACCGCGCCTGCTTGCACGGTTCCGCGCCTGTAAGGATGCTTCCGCGCCTGCTTGGACGCTTCCGCGCCTCCCTGTTCGCTGTCGCGCCTGCTTGGTCGCTTCCGCGGCTGCTTGGACGCTTCCGCGCCTGCTTGGACGCTTCCGCGCCTACTTGGACTCTTCCACGCCTGCTTGGACGTTTCCGCGCCTGCTTGAACGCTACCGCGCCTGCTTGCACGGTTCCGCGCCTGTAAGGATGCTTCCGCGCCTGCTTGGACGCTTCCGCGCCTGCTTGGACGCTTCCGCGCCTGCTTGGACGCTTCCGCGCCTGCTTGCACGGTTCCGCGCCTGCTTGGTCGCTTCCGCGGCTGCTTGGGGGATCCCGCGCCTGCTTGGACGCTACCGCGCCTGCTTGGACGCTTCCGCGACTGCTTGAACGCTTCCGCGCCTGCTTGGATGCTTCCGCGCCTGCTTGGACGCTTCCGCGCCTGCTTGGACGCTTCCGCGCCTGTTTGGACGCTTCCGCGACTGCTTGGACGCTTCCGCGCCTGCTTGGATGCTTCCGCGCCTGCTTGGACGCTTCCGCGCCTGCTTGGACGCTTCCGCGCCTGTTTGGACGCTACCGCGCCTGCTTGGACGCTTCCGCGCCTGCCTGGACGCTTCCGCGCCTGCTTGGACTCTTCTGCGCCTTCTTGCATGCTTCCGCGCCTACTTGGACGTTTCCGCGCCTGCTTGGACTCTTCCTCGCCTGCTTGGACGTTTCCGCGCCTGCTTGGACGCTACCGCGCCTGCTTGCACGGTTCCGCGCCTGTAAGGATGCTTCCGCGCCTTCTTGGACGCTTCCGCGCCTCCCTGTTCGCTGTCGCGCCTGCTTGGTCGCTTCCGCGGCTGCTTGGACGCTTCCGCGCCTGCTTGGACGCTTCCGCGCCTACTTGGACTCTTCCACGCCTGCTTGGACGTTTCCGCGCCTGCTTGAACGCTACCGCGCCTGCTTGCACGGTTCCGCGCCTGTAAGGATGCTTCCGCGCCTGCTTGGACGCTTCCGCGCCTGCTTGGACGCTTCCGCGCCTGCTTGGACGCTTCCGCGCCTGCTTGCACGGTTCCGCGCCTGCTTGGTCGCTTCCGCGGCTGCTTGGGGGATCCCGCGCCTGCTTGGACGCTACCGCGCCTGCTTGGACGCTTCCGCGACTGCTTGAACGCTTCCGCGCCTGCTTGGATGCTTCCGCGCCTGCTTGGACGCTTCCGCGCCTGCTTGGACGCTTCCGCGCCTGTTTGGACGCTTCCGCGACTGCTTGGACGCTTCCGCGCCTGCTTGGATGCTTCCGCGCCTGCTTGGACGCTTCCGCGCCTGCTTGGACGCTTCCGCGCCTGTTTGGACGCTACCGCGCCTGCTTGGACGCTTCCGCGCCTGCTTGGACGCTTCCGCGCCTGCTTGGACGCTTCCGCGCCTGCTTGGACGCTTCCGCGACTGCTTGGATGCTTCCGCGCCTGCTTGGACGTTTCCGCGCCTGCTTGGACGCTTCCGCGCCTGCTTGGACGCTTCCGCGCCTGCTTGGACTCTACTGCGCCTTCTTGCATGCTTCCGCGCCTACTTGGACGTTTCCGCGCCTGCTTGGACTCTTCCTCGCCTGCTTGGACGTTTCCGCGCCTGCTTGGACGCTACCGCGGCTGCTTGCACGGTTCCGCGCCTGTAAGGATGCTTCCGCGCCTGCTTGGACGCTTCCGCGCCTCCCTGTTCGCTGTCGCGCCTGCTTGGTCGCTTCCGCGGCTGCTTGGACGCTTCCGCGCCTGCTTGGACGCTTCCGCGCCTACTTGGACTCTTCCACGCCTGCTTGGACGTTTCCGCGCCTGCTTGAACGCTACCGCGCCTGCTTGCACGGTTCCGCGCCTGTAAGGATGCTTCCGCGCCTGCTTGGACGCTTCCGCGCCTGCTTGGACGCTTCCGCGCCTGCTTGGACGCTTCCGCGCCTGCTTGCACGGTTCGGCGCCTGCTTGGTCGCTTCCGCGGCTGCTTGGGGGATCCCGCGCCTGCTTGGACGCTACCGCGCCTGCTTGGACGCTTCCGCGACTGCTTGAACGCTTCCGCGCCTGCTTGGATGCTTCCGCGCCTGCTTGGACGCTTCCGCGCCTGCTTGGACGCTTCCGCGCCTGTTTGGACGCTTCCGCGACTGCTTGGACGCTTCCGCGCCTGCTTGGAGGCTTCCGCGCCTGCTTGGACGCTTCCGCGCCTGCTTGGACGCTTCCGCGCCTGTTTGGACGCTACCGCGCCTGCTTGGACGCTTCCGCGCCTGCTTGGACGCTTCCGCGCCTGCTTGGACTCTTCTGCGCCTTCTTGCATGCTTCCGCGCCTACTTGGACGTTTCCGCGCCTGCTTGGACTCTTCCTCGCCTGCTTGGACGTTTCCGCGCCTGCTTGGACGCTACCGCGCCTGCTTGCACGGTTCCGCGCCTGTAAGGATGCTTCCGCGCCTGCTTGGACGCTTCCGCGCCTCCCTGTTCGCTGTCGCGCCTGCTTGGTCGCTTCCGCGGCTGCTTGGACGCTTCCGCGCCTGCTTGGACGCTTCCGCGCCTACTTGGACTCTTCCACGCCTGCTTGGACGTTTCCGCGCCTGCTTGGATGCTTCCGCGCCTGCTTGCATGCTTCCCCTCCTGCTTGGACGCTTCCGCGCCTGCTTGGACTCTTCTGCGTCTTCTTGCATGCTTCCGCGCATGCTTGGACGTTTCCGCGCCTACTTGGACGCTTCCGCGCCTGCTTGGACGCTTCCGCGCCTGCTTGGACGCTACCGCGCCTGCTTGGACGCTTCCGCGCCTGCTTGGACGCTACCGCGGCTTCTTGGACGCTTCCGCGCCTGCTTGGACGCTTCCGCGCCTGCTTGGACGTTTCCGCGCCTGCTTGGACTCTTCCACGCCTGCTTGGATGCTACCGCGCCTGCTTGGACGCTACCGAGCCTGCTTGAACGCTTTCGCGCCTGCTTGGACGTTTCCGCGCCTGCTTGGACTCTTCCACGCCTGCTTGGATGCTACCGCGCCTGCTTGGATGCTACCGCGCCTGCTTGGACGCTTCCGCGCCTGCTTGGACGTTTCCGCGCCTGCTTGGACGCTACCGCGCCTGCTTGGACGGTTCCGCGCCTGCTTGGACGCTTCCGCGACTGCTTGGACGCTTCCGCGCCTGCTTGGACTCTTCTGCGTCTTCTTGCATGCATCCGCGCCTGCTTGGACGTTTCCGCGCTTGCTTGGACGTTACCGCACCTGGTTGGACGCTACCGCGCCTGCTTGGACGCTTCCGCGCCTGCTTGGACTCTTCTGCGCCTTCTTGCATGCTTCCGCGGCTGCTTGGACGTTTCCATGCCTGCCTGGACACTACCGCGCCTGCTTGGACGCTTCCGCGACTGCTTGGACGCTACCGCGCCTGCTTGGACGCTTCCGCGACTGCTTGGACGCTTCCGCGCCTGCTTGGACTCTTCTGCGTCTTCTTGCATGCTTCCGCGCCTACTTGGACGTTTCCGCGCCTGCTTGGACGCTTCCGCGCCTGCTTGGACGCTTCCGCGCCTGCTTGGACTCTTCTGCGCCTTCTTGCATGCTTCCGCGGCTGCTTGGACGTTTCCATGCCTGCCTGGACACTACCGCGCCTGCTTGGACGTTTCCGCGCCTGCTTGGACGATTCCCCGCCTGCTTGCACGGTTCAAAGCCAGCTTGGACGCTTTCACGCCTGCTTGCACGCTTCCGCGCCTGCTTGGACGCTTCCGAGCCTGCTTGGACGCTTCAGCGACTGCTTGGACGCTTCCGCGCCTGCTTGGACTCTTCTGCGCCTTCTTGCATGCTTCCGCGCCTACTTGGACGTTTCCGCGCCTGCTTGGACGCTTCCGCGCCTGCTTGGACGCTTCCGCGACTGCTTGGATGCTTCCGCGCCTGCTTGGACGCTACCGCGCCAGCTTGGACGCTTCAACGTCTGCTTGGACGCTTCCGCGCCTGCTTGGACTCTTCTGCGCCTTCTTGCATGCTTCCGCGCCTACTTGGACGTTTCCGCGCCTGCTTGGACGCTTTCGCGCCTGCTTGGACGCTTCCGCGCTTGCTTGGACGCTTCCGCGCCTGCTCGCACGGTACCGCGCCTGCTTGGACGCTTCCGCGCCTACCTGTTCGCTTTCGCGCCTGCTTGGTCGCTTCCGCGGCTGCTTGGACGCTTCCGCGCCTGCTTGGACTCTTCTGCGCCTTCTTGCATGCTTCCGCGCCTACTTGGACGTTTCCGCGCCTGCTTGGACTCTTCCTCGCCTGCTTGGACGTTTCCGCGCCTGCTTGGACGCTACCGCGCCTGCTTGCACGGTTCCGCGCCTGTAAGGATGCTTCCGCGCCTGCTTGGACGCTTCCGCGCCTCCCTGTTCGCTGTCGCGCCTGCTTGGTCGCTTCCGCGGCTGCTTGGACGCTTCCGCGCCTGCTTGGACGCTTCCGCGCCTACTTGGACTCTTCCACGCCTGCTTGGACGTTTCCGCGCCTGCTTGAACGCTACCGCGCCTGCTTGCACGGTTCCGCGCCTGTAAGGATGCTTCCGCGCCTGCTTGGACGCTTCCGCGCCTGCTTGGACGCTTCCGCGCCTGCTTGGACGCTTCCGCGCCTGCTTGCACGGTTCCGCGCCTGCTTGGTCGCTTCCGCGGCTGCTTGGGGGATCCCGCGCCTGCTTGGACGCTACCGCGCCTGCTTGGACGCTTCCGCGACTGCTTGAACGCTTCCGCGCCTGCTTGGATGCTTCCGCGCCTGCTTGGACGCTTCCGCGCCTGCTTGGACGCTTCCGCGCCTGTTTGGACGCTTCCGCGACTGCTTGGACGCTTCCGCGCCTGCTTGGATGCTTCCGCGCCTGCTTGGACGCTTCCGCGCCTGCTTGGACGCTTCCGCGCCTGTTTGGACGCTACCGCGCCTGCTTGGACGCTTCCGCGCCTGCTTGGACGCTTCCGCGCCTGCTTGGACTCTTCTGCGCCTTCTTGCATGCTTCCGCGCCAACTTGGACGTTTCCGCGCCTGCTTGGACTCTTCCTCGCCTGCTTGGACGTTTCCGCGCCTGCTTGGACGCTACCGCGCCTGCTTGCACGGTTCCGCGCCTGTAAGGATGCTTCCGCGCCTTCTTGGACGCTTCCGCGCCTCCCTGTTCGCTGTCGCGCCTGCTTGGTCGCTTCCGCGGCTGCTTGGACGCTTCCGCGCCTGCTTGGACGCTTCCGCGCCTACTTGGACTCTTCCACGCCTGCTTGGACGTTTCCGCGCCTGCTTGGACGCTTCCGCGCCTGCTTGGACGCTTCCGCGCCTGCTTGGACTCTTCTGCGCCTTCTTGCATGCTTCCGCGCCAACTTGGACGTTTCCGCGCCTGCTTGGACTCTTCCTCGCCTGCTTGGACGTTTCCGCGCCTGCTTGGACGCTACCGCGCCTGCTTGCACGGTTCCGCGCCTGTAAGGATGCTTCCGCGCCTTCTTGGACGCTTCCGCGCCTCCCTGTTCGCTGTCGCGCCTGCTTGGTCGCTTCCGCGGCTGCTTGGACGCTTCCGCGCCTGCTTGGACGCTTCCGCGCCTACTTGGACTCTTCCACGCCTGCTTGGACGTTTCCGCGCCTGCTTGAACGCTACCGCGCCTGCTTGCACGGTTCCGCGCCTGTAAGGATGCTTCCGCGCCTGCTTGGACGCTTCCGCGCCTGCTTGGACGCTTCCGCGCCTGCTTGGACGCTTCCGCGCCTGCTTGCACGGTTCCGCGCCTGCTTGGTCGCTTCCGCGGCTGCTTGGGGGATCCTGCGCCTGCTTGGACGCTACCGCGCCTGCTTGGACGCTTCCGCGACTGCTTGAACGCTTCCGCGCCTGCTTGGATGCTTCCGCGCCTGCTTGGACGCTTCCGCGCCTGCTTGGACGCTTCCGCGCCTGTTTGGACGCTTCCGCGACTGCTTGGACGCTTCCGCGCCTGCTTGGATGCTTCCGCGCCTGCTTGGACGCTTCCGCGCCTGCTTGGACGCTTCCGCGCCTGTTTGGACGCTACCGCGCCTGCTTGGACGCTTCCGCGACTGCTTGAACGCTTCCGCGCCTGCTTGGATGCTTCCGCGCCTGCTTGGACGCTTCCGCGCCTGCTTGGACGCTTCCGCGCCTGTTTGGACGCTTCCGCGACTGCTTGGACGCTTCCGCGCCTGCTTGGATGCTTCCGCGCCTGCTTGGACGCTTCCGCGCCTGCTTGGACGCTTCCGCGCCTGTTTGGACGCTACCGCGCCTGCTTGGACGCTTCCGCGCCTGCTTGGACGCTTCCGCGCCTGCTTGGACTCTTCTGCGCCTTCTTGCATGCTTCCGCGCCTACTTGGACGTTTCCGCGCCTGCTTGGACTCTTCCTCGCCTGCTTGGACGTTTCCGCGCCTGCTTGGACGCTACCGCGCCTGCTTGCACGGTTCCGCGCCTGTAAGGATGCTTCCGCGCCTGCTTGGACGCTTCCGCGCCTCCCTGTTCGCTGTCGCGCCTGCTTGGTCGCTTCCGCGGCTGCTTGGACGCTTCCGCGCCTGCTTGGACGCTTCCGCGCCTACTTGGACTCTTCCACGCCTGCTTGGACGTTTCCGCGCCTGCTTGAACGCTACCGCGCCTGCTTGCACGGTTCCGCGCCTGTAAGGATGCTTCCGCGCCTGCTTGGACGCTTCCGCGCCTGCGTGCACGGTTCCGCGCCTGCTTGGTCGCTTCCGCGGCTGCTTGGGGGATCCCGCGCCTGCTTGGACGCTACCGCGCCTGCTTGGACGCTTCCGCGACTGCTTGAACGCTTCCGCGCCTGCTTGGATGCTTCCGCGCCTGCTTGGACGCTTCCGCGCCTGCTTGGACTCTTCCACGCCTGCTTGGACGCTTCCGCGCCTGCTTGGACTCTTCCACGCCTGCTTGGACGCTTCCGCGACTGCTTGGATGCTTCCGCGCCTGCTTGGACGCTTCTGCGTCTTCTTGCATGCTTCCGCGCCTGCTTGGACGTTTCCGCGCCTGCTTGGAAGCTACCGCGCCTGCTTGGACGCTTCCGCGACTGCTAGGACGCTTCCACGCCTGCTTGGACTCTTCTGCGCCTTCTTGGACTCTTCTGCGCCTGCTTGGACGCTTCCGCGCCTGCGTGCATGCTTCCCCGCCTGCTTGGACGCTTCCGCGCCTGCTTGGACGCTTCCGCGACTGCTTGGACGCTACCGCGCCTGCTTGGACGCTGCCGCGACTGCTTGGACACTACCGCGACTGCTTGGACTCTTCTGCGTCTTCTTGCATGCTTCCGCGCATGCTTGCATGCTTCCCCGCCTGCTTGGACGCTTCCGCGCCTGCTTGGACGCTTCCGCGCCTGCTTGCATGCTTCCCCGCCTGCTTGGACGCTTCCGCGCCTGCTTGGATTCTTCTGCGTCTTCTTGCATGCTTCCGCGCCTGCTTGGACGTTTCCGCGCCCGCTTGGACGCTTCCGCGCATGCTTGAATGCTTCCCCGACTGCTTGGACTCTTCTGCGTCTTCTTGCATGCTTCCGCGCCTGCTTGGACGTTTCCGCGCCTGGTTGGAAGCTTCCGCGCCTGCTTGCATGCTTCCCCGCCTGCTTGGACGCTTCCGCGGCTGCTAGGACGCTTCCGCGACTGCTTGGTCGGTTCCGCGCCTGCTTGGACTCTTCTGCGCCTTCTTGCATGCTTCCGCCCCTACTTGGACGTTCTCGCGCCTGCCTGGACGCTTCCGCGCCTTCTTGCATGCTTCCGCCCCTACTTGGACGTTCTCGCGCCTCCTGGACGCTTCCGCGCCTTCTTGCATGCTTCCGCCCCTACTTGGACGTTCTCGCGCCTGCCTGGACGCTTCCGCGCCTTCTTGCATGCTTCCGCCCCTACTTGGACGTTCTCGCGCCTGCCTGGACGCTTCCGCGCCTTCTTGCATGCTTCCGCCCCTACTTGGACGTTCTCGCGCCTGCTTGGACTCTTCCGCGCCTGCTTGGACGCTTCCGCGCCTGTTTGGACGTTTCCGCGCCTGCTGGGACTCTTCCACGCCTGCTTGGATGCTACCGCGCCTGCTTGGACGCTACCGAGCCTGCTTGAACGCTTTCGCGCCTGCTTGGACGTTTCCGCGCCTGCTTGGACTCTTCCACGCCTGCTTGGATGCTACCGCGCCTGCTTGGACGCTTCCGCGCCTGCTTGGACGTTTCCGCGCCTGCTTGGACGCTACCGCGCCTGCTTGGACGCTTCCGCGACTGCTAGGACGCTTCCGCGCCTGCTTGGACTCTTCTGCGCCTTCTTGGACTCTTCTGCGCCTGCTTGGACGCTTCCGCGCCTGCGTGCATGCTTCCCCGCCTGCTTGGACGCTTCCGCGCCTGCTTGGACGCTTCCGCGACTGCTTGGACGCTACCGCGCCTGCTTGGACGCTGCCGCGACTGCTTGGACACTACCGCGCCTGCTTGGACTCTTCTGCGTCTTCTTGCATGCTTCCGCGCATGCTTGCATGCTTCCCCGCCTGCTTGGACGCTTCCGCGCCTGCTTGCACGCTTCCGCGCCTGCTTGGACGCTTCCGCGACTGCTTGGACGCTACCGCGCCTGCTTGGACGCTTCCGCCCCTACTTGGACGTTCTCGCGCCTCCTGGACGCTTCCGCGCCTTCTTGCATGCTTCCGCCCCTACTTGGACGTTCTCGCGCCTGCCTGGACGCTTCCGCGCCTTCTTGCATGCTTCCGCCCCTACTTGGACGTTCTCGCGCCTGCCTGGACGCTTCCGCGCCTTCTTGCATGCTTCCGCCCCTACTTGGACGTTCTCGCGCCTGCTTGGACTCTTCCGCGCCTGCTTGGACGCTTCCGCGCCTGTTTGGACGTTTCCGCGCCTGCTGGGACTCTTCCACGCCTGCTTGGATGCTACCGCGCCTGCTTGGACGCTACCGAGCCTGCTTGAACGCTTTCGCGCCTGCTTGGACGTTTCCGCGCCTGCTTGGACTCTTCCACGCCTGCTTGGATGCTACCGCGCCTGCTTGGACGCTTCCGCGCCTGCTTGGACGTTTCCGCGCCTGCTTGGACGCTACCGCGCCTGCTTGGACGCTTCCGCGACTGCTAGGACGCTTCCGCGCCTGCTTGGACTCTTCTGCGCCTTCTTGGACTCTTCTGCGCCTGCTTGGACGCTTCCGCGCCTGCGTGCATGCTTCCCCGCCTGCTTGGACGCTTCCGCGCCTGCTTGGACGCTTCCGCGACTGCTTGGACGCTACCGCGCCTGCTTGGACGCTGCCGCGACTGCTTGGACACTACCGCGCCTGCTTGGACTCTTCTGCGTCTTCTTGCATGCTTCCGCGCATGCTTGCATGCTTCCCCGCCTGCTTGGACGCTTCCGCGCCTGCTTGCACGCTTCCGCGCCTGCTTGGACGCTTCCGCGACTGCTTGGACGCTACCGCGCCTGCTTGGACGCTTCCGCGACTGCTTGGACGCTACCGCGCCTGCGTGGACGCTTCCGCGACTGCTTGGACGCTTCCGCGCCTGCTTGGACTCTTCTGCGTCTTCTTGCATGCTTCCGCGCCTGCTTGGACGCTTCCGCGCCTGCTTGGACGCTCCCACGCCTGCTTGGACGCTTCCGCGCCTGCTTGGACGCTTCCGCGCCTGCTTGGACGCTTCCGCGACTACTTGGACGCTTCCGCGACTGCTTGGACGCTTCCTCGCCTGCTTGGACGATTCCGCGCCTGCTTGGACGCTTCCGCGACTGCTTGGACGCTTCGGCGCCTGGTTGGACGCTACCGCGCCTGCTTGGATGTTTCCGCGACTGCTTGGACACTACCGCGCCTGCTTGGACGCTACCGCGCCTGCTTGGACGCTTCCGCGACTGCTTGGACGCTTCCGCGCCTGGTTGGACCCTTCTGCGTCTTCTTGCATGCTTCCGCGCCTGCTTGGATGTTTCCGCGCCTGCTTGGACGCTACCGCGCCTGCTTGGACGCTACCGCGCCTGCTTGGACTCTTCTACGCCTTTTTGCATGCTTCCGCGCCTGCTTGGACGATTCCGCGACTGCTTGAACGCTTCCGCGCCTGCTTGGACTCTTCCGCGCATGCTTGGACGTTTCCGCGCCTGCTTGGACACTTTCACGCATGCTTGGACGTTTCCGCGCCTGCTTGGACGCTACCGCGCCTGCTTGGACGCTTCCGCGAGTGCTTGGACGCTTCCGCGCCTGCTTGGATGCTTCCGCGCCTGGTTGGACGCTACCGCGCCTGCTTGGACGCTTCCGCGACTGCTTGGACGCTACCGCGCCTGCGTGGACGCTTCCGCGACTGCTTGGACGCTTCCGCGCCTCCTTGGACTCTTCTGCGTCTTCTTGCATGCTTCCGCGCCTGCTTGGACGCTTCCGCGCCTGCTTGGACGCTCCCACGCCTGCTTGGACGCTTCCGCGCCTGCTTGGACGCTTCCGCGCCTGCTTGGACGCTTCCGCGACTACTTGGACGCTTCCGCGAATGCTTGGACGCTTCCGCGCCTGCTTGGACGATTCCGCGCCTGCTTGGACGTTTCCGCGCCTGCTTGGACGCTACCGCGCCTGCTTGGACGCTTCCGCGCCTGCTTGGACGCTTCCGCGCCTGCTTGGATGCTTCCGCGCCTGGTTGGACGCTACCGCGCCTGCTTGGACGCTTCCGCGACTGCTTGGACGCTACCGCGCCTGCTTGGACGCTTCCGCGACTGCTTGGACGCTACCGCGCCTGCGTGGACGCTTCCGCGACTGCTTGGACGCTTCCGCGCCTGCTTGGACTCTTCTGCGTCTTCTTGCATGCTTCCGCGACTGCTTGGACGCTTCCGCGCCTGCTTGGACGATTCCGCGCCTGCTTGGACGCTTCCGCGACTGCTTGGACGCTTCGGCGCCTGGTTGGACGCTACCGCGCCTGCTTGGATGTTTCCGCGACTGCTTGGACACTACCGCGCCTGCTTGGACGCTACCGCGCCTGCTTGGACGCTTCCGCGACTGCTTGGACGCTTCCGCGCCTGGTTGGACCCTTCTGCGTCTTCTTGCATGCTTCCGCGCCTGCTTGGATGTTTCCGCGCCTGCTTGGACGCTACCGCGCCTGCTTGGACGCTCCCACGCCTGCTTGGACGCTTCCGCGCCTGCTTGGACGCTTCCGCGCCTGCTTGGACGCTTCCGCGACTACTTGGACGCTTCCGCGACTGCTTGGACGCTTCCGCGCCTGCTTGGACGATTCCGCGCCTGCTTGGACGTTTCCGCGCCTGCTTGGACGCTACCGCGCCTGCTTGAACGCTTCCGCGACTGCTTGGACGCTTCCGCGCCTGCTTGGACTCTTCTGCGCCTGCTTGGATGCTTCCGCGCCTGCTTGCATGCTTCCCCTCCTGCTTGGACGCTTCCGCGCCTGCTTGGACTCTTCTGCGTCTTCTTGCATGCTTCCGCGCATGCTTGGACGTTTCCGCGCCTACTTGGACTCTTCCACGCCTGCTTGGATGCTACCGCGCCTGCTTGGACGCTACCGAGCCTGCTTGAACGCTTTCGCGCCTGCTTGGACGTTTCCGCGCCTGCTTGGACTCTTCCACGCCTGCTTGGATGCTACCGCGCCTGCTTGGACGCTTCCGCGCCTGCTTGGACGTTTCCGCGCCTGCTTGGACGCTACCGCGCCTGCTTGGACGCTTCCGCGACTGCTAGGACGCTTCCGCGCCTGCTTGGACTCTTCTGCGCCTTCTTGGACTCTTCTGCGCCTGCTTGGACGCTTCCGCGCCTGCGTGCATGCTTCCCCGCCTGCTTGGACGCTTCCGCGCCTGCTTGGACGCTTCCGCGACTACTTGGACGCTTCCGCGACTGCTTGGACGCTTCCGCGCCTGCTTGGACGATTCCGCGCCTGCTTGGACGCTTCCGCGACTGCTTGGACGCTTCGGCGCCTGGTTGGACGCTACCGCGCCTGCTTGGATGTTTCCGCGACTGCTTGGACACTACCGCGCCTGCTTGGACGCTACCGCGCCTGCTTGGACGCTTCCGCGACTGCTTGGACGCTTCCGCGCCTGGTTGGACCCTTCTGCGGCTTCTTGCATGCTTCCGCGCCTGCTTGGATGTTTCCGCGCCTGCTTGGACGCTACCGCGCCTGCTTGGACGCTACCGCGCCTGCTTGGACGTTACCGCGCCTGCTTGGACTCTTCTACGCCTTTTTGCATGCTTCCGCGCCTGCTTGGACGATTCCGCGACTGCTTGAACGCTTCCGCGCCTGCTTGGACTCTTCCGCGCATGCTTGGACGTTTCCGCGCCTGCTTGGACGCTTCCGCGACTGCTTGGACGCTACCGCGCCTGCTTGGACGCTCCCACGCCTGCTTGGACGCTTCCGCGCCTGCTTGGACGCTTCCGCGACTACTTGGACGCTTCCGCGAATGCTTGGACGCTTCCGCGCCTGCTTGGACGATTCCGCGCCTGCTTGGACGTTTCCGCGCCTGCTTGGACGCTACCGCGCCTGCTTGGACGCTTCCGCGCCTGCTTGGACGCTTCCGCGCCTGCTTGGATGCTTCCGCGACTGCTTGGACGCTTCCGCGACTACTTGGACGATTCCGCGCCTGCTTGGACGCTTCCGCGACTGCTTGGACGCTTCGGCGCCTGGTTGGACGCTACCGCGCCTGCTTGGATGTTTCCGCGACTACTTGGACACTACCGCGCCTGCTTGGACGCTACCGCGCCTGCTTGGACGCTTCCGCGACTGCTTGGACGCTTCCGCGCCTGGTTGGACCCTTCTGCGTCTTCTTGCATGCTTCCGCGCCTGCTTGGATGTTTCCGCGCCTGCTTGGACGCTACCGCGCCTGCTTGGACGCTACCGCGCCTGCTTGGACGTTACCGCGCCTGCTTGGACTCTTCTACGCCTTTTTGCATGCTTCCGCGCCTGCTTGGACGCTTCCGCGCCTGCTTGGACGATTCCGCGCCTGCTTGGACGTTTCCGCGCCTGCTTGGACGCTACCGCGCCTGCTTGGACGCTTCCGCGCCTGCTTGGACGCTTCCGCGCCTGCTTGGATGCTTCCGCGCCTGGTTGGACGCTACCGCGCCTGCTTGGACGCTTCCGCGACTGCTTGGACGCTACCGCGCCTGCTTGGACGCTTCCGCGACTGCTTGGACGCTACCGCGCCTGCGTGGACGCTTCCGCGACTGCTTGGACGCTTCCGCGCCTGCTTGGACTCTTCTGCGTCTTCTTGCATGCTTCCGCGCCTGCTTGGACGCTTCCGCGCCTGCTTGGACGCTCCCACGCCTGCTTGGACGCTTCCGCGCCTGCTTGGACGCTTCCGCGCCTGCTTGGACGCTTCCGCGACTACTTGGACGCTTCCGCGACTGCTTGGACGCTTCCGCGCCTGCTTGGACGATTCCGCGCCTGCTTGGACGTTTCCGCGCCTGCTTGGACGCTACCGCGCCTGCTTGAACGCTTCCGCGACTGCTTGGACGCTTCCGCGCCTGCTTGGACTCTTCTGCGCCTGCTTGGATGCTTCCGCGCCTGCTTGCATGCTTCCCCTCCTGCTTGGACGCTTCCGCACCTGCTTGGACTCTTCTGCGTCTTCTTGCATGCTTCCGCGCATGCTTGGACGTTTCCGCGCCTACTTGGACGCTTCCGCGCCTGCTTGGACGCTTCCGCGCCTGCTTGGACGCTACCGCGCCTGCTTGGACGCTTCCGCGCCTGCTTGGACGCTACCGCGGCTGCTTGGACGCTTCCGCGCCTGCTTGGACGCTTCCGCGCCTGCTTGGACGTTTCCGCGCCTGCTTGGACTCTTCCACGCCTGCTTGGATGCTACCGCGCCTGCTTGGACGCTACCGAGCCTGCTTGAACGCTTTCGCGCCTGCTTGGACGTTTCCGCGCCTGCTTGGACTCTTCCACGCCTGCTTGGATGCTACCGCGCCTGCTTGGACGTTTCCGCGCCTGCTTGGACGCTACCGCGACTGCTTGGACGCTTCCGCGCCTGCTTGCATGCTTCCGCGCCTGCTTGGACGCTTCTGCGTCTTCTTGCATGCTTCCGCGCATGCTTGGACGTTTCCGCGCCTACTTGGACGCTTCCGCGCCTGCTTGGACGCTTCCGCGCCTGCTTGGACGCTACCGCGCCTGCTTGGACGCTTCCGCGCCTGCTTGGACGCTACCGCGGCTGCTTGGACGCTTCCGCGCCTGCTTGGACGCTTCCGCGCCTGCTTGGACGTTTCCGCGCCTGCTTGGACTCTTCCACGCCTGCTTGGATGCTACCGCGCCTGCTTGGATGCTTCCGCGCCTGCTTGCATGCTTCCCCTCCTGCTTGGACGCTTCCGCGCCTGCTTGGACTCTTCTGCGTCTTCTTGCATGCTTCCGCGCCTGCTTGGACGCTCCCACGCCTGCTTGGACGCTTCCGCGCCTGCTTGGACGCTTCCGCGACTACTTGGACGCTTCCGCGCCTGCTTGCATGCTTCCGCGCCTGCTTGGACGCTTCCGCGCCTGCTTGGACTCTTCCACGCCTGCTTGGACGCTACCGCGCCTGCTTGGACGCTTCCGCGACTGCTTGGACGCTACCGCGCCTGCTTGGACGCTCCCACGCCTGCTTGGACGCTTCCGCGCCTGCTTGGACGCTTCCGCGCCTGCTTGGACGCTTCCGCGACTACTTGGACGCTTCCGCGAATGCTTGGACGCTTCCGCGCCTGCTTGGACGATTCCGCGCCTGCTTGGACGTTTCCGCGCCTGCTTGGACGCTACCGCGCCTGCTTGGACGCTTCCGCGCCTGCTTGGACGCTTCCGCGCCTGCTTGGATGCTTCCGCGCCTGCTTGGACGTTTCCGCGCCTGCTTGGACGCTACCGCGACTGCTTGGACGCTTCCGCGCCTGCTTGCATGCTTCCGCGCCTGCTTGGACGCTTCCGCGCCTGCTTGGACTCTTCCACGCCTGCTTGGACGCTTCCGCGACTGCTTGGATGCTTCCGCGCCTGCTTGGACGCTTCTGCGTCTTCTTGCATGCTTCCGCGCCTGCTTGGACGTTTCCGCGCCTGCTTGGACGCTTCCGCGACTGCTTGGACGCTACCGCGCCTGCTTGGACGCTCCCACGCCTGCTTGGACGCTTCCGCGCCTGCTTGGACGCTTCCGCGACTACTTGGACGCTTCCGCGCCTGCTTGCATGCTTCCGCGCCTGCTTGGACGCTTCCGCGCCTGCTTGGACTCTTCCACGCCTGCTTGGACGCTACCGCGCCTGCTTGGACGCTTCCGCGACTGCTTGGACGCTACCGCGCCTGCTTGGACGCTCCCACGCCTGCTTGGACGCTTCCGCGCCTGCTTGGACGCTTCCGCGCCTGCTTGGACGCTTCCGCGCCTGCTTGGACGATTCCGCGCCTGCTTGGACGCTTCCGCGACTGCTTGGACGCTTCGGCGCCTGGTTGGACGCTACCGCGCCTGCTTGGATGTTTCCGCGACTGCTTGGACACTACCGCGCCTGCTTGGACGCTACCGCGCCTGCTTGGACGCTTCCGCGACTGCTTGGACGCTTCCGCGCCTGGTTGGACCCTTCTGCGTCTTCTTGCATGCTTCCGCGCCTGCTTGGATGTTTCCGCGCCTGCTTGGACGCTACCGCGCCTGCTTGGACGCTACCGCGCCTGCTTGGACGTTACCGCGCCTGCTTGGACTCTTCTACGCCTTTTTGCATGCTTCCGCGCCTGCTTGGACGATTCCGCGACTGCTTGAACGCTTCCGCGCCTGCTTGGACTCTTCCGCGCATGCTTGGACGTTTCCGCGCCTGCTTGGACACTTTCACGCATGCTTGGACGTTTCCGCGCCTGCTTGGACGCTACCGCGCCTGCTTGAACGCTTCCGCGACTGCTTGGACGCTTCCGCGCCTGCTTGGACGCTTCCGCGCCTGCTTGGATGCTTCCGCGCCTGGTTGGACGCTACCGCGCCTGCTTGGACGCTTCCGCGACTGCTTGGACGCTACCGCGACTGCGTGGACGCTTCCGCGACTGCTTGGACGCTTCCGCGCCTCCTTGGACTCTTCTGCGTCTTCTTGCATGCTTCCGCGCCTGCTTGGACGCTTCCGCGCCTGCTTGGACGCTCCCACGCCTGCTTGGACGCTTCCGCGCCTGCTTGGACGCTTCCGCGCCTGCTTGGACGCTTCCGCGACTACTTGGACGCTTCCGCGAATGCTTGGACGCTTCCGCGCCTGCTTGGACGATTCCGCGCCTGCTTGCATGCTTCCCCGCCTTCTTGGACGCTTCCGCGCCTGCTTGGACTCTTCCACGCCTTCTTGCATGCTTCTGCGCATGCTTGGACGTTTCCGCGCCTGCTTGGACGCTACCGCGCCTGCTTGGACGCTTCCGCGACTGCTTGGATGTTTCCGCGCCTGCTTTGACGCTTCTGCGGCTTCTTGCATGCTTCCGCGCCTGCTTGGACGTTTCCGCGCCTGCTTGGACGCTACCGCGCCTGCGTGGACGCTTCCGCGACTGCTTGGACGCTTGCGCGCCTGCTTGGACTCTTCTGCGTCTTCTTGCATGCTTCCGCGCCTGCTTGGACGCTTCCGCGCCTGCTTGGACGCTCCCACGCCTGCTTGGACGCTTCCGCGCCTGCTTGGACGCTTCCGCGCCTGCTTGGACGCTTCCGCGCCTGCTTGGACGCTTCCGCGACTACTTGGACGCTTCCGCGACTGCTTGGACGCTTCCGCGCCTGCTTGGACGATTCCGCGCCTGCTTGGACGTTTCCGCGCCTGCTTGGACGCTACCGCGCCTGCTTGGACGCTTCCGCGCCTGCTTGGACGCTTCCGCGCCTGCTTGGATGCTTCCGCGCCTGGTTGGACGCTACCGCGCCTGCTTGGACGCTTCCGCGCCTGCTTGGACGCTCCCACGCCTGCTTGGATGCTTCCGCGCCTGCTTGGACGCTTCCGCGCCTGCTTGGACGCTTCCGCGACTACTTGGACGCTTCCGCGACTGCTTGGACGCTTCCGCGCCTGCTTGGACGATTCCGCGCCTGCTTGGACGTTTCCGCGCCTGCTTGGACGCTACCGCGCCTGCTTGGACGCTTCCGCGCCTGCTTGGACGCTTCCGCGCCTGCTTGGATGCTTCCGCGCCTGGTTGGACGCTACCGCGCCTGCTTGGACGCTGCCGCGACTGCTTGGACGCTACCGCGCTTGCTTGGACGCTTCCGCGACTTCTTGGACGCTACCGCGCCTGCGTGGACGCTTCCGCGACTGCTTGGACGCTTCCGCGCCTGCTTGGACTCTTCTGCGTCTTCTTGCATGCTTCCGCGCCTGCTTGGACGCTTCCGCGCCTGCTTGGACGCTCCCACGCCTGCTTGGACGCTTCCGCGCCTGCTTGGACGATTCCGCGCCTGCTTGGACGTTTCCGCGCCTGCTTGGACGCTACCGCGCCTGCTTGGACGCTTCCGCGCCTGCTTGGACGCTTCCGCGCCTGCTTGGATGCTTCCGCGCCTGGTTGGACGCTACCGCGCCTGCTTGGACGCTTCCGCGCCTGCTTGGACGCTCCCACGCCTGCTTGGATGCTTCCGCGCCTGCTTGGACGCTTCCGCGCCTGCTTGGACGCTTCCGCGACTACTTGGACGCTTCCGCGACTGCTTGGACGCTTCCGCGCCTGCTTGGACGATTCCGCGCCTGCATGGACGCTTCCGCGCCTGCTTGGACTCTTCTGCGCCTTCTTGCATGCTTCCGCCCCTTCTTGGACGCTTCCGCGCCTACTTGCACGGTTCTGCGCCTGCTTGGACGCTTCCGCGCCTGCTTGGACTCTTCCACGCCTGCTTGGACGCTTCCGCGCCTGCTTGGACTCTTCTGCGCCTTCTTGCATGCTTCCGCGCCTGCTTGGACTTTTCCGCGCCTGCTTGGACGCTTCCGCGCCTGCTTGGACGCTTCCGCGCCTGGTTGGACGCTACCGCGCCTGCTTGGACGCTTCCGCGCCTGCTTGCATGCTTCCCCGCCTGCTTGGACGCTTCCGCGCCTGCTTGGACTCTTCTGCGTCTTCTTGCATGCTTCCGCGCCTGCTTGGACCCTTCTGCGTCTTCTTGCATGCTTCCGCGCCTGCTTGGACGTTTCCGCGCCTGCTTGGACGCTACTGCGCCTGCTTGGACGCTTCGGCGACTGCTTGGACCCTTCTGCGTCTTCTTGCATGCTTCCCCGCCTGCTTGGACGCTTCCGCGCCTGCTTGGACTCTTCTGCGTCTTTTTGCATGCTACCGCGCCTGCTTGGACGTTTCCGCGCCTGTTTGGACGCTACCGCGCCTGCTTGGACGTTACCGCGCCAGCTTGGACGCTTCCGCGCATGCTTGGACTCTTCTGCTCCTTCTTGCATGCTTCCGCGCCTGCTTGGACGCTACTGCGCCTGCTTGGACGCTACTGCGCCTGCTTGGACGCTTCCGCGACTGCTTGGACCCTTCTGCGTCTTCTTGCATGCTTCCCCGCCTGCTTGGACGCTTCCGCGCCTGCTTGGACTCTTCTGCGTCTTCTTGCATGCTTCCCCGCCTGCTTGGACACTTCCGCGCCTGCTTGGACTCTTCTGCGTCTTCTTGCATGCTTCCGCGCCTGCTTGGACGTTTCCGCGCCTGCTTGGACGTTACCGCGCCTGCTTGGCCGCTTCCGCGACTGCTTGGACGGTTCCGCGCCTGCTTGGACGCTACCGCGCCTGCTTGGACGCTTCCGCGCCTGCTTGCACGGTTCTGCGCCTGCTTGGACGCTTCCGCGCCTGCTTGGACGCTTCCGCGCCTGCTTGGACGCTTCCGCGCCTGCTTGGACGCTTCCGCGCCTGCTTGGACGCTTCCGCGCCTGCTTGGACACTTCCGCGCCTGCTTGGACTCTTCTGCGTCTTCTTGCATGCTTCCGCGCCTGCTTGGACGTTTTCGTGCCTGCTTGGACGCTACCGCGCCTGCTTGGACGTTTCCACGCCTGCATGGACGCTACCGCGCCTGCTTGGACGCTACTGCGCCTGCTTGGACGCTTCCGCGACGGCTTGGACCCTTCTGCGTCTTCTTGCTTGCTTCCCCGCCTGCTTGGACGCTTCCGCGCCTGCTTGGACTCTTCTGCGTCTTCTTGCATGCTTCCGCGCCTGCTTGGACCCTTCTGCGTCTTCTTGCATGCTTCCGCGCCTGCTTGGACCCTTCTGCGTCTTCTTGCATGCTTCCGCGCCTGCTTGGACGTTTCCGCGCCTGCTTGGACGCTTCCGCGCCTGCTTGGACTCTTCTGCGTCTTCTTGCATGCTTCCGCGCCTGCTTGGACCCTTCTGCGTCTTCTTGCATGCTTCCGCGCCTGCTTGGACGTTTCCGCGCCTGCTTGGACGCTACTGCGCCTGCTTGGACGCTTCCGCGACTGCTTGGACCCTTCTGCGTCTTCTTGCATGCTTCCCCGCCTGCTTGGACGCTTCCGCGCCTGCTTGGACTCTTCTGCGTCTTCTTGCATGCTACCGCGCCTGCTTGGACGTTTCCGCGCCTGTTTGGACGCTACCGCGCCTGCTTGGACGTTACCGCGCCAGCTTGGACGCTTCCGCGCATGCTTGGACTCTTCTGCTCCTTCTTGCATGCTTCCGCGCCTGCTTGGACGCTACTGCGCCTGCTTGGACGCTACTGCGCCTGCTTGGACGCTTCCGCGACTGCTTGGACCCTTCTGCGTCTTCTTGCATGCTTCCCCGCCTGCTTGGACGCTTCCGCGCCTGCTTGGACTCTTCTGCGTCTTCTTGCATGCTTCCCCGCCTGCTTGGACGCTTCCGCGCCTGCTTGGACTCTTCTGCGTCTTCTTGCATGCTTCCGCGCCTGCTTGGACGTTTCCGCGCCTGCTTGGACGTTACCGCGCCTGCTTGGCCGCTTCCGCGACTGCTTGGACGGTTCCGCGCCTGCTTGGACGCTACCGCGCCTGCTTGGACGCTTCCGCGCCTTCTTGCACGGTTCTGCGCCTGCTTGGACGCTTCCGCGCCTGCTTGGACGCTTCCGCGCCTGCTTGGACGCTTCCGCGCCTGCTTGGACGCTTCCGCGCCTGCTTGGACGCTTCCGCGCCTGCTTGGACACTTCCGCGCCTGCTTGGACTCTTCTGCGTCTTCTTGCATGCTTCCGCGACTGCTTGAATGCTTCCGCGACTGCTTGGACGCTTCCGCGACTGCTTGGACGCTTCCGCGCCTGCTTGGACACTTCCGCGCCTGCTTGGACACTTCCGCGCCTGCTTGGACTCTTCTGCGCCTTCTTGCATGCTTCCGCGGCTGCTTGGACGCTACCGCGCCTGCTTGGACGCTTCCGCGCCTGCTTGCACGGTTCTGCGCCTGCTTGAACGCTTCCGCCCCTGCTTGGACTCTTCCGCGCCAGCTTGGACGCTTCCGCGCCTGCTTGGACGCTTTCGCGCCTGCTTGGTCGCTTCCGCGCCTATATGGATGCTTCCGCGCCTGCGTGGACGCTTCCGCGCCTGCTTGGACGTTTCCGCGCCTGCTTGGACGCTACCGCGCCTGCTTGGACGCTTCCGCGCCTGCTTGGACGCTACCGCGCCTGCTTGGACGCTTCCGCGACTGCTTGGACGTTTCCCCGACTGCTTGGACGCTTCCGCGCCTGCTTGGCCTCTACTGCGCCTTCTTGCATGCTGCCGCGCCGGCTTGGACGCAACCGCGCCTGCTTGCATGCTTCCCCGCCTGCTTGGACGCTTCCGCGACTGCTTGGACGCTTCCCCGCCTGCTTGGACAATTCTGCGCCTTCTTGCATGCTTCCGCGCCTGCTTGGACGCTACCGCGCCTGCTTGGACGCTTCCGCGCCTGCTTTCACGGTTCTGCGCCTGCTTGGACTCTTCCGCGCCTGCTTGGACGCTTCCGCGCCTGCTTGGACACTTCCGCGCCTGCTTGGACGCTTCCGCGCCTGCTTGGACGCTTCCGCGCCTGCTTGGACACTTCCGCGCCTGCTTGGACGCTACCGCGCCTGCTTGGACGCTTCCGCGACTGCTTGAATGCTTCCGCGACTGCTTGGACGCTTCCGCGACTGCTTGGACGCTTCCGCGCCTGCTTGGACGCTTCCGCGCCTGCTTGGACGCTTCCGCGCCTGCTTGGACACTTCCGCGCCTGCTTGGACTCTTCTGCGTCTTCTTGCATGCTTCCGCGACTGCTTGAATGCTTCCGCGACTGCTTGGACGCTTCCGCGACTGCTTGGACGCTTCCGCGCCTGCTTGGACACTTCCGCGCCTGCTTGGACACTTCCGCGCCTGCTTGGACTCTTCTGCGCCTTCTTGCATGCTTCCGCGGCTGCTTGGACGCTACCGCGCCTGCTTGGACGCTTCCGCGCCTGCTTGCACGGTTCTGCGCCTGCTTGAACGCTTCCGCCCCTGCTTGGACTCTTCCGCGCCAGCTTGGACGCTTCCGCGCCTGCTTGGACGCTTTCGCGCCTGCTTGGTCGCTTCCGCGCCTATATGGATGCTTCCGCGCCTGCGTGGACGCTTCCGCGCCTGCTTGGACGTTTCCGCGCCTGCTTGGACGCTACCGCGCCTGCTTGGACGCTTCCGCGCCTGCTTGGACGCTACCGCGCCTGCTTGGACGCTTCCGCGACTGCTTGGACGTTTCCCCGACTGCTTGGACGCTTCCGCGCCTGCTTGGCCTCTACTGCGCCTTCTTGCATGCTGCCGCGCCGGCTTGGACGCAACCGCGCCTGCTTGCATGCTTCCCCGCCTGCTTGGACGCTTCCGCGACTGCTTGGACGCTTCCCCGCCTGCTTGGACAATTCTGCGCCTTCTTGCATGCTTCCGCGCCTGCTTGGACGCTACCGCGCCTGCTTGGACGCTTCCGCGCCTGCTTTCACGGTTCTGCGCCTGCTTGGACTCTTCCGCGCCTGCTTGGACGCTTCCGCGCCTGCTTGGACACTTCCGCGCCTGCTTGGACGCTTCCGCGCCTGCTTGGACGCTTCCGCGCCTGCTTGGACACTTCCGCCCCTGCTTGGACGCTACCGCGCCTGCTTGGACGCTTCCGCGACTGCTTGAATGCTTCCGCGACTGCTTGGACGCTTCCGCGACTGCTTGGACGCTTCCGCGCCTGCTTCGACACTTCCGCGCCTGCTTGGACACTTCCGCGCCTGCTTGGACTCTTCTGCGCCTTCTTGCATACTTCCGCGGCTGCTTGGACGCTACCGCCCCTGCTTGGACGCTTCCGCGCCTGCTTGCACGGTTCTGCGCCTGCTTGGACGCTTCCGCGCCTGCTTGGACGCTTCCGCGCCTGCATGGACGCTTCCGCGCCTGCTTGGACGCTTTCGCGCCTGCTTGGACGCTTCCGCGACTGCTTGGACCCTTCTGCGTCTTCTTGCATGCTTCCCCGCCTGCTTGGACGCTTCCGCGCCTGCTTGGACTCTTCTGCGTCTTCTTGCATGCTTCCCCGCCTGCTTGGACGCTTCCGCGCCTGCTTGGACTCTTCTGCGTCTTCTTGCATGCTTCCGCGCCTGCTTGGACGTTTCCGCGCCTGCTTGGACGTTACCGCGCCTGCTTGGCCGCTTCCGCGACTGCTTGGACGGTTCCGCGCCTGCTTGGACGCTACCGCGCCTGCTTGGACGCTTCCGCGCCTGCTTGCACGGTTCTGCGCCTGCTTGGACGCTTCCGCGCCTGCTTAGACGCTTCCGCGCCTGCTTGGACGCTTCCGCGCCTGCTTGGACACTTCCGCGCCTGCTTGGACTCTTCTGCGTCTTCTTGCATGCTTCCGCGCCTGCTTGGACGTTTTCGTGCCTGCTTGGACGCTACCGCGCCTGCTTGGACGTTTCCACGCCTGCATGGACGCTACCGCGCCTGCTTGGACGCTACTGCGCCTGCTTGGACGCTTCCGCGACGGCTTGGACCCTTCTGCGTCTTCTTGCATGCTTCCGCGCCTGCTTGGACCCTTCTGCGTCTTCTTGCATGCTTCCGCGCCTGCTTGGACGTTTCCGCGCCTGCTTGGACGCTACTGCGCCTGCTTGGACGCTTCCGCGACTGCTTGGACCCTTCTGCGTCTTCTTGCATGCTTCCCCGCCTGCTTGGACGCTTCCGCGCCTGCTTGGACTCTTCTGCGTCTTCTTGCATGCTACCGCGCCTGCTTGGACGTTTCCGCGCCTGTTTGGACGCTACCGCGCCTGCTTGGACGTTACCGCGCCAGCTTGGACGCTTCCGCGCATGCTTGGACTCTTCTGCTCCTTCTTGCATGCTTCCGCGCCTGCTTGGACGCTACTGCGCCTGCTTGGACGCTACTGCGCCTGCTTGGACGCTTCCGCGACTGCTTGGACCCTTCTGCGTCTTCTTGCATGCTTCCCCGCCTGCTTGGACGTTTCCGCGCCTGCTTGGACTCTTCTGCGTCTTCTTGCATGCTTCCCCGCCTGCTTGGACGCTTCCGCGCCTGCTTGGACTCTTCTGCGTCTTCTTGCATGCTTCCGCGCCTGCTTGGACGTTTCCGCGCCTGCTTGGACGTTACCGCGCCTGCTTGGCCGCTTCCGCGACTGCTTGGACGGTTCCGCGCCTGCTTGGACGCTACCGCGCCTGCTTGGACGCTTCCGCGCCTTCTTGCACGGTTCTGCGCCTGCTTGGACGCTTCCGCGCCTGCTTGGACGCTTCCGCGCCTGCTTGGACGCTTCCGCGCCTGCTTGGACGCTTCCGCGCCTGCTTGGACGCTTCCGCGCCTGCTTGGACACTTCCGCGCCTGCTTGGACTCTTCTGCGTCTTCTTGCATGCTTCCGCGACTGCTTGAATGCTTCCGCGACTGCTTGGACGCTTCCGCGACTGCTTGGACGCTTCCGCGCCTGCTTGGACACTTCCGCGCCTGCTTGGACACTTCCGCGCCTGCTTGGACTCTTCTGCGCCTTCTTGCATGCTTCCGCGGCTGCTTGGACGCTACCGCGCCTGCTTGGACGCTTCCGCGCCTGCTTGCACGGTTCTGCGCCTGCTTGAACGCTTCCGCCCCTGCTTGGACTCTTCCGCGCCAGCTTGGACGCTTCCGCGCCTGCTTGGACGCTTTCGCGCCTGCTTGGTCGCTTCCGCGCCTATATGGATGCTTCCGCGCCTGCGTGGACGCTTCCGCGCCTGCTTGGACTCCTCTGCGCCTTCTTGCATGCTTCCGCGCCTACTTGGATGTTCCGCACCTGCTTCGCCGCTTCCGCGCCTGCTTGGACGCTACCGCGCCTGCTTGAACGCTTCCGCGCCTTCTTGGACGCTTTCGCGCCTGCTTGGACGATTCCGCGCCTGCTTTCACGGTTTCGCGCCTGCTTGGACTCTTCTGCGTCTTCTTGCATGCTTCCGCGCCTGCTTGGACGTTTCCGCGCCTGCTTGGACGCTACCGCGCCTGCTTGGACGCTTCCGCGCCTGCTTGGACGCTACCGCGCCTGCTTGGACGCTTCCGCGACTGCTTGGACGTTTCCCCGACTGCTTGGACGCTTCCGCGCCTGCTTGGCCTCTACTGCGCCTTCTTGCCTGCTGCCGCGCCGGCTTGGACGCAACCGCGCCTGCTTGCATGCTTCCCCGCCTGCTTGGACGCTTCCGCGACTGCTTGGACGCTTCCCCGCCTGCTTGGACAATTCTGCGCCTTCTTGCATGCTTCCGCGCCTGCTTGGACGCTACCGCGCCTGCTTGGACGCTTCCGCGCCTGCTTTCACGGTTCTGCGCCTGCTTGGACTCTTCCGCGCCTGCTTGGACGCTTCCGCGCCTGCTTGGACACTTCCGCGCCTGCTTGGACGCTTCCGCGCCTGCTTGGACGCTTCCGCGCCTGCTTGGACACTTCCGCGCCTGCTTGGACGCTACCGCGCCTGCTTGGACGCTTCCGCGACTGCTTGAATGCTTCCGCGACTGCTTGGACGCTTCCGCGACTGCTTGGACGCTTCCGCGCCTGCTTGGACACTTCCGCGCCTGCTTGGACACTTCCGCGCCTGCTTGGACTCTTCTGCGCCTTCTTGCATACTTCCGCGGCTGCTTGCACGCTACCGCCCCTGCTTGGACGCTTCCGCGCCTGCTTGCACGGTTCTGCGCCTGCTTGGACGCTTCCGCGCCTGCTTGGACGCTTCCGCGCCTGCATGGACGCTTCCGCGCCTGCTTGGACGCTTTCGCGCCTGCTTGGTCGCTTCCGCGTCTATATGGACGCTTCCGCGCCTGCTTGGACGCTTCCGCGACTGCTTGGACGCTTCCGCGCATGCTTGGACTCTTCTGCTCCTTCTTGCATGCTTCCGCGCCTGCTTGGACGCTACTGCGCCTGCTTGGACGCTTCCGCGCCTGCTTGGACTCTTCTGCGCCTTCTTGCATGCTTCCGCCCCTTCTTGGACGCTTGCGCGCCTACTTGCACGGTTCTGCGCCTGCTTGGACGCTTCCGCGCCTGCTTGGACTCTTCCACGCCTGCTTGGACGCTTCCGCGCCTGCTTGGACTCTTCTGCGCCTTCTTGCATGCTTCCGCGCCTGCTTGGACTTTTTCGCGCCTGCTTGGATGCTTCCGCGCCTGCTTGCATGCTTCCGTTCCTGCTTGGACGCTTCCGCGCATGCTTGGACTCTTCTGCTCCTTCTTGCATGCTTCCGCGCCTGCTTGGACGCTACTGCGCCTGCTTGGACGCTTCCGCGACTGCTTGGACGCTTCCGCGCCTGCTTGGACGCTTCCGCGACTGCTTGGACGCTTCCGCGCCTGCTTGGACTCTTCTGCGCCTTCTTGCATGCTATCCCGCCTGCTTGGACGCTTCGCGCCTGCTTGCACGGTTCTGCGCCTGCTTGCATGCTTCCCCGCCTGCTTAGACGCTTCCGCGCCTGCTTGGACTCTTCTGCGTCTTCTTGCATGCTACCGCGCCTGCTTGGACGTTTCCGCGCCTGCTTGGACGCTTCCGCGCTTGCTTGGACGCTTCCGCGACTGCTTGGACGCTTCCGCGCATGCTTGGACTCTTCTGCTCCTTCTTGCATGCTTCCGCGCCTGCTTGGACGCTACTGCGCCTGCTTGGACGCTTCCGCGCCTGCTTGGACTCTTCTGCGTCTTCTTGCATGCTTCCGCGCCTGCTTGGACGCTACCGCGCCTGCTTGGACTCTTCTGCTCCTTCTTGCATGCTTCCGCGCCTACTTGGACGTTTCCGCGCCAGCTTGGACGCTTCCGCGCCTGCTTGCATGCTTCCCCACCTGCTTGGACGCTTCCGCGCCTGCTTGGACTCTTCTGCGTCTTCTTGCATGCTTCCGCGCCTGCTTGGACGCTACCGTGCCTGCTTGGACACTTCCGCGACTGCTTGGACGCTTCCGCGACTTCTTGGACGCTACCGCGCCTGCTTGGACGCTTCCGCGCCTGCTTGGACGCTTCCGCGCCTGCTTGGACTCTTCTGCGCCTTCTTGCATGCTTCCGCGCCTGCTGGGACGCTACCGCGCCTGCTTGGACACTTCCGCGCCTGCTTGCATGCTTCCCCGCCTGCTTGGACGCTTCCGCGCCTGCTTGGACTCTTCTGCGTCTTCTTGCATGCTTCCGCGCCTGCTTGGACGTTTCCGCGCCTGCTTGGACGGTACCGCGCCTGCTTTCACGGTTTCGCGCCTGCTTGGACTCTTCTGCGTCTTCTTGCATGCTTCCGCGCCTGCTTGGACGTTTCCGCGCCTGCTTGGACGCTACCGCGCCTGCTTGGACTCCTCTGCGCCTTCTTGCATGCTTCCGCGCCTACTTGGATGTTCCGCACCTGCTTCGCCGCTTCCGCGCCTGCTTGGACGCTACCGCGCCTGCTTGAACGCTTCCGCGCCTTCTTGGACGCTTTCGCGCCTGCTTGGACGATTCCGCGCCTGCTTTCACGGTTTCGCGCCTGCTTGGACTCTTCTGCGTCTTCTTGCATGCTTCCGCGCCTGCTTGGACGTTTCCGCGCCTGCTTGGACGCTACCGCGCCTGCTAGGACGCTTCCGCGCCTGCTTGGACGCTACCGCGCCTGCTTGGACGCTTCCGCGACTGCTTGGACGTTTCCCCGCCTGCTTGGACGCTTCCGCGCCTACTTGGCCTCTACTGCGCCTTCTTGCATGCTGGCGCGCCTGCTTGAACGCTTCCGCGCCTTCTTGGACGCTTTCGCGCCTGCTTCGCCGCTTCCGCGCCTGCTTGGACGCTACCGCGCCTGCTTGAACGCTTCCGCGCCTTCTTGGACGCTTTCGCGCCTGCTTGGACGATTCCGCGCCTGCTTGGACTCTTCTGCGCCTTCTTGCATGCTTCTGCGACTGCTTGGACGTTTCAGCGCCTGCTTGGACGCTTCCACGCCTGCTTGGACGCTTCCGCGCCTGCTTGGAAGCTTCCGCGCCTGCTTGGACTCTTCCGCGCCTGCTTGGACTCTTCTGCGCCTTCTTGCATGCTTCTGCGACTGCTTGGACGTTTCAGCGCCTGCTTGGACGCTACCGCGCCTGCTTGGACGCTTCCGCGACTGCTTGGACGTTTCCGTGTCTGCTTGGACGCTTCCGCGCCTGCTTGGACTCTTCTGCGCCTTCTTGCATGCTTCCGCGCCTGCTTGCAGGGTGCTGCGCCTGCTTGGACGCTTCCGCGCCTGCTTGGACGCTTCCGCGCCTGCTTGGACGCTTCTGCGCCTTCTTGCACGGTTCCGCGCCTGCTTGGACGGTTTCGCGCCTGCTTGGACGCTTCCGCGCCTGCTTGGACTCTTCTGCGCCTTCTTGCATGCTTCTGCGACTGCTTGGACGTTTCAGCGCCTGCTTGGACGCTTCCACGCCTGCTTGGACGCTTCCGCGCCTGCTTGGAAGCTTCCGCGCCTGCTTGGACTCTTCCGCGCCTGCTTGGACTCTTCTGCGCCTTCTTGCATGCTTCTGCGACTGCTTGGACGTTTCAGCGCCTGCTTGGACGCTACCGCGCCTGCTTGGACGCTTCCGCGACTGCTTGGACGTTTCCGTGTCTGCTTGGACGCTTCCGCGCCTGCTTGGACTCTTCTGCGCCTTCTTGCATGCTTCCGCGCCTGCTTGCAGGGTGCTGCGCCTGCTTGGACGCTTCCGCGCCTGCTTGGACGCTTCCGCGCCTGCTTGGACGCTTTCGCGCCTGATTGGACTCTTCTGCGCCTTCTTGCATGGTTCCGCGCCTGCTTGGACGCTTCCGCGCCTGCTTGGACGCTTCCGCGCCTGCTTGGACGCTTCCGCGCCTGCTTGGACGCTTCCGCGCCTGCTTGGACGCTTCCCCGCCTGCTTGGACGCTTCCGCGCCTGCTTGGACGCTTCCGCGCCTGCTTGGACTCTTCCGCGCCTGGTTGGACGCGTCTGCGCCTGCTTCGACTCTTCCGCGCCTGCTTGGTCTCTTCCGCGCCTGCTTGGACGCTTCCGCGCCTGCTTGGACGCTTCTGCGCATGTATGGATGCTTCCGCGCCTGCTTGGACGCTTCCGCGCCTGCTTGGACGCTTCCGCGACTGCTTGGACGCTTCCGCGCCTGCTTGCACGCTTTCGCGCCTGCTTGGACGCTTCCGCGCCTGCTTGGACGCTTCCACGCCTGCTTGGACGCTTCCGCGCCTGCTTGGACGCTTCCGCGCCTGCTTGGACTCTTCCGCGCCTGGTTGGACGCTTCTGCGCCTGCTTCGACTCTTCCGCGCCTGCTTGGACTCTTCCGCGCCTGCTTGGACGCTTCCGCGCCTGCTTGGACGCTTCTGCGCATGTATGGATGCTTCCGCGCCTGCTTGGACGCTTCCGCGCCTGCTTGGACGCTTCCGCGACTGCTTGGACGCTTCCGCGCCTGCTTGCACGCTTTCGCGCCTGCTTGGACGCTTTCGCGCCTGATTGGACTCTTCTGCGCCTCCTTGCATTTTTCCGCGCCTGCTTGGACGCTTCCACGCCTGCTTGCACGCTTCCGCGCCAGCTTGGACGCTACCGCGCCTGCTTGGACGCTTCCGCGCCTGCTTGCACAGTTCTGCGCCTGCTTCGACGCTTCCGGGTCTGCTTGGACGCTTCCGCGCCTGCTTGGACGCTTCCGCGCCTGCTTGGACGCTTCCGCGCCTGCTTGGACGCTTCCACGCCTGCTTGGACGCTTCCGCGCCTGCTTGGACGCTTCCGCGCCTGCTTGGACTCTTCCGCGCCTGGTTGGACGCTTCTGCGCCTGCTTCGACTCTTCCGCGCCTGCTTGGACTCTTCCGCGCCTGCTTGGACGCTTCCGCGCCTGCTTGGACGCTTCTGCGCATGTATGGATGCTTCCGCGCCTGCTTGGACTCTTCTGCGTCTTCTTGCATGCTTCCGCGCCTGCTTGGACTCTTCTACGTCTTCTTGCATGCTTCCGCGCCTGCTTGGACGTTTCCGCGCCTGCTTGGACGCTTCCGCGACTGCTTGGACGCTTCCGCGCCTGCTAGGACTCTTCTGCGCCTGCTTGGACTCTTCTGCGCCTTCTTGCATGCTTCCGCGCCTACTTGGACGTTTCCGCGCCTGCTTGGACTCTACCGCTCCTGTTTGGACGCTTCCGCGCCTGCTTGGACGCTTCCGCGACTGCTTGGACTCTTCCGCGCCTGCTTGGACTCTTCTGCGCCTGCTCGGACGCTTCCGCGACTGCTTGGACGCTACCGCGACTGCTTGGACGCTTCCGCGCCTGCTTGAACGCTTCCGCGACTGCTTGGACGCTTCCGCGCCTGCTTGGACTCTTCTGCGCCTTCTTGCATACTGCCGCGCCTACTTGGACGTTTCCGCGCCTGCTTGGACGCTTCCGCGCCGGCTTGCATGCTTCCCCGCCTGCTTGGACGCTTCCGCGCCTGCTTGGACTATTCTGCATCTTCTTGCAAGCTTCCGCGCCTGCTTGGACGCTACCGCGCCAGCTTGGACGCTACCGCGCCTGCTTGGACGCTGCCGCGCCTGCTTGGACGCTGCCGCGCCTGCTTGGACGCTTCCGCAACTGCTTGGACGCTTCCGCGCCTGGTTGGACGCTACCGCGCCTGCTTGCATGCTTCCCCGCCTGCTTGGACGCTTCCGCGCCTGCTTGGACTCTTCTGCGTCTTCTTGCATGCTTCCGCGCTTGCTTGGACGTTTCCGCGCCTGCTTGGACGCTACCGCGCCTGCTTGGACGCTACCGCGCCTGCTTGGACGCTTCCGCGACTGTTTGGACGCTTCCGCGCCTGCTTGCATGCTTCCCCGCCTGCTTGGACGCTTCCGCGCCTGCTTGGACGCTTCCGCGCCTGCTTGGACTCTTCTGCTCCTTCTTGCATGCTTCCGCGCCTACTTGGACGTTTCCGCGCCTGCTTGGACGCTTCCGCGCCTGCTTGGACGCTTCCGCGACTGCTTGGACGCTTCCGCGCCTGCTTGGACGCTTCCGCGCCTATATGGATGCTCCCGCGCCTGCTTGGACGCTTCCACGCCTGCTTGGACGCTTCCGCGACAGCTTGGACGCTTCCGCGCCTGCTAGGACGCTTCCGCGACTGCTTGGTCGCTTCCGCGCCTGCTTGGACGCTTCCGCGCCTATATGGATGCTCCCGCGCCTGCTTGGACGCTTCCGCGCCTATATGGATGCTCCCGCGCCTGCTTGGACGCTTCCGCGCCTGCTTGGACTCTTCTGCTCCTTCTTGGACGCTTCCGCGACTGCTTGGACGCTTCCGCGCCTGCTTGGACGCTTCCGCGCCTATATGGATGCTCCCGCGCCTGCTTGGACGCTTCCGCGCCTGCTTGGACTCTTCTGCTCCTTCTTGGACGCTTCCGCGACTGCTTGGACGCTTCCGCGCCGGCTTGCATGCTTCCCCGCCTGCTTGGACGCTTCCGCGCCTGCTTGGACTCTTCTGCGCCTTCTTGCATGCTTCCGCCCCTACTTGAACGTTCTCGCGCCTGCCTGGACGCTTCCGCGCCTGCTTGGACGCTTCCGCGACAGCTTGGACGCTTCCGCGCCTGCTAGGACGCTTCCGCGACTGCTTGGTCGCTTCCGCGCCTGCTTGGACGCTTCCGCGCCTATATGGATGCTCCCGCGCCTGCTTGGACGCTTCCGCGCCTGCTTGGACTCTTCTGCTCCTTCTTGGACGCTTCCGCGACTGCTTGGACGCTTCCGCGCCTGCTTGCACGCTTCCGCGCCTGCTTGGACGCTTCTGCGCATGTATGGATGCTTCCGCGCCTGCTTGGACGCTTCCGCGCCTGCTTGGACGCTTCCGCGACTGCTTGGACGCTTACGCGCCTGCTTGCACGCTTTCGCGCCTGCTTGGACGCTTTCGCGCCTGATTGGACTCTTCTGCGCCTCCTTGCATTTTTCCGCGCCTGCTTGGACGCTTCCACGCCTGCTTGCACGCTTCCACGCCAGCTTGGACGCTACCGCGCCTGCTTGGACGCTTCCGCGCCTGCTTGCACAGTTCTGCGCCTGCTTGGACGCTTCCGGGTCTGCTTGGACGCTTCCGCGCCTGCTTGGACGCTTCCGCGCCTGCTTGGACGCTTCCGCGCCTGCTTGGACGCTTCCACGCCTGCTTGGACGCTTCCGCGCCTGCTTGGACGCTTCCGCGCCTGCTTGGACTCTTCCGCGCCTGGTTGGACGCTTCTGCGCCTGCTTCGACTCTTCCGCGCCTGCTTGGACTCTTCCGCGCCTGCTTGGACGCTTCCGCGCCTGCTTGGACGCTTCCGCGCCTGCTTGGACGCTTCCGCGCCTGCTTGGACTCTTCCGCGCCTGGTTGGACGCGTCTGCGCCTGCTTCGACTCTTCCGCGCCTGCTTGGTCTCTTCCGCGCCTGCTTGGACGCTTCCGCGCCTGCTTGGACGCTTCTGCGCCTCCTTGCATTTTTCCGCGCCGGCTTGGACGCTTCCACGCCTGCTTGCACGCTTCCGCGCCAGCTTGGACGCTTCCGCGCCTATATGGATGCTTCCGCGCCTGCTTGGACGCTTCGGCGCCTGCTTGGACTCTTCTGCTCCTTCTTGCATGCTTCCGCGCCTACTTGGACGTTTCCGCGCCTGCTTGGACGCTTCCGCGCCTGCTTGGACGCTTTCGCGCCTATATGGAGGCTTCCGCGCCTGCTTGGACGCTTCCGCGCCTGCTTGGACGCTTCCGCGCCTGCTTGGACGCTTCCGCGCCTATATGGATGCTTCCGCGCCTGCTTGGACGCTTCCGCGCCTGCTTGGACTCTTCCGCGCATGCTTGGACGCTTCCGCGCCTGCTTGGACGCTTCCGCGCCTATATGGATGCTTCCGCGCCTGCTTGGACGCTTCCGCGCCTGCTTGGACGCTTCCGCGCCTGCTTGGACGCTTCCGCGCCTGCTTGGACGCTTCCACGCCTGCTTGGACGCTTCCGCGCCTGCTTGGACGCTTCCGCGCCTGCTTGGACTCTTCCGCGCCTGGTTGGACGCTTCTGCGCCTGCTTCGACTCTTCCGCGCCTGCTTGGACTCTTCCGCCCCTGCTTGGACGCTTCCGCGCCTGCTTGGACGCTTCTGCGCATGTATGGATGCTTCCGCGCCTGCTTGGACGCTTCCGCGCCTGCTTGGACGCTTCCGCGACTTCTTGGACGCTTCCGCGCCTGCTTGGACGCTTCCGCGCCTGCTTGGACGCTTCCGCGCCTGCTTGGACGCTTCCACGCCTGCTTGGACGCTTCCGCGCCTGCTTGGACGCTTCCGCGCCTGCTTGGACTCTTCCGCGCCTGGTTGGACGCTTCTGCGCCTGTTTCGACTCTTCCGCGCCTGCTTGGACTCTTCCGCGCCTGGTTGGACGCTTCTGCGCCTGCTTCGACTCTTCTGCGCCTCCTTGCATTTTTCCGCGCCTGCTTGGACGCTTCCACGCCTGCTTGCACGCTTCCGCGCCAGCTTGGACGCTACCGCGCCTGCTTGGACGCTTCCGCGCCTGCTTGCACAGTTCTGCGCCTGCTTGGACGCTTCCGGGTCTGCTTGGACGCTTCCGCGCCTGCTTGGACGCTTCCGCGCCTGCTTGGACGCTTCCGCGCCTGCTTGGACGCTTCCACGCCTGCTTGGACGCTTCCGCGCCTGCTTGGACGCTTCCGCGCCTGCTTGGACTCTTCCGCGCCTGGTTGGACGCTTCTGCGCCTGCTTCGACTATTCCGCGCCTGCTTGGACTCTTCCGCGCCTGCTTGGACGCTTCCGCGCCTGCTTGGACGCTTCTGCGCATGTATGGATGCTTCCGCGCCTGCTTGGACGCTTCCGCGCCTGCTTGGACGCTTCCGCGCCTGCTTGGACGCTTTCGCGCCTGATTGGACTCTTCTGCGCCTTCTTGCATGCTTCCGCGCCTGCTTTGACGCTTCCGCGCCTGCTTGGACGCTTCCGCGCCTGCTTGGACGCTTCCGCGCCTGCTTGGACGCTTCCACGCCTGCTTGGACGCTTCCGCGCCTGCTTGGACGCTTCCGCGCCTGCTTGGACTCTTCCGCGCCTGGTTGGACGCTTCTGCGCCTGCTTCGACTCTTCCGCGCCTGCTTGGACTCTTCCGCGCCTGCTTGGTCGCTTCCGCGTCTGCTTGGACGCTTCTGCGCATGTATGGATGCTTCCGCGCCTGCTTGGACGCTTCCGCGCCTGCTTGGACGCTTCCGCGACTGCTTGGACGCTTCCGCGCCTGCTTGCACGCTTTCGCGCCTGCTTGGACGCTTCCGCGCCTGCTTGGACGCTTCCACGCCTGCTTGGACGCTTCCGCGCCTGCTTGGACGCTTCCGCGCCTGCTTGGACTCTTCCGCGCCTGGTTGGACGCTTCTGCGCCTGCTTCGACTCTTCCGCGCCTGCTTGGACTCTTCCGCGCCTGCTTGGACGCTTCCGCGCCTGCTTGGACGTTTCCGCGCCTGCTTGGACTCCTCTGCGCCTTCTTGCATGCTTCCGCGCCTGCTTGGACGCTTCCGCGCCTGCATGGACGCTTCCGCGCCTGCTTGGACGCTTTCGCGCCTGCTTGGACGCTTCCGCGCCTGCTTGGACTCTTCCACGCCTGCTTGGACGCTTCCGCGCCTGCTTGGACTCTTCTGCGCCTTCTTGCATGCTTCCGCGCCTGCTTGGACTTTTTCGCGCCTGATTGGATGCTTCCGCGCCTGCTTGCATGCTTCCGTTCCTGCTTGGACGCTTCCGCGCATGCTTGGACTCTTCTGCTTCTTCTTGCATGCTTCCGCGCCTGCTTGGACGCTACTGCGCTTGCTTGGACGCTTCCGCGACTGCTTGGACGCTTCCGCGCCTACTTGGACGCTTCCGCGACTGCTTGGACGCTTCCGCGCCTGCTTGGACTCTTCTGCGCCTTCTTGCATGCTATCCCGCCTGCTTGGACGCTTCCGCGCCTGCTTGCACGGTTCTGCGCCTGCTTGCATGCTTCCCCGCCTGCTTAGACGCTTCCGCGCCTGCTTGGACTCTTCTGCGTCTTCTTGCATGCTACCGCGCCTGCTTGGACGTTTCCGCGCCTGCTTGGACGCTTCCGCGCTTGCTTGGACGCTTCCGCGACTGCTTGGACGCTTCCGCGCATGCTTGGACTCTTCTGCTCCTTCTTGCATGCTTCCGCGCCTGCTTGGACGCTACTGCGCCTGCTTGGACGCTACTGCGCCTGCTTGGACGCTTCCGCGACTGCTTGGACCCTTCTGCGTCTTCTTGCATGCTTCCCCGCCTGCTTGGACGCTTCCGCGCCTGCTTGGACTCTTCTGCGTCTTCTTGCATGCTTCCGCGCCTGCTTGGACGTTTCCGCGCCTGTTTGGACGCTACCGCGCCTGCTTGGACGTTACCGCGCCAGCTTGGACGCTTCCGCGCATGCTTGGACTCTTCTGCTCCTTCTTGCATGCTTCCGCGCCTGCTTGGACGCTACTGCGCCTGCTTGGACGCTACTGCGCCTGCTTGGACGCTTCCGCGCCTGCTTGGACTATTCTGCATCTTCTTGCAAGCTTCCGCGCCTGCTTGGACGCTACCGCGCCAGCTTGGACGCTACCGCGCCTGCTTGGACGCTGCCGCGCCTGCTTGGACGCTGCCGCGCCTGCTTGGACGCTTCCGCAACTGCTTGGACGCTTCCGCGCCTGGTTGGACGCTACCGCGCCTGCTTGCATGCTTCCCCGCCTGCTTGGACGCTTCCGCGCCTGCTTGGACTCTTCTGCGTCTTCTTGCATGCTTCCGCGCTTGCTTGGACGTTTCCGCGCCTGCTTGGACGCTACCGCGCCTGCTTGGACGCTACCGCGCCTGCTTGGACGCTTCCGCGACTGTTTGGACGCTTCCGCGCCTGCTTGCATGCTTCCCCGCCTGCTTGGACGCTTCCGCGCCTGCTTGGACGCTTCCGCGCCTGCTTGGACTCTTCTGCTCCTTCTTGCATGCTTCCGCGCCTACTTGGACGTTTCCGCGCCTGCTTGGACGCTTCCGCGCCTGCTTGGACGCTTCCGCGACTGCTTGGACGCTTCCGCGCCTGCTTGGACGCTTCCGCGCCTATATGGATGCTCCCGCGCCTGCTTGGACGCTTCCACGCCTGCTTGGACGCTTCCGCGACAGCTTGGACGCTTCCGCGCCTGCTAGGACGCTTCCGCGACTGCTTGGTCGCTTCCGCGCCTGCTTGGACGCTTCCGCGCCTATATGGATGCTCCCGCGCCTGCTTGGACGCTTCCGCGCCTATATGGATGCTCCCGCGCCTGCTTGGACGCTTCCGCGCCTGCTTGGACTCTTCTGCTCCTTCTTGGACGCTTCCGCGACTGCTTGGACGCTTCCGCGCCTGCTTGGACGCTTCCGCGCCTATATGGATGCTCCCGCGCCTGCTTGGACGCTTCCGCGCCTGCTTGGACTCTTCTGCTCCTTCTTGGACGCTTCCGCGACTGCTTGGACGCTTCCGCGCCGGCTTGCATGCTTCCCCGCCTGCTTGGACGCTTCCGCGCCTGCTTGGACTCTTCTGCGCCTTCTTGCATGCTTCCGCCCCTACTTGAACGTTCTCGCGCCTGCCTGGACGCTTCCGCGCCTGCTTGGACGCTTCCGCGACAGCTTGGACGCTTCCGCGCCTGCTAGGACGCTTCCGCGACTGCTTGGTCGCTTCCGCGCCTGCTTGGACGCTTCCGCGCCTATATGGATGCTCCCGCGCCTGCTTGGACGCTTCCGCGCCTGCTTGGACGCTTCCGCGCCTGCTTGGACTCTTCCGCGCCTGGTTGGACGCGTCTGCGCCTGCTTCGACTCTTCCGCGCCTGCTTGGTCTCTTCCGCGCCTGCTTGGACGCTTCCGCGCCTGCTTGGACGCTTCTGCGCCTCCTTGCATTTTTCCGCGCCGGCTTGGACGCTTCCACGCCTGCTTGCACGCTTCCGCGCCAGCTGGGACGCTTCCGCGCCTATATGGATGCTTCCGCGCCTGCTTGGACGCTTCGGCGCCTGCTTGGACTCTTCTGCTCCTTCTTGCATGCTTCCGCGCCTACTTGGACGTTTCCGCGCCTGCTTGGACGCTTCCGCGCCTGCTTGGACGCTTTCGCGCCTATATGGAGGCTTCCGCGCCTGCTTGGACGCTTCCGCGCCTGCTTGGACGCTTCCGCGCCTGCTTGGACGCTTCCGCGCCTATATGGATGCTTCCGCGCCTGCTTGGACGCTTCCGCGCCTGCTTGGACTCTTCCGCGCATGCTTGGACGCTTCCGCGCCTGCTTGGACGCTTCCGCGCCTATATGGATGCTTCCGCGCCTGCTTGGACGCTTCCGCGCCTGCTTGGACGCTTCCGCGCCTGCTTGGACGCTACCGCGCCTGCTTGGACGCTTCCGCGACTGCTTGGACGCTTCCGCGCCTGCTTGGACGCTACCGCGCCTGCTTGGACGCTTCCGCGACTGCTTGGACGCTTCCGCGCCTGCTTGGACGCTTCCGCGCCTGCTTGGACGCTTCCGCGCCTGCTTGGACGCTTTCGCGCCTGATTGGACTCTTCTGCGCCTTCTTGCATGCTTCCGCGCCTGATTGGACGCTTCCGCGCCTGCTTGGACGCTTCCGCGCCTGCTTGGACGCTTCCGCGCCTGCTTGGACGCTTCCGCGCCTGCTTGGACGCTTCCACGCCTGCTTGGACGCTTCCGCGCCTGCTTGGACGCTTCCGCGCCTGCTTGGACTCTTCCGCGCCTGGTTGGACGCTTCTGCGCCTGCTTCGACTCTTCCGCGCCTGCTTGGACTCTTCCGCCCCTGCTTGGACGCTTCCGCGCCTGCTTGGACGCTTCTGCGCATGTATGGATGCTTCCGCGCCTGCTTGGACGCTTCCGCGCCTGCTTGGACGCTTCCGCGACTTCTTGGACGCTTCCGCGCCTGCTTGGACGCTTCCGCGCCTGCTTGGACGCTTCCGCGCCTGCTTGGACGCTTCCACGCCTGCTTGGACGCTTCCGCGCCTGCTTGGACGCTTCCGCGCCTGCTTGGACTCTTCCGCGCCTGGTTGGACGCTTCTGCGCCTGTTTCGACTCTTCCGCGCCTGCTTGGACTCTTCCGCGCCTGGTTGGACGCTTCTGCGCCTGCTTCGACTCTTCTGCGCCTCCTTGCATTTTTCCGCGCCTGCTTGGACGCTTCCACGCCTGCTTGCACGCTTCCGCGCCAGCTTGGACGCTACCGCGCCTGCTTGGACGCTTCCGCGCCTGCTTGCACAGTTCTGCGCCTGCTTGGACGCTTCCGGGTCTGCTTGGACGCTTCCGCGCCTGCTTGGACGCTTCCGCGCCTGCTTGGACGCTTCCGCGCCTGCTTGGACGCTTCCACGCCTGCTTGGACGCTTCCGCGCCTGCTTGGACGCTTCCGCGCCTGCTTGGACTCTTCCGCGCCTGGTTGGACGCTTCTGCGCCTGCTTCGACTATTCCGCGCCTGCTTGGACTCTTCCGCGCCTGCTTGGACGCTTCCGCGCCTGCTTGGACGCTTCTGCGCATGTATGGATGCTTCCGCGCCTGCTTGGACGCTTCCGCGCCTGCTTGGACGCTTCCGCGCCTGCTTGGACGCTTTCGCGCCTGATTGGACTCTTCTGCGCCTTCTTGCATGCTTCCGCGCCTGCTTTGACGCTTCCGCGCCTGCTTGGACGCTTCCGCGCCTGCTTGGACGCTTCCGCGCCTGCTTGGACGCTTCCACGCCTGCTTGGACGCTTCCGCGCCTGCTTGGACGCTTCCGCGCCTGCTTGGACTCTTCCGCGCCTGGTTGGACGCTTCTGCGCCTGCTTCGACTCTTCCGCGCCTGCTTGGACTCTTCCGCGCCTGCTTGGTCGCTTCCGCGTCTGCTTGGACGCTTCTGCGCATGTATGGATGCTTCCGCGCCTGCTTGGACGCTTCCGCGCCTGCTTGGACGCTTCCGCGACTGCTTGGACGCTTCCGCGCCTGCTTGCACGCTTTCGCGCCTGCTTGGACGCTTCCGCGCCTGCTTGGACGCTTCCACGCCTGCTTGGACGCTTCCGCGCCTGCTTGGACGCTTCCGCGCCTGCTTGGACTCTTCCGCGCCTGGTTGGACGCTTCTGCGCCTGCTTCGACTCTTCCGCGCCTGCTTGGACTCTTCCGCGCCTGCTTGGACGCTTCCGCGCCTGCTTGGACGTTTCCGCGCCTGCTTGGACTCCTCTGCGCCTTCTTGCATGCTTCCGCGCCTGCTTGGACGCTTCCGCGCCTGCATGGACGCTTCCGCGCCTGCTTGGACGCTTTCGCGCCTGCTTGGACGCTTCCGCGCCTGCTTGGACTCTTCCACGCCTGCTTGGACGCTTCCGCGCCTGCTTGGACTCTTCTGCGCCTTCTTGCATGCTTCCGCGCCTGCTTGGACTTTTTCGCGCCTGATTGGATGCTTCCGCGCCTGCTTGCATGCTTCCGTTCCTGCTTGGACGCTTCCGCGCATGCTTGGACTCTTCTGCTCCTTCTTGCATGCTTCCGCGCCTGCTTGGACGCTACTGCGCTTGCTTGGACGCTTCCGCGACTGCTTGGACGCTTCCGCGCCTGCTTGGACTCTTCTGCGCCTTCTTGCATGCTATCCCGCCTGCTTGGACGCTTCCGCGCCTGCTTGCACGGTTCTGCGCCTGCTTGCATGCTTCCCCGCCTGCTTAGACGCTTCCGCGCCTGCTTGGACTCTTCTGCGTCTTCTTGCATGCTACCGCGCCTGCTTGGACGTTTCCGCGCCTGCTTGGACGCTTCCGCGCTTGCTTGGACGCTTCCGCGACTGCTTGGACGCTTCCGCGCATGCTTGGACTCTTCTGCTCCTTCTTGCATGCTTCCGCGCCTGCTTGGACGCTACTGCGCCTGCTTGGACGCTACTGCGCCTGCTTGGACGCTTCCGCGACTGCTTGGACCCTTCTGCGTCTTCTTGCATGCTTCCCCGCCTGCTTGGACGCTTCCGCGCCTGCTTGGACTCTTCTGCGTCTTCTTGCATGCTTCCGCGCCTGCTTGGACGTTTCCGCGCCTGTTTGGACGCTACCGCGCCTGCTTGGACGTTACCGCGCCAGCTTGGACGCTTCCGCGCATGCTTGGACTCTTCTGCTCCTTCTTGCATGCTTCCGCGCCTGCTTGGACGCTACTGCGCCTGCTTGGACGCTACTGCGCCTGCTTGGACGCTTCCGCGACTGCTTGGACCCTTCTGCGTCTTCTTGCATGCTTCCCCGCCTGCTTGGACGCTTCCGCGCCTGCTTGGACTCTTCTGCGTCTTCTTGCATGCTTCCGCGCCTGCTTGGACGTTTCCGCGCCTGCTTGGACGTTACCGCGCCTGCTTGGCCGCTTCCGCGACTGCTTGGACGGTTCCGCGCCTGCATGGACGCTACCGCGCCTGCTTGGACGCTACCGCGCCTGCTTGGACGCTTCCGCGCCTTCTTGCATGCTTCCGCGCCTACTTGGACGTTTCCGCGCCTGCTTGGACGCTTCCGCGCCTGCTTGCATGCTTCTCCGCCTGCTTGGGCGTTTCCGCGCCTGCTTGGACTCTTCTGTGACTTCTTGCATGCTTCCGCGCCTGCTTGGACGTTTTCGCGCCTGCTTGGACGCTGCCGCGCCTGGTTGGACGTTTCTGCGCATGTATGGATGCTTCCGCGCCTGCTTGGACGCTTCCGCGCCTGCTTGGACGCTTCCGCGACTGCTTGGACGCTCTCGCGCCTGCTTGCACGCTTTCGCGCCTGCTTGGACGCTTCCGCGCCTGCTTGGACGCTTCCACGCCTGCTTGGACGCTTCCGCGCCTGCTTGGACGCTTCCGCGCCTGCTTGGACTCTTCCGCGCCTGGTTGGACGCTTCTGCGCCTGCTTCGACTCTTCCGCGCCTGCTTGGACTCTTCCGCGCCTGCTTGGACGCTTCCGCGCCTGCTTGGACGTTTCCGCGCCTGCTTGGACTCCTCTGCGCCTTCTTGCATGCTTCCGCGCCTGCTTGGACGCTTCCGCGCCTGCATGGACGCTTCCGCGCCTGCTTGGACGCTTTCGCGCCTGCTTGGACGCTTCCGCGCCTGCTTGGACTCTTCTGCGCCTTCTTGCATGCTTCCGCGCCTGCTTGGACTTTTTCGCGCCTGATTGGATGCTTCCGCGCCTGCTTGCATGCTTCCGTTCCTGCTTGGACGCTTCCGCGCATGCTTGGACTCTTCTGCTCCTTCTTGCATGCTTCCGCGCCTGGTTGGACGCTTCTGCGCCTGCTTCGACTCTTCCGCGCCTGCTTGGACTCTTCCGCGCCTGCTTGGTCGCTTCCGCGTCTGCTTGGACGCTTCTGCGCATGTATGGATGCTTCCGCGCCTGCTTGGACGCTTCCGCGCCTGCTTGGACGCTTCCGCGACTGCTTGGACGCTTCCGCGCCTGCTTGCACGCTTTCGCGCCTGCTTGGACGCTTCCGCGCCTGCTTGGACGCTTCCGCGCCTGGTTGGACGCTTCCGCGCCTGCTTGGACTCTTCCACGCCTGCTTGGACGCTTCCGCGCCTGCTTGGACTCTTCTGCGCCTTCTTGCATGCTTCCGCGCCTGCTTGGACTTTTTCGCGCCTGATTGGATGCTTCCGCGCCTGCTTGCATGCTTCCGTTCCTGCTTGGACGCTTCCGCGCATGCTTGGACTCTTCTGCTCCTTCTTGCATGCTTCCGCGCCTGCTTGGACGCTACTGCGCTTGCTTGGACGCTTCCGCGACTGCTTGGACGCTTCCGCGCCTACTTGGACGCTTCCGCGACTGCTTGGACGCTTCCGCGCCTGCTTGGACTCTTCTGCGCCTTCTTGCATGCTATCCCGCCTGCTTGGACGCTTCCGCGCCTGCTTGCACGGTTCTGCGCCTGCTTGCATGCTTCCCCGCCTGCTTAGACGCTTCCGCGCCTGCTTGGACTCTTCTGCGTCTTCTTGCATGCTACCGCGCCTGCTTGGACGTTTCCGCGCCTGCTTGGACGCTTCCGCGCTTGCTTGGACGCTTCCGCGACTGCTTGGACGCTTCCGCGCATGCTTGGACTCTTCTGCTCCTTCTTGCATGCTTCCGCGCCTGCTTGGACGCTACTGCGCCTGCTTGGACGCTACTGCGCCTGCTTGGACGCTTCCGCGACTGCTTGGACCCTTCTGCGTCTTCTTGCATGCTTCCCCGCCTGCTTGGACGCTTCCGCGCGTGCTTGGACTCTTCTGCGTCTTCTTGCATGCTTCCGCGCCTGCTTGGACGTTTCCGCGCCTGTTTGGACGCTACCGCGCCTGCTTGGACGTTACCGCGCCAGCTTGGACGCTTCCGCGCATGCTTGGACTCTTCTGCTCCTTCTTGCATGCTTCCGCGCCTGCTTGGACGCTACTGCGCCTGCTTGGACGCTACTGCGCCTGCTTGGACGCTTCCGCGACTGCTTGGACCCTTCTGCGTCTTCTTGCATGCTTCCCCGCCTGCTTGGACGCTTCCGCGCCTGCTTGGACTCTTCTGCGTCTTCTTGCATGCTTCCGCGCCTGCTTGGACGTTTCCGCGCCTGCTTGGACGTTACCGCGCCTGCTTGGCCGCTTCCGCGACTGCTTGGACGGTTCCGCGCCTGCATGGACGCTACCGCGCCTGCTTGGACGCTACCGCGCCTGCTTGGACGCTTCCGCGCCTTCTTGCATGCTTCCGCGCCTACTTGGACGTTTCCGCGCCTGCTTGGACGCTTCCGCGCCTGCTTGCATGCTTCCCCGCCTGCTTGGACGTTTCCGCGCCTGCTTGGACTCTTCTGTGACTTCTTGCATGCTTCCGCGCCTGCTTGGACGTTTTCGCGCCTGCTTGGACGCTGCCGCGCCTGGTTGGACGTTTCCACGCCTGCATGGACGCTACCGCGCCTGCTTGGACGCTACTGCGCCTGCTTGGACGCTTCCGCGACTGCTTGGACCCTTCTGCGTCTTCTTGCATGCTTCCCCGCCTGCTTGGACGCTTCCGCGCCTGCTTGGACTCTTCTGCGTCTTCTTGCATGCTTCCGCGCCTGCTTGGACGTTTCCGCGCCTGCTTGGACGTTACCGCGCCTGCTTGGCCGCTTCCGCGACTGCTTGGACGGTTCCGCGCCTGCATGGACGCTACCGCGCCTGCTTGGACGCTACCGCGCCTGCTTGGACGCTTCCGCGCCCTCTTGCATGCTTCCGCGCCTACTTGGACGTTTCCGCGCCTGCTTGGACGCTTCCGCGCCTGCTTGCATGCTTCCCCGCCTGCTTGGACGTTTCCGCGCCTGCTTGGACTCTTCTGTGACTTCTTGCATGCTTCCGCGCCTGCTTGGACGTTTCCATGCCTGCCTGGACACTACCGCGCCTGCTTGGACGTTTCCGCGCCTGCTTGGACGCTTCCCCGCCTGCTTGCACGGTTCAAAGCCAGCTTGGACGCTTTCACGCCTGCTTGCACGCTTCCGCGCCTGCTTGGACGCTTCCGAGCCTGCTTGGACGCTTCAGCGACTGCTTGGACGCTTCCGCGCCTGCTTGGACTCTTCTGCGCCTTCTTGCATGCTTCCGCGCATGCATGGACGCTTCCGCGCCTGCTTGGACTCTTCTGCGCCTTCTTGCATGCTTCCGCCCCTTCTTGGACGCTTCCGCGCCTACTTGCACGGTTCTGCGCCTGCTTGGACGCTTCCGCGCCTGCTTGGACTCTTCCACGCCTGCTTGGACGCTTCCGCGCCTGCTTGGACTCTTCTGCGCCTTCTTGCATGCTTCCGCGCCTGCTTGGACTTTTCCGCGCCTGCTTGGACGCTTCCGCGCCTGCTTGGACGCTTCCGCGCCTGGTTGGACGCTACCGCGCCTGCTTGGACGCTTCCGCGCCTGCTTGCATGCTTCCCCGCCTGCTTGGACGCTTCCGCGCCTGCTTGGACTCTTCTGCGTCTTCTTGCATGCTTCCGCGCCTGCTTGGACCCTTCTGCGTCTTCTTGCATGCTTCCGCGCCTGCTTGGACGTTTCCGCGCCTGCTTGGACGCTACTGCGCCTGCTTGGACGCTTCCGCGACTGCTTGGACCCTTCTGCGTCTTCTTGCATGCTTCCCCGCCTGCTTGGACGCTTCCGCGCCTGCTTGGAATCTTCTGCGTCTTCTTGCATGCTACCGCGCCTGCTTGGACGTTTCCGCGCCTGTTTGGACGCTACCGCGCCTGCTTGGACGTTACCGCGCCAGCTTGGACGTTTCCGCGCATGCTTGGACTCTTCTGCTCCTTCTTGCGTGCTTCCGCGCCTGCTTGGACGCTACTGCGCCTGCTTGGACGCTACTGCGCCTGCTTGGACGCTTCCGCGACTGCTTGGACCCTTCTGCGTCTTCTTGCATGCTTCCCCGCCTGCTTGGACGCTTCCGCGCCTGCTTGGACTCTTCTGCGTCTTCTTGCATGCTTCCGCGCCTGCTTGGACGTTTCCGCGCCTGCTTGGACGTTACCGCGCCTGCTTGGCCGCTTCCGCGACTGCTTGGACGGTTCCGCGCCTGCTTGGACGCTACCGCGCCTGCTTGGACGCTACCGCGCCTGCTTGGACGCTTCCGCGCCTTCTTGCATGCTTCCGCGCCTACTTGGACGTTTCCGCGCCTACTTGGACGCTTCCGCGCCTGCTTGCATGCTTCCCCGCCTGTTTGGACGCTTCCGCGCCTGCTTGGACTCTTCTGCGACTTCTTGCATGCTTCCGCGCCTGCTTGGACGTTTTCGTGCCTGCTTGGACGCTACCGCGCCTGCTTGGACGTTTCCACGCCTGCATGGACGCTACCGCGCCTGCTTGGACGCTACTGCGCCTGCTTGGACGCTTCCGCGACGGCTTGGACGCTTCCGCGCATGCATGGACGCTTCCGCGCCTGCTTGGACTCTTCTGCGCCTTCTTGCATGCTTCCGCCCCTTCTTGGACGCTTCCGCGCCTACTTGCACGGTTCTGCGCCTGCTTGGACGCTTCCGCGCCTGCTTGGACTCTTCCACGCCTGCTTGGACGCTTCCGCGCCTGCTTGGACTCTTCTGCGCCTTCTTGCATGCTTCCGCGCCTGCTTGGACTTTTCCGCGCCTGCTTGGACGCTTCCGCGCCTGCTTGGACGCTTCCGCGCCTGGTTGGACGCTACCGCGCCTGCTTGGACGCTTCCGCGCCTGCTTGCATGCTTCCCCGCCTGCTTGGACGCTTCCGCGCCTGCTTGGACTCTTCTGCGTCTTCTTGCATGCTTCCGCGCCTGCTTGGACCCTTCTGCGTCTTCTTGCATGCTTCCGCGCCTGCTTGGACGTTTCCGCGCCTGCTTGGACGCTACTGCGCCTGCTTGGACGCTTCCGCGACTGCTTGGACCCTTCTGCGTCTTCTTGCATGCTTCCCCGCCTGCTTGGACTCTTCTGCGTCTTCTTGCATGCTACCGCGCCTGCTTGGACGCTACCGCGCCTGCTTGGACGCTACTGCGCCTGCTTGGACGCTTCCGCGACGGCTTGGACCCTTCTGCGTCTTCTTGCTTGCTTCCCCGCCTGCTTGGACGCTTCCGCGCCTGCTTGGACTCTTCTGCGTCTTCTTGCATGCTTCCGCGCCTGCTTGGACCCTTCTGCGTCTTCTTGCATGCTTCCGCGCCTGCTTGGACCCTTCTGCGTCTTCTTGCATGCTTCCGCGCCTGCTTGGACCCTTCTGCGTCTTCTTGCATGCTTCCGCGCCTGCTTGGACGTTTCCGCGCCTGCTTGGACGCTACTGCGCCTGCTTGGACGCTACCGCGCCTGCTTGGACGCTACTGCGCCTGCTTGGACGCTTCCGCGACGGCTTGGACCCTTCTGCGTCTTCTTGCTTGCTTCCCCGCCTGCTTGGACGCTTCCGCGCCTGCTTGGACTCTTCTGCGTCTTCTTGCATGCTTCCCCGCCTGCTTGGACTCTTCTGCGTCTTCTTGCATGCTACCGCGCCTGCTTGGACGTTTCCGCGCCTGCTTGGACGCTTCCGCGCCTGCTTGGACTCTTCTGCGTCTTCTTGCATGCTTCCGCGCCTGCTTGGACCCTTCTGCGTCTTCTTGCATGCTTCCGCGCCTGCTTGGACGTTTCCGCGCCTGCTTGGACGCTACTGCGCCTGCTTGGACGCTTCCGCGACTGCTTGGACCCTTCTGCGTCTTCTTGCATGCTTCCCCGCCTGCTTGGACGCTTCCGCGCCTGCTTGGACTCTTCTGCGTCTTCTTGCATGCTACCGCGCCTGCTTGGACGTTTCCGCGCCTGTTTGGACGCTACCGCGCCTGCTTGGACGTTACCGCGCCAGCTTGGACGCTTCCGCGCATGCTTGGACTCTTCTGCTCCTTCTTGCATGCTTCCGCGCCTGCTTGGACGCTACTGCGCCTGCTTGGACGCTACTGCGCCTGCTTGGACGCTTCCGCGACTGCTTGGACCCTTCTGCGTCTTCTTGCATGCTTCCCCGCCTGCTTGGACGCTTCCGCGCCTGCTTGGACTCTTCTGCGTCTTCTTGCATGCTTCCCCGCCTGCTTGGACGCTTCCGCGCCTGCTTGGACTCTTCTGCGTCTTCTTGCATGCTTCCGCGCCTGCTTGGACGTTTCCGCGCCTGCTTGGACGTTACCGCGCCTGCTTGGCCGCTTCCGCGACTGCTTGGACGGTTCCGCGCCTGCTTGGACGCTACCGCGCCTGCTTGGACGCTTCCGCGCCTTCTTGCACGGTTCTGCGCCTGCTTGGACGCTTCCGCGCCTGCTTGGACGCTTCCGCGCCTGCTTGGACGCTTCCGCGCCTGCTTGGACGCTTCCGCGCCTGCTTGGACGCTTCCGCGCCTGCTTGGACACTTCCGCGCCTGCTTGGACTCTTCTGCGTCTTCTTGCATGCTTCCGCGACTGCTTGAATGCTTCCGCGACTGCTTGGACGCTTCCGCGACTGCTTGGACGCTTCCGCGCCTGCTTGGACACTTCCGCGCCTGCTTGGACACTTCCGCGCCTGCTTGGACTCTTCTGCGCCTTCTTGCATGCTTCCGCGGCTGCTTGGACGCTACCGCGCCTGCTTGGACGCTTCCGCGCCTGCTTGCACGGTTCTGCGCCTGCTTGAACGCTTCCGCCCCTGCTTGGACTCTTCCGCGCCAGCTTGGACGCTTCCGCGCCTGCTTGGACGCTTTCGCGCCTGCTTGGTCGCTTCCGCGCCTATATGGATGCTTCCGCGCCTGCGTGGACGCTTCCGCGCCTGCTTGGACGTTTCCGCGCCTGCTTGGACGCTACCGCGCCTGCTTGGACGCTTCCGCGCCTGCTTGGACGCTACCGCGCCGGCTTGGACGCTTCCGCGACTGCTTGGACGTTTCCCCGACTGCTTGGACGCTTCCGCGCCTGCTTGGCCTCTACTGCGCCTTCTTGCATGCTGCCGCGCCGGCTTGGACGCAACCGCGCCTGCTTGCATGCTTCCCCGCCTGCTTGGACGCTTCCGCGACTGCTTGGACGCTTCCCCGCCTGCTTGGACAATTCTGCGCCTTCTTGCATGCTTCCGCGCCTGCTTGGACGCTACCGCGCCTGCTTGGACGCTTCCGCGCCTGCTTTCACGGTTCTGCGCCTGCTTGGACTCTTCCGCGCCTGCTTGGACGCTTCCGCGCCTGCTTGGACACTTCCGCGCCTGCTTGGACGCTTCCGCGCCTGCTTGGACGCTTCCGCGCCTTCTTGGACACTTCCGCGCCTGCTTGGACGCTACCGCGCCTGCTTGGACGCTTCCGCGACTGCTTGAATGCTTCCGCGAATGCTTGGACGCTTCCGCGACTGCTTGGACGCTTCCGCGCCTGCTTGGACACTTCCGCGCCTGCTTGGACACTTCCGCGCCTGCTTGGACTCTTCTGCGCCTTCTTGCATACTTCCGCGGCTGCTTGGACGCTACCGCCCCTGCTTGGACGCTTCCGCGCCTGCTTGCACGGTTCTGCGCCTGCTTGGACGCTTCCGCGCCTGCTTGGACGCTTCCGCGCCTGCATGGACGCTTCCGCGCCTGCTTGGACGCTTTCGCGCCTGCTTGGACGCTTCCGCGACTGCTTGGACCCTTCTGCGTCTTCTTGCATGCTTCCCCGCCTGCTTGGACGCTTCCGCGCCTGCTTGGACTCTTCTGCGTCTTCTTGCATGCTTCCCCGCCTGCTTGGACGCTTCCGCGCCTGCTTGGACTCTTCTGCGTCTTCTTGCATGCTTCCGCGCCTGCTTGGACGTTTCCGCGCCTGCTTGGACGTTACCGCGCCTGCTTGGCCGCTTCCGCGACTGCTTGGACGGTTCCGCGCCTGCTTGGACGCTACCGCGCCTGCTTGGACGCTTCCGCGCCTGCTTGCACGGTTCTGCGCCTGCTTGGACGCTTCCGCGCCTGCTTAGACGCTTCCGCGCCTGCTTGGACGCTTCCGCGCCTGCTTGGACGCTTCCGCGCCTGCTTGGACGCTTCCGCGCCTGCTTGGACACTTCCGCGCCTGCTTGGACTCTTCTGCGTCTTCTTGCATGCTTCCGCGCCTGCTTGGACGTTTTCGTGCCTGCTTGGACGCTACCGCGCCTGCTTGGACGTTTCCACGCCTGCATGGACGCTACCGCGCCTGCTTGGACGCTACTGCGCCTGCTTGGACGCTTCCGCGACGGCTTGGACCCTTCTGCGTCTTCTTGCTTGCTTCCCCGCCTGCTTGGACGCTTCCGCGCCTGCTTGGACTCTTCTGCGTCTTCTTGCATGCTTCCGCGCCTGCTTGGACCCTTCTGCGTCTTCTTGCATGCTTCCGCGCCTGCTTGGACCCTTCTGCGTCTTCTTGCATGCTTCCGCGCCTGCTTGGACGTTTCCGCGCCTGCTTGGACGCTTCCGCGCCTGCTTGGACTCTTCTGCGTCTTCTTGCATGCTTCCGCGCCTGCTTGGACCCTTCTGCGTCTTCTTGCATGCTTCCGCGCCTGCTTGGACGTTTCCGCGCCTGCTTGGACGCTACTGCGCCTGCTTGGACGCTTCCGCGACTGCTTGGACCCTTCTGCGTCTTCTTGCATGCTTCCCCGCCTGCTTGGACGCTTCCGCGCCTGCTTGGACTCTTCTGCGTCTTCTTGCATGCTACCGCGCCTGCTTGGACGTTTCCGCGCCTGTTTGGACGCTACCGCGCCTGCTTGGACGTTACCGCGCCAGCTTGGACGCTTCCGCGCATGCTTGGACTCTTCTGCTCCTTCTTGCATGCTTCCGCGCCTGCTTGGACGCTACTGCGCCTGCTTGGACGCTTCCGCGACTGCTTGGACCCTTCTGCGTCTTCTTGCATGCTTCCCCGCCTGCTTGGACGTTTCCGCGCCTGCTTGGACTCTTCTGCGTCTTCTTGCATGCTTCCCCGGCTGCTTGGACGCTTCCGCGCCTGCTTGGACTCTTCTGCGTCTTCTTGCATGCTTCCGCGCCTGCTTGGACGTTTCCGCGCCTGCTTGGACGTTACCGCGCCTGCTTGGCCGCTTCCGCGACTGCTTGGACGGTTCCGCGCCTGCTTGGACGCTACCGCGCCTGCTTGGACGCTTCCGCGCCTGCTTGGACGCTTCCGCGCCTTCTTGGACACTTCCGCGCCTGCTTGGACGCTACCGCGCCTGCTTGGACGCTTCCGCGACTGCTTGAATGCTTCCGCGAATGCTTGGACGCTTCCGCGACTGCTTGGACGCTTCCGCGCCTGCTTGGACACTTCCGCGCCTGCTTGGACTCTTCCGCGCCTGCTTGGACTCTTCTGCGCCTTCTTGCATGCTTCTGCGACTGCTTGGACGTTTCAGCGCCTGCTTGGACGCTACCGCGCCTGCTTGGACGCTTCCGCGACTGCTTGGACGTTTCCGTGGCTGCTTGGACGCTTCCGCGCCTGCTTGGACTCTTCTGCGCCTTCTTGCATGCTTCCGCGCCTACTTGCAGGGTGCTGCGCCTGCTTGGACGCTTCCGCGCATGCTTGGACGCTTCCGCGCCTGCTTGGACGCTTTCGCGCCTGATTGGACTCTTCTGCGCCTTCTTGCATGGTTCCGCGCCTGCTTGGACGCTTCCGCGCCTGCTTGGACGCTTCCGCGCCTGCTTGGACGCTTCCGCGCCTGCTTGGACGCTTCCGCGCCTGCTTGGACGCTTCCACGCCTGCTTGGACGCTTCCGCGCCTGCTTGGACTCTTCCGCGCCTGGTTGGACGCGTCTGCGCCTGCTTCGACTCTTCCGCGCCTGCTTGGTCTCTTCCGCGCCTGCTTGGACGCTTCCGCGCCTGCTTGGACGCTTCTGCGCATGTATGGATGCTTCCGCGCCTGCTTGGACGCGTCCGCGCCTGCTTGGACGCTTCCGCGACTGCTTGGACGCTTCCGCGCCTGCTTGCACGCTTTCGCGCCTGCTTGGACGCTTCCGCGCCTGCTTGGACGCTTCCACGCCTGCTTGGACGCTTCCGCGCCTGCTTGGACGCTTCCGCGCCTGCTTGGACTCTTCCGCGCCTGGTTGGACGCTTCTGCGCCTGCTTCGACTCTTCCGCGCCTGCTTGGACTCTTCCGCGCCTGCTTGGACGCTTCCGCGCCTGCTTGGACGCTTCCGCGACTGCTTGGACGCTTCCGCGCCTGCTTGCGCGCTTTCGCGCCTGCTTGGACGCTTTCGCGCCTGATTGGACTCTTCTGCGCCTCCTTGCATTTTTCCGCGCCTGCTTGGACGCTTCCACGCCTGCTTGCACGCTTCCGCGCCAGCTTGGACGCTACCGCGCCTGCTTGGACGCTTCCGCGCCTGCTTGCACAGTTCTGCGCCTGCTTGGACGCTTCCGGGTCTGCTTGGACGCTTCCGCGCCTGCTTGGACGCTTCCGCGCCTGCTTGGACGCTTCCGCGCCTGCTTGGACGCTTCCACGCCTGCTTGGACGCTTCCGCGCCTGCTTGGACGCTTCCGCGCCTGCTTGGACTCTTCCGCGCCTGGTTGGACGCTTCTGCGCCTGCTTCGACTCTTCCGCGCCTGCTTGGACTCTTCCGCGCCTGCTTGGACGCTTCCGCGCCTGCTTGGACGCTTCCGCGCCTGCTTGGACGCTTCCACGCCTGCTTGGACGCTTCCGCGCCTGCTTGGACGCTACCGCGCCAGCTTGGACGCTTCAACGACTGCTTGGACGCTTCCGCGCCTGCTTGGACTCTTCTGCGCCTTCTTGCATGCTTCCGCGCCTACTTGGACGTTTCCGCGCCTGCTTGGACGCTTTCGCGCCTGCTTGGACGCTTCCGCGCTTGCTTGGACGCTTCCGCGCCTGCTCGCACGGTACCGCGCCTGCTTGGACGCTTCCGCGCCTACCTGTTCGCTTCCGCGCCTGCTTGGACGCTTCCGCGCCTGCTTGGACGCTTCCACGCCTGCTTGGACGCTTCCGCGCCTGCTTGGACGCTACCGCGCCAGCTTGGACGCTTCAACGACTGCTTGGACGCTTCCGCGCCTGCTTGGACTCTTCTTCGCCTTTCTTGCATGCTTCCGCGCCTACTTGGACGTTTCCGCGCCTGCTTGGACGCTTTCGCGCCTGATTGGACTCTTCTGCGCCTTCTTGCATGGTTCCGCGCCTGCTTGGACGCTTCCGCGCCTGCTTGGACGCTTCCGCGCCTGCTTGGACGCTTCCGCGCCTGCTTGGACGCTTCCGCGCCTGCTTGGACGCTTCCACGCCTGCTTGGACGCTTCCGCGCCTGCTTGGACTCTTCCGCGCCTGGTTGGACGCGTCTGCGCCTGCTTCGACTCTTCCGCGCCTGCTTGGTCTCTTCCGCGCCTGCTTGGACGCTTCCGCGCCTGCTTGGACGCTTCTGCGCATGTATGGATGCTTCCGCGCCTGCTTGGACGCGTCCGCGCCTGCTTGGACGCTTCCGCGACTGCTTGGACGCTTCCGCGCCTGCTTGCACGCTTTCGCGCCTGCTTGGACGCTTCCGCGCCTGCTTGGACGCTTCCACGCCTGCTTGGACGCTTCCGCGCCTGCTTGGACGCTTCCGCGCCTGCTTGGACTCTTCCGCGCCTGGTTGGACGCTTCTGCGCCTGCTTCGACTCTTCCGCGCCTGCTTGGACTCTTCCGCGCCTGCTTGGACGCTTCCGCGCCTGCTTGGACGCTTCCGCGACTGCTTGGACGCTTCCGCGCCTGCTTGCGCGCTTTCGCGCCTGCTTGGACGCTTTCGCGCCTGATTGGACTCTTCTGCGCCTCCTTGCATTTTTCCGCGCCTGCTTGGACGCTTCCACGCCTGCTTGCACGCTTCCGCGCCAGCTTGGACGCTACCGCGCCTGCTTGGACGCTTCCGCGCCTGCTTGCACAGTTCTGCGCCTGCTTGGACGCTTCCGGGTCTGCTTGGACGCTTCCGCGCCTGCTTGGACGCTTCCGCGCCTGCTTGGACGCTTCCGCGCCTGCTTGGACGCTTCCACGCCTGCTTGGACGCTTCCGCGCCTGCTTGGACGCTTCCGCGCCTGCTTGGACTCTTCCGCGCCTGGTTGGACGCTTCTGCGCCTGCTTCGACTCTTCCGCGCCTGCTTGGACTCTTCCGCGCCTGCTTGGACGCTTCCGCGCCTGCTTGGACGCTTCCGCGCCTGCTTGGACGCTTCCACGCCTGCTTGGACGCTTCCGCGCCTGCTTGGACGCTACCGCGCCAGCTTGGACGCTTCAACGACTGCTTGGACGCTTCCGCGCCTGCTTGGACTCTTCTGCGCCTTCTTGCATGCTTCCGCGCCTACTTGGACGTTTCCGCGCCTGCTTGGACGCTTTCGCGCCTGCTTGGACGCTTCCGCGCTTGCTTGGACGCTTCCGCGCCTGCTCGCACGGTACCGCGCCTGCTTGGACGCTTCCGCGCCTACCTGTTCGCTTTCGCGCCTGCTTGGACTCTTCCGCGCCTGGTTGGACGCTTCTGCGCCTGCTTCGACTCTTCCGCGCCTGCTTGGACGCTTCCGCGCCTGCTTGGACGTTTCCGCGCCTGCTTGGACTCCTCTGCGCCTTCTTGCATGCTTCCGCGCCTGCTTGGACGCTTCCGCGCCTGCATGGACGCTTCCGCGCCTGCTTGGACGCTTTCGCGCCTGCTTGGACGCTTCCGCGCCTGCTTGGACTCTTCCACGCCTGCTTGGACGCTTCCGCGCCTGCTTGGACTCTTCTGCGCCTGCTTGGACTCTTCCGCGCCTGGTTGGACGCTTCCGCGCCTGCTTGGACTCTTCTGTGACTTCTTGCATGCTTCCGCGCCTGCTTGGACGTTTTCGCGCCTGCTTGGACGCTGCCGCGCCTGGTTGGACGTTTCCACGCCTGCATGGACGCTACCGCGCCTGCTTGGACGCTACTGCGCCTGCTTGGACGCTTCCGCGACTGCTTGGACCCTTCTGCGTCTTCTTGCATGCTTCCCCGCCTGCTTGGACGCTTCCGCGCCTGCTTGGACTCTTCTGCGTCTTCTTGCATGCTTCCGCGCCTGCTTGGACGTTTCCGCGCCTGCTTGGACGTTACCGCGCCTGCTTGGCCGCTTCCGCGACTGCTTGGACGGTTCCGCGCCTGCTTGGACGCTACCGCGCCTGCTTGGACTCTTCTGCGCCTCCTTGCATTTTTCCGCGCCTGCTTGGACGCTTCCACGCCTGCTTGGACGCTTCCGCGCCAGCTTGGACGCTACCGCGCCTGCTTGGACGCTTCCGCGCCTGCTTGCACAGTTCTGCGCCTGCTTGGACGCTTCCGGGTCTGCTTGGACGCTTCCGCGCCTGCTTGGACGCTTCCGCGCCTGCTTGGACGCTTCCGCGCCTGCTTGGACGCTTCCACGCCTGCTTGGACGCTTCCGCGCCTGCTTGGACGCTTCCGCGCCTGCTTGGACTCTTCCGCGCCTGGTTGGACGCTTCTGCGCCTGCTTCGACTCTTCCGCGCCTGCTTGGACTCTTCCGCGCCTGCTTGGACGCTTCCGCGCCTGCTTGGACGCTTCCGCGCCTGCTTGGACGCTTCCACGCCTGCTTGGACGCTTCCGCGCCTGCTTGGACGCTACCGCGCCAGCTTGGACGCTTCAACGACTGCTTGGACGCTTCCGCGCCTGCTTGGACTCTTCTGCGCCTTCTTGCATGCTTCCGCGCCTACTTGGACGTTTCCGCGCCTGCTTGGACGCTTTCGCGCCTGCTTGGACGCTTCCGCGCTTGCTTGGACGCTTCCGCGCCTGCTCGCACGGTACCGCGCCTGCTTGGACGCTTCCGCGCCTACCTGTTCGCTTTCGCGCCTGCTTGGACTCTTCCGCGCCTGGTTGGACGCTTCTGCGCCTGCTTCGACTCTTCCGCGCCTGCTTGGACGCTTCCGCGCCTGCTTGGACGTTTCCGAGCCTGCTTGGACTCCTCTGCGCCTTCTTGCATGCTTCCGCGCCTGCTTGGACGCTTCCGCGCCTGCATGGACGCTTCCGCGCCTGCTTGGACGCTTTCGCGCCTGCTTGGACGCTTCCGCGCCTGCTTGGACTCTTCCACGCCTGCTTGGACGCTTCCGCGCCTGCTTGGACGCTTTCGCGCCTGCTTGGACGTTTCCGCGCCTGCTTGGACTCCTCTGCGCCTTCTTGCATGCTTCCGCGCCTGCTTGCATGCTTCCGTTCCTGCTTGGACGCTTCCGCGCATGCTTGGACTCTTCTGCGTCTTCTTGCATGCTACCGCGCCTGCTTGGACGTTTCCGCGCCTGCTTGGACGCTTCCGCGCTTGCTTGGACGCTTCCGCGACTGCTTGGACGCTTCCGCGCATGCTTGGACTCTTCTGCTCCTTCTTGCATGCTTCCGCGCCTGCTTGGACGCTACTGCGCCTGCTTGGACGCTACTGCGCCTGCTTGGACGCTTCCGCGACTGCTTGGACCCTTCTGCGTCTTCTTGCATGCTTCCCCGCCTGCTTGGACGCTTCCGCGCCTGCTTGGACTCTTCTGCGTCTTCTTGCATGCTTCCGCGCCTGCTTGGACGTTTCCGCGCCTGTTTGGACGCTACCGCGCCTGCTTGGACGTTACCGCGCCAGCTTGGACGCTTCCGCGCATGCTTGGACTCTTCTGCTCCTTCTTGCATGCTTCCGCGCCTGCTTGGACTCTTCTGTGACTTCTTGCATGCTTCCGCGCCTGCTTGGACGTTTTCGCGCCTGCTTGGACGCTGCCGCGCCTGGTTGGACGTTTCCACGCCTGCATGGACGCTACCGCGCCTGCTTGGACGCTACTGCGCCTGCTTGGACGCTTCCGCGACTGCTTGGACCCTTCTGCGTCTTCTTGCATGCTTCCCCGCCTGCTTGGACGCTTCCGCGCCTGCTTGGACTCTTCTGCGTCTTCTTGCATGCTTCCGCGCCTGCTTGGACGTTTCCGCGCCTGCTTGGACGTTACCGCGCCTGCTTGGCCGCTTCCGCGACTGCTTGGACGGTTCCGCGCCTCCTTGGACGCTACCGCGCCTGCTTGGACGCTTCCGCGCCTGCTTGCACGGTTCTGCGCCTGCTTGGACGCTTCCGCGCCTGCTTGGACGCTTCCGCGCCTGCTTGGACGCTTCCGCGCCTGCTTGGGCTCTTCTGCGCCTTCTTGCATGCTTCCGCGGCTGCTTGGACGTTTCCGCGCTTGCTTGGACGTTACCGCGCCTGGTTGGACGCTACCGCGCCTGCTTGGACGCTTCCGCGCCTGCTTGGACCCTTCTGCGCCTTCTTGCATGCTTCCGCGGCTGCTTGGACGTTTCCATGCCTGCCTGGACACTACCGCGCCTGCTTGGACGCTTCCGCGACTGCTTGGACGCTACCGCGCCTGCTTGGACGCTTCCGCGACTGCTTGGACGCTTCCGCGCCTGCTTGGACTCTTCTGCGTCTTCTTGCATGCTTCCGCGCCTACTTGGACGTTTCCGCGCCTGCTTGGACGCTTCCGCGCCTGCTTGGACGCTTCCGCGCCTGCTTGGGCTCTTCTGCGCCTTCTTGCATGCTTCCGCGGCTGCTTGGACGTTTCCATGCCTGCCTGGACACTACCGCGCCTGCTTGGACGTTTCCGCGCCTGCTTGGACGCTTCCCCGCCTGCTTGCACGGTTCAAAGCCAGCTTGGACGCTTTCACGCCTGCTTGCACGCTTCCGCGCCTGCTTGGACGCTTCCGAGCCTGCTTGGACGCTTCAGCGACTGCTTGGACGCTTCCGCGCCTGCTTGGACTCTTCTGCGCCTTCTTGCATGCTTCCGCGCCTACTTGGACGTTTCCGCGCCTGCTTGGACGCTTCCGCGCCTGCTTGGACGCTTCCGCGACTGCTTGGATGCTTCCGCGCCTGCTTGGACGCTACCGCGCCAGCTTGGACGCTTCAACGACTGCTTGGACGCTTCCGCGCCTGCTTGGACTCTTCTGCGCCTTCTTGCATGCTTCCGCGCTTCCTTGGACTCTTTCGCGCCTGCTTGGACGCTTCCGCGCCTGCTTGGACGCTTCCGCGCCTGCTTGCACGCTTCCGCGCCTGCTTGGACGCTTCCGCGCCTGCTTGGATGCTTCCGCGCCTGCTTGGACGCTTCCGCGCCTGCTTGGACGCTTCCGCGCCTGTTTGGACGCTTCCGCGACTGCTTGCACGCTTCCGCGCCTGCTTGGATGCTTCCGCGCCTGCTTGGACGCTTCCGCGCCTGCTTGGACGCTTCCACGCCTGCTTGGACGCTTCCGCGCCTGCTTGGACGCTTCCGCGCCTGCTTGGACTCTTCCGCGCCTGGTTGGACGCGTCTGCGCCTGCTTCGACTCTTCCGCGCCTGCTTGGTCTCTTCCGCGCCTGCTTGGACGCTTCCGCGCCTGCTTGGACGCTTCTGCGCATGTATGGATGCTTCCGCGCCTGCTTGGACGCGTCCGCGCCTGCTTGGACGCTTCCGCGACTGCTTGGACGCTTCCGCGCCTGCTTGCACGCTTTCGCGCCTGCTTGGACGCTTCCGCGCCTGCTTGGACGCTTCCACGCCTGCTTGGACGCTTCCGCGCCTGCTTGGACGCTTCCGCGCCTGCTTGGACTCTTCCGCGCCTGGTTGGACGCTTCTGCGCCTGCTTCGACTCTTCCGCGCCTGCTTGGACTCTTCCGCGCCTGCTTGGACGCTTCCGCGCCTGCTTGGACGCTTCCGCGACTGCTTGGACGCTTCCGCGCCTGCTTGCGCGCTTTCGCGCCTGCTTGGACGCTTTCGCGCCTGATTGGACTCTTCTGCGCCTCCTTGCATTTTTCCGCGCCTGCTTGGACGCTTCCACGCCTGCTTGCACGCTTCCGCGCCAGCTTGGACGCTACCGCGCCTGCTTGGACGCTTCCGCGCCTGCTTGCACAGTTCTGCGCCTGCTTGGACGCTTCCGGGTCTGCTTGGACGCTTCCGCGCCTGCTTGGACGCTTCCGCGCCTGCTTGGACGCTTCCGCGCCTGCTTGGACGCTTCCACGCCTGCTTGGACGCTTCCGCGCCTGTTTGGACGCTTCCGCGCCTGCTTGGACTCTTCCGCGCCTGGTTGGACGCTTCTGCGCCTGCTTCGACTCTTCCGCGCCTGCTTGGACTCTTCCGCGCCTGCTTGGACGCTTCCGCGCCTGCTTGGACGCTTCTGCGCATGTATGGATGCTTCCGCGCCTGCTAGGACGCTTCCGCGCCTGCTTGGACGCTTCCGCGACTGCTTGGACGCTTCCGCGCCTGCTTGCACGCTTCCGCGCCTGCTTGGACGCTTTCGCGCCTGATTGGACTCTTCTGCGCCTTCTTGCATGCTTCCGCCCCTACTTGAACGTTCTCGCGCCTGCCTGGACGCTTCCGCGCCTTCTTGCATGCTTCCGCGCCTGCTTGCAGGGTGCTGCGCCTGCTTGGACGCTTCCGCGCCTGCTTGGACGCTTCCGCGCCTGCTTGGACGCTTTCGCGCCTGATTGGACTCTTCTGCGCCTTCTTGCATGGTTCCGCGCCTGCTTGGACGCTTCCGCGCCTGCTTGGACGCTTCCGCGCCTGCTTGGACGCTTCCGCGCCTGCTTGGACGCTTCCGCGCCTGCTTGGACGCTTCCACGCCTGCTTGGACGCTTCCGCGCCTGCTTGGACGCTTCCGCGCCTGCTTGGACTCTTCCGCGCCTGGTTGGACGCGTCTGCGCCTGCTTCGACTCTTCCGCGCCTGCTTGGTCTCTTCCGCGCCTGCTTGGACGCTTCCGCGCCTGCTTGGACGCTTCTGCGCATGTATGGATGCTTCCGCGCCTGCTTGGACGCTTCCGCGCCTGCTTGGACGCTTCCGCGACTGCTTGGACGCTTCCGCGCCTGCTTGCACGCTTTCGCGCCTGCTTGGACGCTTCCGCGCCTGCTTGGACGCTTCCACGCCTGCTTGGACGCTTCCGCGCCTGCTTGGACGCTTCCGCGCCTGCTTGGACTCTTCCGCGCCTGGTTGGACGCTTCTGCGCCTGCTTCGACTCTTCCGCGCCTGCTTGGACTCTTCCGCGCCTGCTTGGACGCTTCCGCGCCTGCTTGGACGCTTCTGCGCATGTATGGATGCTTCCGCGCCTGCTTGGACGCTTCCGCGCCTGCTTGGACGCTTCCGCGACTGCTTGGACGCTTCCGCGCCTGCTTGCACGCTTTCGCGCCTGCTTGGACGCTTTCGCGCCTGATTGGACTCTTCTGCGCCTCCTTGCATTTTTCCGCGCCTGCTTGGACGCTTCCACGCCTGCTTGCACGCTTCCGCGCCAGCTTGGACGCTACCGCGCCTGCTTGGACGCTTCCGCGCCTGCTTGCACAGTTCTGCGCCTGCTTGGACGCTTCCGGGTCTGCTTGGACGCTTCCGCGCCTGCTTGGACGCTTCCGCGCCTGCTTGGACGCTTCCGCGCCTGCTTGGACGCTTCCACGCCTGCTTGGACGCTTCCGCGCCTGCTTGGACGCTTCCGCGCCTGCTTGGACTCTTCCGCGCCTGGTTGGACGCTTCTGCGCCTGCTTCGACTCTTCCGCGCCTGCTTGGACTCTTCCGCGCCTGCTTGGACGCTTCCGCGCCTGCTTGGACGCTTCTGCGCATGTATGGATGCTTCCGCGCCTGCTTGGACGCTTCCGCGCCTGCTTGGACGCTTCCGCGACTGCTTGAACGCTTCTGCGCCTGCTTGCACGCTTCCGCGCCTGCTTGGACGCTTTCGCGCCTGATTGGACTCTTCTGCGCCTTCTTGCATGCTTCCGCCCCTACTTGAACGTTCTCGCGCCTGCCTGGACGCTTCCGCGCCTGCTTGGACGCTTCCGCGACTGCTTGGACGGTTCCGCGCCTGCTTGGACGCTACCGCGCCTGCTTGGACGCTTCCGCGCCTGCTTGCACGGTTCTGCGCCTGCTTGGACGCTTCCGCGCCTGCTTGGACGCTTCCGCGCCTGCTTGGACGCTTCCGCGCCTGCTTGGGCTCTTCTGCGCCTTCTTGCATGCTTCCGCGGCTGCTTGGACGTTTCCGCGCTTGCTTGGACGTTACCGCGCCTGGTTGGACGCTACCGCGCCTGCTTGGACGCTTCCGCGCCTGCTTGGACCCTTCTGCGCCTTCTTGCATGCTTCCGCGGCTGCTTGGACGTTTCCATGCCTGCCTGGACACTACCGCGCCTGCTTGGACGCTTCCGCGACTGCTTGGACGCTACCGCGCCTGCTTGGACGCTTCCGCGACTGCTTGGACGCTTCCGCGCCTGCTTGGACTCTTCTGCGTCTTCTTGCATGCTTCCGCGCCTACTTGGACGTTTCCGCGCCTGCTTGGACGCTTCCGCGCCTGCTTGGACGCTTCCGCGCCTGCTTGGGCTCTTCTGCGCCTTCTTGCATGCTTCCGCGGCTGCTTGGACGTTTCCATGCCTGCCTGGACACTACCGCGCCTGCTTGGACGTTTCCGCGCCTGCTTGGACGCTTCCCCGCCTGCTTGCACGGTTCAAAGCCAGCTTGGACGCTTTCACGCCTGCTTGCACGCTTCCGCGCCTGCTTGGACGCTTCCGAGCCTGCTTGGACGCTTCAGCGACTGCTTGGACGCTTCCGCGCCTGCTTGGACTCTTCTGCGCCTTCTTGCATGCTTCCGCGCCTACTTGGACGTTTCCGCGCCTGCTTGGACGCTTCCGCGCCTGCTTGGACGCTTCCGCGACTGCTTGGATGCTTCCGCGCCTGCTTGGACGCTACCGCGCCAGCTTGGACGCTTCAACGACTGCTTGGACGCTTCCGCGCCTGCTTGGACTCTTCTGCGCCTTCTTGCATGCTTCCGCGCTTGCTTGGACTCTTTCGCGCCTGCTTGGACGCTTCCGCGCCTGCTTGGACGCTTCCGCGCCTGCTTGCACGCTTCCGCGCCTGCTTGGACGCTTCCGCGCCTGCTTGGATGCTTCCGCGCCTGCTTGGACGCTTCCGCGCCTGCTTGGACGCTTCCGCGCCTGTTTGGACGCTTCCGCGACTGCTTGCACGCTTCCGCGCCTGCTTGGATGCTTCCGCGCCTGCTTGGACGCTTCCGCGCCTGCTTGGACGCTTCCACGCCTGCTTGGACGCTTCCGCGCCTGCTTGGACGCTTCCGCGCCTGCTTGGACTCTTCCGCGCCTGGTTGGACGCGTCTGCGCCTGCTTCGACTCTTCCGCGCCTGCTTGGTCTCTTCCGCGCCTGCTTGGACGCTTCCGCGCCTGCTTGGACGCTTCTGCGCATGTATGGATGCTTCCGCGCCTGCTTGGACGCGTCCGCGCCTGCTTGGACGCTTCCGCGACTGCTTGGACGCTTCCGCGCCTGCTTGGACGCTTCCGCGCCTGCTTGGACTCTTCCGCGCCTGGTTGGACGCTTCTGCGCCTGCTTCGACTCTTCCGCGCCTGCTTGGACTCTTCCGCGCCTGCTTGGACGCTTCCGCGCCTGCTTGGACGCTTCTGCGCATGTATGGATGCTTCCGCGCCTGCTAGGACGCTTCCGCGCCTGCTTGGACGCTTCCGCGACTGCTTGGACGCTTCCGCGCCTGCTTGCACGCTTCCGCGCCTGCTTGGACGCTTTCGCGCCTGATTGGACTCTTCTGCGCCTTCTTGCATGCTTCCGCCCCTACTTGAACGTTCTCGCGCCTGCCTGGACGCTTCCGCGCCTTCTTGCATGCTTCCGCGCCTGCTTGCAGGGTGCTGCGCCTGCTTGGACGCTTCCGCGCCTGCTTGGACGCTTCCGCGCCTGCTTGGACGCTTTCGCGCCTGATTGGACTCTTCTGCGCCTTCTTGCATGGTTCCGCGCCTGCTTGGACGCTTCCGCGCCTGCTTGGACGCTTCCGCGCCTGCTTGGACGCTTCCGCGCCTGCTTGGACGCTTCCGCGCCTGCTTGGACGCTTCCACGCCTGCTTGGACGCTTCCGCGCCTGCTTGGACGCTTCCGCGCCTGCTTGGACTCTTCCGCGCCTGGTTGGACGCGTCTGCGCCTGCTTCGACTCTTCCGCGCCTGCTTGGTCTCTTCCGCGCCTGCTTGGACGCTTCCGCGCCTGCTTGGACGCTTCTGCGCATGTATGGATGCTTCCGCGCCTGCTTGGACGCTTCCGCGCCTGCTTGGACGCTTCCGCGACTGCTTGGACGCTTCCGCGCCTGCTTGCACGCTTTCGCGCCTGCTTGGACGCTTCCGCGCCTGCTTGGACGCTTCCACGCCTGCTTGGACGCTTCCGCGCCTGCTTGGACGCTTCCGCGCCTGCTTGGACTCTTCCGCGCCTGGTTGGACGCTTCTGCGCCTGCTTCGAATCTTCCGCGCCTGCTTGGACTCTTCCGCGCCTGCTTGGACGCTTCCGCGCCTGCTTGGACGCTTCTGCGCATGTATGGATGCTTCCGCGCCTGCTTGGACGCTTCCGCGCCTGCTTGGACGCTTCCGCGACTGCTTGGACGCTTCCGCGCCTGCTTGCACGCTTTCGCGCCTGCTTGGACGCTTTCGCGCCTGATTGGACTCTTCTGCGCCTCCTTGCATTTTTCCGCGCCTGCTTGGACGCTTCCACGCCTGCTTGCACGCTTCCGCGCCAGCTTGGACGCTACCGCGCCTGCTTGGACGCTTCCGCGCCTGCTTGCACAGTTCTGCGCCTGCTTGGACGCTTCCGGGTCTGCTTGGACGCTTCCGCGCCTGCTTGGACGCTTCCGCGCCTGCTTGGACGCTTCCGCGCCTGCTTGGACGCTTCCACGCCTGCTTGGACGCTTCCGCGCCTGCTTGGACGCTTCCGCGCCTGCTTGGACTCTTCCGCGCCTGGTTGGACGCTTCTGCGCCTGCTTCGACTCTTCCGCGCCTGCTTGGACTCTTCCGCGCCTGCTTGGACGCTTCCGCGCCTGCTTGGACGCTTCTGCGCATGTATGGATGCTTCCGCGCCTGCTTGGACGCTTCCGCGCCTGCTTGGACTCTTCCGCGACTGCTTGAACGCTTCCGCGCCTGCTTGCACGCTTCCGCGCCTGCTTGGACGCTTTCGCGCCTGATTGGACTCTTCTGCGCCTTCTTGCATGCTTCCGCCCCTACTTGAACGTTCTCGCGCCTGCCTGGACGCTTCCGCGCCTGCTTGGACGCTTCCGCGACAGCTTGGACGCTTCCGCGCCTGCTAGGACGCTCCCGCGGCTGCTTGGTCGCTTCCGCGCCTGCTTGGACTCTTCCGCGCCTTCTTGCACGGTTCCGCGCCTGCTTGGACTCTTCTGCGCCTGCTTGGACTCTTCCGCGCATGCTTGGACGCTTCCGCGCCTGCTTGGACGCTTCCGCGCCTGCTTGGACGCTTCCGCGCCTATATGGATGCTTCCGCGCCTGCTTGGACGCTTCGGCGCCTGCTTGGACTCTTCTGCTCCTTCTTGCATGCTTCCGCGCCTACTTGGACGTTTCCGCGCCTGCTTGGACGCTTCCGCGCCTGCTTGGACGCTTTCGCGCCTATATGGAGGCTTCCGCGCCTGCTTGGACGCTTCCGCGCCTGCTTGGACGCTTCCGCGCCTGCTTGGACGCTTCCGCGCCTATATGGATGCTTCCGCGCCTGCTTGGACGCTTCCGCGCCTGCTTGGACTCTTCCGCGCATGCTTGGACGCTTCCGCGCCTGCTTGGACGCTTCCGCGCCTATATGGATGCTTCCGCGCCTGCTTGGACGCTTCCGCGCCTGCTTGGACGCTTCCGCGCCTGCTTGGACGCTACCGCGCCTGCTTGGACGCTTCCGCGACTGCTTGGACGCTTCCGCGCCTGCTTGGACGCTACCGCGCCTGCTTGGACGCTTCCGCGACTGCTTGGACGCTTCCGCGCCGGCTTGGACGCTTCCGCGCCTGCTTGGACGCTTCCGCGCCTGCTTGGACGCTTTCGCGCCTGATTGGACTCTTCTGCGCCTTCTTGCATGCTTCCGCGCCTGATTGGACGCTTCCGCGCCTGCTTGGACGCTTCCGCGCCTGCTTGGACGCTTCCGCGCCTGCTTGGACGCTTCCGCGCCTGCTTGGACGCTTCCACGCCTGCTTGGACGCTTCCGCGCCTGCTTGGACGCTTCCGCGCCTGCTTGGACTCTTCCGCGCCTGGTTGGACGCTTCTGCGCCTGCTTCGACTCTTCCGCGCCTGCTTGGACTCTTCTGCGCCTGCTTGGACTCTTCCGCGCATGCTTGGACGCTTCCGTGCCTGCTTGGACGCTTCCGCGCCTGCTTGGACGCTTCCGCGCTTATATGGATGCTTCCGCGACGGCTTGGACGCTTCTGCGCCTTCTTGCACGGTTCCGCGCCTGCTTGGACGGTTTCGCGCCTGCTTGGACGCTTCCGCGCCTGCTTGGACTCTTCTGCGCCTTCTTGCATGCTTCTGCGACTGCTTGGACGTTTCAGCGCCTGCTTGGACGCTTCCACGCCTGCTTGGACGCTTCCGCGCCTGCTTGGACGCTTCCACGCCTGCTTGGACTCTTCCGCGCCTGCTTGGACTCTTCTGCGCCTTCTTGCATGCTTCTGCGACTGCTTGGACGTTTCAGCGCCTGCTTGGACGCTACCGCGCCTGCTTGGACGCTTCCGCGACTGCTTGGACGTTTCCGTGTCTGCTTGGACGCTTCCGCGCCTGCTTGGACTCTTCTGCGCCTTCTTGCATGCTTCCGCGCCTACTTGCAGGGTGCTGCGCCTGCTTGGACGCTTCCGCGCCTGCTTGGACGCTTCCGCGCCTGCTTGGACGCTTTCGCGCCTGATTGGACTCTTCTGCGCCTTCTTGCATGGTTCCGCGCCTGCTTGGACGCTTCCGCGCCTGCTTGGACGCTTCCGCGCCTGCTTGGACGCTTCCGCGCCTGCTTGGACGCTTCCGCGCCTGCTTGGACGCTTCCACGCCTGCTTGGACGCTTCCGCGCCTGCTTGGACGCTTCCGCGCCTGCTTGGACTCTTCCGCGCCTGGTTGGACGCGTCTGCGCCTGCTTCGACTCTTCCGCGCCTGCTTGGTCTCTTCCGCGCCTGCTTGGACGCTTCCGCGCCTGCTTGGACGCTTCTGCGCATGTATGGATGCTTCCGCGCCTGCTTGGACGCGTCCGCGCCTGCTTGGACGCTTCCGCGACTGCTTGGACGCTTCCGCGCCTGCTTGCACGCTTTCGCGCCTGCTTGGACGCTTCCGCGCCTGCTTGGACGCTTCCACGCCTGCTTGGACGCTTCCGCGCCTGCTTGGACGCTTCCGCGCCTGCTTGGACTCTTCCGCGCCTGGTTGGACGCTTCTGCGCCTGCTTCGACTCTTCCGCGCCTGCTTGGACTCTTCCGCGCCTGCTTGGACGCTTCCGCGCCTGCTTGGACGCTTCCGCGACTGCTTGGACGCTTCCGCGCCTGCTTGCGCGCTTTCGCGCCTGCTTGGACGCTTTCGCGCCTGATTGGACTCTTCTGCGCCTCCTTGCATTTTTCCGCGCCTGCTTGGACGCTTCCACGCCTGCTTGCACGCTTCCGCGCCAGCTTGGACGCTACCGCGCCTGCTTGGACGCTTCCGCGCCTGCTTGCACAGTTCTGCGCCTGCTTGGACGCTTCCGGGTCTGCTTGGACGCTTCCGCGCCTGCTTGGACGCTTCCGCGCCTGCTTGGACGCTTCCGCGCCTGCTTGGACGCTTCCACGCCTGCTTGGACGCTTCCGCGCCTGCTTGGACGCTTCCGCGCCTGCTGGGACTCTTCCGCGCCTGGTTGGACGCTTCTGCGCCTGCTTCGACTCTTCCGCGCCTGCTTGGACTCTTCCGCGCCTGCTTGGACGCTTCCGCGCCTGCTTGGACGCTTCTGCGCATGTATGGATGCTTCCGCGCCTGCTAGGACGCTTCCGCGCCTGCTTGGACGCTTCCGCGACTGCTTGGACGCTTCCGCGCCTGCTTGCACGCTTCCGCGCCTGCTTGGACGCTTTCGCGCCTGATTGGACTCTTCTGCGCCTTCTTGCATGCTTCCGCCCCTACTTGAACGTTCTCGCGCCTGCCTGGACGCTTCCGCGCCTTCTTGCATGCTTCCGCGCCTGCTTGCAGGGTGCTGCGCCTGCTTGGACGCTTCCGCGCCTGCTTGGACGCTTCCGCGCCTGCTTGGACGCTTTCGCGACTGCTTGGACGCTTCCGCGCCTGCTTGCACGCTTCCGCGCCTGCTTGGACGCTTTCGCGCCTGATTGGACTCTTCTGCGCCTTCTTGCATGCTTCCGCCCCTACTTGAACGTTCTCGCGCCTGCCTGGACGCTTCCGCGCCTGCTTGGACGCTTCCGCGACAGCTTGGACGCTTCCGCGCCTGCTAGGACGCTCCCGCGGCTGCTTGGTCGCTTCCGCGCCTGCTTGGACTCTTCCGCGCCTTCTTGCACGGTTCCGCGCCTGCTTGGACTCTTCTGCGCCTGCTTGGACTCTTCCGCGCATGCTTGGACGCTTCCGCGCCTGCTTGGACGCTTCCGCGCCTGCTTGGACGCTTCCGCGCCTATATGGATGCTTCCGCGCCTGCTTGGACGCTTCGGCGCCTGCTTGGACTCTTCTGCTCCTTCTTGCATGCTTCCGCGCCTACTTGGACGTTTCCGCGCCTGCTTGGACGCTTCCGCGCCTGCTTGGACGCTTTCGCGCCTATATGGAGGCTTCCGCGCCTGCTTGGACGCTTCCGCGCCTGCTTGGACGCTTCCGCGCCTGCTTGGACGCTTCCGCGCCTATATGGATGCTTCCGCGCCTGCTTGGACGCTTCCGCGCCTGCTTGGACTCTTCCGCGCATGCTTGGACGCTTCCGCGCCTGCTTGGACGCTTCCGCGCCTATATGGATGCTTCCGCGCCTGCTTGGACGCTTCCGCGCCTGCTTGGACGCTTCCGCGCCTGCTTGGACGCTACCGCGCCTGCTTGGACGCTTCCGCGACTGCTTGGACGCTTCCGCGCCTGCTTGGACGCTACCGCGCCTGCTTGGACGCTTCCGCGACTGCTTGGACGCTTCCGCGCCGGCTTGGACGCTTCCGCGCCTGCTTGGACGCTTCCGCGCCTGCTTGGACGCTTTCGCGCCTGATTGGACTCTTCTGCGCCTTCTTGCATGCTTCCGCGCCTGATTGGACGCTTCCGCGCCTGCTTGGACGCTTCCGCGCCTGCTTGGACGCTTCCGCGCCTGCTTGGACGCTTCCGCGCCTGCTTGGACGCTTCCACGCCTGCTTGGACGCTTCCGCGCCTGCTTGGACGCTTCCGCGCCTGCTTGGACTCTTCCGCGCCTGGTTGGACGCTTCTGCGCCTGCTTCGACTCTTCCGCGCCTGCTTGGACTCTTCCGCGCCTGCTTGGACGCTTCCGCGCCTGCTTGGACGCTTCTGCGCATGTATGGATGCTTCCGCGCCTGCTTGGACGCTTCCGCGCCTGCTTGGACGCTTCCGCGACTTCTTGGACGCTTCCGTGCCTGCTTGGACGCTTCCGCGCCTGCTTGGACGCTTCCGCGCCTGCTTGGACGCTTCCACGCCTGCTTGGACGCTTCCGCGCCTGCTTGGACGCTTCCGCGCCTGCTTGGACTCTTCCGCGCCTGGTTGGACGCTTCTGCGCCTGTTTCGACTCTTCCGCGCCTGCTTGGACTCTTCCGCGTCTGGTTGGACGCTTCTGCGCCTGCTTCGACTCTTCTGCGCCTCCTTGCATTTTTCCGCGCCTGCTTGGACGCTTCCACGCCTGCTTGCACGCTTCCGCGCCAGCTTGGACGCTACCGCGCCTGCTTGGACGCTTCCGCGCCTGCTTGCACAGTTCTGCGCCTGCTTGGACGCTTCCGGGTCTGCTTGGACGCTTCCGCGCCTGCTTGGACGCTTCCGCGCCTGCTTGGACGCTTCCGCGCCTGCTTGGACGCTTCCACGCCTGCTTGGACGCTTCCACGCCTGCTTGGACGCTTCCGCGCCTGCTTGGACTCTTCCGCGCCTGGTTGGACGCTTCTGCGCCTGCTTCGACTCTTCCGCGCCTGCTTGGACTCTTCCGCGCCTGCTTGGACGCTTCCGCGCCTGCTTGGACGCTTCCGCGCCTGCTTGGACGATTCCACGCCTGCTTGGACGCTTCCGCGCCTGCTTGGACGCTTCCGCGCCTGCTTGGACTCTTCCGCGCCTGGTTGGACGCTTCTGCGCCTGCTTCGACTCTTCCGCGCCTGCTTGGACTCTTCCGCGCCTGCTTGGTCGCTTCCGCGTCTGCTTGGACGCTTCCGCGCATGTATGGATGCTTCCGCGCCTGCTTGGACGCTTCCGCGCCTGCTTGGACGCTTCCGCGACTGCTTGGACGCTTCCGCGCCTGCTTGCATGCTTCCCCGCCTGCTTGGACGTTTCCGCGCCTGCTTGGACTCTTCTGCGTCTTCTTGCATGCTTCCGCGCCTGCTTGGACGTTTCCGCGCCTGCTTGGACGTTACCGCGCCTGCTTGGCCGCTTCCGCGACTGCTTGGACGGTTCCGCGCCTGCATGGACGCTACCGCGCCTGCTTGGACGCTACCGCGCCTGCTTGGACGCTTCCGCGCCTGCTTGGACTCTTCTGCGCCTTCTTGCATGCTTCCGCGCCTACTTGGACGTTTCCGCGCCTGCTTGGACTCTTCCACGCCTGCTTGGACGTTTCCGCGCCTGCTTGGACGCTACCGCGCCCGCTTGCACGGTTCCGCGCCTGTAAGGATGCTTCCGCGCCTGCTTGGACGCTTCCGCGCCTCCCTGTTCGCTGTCGCGCCTGCTTGGTCGCTTCCGCGGCTGCTTGGACGCTTCCGCGCCTGCTTGGACGCTTCCGCGCCTACTTGGACTCTTCCACGCCTGCTTGGACGTTTCCGCGCCTGCTTGAACGCTACCGCGCCTGCTTGCACGGTTCCGCGCCTGTAAGGATGCTTCCGCGCCTGCTTGGACGCTTCCGCGCCTGCTTGGACGCTTCCGCGCCTGCTTGCACGGTTCCGCGCCTGCTTGGTCGCTTCCGCGGCTGCTTGGGGGATCCCGCGCCTGCTTGGACGCTACCGCGCCTGCTTGGACGCTTCCGCGACTGCTTGAACGCTTCCGCGCCTGCTTGGATGCTTCCGCGCCTGCTTGGACGCTTCCGCGCCTGCTTGGACGCTTCCGCGCCTGTTTGGACGCTTCCGCGACTGCTTGGACGCTTCCGCGCCTGCTTGGACTCTTCTGCGCCTTCTTGCATGCTTCCGCGCCTACTTGGACGTTTCCGCGCCTGCTTGGACGCTTTCGCGCCTGCTTGGACGCTTCCACGCTTGCTTGGACGCTTCCGCGCCTGCTCGCACGGTTCCGCGCCTGCTTGGACGCTTCCGCGCCTACCTGTTCGCTTTCGCGCCTGCTTGGTCGCTTCCGCGGTTGCTTGGACGCTTCCGCGCCTGCTTGGACGTTTCCGCGCCTGCTTGGACGCTACCGCGCCTGCTTGGACGCTTCCGCGCCTGCTTGGACTCTTCTGCGCCTTCTTGCATGCTTCCGCGCCTACTTGGACGTTTCCGCGCCTGCTTGGACACTACCGCGCCTGCTTGGACGCTTCCGCGACTGCTTGGACGCTACCGCGCCTGCTTGGACGCTTCCGCGACTGCTTGGACGCTTCCGCGCCTGCTTGGACTCTTCTGCGTCTTCTTGCATGCTTCCGCGCCTACTTGGACGTTTCCGCGCCTGCTTGGACGCTTCCGCGCCTGCTTGGACGCTTCCGCGCCTGCTTGGGCTCTTCTGCGCCTTCTTGCATGCTTCCGCGGCTGCTTGGACGTTTCCATGCCTGCCTGGACACTACCGCGCCTGCTTGGACGTTTCCGCGCCTGCTTGGACGCTTCCCCGCCTGCTTGCACGGTTCAAAGCCAGCTTGGATGCTTTCACGCCTGCTTGCACGCTTCCGCGCCTGCTTGGACGCTTCCGAGCCTGCTTGGACGCTTCAGCGACTGCTTGGACGCTTCCGCGCCTGCTTGGACTCTTCTGCGCCTTCTTGCATGCTTCCGCGCCTACTTGGACGTTTCCGCGCCTGCTTGGACGCTTCCGCGCCTGCTTGGACGCTTCCGCGCCTGCTTGGACTCTTCCGCGCCTGGTTGGACGCTTCTGCGCCTGCTTCGACTCTTCCGCGCCTGCTTGGACTCTTCCGCGCCTGCTTGGTCGCTTCCGCGTCTGCTTGGACGCTTCCGCGCATGTATGGATGCTTCCGCGCCTGCTTGGACGCTTCCGCGCCTGCTTGGACGCTTCCGCGACTGCTTGGACGCTTCCGCGCCTGCTTGCATGCTTCCCCGCCTGCTTGGACGTTTCCGCGCCTGCTTGGACTCTTCTGCGTCTTCTTGCATGCTTCCGCGCCTGCTTGGACGTTTCCGCGCCTGCTTGGACGTTACCGCGCCTGCTTGGCCGCTACCGCGCCTGCTTGGACGCTTCCGCGACTGCTTGGACGCTTCCGCGCCTGCTTGGACTCTTCTGCGTCTTCTTGCATGCTTCCGCGCCTACTTGGACGTTTCCGCGCCTGCTTGGACGCTTCCGCGCCTGCTTGGACGCTTCCGCGCCTGCTTGGGCTCTTCTGCGCCTTCTTGCATGCTTCCGCGGCTGCTTGGACGTTTCCATGCCTGCCTGGACACTACCGCGCCTGCTTGGACGTTTCCGCGCCTGCTTGGACGCTTCCCCGCCTGCTTGCACGGTTCAAAGCCAGCTTGGACGCTTTCACGCCTGCTTGCACGCTTCCGCGCCTGCTTGGACGCTTCCGAGCCTGCTTGGACGCTTCAGCGACTGCTTGGACGCTTCCGCGCCTGCTTGGACTCTTCTGCGCCTTCTTGCATGCTTCCGCGCCTACTTGGACGTTTCCGCGCCTGCTTGGACGCTTCCGCGCCTGCTTGGACGCTTCCGCGACTGCTTGGATGCTTCCGCGCCTGCTTGGACGCTACCGCGCCAGCTTGGACGCTTCAACGACTGCTTGGACGCTTCCGCGCCTGCTTGGACTCTTCTGCGCCTTCTTGCATGCTTCCGCGCCTACTTGGACGTTTCCGCGCCTGCTTGGACGCTTTCGCGCCTGCTTGGACGCTTCCACGCTTGCTTGGACGCTTCCGCGCCTGCTCGCACGGTTCCGCGCCTGCTTGGACGCTTCCGCGCCTACCTGTTCGCTTCCGCGGTTGCTTGGACGCTTCCGCGCCTGCTTGGACGTTTCCGCGCCTGCTTGGACGCTACCGCGCCTGCTTGGACGCTTCCGCGCCTGCTTGGACTCTTCTGCGCCTTCTTGCATGCTTCCGCGCCTACTTGGACGTTTCCGCGCCTGCTTGGACTCTTCCACGCCTGCTTGGACGTTTCCGCGCCTGCTTGGACGCTACCGCGCCCGCTTGCACGGTTCCGCGCCTGTAAGGATGCTTCCGCGCCTGCTTGGACGCTTCCGCGCCTCCCTGTTCGCTGTCGCGCCTGCTTGGTCGCTTCCGCGGCTGCTTGGACGCTTCCGCGCCTGCTTGGACGCTTCCGCGCCTACTTGGACTCTTCCACGCCTGCTTGGACGTTTCCGCGCCTGCTTGAACGCTACCGCGCCTGCTTGCACGGTTCCGCGCCTGTAAGGATGCTTCCGCGCCTGCTTGGACGCTTCCGCGCCTCCCTGTTCGCTGTCGCGCCTGCTTGGTCGCTTCCGCGGCTGCTTGGACGCTTCCGCGCCTGCTTGGACGCTTCCGCGCCTACTTGGACTCTTCCACGCCTGCTTGGACGTTTCCGCGCCTGCTTGAACGCTACCGCGCCTGCTTGCACGGTTCCGCGCCTGTAAGGATGCTTCCGCGCCTGCTTGGACGCTTCCGCGCCTGCTTGGACGCTTCCGCGCCTGCTTGGACGCTTCCGCGCCTGCTTGCACGGTTCCGCGCCTGCTTGGACGCTTCCGCGCCTGTTTGGACGCTTCCGCGACTGCTTGGACGCTTCCGCGCCTGCTTGGATGCTTCCGCGGCTGCTTGGACGCTTCCGCGCCTGCTTGGACGCTTCCGCGCCTACTTGGACTCTTCCACGCCTGCTTGGACGTTTCCGCGCCTGCTTGAACGCTACCGCGCCTGCTTGCACGGTTCCGCGCCTGTAAGGATGCTTCCGCGCCTGCTTGGACGCTTCCGCGCCTCCCTGTTCGCTGTCGCGCCTGCTTGGTCGCTTCCGCGGCTGCTTGGACGCTTCCGCGCCTGCTTGGACGCTTCCGCGCCTACTTGGACTCTTCCACGCCTGCTTGGACGTTTCCGCGCCTGCTTGAACGCTACCGCGCCTGCTTGCACGGTTCCGCGCCTGTAAGGATGCTTCCGCGCCTGCTTGGACGCTTCCGCGCCTGCTTGGACGCTTCCGCGCCTGCTTGGACGCTTCCGCGCCTGCTTGCACGGTTCCGCGCCTGCTTGGACGCTTCCGCGCCTGTTTGGACGCTTCCGCGACTGCTTGGACGCTTCCGCGCCTGCTTGGATGCTTCCGCGCCTGCTTGGACGCTTCCGCGCCTGCTTGGACGCTTCCGCGCCTGTTTGGACGCTACCGCGCCTGCTTGGACGCTTCCGCGCCTGCTTGGACGCTTCCGCGCCTGCTTGGACGCTTCCGCGCCTGCTTGGACGCTACCGCGCCTGCTTGGACGCTTCCGCGCCTGCTTGGACGCTACCGCGGCTGCTTGGACGCTTCCGCGCCTGCTTGGACGTTTCCGCGCCTGCTTGGACGTTTCCGCGCCTGCTTGGACTCTTCCACGCCTGCTTGGATGCTACCGCGCCTGCTTGGACGTTTCCGCGCCTGCTTGGTCGCTACCGCGACTGCTTGGACGCTTCCGCGCCTGCTTGGACGTTTCCGCGCCTGCTTGGACGCTTCCGCGCCTGCTTGGACGCTACCGCGCCTGCTTGGACGCTTCCGCGGATGCTTGGACGTTTCCGCGCCTGCTTGGACGCTTCCGCGCCTGCTTGGACGCTTCCGCGCCTGCTTGGACGCTTCCGCGCCTGCTTGGACGCTACCGCGCCTGCTTGGACGCTTCCGCGCCTGCTTGGACGCTACCGCGGCTGCTTGGACGCTTCCGCGCCTGCTTGGACGCTTCCGCGCCTGCTTGGACGTTTCCGCGCCTGCTTGGACTCTTCCACGCCTGCTTGGATGCTACCGCGCCTGCTTGGACGCTACCGAGCCTGCTTGAACGCTTTCGCGCCTGCTTGGACGTTTCCGCGCCTGCTTGGACTCTTCCACGCCTGCTTGGATGCTACCGCGCCTGCTTGGACGTTTCCGCGCCTGCTTGGACGCTACCGCGACTGCTTGGACGCTTCCGCGCCTGCTTGCATGCTTCCGCGCCTGCTTGGACGCTTCCGCGCCTGCTTGGACTCTTCCACGCCTGCTTGGACGCTTCCGCGACTGCTTGGATGCTTCCGCGCCTGCTTGGACTCTTCTGCGCCTTCTTGGACTCTTCTGCGCCTGCTTGGACGCTTCCGCGCCTGCGTGCATGCTTCCCCGCCTGCTTGGACGCTTCCGCGCCTGCTTGGACGCTTCCGCGACTGCTTGGACGCTACCGCGCCTGCTTGGACGCTGCCGCGACTGCTTGGACACTACCGCGACTGCTTGGACTCTTCTGCGTCTTCTTGCATGCTTCCGCGCATGCTTGCATGCTTCCCCGCCTGCTTGGACGCTTCCGCGCCTGCTTGGACGCTTCCGCGCCTGCTTGCATGCTTCCCCGCCTGCTTGGACGCTTCCGCGCCTGCTTGGATTCTTCTGCGTCTTCTTGCATGCTTCCGCGCCTGCTTGGACGTTTCCGCGCCCGCTTGGACGCTTCCGCGCATGCTTGAATGCTTCCCCGACTGCTTGGACTCTTCTGCGTCTTCTTGCATGCTTCCGCGCCTGCTTGGACGTTTCCGCGCCTGGTTGGACGCTTCCGCGCCTGCTTGCATGCTTCCCCGCCTGCTTGGACGCTTCCGCGGCTGCTAGGACGCTTCCGCGATTGCTTGGTCGGTTCCGCGCCTGCTTGGACTCTTCTGCGCCTTCTTGCATGCTTCCGCCCCTACTTGGACGTTCTCGCGCCTGCCTGGACGCTTCCGCGCCTTCTTGCATGCTTCCGCCCCTACTTGGACGTTCTCGCGCCTGCCTGGACGCTTCCGCGCCTTCTTGCATGCTTCCGCCCCTACTTGGACGTTCTCGCGCCTGCTTGGACTCTTCCGCGCCTGCTTGGACGCTTCCGCGCCTGTTTGGACGCTTCCGCGACTGCTTGGACGCTTCCGCGCCTGCTTGGATGCTTCCGCGCCTGCTTGGACGCTTCCGCGCCTGCTTGGACGCTTCCGCGCCTGTTTGGACGCTACCGCGCCTGCTTGGACGCTTCCGCGCCTGCTTGGACGCTTCCGCGCCTGCTTGGACGCTTCCGCGCCTGCTTGGACGCTACCGCGCCTGCTTGGACGCTTCCGCGCCTGCTTTGACGCTACCGCGGCTGCTTGGACGCTTCCGCGCCTGCTTGGACGCTTCCGCGCCTGCTTGGACGTTTCCGCGCCTGCTTGGACTCTTCCACGCCTGCTTGGATGCTACCGCGCCTGCTTGGACGCTACCGAGCCTGCTTGAACGCTTCCGCGCCTGCTTGGACGCTTCCGCGCCTGCTTGGACGCTTCCGCGCCTGTTTGGACGCTACCGCGCCTGCTTGGACGCTTCCGCGCCTGCTTGGACGCTTCCGCGCCTGCTTGGACTCTTCTGCGCCTTCTTGCATGCTTCCGCGCCTACTTGGACGTTTCCGCGCCTGCTTGTACTCTTCCTCGCCTGCTTGGACGTTTCCGCGCCTTCTTGGACGCTTCCGCGCCTCCCTGTTCGCTGTCGCGCCTGCTTGGTCGCTTCCGCGGCTGCTTGGACGCTTCCGCGCCTGCTTGGACGCTTCCGCGCCTACTTGGACTCTTCCACGCCTGCTTGGACGTTTCCGCGCCTGCTTGAACGCTACCGCGCCTGCTTGCACGGTTCCGCGCCTGTAAGGATGCTTCCGCGACTGCTTGGACGCTACCGCGCCTGCTTGGACGCTGCCGCGACTGCTTGGACACTACCGCGCCTGCTTGGACTCTTCTGCGTCTTCTTGCATGCTTCCGCGCATGCTTGCATGCTTCCCCGCCTGCTTGGACGCTTCCGCGCCTGCTTGGACGCTTCCGCGCCTGCTTGGACGCTTCCGCGACTGCTTGGACGCTACCGCGCCTGCTTGGACGCTTCCGCGCCTGCTTGGACGCTACCGAGCCTGCTTGAACGCTTTCGCGCCTGCTTGGACGTTTCCGCGCCTGCTTGGACTCTTCCACGCCTGCTTGGATGCTACCGCGCCTGCTTGGACGCTTCCGCGCCTGCTTGGACGTTTCCGCGCCTGCTTGGACGCTACCGCGCCTGCTTGGACGGTTCCGCGCCTGCTTGGACGCTTCCGCGACTGCTTGGACGCTTCCGCGCCTGCTTGGACTCTTCTGCGTCTTCTTGCATGCATCCGCGCCTGCTTGGACGTTTCCGCGCTTGCTTGGACGTTACCGCGCCTGGTTGGACGCTACCGCGCCTGCTTGGACGCTTCCGCGCCTGCTTGGACTCTTCTGCGCCTTCTTGCATGCTTCCGCGGCTGCTTGGACGTTTCCATGCCTGCCTGGACACTACCGCGCCTGCTTGGACGCTTCCGCGACTGCTTGGACGCTACCGCGCCTGCTTGGACGCTTCCGCGACTGCTTGGACGCTTCCGCGCCTGCTTGGACTCTTCTTCGTCTTCTTGCATGCTTCCGCGCCTACTTGGACGTTTCCGCGCCTGCTTGGACGCTTCCGCGCCTGCTTGGACGCTTCCGCGCCTGCTTGGACTCTTCTGCGCCTTCTTGCATGCTTCCGCGGCTGCTTGGACGTTTCCATGCCTGCCTGGACACTACCGCGCCTGCTTGGACGTTTCCGCGCCTGCTTGGACGATTCCCCGCCTGCTTGCACGGTTCAAAGCCAGCTTGGACGCTTTCACGCCTGCTTGCACGCTTCCGCGCCTGCTTGGACGCTTCCGAGCCTGCTTGGACGCTTCAGCGACTGCTTGGACGCTTCCGCGCCTGCTTGGACTCTTCTGCGCCTTCTTGCATGCTTCCGCGCCTACTTGGACGTTTCCGCGCCTGCTTGGACGCTTCCGCGCCTGCTTGGACGCTTCCGCGACTGCTTGGATGCTTCCGCGCCTGCTTGGACGCTACCGCGCCAACTTGGACGCTTCAACGTCTGCTTGGACGCTTCCGCGCCTGCTTGGACTCTTCTGCGCCTTCTTGCATGCTTCCGCGCCTACTTGGACGTTTCCGCGCCTGCTTGGACGCTTTCGCGCCTGCTTGGACGCTTCCGCGCTTGCTTGGACGCTTCCGCGCCTGCTCGCACGGTACCGCGCCTGCTTGGACGCTTCCGCGCCTACCTGTTCGCTTTCGCGCCTGCTTGGTCGCTTCCGCGGCTGCTTGGACGCTTCCGCGCCTGCTTGGACGTTTCCGCGCCTGCTTGGACGCTTCCGCGCCTGCTTGGACGCTTCCGCGCCTGCTTGGACTCTTCTGCGCCTTCTTGCATGCTTCCGCGCCTACTTGGACGTTTCCGCGCCTGCTTGGACTCTTCCTCGCCTGCTTGGACGTTTCCGCGCCTGCTTGGACGCTTCCGCGACTGCTTGGATGCTTCCGCGCCTGCTTGGACGTTTCCGCGCCTGCTTGGACGCTTCCGCGCCTGCTTGGACGCTTCCGCGCCTGCTTGGACTCTTCTGCGCCTTCTTGCATGCTTCCGCGCCTACTTGGACGTTTCCGCGCCTGCTTGGACTCTTCCTCGCCTGCTTGGACGTTTCCGCGCCTGCTTGGACGCTACCGCGCCTGCTTGCACGGTTCCGCGCCTGTAAGGATGCTTCCGCGCCTGCTTGGACGCTTCCGCGCCTGCTTGGACGCTTCCGCGCCTGCTTGGACGCTTCCGCGCCTGCTTGCACGGTTCCGCGCCTGCTTGGTCGCTTCCGCGGCTGCTTGGGGGATCCCGCGCCTGCTTGGACGCTACCGCGCCTGCTTGGACGCTTCCGCGACTGCTTGAACGCTTCCGCGCCTGCTTGGATGCTTCCGCGCCTGCTTGGACGCTTCCGCGCCTGCTTGGACGCTTCCGCGCCTGTTTGGACGCTTCCGCGACTGCTTGGACGCTTCCGCGCCTGCTTGGATGCTTCCGCGCCTGCTTGGACGCTTCCGCGCCTGCTTGGACGCTTCCGCGCCTGTTTGGACGCTACCGCGCCTGCTTGGACGCTTCCGCGCCTGCTTGGACGCTTCCGCGCCTGCTTGGACTCTTCTGCGCCTTCTTGCATGCTTCCGCGCCTACTTGGACGTTTCCGCGCCTGCTTGGACTCTTCCTCGCCTGCTTGGACGTTTCCGCGCCTGCTTGGACGCTACCGCGCCTGCTTGCACGGTTCCGCGCCTGTAAGGATGCTTCCGCGCCTTCTTGGACGCTTCCGCGCCTCCCTGTTCGCTGTCGCGCCTGCTTGGTCGCTTCCGCGGCTGCTTGGACGCTTCCGCGCCTGCTTGGACGCTTCCGCGCCTACTTGGACTCTTCCACGCCTGCTTGGACGTTTCCGCGCCTGCTTGAATGCTACCGCGCCTGCTTGCACGGTTCCGCGCCTGTAAGGATGCTTCCGCGCCTGCTTGGACGCTTCCGCGCCTGCTTGGACGCTTCCGCGCCTGCTTGGACGCTTCCGCGCCTGCTTGCACGGTTCCGCGCCTGCTTGGTCGCTTCCGCGGCTGCTTGGGGGATCCCGCGCCTGCTTGGACGCTACCGCGCCTGCTTGGACGCTTCCGCGACTGCTTGAACGCTTCCGCGCCTGCTTGGATGCTTCCGCGCCTGCTTGGACGCTTCCGCGCCTGCTTGGACGCTTCCGCGCCTGCTTGCACGGTTCCGCGCCTGCTTGGTCGCTTCCGCGGCTGCTTGGGGGATCCCGCGCCTGCTTGGACGCTACCGCGCCTGCTTGGACGCTTCCGCGACTGCTTGAACGCTTCCGCGCCTGCTTGGATGCTTCCGCGCCTGCTTGGACGCTTCCGCGCCTGCTTGGACGCTTCCCGCGCCTGTTTGGACGCTTCCGCGACTGCTTGGACGCTTCCGCGCCTGCTTGGATGCTTCCGCGCCTGCTTGGACGCTACCGCGCCAGCTTGGACGCTTCAACGTCTGCTTGGACGCTTCCGCGCCTGCTTGGACTCTTCTGCGCCTTCTTGCATGCTTCCGCGCCTACTTGGACGTTTCCGCGCCTGCTTGGACGCTTTCGCGCCTGCTTGGACGCTTCCGCGCTTGCTTGGACGCTTCCGCGCCTGCTCGCACGGTACCGCGCCTGCTTGGACGCTTCCGCGCCTACCTGTTCGCTTTCGCGCCTGCTTGGTCGCTTCCGCGGCTGCTTGGACGCTTCCGCGCCTGCTTGGACGTTTCCGCGCCTGCTTGGACGCTTCCGCGCCTGCTTGGACGCTTCCGCGCCTGCTTGGACTCTTCTGCGCCTTCTTGCATGCTTCCGCGCCTACTTGGACGTTTCCGCGCCTGCTTGGACTCTTCCTCGCCTGCTTGGACGTTTCCGCGCCTGCTTGGACGCTTCCGCGCCTGTTTGGACGCTACCGCGCCTGCTTGGACGCTTCCGCGCCTGCTTGGACGCTTCCGCGCCTGCTTGGACTCTTCTGCGCCTTCTTGCATGCTTCCGCGCCTACTTGGACGTTTCCGCGCCTGCTTGGACTCTTCCTCGCCTGCTTGGACCTTTCCGCGCCTGCTTGGACGCTACCGCGCCCTGCTTGCACGGTTCCGCGCCTGTAAGGATGCTTCCGCGCCTGCTTGGACGCTTCCGCGCCTCCCTGTTCGCTGTCGCGCCTGCTTGGTCGCTTCCGCGGCTGCTTGGACGCTTCCGCGCCTGCTTGGACGCTTCCGCGCCTACTTGGACTCTTCCACGCCTGCTTGGACGTTTCCGCGCCTGCTTGAACGCTACCGCGCCTGCTTGCACGGTTCCGCGCCTGTAAGGATGCTTCCGCGCCTGCTTGGACGCTTCCGCGCCTGCTTGGACGCTTCCGCGCCTGCTTGGACGCTTCCGCGCCTGCTTGCACGGTTCCGCGCCTGCTTGGTCGCTTCCGCGGCTGCTTGGGGGATCCCGCGCCTGCTTGGACGCTACCGCGCCTGCTTGGACGCTTCCGCGACTGCTTGAACGCTTCCGCGCCTGCTTGGATGCTTCCGCGCCTGCTTGGACTCTTCCGCGCCTGCTTGGACGCTTCCGCGCCTGTTTGGACGCTTCCGCGACTGCTTGGACGCTTCCGCGCCTGCTTGGATGCTTCCGCGCCTGCTTGGACGCTTCCGCGCCTGCTTGGACGCTTCCGCGCCTGTTTGGACGCTACCGCGCCTGCTTGGACGCTTCCGCGCCTGCTTGGACGCTTCCGCGCCTGCTTGGACGCTTCCGCGCCTGCTTGGACTCTTCCACGCCTGCTTGGATGCTACCGCGCCTGCTTGGACGCTACCGAGCCTGCTTGAACGCTTTCGCGCCTGCTTGGACGTTTCCGCGCCTGCTTGGACTCTTCCACGCCTGCTTGGATGCTACCGCGCTTGCTTGGACGTTTCCGCGCCTGCTTGGACGCTACCGCGACTGCTTGGACGCTTCCGCGCCTGCTTGCATGCTTCCGCGCCTGCTTGGACGCTTCCGCGCCTGCTTGGACTCTTCCACGCCTGCTTGGACGCTTCCGCGCCTGCTTGGACTCTTCCACGCCTGCTTGGACGCTTCCGCGACTGCTTGGATGCTTCCGCGCCTGCTTGGACGCTTCTGCGTCTTCTTGCATGCTTCCGCGCCTTCTTGGACTCTTCTGCGCCTGCTTGGACGCTTCCGCGCCTGCGTGCATGCTTCCCCGCCTGCTTGGACGCTTCCGCGCCTGCTTGGACGTTTCCGCGCCTGCTTGGAAGCTACCGCGCCTGCTTGGACGCTTCCGCGACTGCTAGGACGCTTCCGCGACTGCTTGGACGCTACCGCGCCTGCTTGGACGCTGCCGCGACTGCTTGGACACTACCGCGACTGCTTGGACTCTTCTGCGTCTTCTTGCATGCTTCCCCGCCTGCTTGGACGCTTCCGCGCCTGCTTGGACGCTTCCGCGCCTGCTTGCATGCTTCCCCGCCTGCTTGGACGCTTCCGCGCCTGCTTGGATTCTTCTGCGTCTTCTTGCATGCTTCCGCGCCTGCTTGGACGTTTCCGCGCCCGCTTGGACGCTTCCGCGCATGCTTGAATGCTTCCCCGACTGCTTGGACTCTTCTGCGTCTTCTTGCATGCTTCCGCGCCTGCTTGGACGTTTCCGCGCCTGGTTGGACGCTTCCGCGCCTGCTTGCATGCTTCCCGCCTGCTTGGACGCTTCCGCGGCTGCTAGGACGCTTCCGCGACTGCTTGGTCGGTTCCGCGCCTGCTTGGACTCTTCTGCGCCTTCTTGCATGCTTCCGCCCCTACTTGGACGTTCTCGCGCCTGCCTGGACGCTTTCCGCGCCTTCTTGCATGCTTCCGCCCCTACTTGGACGTTCTCGCGCCTGCCTGGACGCTTCCGCGCCTTCTTGCATGCTTCCGCCCCTACTTGGACGTTCTCGCGCCTGCTTGGACTCTTCCGCGCCTGCTTGGACGCTTCCGCGCCTGTTTGGACGCTTCCGCGACTGCTTGGACGCTTCCGCGCCTGCTTGGATGCTTCCGCGCCTGCTTGGACGCTTCCGCGCCTGCTTGGACGCTTCCGCGCCTGTTTGGACGCTACCGCGCCTGCTTGGACGCTTCCGCGCCTGCTTGGACGCTTCCGCGCCTGCTTGGACGCTTCCGCGCCTGCTTGGACGCTACCGCGCCTGCTTGGACGCTTCCGCGCCTGCTTTGACGCTACCGCGGCTGCTTGGACGCTTCCGCGCCTGCTTGGACGCTTCCGCGCCTGCTTGGACGTTTCCGCGCCTGCTTGGACTCTTCCACGCCTGCTTGGATGCTACCGCGCCTGCTTGGACGCTACCGAGCCTGCTTGAACGCTTCCGCGCCTGCTTGGACGCTTCCGCGCCTGCTTGACGCTTCCGCGCCTGTTTGGACGCTACCGCGCCTGCTTGGACGCTTCCGCGCCTGCTTGGACGCTTCCGCGCCTGCTTGGACTCTTCTGCGCCTTCTTGCATGCTTCCGCGCCTACTTGGACGTTTCCGCGCCTGCTTGTACTCTTCCTCGCCTGCTTGGACGTTTCCGCGCCTTCTTGGACGCTTCCGCGCCTCCCTGTTCGCTGTCGCGCCTGCTTGGTCGCTTCCGCGGCTGCTTGGACGCTTCCGCGCCTGCTTGGACGCTTCCGCGCCTACTTGGACTCTTCCACGCCTGCTTGGACGTTTCCGCGCCTGCTTGAACGCTACCGCGCCTGCTTGCACGGTTCCGCGCCTGTAAGGATGCTTCCGCGACTGCTTGGACGCTACCGCGCCTGCTTGGACGCTGCCCGCGACTGCTTGGACACTACCGCGCCTGCTTGGACTCTTCGCGTCTTCTTGCATGCTTCCGCGCATGCTTGCATGCTTCCCCGCCTGCTTGGACGCTTCCGCGCCTGCTTGGACGCTTCCGCGCCTGCTTGGACGCTTCCGCGACTGCTTGGACGCTACCGCGCCTGCTTGGACGCTTCCGCGCCTGCTTGGACGCTACCGAGCCTGCTTGAACGCTTTCGCGCCTGCTTGGACGTTTCCGCGCCTGCTTGGACTCTTCCACGCCTGCTTGGATGCTACCGCGCCTGCTTGGACGCTTCCGCGCCTGCTTGGACGTTTCCGCGCCTGCTTGGACGCTACCGCGCCTGCTTGGACGGTTCCGCGCCTGCTTGGACGCTTCCGCGACTGCTTGGACGCTTCCGCGCCTGCTTGGACTCTTCTGCGTCTTCTTGCATGCATCCGCGCCTGCTTGGACGTTTCCGCGCTTGCTTGGACGTTACCGCGCCTGGTTGGACGCTACCGCGCCTGCTTGGACGCTTCCGCGCCTGCTTGGACTCTTCTGCGCCTTCTTGCATGCTTCCGCGGCTGCTTGGACGTTTCCATGCCTGCCTGGACACTACCGCGCCTGCTTGGACGCTTCCGCGACTGCTTGGACGCTACCGCGCCTGCTTGGACGCTTCCGCGACTGCTTGGACGCTTCCGCGCCTGCTTGGACTCTTCTTCGTCTTCTTGCATGCTTCCGCGCCTACTTGGACGTTTCCGCGCCTGCTTGGACGCTTCCGCGCCTGCTTGGACGCTTCCGCGCCTGCTTGGACTCTTCTGCGCCTTCTTGCATGCTTCCGCGGCTGCTTGGACGTTTCCATGCCTGCCTGGACACTACCGCGCCTGCTTGGACGTTTCCGCGCCTGCTTGGACGATTCCCCGCCTGCTTGCACGGTTCAAAGCCAGCTTGGACGCTTTCACGCCTGCTTGCACGCTTCCGCGCCTGCTTGGACGCTTCCGAGCCTGCTTGGACGCTTCAGCGACTGCTTGGACGCTTCCGCGCCTGCTTGGACTCTTCTGCGCCTTCTTGCATGCTTCCGCGCCTACTTGGACGTTTCCGCGCCTGCTTGGACGCTTCCGCGCCTGCTTGGACGCTTCCGCGACTGCTTGGATGCTTCCGCGCCTGCTTGGACGCTACCGCGCCAACTTGGACGCTTCAACGTCTGCTTGGACGCTTCCGCGCCTGCTTGGACTCTTCTGCGCCTTCTTGCATGCTTCCGCGCCTACTTGGACGTTTCCGCGCCTGCTTGGACGCTTTCGCGCCTGCTTGGACGCTTCCGCGCTTGCTTGGACGCTTCCGCGCCTGCTCGCACGGTACCGCGCATGCTTGGACGCTTCCGCGCCTACCTGTTCGCTTTCGCGCCTGCTTGGTCGCTTCCGCGGCTGCTTGGACGCTTCCGCGCCTGCTTGGACGTTTCCGCGCCTGCTTGGACGCTTCCGCGCCTGCTTGGACGCTTCCGCGCCTGCTTGGACTCTTCTGCGCCTTCTTGCATGCTTCCGCGCCTACTTGGACGTTTCCGCGCCTGCTTGGACTCTTCCTCGCCTGCTTGGACGTTTCCGCGCCTGCTTGGACGCTTCCGCGACTGCTTGGATGCTTCCGCGCCTGCTTGGACGTTTCCGCGCCTGCTTGGACGCTTCCGCGCCTGCTTGGACGCTTCCGCGCCTGCTTGGACTCTTCTGCGCCTTCTTGCATGCTTCCGCGCCTACTTGGACGTTTCCGCGCCTGCTTGGACTCTTCCTCGCCTGCTTGGACGTTTCCGCGCCTGCTTGGACGCTACCGCGCCTGCTTGCACGGTTCCGCGCCTGTAAGGATGCTTCCGCGCCTGCTTGGACGCTTCCGCGCCTGCTTGGACGCTTCCGCGCCTGCTTGGACGCTTCCGCGCCTGCTTGCACGGTTCCGCGCCTGCTTGGTCGCTTCCGCGGCTGCTTGGGGGATCCCGCGCCTGCTTGGACGCTACCGCGCCTGCTTGGACGCTTCCGCGACTGCTTGAACGCTTCCGCGCCTGCTTGGATGCTTCCGCGCCTGCTTGGACGCTTCCGCGCCTGCTTGGACGCTTCCGCGCCTGTTTGGACGCTTCCGCGACTGCTTGGACGCTTCCGCGCCTGCTTGGATGCTTCCGCGCCTGCTTGGACGCTTCCGCGCCTGCTTGGACGCTTCCGCGCCTGTTTGGACGCTACCGCGCCTGCTTGGACGCTTCCGCGCCTGCTTGGACGCTTCCGCGCCTGCTTGGACTCTTCTGCGCCTTCTTGCATGCTTCCGCGCCTACTTGGACGTTTCCGCGCCTGCTTGGACTCTTCCTCGCCTGCTTGGACGTTTCCGCGCCTGCTTGGACGCTACCGCGCCTGCTTGCACGGTTCCGCGCCTGTAAGGATGCTTCCGCGCCTTCTTGGACGCTTCCGCGCCTCCCTGTTCGCTGTCGCGCCTGCTTGGTCGCTTCCGCGGCTGCTTGGACGCTTCCGCGCCTGCTTGGACGCTTCCGCGCCTACTTGGACTCTTCCACGCCTGCTTGGACGTTTCCGCGCCTGCTTGAATGCTACCGCGCCTGCTTGCACGGTTCCGCGCCTGTAAGGATGCTTCCGCGCCTGCTTGGACGCTTCCGCGCCTGCTTGGACGCTTCCGCGCCTGCTTGGACGCTTCCGCGCCTGCTTGCACGGTTCCGCGCCTGCTTGGTCGCTTCCGCGGCTGCTTGGGGGATCCCGCGCCTGCTTGGACGCTACCGCGCCTGCTTGGACGCTTCCGCGACTGCTTGAACGCTTCCGCGCCTGCTTGGATGCTTCCGCGCCTGCTTGGACGCTTCCGCGCCTGCTTGGACGCTTCCGCGCCTGCTTGCACGGTTCCGCGCCTGCTTGGTCGCTTCCGCGGCTGCTTGGGGGATCCCGCGCCTGCTTGGACGCTACCGCGCCTGCTTGGACGCTTCCGCGACTGCTTGAACGCTTCCGCGCCTGCTTGGATGCTTCCGCGCCTGCTTGGACGCTTCCGCGCCTGCTTGGACGCTTCCGCGCCTGTTTGGACGCTTCCGCGACTGCTTGGACGCTTCCGCGCCTGCTTGGATGCTTCCGCGCCTGCTTGGACGCTACCGCGCCAGCTTGGACGCTTCAACGTCTGCTTGGACGCTTCCGCGCCTGCTTGGACTCTTCTGCGCCTTCTTGCATGCTTCCGCGCCTACTTGGACGTTTCCGCGCCTGCTTGGACGCTTTCGCGCCTGCTTGGACGCTTCCGCGCTTGCTTGGACGCTTCCGCGCCTGCTCGCACGGTACCGCGCCTGCTTGGACGCTTCCGCGCCTACCTGTTCGCTTTCGCGCCTGCTTGGTCGCTTCCGCGGCTGCTTGGACGCTTCCGCGCCTGCTTGGACGTTTCCGCGCCTGCTTGGACGCTTCCGCGCCTGCTTGGACGCTTCCGCGCCTGCTTGGACTCTTCTGCGCCTTCTTGCATGCTTCCGCGCCTACTTGGACGTTTCCGCGCCTGCTTGGACTCTTCCTCGCCTGCTTGGACGTTTCCGCGCCTGCTTGGACGCTTCCGCGCCTGTTTGGACGCTACCGCGCCTGCTTGGACGCTTCCGCGCCTGCTTGGACGCTTCCGCGCCTGCTTGGACTCTTCTGCGCCTTCTTGCATGCTTCCGCGCCTACTTGGACGTTTCCGCGCCTGCTTGGACTCTTCCTCGCCTGCTTGGACCTTTCCGCGCCTGCTTGGACGCTACCGCGCCTGCTTGCACGGTTCCGCGCCTGTAAGGATGCTTCCGCGCCTGCTTGGACGCTTCCGCGCCTCCCTGTTCGCTGTCGCGCCTGCTTGGTCGCTTCCGCGGCTGCTTGGACGCTTCCGCGCCTGCTTGGACGCTTCCGCGCCTGTTTGGACGCTACCGCGACTACTTGGACGCTTCCGCGACTGCTTGGACGCTTCCGCGCCTGCTTGGACGCTTCCGCGCCTGCTTGGACGCTCCCACGCCTGCTTGGACGCTTCCGCGCCTGCTTGGACGCTTCCGCGCCTGCTTGGACGCTTCCGCGACTACTTGGACGCTTCCGCGACTGCTTGGACGCTTCCGCGCCTGCTTGGACGATTCCGCGCCTGCTTGGACGTTTCCGCGCCTGCTTGGACGCTACCGCGCCTGCTTGGACGCTTCCGCGCCTGCTTGGACGCTTCCGCGCCTGCTTGGATGCTCCCACGCCTGCTTGGACGCTTCCGCGCCTGCTTGGACGCTTCCGCGCCTGCTTGGACGCTTCCGCGACTACTTGGACGCTTCCGCGACTGCTTGGACGCTTCCGCGCCTGCTTGGACGATTCCGCGCCTGCTTGGACGTTTCCGCGCCTGCTTGGACGCTACCGCGCCTGCTTGGACGCTTCCGCGCCTGCTTGGACGCTTCCGCGCCTGCTTGGATGCTTCCGCGCCTGGTTGGACGCTACCGCGCCTGCTTGGACGCTTCCGCGCCTGCTTGGACGCTCCCACGCCTGCTTGGATGCTTCCGCGCCTGCTTGGACGCTTCCGCGCCTGCTTGGACGCTTCCGCGACTACTTGGACGCTTCCGCGACTGCTTGGACGCTTCCGCGCCTGCTTGGACGATTCCGCGCCTGCTTGGACGTTTCCGCGCCTGCTTGGACGCTACCGCGCCTGCTTGGACGCTTCCGCGCCTGCTTGGACGCTTCCGCGCCTGCTTGGACTCTTCTGCGTCTTCTTGCATGCTTCCGCGCCTGCTTGGACGCTTCCGCGCCTGCTTGGACGCTCCCACGCCTGCTTGGACGCTTCCGCGCCTGCTTGGACGCTTCCGCGCCTGCTTGGACGCTTCCGCGACTACTTGGATGCTTCCGCGACTGCTTGGACGCTTCCGCGCCTGCTTGGACGATTCCGCGCCTGCTTGGACGTTTCCGCGCCTGCTTGGACGCTACCGCGCCTGCTTGAACGCTTCCGCGACTGCTTGGACGCTTCCGCGCCTGCTTGGACTCTTCTGCGCCTGCTTGGATGCTTCCGCGCCTGCTTGCATGCTTCCCCTCCTGCTTGGACGCTTCCGCGCCTGCTTGGACTCTTCTGCGTCTTCTTGCATGCTTCCGCGCATGCTTGGACGTTTCCGCGCCTACTTGGACGCTTCCGCGCCCGCTTGGACGCTTCCGCGCCTGCTTGGACGCTTCCGCGCCCGCTTGGACGCTTCCGCGCCTGCTTGGACGCTACCGCGCCTGCTTGGACGCTTCCGCGCCTGCTTGGACGCTACCGCGCCTGCTTGGACGCTTCCGCGCCTGCTTGGACGCTTCCGCGCCTGCTTGGATGCTTCCACGCCTGGTTGGACGCTACCGCGCCTGCTTGGACGCTTCCGCGACTGCTTGGACGCTACCGCGCCTGCTTGAACGCTTCGGCGCCTGGTTGGACGCTACCGCGCCTGCTTGGATGTTTCCGCGACTGCTTGGACACTACCGCGCCTGCTTGGACGCTACCGCGCCTGCTTGGACGCTTCCGCGACTGCTTGGACGCTTCCGCGCCTGGTTGGACCCTTCTGCGTCTTCTTGCATGCTTCCGCGCCTGCTTGGATGTTTCCGCGCCTGCTTGGACGCTACCGCGCCTGCTTGGACGCTACCGCGCCTGCTTGGACGTTACCGCGCCTGCTTGGACTCTTCTACGCCTTTTTGCATGCTTCCGCGCCTGCTTGGACGATTCCGCGACTGCTTGAACGCTTCCGCGCCTGCTTGGACTCTTCCGCGCATGCTTGGACGTTTCCGCGCCTGCTTGGACACTTTCACGCATGCTTGGACGTTTCCGCGCCTGCTTGGACGCTACCGCGCCTGCTTGGACGCTTCCGCGACTGCTTGGACGCTTCCGCGCCTGCTTGGACGCTTCCGCGCCTGCTTGGATGCTTCCGCGCCTGGTTGGACGCTACCGCGCCTGCTTGGACGCTTCCGCGACTGCTTGGACGCTACCGCGCCTGCGTGGACGCTTCCGCGACTGCTTGGACGCTTCCGCGCCTCCTTGGACTCTTCTGCGTCTTCTTGCATGCTTCCGCGCCTGCTTGGACGCTTCCGCGCCTGCTTGGACGCTCCCACGCCTGCTTGGACGCTTCCGCGCCTGCTTGGACGCTTCCGCGCCTGCTTGGACGCTTCCGCGACTACTTGGACGCTTCCGCGAATGCTTGGACGCTTCCGCGCCTGCTTGGACGATTCCGCGCCTGCTTGGACGTTTCCGCGCCTGCTTGGACGCTTCCGCGCCTGCTTGGACGCTTCCGCGCCTGTTTGGACGCTTCCGCGCCTGCTTGGACGATTCCGCGCCTGCTTGGACGCTTCCGCGACTGCTTGGACGCTTCGGCGCCTGGTTGGACGCTACCGCGCCTGCTTGGATGTTTCCGCGACTGCTTGGACACTACCGCGCCTGCTTGGACGCTACCGCGCCTGCTTGGACGCTTCCGCGACTGCTTGGACGCTTCCGCGCCTGGTTGGACCCTTGAAGAACAAAAAATTGGCGAATTGTACTGTTTGGATGCTTTGCATATATGTTTCTTAGACTATTTAGAAGCAATATATACAATGATTTCAACCGTCTACCTATTCCATTCATTGTTCTACTTGCCGAAATTTACAAATAATTTCCTTTAAAGGATTAACAATGGGGCTCGTAGTTCACTTAAACTTGAAGAGCAAAAAATTGTCCAATTATACTGTTTGGATGCTTTGCATATATGTTTCTTAGACTATATAGAAGCAATATATACAATGATTTCAACCGTCTACCTGTTCCATTCATTGTTCTACTTGTCGAAAGTTACAAATAATTTCCGTTAATGGATTAACAATGGGGATCGTAGTTTACTTAAACTTGAAGAACAAAAAATTGGCGAATTGTACTGTTTGGATGCTTTGTATATATGTTTCTTAGACTATATAGAAGCAATATATACAATGATTTCAACCGTCTACCTATTCCATTCATTGTTCTACTTGCCGAAATTTACAAATAATTTCCTTTAAATGATTAACAATGGGGCTCGTAGTTCACTTAAACTTGAAGAGCAAAAAATTGTCGAATTGTACTGTTTGGATGCTTTGCATATATGTTTCTTAGACTATATAGAAGCAATATATACAATGATTTCAACCGTCTACCTGTTCCATTCATTGTTCTACTTGTCGAAATTTACAAATAATTTCCGATAAAGGATTAACAATGGGGCTCGTTGTTCACTTAAACTTGAAGAACAATAAATTGGCGAATTGTACTGTTTGGATGCTTTGCATATATGTTTTTTAGATTATATAGAAGCAATATATACAAAGATTTCAACCGTCTACCTGTTCCATTCATTGTTCTACTTGTCGAAAGTTACAAATAATTTCCGTTAAGGGATTAACAATGGGGATCGTAGTTTACTTAAACTTGAAGAACAAAAAATTGGCGAATTGTACTGTTTGGATGCTTTGCATATATGTTTCTTAGACTATATAGAAGCAATATATACAATGATTTCAACCGTCTACCTGTTCCATTCATTGTTCTACTTGCCGAAATTTACAAATAATTTCCTTTAAAGGATTAACAATGGGGCTCGTAGTTCACTTAAACTTGAAGAGCAAAAAATTGTCGAATTGTACTGTTTGGATGCTTTGCATATATGTTTCTTAGACTATATAGAAGCAATATATACAATGATTTCGACCGTCTACCTGTTCCATTCATTGTTCTACTTGTCGAAAGTTACAAATAATTTCCGTTAATGGATTAACAATGGGGATCGTAGTTTACTTAAACTTGAAGAACAAAAAATTGGCGAATTGTACTGTTTGGATGCTTTGCATATATGTTTCTTAGACTATTTAGAAGCAATATATACAAAGATTTCAACCGTCTACCTATTCCATTCATTGTTCTACTTGTCGAAAATTACAAATAATTTCCGATAAAGGATTAACCATTGGGGCTCATTGTTCACTAAACTTGAAGAACAAAAAATTGTCGAATTGTACTGTTTGGATGCTTTGCATATATGTTTCTTAGACTATATAACAGCAATATGTAGAATGATTTCAACCGTCTACCTGTTCCATTCATTGTTCTACTTGTCGAAAGTTACAAATAATTTCCGTTAAGGGATTAACAATGGGGATCGTAGTTTACTTAAACTTGAAGAACAAAAAATTGGCGAATTGTACTGTTTGGATGCTTTGCATATATGTTTCTTAGACTATTTAGAAGCAATATATACAATGATTTCAACCGTCTACCTATTCCATTCATTGTTCTACTTGCCGAAATTTACAAATAATTTCCTTTAAAGGATTAACAATGGGGCTCGTAGTTCACTTAAACTTGAAGAGCAAAAAATTGTCCAATTATACTGTTTGGATGCTTTGCATATATGTTTCTTAGACTATATAGAAGCAATATATACAATGATTTCAACCGTCTACCTGTTCCATTCATTGTTCTACTTGTCGAAAGTTACAAATAATTTCCGTTAATGGATTAACAATGGGGATCGTAGTTTACTTAAACTTGAAGAACAAAAAATTGGCGAATTGTACTGTTTGGATGCTTTGTATATATGTTTCTTAGACTATATAGAAGCAATATATACAATGATTTCAACCGTCTACCTATTCCATTCATTGTTCTACTTGCCGAAATTTACAAATAATTTCCTTTAAATGATTAACAATGGGGCTCGTAGTTCACTTAAACTTGAAGAGCAAAAAATTGTCGAATTGTACTGTTTGGATGCTTTGCATATATGTTTCTTAGACTATATAGAAGCAATATATACAATGATTTCAACCGTCTACCTGTTCCATTCATTGTTCTACTTGCCGAAATTTACAAATAATTTCCTTTAAAGGATTAACAATGGGGCTCGTAGTTCACTTAAACTTGAAGAGCAAAAAATTGTCGAATTGTACTGTTTGGATGCTTTGCATATATGTTTCTTAGACTATATAGAAGCAATATATACAATGATTTCGACCGTCTACCTGTTCCATTCATTGTTCTACTTGTCGAAAGTTACAAATAATTTCCGTTAAGGGATTAACAATGGGGCTCCTAGTTCACTTAAACTTGAAGAACAAAAAATTGGCGAATGGTACTGTTTGGATGCTTTGCATATATGTTTCTTAGACTATATAGAAGCAATATATACAAAGATTTCAACCGTCTACCTGTTCCATTCATTGTTCTACTTGTCGAAAATTACAAATAATTTCCGATAAAGGATTAACCATTGGGGCTCATTGTTCACTAAACTTGAAGAGCAAAAAATTGGCGAATTGTACTGTTTGGATGCTTTGCATATATGTTTCTTAGACTATATAGAAGCAATATATACAATGATTTCAACCGTCTACCTGTTCCATTCATTGTTCTACTTGTCGAAAGTTACAAATAATTTCCGTTAATGGATTAACAATGGGGATCGTAGTTTACTTAAACTTGAAGAACAAAAAATTGGCGAATTGTACTGTTTGGATGCTTTGCATATATGTTTCTTAGACTATTTAGAAGCAATATATACAATGATTTCAACCGTCTACCTATTCCATTCATTGTTCTACTTGCCGAAATTTACAAATAATTTCCTTTAAAGGATTAACAATGGGGCTCGTAGTTCACTTAAACTTGAAGAGCAAAAAATTGTCGAATTGTACTGTTTGGATGCTTTGCATATATGTTTCTTAGACTATATAGAAGCAATATATACAATGATTTCAACCGTCTACCTGTTCGATTCATTGTTCTACTTGTCGAAAGTTACAAATAATTTCCGTTATGGGATTAACAATGGGGATCGTAGTTTACTTAAACTTGAAGAACAAAAAATTGGCGAATTGTACTGTTTGGATGCTTTGCATATATGTTTCTTAGACTATATAGAAGCAATATACACAATGATTTCAACCGTCTACCTATTCCATTCATTGTTCTACTTGCCGAAATTTACAAATAATTTCCTTTAAAGGATTAACAATGGGGCTCGTAGTTCACTTAAACTTGAAGAGCAAAAAGTTGTCGAATTGTACTGTTTGGATGCTTTGCATATATGTTTCTTAGACTATATAGAAGCAATATATACAAAGATTTCAACCGTCTACGTGTTCCAATCATTGTTCTACTTGTCGAAATTTACAAATAATTTCCTTTAAAGGATTAACAATGGGGCTCGTTGTTCACTTAATCTTGAAGAACAAAAAATTGCGAATGGTACTGTTTGGATGCTTTGCATATATGTTTCTTAGACTATATAGAAGCAATATATACATTGATTTCAACCGGCTACCTGTTCCATTCATTGTTCTACTTGTCGCAAGTTACAAATAATTTCCGTTAAAGTATTAACAATGGGGCTCGTAGTTCACTTAAACTTGAAGATCAAAAAATTGGCGATTGTTACTGTTTAGATGCTTTGCATATATGTTTCTTAGATTATATAGATGCAATATATACAAAGATTCCAACCGTCTACCAGTTCCATTCATTGTTCTACTTGTCGAAAAATACAAATAATTTCCGATAAAGGATTAACCATTGGGGCTCATTGTTCACTTAAACTTAAAGAACAAAAAATTGGCGAATGGTACTGTTTGGATGATTTGCATATATGTTTCTTAGACTATATAGAAGCAATATATACATTGATTTCAACCGGCTACCAGTTCCATTCATTGTTCTACTTCTCGCAAGTTACAAATAATTTCCGTTAAAGTATTAACAATGGGGCTCGTAGTTCACTCAAACTTGAAGAACAAAAAATTGGCGAATGGTACTGTTTGGATGCTTTGCATATATGTTTCTTAGATTATATAGAAGCAATATATACAAAGATTTCAACCGTCTACCTGTTCCATTCATTGTTCTACTTGTCGAAACTTACAAATAATTTCCGATAAAGGATTAACCGTTGGGGCTCATTGTTCACTAAACTTGAAGAACAAAAAATTGTCGAATTGTACTGTTTGGATGCTTTGCATATATGTTTCTTAGACTATATAGCAGCCATATATACAATGATTTCAACCGTCTACCTGTTCCATTCATTGTTCTACTTGTCGAAAGTTACAAATAATTTCCGTTAAGGGATTAACAATGGGGATCGTAGTTTACTTAAACTTGAAGAACAAAAAATTGGCGAATTGTACTGTTTGGATGCTTTGCATATATGTTTCTTAGACTATTTAGAAGCAATATATACAATGATTTCAACCGTCTACCTATTCCATTCATTGTTCTACTTGCCGAAATTTACAAATAATTTCCTTTAAAGGATTAACAATGGGGCTCGTAGTTCACTTAAACTTGAAGATCAAATAATTGGCGAATTGTACTGTTTGGATGCTTTGCATATATGTTTCTTAGACTATATAGAAGCAATATATACAATGATTTCAACCGTCTACCTATTCCATTCATTGTTCTACTTGCCGAAATTTACAAATAATTTCCTTTAAAGGATTAACAATGGGGCTCGTAGTTCACTTAAACTTGAAGAGCAACAAATTGTCGAATTGTACTGTTTGGATGCTTTACATATATGTTTCTTAGACTATATAGAAGCAATATATACAATGATTTCAACCGTCTACCTGTTCCATTCATTGTTCTACTTGTCGAAATTTACAAATAATTTCCGATAAAGGATTAACAATGGGGCTCGTTGTTCACTTAAACTTGAAGAACAATAAATTGGCGAATTGTACTGTTTGGATGCTTTGCATATATGTTTCTTAGACTATATAGAAGCAATATATACAAAGATTTCAACCGTCTACCTGTTCCATTCATTGTTCTACTTGTCGAAAATTACAAATAATTTCCGATAAAGGATTAACCATTGGGGCTCATTGTTCACTTAAACTTGAAGAACAAAAAATTGGCGAATTGTACTGTTTGGATGCTTTGCATATATGTTTCTTATACTATATAGAAGCAATATATACAAAGATTTCAACCGCCTACCTGTTCCATTCACTGTTCTACTTGTCGAAAGTTACAAATAATTTCCGTTAAGGGATTAACAATGGGGATCGTAGTTCACTTAAACTTGAAGAACAAAAAATTGGCAAATTGTACTGTTTGGATGCTTAGCGTGCATGTTTCTTAGACTATATGGAAGCAATATATACAAAGATTTCAACCGTCTACCTGTTCCATTCACTGTTCTACATGTCGAAAGTTACAAATAATTTCCGTTAAGGGATTAACAATGGGGATCGTAGTTCACTTAAACTTGAAGAACAAAAAATTGGCGAATTGTACTGTTTGGATGCTTTGCATACATGTTTCTTAGACTATATGGACGCAATATATACAAAGATTTCAACCGTCTACGTGTTCCAATCATTGTTCTACTTGTAGAAAGTTACAATTAATTTCCGTTGAGGGATTAACAATGGGGCTCGTAGTTCACTTAAACTTGAAGAACAAAAAATTGGCGAATGGTACTGTTTGGATGCTTTGCATATATGTTTCTTAGACTATATAGAAGCAATATATACAAAGATTTCAACCGTCTACCTGTTCCATTCATTGTTCTACATGTCGAAAATCACAAATAATTTCCGATAAAGGATTAACCATTGGGGCTCATTGTTCACTAAACTTGAAGAATAAAAAATTGTCGAATTGTACTGTTTGGATGCTTTGCATATATGTTTCTTAGACTATATAGCAGCAATATATAGAATGATTTCAACCATCTACCTGTTCCATTCATTGTTCTACTTGTCGAAAGTTACAAATAATTTCCGTTAAGGGATTAACAATGGGGATCGTAGTTTACTTAAACTTGAAGAACAAAAAATTGGCGAATTGTACTGTTTGGATGCTTTGCATATATGTTTCTTAGACTATTTAGAAGCAATATATACAATGATTTCAACCGTCTACCTATTCCATTCATTGTTCTACTTGCCGAAATTTACAAATAATTTCCGATAAAGGATTAACCATTGGGGCTCATTGTTCACTAAACTTGAAGAACAAAAAATTGTCGAATTGTACTGTTTGGATGCTTTGCATATATGTTTCTTAGACTATATAGCAGCAATATATAGAATGATTTCAACCATCTACCTGTTCCATTCATTGTTCTACTTGTCGAAAGTTACAAATAATTTCCGTTAAGGGATTAACAATGGGGATCGTAGTTTACTTAAACTTGAAGAACAAAAAATTGGCGAATTGTACTGTTTGGATGCTTTGCATATATGTTTCTTAGACTATTTAGAAGCAATATATACAATGATTTCAACCGTCTACCTATTCCATTCATTGTTCTACTTGCCGAAATTTACAAATAATTTCCTTTAAAGGATTAACAATGGGGCTCGTAGTTCACTTAAACTTGAAGAGCAAAAAATTGTCGAATTGTACTGTTTGGATGCTTTGCATATATGTTTCTTAGACTATATAGAAGCAATATATACAATGATTTCAACCGTCTACCTGTTCCATTCATTGTTCTACTTGTCGAAAGTTACAAATAATTTCCGTTAATGGATTAACAATGGGGATCGTAGTTTACTTAAACTTGAAGAACAACAAATTGGCGAATGGTACTGTTTGGATGCTTTGCATATGTGTTTCTTAGACTATTTAGAAGCAATATATAGAAAGATTTCACCCGTCTACCTGTACTATTCATTGTTCTACTCCTAGAAAGTTACAAATAATTTCTATTCCATGATAATCAATGGGGCTCGCTGTTCACTTAACCTTGAATATCAAAAAATTGGCGATTGTTACTGTTTAGATGCTTTGCATATATGTTTCTTAGATTATATAGAAACAATATATACAAAGATTTCAACCGTCTACCAGTTCCATTCATTGTTCTACTTGTCGAAAATTACAAATAATTTCCGATAAAGGATTAACCATTGGGGCTCATTGTTCACTTAAACTTGAAGAATAAAAAATTGGCGAATGGTACTGTTTGGATGCTTTGCGTACATGTTTCTTAGACTATATGAAAGCAATATATACAAAGATTTCAACCGTCTACGTGTTCCAATCATTGTTCTACTTGTCGAAATTTACAAATAATTTCCTTTAAAGGATTAAAAATGGGGCTCATTGTTCACTTAAACTTGAAGAACAACAAATTGGCGAATGGTACTGTTTGGATGCTTTGCATATATGTTTCTTATACTATATAGAAGCAATAGATACAACGATTTCAACCGTCTACCTGTTCCACTCAATGTTCTACTTGTCGAAAGTTACAAATAATTTCCGATAAAGGATTAACAATGGGGCTCATTGTTCACTTAAACTTGAAGAACAACAAATTGGCGAATGGTACTGTTTGGATGCTTTGCATAGATGTTTCTTTGACTATTTAGAAGCAATATATACAAAGATTTCAACCGTCTACCTGTTCCATTCATTGTTCTACTTGTCGAAAGTTGCAAATAATTTCCGTTTCATGATTATCAATGGGGCTCGTTGTTCACTTAAAATTGAAGAACAAATAATTGGCGAATTGTACTGTTTGGATGCTTTGCATATATGTTTCTTAGACTATTTAGAAGCAATATATACAATGATTTCAACCGTCTACCTATTCCATTCATTGTTCTACTTGCCGAAATTTACAAATAATTTCCTTTAAAGGATTAACAATGGGGCTCGTAATTCACTTAAACTTGAAGAGCAAAAAATTGTCGAATTGTACTGTTTGGATGCTTTGCATATATGTTTCTTAGACTATATAGAAGCAATATTTACAATGATTTCAACCGTCTACCTGTTCGATTCATTGTTCTACTTGTCGAAAGTTACAAATAATTTCCGTTAAGGGATTAACAATGGGGATCGTAGTTTACTTAAACTTGAAGAACAAAAAATTGGCGAATTGTACTGTTTGGATGCTTTGCATATATGTTTCTTAGACTATATAGAAGCAATATACACAATGATTTCAACCGTCTACCTATTCCATTCATTGTTCTACTTGCCGAAATTTACAAATAATTTCCTTTAAAGGATTAACAATGGGGCTCGTAGTTCACTTAAACTTGAAGAGCAAAAAGATGTCGAATTGTACTGTTTGGATGCTTTGCATATATGTTTCTTAGACTATATAGAAGCAATATATACAAAGATTTCAACCGTCTACGTGTTCCAATCATTGTTCTACTTGTCGAAATTTACAAATAATTTCCTTTAAAGGATTAACAATGGGGCTCGTTGTTCACTTAATCTTGAAGAACAAAAAATTGCGAATGGTACTGTTTGGATGCTTTGCATATATGTTTCTTAGACTATATAGAAGCAATATATACATTGATTTCAACCGGCTACCTGTTCCATTCATTGTTCTACTTGTCGCAAGTTACAAATAATTTCCGTTAAAGTATTAACAATGGGGCTCGTAGTTCACTTAAACTTGAAGATCAAAAAATTGGCGATTGTTACTGTTTAGATGCTTTGCATATATGTTTCTTAGATTATATAGAAGCAATATATACAAAGATTCCAACCGTCTACCAGTTCCATTCATTGTTCTACTTGTCGAAAAATACAAATAATTTCCGATAAAGGATTAACCATTGGGGCTCATTGTTCACTTAAACTTGAAGAACAAAAAATTGGCGAATGGTACTGTTTGGATGATTTGCATATATGTTTCTTAGACTATATAGAAGCAATATATACATTGATTTCAACCGGCTACCAGTTCCATTCATCGTTCTACTTCTCGCAAGTTACAAATAATTTCCGTTAAAGTATTAACAATGGGGCTCGTAGTTCACTCAAACTTGAAGAACAAAAAATTGGCGAATGGTACTGTTTGGATGCTTTGCATATATGTTTCTTAGATTATATAGAAGCAATATATACAAAGATTTCAACCGTCTACCTGTTCCATTCATTGTTCTACTTGTCGAAAATTACAAATAATTTCCGATAAAGGATTAACCATTGGGGCTCATTGTTCACTAAACTTGAAGAACAAAAAATTGTCGAATTGTACTGTTTGGATGCTTTGCATATATGTTTCTTAGACTATATAGAAGCAATATATACAATGATTTCAACCGTCTACCTGTTCCATTCATTGTTCTACTTGTCGAAAGTTACAAATAATTTCCGTTAATGGATTAACAATGGGGATCGTAGTTTACTTAAACTTGAAGAACAAAAAATTGGCGAATTGTACTGTTTGGATGCTTTGCATATATGTTTCTTAGACTATATAGAAGCAATATATACAATGATTTCAACCGTCTACCTGTTCCATTCATTGTTCTACTTGTTGAAAATTACAAATAATTTCCGATAAAGGATTAACCATTGGGGCTCATTGTTCACTTAAACTTGAAGAACAAAAAATTGGCGAATGGTACTGTTTGGATGCTTTGCATATATCTTTCTTAGACTATATAGAAGCAATATATACAAAGATTTCAACCGTCTACCTGTTCCATTCATTGTTCTACTTGTCGAAAGTTGCAAATAATTTCCGATAACGGATTAACCATTGGGGCTCATTGTTCACTTAAACTTGAAGAACAAAAAATTGGCGAATGGTACTGTTCGGATGCTTTGCATATATGTTTCTTAGACTATATGGAAGCAATATATACAAGGATTTCAACCGTCTACCTGTTCCATTCATTGTTCTACTTGTCGAAAGTTACAAATAATTACGGAAAAGTATTAACCATTGGGGCTCATTGTTCACTTAAACTTGAAGAACAAAAAATTGGCGAATTGTACTGTTTGGATGCTTTGCATATATGTCTCTTAGACTATATAGAAGCAATATATACAAAGATTTCAACCGTCTACCTGTTCCATTCATTGTTCTACTTGTCGAAATTTACAAATAATTTCCTTTAAAGGATTAACAATGGGGCTCGTAGTTCACTTAAACTTGAAGAGCAAAAAATTGTCGAATTGTACTGTTTGGATGCTTTGCATATATGTTTCTTAGATTATATAGAAGCAATATATACATTGATTTCAACCGGCTACCTGTTCCATTCATTGTTCTACTTGTCGCAAGTTACAAATAATTTCCGTTAAAGTATTAACAATGGGGCTCGTAGTTCACTTAAACTTGAAGATCAAAAAATTGGCGATTGTTACTGTTTAGATGCTTTGCATATATGTTTCTTAGATTATATAGAAGCAATATATACAAAGATTCCAACCGTCTACCAGTTCCATTCATTGTTCTACTTGTCGAAAAATACAAATAATTTCCGTTAAGGGATTAACAATGGGGATCGTAGTTTACTTAAACTTGAAGAACAAAAAATTGGCGAATTGTACTGTTTGGATGCTTTGCATATATGTTTCTTAGACTATTTAGAAGCAATATATACAATGATTTCAACCGTCTACCTATTCCATTCATTGTTCTACTTGCCGAAATTTACAAATAATTTCCTTTAAAGGATTAACAATGGGGCTCGTAGTTCACTTAAACTTGAGGAGCAAAAAATTGTCGAATTGTACTGTTTGGATGCTTTGCATATATGTTTCTTAGACTATATAGAAGCAATATATACAATGATTTCAACCGTCTACCTGTTCGATTCATTGTTCTACTTGTCGAAAGTTACAAATAATTTCCGTTAAGGGATTAACAATGGGGATCGTAGTTTACTTAAACTTGAAGAACAAAAAATTGGCGAATTGTACTGTTTGGATGCTTTGCATATATGTTTCTTAGACTATATAGAAGCAATATACACAATGATTTCAACCGTCTACCTATTCCATTCATTGTTCTACTTGCCGAAATTTACAAATAATTTCCTTTAAAGGATTAACAATGGGGCTCGTAGTTCACTTAAACTTGAAGAGCAAAAAGTTGTCGAATTGTACTGTTTGGATGCTTTGCATATATGTTTCTTAGACTATATAGAAGCAATATATACAAAGATTTCAACCGTCTACGTGTTCCAATCATTGTTCTACTTGTCGAAATTTACAAATAATTTCCTTTAAAGGATTAACAATGGGGCTCGTTGTTCACTTAATCTTGAAGAACAAAAAATTGCGAATGGTACTGTTTGGATGCTTTGCATATATGTTTCTTAGACTATATAGAAGCAATATATACATTGATTTCAACCGGCTACCTGTTCCATTCATTGTTCTACTTGTCGCAAGTTACAAATAATTTCCGTTAAAGTATTAACAATGGGGCTCGTAGTTCACTTAAACTTGAAGATCAAAAAATTGGCGATTGTTACTGTTTAGATGCTTTGCATATATGTTTCTTAGATTATATAGAAGCAATATATACAAAGATTCCAACCGTCTACCAGTTCCATTCATTGTTCTACTTGTCGAAAAATACAAATAATTTCCGATAAAGGATTAACCATTGGGGCTCATTGTTCACTTAAACTTGAAAAACAAAAAATTGGCGAATGGTACTGTTTGGATGATTTGCATATATGTTTCTTAGACTATATAGAAGCAATATATACATTGATTTCAACCGGCTACCAGTTCCATTCATCGTTCTACTTCTCGCAAGTTACAAATAATTTCCGTTAAAGTATTAACAATGGGGCTCGTAGTTCACTCAAACTTGAAGAACAAAAAATTGGCGAATGGTACTGTTTGGATGCTTTGCATATATGTTTCTTAGATTATATAGAAGCAATATATACAAAGATTTCAACCGTCTACCTGTTCCATTCATTGTTCTACTTGTCGAAAATTACAAATAATTTCCGATAAAGGATTAACCATTGGGGCTCATTGTTCACTAAACTTGAAGAACAAAAAATTGTCGAATTGTACTGTTTGGATGCTTTGCATATATGTTTCTTAGACTATATAGAAGCAATATATACAATGATTTCAACCGTCTACCTGTTCCATTCATTGTTCTACTTGTCGAAAGTTACAAATAATTTCCGTTAATGGATTAACAATGGGGATCGTAGTTTACTTAAACTTGAAGAACAAAAAATTGTCGAATTGTACTGTTTGGATGCTTTGCATATATGTTTCTTAGACTATATAGAAGCAATATATACAATGATTTCAACCGTCTACCTGTTCCATTCATTGTTCTACTTGTCGAAAGTTACAAATAATTTCCGTTAATGGATTAACAATGGGGATCGTAGTTCACTTAAACTTGAAGAGCAAAAAATTGTCGAATTGTACTGTTTGGATGCTTTGCATATATGTTTCTTAGACTATATAGAAGCAATATATACAATGATTTCAACCGTCTACCTGTTCGATTCATTGTTCTACTTGTCGAAAGTTACAAATAATTTCCGTTAAGGGATTAACAATGGGGCTCCTAGTTCACTTAAACTTGAAGAACAAAAAATTGGCGGATGGTACTGTTTGGATGCTTTGCATATATGTTTCTTAGACTATATAGAAGCAATATATACAAAGATTTCAACCGTCTACCTGTTCCATTCATTGTTCTACTTGTCGAAAATTACAAATAATTTCCGATAAAGGATTAACCATTGGGGCTCATTGTTCACTAAACTTGAAGAGCAAAAAATTGGCGAATTGTACTGTTTGGATGCTTTGCATATATGTTTCTTAGACTATATAGAAGCAATATATACAATGATTTCAACCGTCTACCTGTTCCATTCATTGTTCTACTTGTCGAAAGTTACAAATAATTTCCGTTAATGGATTAACAATGGGGATCGTAGTTTACTTAAACTTGAAGAACAAAAAATTGGCGAATTGTACTGTTTGGATGCTTTGCATATATGTTTCTTAGACTATTTAGAAGCAATATATACAATGATTTCAACCGTCTACCTATTCCATTCATTGTTCTACTTGCCGAAATTTACAAATAATTTCCTTTAAAGGATTAACAATGGGGCTCGTAATTCACTTAAACTTGAAGAGCAAAAAATTGTCGAATTGTACTGTTTGGATGCTTTGCATATATGTTTCTTAGACTATATAGAAGCAATATATACAAAGATTTCAACCGTCTACGTGTTCCAATCATTGTTCTACTTGTCGAAATTTACAAATAATTTCCTTTAAAGGATTAACAATGGGGCTCGTTGTTCACTTAATCTTGAAGAACAAAAAATTGCGAATGGTACTGTTTGGATGCTTTGCATATATGTTTCTTAGACTATATAGAAGCAATATATACATTGATTTCAACCGGCTACCTGTTCCATTCATTGTTCTACTTGTCGCAAGTTACAAATAATTTCCGTTAAAGTATTAACAATGGGGCTCGTAGTTCACTTAAACTTGAAGATCAAAAAATTGGCGATTGTTACTGTTTAGATGCTTTGCATATATGTTTCTTAGATTATATAGAAGCAATATATACAAAGATTCCAACCGTCTACCAGTTCCATTCATTGTTCTACTTGTCGAAAAATACAAATAATTTCCGATAAAGGATTAACCATTGGGGCTCATTGTTCACTTAAACTTGAAAAACAAAAAATTGGCGAATGGTACTGTTTGGATGATTTGCATATATGTTTCTTAGACTATATAGAAGCAATATATACATTGATTTCAACCGGCTACCAGTTCCATTCATCGTTCTACTTCTCGCAAGTTACAAATAATTTCCGTTAAAGTATTAACAATGGGGCTCGTAGTTCACTCAAACTTGAAGAACAAAAAATTGGCGAATGGTACTGTTTGGATGCTTTGCATATATGTTTCTTAGATTATATAGAAGCAATATATACAAAGATTTCAACCGTCTACCTGTTCCATTCATTGTTCTACTTGTCGAAAATTACAAATAATTTCCGATAAAGGATTAACCATTGGGGCTCATTGTTCACTAAACTTGAAGAACAAAAAATTGTCGAATTGTACTGTTTGGATGCTTTGCATATATGTTTCTTAGACTATATAGAAGCAATATATACAATGATTTCAACCGTCTACCTGTTCCATTCATTGTTCTACTTGTCGAAAGTTACAAATAATTTCCGTTAATGGATTAACAATGGGGATCGTAGTTTACTTAAACTTGAAGAACAAGAAATTGGCGAATTGTACTGTTTGGATGCTTTGCATATATGTTTCTTAGACTATTTAGAAGCAATATATACAATGATTTCAACCGTCTACCTATTCCATTCATTGTTCTACTTGCCGAAATTTACAAATAATTTCCTTTAAAGGATTAACAATGGGGCTCGTAGTTCACTTAAACTTGAAGAGCAAAAAATTGTCGAATTGTACTGTTTGGATGCTTTGCATATATGTTTCTTAGACTATATAGAAGCAATATATACAATGATTTCAACCGTCTACCTGTTCGATTCATTGTTCTACTTGTCGAAAGTTACAAATAATTTCCGTTAAGGGATTAACAATGGGGCTCGTAGTTCACTTAAACTTGAAGAACAAAAAATTGGCGAATGGTACTGTTTGGATGCTTTGCATATATGTTTCTTAGACTATATAGAAGCAATATATACAATGATTTCAACCGTCTACCTATTCCATTCATTGTTCTACTTGCCGAAATTTACAAATAATTTCCTTTAAAGGATTAACAATGGGGCTCGTAGTTCACTTAAACTTGAAGAGCAAAAAGTTGTCGAATTGTACTGTTTGGATGCTTTGCATATATGTTTCTTAGACTATATAGAAGCAATATATACAAAGATTTCAACCGTCTACGTGTTCCAATCATTGTTCTACTTGTCGAAATTTACAAATAATTTCCTTTAAAGGATTAACAATGGGGCTCGTTGTTCACTTAATCTTGAAGAACAAAAAATTGCGAATGGTACTGTTTGGATGCTTTGCATATATGTTTCTTAGACTATATAGAAGCAATATATACAATGATTTCAACCGTCTACCTATTCCATTCATTGTTCTACTTGCCGAAATTTACAAATAATTTCCTTTAAAGGATTAACAATGGGGCTCGTAGTTCACTTAAACTTGAAGAGCAAAAAATTGTCGAATTGTACTGTTTGGATGCTTTGCATATATGTTTCTTAGACTATATAGAAGCAATATATACAATGATTTCAACCGTCTACCTGTTCCATTCATTGTTCTACTTGTCGAAAGTTACAAATAATTTCCGTTAATGGATTAACAATGGGGATCGTAGTTTACTTAAACTTGAAGAACAACAAATTGGCGAATGGTACTGTTTGGATGCTTTGCATATGTGTTTCTTAGACTATTTAGAAGCAATATATAGAAAGATTTCACCCGTCTACCTGTACTATTCATTGTTCTACTCCTAGAAAGTTACAAATAATTTCTATTCCATGATAATCAATGGGGCTCGCTGTTCACTTAACCTTGAATATCAAAAAATTGGCGATTGTTACTGTTTAGATGCTTTGCATATATGTTTCTTAGATTACATAGAAACAATATATACAAAGATTTCAACCGTCTACCAGTTCCATTCATTGTTCTACTTGTCGAAAATTACAAATAATTTCCGATAAAGGATTAACCATTGGGGCTCATTGTTCACTTAAACTTGAAGAATAAAAAATTGGCGAATGGTACTGTTTGGATGCTTTGCGTACATGTTTCTTAGACTATATGAAAGCAATATATACAAAGATTTCAACCGTCTACGTGTTCCAATCATTGTTCTACTTGTCGAAATTTACAAATAATTTCCTTTAAAGGATTAAAAATGGGGCTCATTGTTCACTTAAACTTGAAGAACAACAAATTGGCGAATGGTACTGTTTGGATGCTTTGCATATATGTTTCTTATACTATATAGAAGCAATAGATACAACGATTTCAACCGTCTACCTGTTCCACTCAATGTTCTACTTGTCGAAAGTTACAAATAATTTCCGATAAAGGATTAACAATGGGGCTCATTGTTCACTTAAACTTGAAGAACAACAAATTGGCGAATGGTACTGTTTGGATGCTTTGCATAGATGTTTCTTAGACTATTTAGAAGCAATATATACAAAGATTTCAACCGTCTACCTGTTCCATTCATTGTTCTACTTGTCGAAAGTTGCAAATAATTTCCGTTTCATGATTATCAATGGGGCTCGTTGTTCACTTAAAATTGAAGAACAAAAAATTGGCGAATTGTACTGTTTGGATGCTTTGCATATATGTTTCTTAGACTATATAGAAGCAATATATACAATGATTTCAACCGTCTACCTGTTCCATTCATTGTTCTACTTGTTGAAAATTACAAATAATTTCCGATAAAGGATTAACCATTGGGGCTCATTGTTCACTTAAACTTGAAGAACAAAAAATTGGCGAATGGTACTGTTTGGATGCTTTGCATATATCTTTCTTAGACTATATAGAAGCAATATATACAAAGATTTCAACCGTCTACCTGTTCCATTCATTGTTCTACTTGTCGAAAGTTGCAAATAATTTCCGATAACGGATTAACCATTGGGGCTCATTGTTCACTTAAACTTGAAGAACAAAAAATTGGCGAATGGTACTGTTCGGATGCTTTGCATATATGTTTCTTAGACTATATGGAAGCAATATATACAAGGATTTCAACCGTCTACCTGTTCCATTCATTGTTCTACTTGTCGAAAGTTACAAATAATTACGGAAAAGTATTAACCATTGGGGCTCATTGTTCACTTAAACTTGAAGAACAAAAAATTGGCGAATTGTACTGTTTGGATGCTTTGCATATATGTCTCTTAGACTATATAGAAGCAATATATACAAAGATTTCAACCGTCTACCTGTTCCATTCATTGTTCTACTTGTCGAAATTTACAAATAATTTCCTTTAAAGGATTAACAATGGGGCTCGTAGTTCACTTAAACTTGAAGAGCAAAAAATTGTCGAATTGTACTGTTTGGATGCTTTGCATATATGTTTCTTAGATTATATAGAAGCAATATATACATTGATTTCAACCGGCTACCTGTTCCATTCATTGTTCTACTTGTCGCAAGTTACAAATAATTTCCGTTAAAGTATTAACAATGGGGCTCGTAGTTCACTTAAACTTGAAGATCAAAAAATTGGCGATTGTTACTGTTTAGATGCTTTGCATATATGTTTCTTAGATTATATAGAAGCAATATATACAAAGATTCCAACCGTCTACCAGTTCCATTCATTGTTCTACTTGTCGAAAAATACAAATAATTTCCGTTAAGGGATTAACAATGGGGATCGTAGTTTACTTAAACTTGAAGAACAAAAAATTGGCGAATTGTACTGTTTGGATGCTTTGCATATATGTTTCTTAGACTATATAGAAGCAATATATACAATGATTTCAACCGTCTACCTGTTCCATTCATTGTTCTACTTGTTGAAAATTACAAATAATTTCCGATAAAGGATTAACCATTGGGGCTCATTGTTCACTTAAACTTGAAGAACAAAAAATTGGCGAATGGTACTGTTCGGATGCTTTGCATATATGTTTCTTAGACTATATGGAAGCAATATATACAAGGATTTCAACCGTCTACCTGTTCCATTCATTGTTCTACTTGTCAAAAGTTACAAATAATTGCGGAAAAGTATTAACCATTGGGGCTCATTGTTCACTTAAACTTGAAGAACAAAAAATTGGCGAATTGTACTGTTTGGATGCTTTGCATATATGTCTCTTAGACTATATAGAAGCAATATATACAAAGATTTCAACCGTCTACCTGTTCCATTCATTGTTCTACTTGTCGAAATTTACAAATAATTTCCTTTAAAGGATTAACAATGGGGCTCGTAGTTCACTTAAACTTGAAGAGCAAAAAATTGTCGAATTGTACTGTTTGGATGCTTTGCATATATGTTTCTTAGATTATATAGAAGCAATATATACATTGATTTCAACCGGCTACCTGTTCCATTCATTGTTCTACTTGTCGCAAGTTACAAATAATTTCCGTTAAAGTATTAACAATGGGGCTCGTAGTTCACTTAAACTTGAAGATCAAAAAATTGGCGATTGTTACTGTTTAGATGCTTTGCATATATGTTTCTTAGATTATATAGAAGCAATATATACAAAGATTCCAACCGTCTACCAGTTCCATTCATTGTTCTACTTGTCGAAAAATACAAATAATTTCCGTTAAGGGATTAACAATGGGGATCGTAGTTTACTTAAACTTGAAGAACAAAAAATTGGCGAATTGTACTGTTTGGATGATTTGCATATATGTTTCTTAGACTATATAGAAGCAATATATACAATGATTTCAACCGTCTACCTGTTCCATTCATTGTTCTACTTGCCGAAATTTACAAATAATTTCCTTTAAAGGATTAACAATGGGTCTCGTAGTTCACTTAAACTTGAAGAGCAAAAAATTGTCGAATTGTACTGTTTGGATGCTTTGCATATATGTTTCTTAGACTATATAGAAGCAATATATACAAAGATTTCAACCGTCTACCTGTTCCATTCATTGTTCTACTTGTCGAAAATTACAAATAATTTCCGATAAAGGATTAACCATTGGGGCTCATTGTTCACTAAACTTGAAGAGCAAAAAATTGGCGAATTGTACTGTTTGGATGCTTTGCATATATGTTTCTTAGACTATATAGAAGCAATATATACAATGATTTCAACCGTCTACCTGTTCCATTCATTGTTCTACTTGTCGAAAGTTACAAATAATTTCCGTTAATGGATTAACAATGGGGATCGTAGTTTACTTAAACTTGAAGAACAAAAAATTGGCGAATTGTACTGTTTGGATGCTTTGCATATATGTTTCTTAGACTATTTAGAAGCAATATATACAATGATTTCAACCGTCTACCTATTCCATTCATTGTTCTACTTGCCGAAATTTACAAATAATTTCCTTTAAAGGATTAACAATGGGGCTCGTAGTTCACTTAAACTTGAAGAGCAAAAAATTGTCGAATTGTACTGTTTGGATGCTTTGCATATATGTTTCTTAGACTATATAGAAGCAATATATACAATGATTTCAACCGTCTACCTGTTCGATTCATTGTTCTACTTGTCGAAAGTTACAAATAATTTCCGTTAAGGGATTAACAATGGGGATCGTAGTTTACTTAAACTTGAAGAACAAAAAATTGGCGAATTGTACTGTTTGGATGCTTTGCATATATGTTTCTTAGACTATATAGAAGCAATATACACAATGATTTCAACCGTCTACCTATTCCATTCATTGTTCTACTTGCCGAAATTTACAAATAATTTCCTTTAAAGGATTAACAATGGGGCTCGTAGTTCACTTAAACTTGAAGAGCAAAAAGTTGTCGAATTGTACTGTTTGGATGCTTTGCATATATGTTTCTTAGACTATATAGAAGCAATATATACAAAGATTTCAACCGTCTACCTGTTCCATTCATTGTTCTACTTGTCGAAAATTACAAATAATTTCCGATAAAGGATTAACCATTGGGGCTCATTGTTCACTAAACTTGAAGAGCAAAAAATTGGCGAATTGTACTGTTTGGATGCTTTGCATATATGTTTCTTGGACTATATAGAAGCAATATATACAATGATTTCAACCGTCTACCTGTTCCATTCATTGTTCTACTTGTCGAAAGTTACAAATAATTTCCGTTAATGGATTAACAATGGGGATCGTAGTTTACTTAAACTTGAAGAACAAAAAATTGGCGAATTGTACTGTTTGGATGCTTTGCATATATGTTTCTTAGACTATTTAGAAGCAATATATACAATGATTTCAACCGTCTACCTATTCCATTCATTGTTCTACTTGCCGAAATTTACAAATAATTTCCTTTAAAGGATTAACAATGGGGCTCGTAGTTCACTTAAACTTGAAGAGCAAAAAATTGTCGAATTGTACTGTTTGGATGCTTTGCATATATGTTTCTTAGACTATATAGAAGCAATATATACAATGATTTCAACCGTCTACCTGTTCGATTCATTGTTCTACTTGTCGAAAGTTACAAATAATTTCCGTTAAGGGATTAACAATGGGGATCGTAGTTTACTTAAACTTGAAGAACAAAAAATTGGCGAATTGTACTGTTTGGATGCTTTGCATATATGTTTCTTAGACTATATAGAAGCAATATACACAATGATTTCAACCGTCTACCTATTCCATTCATTGTTCTACTTGCCGAAATTTACAAATAATTTCCTTTAAAGGATTAACAATGGGGCTCGTAGTTCACTTAAACTTGAAGAGCAAAAAGTTGTCGAATTGTACTGTTTGGATGCTTTGCATATATGTTTCTTAGACTATATAGAAGCAATATATACAAAGATTTCAACCGTCTACGTGTTCCAATCATTGTTCTACTTGTCGAAATTTACAAATAATTTCCTTTAAAGGATTAACAATGGGGCTCGTTGTTCACTTAATCTTGAAGAACAAAAAATTGCGAATGGTACTGTTTGGATGCTTTGCATATATGTTTCTTAGACTATATAGAAGCAATATATACATTGATTTCAACCGGCTACCTGTTCCATTCATTGTTCTACTTGTCGCAAGTTACAAATAATTTCCGTTAAAGTATTAACAATGGGGCTCGTAGTTCACTTAAACTTGAAGATCAAAAAATTGGCGATTGTTACTGTTTAGATGCTTTGCAAATATGTTTCTTAGATTATATAGAAGCAATATATACAAAGATTCCAACCGTCTATCAGTTCCATTCATTGTTCTACTTGTCGAAAAATACAAATAATTTCCGATAAAGGATTAACCATTGGGGCTCATTGTTCACTTAAACTTGAAGAACAAAAAATTGGCGAATGGTACTGTTTGGATGATTTGCATATATGTTTCTTAGACTATATAGAAGCAATATATACATTGATTTCAACCGGCTACCAGTTCCATTCATCGTTCTACTTCTCGCAAGTTACAAATAATTTCCGTTAAAGTATTAACAATGGGGCTCGTAGTTCACTCAAACTTGAAGAACAAAAAATTGGCGAATGGTACTGTTTGGATGCTTTGCATATATGTTTCTTAGATTATATAGAAGCAATATATACAAAGATTTCAACCGTCTACCTGTTCCATTCATTGTTCTACTTGTCGAAAATTACAAATAATTTCCGATAAAGGATTAACCATTGGGGCTCATTGTTCACTAAACTTGAAGAACAAAAAATTGTCGAATTGTACTGTTTGGATGCTTTGCATATATGTTTCTTAGACTATATAGAAGCAATATATACAATGATTTCAACCGTCTACCTGTTCCATTCATTGTTCTACTTGTCGAAAGTTACAAATAATTTCCGTTAATGGATTAACAATGGGGATCGTAGTTTACTTAAACTTGAAGAACAAAAAATTGGCGAATTGTACTGTTTGGATGCTTTGCATATATGTTTCTTAGACTATTTAGAAGCAATATATACAATGATTTCAACCGTCTACCTATTCCATTCATTGTTCTACTTGCCGAAATTTACAAATAATTTCCTTTAAAGGATTAACAATGGGGCTCGTAGTTCACTTAAACTTGAAGAGCAAAAAATTGTCGAATTGTACTGTTTGGATGCTTTGCATATATGTTTCTTAGACTATATAGAAGCAATATATACAATGATTTCAACCGTCTACCTGTTCGATTCATTGTTCTACTTGTCGAAAGTTACAAATAATTTCCGTTAAGGGATTAACAATGGGGATCGTAGTTTACTTAAACTTGAAGAACAAAAAATTGGCGAATTGTACTGTTTGGATGCTTTGCATATATGTTTCTTAGACTATATAGAAGCAATATATACAATGATTTCAACCGTCTACCTATTCCATTCATTGTTCTACTTGCCGAAATTTACAAATAATTTCCTTTAAAGGATTAACAATGGGGCTCGTAGTTCACTTAAACTTGAAGAGCAAAAAGTTGTCGAATTGTACTGTTTGGATGCTTTGCATATATGTTTCTTAGACTATATAGAAGCAATATATACAAAGATTTCAACCGTCTACGTGTTCCAATCATTGTTCTACTTGTCGAAATTTACAAATAATTTCCTTTAAAGGATTAACAATGGGGCTCGTTGTTCACTTAATCTTGAAGAACAAAAAATTGCGAATGGTACTGTTTGGATGCTTTGCATATATGTTTCTTAGACTATATAGAAGCAATATATACAATGATTTCAACCGTCTACCTATTCCATTCATTGTTCTACTTGCCGAAATTTACAAATAATTTCCTTTAAAGGATTAACAATGGGGCTCGTAGTTCACTTAAACTTGAAGAGCAAAAAATTGTCGAATTGTACTGTTTGGATGCTTTGCATATATGTTTCTTAGACTATATAGAAGCAATATATACAATGATTTCAACCGTCTACCTGTTCCATTCATTGTTCTACTTGTCGAAAGTTACAAATAATTTCCGTTAATGGATTAACAATGGGGATCGTAGTTTACTTAAACTTGAAGAACAACAAATTGGCGAATGGTACTGTTTGGATGCTTTGCATATGTGTTTCTTAGACTATTTAGAAGCAATATATAGAAAGATTTCACCCGTCTACCTGTACTATTCATTGTTCTACTCCTAGAAAGTTACAAATAATTTCTATTCCATGATAATCAATGGGGCTCGCTGTTCACTTAACCTTGAATATCAAAAAATTGGCGATTGTTACTGTTTAGATGCTTTGCATATATGTTTCTTAGATTATATAGAAACAATATATACAAAGATTTCAACCGTCTACCAGTTCCATTCATTGTTCTACTTGTCGAAAATTACAAATAATTTCCGATAAAGGATTAACCATTGGGGCTCATTGTTCACTTAAACTTGAAGAATAAAAAATTGGCGAATGGTACTGTTTGGATGCTTTGCGTACATGTTTCTTAGACTATATGAAAGCAATATATACAAAGATTTCAACCGTCTACGTGTTCCAATCATTGTTCTACTTGTCGAAATTTACAAATAATTTCCTTTAAAGGATTAAAAATGGGGCTCATTGTTCACTTAAACTTGAAGAACAACAAATTGGCGAATGGTACTGTTTGGATGCTTTGCATATATGTTTCTTATACTATATAGAAGCAATAGATACAACGGTTTCAACCGTCTACCTGTTCCACTCAATGTTCTACTTGTCGAAAGTTACAAATAATTTCCGATAAAGGATTAACAATGGGGCTCATTGTTCACTTAAACTTGAAGAACAACAAATTGGCGAATGGTACTGTTTGGATGCTTTGCATAGATGTTTCTTAGACTATTTAGAAGCAATATATACAAAGATTTCAACCGTCTACCTGTTCCATTCATTGTTCTACTTGTCGAAAGTTGCAAATAATTTCCGTTTCATGATTATCAATGGGGCTCGTTGTTCACTTAAAATTGAAGAACAAAAAATTGGCGAATTGTACTGTTTGGATGCTTTGCATATATGTTTCTTAGACTATATAGAAGCAATATATACAATGATTTCAACCGTCTACCTGTTCCATTCATTGTTCTACTTGTTGAAAATTACAAATAATTTCCGATAAAGGATTAACCATTGGGGCTCATTGTTCACTTAAACTTGAAGAACAAAAAATTGGCGAATGGTACTGTTTGGATGCTTTGCATATATCTTTCTTAGACTATATAGAAGCAATATATACAAAGATTTCAACCGTCTACCTGTTCCATTCATTGTTCTACTTGTCGAAAGTTGCAAATAATTTCCGATAACGGATTAACCATTGGGGCTCATTGTTCACTTAAACTTGAAGAACAAAAAATTGGCGAATGGTACTGTTCGGATGCTTTGCATATATGTTTCTTAGACTATATGGAAGCAATATATACAAGGATTTCAACCGTCTACCTGTTCCATTCATTGTTCTACTTGTCGAAAGTTACAAATAATTACGGAAAAGTATTAACCATTGGGGCTCATTGTTCACTTAAACTTGAAGAACAAAAAATTGGCGAATTGTACTGTTTGGATGCTTTGCATATATGTCTCTTAGACTATATAGAAGCAATATATACAAAGATTTCAACCGTCTACCTGTTCCATTCATTGTTCTACTTGTCGAAATTTACAAATAATTTCCTTTAAAGGATTAACAATGGGGCTCGTAGTTCACTTAAACTTGAAGAGCAAAAAATTGTCGAATTGTACTGTTTGGATGCTTTGCATATATGTTTCTTAGATTATATAGAAGCAATATATACATTGATTTCAACCGGCTACCTGTTCCATTCATTGTTCTACTTGTCGCAAGTTACAAATAATTTCCGTTAAAGTATTAACAATGGGGCTCGTAGTTCACTTAAACTTGAAGATCAAAAAATTGGCGATTGTTACTGTTTAGATGCTTTGCATATATGTTTCTTAGATTATATAGAAGCAATATATACAAAGATTCCAACCGTCTACCAGTTCCATTCATTGTTCTACTTGTCGAAAAATACAAATAATTTCCGTTAAGGGATTAACAATGGGGATCGTAGTTTACTTAAACTTGAAGAACAAAAAATTGGCGAATTGTACTGTTTGGATGCTTTGCATATATGTTTCTTAGACTATATAGAAGCAATATATACAATGATTTCAACCGTCTACCTGTTCCATTCATTGTTCTACTTGCCGAAATTTACAAATAATTTCCTTTAAAGGATTAACAATGGGGCTCGTAGTTCACTTAAACTTGAAGAGCAAAAAATTGTCGAATTGTACTGTTTGGATGCTTTGCATATATGTTTCTTAGACTATATAGAAGCAATATATACAATGATTTCGACCGTCTACCTGTTCCATTCATTGTTCTACTTGTCGAAAGTTACAAATAATTTCCGTTAAGGGATTAACAATGGGGCTCCTAGTTCACTTAAACTTGAAGAACAAAAAATTGGCGAATGGTACTGTTTGGATGCTTTGCATATATGTTTCTTAGACTATATAGAAGCAATATATACAAAGATTTCAACCGTCTACCTGTTCCATTCATTGTTCTACTTGTCGAAAATTACAAATAATTTCCGATAAAGGATTAACCATTGGGGCTCATTGTTCACTAAACTTGAAGAGCAAAAAATTGGCGAATTGTACTGTTTGGATGCTTTGCATATATGTTTCTTAGACTATATAGAAGCAATATATACAATGATTTCAACCGTCTACCTGTTCCATTCATTGTTCTACTTGTCGAAAGTTACAAATAATTTCCGTTAATGGATTAACAATGGGGATCGTAGTTTACTTAAAATTGAAGAACAAAAAATTGGCGAATTGTACTGTTTGGATGCTTTGCATATATGTTTCTTAGACTATTTAGAAGCAATATATACAATGATTTCAACCGTCTACCTATTCCATTCATTGTTCTACTTGCCGAAATTTACAAATAATTTCCTTTAAAGGATTAACAATGGGGCTCGTAGTTCACTTAAACTTGAAGAGCAAAAAATTGTCGAATTGTACTGTTTGGATGCTTTGCATATATGTTTCTTAGACTATATAGAAGCAATATATACAATGATTTCAACCGTCTACCTGTTCGATTCATTGTTCTACTTGTCGAAAGTTACAAATAATTTCCGTTAAGGGATTAACAATGGGGATCGTAGTTTACTTAAACTTGAAGAACAAAAAATTGGCGAATTGTACTGTTTGGATGCTTTGCATATATGTTTCTTAGACTATATAGAAGCAATATACACAATGATTTCAACCGTCTACCTATTCCATTCATTGTTCTACTTGCCGAAATTTACAAATAATTTCCTTTAAAGGATTAACAATGGGGCTCGTAGTTCACTTAAACTTGAAGAGCAAAAAGTTGTCGAATTGTACTGTTTGGATGCTTTGCATATATGTTTCTTAGACTATATAGAAGCAATATATACAAAGATTTCAACCGTCTACCTGTTCCATTCATTGTTCTACTTGTCGAAAATTGCAAATAATTTCCGATAAAGGATTAACCATTGGGGCTCATTGTTCACTAAACTTGAAGAGCAAAAAATTGGCGAATTGTACTGTTTGGATGCTTTGCATATATGTTTCTTAGACTATATAGAAGCAATATATACAATGATTTCAACCGTCTACCTGTTCCATTCATTGTTCTACTTGTCGAAAGTTACAAATAATTTCCGTTAATGGATTAACAATGGGGATCGTAGTTTACTTAAACTTGAAGAACAAAAAATTGGCGAATTGTACTGTTTGGATGCTTTGCATATATGTTTCTTAGACTATTTAGAAGCAATATATACAATGATTTCAACCGTCTACCTATTCCATTCATTGTTCTACTTGCCGAAATTTACAAATAATTTCCTTTAAAGGATTAACAATGGGGCTCGTAGTTCACTTAAACTTGAAGAGCAAAAAATTGTCGAATTGTACTGTTTGGATGCTTTGCATATATGTTTCTTAGACTATATAGAAGCAATATATACAATGATTTCAACCGTCTACCTGTTCGATTCATTGTTCTACTTGTCGAAAGTTACAAATAATTTCTGTTAAGGGATTAACAATGGGGATCGTAGTTTACTTAAACTTGAAGAACAAAAAATTGGCGAATTGTACTGTTTGGATGCTTTGCATATATGTTTCTTAGACTATATAGAAGCAATATACACAATGATTTCAACCGTCTACCTATTCCATTCATTGTTCTACTTGCCGAAATTTACAAATAATTTCCTTTAAAGGATTAACAATGGGGCTCGTAGTTCACTTAAACTTGAAGAGCAAAAAGTTGTCGAATTGTACTGTTTGGATGCTTTGCATATATGTTTCTTAGACTATATAGAAGCAATATATACAAAGATTTCAACCGTCTACGTGTTCCAATCATTGTTCTACTTGTCGAAATTTACAAATAATTTCCTTTAAAGGATTAACAATGGGGCTCGTTGTTCACTTAATCTTGAAGAACAAAAAATTGCGAATGGTACTGCTTGGATGCTTTGCATATATGTTTCTTAGACTATATAGAAGCAATATATACATTGATTTCAACCGGCTACCTGTTCCATTCATTGTTCTACTTGTCGCAAGTTACAAATAATTTCCGTTAAAGTATTAACAATGGGGCTCGTAGTTCACTTAAACTTGAAGATCAAAAAATTGGCGATTGTTACTGTTTAGATGCTTTGCATATATGTTTCTTAGATTATATAGAAGCAATATATACAAAGATTCCAACCGTCTACCAGTTCCATTCATTGTTCTACTTGTCGAAAAATACAAATAATTTCCGATAAAGGATTAACCATTGGGGCTCATTGTTCACTTAAACTTGAAAAGCAAAAAATTGGCGAATGGTACTGTTTGGATGATTTGCATATATGTTTCTTAGACTATATAGAAGCAATATATACATTGATTTCAACCGGCTACCAGTTCCATTCATCGTTCTACTTCTCGCAAGTTACAAATAATTTCCGTTAAAGTATTAACAATGGGGCTCGTAGTTCACTCAAACTTGAAGAACAAAAAATTGGCGAATGGTACTGTTTGGATGCTTTGCATATATGTTTCTTAGATTATATAGAAGCAATATATACAAAGATTTCAACCGTCTACCTGTTCCATTCATTGTTCTACTTGTCGAAAATTACAAATAATTTCCGATAAAGGATTAACCATTGGGGCTCATTGTTCACTAAACTTGAAGAACAAAAAATTGTCGAATTGTACTGTTTGGATGCTTTGCATATATGTTTCTTAGACTATATAGAAGCAATATATACAATGATTTCAACCGTCTACCTGTTCCATTCATTGTTCTACTTGTCGAAAGTTACAAATAATTTCCGTTAATGGATTAACAATGGGGATCGTAGTTTACTTAAACTTGAAGAACAAAAAATTGGCGAATTGTACTGTTTGGATGCTTTGCATATATGTTTCTTAGACTATTTAGAAGCAATATATACAATGATTTCAACCGTCTACCTATTCCATTCATTGTTCTACTTGCCGAAATTTACAAATAATTTCCTTTAAAGGATTAACAATGGGGCTCGTAGTTCACTTAAACTTGAAGAGCAAAAAATTGTCGAATTGTACTGTTTGGATGCTTTGCATATATGTTTCTTAGACTATATAGAAGCAATATATACAATGATTTCAACCGTCTACCTGTTCGATTCATTGTTCTACTTGTCGAAAGTTACAAATAATTTCCGTTAAGGGATTAACAATGGGGCTCGTAGTTCACTTAAACTTGAAGAACAAAAAATTGGCGAATGGTACTGTTTGGATGCTTTGCATATATGTTTCTTAGACTATATAGAAGCAATATATACAATGATTTCAACCGTCTACCTATTCCATTCATTGTTCTACTTGCCGAAATTTACAAATAATTTCCTTTAAAGGATTAACAATGGGGCTCGTAGTTCACTTAAACTTGAAGAGCAAAAAGTTGTCGAATTGTACTGTTTGGATGCTTTGCATATATGTTTCTTAGACTATATAGAAGCAATATATACAAAGATTTCAACCGTCTACGTGTTCCAATCATTGTTCTACTTGTCGAAATTTACAAATAATTTCCTTTAAAGGATTAACAATGGGGCTCGTTGTTCACTTAATCTTGAAGAACAAAAAATTGCGAATGGTACTGTTTGGATGCTTTGCATATATGTTTCTTAGACTATATAGAAGCAATATATACAATGATTTCAACCGTCTACCTATTCCATTCATTGTTCTACTTGCCGAAATTTACAAATAATTTCCTTTAAAGGATTAACAATGGGGCTCGTAGTTCACTTAAACTTGAAGAGCAAAAAATTGTCGAATTGTACTGTTTGGATGCTTTGCATATATGTTTCTTAGACTATATAGAAGCAATATATACAATGATTTCAACCGTCTACCTGTTCCATTCATTGTTCTACTTGTCGAAAGTTACAAATAATTTCCGTTAATGGATTAACAATGGGGATCGTAGTTTACTTAAACTTGAAGAACAACAAATTGGCGAATGGTACTGTTTGGATGCTTTGCATATGTGTTTCTTAGACTATTTAGAAGCAATATATAGAAAGATTTCACCCGTCTACCTGTACTATTCATTGTTCTACTCCTAGAAAGTTACAAATAATTTCTATTCCATGATAATCAATGGGGCTCGCTGTTCACTTAACCTTGAATATCAAAAAATTGGCGATTGTTACTGTTTAGATGCTTTGCATATATGTTTCTTAGATTATATAGAAACAATATATACAAAGATTTCAACCGTCTACCAGTTCCATTCATTGTTCTACTTGTCGAAAATTACAAATAATTTCCGATAAAGGATTAACCATTGGGGCTCATTGTTCACTTAAACTTGAAGAATAAAAAATTGGCGAATGGTACTGTTTGGATGCTTTGCGTACATGTTTCTTAGACTATATGAAAGCAATATATACAAAGATTTCAACCGTCTACGTGTTCCAATCATTGTTCTACTTGTCGAAATTTACAAATAATTTCCTTTAAAGGATTAAAAATGGGGCTCATTGTTCACTTAAACTTGAAGAACAACAAATTGGCGAATGGTACTGTTTGGATGCTTTGCATATATGTTTCTTATACTATATAGAAGCAATAGATACAACGATTTCAACCGTCTACCTGTTCCACTCAATGTTCTACTTGTCGAAAGTTACAAATAATTTCCGATAAAGGATTAACAATGGGGCTCATTGTTCACTTAAACTTGAAGAACAACAAATTGGCGAATGGTACTGTTTGGATGCTTTGCATAGATGTTTCTTAGACTATTTAGAAGCAATATATACAAAGATTTCAACCGTCTACCTGTTCCATTCATTGTTCTACTTGTCGAAAGTTGCAAATAATTTCCGTTTCATGATTATCAATGGGGCTCGTTGTTCACTTAAAATTGAAGAACAAAAAATTGGCGAATTGTACTGTTTGGATGCTTTGCATATATGTTTCTTAGACTATATAGAAGCAATATATACAATGATTTCAACCGTCTACCTGTTCCATTCATTGTTCTACTTGTTGAAAATTACAAATAATTTCCGATAAAGGATTAACCATTGGGGCTCATTGTTCACTTAAACTTGAAGAACAAAAAATTGGCGAATGGTACTGTTTGGATGCTTTGCATATATCTTTCTTAGACTATATAGAAGCAATATATACAAAGATTTCAACCGTCTACCTGTTCCATTCATTGTTCTACTTGTCGAAAGTTGCAAATAATTTCCGATAACGGATTAACCATTGGGGCTCATTGTTCACTTAAACTTGAAGAACAAAAAATTGGCGAATGGTACTGTTCGGATGCTTTGCATATATGTTTCTTAGACTATATGGAAGCAATATATACAAGGATTTCAACCGTCTACCTGTTCCATTCATTGTTCTACTTGTCGAAAGTTACAAATAATTACGGAAAAGTATTAACCATTGGGGCTCATTGTTCACTTAAACTTGAAGAACAAAAAATTGGCGAATTGTACTGTTTGGATGCTTTGCATATATGTCTCTTAGACTATATAGAAGCAATATATACAAAGATTTCAACCGTCTACCTGTTCCATTCATTGTTCTACTTGTCGAAATTTACAAATAATTTCCTTTAAAGGATTAACAATGGGGCTCGTAGTTCACTTAAACTTGAAGAGCAAAAAATTGTCGAATTGTACTGTTTGGATGCTTTGCATATATGTTTCTTAGATTATATAGAAGCAATATATACATTGATTTCAACCGGCTACCTGTTCCATTCATTGTTCTACTTGTCGCAAGTTACAAATAATTTCCGTTAAAGTATTAACAATGGGGCTCGTAGTTCACTTAAACTTGAAGATCAAAAAATTGGCGATTGTTACTGTTTAGATGCTTTGCATATATGTTTCTTAGATTATATAGAAGCAATATATACAAAGATTCCAACCGTCTACCAGTTCCATTCATTGTTCTACTTGTCGAAAAATACAAATAATTTCCGTTAAGGGATTAACAATGGGGATCGTAGTTTACTTAAACTTGAAGAACAAAAAATTGGCGAATTGTACTGTTTGGATGCTTTGCATATATGTTTCTTAGACTATATAGAAGCAATATATACAATGATTTCAACCGTCTACCTGTTCCATTCATTGTTCTACTTGTTGAAAATTACAAATAATTTCCGATAAAGGATTAACCATTGGGGCTCATTGTTCACTTAAACTTGAAGAACAAAAAATTGGCGAATGGTACTGTTCGGATGCTTTGCATATATGTTTCTTAGACTATATGGAAGCAATATATACAAGGATTTCAACCGTCTACCTGTTCCATTCATTGTTCTACTTGTCGAAAGTTACAAATAATTACGGAAAAGTATTAACCATTGGGGCTCATTGTTCACTTAAACTTGAAGAACAAAAAATTGGCGAATTGTACTGTTTGGATGCTTTGCATATATGTCTCTTAGACTATATAGAAGCAATATATACAAAGATTTCAACCGTCTACCTGTTCCATTCATTGTTCTACTTGTCGAAATTTACAAATAATTTCCTTTAAAGGATTAACAATGGGGCTCGTAGTTCACTTAAACTTGAAGAGCAAAAAATTGTCGAATTGTACTGTTTGGATGCTTTGCATATATGTTTCTTAGATTATATAGAAGCAATATATACATTGATTTCAACCGGCTACCTGTTCCATTCATTGTTCTACTTGTCGCAAGTTACAAATAATTTCCGTTAAAGTATTAACAATGGGGCTCGTAGTTCACTTAAACTTGAAGATCAAAAAATTGGCGATTGTTACTGTTTAGATGCTTTGCATATATGTTTCTTAGATTATATAGAAGCAATATATACAAAGATTCCAACCGTCTACCAGTTCCATTCATTGTTCTACTTGTCGAAAAATACAAATAATTTCCGTTAAGGGATTAACAATGGGGATCGTAGTTTACTTAAACTTGAAGAACAAAAAATTGGCGAATTGTACTGTTTGGATGCTTTGCATATATGTTTCTTAGACTATATAGAAGCAATATATACAATGATTTCAACCGTCTACCTGTTCCATTCATTGTTCTACTTGCCGAAATTTACAAATAATTTCCTTTAAAGGATTAACAATGGGGCTCGTAGTTCACTTAAACTTGAAGAGCAAAAAATTGTCGAATTGTACTGTTTGGATGCTTTGCATATATGTTTCTTAGACTATATAGAAGCAATATATACAAAGATTTCAACCGTCTACCTGTTCCATTCATTGTTCTACTTGTCGAAAATTACAAATAATTTCCGATAAAGGATTAACCATTGGGGCTCATTGTTCACTAAACTTGAAGAGCAAAAAATTGGCGAATTGTACTGTTTGGATGCTTTGCATATATGTTTCTTAGACTATATAGAAGCAATATATACAATGATTTCAACCGTCTACCTGTTCCATTCATTGTTCTACTTGTCGAAAGTTACAAATAATTTCCGTTAATGGATTAACAATGGGGATCGTAGTTTACTTAAACTTGAAGAACAAAAAATTGGCGAATTGTACTGTTTGGATGCTTTGCATATATGTTTCTTAGACTATTTAGAAGCAATATATACAATGATTTCAACCGTCTACCTATTCCATTCATTGTTCTACTTGCCGAAATTTACAAATAATTTCCTTTAAAGGATTAACAATGGGGCTCGTAGTTCACTTAAACTTGAAGAGCAAAAAATTGTCGAATTGTACTGTTTGGATGCTTTGCATATATGTTTCTTAGACTATATAGAAGCAATATATACAATGATTTCAACCGTCTACCTGTTCGATTCATTGTTCTACTTGTCGAAAGTTACAAATAATTTCCGTTAAGGGATTAACAATGGGGATCGTAGTTTACTTAAACTTGAAGAACAAAAAATTGGCGAATTGTACTGTTTGGATGCTTTGCATATATGTTTCTTAGACTATATAGAAGCAATATACACAATGATTTCAACCGTCTACCTATTCCATTCATTGTTCTACTTGCCGAAATTTACAAATAATTTCCTTTAAAGGATTAACAATGGGGCTCGTAGTTCACTTAAACTTGAAGAGCAAAAAGTTGTCGAATTGTACTGTTTGGATGCTTTGCATATATGTCTCTTAGACTATATAGAAGCAATATATACAAAGATTTCAACCGTCTACGTGTTCCAATCATTGTTCTACTTGTCGAAATTTACAAATAATTTCCTTTAAAGGATTAACAATGGGGCTCGTTGTTCACTTAATCTTGAAGAACAAAAAATTGCGAATGGTACTGCTTGGATGCTTTGCATATATGTTTCTTAGACTATATAGAAGCAATATATACATTGATTTCAACCGGCTACCTGTTCCATTCATTGTTCTACTTGTCGCAAGTTACAAATAATTTCCGTTAAAGTATTAACAATGGGGCTCGTAGTTCACTTAAACTTGAAGATCAAAAAATTGGCGATTGTTACTGTTTAGATGCTTTGCATATATGTTTCTTAGATTATATAGAAGCAATATATACAAAGATTCCAACCGTCTACCAGTTCCATTCATTGTTCTACTTGTCGAAAAATACAAATAATTTCCGATAAAGGATTAACCATTGGGGCTCATTGTTCACTTAAACTTGAAAAACAAAAAATTGGCGAATGGTACTGTTTGGATGATTTGCATATATGTTTCTTAGACTATATAGAAGCAATATATACATTGATTTCAACCGGCTACCAGTTCCATTCATCGTTCTACTTCTCGCAAGTTACAAATAATTTCCGTTAAAGTATTAACAATGGGGCTCGTAGTTCACTCAAACTTGAAGAACAAAAAATTGGCGAATGGTACTGTTTGGATGCTTTGCATATATGTTTCTTAGATTATATAGAAGCAATATATACAAAGATTTCAACCGTCTACCTGTTCCATTCATTGTTCTACTTGTCGAAAATTACAAATAATTTCCGATAAAGGATTAACCATTGGGGCTCATTGTTCACTAAACTTGAAGAACAAAAAATTGTCGAATTGTACTGTTTGGATGCTTTGCATATATGTTTCTTAGACTATATAGAAGCAATATATACAATGATTTCAACCGTCTACCTGTTCCATTCATTGTTCTACTTGTCGAAAGTTACAAATAATTTCCGTTAATGGATTAACAATGGGGATCGTAGTTTACTTAAACTTGAAGAACAAAAAATTGGCGAATTGTACTGTTTGGATGCTTTGCATATATGTTTCTTAGACTATTTAGAAGCAATATATACAATGATTTCAACCGTCTACCTATTCCATTCATTGTTCTACTTGCCGAAATTTACAAATAATTTCCTTTAAAGGATTAACAATGGGGCTCGTAGTTCACTTAAACTTGAAGAGCAAAAAATTGTCGAATTGTACTGTTTGGATGCTTTGCATATATGTTTCTTAGACTATATAGAAGCAATATATACAATGATTTCAACCGTCTACCTGTTCGATTCATTGTTCTACTTGTCGAAAGTTACAAATAATTTCCGTTAAGGGATTAACAATGGGGCTCGTAGTTCACTTAAACTTGAAGAACAAAAAATTGGCGAATGGTACTGTTTGGATGCTTTGCATATATGTTTCTTAGACTATATAGAAGCAATATATACAATGATTTCAACCGTCTACCTATTCCATTCATTGTTCTACTTGCCGAAATTTACAAATAATTTCCTTTAAAGGATTAACAATGGGGCTCGTAGTTCACTTAAACTTGAAGAGCAAAAAGTTGTCGAATTGTACTGTTTGGATGCTTTGCATATATGTTTCTTAGACTATATAGAAGCAATATATACAAAGATTTCAACCGTCTACGTGTTCCAATCATTGTTCTACTTGTCGAAATTTACAAATAATTTCCTTTAAAGGATTAACAATGGGGCTCGTTGTTCACTTAATCTTGAAGAACAAAAAATTGCGAATGGTACTGTTTGGATGCTTTGCATATATGTTTCTTAGACTATATAGAAGCAATATATACAATGATTTCAACCGTCTACCTATTCCATTCATTGTTCTACTTGCCGAAATTTACAAATAATTTCCTTTAAAGGATTAACAATGGGGCTCGTAGTTCACTTAAACTTGAAGAGCAAAAAATTGTCGAATTGTACTGTTTGGATGCTTTGCATATATGTTTCTTAGACTATATAGAAGCAATATATACAATGATTTCAACCGTCTACCTGTTCCATTCATTGTTCTACTTGTCGAAAGTTACAAATAATTTCCGTTAATGGATTAACAATGGGGATCGTAGTTTACTTAAACTTGAAGAACAACAAATTGGCGAATGGTACTGTTTGGATGCTTTGCATATGTGTTTCTTAGACTATTTAGAAGCAATATATAGAAAGATTTCACCCGTCTACCTGTACTATTCATTGTTCTACTCCTAGAAAGTTACAAATAATTTCTATTCCATGATAATCAATGGGGCTCGCTGTTCACTTAACCTTGAATATCAAAAAATTGGCGATTGTTACTGTTTAGATGCTTTGCATATATGTTTCTTAGATTATATAGAAACAATATATACAAAGATTTCAACCGTCTACCAGTTCCATTCATTGTTCTACTTGTCGAAAATTACAAATAATTTCCGATAAAGGATTAACCATTGGGGCTCATTGTTCACTTAAACTTGAAGAATAAAAAATTGGCGAATGGTACTGTTTGGATGCTTTGCGTACATGTTTCTTAGACTATATGAAAGCAATATATACAAAGATTTCAACCGTCTACGTGTTCCAATCATTGTTCTACTTGTCGAAATTTACAAATAATTTCCTTTAAAGGATTAAAAATGGGGCTCATTGTTCACTTAAACTTGAAGAACAACAAATTGGCGAATGGTACTGTTTGGATGCTTTGCATATATGTTTCTTATACTATATAGAAGCAATAGATACAACGATTTCAACCGTCTACCTGTTCCACTCAATGTTCTACTTGTCGAAAGTTACAAATAATTTCCGATAAAGGATTAACAATGGGGCTCATTGTTCACTTAAACTTGAAGAACAACAAATTGGCGAATGGTACTGTTTGGATGCTTTGCATAGATGTTTCTTAGACTATTTAGAAGCAATATATACAAAGATTTCAACCGTCTACCTGTTCCATTCATTGTTCTACTTGTCGAAAGTTGCAAATAATTTCCGTTTCATGATTATCAATGGGGCTCGTTGTTCACTTAAAATTGAAGAACAAAAAATTGGCGAATTGTACTGTTTGGATGCTTTGCATATATGTTTCTTAGACTATATAGAAGCAATATATACAATGATTTCAACTGTCTACCTGTTCCATTCATTGTTCTACTTGTTGAAAATTACAAATAATTTCCGATAAAGGATTAACCATTGGGGCTCATTGTTCACTTAAACTTGAAGAACAAAAAATTGGCGAATGGTACTGTTTGGATGCTTTGCATATATCTTTCTTAGACTATATAGAAGCAATATATACAAAGATTTCAACCGTCTACCTGTTCCATTCATTGTTCTACTTGTCGAAAGTTGCAAATAATTTCCGATAACGGATTAACCATTGGGGCTCATTGTTCACTTAAACTTGAAGAACAAAAAATTGGCGAATGGTACTGTTCGGATGCTTTGCATATATGTTTCTTAGACTATATGGAAGCAATATATACAAGGATTTCAACCGTCTACCTGTTCCATTCATTGTTCTACTTGTCGAAAGTTACAAATAATTACGGAAAAGTATTAACCATTGGGGCTCATTGTTCACTTAAACTTGAAGAACAAAAAATTGGCGAATTGTACTGTTTGGATGCTTTGCATATATGTCTCTTAGACTATATAGAAGCAATATATACAAAGATTTCAACCGTCTACCTGTTCCATTCATTGTTCTACTTGTCGAAATTTACAAATAATTTCCTTTAAAGGATTAACAATGGGGCTCGTAGTTCACTTAAACTTGAAGAGCAAAAAATTGTCGAATTGTACTGTTTGGATGCTTTGCATATATGTTTCTTAGATTATATAGAAGCAATATATACATTGATTTCAACCGGCTACCTGTTCCATTCATTGTTCTACTTGTCGCAAGTTACAAATAATTTCCGTTAAAGTATTAACAATGGGGCTCGTAGTTCACTTAAACTTGAAGATCAAAAAATTGGCGATTGTTACTGTTTAGATGCTTTGCATATATGTTTCTTAGATTATATAGAAGCAATATATACAAAGATTCCAACCGTCTACCAGTTCCATTCATTGTTCTACTTGTCGAAAAATACAAATAATTTCCGTTAAGGGATTAACAATGGGGATCGTAGTTTACTTAAACTTGAAGAACAAAAAATTGGCGAATTGTACTGTTTGGATGCTTTGCATATATGTTTCTTAGACTATATAGAAGCAATATATACAATGATTTCAACCGTCTACCTGTTCCATTCATTGTTCTACTTGTTGAAAATTACAAATAATTTCCGATAAAGGATTAACCATTGGGGCTCATTGTTCACTTAAACTTGAAGAACAAAAAATTGGCGAATGGTACTGTTCGGATGCTTTGCATATATGTTTCTTAGACTATATGGAAGCAATATATACAAGGATTTCAACCGTCTACCTGTTCCATTCATTGTTCTACTTGTCGAAAGTTACAAATAATTACGGAAAAGTATTAACCATTGGGGCTCATTGTTCACTTAAACTTGAAGAACAAAAAATTGGCGAATTGTACTGTTTGGATGCTTTGCATATATGTCTCTTAGACTATATAGAAGCAATATATACAAAGATTTCAACCGTCTACCTGTTCCATTCATTGTTCTACTTGTCGAAATTTACAAATAATTTCCTTTAAAGGATTAACAATGGGGCTCGTAGTTCACTTAAACTTGAAGAGCAAAAAATTGTCGAATTGTACTGTTTGGATGCTTTGCATATATGTTTCTTAGATTATATAGAAGCAATATATACATTGATTTCAACCGGCTACCTGTTCCATTCATTGTTCTACTTGTCGCAAGTTACAAATAATTTCCGTTAAAGTATTAACAATGGGGCTCGTAGTTCACTTAAACTTGAAGATCAAAAAATTGGCGATTGTTACTGTTTAGATGCTTTGCATATATGTTTCTTAGATTATATAGAAGCAATATATACAAAGATTCCAACCGTCTACCAGTTCCATTCATTGTTCTACTTGTCGAAAAATACAAATAATTTCCGTTAAGGGATTAACAATGGGGATCGTAGTTTACTTAAACTTGAAGAACAAAAAATTGGCGAATTGTACTGTTTGGATGCTTTGCATATATGTTTCTTAGACTATATAGAAGCAATATATACAATGATTTCAACCGTCTACCTGTTCCATTCATTGTTCTACTTGCCGAAATTTACAAATAATTTCCTTTAAAGGATTAACAATGGGGCTCGTAGTTCACTTAAACTTGAAGAGCAAAAAATTGTCGAATTGTACTGTTTGGATGCTTTGCATATATGTTTCTTAGACTATATAGAAGCAATATATACAAAGATTTCAACCGTCTACCTGTTCCATTCATTGTTCTACTTGTCGAAAATTACAAATAATTTCCGATAAAGGATTAACCATTGGGGCTCATTGTTCACTAAACTTGAAGAGCAAAAAATTGGCGAATTGTACTGTTTGGATGCTTTGCATATATGTTTCTTAGACTATATAGAAGCAATATATACAATGATTTCAACCGTCTACCTGTTCCATTCATTGTTCTACTTGTCGAAAGTTACAAATAATTTCCGTTAATGGATTAACAATGGGGATCGTAGTTTACTTAAACTTGAAGAACAAAAAATTGGCGAATTGTACTGTTTGGATGCTTTGCATATATGTTTCTTAGACTATTTAGAAGCAATATATACAATGATTTCAACCGTCTACCTATTCCATTCATTGTTCTACTTGCCGAAATTTACAAATAATTTCCTTTAAAGGATTAACAATGGGGCTCGTAGTTCACTTAAACTTGAAGAGCAAAAAATTGTCGAATTGTACTGTTTGGATGCTTTGCATATATGTTTCTTAGACTATATAGAAGCAATATATACAATGATTTCAACCGTCTACCTGTTCGATTCATTGTTCTACTTGTCGAAAGTTACAAATAATTTCCGTTAAGGGATTAACAATGGGGATCGTAGTTTACTTAAACTTGAAGAACAAAAAATTGGCGAATTGTACTGTTTGGATGCTTTGCATATATGTTTCTTAGACTATATAGAAGCAATATACACAATGATTTCAACCGTCTACCTATTCCATTCATTGTTCTACTTGCCGAAATTTACAAATAATTTCCTTTAAAGGATTAACAATGGGGCTCGTAGTTCACTTAAACTTGAAGAGCAAAAAGTTGTCGAATTGTACTGTTTGGATGCTTTGCATATATGTTTCTTAGACTATATAGAAGCAATATATACAAAGATTTCAACCGTCTACCTGTTCCATTCATTGTTCTACTTGTCGAAAATTACAAATAATTTCCGATAAAGGATTAACCATTGGGGCTCATTGTTCACTAAACTTGAAGAGCAAAAAATTGGCGAATTGTACTGTTTGGATGCTTTGCATATATGTTTCTTAGACTATATAGAAGCAATATATACAATGATTTCAACCGTCTACCTGTTCCATTCATTGTTCTACTTGTCGAAAGTTACAAATAATTTCCGTTAATGGATTAACAATGGGGATCGTAGTTTACTTAAACTTGAAGAACAAAAAATTGGCGAATTGTACTGTTTGGATGCTTTGCATATATGTTTCTTAGACTATTTAGAAGCAATATATACAATGATTTCAACCGTCTACCTATTCCATTCATTGTTCTACTTGCCGAAATTTACAAATAATTTCCTTTAAAGGATTAACAATGGGGCTCGTAGTTCACTTAAACTTGAAGAGCAAAAAATTGTCGAATTGTACTGTTTGGATGCTTTGCATATATGTTTCTTAGACTATATAGAAGCAATATATACAATGATTTCAACCGTCTACCTGTTCGATTCATTGTTCTACTTGTCGAAAGTTACAAATAATTTCCGTTAAGGGATTAACAATGGGGATCGTAGTTTACTTAAACTTGAAGAACAAAAAATTGGCGAATTGTACTGTTTGGATGCTTTGCATATATGTTTCTTAGACTATATAGAAGCAATATACACAATGATTTCAACCGTCTACCTATTCCATTCATTGTTCTACTTGCCGAAATTTACAAATAATTTCCTTTAAAGGATTAACAATGGGGCTCGTAGTTCACTTAAACTTGAAGAGCAAAAAGTTGTCGAATTGTACTGTTTGGATGCTTTGCATATATGTTTCTTAGACTATATAGAAGCAATATATACAAAGATTTCAACCGTCTACGTGTTCCAATCATTGTTCTACTTGTCGAAATTTACAAATAATTTCCTTTAAAGGATTAACAATGGGGCTCGTTGTTCACTTAATCTTGAAGAACAAAAAATTGCGAATGATACTGTTTGGATGCTTTGCATATATGTTTCTTAGACTATATAGAAGCAATATATACATTGATTTCAACCGGCTACCTGTTCCATTCATTGTTCTACTTGTCGCAAGTTACAAATAATTTCCGTTAAAGTATTAACAATGGGGCTCGTAGTTCACTTAAACTTGAAGATCAAAAAATTGGCGATTGTTACTGTTTAGATGCTTTGCAAATATGTTTCTTAGATTATATAGAAGCAATATATACAAAGATTCCAACCGTCTATCAGTTCCATTCATTGTTCTACTTGTCGAAAAATACAAATAATTTCCGATAAAGGATTAACCATTGGGGCTCATTGTTCACTTAAACTTGAAGAACAAAAAATTGGCGAATGGTACTGTTTGGATGATTTGCATATATGTTTCTTAGACTATATAGAAGCAATATATACATTGATTTCAACCGGCTACCAGTTCCATTCATCGTTCTACTTCTCGCAAGTTACAAATAATTTCCGTTAAAGTATTAACAATGGGGCTCGTAGTTCACTCAAACTTGAAGAACAAAAAATTGGCGAATGGTACTGTTTGGATGCTTTGCATATATGTTTCTTAGATTATATAGAAGCAATATATACAAAGATTTCAACCGTCTACCTGTTCCATTCATTGTTCTACTTGTCGAAAATTACAAATAATTTCCGATAAAGGATTAACCATTGGGGCTCATTGTTCACTAAACTTGAAGAACAAAAAATTGTCGAATTGTACTGTTTGGATGCTTTGCATATATGTTTCTTAGACTATATAGAAGCAATATATACAATGATTTCAACCGTCTACCTGTTCCATTCATTGTTCTACTTGTCGAAAGTTACAAATAATTTCCGTTAATGGATTAACAATGGGGATCGTAGTTTACTTAAACTTGAAGAACAAAAAATTGGCGAATTGTACTGTTTGGATGCTTTGCATATATGTTTCTTAGACTATTTAGAAGCAATATATACAATGATTTCAACCGTCTACCTATTCCATTCATTGTTCTACTTGCCGAAATTTACAAATAATTTCCTTTAAAGGATTAACAATGGGGCTCGTAGTTCACTTAAACTTGAAGAGCAAAAAATTGTCGAATTGTACTGTTTGGATGCTTTGCATATATGTTTCTTAGACTATATAGAAGCAATATATACAATGATTTCAACCGTCTACCTGTTCGATTCATTGTTCTACTTGTCGAAAGTTACAAATAATTTCCGTTAAGGGATTAACAATGGGGATCGTAGTTTACTTAAACTTGAAGAACAAAAAATTGGCGAATTGTACTGTTTGGATGCTTTGCATATATGTTTCTTAGACTATATAGAAGCAATATATACAATGATTTCAACCGTCTACCTATTCCATTCATTGTTCTACTTGCCGAAATTTACAAATAATTTCCTTTAAAGGATTAACAATGGGGCTCGTAGTTCACTTAAACTTGAAGAGCAAAAAGTTGTCGAATTGTACTGTTTGGATGCTTTGCATATATGTTTCTTAGACTATATAGAAGCAATATATACAAAGATTTCAACCGTCTACGTGTTCCAATCATTGTTCTACTTGTCGAAATTTACAAATAATTTCCTTTAAAGGATTAACAATGGGGCTCGTTGTTCACTTAATCTTGAAGAACAAAAAATTGCGAATGGTACTGTTTGGATGCTTTGCATATATGTTTCTTAGACTATATAGAAGCAATATATACAATGATTTCAACCGTCTACCTATTCCATTCATTGTTCTACTTGCCGAAATTTACAAATAATTTCCTTTAAAGGATTAACAATGGGGCTCGTAGTTCACTTAAACTTGAAGAGCAAAAAATTGTCGAATTGTACTGTTTGGATGCTTTGCATATATGTTTCTTAGACTATATAGAAGCAATATATACAATGATTTCAACCGTCTACCTGTTCCATTCATTGTTCTACTTGTCGAAAGTTACAAATAATTTCCGTTAATGGATTAACAATGGGGATCGTAGTTTACTTAAACTTGAAGAACAACAAATTGGCGAATGGTACTGTTTGGATGCTTTGCATATGTGTTTCTTAGACTATTTAGAAGCAATATATAGAAAGATTTCACCCGTCTACCTGTACTATTCATTGTTCTACTTGCCGAAATTTACAAATAATTTCCTTTAAAGGATTAACAATGGGGCTCGTAGTTCACTTAAACTTGAAGAGCAAAAAGTTGTCGAATTGTACTGTTTGGATGCTTTGCATATATGTTTCTTAGACTATATAGAAGCAATATATACAAAGATTTCAACCGTCTACGTGTTCCAATCATTGTTCTACTTGTCGAAATTTACAAATAATTTCCTTTAAAGGATTAACAATGGGGCTCGTTGTTCACTTAATCTTGAAGAACAAAAAATTGCGAATGGTACTGTTTGGATGCTTTGCATATATGTTTCTTAGACTATATAGAAGCAATATATACAATGATTTCAACCGTCTACCTATTCCATTCATTGTTCTACTTGCCGAAATTTACAAATAATTTCCTTTAAAGGATTAACAATGGGGCTCGTAGTTCACTTAAACTTGAAGAGCAAAAAATTGTCGAATTGTACTGTTTGGATGCTTTGCATATATGTTTCTTAGACTATATAGAAGCAATATATACAATGATTTCAACCGTCTACCTGTTCCATTCATTGTTCTACTTGTCGAAAGTTACAAATAATTTCCGTTAATGGATTAACAATGGGGATCGTAGTTTACTTAAACTTGAAGAACAACAAATTGGCGAATGGTACTGTTTGGATGCTTTGCATATGTGTTTCTTAGACTATTTAGAAGCAATATATAGAAAGATTTCACCCGTCTACCTGTACTATTCATTGTTCTACTCCTAGAAAGTTACAAATAATTTCTATTCCATGATAATCAATGGGGCTCGCTGTTCACTTAACCTTGAATATCAAAAAATTGGCGATTGTTACTGTTTAGATGCTTTGCATATATGTTTCTTAGATTATATAGAAACAATATATACAAAGATTTCAACCGTCTACCAGTTCCATTCATTGTTCTACTTGTCGAAAATTACAAATAATTTCCGATAAAGGATTAACCATTGGGGCTCATTGTTCACTTAAACTTGAAGAATAAAAAATTGGCGAATGGTACTGTTTGGATGCTTTGCGTACATGTTTCTTAGACTATATGAAAGCAATATATACAAAGATTTCAACCGTCTACGTGTTCCAATCATTGTTCTACTTGTCGAAATTTACAAATAATTTCCTTTAAAGGATTAAAAATGGGGCTCATTGTTCACTTAAACTTGAAGAACAACAAATTGGCGAATGGTACTGTTTGGATGCTTTGCATATATGTTTCTTATACTATATAGAAGCAATAGATACAACGATTTCAACCGTCTACCTGTTCCACTCAATGTTCTACTTGTCGAAAGTTACAAATAATTTCCGATAAAGGATTAACAATGGGGCTCATTGTTCACTTAAACTTGAAGAACAACAAATTGGCGAATGGTACTGTTTGGATGCTTTGCATAGATGTTTCTTAGACTATTTAGAAGCAATATATACAAAGATTTCAACCGTCTACCTGTTCCATTCATTGTTCTACTTGCCGAAAGTTGCAAATAATTTCCGTTTCATGATTATCAATGGGGCTCGTTGTTCACTTAAAATTGAAGAACAAAAAATTGGCGAATTGTACTGTTTGGATGCTTTGCATATATGTTTCTTAGACTATATAGAAGCAATATATACAATGATTTCAACCGTCTACCTGTTCCATTCATTGTTCTACTTGTTGAAAATTACAAATAATTTCCGATAAAGGATTAACCATTGGGGCTCATTGTTCACTTAAACTTGAAGAACAAAAAATTGGCGAATGGTACTGTTTGGATGCTTTGCATATATCTTTCTTAGACTATATAGAAGCAATATATACAAAGATTTCAACCGTCTACCTGTTCCATTCATTGTTCTACTTGTCGAAAGTTGCAAATAATTTCCGATAACGGATTAACCATTGGGGCTCATTGTTCACTTAAACTTGAAGAACAAAAAATTGGCGAATGGTACTGTTCGGATGCTTTGCATATATGTTTCTTAGACTATATGGAAGCAATATATACAAGGATTTCAACCGTCTACCTGTTCCATTCATTGTTCTACTTGTCGAAAGTTACAAATAATTACGGAAAAGTATTAACCATTGGGGCTCATTGTTCACTTAAACTTGAAGAACAAAAAATTGGCGAATTGTACTGTTTGGATGCTTTGCATATATGTCTCTTAGACTATATAGAAGCAATATATACAAAGATTTCAACCGTCTACCTGTTCCATTCATTGTTCTACTTGTCGAAATTTACAAATAATTTCCTTTAAAGGATTAACAATGGGGCTCGTAGTTCACTTAAACTTGAAGAGCAAAAAATTGTCGAATTGTACTGTTTGGATGCTTTGCATATATGTTTCTTAGATTATATAGAAGCAATATATACATTGATTTCAACCGGCTACCTGTTCCATTCATTGTTCTACTTGTCGCAAGTTACAAATAATTTCCGTTAAAGTATTAACAATGGGGCTCGTAGTTCACTTAAACTTGAAGATCAAAAAATTGGCGATTGTTACTGTTTAGATGCTTTGCATATATGTTTCTTAGATTATATAGAAGCAATATATACAAAGATTCCAACCGTCTACCAGTTCCATTCATTGTTCTACTTGTCGAAAAATACAAATAATTTCCGTTAAGGGATTAACAATGGGGATCGTAGTTTACTTAAACTTGAAGAACAAAAAATTGGCGAATTGTACTGTTTGGATGCTTTGCATATATGTTTCTTAGACTATATAGAAGCAATATATACAATGATTTCAACCGTCTACCTGTTCCATTCATTGTTCTACTTGCCGAAATTTACAAATAATTTCCTTTAAAGGATTAACAATGGGGCTCGTAGTTCACTTAAACTTGAAGAGCAAAAAATTGTCGAATTGTACTGTTTGGATGCTTTGCATATATGTTTCTTAGACTATATAGAAGCAATATATACAATGATTTCGACCGTCTACCTGTTCCATTCATTGTTCTACTTGTCGAAAGTTACAAATAATTTCCGTTAAGGGATTAACAATGGGGCTCCTAGTTCACTTAAACTTGAAGAACAAAAAATTGGCGAATGGTACTGTTTGGATGCTTTGCATATATGTTTCTTAGACTATATAGAAGCAATATATACAAAGATTTCAACCGTCTACCTGTTCCATTCATTGTTCTACTTGTCGAAAATTACAAATAATTTCCGATAAAGGATTAACCATTGGGGCTCATTGTTCACTAAACTTGAAGAGCAAAAAATTGGCGAATTGTACTGTTTGGATGCTTTGCATATATGTTTCTTAGACTATTTAGAAGCAATATATACAATGATTTCAACCGTCTACCTATTCCATTCATTGTTCTACTTGCCGAAATTTACAAATAATTTCCTTTAAAGGATTAACAATGGGGCTCGTAGTTCACTTAAACTTGAAGAGCAAAAAATTGTCGAATTGTACTGTTTGGATGCTTTGCATATATGTTTCTTAGACTATATAGAAGCAATATATACAATGATTTCAACCGTCTACCTGTTCGATTCATTGTTCTACTTGTCGAAAGTTACAAATAATTTCCGTTAAGGGATTAACAATGGGGATCGTAGTTTACTTAAACTTGAAGAACAAAAAATTGGCGAATTGTACTGTTTGGATGCTTTGCATATATGTTTCTTAGACTATATAGAAGCAATATACACAATGATTTCAACCGTCTACCTATTCCATTCATTGTTCTACTTGCCGAAATTTACAAATAATTTCCTTTAAAGGATTAACAATGGGGCTCGTAGTTCACTTAAACTTGAAGAGCAAAAAGTTGTCGAATTGTACTGTTTGGATGCTTTGCATATATGTTTCTTAGACTATATAGAAGCAATATATACAAAGATTTCAACCGTCTACCTGTTCCATTCATTGTTCTACTTGTCGAAAATTACAAATAATTTCCGATAAAGGATTAACCATTGGGGCTCATTGTTCACTAAACTTGAAGAGCAAAAAATTGGCGAATTGTACTGTTTGGATGCTTTGCATATATGTTTCTTAGACTATATAGAAGCAATATATACAATGATTTCAACCGTCTACCTGTTCCATTCATTGTTCTACTTGTCGAAAGTTACAAATAATTTCCGTTAATGGATTAACAATGGGGATCGTAGTTTACTTAAACTTGAAGAACAAAAAATTGGCGAATTGTACTGTTTGGATGCTTTGCATATATGTTTCTTAGACTATTTAGAAGCAATATATACAATGATTTCAACCGTCTACCTATTCCATTCATTGTTCTACTTGCCGAAATTTACAAATAATTTCCTTTAAAGGATTAACAATGGGGCTCGTAGTTCACTTAAACTTGAAGAGCAAAAAATTGTCGAATTGTACTGTTTGGATGCTTTGCATATATGTTTCTTAGACTATATAGAAGCAATATATACAATGATTTCAACCGTCTACCTGTTCGATTCATTGTTCTACTTGTCGAAAGTTACAAATAATTTCTGTTAAGGGATTAACAATGGGGATCGTAGTTTACTTAAACTTGAAGAACAAAAAATTGGCGAATTGTACTGTTTGGATGCTTTGCATATATGTTTCTTAGACTATATAGAAGCAATATACACAATGATTTCAACCGTCTACCTATTCCATTCATTGTTCTACTTGCCGAAATTTACAAATAATTTCCTTTAAAGGATTAACAATGGGGCTCGTAGTTCACTTAAACTTGAAGAGCAAAAAGTTGTCGAATTGTACTGTTTGGATGCTTTGCATATATGTTTCTTAGACTATATAGAAGCAATATATACAAAGATTTCAACCGTCTACGTGTTCCAATCATTGTTCTACTTGTCGAAATTTACAAATAATTTCCTTTAAAGGATTAACAATGGGGCTCGTTGTTCACTTAATCTTGAAGAACAAAAAATTGCGAATGGTACTGCTTGGATGCTTTGCATATATGTTTCTTAGACTATATAGAAGCAATATATACATTGATTTCAACCGGCTACCTGTTCCATTCATTGTTCTACTTGTCGCAAGTTACAAATAATTTCCGTTAAAGTATTAACAATGGGGCTCGTAGTTCACTTAAACTTGACGATCAAAAAATTGGCGATTGTTACTGTTTAGATGCTTTGCATATATGTTTCTTAGATTATATAGAAGCAATATATACAAAGATTCCAACCGTCTACCAGTTCCATTCATTGTTCTACTTGTCGAAAAATACAAATAATTTCCGATAAAGGATTAACCATTGGGGCTCATTGTTCACTTAAACTTGAAGAACAAAAAATTGGCGAATGGTACTGTTTGGATGATTTGCATATATGTTTCTTAGACTATATAGAAGCAATATATACATTGATTTCAACCGGCTACCAGTTCCATTCATCGTTCTACTTCTCGCAAGTTACAAATAATTTCCGTTAAAGTATTAACAATGGGGCTCGTAGTTCACTCAAACTTGAAGAACAAAAAATTGGCGAATGGTACTGTTTGGATGCTTTGCATATATGTTTCTTAGATTATATAGAAGCAATATATACAAAGATTTCAACCGTCTACCTGTTCCATTCATTGTTCTACTTGTCGAAAATTACAAATAATTTCCGATAAAGGATTAACCATTGGGGCTCATTGTTCACTAAACTTGAAGAACAAAAAATTGTCGAATTGTACTGTTTGGATGCTTTGCATATATGTTTCTTAGACTATATAGAAGCAATATATACAATGATTTCAACCGTCTACCTGTTCCATTCATTGTTCTACTTGTCGAAAGTTACAAATAATTTCCGTTAATGGATTAACAATGGGGATCGTAGTTTACTTAAACTTGAAGAACAAAAAATTGGCGAATTGTACTGTTTGGATGCTTTGCATATATGTTTCTTAGACTATTTAGAAGCAATATATACAATGATTTCAACCGTCTACCTATTCCATTCATTGTTCTACTTGCCGAAATTTACAAATAATTTCCTTTAAAGGATTAACAATGGGGCTCGTAGTTCACTTAAACTTGAAGAGCAAAAAATTGTCGAATTGTACTGTTTGGATGCTTTGCATATATGTTTCTTAGACTATATAGAAGCAATATATACAATGATTTCAACCGTCTACCTGTTCGATTCATTGTTCTACTTGTCGAAAGTTACAAATAATTTCCGTTAAGGGATTAACAATGGGGATCGTAGTTTACTTAAACTTGAAGAACAAAAAATTGGCGAATTGTACTGTTTGGATGCTTTGCATATATGTTTCTTAGACTATATAGAAGCAATATATACAATGATTTCAACCGTCTACCTATTCCATTCATTGTTCTACTTGCCGAAATTTACAAATAATTTCCTTTAAAGGATTAACAATGGGGCTCGTAGTTCACTTAAACTTGAAGAGCAAAAAGTTGTCGAATTGTACTGTTTGGATGCTTTGCATATATGTTTCTTAGACTATATAGAAGCAATATATACAAAGATTTCAACCGTCTACGTGTTCCAATCATTGTTCTACTTGTCGAAATTTACAAATAATTTCCTTTAAAGGATTAACAATGGGGCTCGTAGTTCACTTAAACTTGAAGAGCAAAAAATTGTCGAATTGTACTGTTTGGATGCTTTGCATATATGTTTCTTAGACTATATAGAAGCAATATATACAATGATTTCAACCGTCTACCTATTCCATTCATTGTTCTACTTGCCGAAATTTACAAATAATTTCCTTTAAAGGATTAACAATGGGGCTCGTAGTTCACTTAAACTTGAAGAGCAAAAAATTGTCGAATTGTACTGTTTGGATGCTTTGCATATATGTTTCTTAGACTATATAGAAGCAATATATACAATGATTTCAACCGTCTACCTGTTCCATTCATTGTTCTACTTGTCGAAAGTTACAAATAATTTCCGTTAATGGATTAACAATGGGGATCGTAGTTTACTTAAACTTGAAGAACAACAAATTGGCGAATGGTACTGTTTGGATGCTTTGCATATGTGTTTCTTAGACTATTTAGAAGCAATATATAGAAAGATTTCACCCGTCTACCTGTACTATTCATTGTTCTACTCCTAGAAAGTTACAAATAGTTTCTATTCCATGATAATCAATGGGGCTCGCTGTTCACTTAACCTTGAATATCAAAAAATTGGCGATTGTTACTGTTTAGATGCTTTGCATATATGTTTCTTAGATTATATAGAAACAATATATACAAAGATTTCAACCGTCTACCAGTTCCATTCATTGTTCTACTTGTCGAAAATTACAAATAATTTCCGATAAAGGATTAACCATTGGGGCTCATTGTTCACTTAAACTTGAAGAATAAAAAATTGGCGAATGGTACTGTTTGGATGCTTTGCGTACATGTTTCTTAGACTATATGAAAGCAATATATACAAAGATTTCAACCGTCTACGTGTTCCAATCATTGTTCTACTTGTCGAAATTTACAAATAATTTCCTTTAAAGGATTAAAAATGGGGCTCATTGTTCACTTAAACTTGAAGAACAACAAATTGGCGAATGGTACTGTTTGGATGCTTTGCATATATGTTTCTTATACTATATAGAAGCAATAGATACAACGATTTCAACCGTCTACCTGTTCCACTCAATGTTCTACTTGTCGAAAGTTACAAATAATTACGGAAAAGTATTAACCATTGGGGCTCATTGTTCACTTAAACTTGAAGAACAAAAAATTGGCGAATTGTACTGTTTGGATGCTTTGCATATATGTCTCTTAGACTATATAGAAGCAATATATACAAAGATTTCAACCGTCTACCTGTTCCATTCATTGTTCTACTTGTCGAAATTTACAAATAATTTCCTTTAAAGGATTAACAATGGGGCTCGTAGTTCACTTAAACTTGAAGAGCAAAAAATTGTCGAATTGTACTGTTTGGATGCTTTGCATATATGTTTCTTAGATTATATAGAAGCAATATATACATTGATTTCAACCGGCTACCTGTTCCATTCATTGTTCTACTTGTCGCAAGTTACAAATAATTTCCGTTAAAGTATTAACAATGGGGCTCGTAGTTCACTTAAACTTGAAGATCAAAAAATTGGCGATTGTTACTGTTTAGATGCTTTGCATATATGTTTCTTAGATTATATAGAAGCAATATATACAAAGATTCCAACCGTCTACCAGTTCCATTCATTGTTCTACTTGTCGAAAAATACAAATAATTTCCGTTAAGGGATTAACAATGGGGATCGTAGTTTACTTAAACTTGAAGAACAAAAAATTGGCGAATTGTACTGTTTGGATGCTTTGCATATATGTTTCTTAGACTATATAGAAGCAATATATACAATGATTTCAACCGTCTACCTGTTCCATTCATTGTTCTACTTGCCGAAATTTACAAATAATTTCCTTTAAAGGATTAACAATGGGGCTCGTAGTTCACTTAAACTTGAAGAGCAAAAAATTGTCGAATTGTACTGTTTGGATGCTTTGCATATATGTTTCTTAGACTATATAGAAGCAATATATACAATGATTTCGACCGTCTACCTGTTCCATTCATTGTTCTACTTGTCGAAAGTTACAAATAATTTCCGTTAAGGGATTAACAATGGGGCTCCTAGTTCACTTAAACTTGAAGAACAAAAAATTGGCGAATGGTACTGTTTGGATGCTTTGCATATATGTTTCTTAGACTATATAGAAGCAATATATACAAAGATTTCAACCGTCTACCTGTTCCATTCATTGTTCTACTTGTCGAAAATTACAAATAATTTCCGATAAAGGATTAACCATTGGGGCTCATTGTTCACTAAACTTGAAGAGCAAAAAATTGGCGAATTGTACTGTTTGGATGCTTTGCATATATGTTTCTTAGACTATATAGAAGCAATATATACAATGATTTCAACCGTCTACCTGTTCCATTCATTGTTCTACTTGTCGAAAGTTACAAATAATTTCCGTTAATGGATTAACAATGGGGATCGTAGTTTACTTAAACTTGAAGAACAAAAAATTGGCGAATTGTACTGTTTGGATGCTTTGCATATATGTTTCTTAGACTATTTAGAAGCAATATATACAATGATTTCAACCGTCTACCTATTCCATTCATTGTTCTACTTGCCGAAATTTACAAATAATTTCCTTTAAAGGATTAACAATGGGGCTCGTAGTTCACTTAAACTTGAAGAGCAAAAAATTGTCGAATTGTACTGTTTGGATGCTTTGCATATATGTTTCTTAGACTATATAGAAGCAATATATACAATGATTTCAACCGTCTACCTGTTCGATTCATTGTTCTACTTGTCGAAAGTTACAAATAATTTCCGTTAAGGGATTAACAATGGGGATCGTAGTTTACTTAAACTTGAAGAACAAAAAATTGGCGAATTGTACTGTTTGGATGCTTTGCATATATGTTTCTTAGACTATATAGAAGCAATATACACAATGATTTCAACCGTCTACCTATTCCATTCATTGTTCTACTTGCCGAAATTTACAAATAATTTCCTTTAAAGGATTAACAATGGGGCTCGTAGTTCACTTAAACTTGAAGAGCAAAAAGTTGTCGAATTGTACTGTTTGGATGCTTTGCATATATGTTTCTTAGACTATATAGAAGCAATATATACAATGATTTCAACCGTCTACCTGTTCCATTCATTGTTCTACTTGTTGAAAATTACAAATAATTTCCGATAAAGGATTAACCATTGGGGCTCATTGTTCACTTAAACTTGAAGAACAAAAAATTGGCGAATGGTACTGTTTGGATGCTTTGCATATATCTTTCTTAGACTATATAGAAGCAATATATACAAAGATTTCAACCGTCTACCTGTTCCATTCATTGTTCTACTTGTCGAAAGTTGCAAATAATTTCCGATAACGGATTAACCATTGGGGCTCATTGTTCACTTAAACTTGAAGAACAAAAAATTGGCGAATGGTACTGTTCGGATGCTTTGCATATATGTTTCTTAGACTATATGGAAGCAATATATACAAGGATTTCAACCGTCTACCTGTTCCATTCATTGTTCTACTTGTCGAAAGTTACAAATAATTACGGAAAAGTATTAACCATTGGGGCTCATTGTTCACTTAAACTTGAAGAACAAAAAATTGGCGAATTGTACTGTTTGGATGCTTTGCATATATGTCTCTTAGACTATATAGAAGCAATATATACAAAGATTTCAACCGTCTACCTGTTCCATTCATTGTTCTACTTGTCGAAATTTACAAATAATTTCCTTTAAAGGATTAACAATGGGGCTCGTAGTTCACTTAAACTTGAAGAGCAAAAAATTGTCGAATTGTACTGTTTGGATGCTTTGCATATATGTTTCTTAGATTATATAGAAGCAATATATACATTGATTTCAACCGGCTACCTGTTCCATTCATTGTTCTACTTGTCGCAAGTTACAAATAATTTCCGTTAAAGTATTAACAATGGGGCTCGTAGTTCACTTAAACTTGAAGATCAAAAAATTGGCGATTGTTACTGTTTAGATGCTTTGCATATATGTTTCTTAGATTATATAGAAGCAATATATACAAAGATTCCAACCGTCTACCAGTTCCATTCATTGTTCTACTTGTCGAAAAATACAAATAATTTCCGTTAAGGGATTAACAATGGGGATCGTAGTTTACTTAAACTTGAAGAACAAAAAATTGGCGAATTGTACTGTTTGGATGCTTTGCATATATGTTTCTTAGACTATATAGAAGCAATATATACAATGATTTCAACCGTCTACCTGTTCCATTCATTGTTCTACTTGCCGAAATTTACAAATAATTTCCTTTAAAGGATTAACAATGGGGCTCGTAGTTCACTTAAACTTGAAGAGCAAAAAATTGTCGAATTGTACTGTTTGGATGCTTTGCATATATGTTTCTTAGACTATATAGAAGCAATATATACAATGATTTCGACCGTCTACCTGTTCCATTCATTGTTCTACTTGTCGAAAGTTACAAATAATTTCCGTTAAGGGATTAACAATGGGGCTCCTAGTTCACTTAAACTTGAAGAACAAAAAATTGGCGAATGGTACTGTTTGGATGCTTTGCATATATGTTTCTTAGACTATATAGAAGCAATATATACAAAGATTTCAACCGTCTACCTGTTCCATTCATTGTTCTACTTGTCGAAAATTACAAATAATTTCCGATAAAGGATTAACCATTGGGGCTCATTGTTCACTAAACTTGAAGAGCAAAAAATTGGCGAATTGTACTGTTTGGATGCTTTGCATATATGTTTCTTAGACTATATAGAAGCAATATATACAATGATTTCAACCGTCTACCTGTTCCATTCATTGTTCTACTTGTCGAAAGTTACAAATAATTTCCGTTAATGGATTAACAATGGGGATCGTAGTTTACTTAAACTTGAAGAACAAAAAATTGGCGAATGGTACTGTTTGGATGCTTTGCATATATGTTTCTTATACTATATAGAAGCAATATATACAAAGATTTCAACCGCCTACCTGTTCCATTCACTGTTCTACTTGTCGAAAGTTACAAATAATTTCCGTTAAGGGATTAACAATGGGGATCGTAGTTCACTTAAACTTGAAGAACAAAAAATTGGCGAATTGTACTGTTTGGATGCTTAGCGTGCATGTTTCTTAGACTATATGGAAGCAATATATACAAAGATTTCAACCGTCTACCTGTTCCATTCACTGTTCTACATGTGGAAAGTTACAAATAATTTCCGTTAAGGGATTAACAATGGGGATCGTAGTTCACTTAAACTTGAAGAACAAAAAATTGGCGAATTGTACTGTTTGGATGCTTTGCATACATGTTTCTTAGACTATATGGACGCAATATATACAAAGATTTCAACCGTCTACGTGTTCCAATCATTGTTCTACTTGTAGAAAGTTACAATTAATTTCCGTTGAGGGATTAACAATGGGGCTCGTAGTTCACTTAAACTTGAAGAACAAAAAATTGGCGAATGGTACTGTTTGGATGCTTTGCATATATGTTTCTTAGACTATATAGAAGCAATATATACAAAGATTTCAACCGTCTACCTGTTCCATTCATTGTTCTACATGTCGAAAATCACAAATAATTTCCGGTAAAGGATTAACCATTGGGGCTCATTGTTCACTAAACTTGAAGAACAAAAAATTGTCGAATTGTACTGTTTGGATGCTTTGCATATATGTTTCTTAGACTATATAGCAGCAATATATAGAATGATTTCAACCATCTACCTGTTCCATTCATTGTTCTACTTGTCGAAAGTTACAAATAATTTCCGTTAAGGGATTAACAATGGGGATCGTAGTTTACTTAAACTTGAAGAACAAAAAATTGGCGAATTGTACTGTTTGGATGCTTTGCATATATGTTTCTTAGACTATTTAGAAGCAATATATACAATGATTTCAACCGTCTACCTATTCCATTCATTGTTCTACTTGCCGAAATTTACAAATAATTTCCTTTAAAGGATTAACAATGGGGCTCGTAGTTCACTTAAACTTGAAGAGCAAAAAATTGTCGAATTGTACTGTTTGGATGCTTTGCATATATGTTTCTTAGACTATATAGAAGCAATATATACAATGATTTCAACCGTCTACCTGTTCCATTCATTGTTCTACTCCTAGAAAGTTACAAATAATTTCTATTCCATGATAATCAATGGGGCTCGCTGTTCACTTAACCTTGAATATCAAAAAATTGGCGATTGTTACTGTTTAGATGCTTTGCATATATGTTTCTTAGATTATATAGAAACAATATATACAAAGATTTCAACCGTCTACCAGTTCCATTCATTGTTCTACTTGTCGAAAATTACAAATAATTTCCGATAAAGGATTAACCATTGGGGCTCATTGTTCACTTAAACTTGAAGAATAAAAAATTGGCGAATGGTACTGTTTGGATGCTTTGCGTACATGTTTCTTAGACTATATGAAAGCAATATATACAAAGATTTCAACCGTCTACGTGTTCCAATCATTGTTCTACTTGTCGAAATTTACAAATAATTTCCTTTAAAGGATTAAAAATGGGGCTCATTGTTCACTTAAACTTGAAGAACAACAAATTGGCGAATGGTACTGTTTGGATGCTTTGCATATATGTTTCTTATACTATATAGAAGCAATAGATACAACGATTTCAACCGTCTACCTGTTCCACTCAATGTTCTACTTGTCGAAAGTTACAAATAATTTCCGATAAAGGATTAACAATGGGGCTCATTGTTCACTTAAACTTGAAGAACAACAAATTGGCGAATGGTACTGTTTGGATGCTTTGCATAGATGTTTCTTAGACTATTTAGAAGCAATATATACAAAGATTTCAACCGTCTACCTGTTCCATTCATTGTTCTACTTGTCGAAAGTTGCAAATAATTTCCGTTTCATGATTATCAATGGGGCTCGTTGTTCACTTAAAATTGAAGAACAAAAAATTGGCGAATTGTACTGTTTGGATGCTTTGCATATATGTTTCTTAGACTATATAGAAGCAATATATACAATGATTTCAACCGTCTACCTGTTCCATTCATTGTTCTACTTGTTGAAAATTACAAATAATTTCCGATAAAGGATTAACCATTGGGGCTCATTGTTCACTTAAACTTGAAGAACAAAAAATTGGCGAATGGTACTGTTTGGATGCTTTGCATATATCTTTCTTAGACTATATAGAAGCAATATATACAAAGATTTCAACCGTCTACCTGTTCCATTCATTGTTCTACTTGTCGAAAGTTGCAAATAATTTCCGATAACGGATTAACCATTGGGGCTCATTGTTCACTTAAACTTGAAGAACAAAAAATTGGCGAATGGTACTGTTCGGATGCTTTGCATATATGTTTCTTAGACTATATGGAAGCAATATATACAAGGATTTCAACCGTCTACCTGTTCCATTCATTGTTCTACTTGTCGAAAGTTACAAATAATTTCCTTTAAAGGATTAACAATGGGGCTCGTAGTTCACTTAACCTTGAAGAACAAAAAATTGGCGAATTGTACTGTTTGGATGCTTTGCATATATGTTTCTTAGACTATATAGAAGCAATATATACAATGATTTCAACAGTCAACCTGTTCCATTCATTGTTCTACTTGTCGAAATTTACAAATAATTTCCTTTAAAGGATTAACAATGGGGCTCGTAGTTCACTTAAACTTGAAGAACAAAAAATTGGCGAATGGTACTGTTTGGATGCTTTGCATATATGTTTCTTATACTATATAGAAGCAATATATACAAAGATTTCAACCGTCTACCTGTTCCATTCAATGTTCTACTTGTCGAAATTTACAAATAATTTCCTTTAAAGGATTAACAATGGGTCTCATTGTTCACTTAAACTTGAAGAACAAAAAATTGGCGAATGGTACTGTTTGGATGCTTTGCGTACATGTTTCTTAGACTATATGGAAGCAATATATACAATGATTTCAACCGTCTACCTGTTCCATTCATTGTTCTACCTGTAGAAAGTTACAAATAATTTCCGTTTCATGATTATCAATGGGGCTCGTTGTTCACTTACACTTGAAGAACAAAAAATTGGCGAATGGTACTGTTTGGATGCTTTGCATATATGTTTCTTAGATTATATAGAAGCAATATATACAAAGATTTCAACCGTCTAACTGTTCGATTCATTGTTCTACTTGTCGAAAATTACAAATAATTTCCGATAAAGGATTAACAATGGGGCTCGTTGTTCACTTAAACTTGAAGAACAAAAAATTGGCGAATTGTACTGTTTGGATGCTTTGCACATACGTTTCGTAGGCTATATAGAAGCAATATATACAAAGATTTCAACCGTCTACCTGTTCCATTCATTGTTCTACTTGTCGAAAGTTACAAATAATTTCCGATAAAGGATTAACAATGGGTCTCATTGTTCACTTAAACTTGAAGAACAAAAAATTGGCGAATGGTACTGTTTGGATGCTTTGCATATATGTTTCTTAGACTATATAGAAGCAATATATACATTGATTTCAACCGTCTACCTGTTCCATTCATTGTTCTACTTGTCGCAAGTTACAAATAATTTCCGTTAAAGTATTAACAATGGGGCTCGTAGTTCACTTAAACTTGAAGAACAAAAAATTGGCGAATGGTACTGTTTGGATGCTTTGGATATATGTTTCTTAGACTATATAGAAGCCATATATACAATGATTTCAACAGTCTACCTGTTCCATTCATTGTTCTACTTGTCGAAAGTTACAAATAATTTCCTTTAAAGGATTAACAATGGGGCTCGTTGTTCACTTAAACTTGAAGAACAAAAAATTGGCGAATGGTACTGTTTGGATGCTTTGCATATATGTTTCGTAGGCTATATAGAAGCAATATGTACAAAGATTTCAACCGTCTACCTGTTCCATTCATTGTTCTACTTGTCGAAAGTTACAAATAATTTCCGATAAAGGATTAACAATGGGGCTCATTGTTCACTTAAACTTGAAGGACAAACAATTGGCGAATGGTACTGTTTGGATGCTTTGCGTACATGTTTCTTAGACTATATGGAAGCAATATATACAAGGATTTCAACCGTCTACCTGTTCCATTCATTGTTCTACTTGTCGAAAATTACAAATAATTACCGAAAAGTATTAACCATTGGGGCTCATTGTTCACTTAAACTTGAAGAACCAAAAATTGGCGAATTGTACTGTTTGGATGCTTTGCATATATGTCTCTTAGACTATATAGAAGCAATATATACAAAGATTTCAACCGTCTACCTGTTCCATTCATTGTTCTACTTGTCGAAATTTACAAATAATTTCCTTTAAAGGATTAACAATGGGGCTCGTAGTTCACTTAACCTTGAAGAACAATAATTTGGCGAATGGTACTGTTTGGATGCTTTGCATATATGTTTCTTATACTATATAGAAGCAATATATACAAAGATTTCAACCGTCTACCTGTTCCATTCAATGTTCTAATTGTCGAAAGTTACAAATAATTTCCGATAAAGGATTAACAATGGGGCTCATTGTTCACTTAAACTTGAAGAACAAAAAATTGGCGAATTGTACTGTTTGGACACTTTGCATATATGTTTCTTAGACTATATGGAAGCAATATATACAAAGATTTCAACCGTCTACGTGTTCCAATCATTGTTCTACTTGTCGAAATTTACAAATAATTTCCTTTAAAGGATTAACAATGGGGCTCGTAGTTCACTTAACCTTGAAGAACAAAAAATTCGCGAATGGTACTGTTTGGATGCTTTGCATATATGTTTCTTATACTATATAGAAGCAATATATACAAAGATTTCAACCGTCTACCTGTTCCATTCAATGTTCTAATTGTCGAAAGTTACAAATAATTTCCGATAAAGGATTAACAATGGGGCTCATTGTTCACTTAAACTTGAAGATCAAAAAATTGGCGAATGTTACTGTTTAGATGCTTTGCATATAGGTTTCTTAGACTATATAGAAGCAACATATAGAAAGATTTCAACCGTCTACCTGTTCTATTCATTGTTCTACTTGTAGAAAGTTACAAATAATTTCCGTTTCATGATTATCAATGGGGCTCGTTGTTCACTTAAAATTGAAGAACAAAAAATTGGCGAATTGTACTGTTTGGATGCTTTGCATATATGTTTCTTAGACTATATAGAAGCAATATATACAAAGATTTCAACCGTCAACCTGTTCCATTCATTGTTCTACTTGTCGAAAGTTACAAATAATTTCCGATAAAGGATTAACAATGGGTCTCATTGTTCACTTAAACTTGAAGAACAAAAAATTGGCGAATGGTACTGTTTGGATGCTTTGCATATATGTTTCTTAGACTATATAGAAGCAATATATACAATGATTTCAACAGTCAACCTGTTCCATTCATTGTTCTACTTGTCGAAATTTACAAATAATTTCCTTTAAAGGATTAACAATGGGGCTCGTAGTTCACTTAAACTTGAAGAACAAAAAATTGGCGAATGGTACTGTTTGGATGCTTTGTATATATGTTTCTTAGACTATATAGAAGCAATATATACAAAGATTTCAACCGTCTACCTGTTCCATTCATTTTTCTACTTGTCGAAAGTTACAAATAATTTCCGATAAAGGATTAACAATGGGTCTCATTGTTCACTTAAACTTGAAGAACAAAAAATTGGCGAATTGTACTGTTTGGATGCTTTGCATATATGTTTCTTAGACTATATAGAAGCAATATATACAAAGATTTCAACCGTCAACCTGTTCCATTCATTGTTCTACTTGTCGAAAGTTACAAATAATTTCCGATAAAGGATTAACAATGGGTCTCATTGTTCACTTAAACTTGAAGAACAAAAAATTGGCGAATGGTACTGTTTGGATGCTTTGCATATATGTTTCTTAGACTATATAGAAGCAATATATACATTGATTTCAACCGTCTACCTGTTCCATTCATTGTTCTACTTGTCGCAAGTTACAAATAATTTCCGTTAAAGTATTAACAATGGGGCTCGTAGTTCACTTAAACTTGAAGAACAAAAAATTGGCGAATTGTACTGCTTCGATGATTTGCATATATGTTTCTGATACTATGTAAAAGCAATATATACAAAGATTTCAACCGTCTACCTGTTCCATTCAATGTTCTACTTGTCGAAAGTTACAAATAATTTCCGATAAAGGATTAACAATGGGGCTCATTGTTCACTTACACTTGAAGAACAAAAAATTGGCGAATGGTACTGTTTGGATGCTTTGCATATATGTTTCTTAGACTATATGGAAGCAATATATACAAAGATTTCAACCGTCTGTGTGTTCCAATCATTGTTCTACTTGTAGAAAGTTACAATTAATTTCCGTTAAAGGATTAACAATGGGGCTCGTAGTTCACTTAAACTTGAAGAACAAAAAATTGTCGAATTGTACTGTTTGGATGCTTTGCATATATGTTTCTTGGACTATATAGAAGCAATATATACAATGATTTCAACCGTCTACCTGTTCCATTCATTGTTCTACTTGTCGAAAGTTACAAATAATTTCCGTTAAGGGATTAACAATGGGGATCGTAGTTTACTTAAACTTGAAGAACAAAAAATTGGCGTATTGTATTGTTTGGATGCTTTGCATATATGTTTCTTATACTATATAGAAGCAATATATACAAAGATTTCAACCGTCTACCTGTTCCATTCAATGTTCTAATTGTCGAAAGTTACAAATAATTTCCGATAAAGGATTAACAATGGGGCTCATTGTTCACTTAAACTTGAAGAACAAAAAATTGGCGAATTGTACTGTTTGGACACTTTGCATATATGTTTCTTAGACTATATGGAAGCAATATATACAAAGATTTCAACCGTCTACGTGTTCCAATCATTGTTCTACTTGTCGAAATTTACAAATAATTTCCTTTAAAGGATTAACAATGGGGCTCGTAGTTCACTTAACCTTGAAGAACAAAAAATTCGCGAATGGTACTGTTTGGATGCTTTGCATATATGTTTCTTATACTATATAGAAGCAATATATACAAAGATTTCAACCGTCTACCTGTTCCATTCAATGTTCTAATTGTCGAAAGTTACAAATAATTTCCGATAAAGGATTAACAATGGGGCTCATTGTTCACTTAAACTTGAAGATCAAAAAATTGGCGAATGTTACTGTTTAGATGCTTTGCATATAGGTTTCTTAGACTATATAGAAGCAACATATAGAAAGATTTCAACCGTCTACCTGTTCTATTCATTGTTCTACTTGTAGAAAGTTACAAATAATTTCCGTTTCATGATTATCAATGGGGCTCGTTGTTCACTTAAAATTGAAGAACAAAAAATTGGCGAATTGTACTGTTTGGATGCTTTGCATATATGTTTCTTAGACTATATAGAAGCAATATATACAAAGATTTCAACCGTCAACCTGTTCCATTCATTGTTCTACTTGTCGAAAGTTACAAATAATTTCCGATAAAGGATTAACAATGGGTCTCATTGTTCACTTAAACTTGAAGAACAAAAAATTGGCGAATGGTACTGTTTGGATGCTTTGCATATATGTTTCTTAGACTATATAGAAGCAATATATACAATGATTTCAACAGTCAACCTGTTCCATTCATTGTTCTACTTGTCGAAATTTAAAAATAATTTCCTTTAAAGGATTAACAATGGGGCTCGTAGTTCACTTAAACTTGAAGAACAAAAAATTGGCGAATGGTACTGTTTGGATGCTTTGTATATATGTTTCTTAGACTATATAGAAGCAATATATACAAAGATTTCAACCGTCTACCTGTTCCATTCATTTTTCTACTTGTCGAAAGTTACAAATAATTTCCGATAAAGGATTAACAATGGGTCTCATTGTTCACTTAAACTTGAAGAACAAAAAATTGGCGAATTGTACTGTTTGGATGCTTTGCATATATGTTTCTTAGACTATATAGAAGCAATATATACAAAGATTTCAACCGTCAACCTGTTCCATTCATTGTTCTACTTGTCGAAAGTTACAAATAATTTCCGATAAAGGATTAACAATGGGTCTCATTGTTCACTTAAACTTGAAGAACAAAAAATTGGCGAATGGTACTGTTTGGATGCTTTGCATATATGTTTCTTAGACTATATAGAAGCAATATATACATTGATTTCAACCGTCTACCTGTTCCATTCATTGTTCTACTTGTCGAAAGTTACAAATAATTTCCGTTAAGGGATTAACAATGGGGATCGTAGTTTACTTAAACTTGAAGAACAAAAAATTGGCGTATTGTATTGTTTGGATGCTTTGCATATATGTTTCTTAGACTATATAGAAGCAATATATACAATGATTTCAACCGTCTACCTATTCCATTCATTGTTCTACTTGCCGAAATTTACAAATAATTTCCTTTAAAGGATTAACAATGGGGCTCATTGTTCACTTAAACTTGAAGAACAAAAAATTGGCGAATTGTACTGTTTGGATGCTTTGCATATATGTTTCTTATACTATATAGAATCAATATATACAAAGATTTCAACCGTCTACCTGTTCCATTCACTGTTCTACTTGTCGAAAATTACAAATAATTTCCGTTAAGGGATTAACAATGGGGATCGTAGTTCACTTAAACTTGAAGAACAAAAAATTGGCGAATTGTACTGTTTGGATGCTTTGCGTACATGTTTCTTAGACTATATGGAAGCAATATATACAAAGATTTCAACCGTCTACGTGTTCCAATCATTGTTCTACTTGTAGAAAGTTACAAATAATTTCCTTTAAAGGATTAACAATGGGGCTCATTGTTCACTTAAACTTGAAGAACAAAAAATTGGCGAATTGTACTGTTTGGATGCTTTGCATATATGTTTCTTATACTATATAGAATCAATATATACAAAGATTTCAACCGTCTACCTGTTCCATTCACTGTTCTACTTGTCGAAAATTACAAATAATTTCCGTTAAGGGATTAACAATGGGGATCGTAGTTCACTTAAACTTGAAGAACAAAAAATTGGCGAATTGTACTGTTTGGATGCTTTGCGTACATGTTTCTTAGACTATATGGAAGCAATATATACAAAGATTTCAACCGTCTACGTGTTCCAATCATTGTTCTACTTGTAGAAAGTTACAATTAATTTCCGTTAAGGGATTAACAATGGGGCTCGTAGTTCACTTAAACTTGAAGAACAAAAAATTGGCGAATGGTACTGTTTGGATGCTTTGCATATATGTTTCTTAGACTATATAGAAGCAATATATACATTGATTTCAACCGGCTACCTGTTCCATTCATTGTTCTACTTGTCGAAATTTACAATTAATTTCCGATAAAGGATTAACCATTGGGGCTCATTGTTCACTTAAACTTGAAGAACAAAAAATTGGCCAATTGTACTGTTTGGATGCTTTGCATATATGTTTCTTAGACTATATAGAAGCAATATATACAAAGATTTCAACCGGCTACCAGTTCCATTCATTGTTCTACTTGTCGAAATTTACAAATAATTTCCGACAAAGGATTAACCATTGGGGCTCATTGTTCACTTAAACTTGAGGAACAAAAAATTGGCGAATTGTACTGTTTGGATGCTTTGCATATATGTTTCTTAGACTATATAGAAGCAATATATACAAAGATTTCAACCGTCTACCTGTTCCATTCATTGTTCTACTTGTCGAAAGTTACAAATAATTTCCTTTAAAGGATTAACAATGGGGCTCGTTGTTCACTTAAACTTGAAGAACAATAAATTGGCGAATTGTACTGTTTGGATGCTTTGCATATATGTTTCTTAGACTATATAGAAGCAATATATAGAAAGATTTCAACCGGCTACCAGTTCCATTCATTGTTCTACTTGTCGAAATTTACAAATAATTTCCGATAAAGGATTAACCATAGGGGCTCATTGTTCACTTAAACTTGAAGAACAAAAAATTGGCGAATTGTACTGTTTGGATGCTTTGCATATATGTTTCTTAGACTATATAGAAGCAATATATACAAAGATTTCAACCGTCTACCTGTTCCATTCATTGTTCTACTTGTCGAAAGTTGCAAATAATTTCCGTAAAGGGATTAACAATGGGGATCGTAGTTCACTTAAACTTGAAGAACTCAAAATTGGCGAATTGTACTGTTTCGATGCTTTGCATATATGTTTCTTAGACTATTTAGAAGTAATATATAGAAAGATTTCACCCGTCTACCTGTACTGTTCATTGTTCTACTTGTAGCAAGTTACAAATAATTTCCATTTCATGATTATCAATGGGGCTCGATGTTCACTTAAACTTGAAGATCAAAAAATTGGCTATTGTTACTGTTTAGATGCTTTGCATATAGGTTTCTTAGAATATATAGACGCAACATATACAAAGATTTCAACCGTCTACCTGTTCTATTCATTGTTCTACTTGTAGAAAGTTACAAATAATTTCCGTTTCATGATTATCAATGGGGCTCGTTGTTCACTTAAATTTGAAGAACAAAAAATTGGCGAATGGTTCTGTTTGGATGCTTTGCATATATGTTTCTTAGATTATATAGAAGCAATATATACAAAGATTTCAACCGTCTACGTGTTCCAATCATTGTTCTACTTTTCGAAATTTACAAATAATTTCCTTTAAAGGATTAACAATGCGGCTCGTTGTTCACTTAAACTTGAAGAACAAAAAATTGGCGAATGGTACTGTTTGGATGCATTGCATATATGTTTCTTAGACTATATAGAAGCAATATATACATTGATTTCAACCGTCTACCTGTTCCATTCATTGTTCTACTTGTCGCAAGTTACAAATAATTTCCGTTAAAGTATTAACAATGGGGCTCGTAGTTCACTTAAACTTGAAGATCAAATAATTGGCGGATTGTACTGTTTGGATGATCTGCAGATATGTTTCTTAGACTATATAGAATCAATATATACAATGATTTCAACAGTCTACCTGTTCCATTCATTGTTCTACTTGTCGAAATTTACAAATAATTTCCTTTAAAGGATTAACAATGGGGATCGTATTTTACTAAAACTTGAAGATCAAATAATTGGCGAATTGTACTGTTTGGACGCTATGCATATATGTTTCTTAGACTATATAGAAGCAATATATACAATGATTTCAACAGTCTACCTGTTCCATTCATTGTTCTACTTGTAGAAAGTTACAAATAATTTCCGTTTCATGATTATCAATGGGGCTCGTTGTTCACTTAAACTTGAAGAACAAAAAATTGGCGAATGGTACTGTTTGGATGCTTTGCATATATGTTTCTTAGTTTATATAGAAGCAATATATACAAAGATTTCGACCGTCTACCTGTTTCATTCATTGTTCTACTTGTCGAAAATTACAAATAATTTCCGTTAAAGTATTAACAATGGGGCTCGTAGTTCACTTAAACTTGAAGATCAAATATTTGGCGGATTGTACTGTTTGGATGATCTGCAGATATGTTTCTTAGACTATATAGAAGCAATATATACAATGATTTCAACCGTCTACCTGTTCCATTCATTGTTCTACTTGCCGAAATTTACAATTAATTTCCTTTAAAGGATTAACAATGGGGCTCGTAGTTCACTTAAACTTGAAGAACAAAAAATTGGCGAATTGTACTGTTTGGATGCTTTGCATATATGTTTCTTAGACTATATAGAAGCAATATATACAATGATTACAACCGTCTACCTATTCCATTCATTGTTTTACTTGCCGAAATTTACAAATAATTTCCTTTAAAGGATTAACAATGGGGCTCGTAGTTCACTTAAACTTGAAGAACAAAAAATTGGCGAATGGTACTGTTCGGATGCTTTGCATATATGTTTCTTAGACTATATGGAAGCAATATATACAAGGATTTCAACCGTCTACCTGTTCCATTCATTGTTCTACTTGTCGAAAGTTACAAATAATTACGGAAAAGTATTAACCATTGGGGCTCATTGTTCACTTAAACTTGAAGAACAAAAAATTGGCGAATTGTACTGTTTGGATGCTTTGCATATATGTCTCTTAGACTATATGGAAGCAATATATACAAAGATTTCAACCGTCTGCCTGTTCCATTCATTGTTCTACTTGTCGAAATTTACAAATAATTTCCTTTAAAGGATTAACAATGGGGCTCGTAGTTCACTTAACCTTGAAAAACAAAAAATAGGCGAATTGTACTGTTTGGATGCTTTGCATATATGTTTCTTAGACTATATGGAAGCAATATATACAATGATTTCAACCGTCTACCTGTTCCATTCATTGTTCTACTTGTAGAAAGTTACAAATAATTACCGATAAAGGATTAACCATTGGGGCTCATTGTTCACTTAAACTTGAAAAACAAAAAATAGGCGAATTGTACTGTTTGGATGCTTTGCATATATGTTTCTTAGACTATATGGAAGCAATATATACAATGATTTCAACCGTCTACCTGTTCCATTCATTGTTCTACTTGTAGAAAGTTACAAATAATTTCCGTTTCATGATTATCAATGGGGCTCGTTGTTCACTTACACTTGAAGAACAAAAAATTGGCGAATGGTACTGTTTGGATGCTTTGCATATATGTTTCTTAGATTATATAGAAGCAATATATACAAAGATTTCAACCGTCTAACTGTTCGATTCATTGTTCTACTTGTCGAAAATTACAAATAATTTCCGATAAAGGATTAACCATTGGGGCTCATTGTTCACTTAAACTTGAAGAACAAAAAATTGGCGAATGGTACTGTTTGGGTGCTTTGCGTACATGTTTCTTAGACTATATGGAAGCAATATATACAAAGATTTCAACCGTCAACGTGTTCCAATCATTGTTCTACTTGTCGAAATTTACGAATAATTTCCTTTAAAGGATTAGCAATGGGGCTCGTAGTTCACTTAAACTTGATGAACAAAAAATTGGCGAATGGTACTGTTTGGATGCTTTGCATATATGTTTCTTAGATTATATAGAAGCAATATTTACAAAGATTTCAACCGTCTACCTGTTCCATTCATTGTTCAACTTTTCGAAATTTACAAATAATTTCCTTTAAAGGATTAACAATGGGGCTCGTAGTTCACTTAAACATGAAGATGAAATAATTGGCGAATTGTACTGTTTGGTTGCTTTGCATATATGATTCGTAGATTATATAGAAGCAATATATACAATGATTTCACCCGTCTACCTGTTCCATTCATTGTTCTACTTGTCGAAAGTTACAAATAATTTCCTTTAAAGGATTAACAATGGTGCTCATTGTTCACTTAAACTTGAAGAACAAAAAATTGGCGAATGGTACTGTTTGGATGCTTTGCGTACATGTTTCTTAGACTATATGGAAGCAATATATACAAAGATTTCAACCGTCTACCTGTTCCATTCATTGTTCTACTTGTCGAAATTTACAAATAATTTCCTTTAAAGGATTAACAATGGGGCTCGTTGTTCACTTAAACTTGAAGAACAAAAAATTGGCGAATGGTACTGTTTGGATGCTTTGCACATACGTTTCGTAGGCTATATAGAAGCAATATATACAAAGATTTCAACCGTCTACCTGTTCCATTCATTGTTCTACTTGTCGAAATTTACAAATAATTTCCTTTAAAGGATTAACAATGGGGCTCGTAGTTCACTTAACCTTGAAGAACAAAAAATTCGCGAATGGTACTGTTTGGATGCTTTGCATATATGTTTCTTATACTATATAGAAGCAATATATACAAAGATTTCAACCGTCTACCTGTTCCATTCAATGTTCTAATTGTCGAAAGTTACAAATAATTTCCGATAAAGGATTAACAATGGGGCTCGTTGTTCACTTAAACTTGAAGAACAAAAAATTGGCGAATTGTACTGTTTGGATGCTTTGCATATATGTTTCTTAGACTATTTAGAAGAAATATATAGAAAGATTTCACCCGTCTACCTGTACTATTCATTGTTCTACTTGTCGAAAGTTACAAATAATTTCCGATAAAGGATTAACAATGGGGCTCATTGTTCACTTAAACTTGAAGATCAAAAAATTGGCGAATGTTACTGCTTAGATGCTTTGCATATAGGTTTCTTAGACTATATAGAAGCAACATATAGAAAGATTTCAACCGTCTACCTGTTCTATTCATTGTTCTACTTGTAGAAAGTTACAAATAATTTCCGTTTCATGATTATCAATGGGGCTCGTTGTTCACTTAAAATTGAAGAACAAAAAATTGGCGAATGGTACTGTTTGGATGCTTTGTATATATGTTTCTTAGACTATATAGAAGCAATATATACAAAGATTTCAACCGCCTACCTGTTCCATTCATTGTTCTACTTGTCGGAATTTACAAATAATTTCCTTTAAAGGATTAACAATGGGGCTAGTTGTTCACTTAAACTTGAAGAACAATAAATTGGCGAATTGTACTGTTTGGATGCTTCGCATATATGTTTCTTCGACTATATAGAAGCAATATATACAATGATTTCAACCGTCTACCTGTTCCATTCATTGTTCTACTTGTAGAAAGTTACAAATAATTTCCGTTTCATGATTATCAATGGGGCTCGTTGTTCACTTACACTTGAAGAACAAAAAATTGGCGAATTGTACTGTTTGGATGCTTAGCGTGCATGTGTCTTAGACTATATGGAAGCAATATATACAAAGATTTCAACCGTCTACCTGTTCCATTCACTGTTCTACATGTCGAAAGTTACAAATAATTTCCGTTAAGGGATTAACAATGGGGATCGTAGTTCACTTAAACTTGAAGAACAAAAAATTGGCGAATTGTACTGTTTGGATGCTTAGCGTGCATGTTTCTTAGACTATATGGAAGCAATATATACAAAGATTTCAACCGTCTACCTGTTCCATTCACTGTTCTACATGTCGAAAGTTACAAATAATTTCCGTTAAGGGATTAACAATGGGGATCGTAGTTCACTTAAACTTGAAGAACAAACAAATTGGCGAATGGTACTGTTTGGATGCTTTGCATATATGTTTCTTATACTATATAGAAGCAATATATACAAAGATTTCAACCGTCTACCTGTTCCATTCAATGTTCTACTTGTCGAAATTTACAAATAATTTCCTTTAAAGGATTAACAATGGGTCTCATTGTTCACTTAAACTTGAAGAACAAAAAATTGGCGAATGGTACTGTTTGGATGCTTTGCGCACATGTTTCTTAGACTATATGGAAGCAATATATACAATGATTTCAACCGTCTACCTGTTCCATTCATTGTTCTACTTGTAGAAAGTTACAAATAATTTCCGTTTCATGATTATCAATGGGGCTCGTTGTTCACTTACACTTGAAGAACAAAAAATTGGCGAATGGTACTGTTTGGATGCTTTGCATATATGTTTCTTAGATTATATAGAAGCAATATATACAAAGATTTCAACCGTCTAACTGTTCGATTCATTGTTCTACTTGTCGAAAATCACAAATAATTTCCGATAAAGGATTAACCATTGGGGCTCATTGTTCACTAAACTTGAAGAACAAAAAATTGTCGAATTGTACTGTTTGGATGCTTTGCATATATGTTTCTTAGACTATATAGCAGCAATATATAGAATGATTTCAACCATCTACCTGTTCCATTCATTGTTCTACTTGTCGAAAGTTACAAATAATTTCCGTTAAGGGATTAACAATGGGGATCGTAGTTTACTTAAACTTGAAGAACAAAAAATTGGCGAATTGTACTGTTTGGATGCTTTGCATATATGTTTCTTAGACTATTTAGAAGCAATATATACAATGATTTCAACCGTCTACCTATTCCATTCATTGTTCTACTTGCCGAAATTTACAAATAATTTCCTTTAAAGGATTAACAATGGGGCTCGTAGTTCACTTAAACTTGAAGAGCAAAAAATTGTCGAATTGTACTGTTTGGATGCTTTGCATATATGTTTCTTAGACTATATAGAAGCAATATATACAATGATTTCAACCGTCTACCTGTTCCATTCATTGTTCTACTTGTCGAAAGTTACAAATAATTTCCGTTAATGGATTAACAATGGGGATCGTAGTTTACTTAAACTTGAAGAACAACAAATTGGCGAATGGTACTGTTTGGATGCTTTGCATATGTGTTTCTTAGACTATTTAGAAGCAATATATAGAAAGATTTCACCCGTCTACCTGTACTATTCATTGTTCTACTCCTAGAAAGTTACAAATAATTTCTATTCCATGATAATCAATGGGGCTCGCTGTTCACTTAACCTTGAATATCAAAAAATTGGCGATTGTTACTGTTTAGATGCTTTGCATATATGTTTCTTAGATTATATAGAAACAATATATACAAAGATTTCAACCGTCTACCAGTTCCATTCATTGTTCTACTTGTCGAAAATTACAAATAATTACCGATAAAGGATTAACCATTGGGGCTCATTGTTCACTTAAACTTGAAAAACAAAAAATAGGCGAATTGTACTGTTTGGATGCTTTGCATATATGTTTCTTAGACTATATGGAAGCAATATATACAATGATTTCAACCGTCTACCTGTTCCATTCATTGTTCTACTTGTAGAAAGTTACAAATAATTTCCGTTTCATGATTATCAATGGGGCTCGTTGTTCACTTACACTTGAAGAACAAAAAATTGGCGAATGGTACTGTTTGGATGCTTTGCATATATGTTTCTTAGATTATATAGAAGCAATATATACAAAGATTTCAACCGTCTAACTGTTCGATTCATTGTTCTACTTGTCGAAAATTACAAATAATTTCCGATAAAGGATTAACAATGGGGCTCGTAGTTCACTTAACCTTGAAGAACAAAAAATTCGCGAATGGTACTGTTTGGATGCTTTGCATATATGTCTCTTAGACTATATAGAAGCAATATATACAAAGATTTCAACCGTCTACGTGTTCCAATCATTGTTCTACTTGTCGAAATTTACAAATAATTTCCTTTAAAGGATTAACAATGGTGCTCGTTGTTCAACTTAAACTTGAAGAACAAAAAATTGGCGAATGGTACTGTTTGGATGCTTTGCACATACGTTTCGTAGGCTATATAGAAGCAATATATACAAAGATTTCAACCGTCTACCTGTTCCATTCATTGTTCTACTTGTCGAAAGTTACAAATAATTTCCGATAAAGGATTAACAATGGGTCTCATTGTTCACTTAAACTTGAAGAACAAAAAATTGGCGAATGGTACTGTTTGGATGCTTTGCATATATGTTTCTTAGACTATATAGAAGCAATATATACATTGATTTCAACCGTCTACCTGTTCCATTCATTGTTCTACTTGTCGCAAGTTACAAATAATTTCCGTTAAAGTATTAACAATGGGGCTCGTAGTTCACTTAAACTTGAAGAACAAAAAATTGGCGAATGGTACTGTTTGGATGCTTTGGATATATGTTTCTTAGACTATATAGAAGCCATATATACAATGATTTCAACAGTCTACCTGTTCCATTCATTGTTCTACTTGTCGAAAGTTACAAATAATTTCCTTTAAAGGATTAACAATGGGGCTCGTTGTTCACTTAAACTTGAAGAACAAAAAATTGGCGAATGGTACTGTTTGGATGCTTTGCATATATGTTTCGTAGGCTATATAGAAGCAATATGTACAAAGATTTCAACCGTCTACCTGTGCCATTCATTGTTCTACTTGTCGAAAATTACAAATAATTTCCGATAAAGGATTAACAATGGGGCTCATTGTTCACTTAAACTTGAAGGACAAACAATTGGCGAATGGTACTGTTTGGATGCTTTGCGTACATGTTTCTTAGACTATATGGAAGCAATATATACAAGGATTTCAACCGTCTACCTGTTCCATTCATTGTTCTACTTGTCGAAAATTACAAATAATTACCGAAAAGTATTAACCATTGGGGCTCATTGTTCACTTAAACTTGAAGAACCAAAAATTGGCGAATTGTACTGTTTGGATGCTTTGCATATATGTCTCTTAGACTATATAGAAGCAATATATACAAAGATTTCAACCGTCTACCTGTTCCATTCATTGTTCTACTTGTCGAAATTTACAAATAATTTCCTTTAAAGGATTAACAATGGGGCTCGTAGTTCACTTAACCTTGAAGAACAATAATTTGGCGAATGGTACTGTTTGGATGCTTTGCATATATGTTTCTTATACTATATAGAAGCAATATATACAAAGATTTCAACCGTCTACCTGTTCCATTCAATGTTCTAATTGTCGAAAGTTACAAATAATTTCCGATAAAGGATTAACAATGGGGCTCATTGTTCACTTAAACTTGAAGAACAAAAAATTGGCGAATTGTACTGTTTGGACACTTTGCATATATGTTTCTTAGACTATATGGAAGCAATATATACAAAGATTTCAACCGTCTACGTGTTCCAATCATTGTTCTACTTGTCGAAATTTACAAATAATTTCCTTTAAAGGATTAACAATGGGGCTCGTAGTTCACTTAACCTTGAAGAACAAAAAATTCGCGAATGGTACTGTTTGGATGCTTTGCATATATGTTTCTTATACTATATAGAAGCAATATATACAAAGATTTCAACCGTCTACCTGTTCCATTCAATGTTCTAATTGTCGAAAGTTACAAATAATTTCCGATAAAGGATTAACAATGGGGCTCATTGTTCACTTAAACTTGAAGAACAAAAAATTGGCGAATTGTACTGTTTGGACGCTTTGCATATATGTTTCTTAGACTATATGGAAGCAATATATACAAAGATTTCAACCGTCTACGTGTTCCAATCATTGTTCTAATTGTCGAAATTTACAAATAATTTCCTTTAAAGGATTAACAATGGGGCTCGTTGTTCACTTAAACTTGAAGAACAAAAAATTGGCGAATTGTACTGTTTGGATGCTTTGCATATATGTTTCTTAGACTATTTAGAAGAAATATATAGAAAGATTTCACCCGTCTACCTGTACTATTCATAGTTCTACTTGTCGAAAGTTACAAATAATTTCCGATAAAGGATTAACAATGGGGCTCATTGTTCACTTAAACTTGAAGATCAAAAAATTGGCGAATGTTACTGTTTAGATGCTTTGCATATAGGTTTCTTAGACTATATAGAAGCAACATATAGAAAGATTTCAACCGTCTACCTGTTCTATTCATTGTTCTACTTGTAGAAAGTTACAAATAATTTCCGTTTCATGATTATCAATGGGGCTCGTTGTTCACTTAAAATTGAAGAACAAAAAATTGGCGAATGGTACTGTTTGGATGCTTTGTATATATGTTTCTTAGACTATATAGAAGCAATATATACAAAGATTTCAACCGTCTACCTGTTCCATTCATTTTTCTACTTGTCGAAAGTTACAAATAATTTCCGATAAAGGATTAACAATGGGTCTCATTGTTCACTTAAACTTGAAGAACAAAAAATTGGCGAATGGTACTGTTTGGATGCTTTGCATATATGTTTCTTAGACTATATAGAAGCAATATATACATTGATTTCAACCGTCTACCTGTTCCATTCATTGTTCTACTTGTCGCAAGTTACAAATAATTTCCGTTAAAGTATTAACAATGGGGCTCGTAGTTCACTTAAACTTGAAGAACAAAAAATTGGCGAATTGTACTGCTTCGATGATTTGCATATATGTTTCTGATACTATGTAAAAGCAATATATACAAAGATTTCAACCGTCTACCTGTTCCATTCAATGTTCTACTTGTCGAAAGTTACAAATAATTTCCGATAAAGGATTAACAATGGGGCTCATTGTTCACTTACACTTGAAGAACAAAAAATTGGCGAATGGTACTGTTTGGATGCTTTGCATATATGTTTCTTAGACTATATGGAAGCAATATATACAAAGATTTCAACCGTCTGTGTGTTCCAATCATTGTTCTACTTGTAGAAAGTTACAATTAATTTCCGTTAAAGGATTAACAATGGGGCTCGTAGTTCACTTAAACTTGAAGAACAAAAAATTGTCGAATTGTACTGTTTGGATGCTTTGCATATATGTTTCTTGGACTATATAGAAGCAATATATACAATGATTTCAACCGTCTACCTGTTCCATTCATTGTTCTACTTGTCGAAAGTTACAAATAATTTCCGTTAAGGGATTAACAATGGGGATCGTAGTTTACTTAAACTTGAAGAACAAAAAATTGGCGTATTGTATTGTTTGGATGCTTTGCATATATGTTTCTTAGACTATATAGAAGCAATATATACAATGATTTCAACCGTCTACCTATTCCATTCATTGTTCTACTTGCCGAAATTTACAAATAATTTCCTTTAAAGGATTAACAATGGGGCTCATTGTTCACTTAAACTTGAAGAACAAAAAATTGGCGAATTGTACTGTTTGGATGCTTTGCATATATGTTTCTTATACTATATAGAATCAATATATACAAAGATTTCAACCGTCTACCTGTTCCATTCACTGTTCTACTTGTCGAAAATTACAAATAATTTCCGTTAAGGGATTAACAATGGGGATCGTAGTTCACTTAAACTTGAAGAACAAAAAATTGGCGAATTGTACTGTTTGGATGCTTTGCGTACATGTTTCTTAGACTATATGGAAGCAATATATACAAAGATTTCAACCGTCTACGTGTTCCAATCATTGTTCTACTTGTAGAAAGTTACAATTAATTTCCGTTAAGGGATTAACAATGGGGCTCGTAGTTCACTTAAACTTGAAGAACAAAAAATTGGCGAATGGTACTGTTTGGATGCTTTGCATATATGTTTCTTAGACTATATAGAAGCAATATATACATTGATTTCAACCGGCTACCTGTTCCATTCATTGTTCTACTTGTCGAAATTTACAATTAATTTCCGATAAAGGATTAACCATTGGGGCTCATTGTTCACTTAAACTTGAAGAACAAAAAATTGGCGAATTGTACTGTTTGGATGCTTTGCATATATGTTTCTTAGACTATATAGAAGCAATATATACAAAGATTTCAACCGGCTACCAGTTCCATTCATTGTTCTACTTGTCGAAATTTACAAATAATTTCCGACAAAGGATTAACCATTGGGGCTCATTGTTCACTTAAACTTGAGGAACAAAAAATTGGCGAATTGTACTGTTTGGATGCTTTGCATATATGTTTCTTAGACTATATAGAAGCAATATATACAAAGATTTCAACCGTCTACCTGTTCCATTCATTGTTCTACTTGTCGAAAGTTACAAATAATTTCCTTTAAAGGATTAACAATGGGGCTCGTTGTTCACTTAAACTTGAAGAACAATAAATTGGCGAATTGTACTGTTTGGATGCTTTGCATATATGTTTCTTAGACTATATAGAAGCAATATATACAAAGATTTCAACCGGCTACCAGTTCCATTCATTGTTCTACTTGTCGAAATTTACAAATAATTTCCGATAAAGGATTAACCATAGGGGCTCATTGTTCACTTAAACTTGAAGAACAAAAAATTGGCGAATTGTACTGTTTGGATGCTTTGCATATATGTTTCTTAGACTATATAGAAGCAATATATACAAAGATTTCAACCGTCTACCTGTTCCATTTATTGTTCTACTTGTCGAAAGTTGCAAATAATTTCCGTTAAGGGATTAACAATGGGGATCGTAGTTTACTTAAACTTGAAGAACAAAAAATTGGCGAATTGTACTGTTTGGATGCTTTGCATAGATGTTTCTTAGACTATTTAGAAGCAATATATAGAAAGATTTCACCCGTCTACCGGTACTATTCATTGTTCGACTTGTAGAAAGTTACAAATAGTTTCCATTTCATGATTATCAATGGGGCTCGCTGTTCACTTAAACTTGAAGATCAAAAAATTGGCGATTGTTACTGTTTAGATGCTTTGCATATATGTTTCTTAGATTATATAGAAGCAATATATACAAAGATTTCAACCGTCTACCAGTTCCATTCATTGTTCTACTTGTCGAAAGTTACAAATAATTACCGATAAAGGATTAACCATTAGGGCTCATTGTTCACTTAAACTTGAAGAACAAAAAATTGGCGAATTGTACTGTTTGGATGCTTTGCATATATGTTTCTTAGACTATATAGAAGCAATATATACAAAGATTTCAACCGTCTACCTGTTCCATTCATTGTTCTACTTGTCGAAAGTTACAAATAATTTCCTTTAAAGGATTAACAATGGGGCTCGTTGTTCACTTAAACTTGAAGAAAAATAAATTGGCGAATTGTACTGTTTGGATGCTTTGCATATATGTTTCTTAGATTATATAGAAGCAATATATACAAATATTTCAACCGTCTAACTGTTCCATTCATTGTTCTACTTGTCGAAAATTACAAATAATTTCCGATAAAGGATTAACCATTGGGGCTCATTGTTCACTTAAACTTAAAGAACAAAAAATTGGCGAATGGTACTGTTTGGATGCTTTGCATAGATGTTTCTTAGACTATTTAGAAGCAATATATACAAAGATTTCAACCGGCTACCAGTTCCATTCATTGTTATACTTGTCGAAATTTACAAATAATTTCCTTTAAAGGATTAACAATGGGGCTCGTAGTTCACTTAAACTTGAAGAACAAAAAATTGGCGAATTGTACTGTTTGGATGCTTTGCATAGATGTTTCTTAGACTATTTAGAAGCAATATATAGAAAGATTTCACCCGTCTACCTGTACTATTCATTGTTCTACTTGTCGAAATTTACAAATAATTTCCGATAAAGGATTAACCATTGGGGCTCATTGTTCACTTAAACTTGAAGAACAAAAAATTGGCGAATTGTACTGTTTGGATGCTTTGCATATATGTTTCTTAGACTATATAGAAGCAATATATACAAAGATTTCAACCGTCTACCTGTTCCATTCATTGTTCTACTTGTCGAAAGTTACAAATAATTTCCTTTAACGGATTAACAATCTGGCTCGTTGTTCACTTAAACTTGAAGAACAATAAATTGGCGAATTGTACTGTTTGGATGCTTTGCATATATGTTTCTTAGACTATATAGAAGCAATCTATACAAAGATTTCAACCGTCTACCTGTTCCATTCATTGTTCTACTTGTCGAAAGTTACAATTAATTTCCGTTAAAGGATTAACAATGGGGCTCGTAGTTCACTTAAACTTGAAGTACAAAAAATTGGCGAATTGTACTGTTTGGATGCTTTGCATATATGTTTCGTAGACTATATAGAAGCAATATATACAATTTTTTCAACCGTCTACATGATCCATTCATTGTTCTACTTGTCGAAATTTACAAATAATTTCCTTTAAAGGATTAACAATGGGGCTCGTAGTTGACTTAAACTTGAAGAACACAAAATTGGCGAATTGTACTGTTTGGATGCTTTGCATAGATGTTTCTTAAACTATTTAGAAGCAATATATAGAAAGATTTCACCCGTCTACCTGTACTATTCATTGTTCTACTTGTCGAAATTTACAAATAATTTCCGATAAAGGATTAACCATTGGGGCTCATTGTTCACTTAAACTTGAAGAACAAAAAATTGGCGAATTGTACTGTTTGGATGCTTTGCGTACATGTTTCTTAGACTATATGGGAGCAATATATACAAAGATTTCAACCGTCTACCTGTTCCATTCATTGTTCTACTTGTCGAAAGTTACAAATAATTTCCTTTAAAGGATTAACAATGGGGCTTGTTGTTCACTTAAACTTGAAGAACAATAAATTGGCGAATTGTACTGTTTGGATGCTTTGCATATATGTTTCTTAGACTATATAGAATCAATATATACAAAGATTTCAACCGTCTACCTGTTCCATTCATTGTTCTACTTGTCGAAAGTTACAATTAATTTCCGTTAAAGGATTAACAATGGGGCTCGTAGTTCACTTAAACTTGAAGTACAAAAAATTGGCGAATTGTACTGTTTGGATGCTTTGCATATATGTTTCGTAGACTACATAGAAGCAATATATACAATTTTTTCAACCGTCTACATGATCCATTCATTGTTCTACTTGTCGAAAGTTACAAATAATTTCCTTTAAAGGATTAACAATTGGGCTCGTAGTTCACTTAAACTTGAAGTACAAAAAATTGGCGAATTGTACTGTTTGGATGCTTTGCATATATGTTTCGTAGACTATATAGAAGCAATACATACAATTTTTTCAACCGTCTACATGATCCATTCATTGTTCTACTTGTCGAAATTTACAAATAATTTCCTTTAAAGGATTAACAATGGGGCTCGTAGTTCACTTAAACTTGAAGAACAAAAAATTGGCGAATTGTACTGTTTGGATGCTTTGCATATATGTTTCTTAGACTATATAGAAGCAATATATACAATGATTTCAACAGTCTACCTGTTCCATTCATTGTTCTACTTGTCGAAATTTACAAATAATTTCCTTTAAAGGATTAACAATGGGGCTCGCAGTTCACTTAAACTTGAAGAAAAAAAAATTGGCGAATGGTACTGTTTGGATGCTTTGCATATATGTTTCTTAGACTATATAGAAGCAATATATACAAAGATTTCAACCGTCTACCTTTTCCATTCATTGTTCTACTTGTCGAAAGTTACAAATAATTTCCGATAACGGATTAACCATTGGGGCTCATTGTTCACTTAAACTTGAAGAACAAAAAATTGGCGAATTGTACTGTTTGGATGCTTTGCATATATGTTTCTTATACTATATAGAAGCAATATATACAAAGATTTCAACCGTCTAACTGTTCCGTTCACTGTTCTACTTGTCGAAAGTTACAAATAATTTCCGTTAAGGGATTAACAATGGGGATCGTAGTTCACTTAAACTTGAAGAACAAAAAATTGGCGAATTGTACTGTTTGGATGCTTTGCGTACATGTTTCTTAGACTATATAGAAGCAATATATACAAAGATTTCAACCGTCTACCTGTTCCATTCATTGTTCTACTTGTCGAAAGTTACAAATAATTTCCTTTAAAGGATTAACAATGGGGCTCGTTGTTCACTTAAACTTGAAGAACAATAAATTGGCGAATTGTACTGTTTGGATGCTTTGCATATATGTTTCTAAGATTATATAGAAGCAATATATACAAATATTTCAACCGTCTAACTGTTCCATTCATTGTTCTACTTGTCGAAAATTACAAATAATTTCCGATAAAGGATTAACCATTGGGGCTCATTGTTCACTTAAACTTGAAGAACAAAAAATTGGCGAATGGTACTGTTTGGATGCTGTGCATAGATGTTTCTTAGACTATTTAGAAGCAATATATAGAAAGATTTCACCCGTCTACCTGTACTATTCATTGTTCTACTTGTAGAAAGTTACAAATAATTTCCATTTCATGATTATCAATGGGGCTCGCTGTTCACTTAAACTTGAAGATCAAAAAATTGGCGATTGTTACTGTTTAGATGCTTTGCATATATGTTTCTTAGATTATATAGAAGCAATATATACAAATATTTCAACCGTCTAACTGTTCCATTCATTGTTCTACTTGTCGAAAATTACAAATAATTTCCGATAAAGGATTAACCATTGGGGCTCATTGTTCACTTAAACTTGTAGAACAAAAAATTGGCGAATGGTACTGTTTGGATGCTTTGCATAGATGTTTCTTAGACTATTTAGAAGCAATATATAGAAAGATTTCACCCGTCTACCTGTACTATTCATTGTTCTACTTGTAGAAAGTTACAAATAGATTCCATTTCATGATTATCAATGGGGCTCGCTGATCACTTAAACTTGAAGATCACAAAAGTGGCGATTGTTACTGTTTAGATGCTTTGCATATATGTTTCTTAGATTATATAGAAGCAATATATACAAAGATTTCAACCGTCTACCAGATCCATTCATTGTTCTACTTGTCGAAAGTTACAAATAATTTCCGATAAAGGATTAACAATGGGGCTCATTGTTCACTTAAACTTGAAGGACAAAAAATTGGCGAATGGTACTGTTTGGATGCTTTGCGTACATGTTTCTTAGACTATATGGAAGCAATATATACAAGGATTTCAACAGTCTACCTGTTCCATTCATTGTTCTACTTGTCGAAATTTACAAATAATTTCCTTTAAAGGATTAACAATGGGGCTCGTAGTTCAGTTAACCTTGAAGAACAAAAAATTGGCGAATGGTACTGTTTGGATGCTTTGCATATATGTTTCTTATACTATATAGAAGCAATATATACAAAGATTTCAACCGTCTACCTGTTCCATTCAATGTTCTACTTGTCGAAAGTTACAAATAATTTCCGATAAAGGATTAACAATGGGTCTCATTGTTCACATAAACTTGAAGAACAAAAAATTGGCGAATGGTACTGTTTGGATGCTTTGCGTACATGTTTCTTAGACTATATGGAAGCAATATATACAATGATTTCAACCGTCTACCTGTTCCATTCATTGTTCTACTTGTAGAAAGTTACAAATAATTTCCGTTTCATGATTATCAATGGGGCTCGTTGTTCACTTACACTTGAAGAACAAAAAATTGGCGAATGGTACTGTTTGGATGCTTTGCATATATGTTTCTTAGATTATATAGAAGCAATATATACAAAGATTTCAACCGTCTAACTGTTCGATTCATTGTTCTACTTGTCGAAAATTACAAATAATTTCCGATAAAGGATTAACAATGGGGCTCGTTGTTCACTTAAACTTGAAGAACAAAAAATTGGCGAATGGTACTGTTTGGATGCTTTGCACATACGTTTCGTAGGCTATATAGAAGCAATATATACAAAGATTTCAACCGTCTACCTGTTCCATTCATTGTTCTACTTGTCGAAATTTACAAATAATTTCCTTTAAAGGATTAACAATGGGGCTCGTAGTTCACTTAACCTTGAAGAACAAAAAATTCGCGAATGGTACTGTTTGGATGCTTTGCATATATGTCTCTTAGACTATATAGAAGCAATATATACAAAGATTTCAAACGTCTACGTGTTCCAATCATTGTTCTACTTGTCGAAATTTACAAATAATTTCCTTTAAAGGATTAACAATGGTGCTCGTTGTTCACTTAAACTTGAAGAACAAAAAATTGGCGAATGGTACTGTTTGGATGCTTTGCACATACGTTTCGTAGGCTATATAGAAGCAATATATACAAAGATTTCAACCGTCTACCTGTTCCATTCATTGTTCTACTTGTCGAAAGTTACAAATAATTTCCGATAAAGGATTAACAATGGGTCTCATTGTTCACTTAAACTTGAAGAACAAAAAATTGGCGAATGGTACTGTTTGGATGCTTTGCATATATGTTTCTTAGACTATATAGAAGCAATATATACATTGATTTCAACCGTCTACCTGTTCCATTCATTGTTCTACTTGTCGCAAGTTACAAATAATTTCCGTTAAAGTATTAACAATGGGGCTCGTAGTTCACTTAAACTTGAAGAACAAAAAATTGGCGAATGGTACTGTTTGGATGCTTTGGATATATGTTTCTTAGACTATATAGAAGCCATATATACAATGATTTCAACAGTCTACCTGTTCCATTCATTGTTCTACTTGTCGAAAGTTACAAATAATTTCCTTTAAAGGATTAACAATGGGGCTCGTTGTTCACTTAAACTTGAAGAACAAAAAATTGGCGAATGGTACTGTTTGGATGCTTTGCATATATGTTTCGTAGGCTATATAGAAGCAATATGTACAAAGATTTCAACCGTCTACCTGTTCCATTCATTGTTCTACTTGTCGAAAGTTACAAATAATTTCCGATAAAGGATTAACAATGGGGCTCATTGTTCACTTAAACTTGAAGGACAAACAATTGGCGAATGGTACTGTTTGGATGCTTTGCGTACATGTTTCTTAGACTATATGGAAGCAATATATACAAGGATTTCAACCGTCTACCTGTTCCATTCATTGTTCTACTTGTCGAAAATTACAAATAATTACCGAAAAGTATTAACCATTGGGGCTCATTGTTCACTTAAACTTGAAGAACCAAAAATTGGCGAATTGTACTGTTTGGATGCTTTGCATATATGTCTCTTAGACTATATAGAAGCAATATATACAAAGATTTCAACCGTATACCTGTTCCATTCATTGTTCTACTTGTCGAAATTTACAAATAATTTCCTTTAAAGGATTAACAATGGGGCTCGTAGTTCACTTAACCTTGAAGAACAATAATTTGGCGAATGGTACTGTTTGGATGCTTTGCATATATGTTTCTTATACTATATAGAAGCAATATATACAAAGATTTCAACCGTCTACCTGTTCCATTCAATGTTCTAATTGTCGAAAGTTACAAATAATTTCCGATAAAGGATTAACAATGGGGCTCATTGTTCACTTAAACTTGAAGAACAAAAAATTGGCGAATTGTACTGTTTGGACACTTTGCATATATGTTTCTTAGACTATATGGAAGCAATATATACAAAGATTTCAACCGTCTACGTGTTCCAATCATTGTTCTACTTGTCGAAATTTACAAATAATTTCCTTTAAAGGATTAACAATGGGGCTCGTAGTTCACTTAACCTTGAAGAACAAAAAATTCGCGAATGGTACTGTTTGGATGCTTTGCATATATGTTTCTTATACTATATAGAAGCAATATATACAAAGATTTCAACCGTCTACCTGTTCCATTCAATGTTCTAATTGTCGAAAGTTACAAATAATTTCCGATAAAGGATTAACAATGGGGCTCATTGTTCACTTAAACTTGAAGAACAAAAAATTGGCGAATTGTACTGTTTGGACGCTTTGCATATATGTTTCTTAGACTATATGGAAGCAATATATACAAAGATTTCAACCGTCTACGTGTTCCAATCATTGTTCTAATTGTCGAAATTTACAAATAATTTCCTTTAAAGGATTAACAATGGGGCTCGTTGTTCACTTAAACTTGAAGAACAAAAAATTGGCGAATTGTACTGTTTGGATGCTTTGCATATATGTTTCTTAGACTATTTAGAAGAAATATATAGAAAGATTTCACCCGTCTACCTGTACTATTCATTGTTCTACTTGTCGAAAGTTACAAATAATTTCCGATAAAGGATTAACAATGGGGCTCATTGTTCACTTAAACTTGAAGATCAAAAAATTGGCGAATGTTACTGTTTAGATGCTTTGCATATAGGTTTCTTAGACTATATAGAAGCAACATATAGAAAGATTTCAACCGTCTACCTGTTCTATTCATTGTTCTACTTGTAGAAAGTTACAAATAATTTCCGTTTCATGATTATCAATGGGGCTCGTTGTTCACTTAAAATTGAAGAACAAAAAATTGGCGAATGGTACTGTTTGGATGCTTTGTATATATGTTTCTTAGACTATATAGAAGCAATATATACAAAGATTTCAACCGCCTACCTGTTCCACTCATTGTTCTACTTGTCGGAATTTACAAATAATTTCCTTTAAAGGATTAACAATGGGGCTCGTTGTTCACTTAAACTTGAAGAACAATAAATTGGCGAATTGTACTGTTTGGATGCTTCGCATATATGTTTCTTAGACTATATAGAAGCAATATATACAATGATTTCAACCGTCTACCTGTTCCATTCATTGTTCTACTTGTTGAAAATTACAAATAATTTCCGATAAAGGATTAACCATTGGGGCTCATTGTTCACTTAAACTTGAAGAACAAAAAATTGGCGAATGGTACTGTTCGGATGCTTTGCATATATGTTTCTTAGACTATATGGAAGCAATATATACAAGGATTTCAACCGTCTACCTGTTCCATTCATTGTTCTACTTGTCGAAAGTTACAAATAATTACGGAAAAGTATTAACCATTGGGGCTCATTGTTCACTTAAACTTGAAGAACAAAAAATTGGCGAATTGTACTGTTTGGATGCTTTGCATATATGTCTCTTAGACTATATAGAAGCAATATATACAAAGATTTCAACCGTCTACCTGTTCCATTCATTGTTCTAATTGTCGAAATTTACAAATAATTTCCTTTAAAGGATTAACAATGGGGCTCGTAGTTCACTTAACCTTGAAGAACAAAAAATTGGCGAATGGTACTGTTTGGATGCTTTGCATATATGTTTCTTATACTATATAGAAGCAATATATACAAAGATTTCAACCGTCTACCTGTTCCATTCAATGTTCTACTTGTCGAAAGTTACAAATAATTTCCGATAAAGGATTAACAATGGGTCTCATTGTTCACTTAAACTTGAAGAACAAAAAATTGGCGAATGGTACTGTTTGGATGCTTTGCGTACATGTTTCTTAGACTATATGGAAGCAATATATACAATGATTTCAACCGTCTACCTGTTCCATTCATTGTTCTACTTGTAGAAAGTTACAAATAATTACCGATAAAGGATTAACCATTGGGGCTCATTGTTCACTTAAACTTGAAAAACAAAAAATTGGCGAATTGTACTGTTTGGATGCTTTGCATATATCTTTCTTAGACTATATGGAAGCAATATATACAATGATTTCAACCGTCTACCTGTTCCATTCATTGTTCTACTTGTCGAAAGTTACAAATAATTTCCGATAAAGGATTAACAATGGGTCTCATTGTTCACTTAAACTTGAAGAACAAAAAATTGGCGAATTGTACTGTTTGGATGCTTTGCATATATGTTTCTTAGACTATATAGAAGCAATATATACAAAGATTTCAACCGGCTACCAGTTCCATTCATTGTTCTACTTGTCGAAATTTACAAATAATTTCCGATAAAGGATTAACCATAGGGGCTCATTGTTCACTTAAACTTGAAGAACAAAAAATTGGCGAATTGTACTGTTTGGATGCTTTGCATATATGTTTCTTAGACTATATAGAAGCAATATATACAAAGATTTCAACCGTCTACCTGTTCCATTTATTGTTCTACTTGTCGAAAGTTGCAAATAATTTCCGTTAAGGGATTAACAATGGGGATCGTAGTTTACTTAAACTTGAAGAACAAAAAATTGGCGAATTGTACTGTTTGGATGCTTTGCATAGATGTTTCTTAGACTATTTAGAAGCAATATATAGAAAGATTTCACCCGTCTACCGGTACTATTCATTGTTCGACTTGTAGAAAGTTACAAATAGTTTCCATTTCATGATTATCAATGGGGCTCGCTGTTCACTTAAACTTGAAGATCAAAAAATTGGCGATTGTTACTGTTTAGATGCTTTGCATATATGTTTCTTAGATTATATAGAAGCAATATATACAAAGATTTCAACCGTCTACCAGTTCCATTCATTGTTCTACTTGTCGAAAGTTACAAATAATTACCGATAAAGGATTAACCATTAGGGCTCATTGTTCACTTAAACTTGAAGAACAAAAAATTGGCGAATTGTACTGTTTGGATGCTTTGCATATATGTTTCTTAGACTATATAGAAGCAATATATACAAAGATTTCAACCGTCTACCTGTTCCATTCATTGTTCTACTTGTCGAAAGTTACAAATAATTTCCTTTAAAGGATTAACAATGGGGCTCGTTGTTCACTTAAACTTGAAGAAAAATAAATTGGCGAATTGTACTGTTTGGATGCTTTGCATATATGTTTCTTAGATTATATAGAAGCAATATATACAAATATTTCAACCGTCTAACTGTTCCATTCATTGTTCTACTTGTCGAAAATTACAAATAATTTCCGATAAAGGATTAACCATTGGGGCTCATTGTTCACTTAAACTTAAAGAACAAAAAATTGGCGAATGGTACTGTTTGGATGCTTTGCATAGATGTTTCTTAGACTATTTAGAAGCAATATATACAAAGATTTCAACCGGCTACCAGTTCCATTCATTGTTATACTTGTCGAAATTTACAAATAATTTCCTTTAAAGGATTAACAATGGGGCTCGTAGTTCACTTAAACTTGAAGAACAAAAAATTGGCGAATTGTACTGTTTGGATGCTTTGCATAGATGTTTCTTAGACTATTTAGAAGCAATATATAGAAAGATTTCACCCGTCTACCTGTACTATTCATTGTTCTACTTGTCGAAATTTACAAATAATTTCCGATAAAGGATTAACCATTGGGGCTCATTGTTCACTTAAACTTGAAGAACAAAAAATTGGCGAATTGTACTGTTTGGATGCTTTGCATATATGTTTCTTAGACTATATAGAAGCAATATATACAAAGATTTCAACCGTCTACCTGTTCCATTCATTGTTCTACTTGTCGAAAGTTACAAATAATTTCCTTTAACGGATTAACAATCTGGCTCGTTGTTCACTTAAACTTGAAGAACAATAAATTGGCGAATTGTACTGTTTGGATGCTTTGCATATATGTTTCTTAGACTATATAGAAGCAATCTATACAAAGATTTCAACCGTCTACCTGTTCCATTCATTGTTCTACTTGTCGAAAGTTACAATTAATTTCCGTTAAAGGATTAACAATGGGGCTCGTAGTTCACTTAAACTTGAAGTACAAAAAATTGGCGAATTGTACTGTTTGGATGCTTTGCATATATGTTTCGTAGACTATATAGAAGCAATATATACAATTTTTTCAACCGTCTACATGATCCATTCATTGTTCTACTTGTCGAAATTTACAAATAATTTCCTTTAAAGGATTAACAATGGGGCTCGTAGTTGACTTAAACTTGAAGAACACAAAATTGGCGAATTGTACTGTTTGGATGCTTTGCATAGATGTTTCTTAAACTATTTAGAAGCAATATATAGAAAGATTTCACCCGTCTACCTGTACTATTCATTGTTCTACTTGTCGAAATTTACAAATAATTTCCGATAAAGGATTAACCATTGGGGCTCATTGTTCACTTAAACTTGAAGAACAAAAAATTGGCGAATTGTACTGTTTGGATGCTTTGCGTACATGTTTCTTAGACTATATGGGAGCAATATATACAAAGATTTCAACCGTCTACCTGTTCCATTCATTGTTCTACTTGTCGAAAGTTACAAATAATTTCCTTTAAAGGATTAACAATGGGGCTTGTTGTTCACTTAAACTTGAAGAACAATAAATTGGCGAATTGTACTGTTTGGATGCTTTGCATATATGTTTCTTAGACTATATAGAATCAATATATACAAAGATTTCAACCGTCTACCTGTTCCATTCATTGTTCTACTTGTCGAAAGTTACAATTAATTTCCGTTAAAGGATTAACAATGGGGCTCGTAGTTCACTTAAACTTGAAGTACAAAAAATTGGCGAATTGTACTGTTTGGATGCTTTGCATATATGTTTCGTAGACTACATAGAAGCAATATATACAATTTTTTCAACCGTCTACATGATCCATTCATTGTTCTACTTGTCGAAAGTTACAAATAATTTCCTTTAAAGGATTAACAATTGGGCTCGTAGTTCACTTAAACTTGAAGTACAAAAAATTGGCGAATTGTACTGTTTGGATGCTTTGCATATATGTTTCGTAGACTATATAGAAGCAATACATACAATTTTTTCAACCGTCTACATGATCCATTCATTGTTCTACTTGTCGAAATTTACAAATAATTTCCTTTAAAGGATTAACAATGGGGCTCGTAGTTCACTTAAACTTGAAGAACAAAAAATTGGCGAATTGTACTGTTTGGATGCTTTGCATATATGTTTCTTAGACTATATAGAAGCAATATATACAATGATTTCAACAGTCTACCTGTTCCATTCATTGTTCTACTTGTCGAAATTTACAAATAATTTCCTTTAAAGGATTAACAATGGGGCTCGCAGTTCACTTAAACTTGAAGAAAAAAAAATTGGCGAATGGTACTGTTTGGATGCTTTGCATATATGTTTCTTAGACTATATAGAAGCAATATATACAAAGATTTCAACCGTCTACCTTTTCCATTCATTGTTCTACTTGTCGAAAGTTACAAATAATTTCCGATAACGGATTAACCATTGGGGCTCATTGTTCACTTAAACTTGAAGAACAAAAAATTGGCGAATTGTACTGTTTGGATGCTTTGCATATATGTTTCTTATACTATATAGAAGCAATATATACAAAGATTTCAACCGTCTAACTGTTCCGTTCACTGTTCTACTTGTCGAAAGTTACAAATAATTTCCGTTAAGGGATTAACAATGGGGATCGTAGTTCACTTAAACTTGAAGAACAAAAAATTGGCGAATTGTACTGTTTGGATGCTTTGCGTACATGTTTCTTAGACTATATAGAAGCAATATATACAAAGATTTCAACCGTCTACCTGTTCCATTCATTGTTCTACTTGTCGAAAGTTACAAATAATTTCCTTTAAAGGATTAACAATGGGGCTCGTTGTTCACTTAAACTTGAAGAACAATAAATTGGCGAATTGTACTGTTTGGATGCTTTGCATATATGTTTCTAAGATTATATAGAAGCAATATATACAAATATTTCAACCGTCTAACTGTTCCATTCATTGTTCTACTTGTCGAAAATTACAAATAATTTCCGATAAAGGATTAACCATTGGGGCTCATTGTTCACTTAAACTTGAAGAACAAAAAATTGGCGAATGGTACTGTTTGGATGCTGTGCATAGATGTTTCTTAGACTATTTAGAAGCAATATATAGAAAGATTTCAACCGTCTACCTGTTCCATTCATTGTTCTACTTGTCGAAAATTACAAATAATTTCCGATAAAGGATTAACCATTGGGGCTCATTGTTCACTTAAACTTGTAGAACAAAAAATTGGCGAATGGTACTGTTTGGATGCTTTGCATAGATGTTTCTTAGACTATTTAGAAGCAATATATAGAAAGATTTCACCCGTCTACCTGTACTATTCATTGTTCTACTTGTAGAAAGTTACAAATAGATTCCATTTCATGATTATCAATGGGGCTCGCTGATCACTTAAACTTGAAGATCACAAAAGTGGCGATTGTTACTGTTTAGATGCTTTGCATATATGTTTCTTAGATTATATAGAAGCAATATATACAAAGATTTCAACCGTCTACCAGATCCATTCATTGTTCTACTTGTCGAAAGTTACAAATAATTTCCGATAAAGGATTAACAATGGGGCTCATTGTTCACTTAAACTTGAAGGACAAAAAATTGGCGAATGGTACTGTTTGGATGCTTTGCGTACATGTTTCTTAGACTATATGGAAGCAATATATACAATGATTTCAACCGTCTACCTGTTCCATTCATTGTTCTACTTGTCGAAATTTACAAATAATTTCCTTTAAAGGATTAACAATGGGGCTCGTAGTTCAGTTAACCTTGAAGAACAAAAAATTGGCGAATGGTACTGTTTGGATGCTTTGCATATATGTTTCTTATACTATATAGAAGCAATATATACAAAGATTTCAACCGTCTACCTGTTCCATTCAATGTTCTACTTGTCGAAAGTTACAAATAATTTCCGATAAAGGATTAACAATGGGTCTCATTGTTCACATAAACTTGAAGAACAAAAAATTGGCGAATGGTACTGTTTGGATGCTTTGCGTACATGTTTCTTAGACTATATGGAAGCAATATATACAATGATTTCAACCGTCTACCTGTTCCATTCATTGTTCTACTTGTAGAAAGTTACAAATAATTTCCGTTTCATGATTATCAATGGGGCTCGTTGTTCACTTACACTTGAAGAACAAAAAATTGGCGAATGGTACTGTTTGGATGCTTTGCATATATGTTTCTTAGATTATATAGAAGCAATATATACAAAGATTTCAACCGTCTAACTGTTCGATTCATTGTTCTACTTGTCGAAAGTTGCAAATAATTTCCGTTAAGGGATTAACAATGGGGATCGTAGTTTACTTAAACTTGAAGAACAAAAAATTGGCGAATTGTACTGTTTGGATGCTTTGCATAGATGTTTCTTAGACTATTTAGAAGCAATATATAGAAAGATTTCACCCGTCTACCGGTACTATTCATTGTTCGACTTGTAGAAAGTTACAAATAGTTTCCATTTCATGATTATCAATGGGGCTCGCTGTTCACTTAAACTTGAAGATCAAAAAATTGGCGAATGGTACTGTTTGGATGCTTTGCATATATGTCTCTTAGACTATATAGAAGCAATATATACAAAGATTTCAAACGTCTACGTGTTCCAATCATTGTTCTACTTGTCGAAATTTACAAATAATTTCCTTTAAAGGATTAACAATGGTGCTCGTTGTTCACTTAAACTTGAAGAACAAAAAATTGGCGAATGGTACTGTTTGGATGCTTTGCACATACGTTTCGTAGGCTATATAGAAGCAATATATACAAAGATTTCAACCGTCTACCTGTTCCATTCAATGTTCTAATTGTCGAAAGTTACAAATAATTTCCGATAAAGGATTAACAATGGGGCTCATTGTTCACTTAAACTTGAAGAACAAAAAATTGGCGAATTGTACTGTTTGGACACTTTGCATATATGTTTCTTAGACTATATGGAAGCAATATATACAAAGATTTCAACCGTCTACGTGTTCCAATCATTGTTCTACTTGTCGAAATTTACAAATAATTTCCTTTAAAGGATTAACAATGGGGCTCGTAGTTCACTTAACCTTGAAGAACAAAAAATTCGCGAATGGTACTGTTTGGATGCTTTGCATATATGTTTCTTATACTATATAGAAGCAATATATACAAAGATTTCAACCGTCTACCTGTTCCATTCAATGTTCTAATTGTCGAAAGTTACAAATAATTTCCGATAAAGGATTAACAATGGGGCTCATTGTTCACTTAAACTTGAAGAACAAAAAATTGGCGAATTGTACTGTTTGGACGCTTTGCATATATGTTTCTTAGACTATATGGAAGCAATATATACAAAGATTTCAACCGTCTACGTGTTCCAATCATTGTTCTAATTGTCGAAATTTACAAATAATTTCCTTTAAAGGATTAACAATGGGGCTCGTTGTTCACTTAAACTTGAAGAACAAAAAATTGGCGAATTGTACTGTTTGGATGCTTTGCATATATGTTTCTTAGACTATTTAGAAGAAATATATAGAAAGATTTCACCCGTCTACCTGTACTATTCATTGTTCTACTTGTCGAAAGTTACAAATAATTTCCGATAAAGGATTAACAATGGGGCTCATTGTTCACTTAAACTTGAAGATCAAAAAATTGGCGAATGTTACTGTTTAGATGCTTTGCATATAGGTTTCTTAGACTATATAGAAGCAACATATAGAAAGATTTCAACCGTCTACCTGTTCTATTCATTGTTCTACTTGTAGAAAGTTACAAATAATTTCCGTTTCATGATTATCAATGGGGCTCGTTGTTCACTTAAAATTGAAGAACAAAAAATTGGCGAATGGTACTGTTTGGATGCTTTGTATATATGTTTCTTAGACTATATAGAAGCAATATATACAAAGATTTCAACCGCCTACCTGTTCCACTCATTGTTCTACTTGTCGGAATTTACAAATAATTTCCTTTAAAGGATTAACAATGGGGCTCGTTGTTCACTTAAACTTGAAGAACAATAAATTGGCGAATTGTACTGTTTGGATGCTTCGCATATATGTTTCTTAGACTATATAGAAGCAATATATACAATGATTTCAACCGTCTACCTGTTCCATTCATTGTTCTACTTGTTGAAAATTACAAATAATTTCCGATAAAGGATTAACCATTGGGGCTCATTGTTCACTTAAACTTGAAGAACAAAAAATTGGCGAATGGTACTGTTTGGATGCTTTGCATATATCTTTCTTAGACTATATAGAAGCAATATATACAAAAATTTCAACCGTCTACCTGTTCCATTCATTGTTCTACTTGTCGAAAGTTGCAAATAATTTCCGATAACGGATTAACCATTGGGGCTCATTGTTCACTTAAACTTGAAGAACAAAAAATTGGCGAATGGTACTGTTCGGATGCTTTGCATATATGTTTCTTAGACTATATGGAAGCAATATATACAAGGATTTCAACCGTCTACCTGTTCCATTCATTGTTCTACTTGTCGAAAGTTACAAATAATTACGGAAAAGTATTAACCATTGGGGCTCATTGTTCACTTAAACTTGAAGAACAAAAAATTGGCGAATTGTACTGTTTGGATGCTTTGCATATATGTCTCTTAGACTATATAGAAGCAATATATACAAAGATTTCAACCGTCTACCTGTTCCATTCATTGTTCTACTTGTCGAAATTTACAAATAATTTCCTTTAAAGGATTAACAATGGGGCTCGTAGTTCACTTAACCTTGAAGAACAAAAAATTGGCGAATTGTACTGTTTGGATGCTTTGCATATATGTTTCTTAGACTATATAGAAGCAATATATACAATGATTTCAACATTCTACCTGTTCGATTCATTGTTCTACTTGTCGAAATTTACAAATAAATTCCTTTAAAGGATTAACAATGGGGCTCGCAGTTCACTTAAACTTGAAGAACAAAAAATTGGCGAATTGTACTGTTTGGATGCTTTGCATATATGTTTCTTAGACTATATAGAAGCAATATATACAAACATTTCAACCGTCTACCTTTTCCATTCATTGTTCTACTTGTCGAAAGTTACAAATAATTTCCGATAACGGATTAACCATTGGGGCTCATTGTTCACTTATACTTGAAGAACAAAAAATTGGCGAATTGTACTGTTTGGATGATTTGCATATATGTTTCTTTTACTATATAGAAGCAATATATACAAAGATTTCAACCGTCTACCTGTTCCATTCACTGTTCTACTTGTCGAAAGTTACAATTAATTTCCGTTAAGGGATTAACAATGGGGCTCGTAGTTCACTTAAACTTGAAGAACAAAAAATTGGCGAATGGTACTGTTTGGATGCTTTGCATATATGTTTCTTAGACTATATAGAAGCAATATATACATTGATTTCAACCGGCTACCTGTTCTATTCATTGTTCTACTTGTCGAAATTTACAAATAATTTCCGATAAAGGATTAACCATTGGGGCTCATTGTTCAATTAAACTTGAAGAACAAAAAATTGGCGAATGGTACTGTTTGGATGCTTTGCATAGATGTTTCTTAGACTATTTAGAAGCAATATATAGAAAGATTTCACCCACCTACCTGTACTATTCATTGTTCTACTTGTAGAAAGTTACAAATAGATTCCATTTCATGATTATCAATGGGGCTCGCTGTTCACTTAAACTTGAAGATCAAAAAATTGGCGATTGTTACTGTTTAGATGCTTTGCATATATGTTTCTTAGATTATATAGAAGCAATATATACAAAGATTTCAACCGTCTACCAGATCCATTCATTGTTCTACTTGTCGAAAGTTACAAATAATTTCCGATAAAGGATTAACAATGGGGCTCATTGTTCACTTAAACTTGAAGGACAAAAAATTGGCAAATGGTACTGTTTGGATGCTTTGCGTACATGTTTCTTAGACTATATGGAAGCAATATGTACAAGGATTTCAACAGTCTACCAGTTCCATTCATTGTTCTACTTGTCGAAAGTTACAAATAATTTCCGTTAAGGGATTAACAATGGGGATCGTAGTTCACTTAAACTTGAAGAACAAAAAATTGGCGAATTGTACTGTTTGGATGCTTTGCATATATGTTTCTTAGACTATATAGAAGCAATATATACAAAGATTTCAACCGTCTACCTGTTCCATTCATTGTTCTACTTGTCCAAAGTTACAAATAATTTCCTTTAAAGGATTAACAATGGGGCTCGTTGTTCACTTAAACTTGAAGAACAATAAATTGGCGAATTGTACTGTTTGGATGCTTTGCATATATGTTTCTTAGACTATATAGAAGCAATATATACAAAGATTTCAACCGTCTACCTGTTCCATTCATTGTTCTACTTGTCGAAAGTTACAATTAATTTCCGTTAAAGGATTAACAATGGGGCTCGTAGTTCACTTAAACTTGAAGGACAAAAAATTGGCAAATGGTACTGTTTGGATGCTTTGCGTACATGTTTCTTAGACTATATGGAAGCAATATATACAAGGATTTCAACAGTCTACCAGTTCCATTCATTGTTCTACTTGTCGAAATTTACAAATAATTTCCTTTAAAGGATTAACAATGGGGCTCGTAGTTCACTTAAACTTGACGAACAAAAAATTGGCGAATTGTACTGTTTGGATGCTTTGCATAGATGTTTCTTAGACTATTTACAGGCAATATTTAGAAAGATTTCACCCGTCTACCTGTACTATTCTTTGTTCTACTTGTCGAAAATTACAAATAATTTCCGATAAAGGATTAACCATTGGGGCTCATTGTTCACTTAAACTTGAAGAACAAAAAATTGGCGAATGGTACTGTTTGGATGCTTTGCGTACATGTTTCTTAGACTATATGGAAGCAATATATACAAAGATTTCTACCGTCTACGTGTTCCAATCATTGTTCTACTTGTCGAAAGTTACAAATAATTTCCTTTAAAGGATTAACAATGGGGCTCGTAGTTCACTTAAACTTGAAGAACAAAAAATTGGCGAATGGTACTGTTTGGATGCTTTGCATATATGTTTCTTAGACTATATAGAAGCAATATATACATTGATTTCAACCGTCTACCTGTTCCATTCATTGTTCTACTTGTCGAAAGATACAAATAATTACCGATAAAGGATTAACCATTGGGGCTCATTGTTCACTTAAACTTGAAGAACAATAAATTGGCGAATTGTACTGTGTGGATGCTATGCATATATGTTTCTTAGACTATATAGAAGCAATATATATAATGATTTCAACCGTCTACCTGTACCATTCATTGTTCTACATGTCGAAAGTTACAAATAATTTCCGTTTCATGATTATCAATGGGGCTCGTTGTTCACTTAAACTTGAAGAACAAAAAATTGGCGAATGGTACTGTTTGGATGCTTTGCATATATGTTTCTTAGTCTATATAGAAGCAATATATACAAAGATTTCAACCGTCTACGTGTTCCAATTATTGATCTACTTGTAGAAAGTTACAAATAGTTTCCGATAAAGGATTAACAATGTGGCTCATTGTTCACTTAACCTTGAAGAACAAAAAATTGGCGAATGGTACTCTTTGGATGCTTTGCATATATGTTTATTAGGTTATATAGAAGCAATATATACAAAGATTTCAACCGTTTACATGTTCCATTCATTGTTCTACTTGTCGAAAATTACAAATAATTTCCGATAAAGGATTAACCATTGGGGCTCATTGTTCACTTAAACTTGAAGAACAAAAAATTGCCGAATGGTACTGTTTGGATGCTTTGCGTACATGTTTCTTAGACTATATGGAAGCAATATATACAAAGATTTCAACCGTCTACGTGTTCCAATCATTTTTCTACTTGTCGAAATTTACAAATAATTTCCTTTAAAGGATTAACAATGGGGCTCGTTGTACACTTAAACTTGAAGAACAATAAATTAGCGAATTGTACTGTTTGGATGCTTTGCATATATGTTTCTTAGTCTATATAGAAGCTATATATACAAAGATTTCAACCGTCTACGTGTTCCATTCATTGTTCTACTTGTCGAAAGTTAGAAATAATTTCCGATAAAGGATTAACAATGGGGCTCATTGTTCACTTAAACTTGAAGATCAAAAAATTGGCGAATGATACTGTTTAGATGCTTTGCATATAGGTTCCTTAGACTATATAGAAGCAACATATACAAAGATTGCAACCGTCTACCAGTTCTATTCATTGTTCTACTTGTCGAAAGTTACAAATAATTTCCGATAAAGGATTAACCATTGGGGCTCATTGTTCACATAAACTTGAAGAACAAAAAAATGGCGAATGGTACTGTTTGGATGCTTTGCGTACAAGTTTCTTAGACTATATGGAAGCAATATATACAAAGAATTCAACCGTCTACCTGTTCCATTCATTGTTCTATTTGTCGAAAATTACAAATAATTTCCTATAAAGGATTAACAATGGGGCTCATTGTTCACTTAACCTTGAAGAACAAAAAATTGGCGAATGGTACTGTTTGGATGCTTTGCATATATGTTTCTTAGACTATATGGAAGCAATATATACAAATATTTCAACCGTCTACGTGTGCCAATCATTGTTCTACTTGACGAAATTTACAAATAATTTCCTTTAAAGGATTAACAATGGGGCTCATTGTTCACTTAAACTTGAAGAACAAAAAATTGGCGAATTGTACTGTTTGGATGCTTTGCATATATGTTTCTCAGACTATATAGAAGCAATATATACAAAGATTTCAACCGTCTACCTGTTCCATTCATTGTTCTACTTGTCGAAAATTACAAATAATTTCCGATAAAGGATTAACAATGGGGCTCGTAGTTCACTTAAACTTGAAAAACCAAAAATTGGCGAATTGTACTGTTTGGATGCTTTGCATATATGTTTCTTAGACTATATAGAAGCAATATATACAAAGATTTCAACCGTCTACCTGTTCCATTCATTGTTCTCCTTGTCGAAAGTTACAAATAATTTCCGATAAAGGATTAACCATTGGGGCTCATTGTTCACTTAAACTTGAAGAACAAAAATTGGCGAATTGTACTGTTTGGATGCTTTGCATATATGTTTCTTAGACTACACGGAAGCAATATATACAAATATTTCAACCGTCTACCTGTTCCATTCATTGTTCTACTTGTCGAAAGTTACAAATAATTTCCGATAAAGGATTAACTATTGGGGCTCATTGTTCACTTAAACTTGAAGAACAAAAAATTGGCGAACGGTACTGTTTGGATGCTTTGCATATATGTTTCTTAGGTTATATAGAAGCAATATATCCGAAGATTTCAACCGTTTACATGTTCCAATCATTGTTCTACTTGTCGAAAATTACAAATAATTTCCGATAAAGGATTAACCATTGGGGCTCATTGTTCACTTAAACTTGAAGAACAAAAAATTGGCGAATGGTACTGTTTGGATGCTTTGCGTACATGTTTCTTAGACTATATGGAAGCAATATATACAAAGATTTCAACCGTCTACGTGTTCCAATCATTGTTCTACTTGTCGAAAATTACAAATAATTTCCGATAAAGGATTAACCATTGGGGCTCATTGTTCACTTAAACTTGAAGAACAAAAAATTGGCGAATGGTACTCTTTGGATGCTTTGCATATATATTTCTTAGACTATATAGAAGCAATATGTACATTGATTTCAACCGTCTACCTGTTCCATTCATTGTTCTACTTGTCGCAAGTTACAAATAATTTCCGTTAAAGTATTAACAATGGGGCTCGTAGTTCACTTAAACTTGAAGATCAAATAATTGGCGATTTGTACTGTTTGGATGATATGCAGATATGTTTCTTAGACTATATAGAAGCAATATATACAAAGAATTCAACCGTCTACCTGTTCCATTCATTGTTCTATTTGTCGAAAATTACAAATAATTTCCAATAAAGGATTAACAATGGGGCTCGTAGTTCACTTAAACTTGAAGAACAAAAAAATTGGCGAATTGTACTGTTTGGATGCTTTGCATATATGTTTCTTAGACTATATAGAAGCAATATATAGAAGGATTTCACCCGTCTACCTGTTCCAATCATTGTTCTACTTGTCGAAATTTAGAAACAATTTCCTTTAAAGGATTAACAATGGGGCTCGCTGTTCACTTAAACTTGAAGATCAAAAAATTGGCGAATGTTACTGTTTAGATGCTTTGCATATAGGTTCCTTAGACTATATAGAAGCAATATATATAATGATTTCAACCGTCTACCTGTTCCATTCATTGTTCTACATGTCGAAAGTTACAAATAATTTCCGTTTCATGATTATCAATGGGGCTCGTTGTTCACTTAAACTTGAAGAACAAAAAATTGGCGAATGGTACTGTTTGGATGCTTTGCATATATGTTGCTTAGTCTATATAGAAGCAATATATACAAAGATTTCAACCGTCTACGTGTTCCAATTATTGTTCTACTTGTAGAAAGTTACAAATAGTTTCCGATAAAGGATTAACAATGTGGCTCATTGTTCACTTAACCTTGAAGAACAAAAAATTGGCGACTGGTACTGTTTGGATGCTTTGCATATATGTTTCTTAGACTATATAGAAGCAATATATAAAAAGATTTCAACCGTCTACCAGTTCCATTCATTGTTCTACATGTCCAAAGTGACAAATAATTTCCGTTTCATGATTATCAATGGGGCTCGTTGTTCACTTAAACTTGAAGAACAAAAAATTGGCGAATGGTACTGTTTGGATGCTTTGCATATATGTTTCTTAGACTATATAGAAGCAATATATACATTGATTTCAACCGGCTACCAGTTCCATTCATTGTTCTACTTCTCGCAAGTTACAAATAATTTCCGTTAAAGTATTAACAATGGGGCTCGTAGTTCACTCAAACTTGAAGAACAAAAAATTGGCGAATGGTACTGTTTGGATGCTTTGCATATATGTTTCTTAGATTATATAGAAGCAATATATACAAAGATTTCAACCGTCTACCTGTTCCATTCATTGTTCTACTTGTCGAAAATTACAAATAATTTCCGATAAAGGATTAACCATTGGGGCTCATTGTTCACTAAACTTGAAGAACAAAAAATTGTCGAATTGTACTGTTTGGATGCTTTGCATATATGTTTCTTAGACTATATAGAAGCAATATATACAAAGATTTCAACCGTCTACCTGTTCCATTCACTGTTCTATTTGTCGAAAGTTACAAATAATTTCCGTTAAGGGATTAACAATGGGGATCGTAGTTTACTTAAACTTGAAGAACAAAAAATTGGCGAATTGTACTGTTTGGATGCTTTGCATAAATGTTTCTTAGACTATATAGAAGCAATATATACAATGATTTCAACAGTCTACCAGTTCCATTCATTGTTCTACTTGTCGAAAGTTACAAATAATTTCCGTTAAGGGATGAACAATGGGTCTCGTCGTTCACTTAAACTTGAAGAACAAAAAATTGGCGAATTGTACTGTTTGGATGCTTTGCATAAATGTTTCTTAGACTATATAGAAGCAATATATACAATGATTTCAACAGTCTACCAGTTCCATTCATTGTTCTACTTGTCGAAAGTTACAAATAATTTCCGATAAAGGATTAACAATGGGGCTCATTGTTCACTTAAACGTGAAGAACAAAAAATTGGCGAATGGTACTGTTTGGATGCTTTGCATATGTTTCTTAGACTATATGGAAGCAATATATACAAATATTTCAACCGTCTACCTGTTCCACTCATTGTTCTACTTGTAGAAAGTTACAATTAATTTCCGTTAAAGGATTAACAATGGGGCTCGTAGTTCACTTAAACTTGAAGAACAAAAAATTGGCGAATTGTACTGTTTGGATGCTTTGCGTACATGTTTCTTAGACTATATGGAAGCAATATATACAAAGATTTCAACCGTCTACCTGTTCCATTCACTGTTCTACTTGTCGAAAGTTACAAATAATTTCCGTTAAGGGATTAACAATGGGGATCGTAGTTTACTTAAACTTGAAGAACAAAAAATTGGCGAATTGTACTGTTTGGATGCTTTGCATAAATGTTTCTTAGGCTATATAGAAGCAATATATACAATGATTTCAGCAGTCTACCTGTTCCATTCATTGTTCTACTTGTCGAAAGTTACAAATAATTTCCTTTAAATGATTAACAATGGAGCTCGCAGTTCACTTAAACTTGAAGAACAAAAAATTGGCGAATGGTACTGTTTGGATGCTTTGCATATATGTTTCGTAGACTATATAGAAGCAATATATACAATGATTTCAACCGTCTAAAAGATCCATTCATTGTTCTACTTGTCGAAAGTTACAAATAATTTCCGTTAAAGTATTAACAATGGGGCTCGTAGTTCACTTAAACTTGAAGATCAAATAATTGGCGAATTGTACTGTTTGGATGATATGCAGATATGTTTCTTAGACTATATAGAAGCAATATATACAATGATTTCAACCGTCTACCTGTTCCATTCATTGTTCTACTTGTCGAAATTTACAAATAATTTCCTTTAAAGGATTAACAATGGGGCTCGTAGTTCACTTAAACTTGAAGAGCAAAAAATTGGCGAATTGTACTGTTTGGACGCTTTGCATATATGTTTCTTGGACTATATGGAAGCAATATATACAAAGATTTCAACCGTCTACCTGTTCCATTCATTGTTCTACTTGTCGAAAGTTGCAAATAATTTCCGTTAAAGGATTAACATTGGGGCTCATTGTTCACTTAAACTTGAAGAACAAAAAATTGGCGAATTGTACTGTTTGGACGCTTTGCATATATGTTTCTTAGACTATATAGAAGCAATATATCGAAGGATTTCCCCCGTCTACCTGTTCCATTCATTGTTCTACTAGTCGAAAATTACAAATAATTTCCGATAAAGGATTAACAATGGGGCTCATTGTTCACTTAAACTTGAAGAACAAAAAATTGGCGAATTGTACTGCTTCGATGCTTTGCATATGTGTTTCTTAGACTATATAGAAGCAATATATACAATGATTTCAACCGTCTACCTATTCCATTCATTGTTCTACTTGCCGAAATTTACAAATAATTTCCTTTAAAGGATTAACAATGGGGCTCATTGTTCACTTAAACTTGAAGAACAAAAAATTGGCGAATTGTACTGTTTGGATGCTTTGCATATATGTTTCGTAGGCTATATAGAAGCAATATATACAAAGATTTCAACCGTCTACCTGTTCCATTCATTGTTCTACTTGTCGAAAGTTACAAATAATTTCCTTTAAAGGATTAACAATGGGGCTCGTTGTTCACTTAAACTTGAAGAACAAAAAATTGGCGAATGGTACTGCTTCGATGCTTTGCATATGTGTTTCTTAGACTATATAGAAGCAATATATACAATGATTTCAACCGTCTACCTATTCTATTCATTGTTCTACTTGCCGAAATTTACAAATAATTTCCTTTAAAGGATTAACAATGGGGCTCGTAGTTCACTTAAACTTGAAGAACAAAAAATTGGCGAATTGTACTGCTTCGATGCTTTGCATATGTGTTTCTTAGACTATATAGAAGCAATATATACAATGATTTCAACCGTCTACCTATTCCATTCATTGTTCTACTTGCCGAAATTTACAAATAATTTCCTTTAAAGGATTAACAATGGGGCTCATTGTTCACTTAAACTTGAAGAACAAAAAATTGGCGAATTGTACTGTTTGGATGCTTTGCATATATGTTTCTTAGACTATATAGAAGCAATATATACAAAGATTTCAACCGTCTACCTGTTCCATTCATTGTTCTACTTGTCGAAAGTTACAAATAATTTCCGATAAAGGATTAACAATGGGTCTCATTGTTCACTTAAACTTGAAGAACAAAAAATTGGCGAATGGTACTGTTTGGATGCTTTGCGTACATGTTTCTTAGACTATACGGAAGCAATATATACAATGATTTCAACCGTCTAACTGTTCCATTCATTGTTCTGCTTGTCGAAAGTTACAAATAATTTCCTTTAAGGGATTAACAATGGGGATCGTAGTTTACTTAAACTTGAAGAACAAAAAATTGGCGAATTGTACTGTTTGGATGCTTTGCATATATGTTTCTTAGACTATATAGAAGCAATATATACAATGATTTCAACAGTCTACCTGTTCCAATCATTGTTCTACTTGTCGAAATTTACAAATAATTTCCTTTAAAGGATTAACAATGGGGCTCGTTGTTCACTTTAACTTGAAGAACAAAAAACTGGCGAATGGTACTGCTTGGATGCTTTGCATGTATGTTTCTTAGATTATATAGAAGCAATATATACAAAGATTTCAACCGTCTACCTGTTCCATTCATTGTTCTACTTGTCGAAAATTACAAATAATTTCCGATAAAGGATTAACCATTGGGGCTCATTGTTCACTAAACTTGAAGAACAAAAAATTGTCGAATTGTACTGTTTGGATGCTTTGCATATGTGTTTCTTAGACTATATAGAAGCAATATATACAATGATTTCAACCGTCTACCTGTTCCATTCATTGTTCTACTTGTCGAAATTTACAAATAATTTCCTTTAAAGGATTAACAATGGGGCTCGTAGTTCACTTAAACTTGAAGAGCAAAAAATTGGCGAATTGTACTGTTTGGACGCTTTGCATATATGTTTCTTGGACTATATGGAAGCAATATATACAAAGATTTCAACCGTCTACGTGTTCCAATCATTGTTCTACTTGTCGAAAATTACAAATAATTTCCTTTAAAGGATTAACAATGGGGCTCGTAGTTCACTTAAACTTGAAGAACAAAAAATTGGCGAATTGTACTGTTTCGATGCTTTGCATATGTGTTTCTTAGACTATATAGAAGCAATATATACAATGATTTCAACCGTCTACCTATTCCATTCATTGTTCTACTTGCCGAAATTTACAAATAATTTCCTTTAAAGGATTAACAATGGGGCTCATTGTTCACTTAAACTTGAAGAACAAAAAATTGGCGAATTGTACTGTTTGGATGCTTTGCATATATGTATCGTAGGCTATATAGAAGCAATATATACAAAGATTTCAACCGTCTACCTGTTCCATTCATTGTTCTACTTGTCGAAAGTTACAAATAATTTCCGATAAAGGATTAACAATGGGTCTCATTGTTCTCTTAAACTTGAAGAACAAAAAATTGGCGAATGGTACTGTTTGGATGCTTTGCGTACATGTTTCTTAGACTATATGGAAGCAATATATACAAAGATTTCAACCGTCTACGTGTTCCAATCATTGTTCTACTTGTAGAAAGTTACAATTAATTTCCGTTAAAGGATTAACAATGGGGCTCGTAGTTCACTTAAACTTGAAGAACAAAAAATTGGCGAATTGTACTGTTTGGATGCTTTGCGTACATGTTTCTTAGACTATATGGAAGCAATATATACAAGGATTTCAACCGTCTACCTGTTCCATTCATTGTTCTACTTGTCGAAATTTACAAATAGTTTCCGATAAAGGATTAACCATTGGGGCTCATTGTTCACTTAAACTTGAAGAACAAAAAATTGGCGAATTGTACTGTTTGGATGCTTTGCATATATGTTTCTTAGACTATATAGAAGCAATATATACAAAGATTTCAACCGTCTAACTGTTCCATTCATTGTTCTACTTGTCGGAAATTACAAATAATTTCCGATAAAGGATTAACCATTGGGGCTCATTGTTCACTTAAACTTGAAGAACAAAAAATTGGCGAATGGTACTGTTTGGATGCTTTGCATATATGTTTCTTAGACTATATAGAAGCAATATATACAAATATTTCAACCATCTACCTGTTCCATTCATTGTTCTACTTGTCGCAAGTTACAAATAATTTCCGTTAAAGTATTAACAATGGGGCTCGTAGTTCACTTAAACTTGAAGATCAAATAATTGGCGAATTGTACTGTTTGGATGATTTGCATATATGTTTCTTAGACTATATAGAAGCAATATATACAAAGATTTCAACCGTCTACCTGTTCCATTCATTGTTCTACTTGTCGAAAGTTACAAATAATTTCCGTTAAGGGATTAACAGTGGGGATCGTAGTTTACTTAAACTTGAAGAACAAAAAATTGGCGAATTTTACTGTTTGGATGCTTTGCATATATGTTTCTTAGACTATATGGAAGCAATATATACAAAGATTTCAACCGTCTACGTGTTCCAATCATTGTTCTACTTGTCGAAAATTACAAATAATTTCCGATAAAGGATTAACAATGGGGCTCATTGTTCACTTAAACTTGAAGAACAAAAAATTGGCGAATTGTACTGTTTGGATGCTTTGCATAAATGTTTCTTAGACTATATAGAAGCAATATATACAATGATTTCAACAGTCTACCTGTTCCATTCATTGTTCTACTTGTCGAAAGTTACAAATAATTTCCGATAAAGGATTAACAATGGGGCTCATTGTTCACTTAAACGTGAAGAACAAAAAATTGGCGAATGGTACTGTTTGGATGCTTTGCATATATGTTTCTTAGACTATATGGAAGCAATATATACAAAGATTTCAACCGTCTACCTGTTCCACTCATTGTTCTACTTGTAGAAAGTTAGAATTAATTTCCGTTATAGGATTAACAATGGGGCTCGTAATTCACTTAAACTTGAAGATGAAATAATTGGCGAATTGTACTGTTTGGATGCTTTGCATATATGTTTCTTAGATTATATAGAAGCAATATATACAAAGATTTCAACCGTCTAAATGATCCATTCATTGTTCTACTTGTCGAAAGTTACAAATAATTTCCGTTAAGGGATTAACAATGGGGATCGTAGTTTACTTAAACTTGAAGAACAAAAAATTGGCGACTGGTACTGTTTGGATGCTTTGCATATATGTTTCTTAGACTATATTGAAGCAATATATAAAAAGATTTCAACCGTGTACCAGTTCCATTCATTGTTCTACTTGTCGAAAGTTACAAATAATTTCCGTTAAGGGATTAACAATGGGGATCGTAGTTTACTTAAACTTGAAGAACAAAAAATTGGCGACTGGTACTGTTTGGATGCTTTGCATATATGTTTCTTAGACTATATTGAAGCAATATATAAAAAGATTTCAACCGTGTACCAGTTCCATTCATTGTTCTACTTGTCGGAAGTTACAAATAATTTTCGTTAAGTGATTAACAATGGGGATCGTAGTTCACTTAAACTTGAAGAACAAAAAATTGGCGAATTGTACTGTTTGGATGCTTTGCGTACATGTTTCTTAGACTATATGGAAGCAATATATACAAAGATTTCAACCGTCTACGTGTTCCAATCATTGTTCTACTTGTAGAAAGTTACAATTAATTTCCGTTAAGGGATTAACAATGGGGCTCGTAGTTCACTTAAACTTGAAGAACAAAAATTGGCGAATGGTACTGTTTGGATGCTTTGCTTATATGTTTCTTAGACTATATAGAAGCAATATATACATTGATTTCAACCGGCTACCTGTTCCATTCATTGTTCTACTTGTCGAAATTTACAAATAATTTCCGATAAAGGATTAACCATTGGGGCTCATTGTTCACTTAAACTTGAAGAACAAAAAATTGGCGAATTGTACTGTTTGGATGCTTTGCATATATGTTTCTTAGACTACATAGAAGCAATATATACAAAGATTTCAACCGGCTACCTGTTCCATTCATTGTTCTACTTGTTGAAATTTACAAATAGTTTCCGATAAAGGATTAACCATTGGGGCTCATTGTTCACTTAAACTTGAAGAACAAAAAATTGGCGAATGGTACTGTTTGGATACTTTGCATATATGTTTCTTAGACTATATAGAAGCAATATATACATTGATTTCAACCGGCTACCTGTTCCATTCATTGTTCTACTTCTCGAAATTTACAAATAATTTCCGTTAAAGTATTAACAATGGGGCTCGTAGTTCACTTAAACTTGAAGATCAAATAATTGGCGAATTGTACTCTTTGGATGATTTGCATATATGTTTCTTAGACTATATAGAAGCAATATATACAAAGATTTCAACCGTCTATCTGTTCCATTCATTGATGTACTTGTCGAAAGTTACAAATAATTTCCGATAAAGGATTAACAATGGGGCTCGTAGTTCACTTAAACTTGAAGTACAAAAAATTGGCGAATGGTACTGTTTGGATGCTTTGCGTACATGTTTCTTAGACTATATGGAAGCAATATATACAAAGATTTCAACCGTCTACGTGTTCCAATCATTGTTCTACTTGTAGAAAGTTACAATTAATTTCCGTTAAAGGATTAACAATGGGGCTCGTAGTTCACTTAAACTTGAAGAACAAAAAATTGGCGAATTGTACTGTTTGGATGCTTTGCGTACATGTTTCTTAGACTATATGGAAGCAATATATACAAAGATTTCAACCGTCTACGTGTTCCAATCATTGTTCTACTTGTAGAAAGTTACAATTAATTTCCGTTAAAGGATTAACAATGGGGCTCGTAGTTCACTTAAACTTGAAGAACAAAAAATTGGCGAATTGTACTGTTTGGATGCTTTGCATATATGTTTCGTAGACTATATAGAAGCAATATATACAATGATTTCAACCGTCTACATGATCCATTCATTGTTCTACTTGTCGAAATTTACAAATAATTTCCTTTAAAGGATTAACAATGGGGCTCGTAGTTCACTTAAACTTGAAGAACAAAAAATTGGCGAATGGTACTGTTTGGATGCTTTGCGTACATGTTTCTTAGACTATATGGAAGCAATATATACAAAGATTTCAACCGTCTACGTGTTCCAATCATTGTTCTAATTGTCGAAATTTACAAATAATTTCCTTTAAAGGATTAACAATGGGGCTCGTTGTTCACTTAAACTTGAAGAACAAAAAATTGATGAATGGTACTGTTTGGATGCTTTGCATATATGTTTCTTAGACTATATAGAAGCAATATATACAAAGATTTCAACCGTCTACCTGTTCCATTCATTGTTCTACTTGTCGAAAGTTACAAATAATTTCCGTTAAGGGATTAACAATGGGGCTCGTTGTTCACTTAAACTTGAAGAACAAAAAATTGGCGAATGGTACTGTTTGGATGCTTTGCACATACGTTTCGTAGGCTATATAGAAGCAATATATACAAAGATTTCAACCGTCTACATGTTCCATTCATTGTTCTACTTGTCGAAAGTTACAAATAATTTCCGATAAAGGATTAACAATGGGTCTCATTGTTCACTTAAACTTGAAGAACAAAAAATTGGCGAATGGTACTGTTTGGATGCTTTGCGTACATGTTTCTTAGACTATATGGAAGCAATATATACAAAGATTTCAACCGTCTACGTGTTCCAATCATTGTTCTACTTCTAGAAAGTTACAATTAATTTCCGTTAAAGGATTAACAATGGGGCTCGTAGTTCACTTAAACTTGAAGAACAAAAAATTGGCGAATTGTACTGTTTGGATGCTTTGCATATATGTTTCTTAGACTATATAGAAGCAAAATATACAAAGATTTCAACCGTCTACCTGTTCCATTCATTGTTCTACTTGTCGAAAGTTACAAATAATTTCCGATAAAGGTTTAACCATTGGGGCTCATTGTTCACTTAAACTTGAAGAACAAAAAATTGGCGAATGGTACTGTTTGGATGCTTTGCGTACATGTTTCTTAGACTATATGGAAGCAATATATACAAAGATTTCAACCGTCTACGTTTTTCAATCATTGTTCTACTTGCCGAAATTTACGAAAAATTTCCTTTAAAGGATTAACAATGGGGCTCGTTGTTCACTTAAACTTGAAGAACAAAAAATTGATGAATGGTACTGTTTGGATGCTTTGCATATATGTTTCTCAGACTATATAGAAGCAATATATACATTGATTTCAATCGTCTACCTGTTCCATTCATTGTTCTACTTGTCGAAAGTTACAAATAATTTCCGATAAAGGATTAACCATTGGGGCTCATTGTTCACTTAAACTTGAAGAACAAAAAATTGGCGAATTTTACTGTTTGGATGCTTTTCATATATGTTTCTTAGACTATATAGAAGCAATATATCGAAGGATTTCACCCGTCTACCTGTTCCATTCATTGTTCTACTTGTCGAAAATTACAAATAATTTCCGATAAAGGATTAACAATGGGGCTCATTGTTCACTTAAACTTGAAGAACAAAAAATTGGCGAATGGTACTGTTTGGATGCTTTACATATATGTTTCATAGACTATATAGAAGCAATATATACATTGATTTCAACCGTCTACTTGTTCCATTCATTGTTCTACTTGTCGAAAATTACAAATAATTTCCGATAAAGGATTAACCATTGGGGCTCATTGTTCACTCAAACTTGAAGATGAAATAATTGGCGAATTGTACTGAATGGATGCTTTGCATATATGTTTCTTAGATTATATAGAAGCAATATATACAAAGATTTCAACCGTCTACCTGTTCCATTCATTGTTCTACTTGTCGAAAGTTACAAATAATTTCCGTTAAGGGATTAACAATGGGGATCGTAGTTTACTTAAACTTGAAGATCAAAAAATTGGCGAATTGTACTGTTTGGATGCTTTGCATATATGTTTCTTAGACTATATAGAAGCAATATATACAATGATTTCAACCGTCTACCTGTTCCATTCATTGTTCTACTTGTCGAAAGTTACAAATAATTTCCGTTAAGGGATTAACAATGGGGCTCGTAGTTCACTTAAACTTGAAGAACAAAAAATTGGCGAATGGTACTGTTTGGATGCTTTGCATATATGTTTCTTAGACTATATAGAAGCAATATATACAAAGATTTCAACCGTCTACCTGTTCCATTCATTGTTCTACTTGTCGAAAATTACAAATAATTTCCGATAAAGGATTAACCATTGGGGCTCATTGTTCACTCAAACTTGAAGATGAAATAATTGGCGAATTGTACTGAATGGATGCTTTGCATATATGTTTCGTAGACTATATAGAAGCAATATATACAATGATTTCAACCGTCTACCTGATCCATTCATTGTTCTACTTGTCGAAATTTACAAATAATTTCCTTTAAAGGATTAACAATGGGGCTCGTAGTTCACTTAAACTTGAAGAACAAAAAATTGGCGAATTGTACTGTTTGGAGGCTTTGCGTACATGTTTCTTAGACTATATGGAAGCACTATATACAAAGATTTCAACCGGCTACGTGTTCCAATCATTGTTCTACTTGTCGAAATTTACGAATAATTTCCTTTAAAGGATTAACAATGGGGCTCGTTGTTCACTTAAACTTGAAGAACAAAAAATTGATTAATGGTACTGTTTGGATGCTTTGCATATATGTTTCTCAGACTATATAGAAGCAATATATACATTGATTTCAATCGTCTACCTGTTCCATTCATTGTTCTACTTGTCGAAAGTTACAAATAATTTCCGATAAAGGATTAACCATTGGGGCTCATTGTTCACTTAAACTTGAAGAACAAAAAATTGGCGAATTTTACTGTTTGGATGCTTTGCATATATGTTTCTTAGACTATATAGAAGCAATATATCGAAGGATTTCACCCGTCTACCTGTTCCATTCATTGTTCTACTTGTCGAAAATTACAAATAATTTCCGATAAAGGATTAACAATGGGTCTCATTGTTCACTTAAACTTGAAGAACAAAAAATTGGCGAATGGTACTGTTTGGATGCTTTGCGTACATGTTTCTTAGACTATATGGAAGCAATATATACAAAGATTTCAACCGTCTACGTGTTCCAATCATTGTTCTACTTCTAGAAAGTTACAATTAATTTCCGTTAAAGGATTAACAATGGGGCTCGTAGTTCACTTAAACTTGAAGAACAAAAAATTGGCGATTTGTACTGTTTGGATGCTTTGCATATATGTTTCTTAGACTATATAGAAGCAATATATACAAAGATTTCAACCGTCTACCTGTTCCATTCATTGTTCTACTTGTCGAAAGTTACAAATAATTTCCGATAAAGGATTAACCATTGGGGCTCATTGTTCACTTAAACTTGAAGAACAAAAAATTGGCGAATGGTACTATTTGGATGCTTTGCGTACATGTTTCTTAGACTATATGGAAGCAATATATACAAAGATTTCAACCGTCTACGTGTTCCAATCATTGTTCTACTTGTCGAAATTTACGAAAAATTTCCTTTAAAGGATTAACAATGGGGCTCGTTGTTCACTTAAACTTGAAGAACAAAAAATTGATGAATGGTACTGTTTGGATGCTTTGCATATATGTTTCTCAGACTATATAGAAGCAATATATACATTGATTTCAATCGTCTACCTGTTCCATTCATTGTTCTACTTGTCGAAAGTTACAAATAATTTCCGATAAAGGATTAACCATTGGGGCTCATTGTTCACTTAAACTTGAAGAACAAAAAATTGGCGAATTTTACTGTTTGGATGCTTTGCATATATGTTTCTTAGACTATATAGAAGCAATATATCGAAGGATTTCCCCCGTCTACCTGTTCCATTCATTGTTCTACTAGTCGAAAATTACAAATAATTTCCGATAAAGGATTAACAATGGGGCTCATTGTTCACTTAAACTTGAAGAACAAAAAATTGGCGAATTGTACTGCTTCGATGCTTTGCATATGTGTTTCTTAGACTATATAGAAGCAATATATACAATGATTTCAACCGTCTACCTATTCCATTCATTGTTCTACTTGCCGAAATTTACAAATAATTTCCTTTAAAGGATTAACAATGGGGCTCATTGTTCACTTAAACTTGAAGAACAAAAAATTGGCGAATTGTACTGTTTGGATGCTTTGCATATATGTTTCGTAGGCTATATAGAAGCAATATATACAAAGATTTCAACCGTCTACCTGTTCCATTCATTGTTCTACTTGTCGAAAGTTACAAATAATTTCCGATAAAGGATTAACAATGGGTCTCATTGTTCACTTAAACTTGAAGAACAAAAAATTGGCGAATGGTACTGTTTGGATGCTTTGCGTACATGTTTCTTAGACTATATGGAAGCAATATATACAAAGATTTCAACCGTCTACGTGTTCCAATCATTGTTCTACTTGTAGAAAGTTACAATTAATTTCCGTTAAAGGATTAACAATGGGGCTCGTAGTTCACTTAAACTTGAAGAACAAAAAATTGGCGAATTGTACTGTTTGGATGCTTTGCATATATGTTTCTTAGACTATATAGAAGCAATATATACAAAGATTTCAACCGTCTACCTGTTCCATTCATTGTTCTACTTGTCGAAAGTTACAAATAATTTCCGATAAAGGATTAACAATGGGTCTCATTGTTCACTTAAACTTGAAGAACAAAAAATTGGCGAATGGTACTGTTTGGATGCTTTGCGTACATGTTTCTTAGACTATATGGAAGCAATATATACAATGATTTCAACCGTCTACCTGTTCCATTCATTGTTCTGCTTGTCGAAAGTTACAAATAATTTCCTTTAAGGGATTAACAATGGGGATCGTAGTTTACTTAAACTTGAAGAACAAAAAATTGGCGAATTGTACTGTTTGGATGCTTTGCATATATGTTTCTTAGACTATATAGAAGCAATATATACAATGATTTCAACAGTCTACCTGTTCCATTCATTGTTCTACTTGTCGAAATTTACAAATAATTTCCTTTAAAGGATTAACAATGGGGCTCGTAGTTCACTTAAACTAGAAGAACAAAAAATTGGCGAATGGTACTGTTTGGATGCTTTGCAAATATGTTTCTTAGACTATATAGAAGCAATATATACAATGATTTCAACAGTCTACCTGTTCCAATCATTGTTCTACTTGTCGAAATTTACAAATAATTTCCGTTAAAGGATTAACATTGGGGCTCATTGTTCACTTAAACTTTAAGAACAAAAAATTGGCGAATGGTACTGTTTGGATGCTTTGCATATATGTTTCTTATACTATATAGAAGCAATATATACAAAGATTTCAACCGTCTACCTGTTCCATTCAATGTTCTAATTGTCGAAAGTTACAAATAATTTCCGATAAAGGATTAACAATGGGGCTCATTGTTCACTTAAACTTGAAGAACAAAAAATTGGCGAATTGTACTGTTTGGACGCTTTGCATATATGTTTCTTAGACTATATGGAAGCAATATATACAAAGATTTCAACCGTCTACGTGTTCCAATCATTGTTCTACTTGTCGAAATTTACAAATAATTTCCTTTAAAGGATTAACAATGGGGCTCGTTGTTCACTTAAACTTGAAGAACAAAAAATTGGCGAATGGTACTGTTTGGATGCTTTGCACATACGTTTCGTAGGCTATATAGAAGCAATATATACAAAGATTTCAACCGTCTACCTGTTCCATTCATTGTTCTACTTGTCGAAAGTTACAAATAATTTCCGATAAAGGATTAACAATGGGTCTCATTGTTCACTTAAACTTGAAGAACAAAAAATTGGCGAATGGTACTGTTTGGATGCTTTGCGTACATGTTTCTTAGACTATATGGAAGCAATATATACAAAGATTTCAACCGTCTACGTGTTCCAATCATTGTTCTACTTCTAGAAAGTTACAATTAATTTCCGTTAAAGGATTAACAATGGGGCTCGTAGTTCACTTAAACTTGAAGAACAAAAAATTGGCGAATTGTACTGTTTGGATGCTTTGCATATATGTTTCTTAGACTATATAGAAGCAATATATACAAAGATTTCAACCGTCTACCTGTTCCATTCAATGTTCTAATTGTCGAAAGTTACAAATAATTTCCTTTAAAGGATTAACAATGGGGCTCGTTGTTCACTTAAACTTGAAGAACAAAAAATTGGCGAATTGTACTGCTTCGATGCTTTGCATATGTGTTTCTTAGACTATATAGAAGCAATATATACAATGATTTCAACCGTCTACCTATTCCATTCATTGTTCTACTTGCCGAAATTTACAAATAATTTCCTTTAAAGGATTAACAATGGGGCTCATTGTTCACTTAAACTTGAAGAACAAAAAATTGGCGAATTGTACTGTTTGGATGCTTTGCATATATGTTTCGTAGGCTATATAGAAGCAATATATACAAAGATTTCAACCGTCTACCTGTTCCATTCATTGTTCCACTTGTCGAAAGTTACAAATAATTTCCGATAAAGGATTAACAATGGGTCTCATTGTTCACTTAAACTTGAAGAACAAAAAATTGGCGAATGGTACTGTTTGGATGCTTTGCGTACATGTTTCTTAGACTATATGGAAGCAATATATACAAAGATTTCAACCGTCTACGTGTTCCAATCATTGTTCTACTTGTAGAAAGTTACAATTAATTTCCGTTAAAGGATTAACAATGGGGCTCGTAGTTCACTTAAACTTGAAGAACAAAAAATTGGCGAATTGTACTGTTTGGATGCTTTGCATATATGTTTCTTAGACTATATAGAAGCAATATATACAAAGATTTCAACCGTCTACCTGTTCCATTCATTGTTCTACTTGTCGAAAGTTACAAATAATTTCCGATAAAGGATTAACAATGGGTCTCATTGTTCACTTAAACTTGAAGAACAAAAAATTGGCGAATGGTACTGTTTGGATGCTTTGCGTACATGTTTCTTAGACTACATGGAAGCAATATATACAATGATTTCAACCGTCTACCTGTTCCATTCATTGTTCTGCTTGTCGAAAGTTACAAATAATTTCCTTTAAGGGATTAACAATGGGGATCGTAGTTTACTTAAACTTGAAGAACAAAAAATTGGCGAATTGTACTGTTTGGATGCTTTGCATATATGTTTCTTAGACTATATAGAAGCAATATATACAATGATTTCAACAGTCTACCTGTTCCATTCATTGTTCTACTTGTCGAAATTTACAAATAATTTCCTTTAAAGATTAACAATGGGGCTCGTAGTTCACTTAAACTAGAAGAACAAAAAATTGGCGAATGGTACTGTTTGGATGCTTTGCAAATATGTTTCTTAGACTATATAGAAGCAATATATACAATGATTTCAACAGTCTACCTGTTCCAATCATTGTTCTACTTGTCGCAATTTACAAATAATTTCCGTTAAAGGATTAACATTGGGGCTCATTGTTCACTTAAACTTTAAGAACAAAAAATTGGCGAATGGTACTGTTTGGATGCTTTGCATATATGTTTCTTATACTATATAGAAGCAATATATACAAAGATTTCAACCGTCTACCTGTTCCATTCAATGTTCTAATTGTCGAAAGTTACAAATAATTTCCGATAAAGGATTAACAATGGGGCTCATTGTTCACTTAAACTTGAAGAACAAAAAATTGGCGAATTGTACTGTTTGGACGCTTTGCATATATGTTTCTTAGACTATATGGAAGCAATATATACAAAGATTTCAACCGTCTACGTGTTCCAATCATTGTTCTACTTGTCGAAATTTACAAATAATTTCCTTTAAAGGATTAACAATGGGGCTCGTTGTTCACTTAAACTTGAAGAACAAAAAATTGGCGAATGGTACTGTTTGGATGCTTTGCACATACGTTTCGTAGGCTATATAGAAGCAATATATACAAAGATTTCAACCGTCTACCTGTTCCATTCATTGTTCTACTTGTCGAAAGTTACAAATAATTTCCGATAAAGGATTAACAATGGGTCTCATTGTTCACTTAAACTTGAAGAACAAAAAATTGGCGAATGGTACTGTTTGGATGCTTTGCGTACATGTTTCTTAGACTATATGGAAGCAATATATACAAAGATTTCAAACGTCTACGTGTTCCAATCATTGTTCTACTTCTAGAAAGTTACAATTAATTTCCGTTAAAGGATTAACAATGGGGCTCGTAGTTCACTTAAACATGAAGAACAAAAAATTGGCGAATTGTACTGTTTGGATGCTTTGCATATATGTTTCTTAGACTATATAGAAGCAATATATACAAAGATTTCAACCGTCTACCTGTTCCATTCAATGTTCTAATTGTCGAAAGTTACAAATAATTTCCTTTAAAGGATTAACAATGGGGCTCGTTGTTCACTTAAACTTGAAGAACAAAAAATTGGCGAATGGTACTGCTTCGATGCTTTGCATATGTGTTTCTTAGACTATATAGAAGCAATATATACAATGATTTCAACCGTCTACCTATTCCATTCATTGTTCTACTTGCCGAAATTTACAAATAATTTCCTTTAAAGGATTAACAATGGGGCTCGTAGTTCACTTAAACTTGAAGAACAAAAAATTGGCGAATTGTACTGCTTCGATGCTTTGCATATGTGTTTCTTAGACTATATAGAAGCAATATATACAATGATTTCAACCGTCTACCTATTCTATTCATTGTTCTACTTGCCGAAATTTACAAATAATTTCCTTTAAAGGATTAACAATGGGGCTCATTGTTCACTTAAACTTGAAGAACAAAAAATTGGCGAATTGTACTGTTTGGATGCTTTGCATATATGTTTCGTAGGCTATATAGAAGCAATATATACAAAGATTTCAACCGTCTACCTGTTCCATTCATTGTTCTACTTGTCGAAAGTTACAAATAATTTCCGATAAAGGATTAACAATGGGTCTCATTGTTCTCTTAAACTTGAAGAACAAAAAATTGGCGAATGGTACTGTTTGGATGCTTTGCGTACATGTTTCTTAGACTATATGGAAGCAATATATACAAAGATTTCAACCGTCTACGTGTTCCAATCATTGTTCTACTTGTAGAAAGTTACAATTAATTTCCGTTAAAGGATTAACAATGGGGCTCGTAGTTCACTTAAACTTGAAGAACAAAAAATTGGCGAATTGTACTGTTTGGATGCTTTGCATATATGTTTCTTAGACTATATAGAAGCAATATATACAAAGATTTCAACCGTCTACCTGTTCCATTCATTGTTCTACTTGTCGAAAGTTACAAATAATTTCCGATAAAGGATTAACAATGGGTCTCATTGTTCACTTAAACTTGAAGAACAAAAAATTGGCGAATGGTACTGTTTGGATGCTTTGCGTACATGTTTCTTAGACTATACGGAAGCAATATATACAATGATTTCAACCGTCTAACTGTTCCATTCATTGTTCTGCTTGTCGAAAGTTACAAATAATTTCCTTTAAGGGATTAACAATGGGGATCGTAGTTTACTTAAACTTGAAGAACAAAAAATTGGCGAATTGTACTGTTTGGATGCTTTGCATATATGTTTCTTAGACTATATAGAAGCAATATATACAATGATTTCAACAGTCTACCTGTTCCATTCATTGTTCTACTTGTCGAAATTTACAAATAATTTCCTTTAAAGGATTAACAATGGGGCTCGTAGTTCACTTAAACTAGAAGAACAAAAAATTGGCGAATGGTACTGTTTGGATGCTTTGCAAATATGTTTCTTAGACTATATAGAAGCAATATATACAATGATTTCAACAGTCTACCTGTTCCAATCATTGTTCTACTTGTCGAAATTTACAAATAATTTCCTTTAAAGGATTAACAATGGGGCTCGTTGTTCACTTAAACTTGAAGAACAAAAAACTGGCGAATGGTACTGCTTGGATGCTTTGCATGTATGTTTATTAGATTATATAGAAGCAATATATACAAAGATTTCAACCGTCTACCTGTTCCATTCATTGTTCTACTTGTCGAAAATTACAAATAATTTCCGATAAAGGATTAACCATTGGGGCTCATTGTTCACTAAACTTGAAGAACAAAAAATTGTCGAATTGTACTGTTTGGATGCTTTGCATATGTGTTTCTTAGACTATATAGAAGCAATATATACAATGATTTCAACCGTCTACCTGTTCCATTCATTGTTCTACTTGTCGAAATTTACAAATAATTTCCTTTAAAGGATTAACAATGGGGCTCGTAGTTCACTTAAACTTGAAGAGCAAAAAATTGGCGAATTGTACTGTTTGGACGCTTTGCATAAATGTTTCTTGGACTATATGGAAGCAATATATACAAAGATTTCAACCGTCTACCTGTTCCATTCATTGTTCTACTTGTCGAAAGTTACAAATAATTTCCGTTAAAGGATTAACATTGGGGCTCATTGTTCACTTAAACTTGAAGAACAAAAAATTGGCGAATTGTACTGTTTGGACGCTTTGCATATATGTTTCTTAGACTATATGGAAGCAATATATACAAAGATTTCAACCGTCTACGTGTTCCAATCATTGTTCTACTTGTCGAAATTTACAAATAATTTCCTTTAAAGGATTAACAATGGGGCTCGTTGTTCACTTAAACTTGAAGAACAAAAAATTGGCGAATGGTACTGTTTGGATGCTTTGCACATACGTTTCGTAGGCTATATAGAAGCAATATATACAAAGATTTCAACCGTCTACCTGTTCCATTCATTGTTCTACTTGTCGAAAGTTACAAATAATTTCCGATAAAGGATTAACAATGGGTCTCATTGTTCACTTAAACTTGAAGAACAAAAAATTGGCGAATGGTACTGTTTGGATGCTTTGCGTACATGTTTCTTAGACTATATGGAAGCAATATATACAAAGATTTCAACCGTCTACGTGTTCCAATCATTGTTCTACTTCTAGAAAGTTACAATTAATTTCCGTTAAAGGATTAACAATGGGGCTCGTAGTTCACTTAAACTTGAAGAACAAAAAATTGGCGAATTGTACTGTTTGGATGCTTTGCATATATGTTTCTTAGACTATATAGAAGCAATATATACAAAGATTTCAACCGTCTACCTGTTCCATTCATTGTTCTACTTGTCGAAAGTTACAAATAATTTCCGATAAAGGATTAACCATTGGGGCTCATTGTTCACTTAAACTTGAAGAACAAAAAATTGGCGAATGGTACTGTTTGGATGCTTTGCGTACATGTTTCTTAGACTATATGGAAGCAATATATACAAAGATTTCAACCGTCTACGTGTTCCAATCATTGTTCTACTTGTCGAAAGTTACAAATAATTTCCGTTAAAGGATTAACATTGGGGCTCATTGTTCACTTAAACTTGAAGAACAAAAAATTGGCGAATTGTACTGTTTGGACGCTTTGCATATATGTTTCTTAGACTATATGGAAGCAATATATACATTGATTTCAATCGTCTACCTGTTCTATTCATTGTTCTACTTGTCGAAATTTACAAATAATTTCCTTTAAAGGATTAACAATGGGGCTCGTAGTTCACTTAACCTTGAAGAACAAAAAATTGGCGAATGGTACTGTTTGGATGCTTTGCATATATGTTTCTTATACTATATAGAAGCAATATATACAAAGATTTCAACCGTCTACCTGTTCCATTCAATGTTCTAATTGTCGAAAGTTACAAATAATTTCCGATAAAGGATTAACAATGGGGCTCATTGTTCACTTAAACTTGAAGAACAAAAAATTGGCGAATTGTACTGTTTGGACGCTTTGCATATATGTTTCTTAGACTATATGGAAGCAATATATACTAAGATTTCAACCGTCTACGTGTTCCAATCATTGTTCTACTTGTCGAAAGTTAGAAATAATTTCCGATAAAGGATTAACAATGGGGCTCATTGTTCACTTAAACTTGAAGGACAAAAAATTGGCTAATGGTACTGTTTGGATGCTTTGCGTACATGTTTCTTAGACTATATGGAAGCAATATATACAAGGATTTCAACCGTCTACCTGTTCCATTCATTGTTCTACTTGTCGAAATTTACAAATAGTTTCCGATAAAGGATTAACCATTGGGGCTCATTGTTCACTTAAACTTGAAGAACAAAAAATTGGCGAATTGTACTGTTTGGATGCTTTGCATATATGTTTCTTAGACTATATCGAAGCAATATATACAAAGATTTCAACCGTCTAACTGTTCCATTCATTGTTCTACTTGTCGGAAATTACAAATAATTTCCGATAAAGGATTAACCATTGGGGCTCATTGTTCACTTAAACTTGAAGAACAAAAAATTGGCGAATGGTACTGTTTGGATGCTTTGCATATATGTTTCTTAGACTATATAGAAGCAATATATACAAATATTTCAACCATCTACCTGTTCCATTCATTGTTCTACTTGTCGCAAGTTACAAATAATTTCCGTTAAAGTATTAACAATGGGGCTCGTAGTTCACTTAAACTTGAAGATCAAATAATTGGCGAATTGTACTGTTTGGATGATTTGCATATATGTTTCTTAGACTATATAGAAGCAATATATACAAAGATTTCAACCGTCTACCTGTTCCATTCATTGTTCTACTTGTCGAAAGTTACAAATAATTTCCGTTAAGGGATTAACAATGGGGATCGTAGTTTACTTAAACTTGAAGAACAAAAAATTGGCGAATTTTACTGTTTGGATGCTTTGCATATATGTTTCTTAGACTATATAGAAGCAATATATCGAAGGATTTCACCCGTCTACCTGTTCCATTCATTGTTCTACTTGTCGAAAATTACAAATAATTTCCGATAAAGGATTAACAATGGGGCTCATTGTTCACTTAAACTTGAAGAACAAAAAATTGGCGAATTGTACTGTTTGGATGCTTTGCATAAATGTTTCTTAGACTATATAGAAGCAATATATACAATGATTTCAACAGTCTACCTGTTCCATTCATTGTTCTACTTGTCGAAAGTTACAAATAATTTCCGATAAAGGATTAACAATGGGGCTCATTGTTCACTTAAACGTGAAGAACAAAAAATTGGCGAATGGTACTGTTTGGATGCTTTGCATATATGTTTCTTAGACTATATGGAAGCAATATATACAAAGATTTCAACCGTCTACCTGTTCCACTCATTGTTCTACTTGTAGAAAGTTAGAATTAATTTCCGTTATAGGATTAACAATGGGGCTCGTAATTCACTTAAACTTGAAGATGAAATAATTGGCGAATTGTACTGTTTGGATGCTTTGCATATATGTTTCTTAGATTATATAGAAGCAATATATACAAAGATTTCAACCGTCTAAATGATCCATTCATTGTTCTACTTGTCGAAAGTTACAAATAATTTCCGTTAAGGGATTAACAATGGGGATCGTAGTTTACTTAAACTTGAAGAACAAAAAATTGGCGACTGGTACTGTTTGGATGCTTTGCATATATGTTTCTTAGACTATATTGAAGCAATATATAAAAAGATTTCAACCGTGTACCGGTTCCATTCATTGTTCTACTTGTCGAAAGTTACAAATAATTTCCGTTAAGGGATTAACAATGGGGATCGTAGTTTACTTAAACTTGAAGAACAAAAAATTGGCGACTGGTACTGTTTGGATGCTTTGCATATATGTTTCTTAGACTATATTGAAGCAATATATAAAAAGATTTCAACCGTGTACCAGTTCCATTCATTGTTCTACTTGTCGGAAGTTACAAATAATTTTCGTTAAGTGATTAACAATGGGGATCGTAGTTCACTTAAACTTGAAGAACAAAAAATTGGCGAATTGTACTGTTTGGATGCTTTGCGTACATGTTTCTTAGACTATATGGAAGCAATATATACAAAGATTTCAACCGTCTACGTGTTCCAATCATTGTTCTACTTGTAGAAAGTTACAATTAATTTCCGTTAAGGGATTAACAATGGGGCTCGTAGTTCACTTAAACTTGAAGAACAAAAATTGGCGAATGGTACTGTTTGGATGCTTTGCATATATGTTTCTTAGACTATATAGAAGCAATATATACATTGATTTCAACCGGCTACCTGTTCCATTCATTGTTCTACTTGTCGAAATTTACAAATAATTTCCGATAAAGGATTAACAATGGGGCTCGTAGTTCACTTAAACTTGAAGTACAAAAAATTGGCGAATGGTACTGTTTGGATGCTTTGCGTACATGTTTCTTAGACTATATGGAAGCAATATATACAAAGATTTCAACCGTCTACGTGTTCCAATCATTGTTCTACTTGTAGAAAGTTACAATTAATTTCCGTTAAAGGATTAACAATGGGGCTCGTAGTTCACTTAAACTTGAAGAACAAAAAATTGGCGAATTGTACTGTTTGGATGCTTTGCGTACATGTTTCTTAGACTATATGGAAGCAATATATACAAAGATTTCAACCGTCTACGTGTTCCAATCATTGTTCTACTTGTAGAAAGTTACAATTAATTTCCGTTAAAGGATTAACAATGGGGCTCGTAGTTCACTTAAACTTGAAGAACAAAAAATTGGCGAATTGTACTGTTTGGATGCTTTGCATATATGTTTCGTAGACTATATAGAAGCAATATATACAATGATTTCAACCGTCTACATGATCCATTCATTGTTCTACTTGTCGAAATTTACAAATAATTTCCTTTAAAGGATTAACAATGGGGCTCGTAGTTCACTTAAACTTGAAGAACAAAAAATTGGCGAATGGTACTGTTTGGATGCTTTGCGTACATGTTTCTTAGACTATATGGAAGCAATATATACAAAGATTTCAACCGTCTACGTGTTCCAATCATTGTTCTAATTGTCGAAATTTACAAATAATTTCCTTTAAAGGATTAACAATGGGGCTCGTTGTTCACTTAAACTTGAAGAACAAAAAATTGATGAATGGTACTGTTTGGATGCTTTGCATATATGTTTCTTAGACTATATAGAAGCAATATATACAGAGATTTCAACCGTCTACCTGTTCCATTCAATGTTCTACTTGTCGAAAGTTACAAATAATTTCCGATAAAGGATTAACAATGGGGCTCATTGTTCACTTAAACTTGAAGAACAAAAAATTGGCGAATGGTACTGTTTGGATGCTTTGCATATATGTTTCTTAGACTATATGGAAGCAATATATACAAAGATTTCAACCGTCTGTGTGTTCCAATCATTGTTCTACTTGTCGAAAATTACAAATAATTTCTGATAAAGGATTAACCATTGGGGCTCGTAGTTCACTTAAACTTGAAGATCAAATAATTGGCGAATTGTACTGTTTGGATGATTTGCAGATATGTTTCTTAGACTATATAGACGCAATATATACAAGGATTTTCACCGTCTACCTGTTCCATTCATTGTTCTACTTGTCGAAAGTTACAAATAATTTCCGATAAAGGATTAACAATGGGGCTCATTGTTCACTTAAACTTGAAGAACAAAAAATTGGCGAATGGTACTGTTTGGATGCTTTGCATATATGTTTCTCAGACTATATAGAAGCAATATATACATTGATTTCAATCGTCTACCTGTTCCATTCATTGTTCTACTTGTCGAAAGTTACAAATAATTTCCGATAAAGGATTAACCATTGGGGCTCATTGTTCACTTAAACTTGAAGAACAAAAAATTGGCGAATTTTACTGTTTGGATGCTTTGCATATATGTTTCTTAGACTATATAGAAGCAATATATCGAAGGATTTCCCCCGTCTACCTGTTCCATTCATTGTTCTACTAGTCGAAAATTACAAATAATTTCCGATAAAGGATTAACAATGGGGCTCATTGTTCACTTAAACTTGAAGAACAAAAAATTGGCGAATTGTACTGCTTCGATGCTTTGCATATGTGTTTCTTAGACTATATAGAAGCAATATATACAATGATTTCAACCGTCTACCTATTCCATTCATTGTTCTACTTGCCGAAATTTACAAATAATTTCCTTTAAAGGATTAACAATGGGGCTCATTGTTCACTTAAACTTGAAGAACAAAAAATTGGCGAATTGTACTGTTTGGATGCTTTGCATATATGTTTCGTAGGCTATATAGAAGCAATATATACAAAGATTTCAACCGTCTACCTGTTCCATTCATTGTTCTACTTGTCGAAAGTTACAAATAATTTCCGATAAAGGATTAACAATGGGTCTCATTGTTCACTTAAACTTGAAGAACAAAAAATTGGCGAATGGTACTGTTTGGATGCTTTGCGTACATGTTTCTTAGACTATATGGAAGCAATATATACAAAGATTTCAACCGTCTACGTGTTCCAATCATTGTTCTACTTGTAGAAAGTTACAATTAATTTCCGTTAAAGGATTAACAATGGGGCTCGTAGTTCACTTAAACTTGAAGAACAAAAAATTGGCGAATTGTACTGTTTGGATGCTTTGCATATATGTTTCTTAGACTATATAGAAGCAATATATACAAAGATTTCAACCGTCTACCTGTTCCATTCATTGTTCTACTTGTCGAAAGTTACAAATAATTTCCGATAAAGGATTAACAATGGGTCTCATTGTTCACTTAAACTTGAAGAACAAAAAATTGGCGAATGGTACTGTTTGGATGCTTTGCGTACATGTTTCTTAGACTATATGGAAGCAATATATACAATGATTTCAACCGTCTACCTGTTCCATTCATTGTTCTGCTTGTCGAAAGTTACAAATAATTTCCTTTAAGGGATTAACAATGGGGATCGTAGTTTACTTAAACTTGAAGAACAAAAAATTGGCGAATTGTACTGTTTGGATGCTTTGCATATATGTTTCTTAGACTATATAGAAGCAATATATACAATGATTTCAACAGTCTACCTGTTCCATTCATTGTTCTACTTGTCGAAATTTACAAATAATTTCCTTCAAAGGATTAACAATGGGGCTCGTAGTTCACTTAAACTAGAAGAACAAAAAATTGGCGAATGGTACTGTTTGGATGCTTTGCAAATATGTTTCTTAGACTATATAGAAGCAATATATACAATGATTTCAACAGTCTACCTGTTCCAATCATTGTTCTACTTGTCGAAATTTACAAATAATTTCCGTTAAAGGATTAACATTGGGGCTCATTGTTCACTTAAACTTTAAGAACAAAAAATTGGCGAATGGTACTGTTTGGATGCTTTGCATATATGTTTCTTATACTATATAGAAGCAATATATACAAAGATTTCAACCGTCTACCTGTTCCATTCAATGTTCTAATTGTCGAAAGTTACAAATAATTTCCGATAAAGGATTAACAATGGGGCTCATTGTTCACTTAAACTTGAAGAACAAAAAATTGGCGAATTGTACTGTTTGGACGCTTTGCATATATGTTTCTTAGACTATATGGAAGCAATATATACAAAGATTTCAACCGTCTACGTGTTCCAATCATTGTTCTACTTGTCGAAATTTACAAATAATTTCCTTTAAAGGATTAACAATGGGGCTCGTTGTTCACTTAAACTTGAAGAACAAAAAATTGGCGAATGGTACTGTTTGGATGCTTTGCACATACGTTTCGTAGGCTATATAGAAGCAATATATACAAAGATTTCAACCGTCTACCTGTTCCATTCATTGTTCTACTTGTCGAAAGTTACAAATAATTTCCGATAAAGGATTAACAATGGGTCTCATTGTTCACTTAAACTTGAAGAACAAAAAATTGGCGAATGGTACTGTTTGGATGCTTTGCGTACATGTTTCTTAGACTATATGGAAGCAATATATACAAAGATTTCAACCGTCTACGTGTTCCAATCATTGTTCTACTTCTAGAAAGTTACAATTAATTTCCGTTAAAGGATTAACAATGGGGCTCGTAGTTCACTTAAACTTGAAGAACAAAAAATTGGCGAATTGTACTGTTTGGATGCTTTGCATATATGTTTCTTAGACTATATAGAAGCAATATATACAAAGATTTCAACCGTCTACCTGTTCCATTCAATGTTCTAATTGTCGAAAGTTACAAATAATTTCCTTTAAAGGATTAACAATGGGGCTCGTTGTTCACTTAAACTTGAAGAACAAAAAATTGGCGAATTGTACTGCTTCGATGCTTTGCATATGTGTTTCTTAGACTATATAGAAGCAATATATACAATGATTTCAACCGTCTACCTATTCCAATCATTGTTCTACTTGTAGAAAGTTACAATTAATTTCCGTTAAAGGATTAACAATGGGGCTCGTAGTTCACTTAAACTTGAAGAACAAAAAATTGGCGAATTGTACTGTTTGGATGCTTTGCATATATGTTTCTTAGACTATATAGAAGCAATATATACAAAGATTTCAACCGTCTACCTGTTCCATTCATTGTTCTACTTGTCGAAAGTTACAAATAATTTCCGATAAAGGATTAACAATGGGTCTCATTGTTCACTTAAACTTGAAGAACAAAAAATTGGCGAATGGTACTGTTTGGATGCTTTGCGTACATGTTTCTTAGACTATATGGAAGCAATATATACAATGATTTCAACCGTCTACCTGTTCCATTCATTGTTCTGCTTGTCGAAAGTTACAAATAATTTCCTTTAAGGGATTAACAATGGGGATCGTAGTTTACTTAAACTTGAAGAACAAAAAATTGGCGAATTGTACTGTTTGGATGCTTTGCATATATGTTTCTTAGACTATATAGAAGCAATATATACAATGATTTCAACCGTCTACCTGTTCCATTCATTGTTCTGCTTGTCGAAAGTTACAAATAATTTCCTTTAAGGGATTAACAATGGGGATCGTAGTTTACTTAAACTTGAAGAACAAAAAATTGGCGAATTGTACTGTTTGGATGCTTTGCGTACATGTTTCTTAGACTATATGGAAGCAATATATACAATGATTTCAACCGTCTACCTGTTCCATTCATTGTTCTGCTTGTCGAAAGTTACAAATAATTTCCTTTAAGGGATTAACAATGGGGATCGTAGTTTACTTAAACTTGAAGAACAAAAAATTGGCGAATTGTACTGTTTGGATGCTTTGCATATATGTTTCTTAGACTATATAGAAGCAATATATACAATGATTTCAACAGTCTACCTGTTCCATTCATTGTTCTACTTGTCGAAATTTACAAATAATTTCCTTTAAAGGATTAACAATGGGGCTCGTAGTTCACTTAAACTAGAAGAACAAAAAATTGGCGAATGGTACTGTTTGGATGCTTTGCAAATATGTTTCTTAGACTATATAGAAGCAATATATACAATGATTTCAACAGTCTACCTGTTCCAATCATTGTTCTACTTGTCGAAATTTACAAATAATTTCCGTTAAAGGATTAACAATGGGGCTCGTAGTTCACTTAAACTTGAAGAACAAAAAATTGGCGAATTGTACTGTTTGGATGCTTTGCATATATGTTTCGTAGACTATATAGAAGCAATATATACAATGATTTCAACCGTCTACATGATCCATTCATTGTTCTACTTGTCGAAATTTACAAATAATTTCCTTTAAAGGATTAACAATGGGGCTCGTAGTTCACTTAAACTTGAAGAACAAAAAATTGGCGAATGGTACTGTTTGGATGCTTTGCGTACATGTTTCTTAGACTATATGGAAGCAATATATACAAAGATTTCAACCGTCTACGTGTTCCAATCATTGTTCTAATTGTCGAAATTTACAAATAATTTCCTTTAAAGGATTAACAATGGGGCTCGTTGTTCACTTAAACTTGAAGAACAAAAAATTGATGAATGGTACTGTTTGGATGCTTTGCATATATGTTTCTTAGACTATATAGAAGCAATATATACAAAGATTTCAACCGTCTACCTGTTCCATTCAATGTTCTACTTGTCGAAAGTTACAAATAATTTCCGATAAAGGATTAACAATGGGGCTCATTGTTCACTTAAACTTGAAGAACAAAAAATTGGCGAATGGTACTGTTTGGATGCTTTGCATATATGTTTCTTAGACTATATGGAAGCAATATATACAAAGATTTCAACCGTCTGTGTGTTCCAATCATTGTTCTACTTGTCGAAAATTACAAATAATTTCTGATAAAGGATTAACCATTGGGGCTCGTAGTTCACTTAAACTTGAAGATCAAATAATTGGCGAATTGTACTGTTTGGATGATTTGCAGATATGTTTCTTAGACTATATAGACGCAATATATACAAGGATTTTCACCGTCTACCTGTTCCATTCATTGTTCTACTTGTCGAAAGTTACAAATAATTTCCTTTAAAGGATTAACAATGGGGCTCATTGTTCACTTAAACTTGAAGAACAAAAAATTGGCGAATTGTACTGTTTGGATGCTTTGCATATATGTTTCGTAGGCTATATAGAAGCAATATATACAAAGATTTCAACCGTCTACCTGTTCCATTCATTGTTCTACTTGTCGAAAGTTACAAATAATTTCCGATAAAGGATTAACAATGGGTCTCATTGTTCACTTAAACTTGAAGAACAAAAAATTGGCGAATGGTACTGTTTGGATGCTTTGCGTACATGTTTCTTAGACTATATGGAAGCAATATATACAATGATTTCAACCGTCTACCTGTTCCAATCATTGTTCTACTTGTAGAAAGTTACAATTAATTTCCGTTAAGGGATTAACAATGGGGCTCGTAGTTCACTTAAACTTGAAGAACAAAAATTGGCGAATGGTACTGTTTGGATGCTTTGCATATATGTTTCTTAGACTATATAGAAGCAATATATACATTGATTTACACCGGCTACCTGTTCCATTCATTGTTCTACTTGTCGAAATTTACAAATAATTTCCGATAAAGGATTAACAATGGGGCTCGTAGTTCACTTAAACTTGAAGTACAAAAAATTGGCGAATGGTACTGTTTGGATGCTTTGCGTACATGTTTCTTAGACTATATGGAAGCAATATATACAAAGATTTCAACCGTCTACGTGTTCCAATCATTGTTCTACTTGTAGAAAGTTACAATTAATTTCCGTTAAAGGATTAACAATGGGGCTCGTAGTTCACTTAAACTTGAAGAACAAAAAATTGGCGAATTGTACTGTTTGGATGCTTTGCGTACATGTTTCTTAGACTATATGGAAGCAATATATACAAAGATTTCAACCGTCTACGTGTTCCAATCATTGTTCTACTTGTAGAAAGTTACAATTAATTTCCGTTAAAGGATTAACAATGGGGCTCGTAGTTCACTTAAACTTGAAGAACAAAAAATTGGCGAATTGTACTGTTTGGATGCTTTGCATATATGTTTCGTAGACTATATAGAAGCAATATATACAATGATTTCAACCGTCTACATGATCCATTCATTGTTCTACTTGTCGAAATTTACAAATAATTTCCTTTAAAGGATTAACAATGGGGCTCGTAGTTCACTTAAACTTGAAGAACAAAAAATTGGCGAATGGTACTGTTTGGATGCTTTGCGTACATGTTTCTTAGACTATATGGAAGCAATATATACAAAGATTTCAACCGTCTACGTGTTCCAATCATTGTTCTAATTGTCGAAATTTACAAATAATTTCCTTTAAAGGATTAACAATGGGGCTCGTTGTTCACTTAAACTTGAAGAACAAAAAATTGATGAATGGTACTGTTTGGATGCTTTGCATATATGTTTCTTAGACTATATAGAAGCAATATATACAAAGATTTCAACCGTCTACCTGTTCCATTCAATGTTCTACTTGTCGAAAGTTACAAATAATTTCCGATAAAGGATTAACAATGGGGCTCATTGTTCACTTAAACTTGAAGAACAAAAAATTGGCGAATGGTACTGTTTGGATGCTTTGCATATATGTTTCTTAGACTATATGGAAGCAATATATACAAAGATTTCAACCGTCTGTGTGTTCCAATCATTGTTCTACTTGTCGAAAATTACAAATAATTTCTGATAAAGGATTAACCATTGGGGCTCGTAGTTCACTTAAACTTGAAGATCAAATAATTGGCGAATTGTACTGTTTGGATGATTTGCAGATATGTTTCTTAGACTATATAGACGCAATATATACAAGGATTTTCACCGTCTACCTGTTCCATTCATTGTTCTACTTGTCGAAAGTTACAAATAATTTCCGATAAAGGATTAACAATGGGGCTCATTGTTCACTTAAACTTGAAGAACAAAAAATTGGCGAATGGTACTGTTTGGATGCTTTGCATATATGTTTCTCAGACTATATAGAAGCAATATATACATTGATTTCAATCGTCTACCTGTTCCATTCATTGTTCTACTTGTCGAAAGTTACAAATAATTTCCGATAAAGGATTAACCATTGGGGCTCATTGTTCACTTAAACTTGAAGAACAAAAAATTGGCGAATTTTACTGTTTGGATGCTTTGCATATATGTTTCTTAGACTATATAGAAGCAATATATCGAAGGATTTCCCCCGTCTACCTGTTCCATTCATTGTTCTACTAGTCGAAAATTACAAATAATTTCCGATAAAGGATTAACAATGGGGCTCATTGTTCACTTAAACTTGAAGAACAAAAAATTGGCGAATTGTACTGCTTCGATGCTTTGCATATGTGTTTCTTAGACTATATAGAAGCAATATATACAATGATTTCAACCGTCTACCTATTCCATTCATTGTTCTACTTGCCGAAATTTACAAATAATTTCCTTTAAAGGATTAACAATGGGGCTCATTGTTCACTTAAACTTGAAGAACAAAAAATTGGCGAATTGTACTGTTTGGATGCTTTGCATATATGTTTCGTAGGCTATATAGAAGCAATATATACAAAGATTTCAACCGTCTACCTGTTCCATTCATTGTTCTACTTGTCGAAAGTTACAAATAATTTCCGATAAAGGATTAACAATGGGTCTCATTGTTCACTTAAACTTGAAGAACAAAAAATTGGCGAATGGTACTGTTTGGATGCTTTGCGTACATGTTTCTTAGACTATATGGAAGCAATATATACAAAGATTTCAACCGTCTACGTGTTCCAATCATTGTTCTACTTGTAGAAAGTTACAATTAATTTCCGTTAAAGGATTAACAATGGGGCTCGTAGTTCACTTAAACTTGAAGAACAAAAAATTGGCGAATTGTACTGTTTGGATGCTTTGCATATATGTTTCTTAGACTATATAGAAGCAATATATACAAAGATTTCAACCGTCTACCTGTTCCATTCATTGTTCTACTTGTCGAAAGTTACAAATAATTTCCGATAAAGGATTAACAATGGGTCTCATTGTTCACTTAAACTTGAAGAACAAAAAATTGGCGAATGGTACTGTTTGGATGCTTTGCGTACATGTTTCTTAGACTATATGGAAGCAATATATACAATGATTTCAACCGTCTACCTGTTCCATTCATTGTTCTGCTTGTCGAAAGTTACAAATAATTTCCTTTAAGGGATTAACAATGGGGATCGTAGTTTACTTAAACTTGAAGAACAAAAAATTGGCGAATTGTACTGTTTGGATGCTTTGCATATATGTTTCTTAGACTATATAGAAGCAATATATACAATGATTTCAACAGTCTACCTGTTCCATTCATTGTTCTACTTGTCGAAATTTACAAATAATTTCCTTCAAAGGATTAACAATGGGGCTCGTAGTTCACTTAAACTAGAAGAACAAAAAATTGGCGAATGGTACTGTTTGGATGCTTTGCAAATATGTTTCTTAGACTATATAGAAGCAATATATACAATGATTTCAACAGTCTACCTGTTCCAATCATTGTTCTACTTGTCGAAATTTACAAATAATTTCCGTTAAAGGATTAACATTGGGGCTCATTGTTCACTTAAACTTTAAGAACAAAAAATTGGCGAATGGTACTGTTTGGATGCTTTGCATATATGTTTCTTATACTATATAGAAGCAATATATACAAAGATTTCAACCGTCTACCTGTTCCATTCAATGTTCTAATTGTCGAAAGTTACAAATAATTTCCGATAAAGGATTAACAATGGGGCTCATTGTTCACTTAAACTTGAAGAACAAAAAATTGGCGAATTGTACTGTTTGGACGCTTTGCATATATGTTTCTTAGACTATATGGAAGCAATATATACAAAGATTTCAACCGTCTACGTGTTCCAATCATTGTTCTACTTGTCGAAATTTACAAATAATTTCCTTTAAAGGATTAACAATGGGGCTCGTTGTTCACTTAAACTTGAAGAACAAAAAATTGGCGAATGGTACTGTTTGGATGCTTTGCACATACGTTTCGTAGGCTATATAGAAGCAATATATACAAAGATTTCAACCGTCTACCTGTTCCATTCATTGTTCTACTTGTCGAAAGTTACAAATAATTTCCGATAAAGGATTAACAATGGGTCTCATTGTTCACTTAAACTTGAAGAACAAAAAATTGGCGAATGGTACTGTTTGGATGCTTTGCGTACATGTTTCTTAGACTATATGGAAGCAATATATACAAAGATTTCAACCGTCTACGTGTTCCAATCATTGTTCTACTTCTAGAAAGTTACAATTAATTTCCGTTAAAGGATTAACAATGGGGCTCGTAGTTCACTTAAACTTGAAGAACAAAAAATTGGCGAATTGTACTGTTTGGATGCTTTGCATATATGTTTCTTAGACTATATAGAAGCAATATATACAAAGATTTCAACCGTCTACCTGTTCCATTCAATGTTCTAATTGTCGAAAGTTACAAATAATTTCCTTTAAAGGATTAACAATGGGGCTCGTTGTTCACTTAAACTTGAAGAACAAAAAATTGGCGAATTGTACTGCTTCGATGCTTTGCATATGTGTTTCTTAGACTATATAGAAGCAATATATACAATGATTTCAACCGTCTACCTATTCCAATCATTGTTCTACTTGTAGAAAGTTACAATTAATTTCCGTTAAAGGATTAACAATGGGGCTCGTAGTTCACTTAAACTTGAAGAACAAAAAATTGGCGAATTGTACTGTTTGGATGCTTTGCATATATGTTTCTTAGACTATATAGAAGCAATATATACAAAGATTTCAACCGTCTACCTGTTCCATTCATTGTTCTACTTGTCGAAAGTTACAAATAATTTCCGATAAAGGATTAACAATGGGTCTCATTGTTCACTTAAACTTGAAGAACAAAAAATTGGCGAATGGTACTGTTTGGATGCTTTGCGTACATGTTTCTTAGACTATATGGAAGCAATATATACAATGATTTCAACCGTCTACCTGTTCCATTCATTGTTCTGCTTGTCGAAAGTTACAAATAATTTCCTTTAAGGGATTAACAATGGGGATCGTAGTTTACTTAAACTTGAAGAACAAAAAATTGGCGAATTGTACTGTTTGGATGCTTTGCATATATGTTTCTTAGACTATATAGAAGCAATATATACAATGATTTCAACCGTCTACCTGTTCCATTCATTGTTCTGCTTGTCGAAAGTTACAAATAATTTCCTTTAAGGGATTAACAATGGGGATCGTAGTTTACTTAAACTTGAAGAACAAAAAATTGGCGAATTGTACTGTTTGGATGCTTTGCGTACATGTTTCTTAGACTATATGGAAGCAATATATACAATGATTTCAACCGTCTACCTGTTCCATTCATTGTTCTGCTTGTCGAAAGTTACAAATAATTTCCTTTAAGGGATTAACAATGGGGATCGTAGTTTACTTAAACTTGAAGAACAAAAAATTGGCGAATTGTACTGTTTGGATGCTTTGCATATATGTTTCTTAGACTATATAGAAGCAATATATACAATGATTTCAACAGTCTACCTGTTCCATTCATTGTTCTACTTGTCGAAATTTACAAATAATTTCCTTTAAAGGATTAACAATGGGGCTCGTAGTTCACTTAAACTAGAAGAACAAAAAATTGGCGAATGGTACTGTTTGGATGCTTTGCAAATATGTTTCTTAGACTATATAGAAGCAATATATACAATGATTTCAACAGTCTACCTGTTCCAATCATTGTTCTACTTGTCGAAATTTACAAATAATTTCCGTTAAAGGATTAACAATGGGGCTCGTAGTTCACTTAAACTTGAAGAACAAAAAATTGGCGAATTGTACTGTTTGGATGCTTTGCATATATGTTTCGTAGACTATATAGAAGCAATATATACAATGATTTCAACCGTCTACATGATCCATTCATTGTTCTACTTGTCGAAATTTACAAATAATTTCCTTTAAAGGATTAACAATGGGGCTCGTAGTTCACTTAAACTTGAAGAACAAAAAATTGGCGAATGGTACTGTTTGGATGCTTTGCGTACATGTTTCTTAGACTATATGGAAGCAATATATACAAAGATTTCAACCGTCTACGTGTTCCAATCATTGTTCTAATTGTCGAAATTTACAAATAATTTCCTTTAAAGGATTAACAATGGGGCTCGTTGTTCACTTAAACTTGAAGAACAAAAAATTGATGAATGGTACTGTTTGGATGCTTTGCATATATGTTTCTTAGACTATATAGAAGCAATATATACAAAGATTTCAACCGTCTACCTGTTCCATTCAATGTTCTACTTGTCGAAAGTTACAAATAATTTCCGATAAAGGATTAACAATGGGGCTCATTGTTCACTTAAACTTGAAGAACAAAAAATTGGCGAATGGTACTGTTTGGATGCTTTGCATATATGTTTCTTAGACTATATGGAAGCAATATATACAAAGATTTCAACCGTCTGTGTGTTCCAATCATTGTTCTACTTGTCGAAAATTACAAATAATTTCTGATAAAGGATTAACCATTGGGGCTCGTAGTTCACTTAAACTTGAAGATCAAATAATTGGCGAATTGTACTGTTTGGATGATTTGCAGATATGTTTCTTAGACTATATAGACGCAATATATACAAGGATTTTCACCGTCTACCTGTTCCATTCATTGTTCTACTTGTCGAAAGTTACAAATAATTTCCGATAAAGGATTAACAATGGGGCTCATTGTTCACTTAAACTTGAAGAACAAAAAATTGGCGAATGGTACTGTTTGGATGCTTTGCATATATGTTTCTCAGACTATATAGAAGCAATATATACATTGATTTCAATCGTCTACCTGTTCCATTCATTGTTCTACTTGTCGAAAGTTACAAATAATTTCCGATAAAGGATTAACCATTGGGGCTCATTGTTCACTTAAACTTGAAGAACAAAAAATTGGCGAATTTTACTGTTTGGATGCTTTGCATATATGTTTCTTAGACTATATAGAAGCAATATATCGAAGGATTTCCCCCGTCTACCTGTTCCATTCATTGTTCTACTAGTCGAAAATTACAAATAATTTCCGATAAAGGATTAACAATGGGGCTCATTGTTCACTTAAACTTGAAGAACAAAAAATTGGCGAATTGTACTGCTTCGATGCTTTGCATATGTGTTTCTTAGACTATATAGAAGCAATATATACAATGATTTCAACCGTCTACCTATTCCATTCATTGTTCTACTTGCCGAAATTTACAAATAATTTCCTTTAAAGGATTAACAATGGGGCTCATTGTTCACTTAAACTTGAAGAACAAAAAATTGGCGAATTGTACTGTTTGGATGCTTTGCATATATGTTTCGTAGGCTATATAGAAGCAATATATACAAAGATTTCAACCGTCTACCTGTTCCATTCATTGTTCTACTTGTCGAAAGTTACAAATAATTTCCGATAAAGGATTAACAATGGGTCTCATTGTTCACTTAAACTTGAAGAACAAAAAATTGGCGAATGGTACTGTTTGGATGCTTTGCGTACATGTTTCTTAGACTATATGGAAGCAATATATACAAAGATTTCAACCGTCTACGTGTTCCAATCATTGTTCTACTTGTAGAAAGTTACAATTAATTTCCGTTAAAGGATTAACAATGGGGCTCGTAGTTCACTTAAACTTGAAGAACAAAAAATTGGCGAATTGTACTGTTTGGATGCTTTGCATATATGTTTCTTAGACTATATAGAAGCAATATATACAAAGATTTCAACCGTCTACCTGTTCCATTCATTGTTCTACTTGTCGAAAGTTACAAATAATTTCCGATAAAGGATTAACAATGGGTCTCATTGTTCACTTAAACTTGAAGAACAAAAAATTGGCGAATGGTACTGTTTGGATGCTTTGCGTACATGTTTCTTAGACTATATGGAAGCAATATATACAATGATTTCAACCGTCTACCTGTTCCATTCATTGTTCTGCTTGTCGAAAGTTACAAATAATTTCCTTTAAGGGATTAACAATGGGGATCGTAGTTTACTTAAACTTGAAGAACAAAAAATTGGCGAATTGTACTGTTTGGATGCTTTGCATATATGTTTCTTAGACTATATAGAAGCAATATATACAATGATTTCAACAGTCTACCTGTTCCATTCATTGTTCTACTTGTCGAAATTTACAAATAATTTCCTTCAAAGGATTAACAATGGGGCTCGTAGTTCACTTAAACTAGAAGAACAAAAAATTGGCGAATGGTACTGTTTGGATGCTTTGCAAATATGTTTCTTAGACTATATAGAAGCAATATATACAATGATTTCAACAGTCTACCTGTTCCATTCATTGTTCTACTTGTCGAAATTTACAAATAATTTCCGTTAAAGGATTAACATTGGGGCTCATTGTTCACTTAAACTTTAAGAACAAAAAATTGGCGAATGGTACTGTTTGGATGCTTTGCATATATGTTTCTTAGACTATATAGAAGCAATATATACAATGATTTCAACCGTCTACCTATTCCAATCATTGTTCTACTTGTAGAAAGTTACAATTAATTTCCGTTAAAGGATTAACAATGGGGCTCGTAGTTCACTTAAACTTGAAGAACAAAAAATTGGCGAATTGTACTGTTTGGATGCTTTGCATATATGTTTCTTAGACTATATAGAAGCAATATATACAAAGATTTCAACCGTCTACCTGTTCCATTCATTGTTCTACTTGTCGAAAGTTACAAATAATTTCCGATAAAGGATTAACAATGGGTCTCATTGTTCACTTAAACTTGAAGAACAAAAAATTGGCGAATGGTACTGTTTGGATGCTTTGCGTACATGTTTCTTAGACTATATGGAAGCAATATATACAATGATTTCAACCGTCTACCTGTTCCATTCATTGTTCTGCTTGTCGAAAGTTACAAATAATTTCCTTTAAGGGATTAACAATGGGGATCGTAGTTTACTTAAACTTGAAGAACAAAAAATTGGCGAATTGTACTGTTTGGATGCTTTGCATATATGTTTCTTAGACTATATAGAAGCAATATATACAATGATTTCAACAGTCTACCTGTTCCATTCATTGTTCTACTTGTCGAAATTTACAAATAATTTCCTTTAAAGGATTAACAATGGGGCTCGTAGTTCACTTAAACTAGAAGAACAAAAAATTGGCGAATGGTACTGTTTGGATGCTTTGCAAATATGTTTCTTAGACTATATAGAAGCAATATATACAATGATTTCAACAGTCTACCTGTTCCAATCATTGTTCTACTTGTCGAAATTTACAAATAATTTCCGTTAAAGGATTAACATTGGGGCTCATTGTTCACTTAAACTTTAAGAACAAAAAATTGGCGAATGGTACTGTTTGGATGCTTTGCATATATGTTTCTTATACTATATAGAAGCAATATATACAAAGATTTCAACCGTCTACCTGTTCCATTCAATGTTCTAATTGTCGAAAGTTACAAATAATTTCCGATAAAGGATTAACAATGGGGCTCATTGTTCACTTAAACTTGAAGAACAAAAAATTGGCGAATTGTACTGTTTGGACGCTTTGCATATATGTTTCTTAGACTATATGGAAGCAATATATACAAAGATTTCAACCGTCTACGTGTTCCAATCATTGTTCTACTTGTCGAAATTTACAAATAATTTCCTTTAAAGGATTAACAATGGGGCTCGTTGTTCACTTAAACTTGAAGAACAAAAAATTGGCGAATGGTACTGTTTGGATGCTTTGCACATACGTTTCGTAGGCTATATAGAAGCAATATATACAAAGATTTCAACCGTCTACCTGTTCCATTCATTGTTCTACTTGTCGAAAGTTACAAATAATTTCCGATAAAGGATTAACAATGGGTCTCATTGTTCACTTAAACTTGAAGAACAAAAAATTGGCGAATGGTACTGTTTGGATGCTTTGCGTACATGTTTCTTAGACTATATGGAAGCAATATATACAAAGATTTCAAACGTCTACGTGTTCCAATCATTGTTCTACTTCTAGAAAGTTACAATTAATTTCCGTTAAAGGATTAACAATGGGGCTCGTAGTTCACTTAAACTTGAAGAACAAAAAATTGGCGAATTGTACTGTTTGGATGCTTTGCATATATGTTTCTTAGACTATATAGAAGCAATATATACAAAGATTTCAACCGTCTACCTGTTCCATTCAATGTTCTAATTGTCGAAAGTTACAAATAATTTCCTTTAAAGGATTAACAATGGGGCTCGTTGTTCACTTAAACTTGAAGAACAAAAAATTGGCGAATGGTACTGCTTCGATGCTTTGCATATGTGTTTCTTAGACTATATAGAAGCAATATATACAATGATTTCAACCGTCTACCTATTCCATTCATTGTTCTACTTGCCGAAATTTACAAATAATTTCCTTTAAAGGATTAACAATGTGGCTCGTAGTTCACTTAAACTTGAAGAACAAAAAATTGGCGAATTGTACTGCTTCGATGCTTTGCATATGTGTTTCTTAGACTATATAGAAGCAATATATACAATGATTTCAACCGTCTACCTATTCTATTCATTGTTCTACTTGCCGAAATTTACAAATAATTTCCTTTAAAGGATTAACAATGGGGCTCATTGTTCACTTAAACTTGAAGAACAAAAAATTGGCGAATTGTACTGTTTGGATGCTTTGCATATATGTTTCGTAGGCTATATAGAAGCAATATATACAAAGATTTCAACCGTCTACCTGTTCCATTCATTGTTCTACTTGTCGAAAGTTACAAATAATTTCCGATAAAGGATTAACAATGGGTCTCATTGTTCTCTTAAACTTGAAGAACAAAAAATTGGCGAATGGTACTGTTTGGATGCTTTGCGTACATGTTTCTTAGACTATATGGAAACAATATATACAAAGATTTCAACCGTCTACGTGTTCCAATCATTGTTCTACTTGTAGAAAGTTACAATTAATTTCCGTTAAAGGATTAACAATGGGGCTCGTAGTTCACTTAAACTTGAAGAACAAAAAATTGGCGAATTGTACTGTTTGGATGCTTTGCATATATGTTTCTTAGACTATATAGAAGCAATATATACAAAGATTTCAACCGTCTACCTGTTCCATTCATTGTTCTACTTGTCGAAAGTTACAAATAATTTCCGATAAAGGATTAACAATGGGTCTCATTGTTCACTTAAACTTGAAGAACAAAAAATTGGCGAATGGTACTGTTTGGATGCTTTGCGTACATGTTTCTTAGACTATACGGAAGCAATATATACAATGATTTCAACCGTCTAACTGTTCCATTCATTGTTCTGCTTGTCGAAAGTTACAAATAATTTCCTTTAAGGGATTAACAATGGGGATCGTAGTTTACTTAAACTTGAAGAACAAAAAATTGGCGAATTGTACTGTTTGGATGCTTTGCATATATGTTTCTTAGACTATATAGAAGCAATATATACAATGATTTCAACAGTCTACCTGTTCCATTCATTGTTCTACTTGTCGAAATTTACAAATAATTTCCTTTAAAGGATTAACAATGGGGCTCGTAGTTCACTTAAACTAGAAGAACAAAAAATTGGCGAATGGTACTGTTTGGATGCTTTGCAAATATGTTTCTTAGACTATATAGAAGCAATATATACAATGATTTCAACAGTCTACCTGTTCCAATCATTGTTCTACTTGTCGAAATTTACAAATAATTTCCTTTAAAGGATTAACAATGGGGCTCGTTGTTCACTTAAACTTGAAGAACAAAAAACTGGCGAATGGTACTGCTTGGATGCTTTGCATGTATGTTTCTTAGATTATATAGAAGCAATATATACAAAGATTTCAACCGTCTACCTGTTCCATTCATTGTTCTACTTGTCGAAAATTACAAATAATTTCCGATAAAGGATTAACCATTGGGGCTCATTGTTCACTAAACTTGAAGAACAAAAAATTGTCGAATTGTACTGTTTGGATGCTTTGCATATGTGTTTCTTAGACTATATAGAAGCAATATATACAATGATTTCAACCGTCTACCTGTTCCATTCATTGTTCTACTTGTCGAAATTTACAAATAATTTCCTTTAAAGGATTAACAATGGGGCTCGTAGTTCACTTAAACTTGAAGAGCAAAAAATTGGCGAATTGTACTGTTTGGACGCTTTGCATAAATGTTTCTTGGACTATATGGAAGCAATATGTACAAAGATTTCAACCGTCTACCTGTTCCATTCATTGTTCTACTTGTCGAAAGTTACAAATAATTTCCGTTAAAGGATTAACATTGGGGCTCATTGTTCACTTAAACTTGAAGAACAAAAAATTGGCGAATTGTACTGTTTGGACGCTTTGCATATATGTTTCTTAGACTATATGGAAGCAATATATACAAAGATTTCAACCGTCTACGTGTTCCAATCATTGTTCTACTTGTCGAAATTTACAAATAATTTCCTTTAAAGGATTAACAATGGGGCTCGTTGTTCACTTAAACTTGAAGAACAAAAAATTGGCGAATGGTACTGTTTGGATGCTTTGCACATACGTTTCGTAGGCTATATAGAAGCAATATATACAAAGATTTCAACCGTCTACCTGTTCCATTCATTGTTCTACTTGTCGAAAGTTACAAATAATTTCCGATAAAGGATTAACAATGGGTCTCATTGTTCACTTAAACTTGAAGAACAAAAAATTGGCGAATGGTACTGTTTGGATGCTTTGCGTACATGTTTCTTAGACTATATGGAAGCAATATATACAAAGATTTCAACCGTCTACGTGTTCCAATCATTGTTCTACTTCTAGAAAGTTACAATTAATTTCCGTTAAAGGATTAACAATGGGGCTCGTAGTTCACTTAAACTTGAAGAACAAAAAATTGGCGAATTGTACTGTTTGGATGCTTTGCATATATGTTTCTTAGACTATATAGAAGCAATATATACAAAGATTTCAACCGTCTACCTGTTCCATTCATTGTTCTACTTGTCGAAAGTTACAAATAATTTCCGATAAAGGATTAACCATTGGGGCTCATTGTTCACTTAAACTTGAAGAACAAAAAATTGGCGAATGGTACTGTTTGGATGCTTTGCGTACATGTTTCTTAGACTATATGGAAGCAATATATACATTGATTTCAATCGTCTACCTGTTCCATTCATTGTTCTACTTGTCGAAATTTACAAATAATTTCCTTTAAGGGATTAACAATGGGGCTCGTAGTTCACTTAACCTTGAAGAACAAAAAATTGGCGAATGGTACTGTTTGGATGCTTTTCATATATGTTTCTTATACTATATAGAAGCAATATATACAAAGATTTCAACCGTCTACCTGTTCCATTCAATGTTCTAATTGTCGAAAGTTACAAATAATTTCCGATAAAGGATTAACAATGGGGCTCATTGTTCACTTAAACTTGAAGAACAAAAAATTGGCGAATTGTACTGTTTGGACGCTTTGCATATATGTTTCTTAGACTATATGGAAGCAATATATACTAAGATTTCAACCGTCTACGTGTTCCAATCATTGTTCTACTTGTCGAAAGTTAGAAATAATTTCCGATAAAGGATTAACAATGGGGCTCATTGTTCACTTAAACTTGAAGGACAAAAAATTGGCTAATGGTACTGTTTGGATGCTTTGCGTACATGTTTCTTAGACTATATGGAAGCAATATATACAAGGATTTCAACCGTCTACCTGTTCCATTCATTGTTCTACTTGTCGAAATTTACAAATAGTTTCCGATAAAGGATTAACCATTGGGGCTCATTGTTCACTTAAACTTGAAGAACAAAAAATTGGCGAATTGTACTGTTTGGATGCTTTGCATATATGTTTCTTAGACTATATCGAAGCAATATATACAAAGATTTCAACCGTCTAACTGTTCCATTCATTGTTCTACTTGTCGGAAATTACAAATAATTTCCGATAAAGGATTAACCATTGGGGCTCATTGTTCACTTAAACTTGAAGAACAAAAAATTGGCGAATGGTACTGTTTGGATGCTTTGCATATATGTTTCTTAGACTATATAGAAGCAATATATACAAATATTTCAACCATCTACCTGTTCCATTCATTGTTCTACTTGTCGCAAGTTACAAATAATTTCCGTTAAAGTATTAACAATGGGGCTCGTAGTTCACTTAAACTTGAAGATCAAATAATTGGCGAATTGTACTGTTTGGATGATTTGCATATATGTTTCTTAGACTATATAGAAGCAATATATACAAAGATTTCAACCGTCTACCTGTTCCATTCATTGTTCTACTTGTCGAAAGTTACAAATAATTTCCGTTAAGGGATTAACAATGGGGATCGTAGTTTACTTAAACATGAAGAACAAAAAATTGGCGAATTTTACTGTTTGGATGCTTTGCATATATGTTTCTTAGACTATATAGAAGCAATATATCGAAGGATTTCACCCGTCTACCTGTTCCATTCATTGTTCTACTTGTCGAAAATTACAAATAATTTCCGATAAAGGATTAACAATGGGGCTCATTGTTCACTTAAACTTGAAGAACAAAAAATTGGCGAATTGTACTGTTTGGATGCTTTGCATAAATGTTTCTTAGACTATATAGAAGCAATATATACAATGATTTCAACAGTCTACCTGTTCCATTCATTGTTCTACTTGTCGAAAGTTACAAATAATTTCCGATAAAGGATTAACAATGGGGCTCATTGTTCACTTAAACGTGAAGAACAAAAAATTGGCGAATGGTACTGTTTGGATGCTTTGCGTACATGTTTCTTAGACTATATGGAAGCAATATATACAAAGATTTCAACCGTCTACGTGTTCCAATCATTGTTCTACTTGTAGAAAGTTACAATTAATTTCCGTTAAAGGATTAACAATGGGGCTCGTAGTTCACTTAAACTTGAAGAACAAAAAATTGGCGAATTGTACTGTTTGGATGCTTTGCGTACATGTTTCTTAGACTATATGGAAGCAATATATACAAAGATTTCAACCGTCTACGTGTTCCAATCATTGTTCTACTTGTAGAAAGTTACAATTAATTTCCGTTAAAGGATTAACAATGGGGCTCGTAGTTCACTTAAACTTGAAGAACAAAAAATTGGCGAATTGTACTGTTTGGATGCTTTGCATATATGTTTCGTAGACTATATAGAAGCAATATATACAATGATTTCAACCGTCAACATGATCCATTCATTGTTCTACTTGTCGAAATTTACAAATAATTTCCTTTAAAGGATTAACAATGGGGCTCGTAGTTCACTTAAACTTGAAGAACAAAAAATTGGCGAATGGTACTGTTTGGATGCTTTGCGTACATGTTTCTTAGACTATATGGAAGCAATATATACAAAGATTTCAACCGTCTACGTGTTCCAATCATTGTTCTAATTGTCGAAATTTACAAATAATTTCCTTTAAAGGATTAACAATGGGGCTCGTTGTTCACTTAAACTTGAAGAACAAAAAATTGATGAATGGTACTGTTTGGATGCTTTGCATATATGTTTCTTAGACTATATAGAAGCAATATATACAAAGATTTCAACCGTCTACCTGTTCCATTCAATGTTCTACTTGTCGAAAGTTACAAATAATTTCCGATAAAGGATTAACAATGGGGCTCATTGTTCACTTAAACTTGAAGAACAAAAAATTGGCGAATGGTACTGTTTGGATGCTTTGCATATATGTTTCTTAGACTATATGGAAGCAATATATACAAAGATTTCAACCGTCTGTGTGTTCCAATCATTGTTCTACTTGTCGAAAATTACAAATAATTTCTGATAAAGGATTAACCATTGGGGCTCGTAGTTCACTTAAACTTGAAGATCAAATAATTGGCGAATTGTACTGTTTGGATGATTTGCAGATATGTTTCTTAGACTATATAGACGCAATATATACAAGGATTTTCACCGTCTACCTGTTCCATTCATTGTTCTACTTGTCGAAAGTTACAAATAATTTCCGATAAAGGATTAACAATGGGGCTCATTGTTCACTTAAACTTGAAGAACAAAAAATTGGCGAATGGTACTGTTTGGATGCTTTGCATATATGTTTCTCAGACTATATAGAAGCAATATATACATTGATTTCAATCGTCTACCTGTTCCATTCATTGTTCTACTTGTCGAAAGTTACAAATAATTTCCGATAAAGGATTAACCATTGGGGCTCATTGTTCACTTAAACTTGAAGAACAAAAAATTGGCGAATTTTACTGTTTGGATGCTTTGCATATATGTTTCTTAGACTATATAGAAGCAATATATCGAAGGATTTCCCCCGTCTACCTGTTCCATTCATTGTTCTACTAGTCGAAAATTACAAATAATTTCCGATAAAGGATTAACAATGGGGCTCATTGTTCACTTAAACTTGAAGAACAAAAAATTGGCGAATTGTACTGCTTCGATGCTTTGCATATGTGTTTCTTAGACTATATAGAAGCAATATATACAATGATTTCAACCGTCTACCTATTCCATTCATTGTTCTACTTGCCGAAATTTACAAATAATTTCCTTTAAAGGATTAACAATGGGGCTCGTAGTTCACTTAAACTTGAAGAACAAAAAATTGGCGAATGGTACTGTTTGGATGCTTTGCGTACATGTTTCTTAGACTATATGGAAGCAATATATACAAAGATTTCAACCGTCTACCTGTTCCATTCATTGTTCTACTTGTCGAAAGTTACAAATAATTTCCGATAAAGGATTAACAATGGGTCTCATTGTTCACTTAAACTTGAAGAACAAAAAATTGGCGAATGGTACTGTTTGGATGCTTTGCGTACATGTTTCTTAGACTATATGGAAGCAATATATACAAAGATTTCAACCGTCTACGTGTTCCAATCATTGTTCTAATTGTCGAAATTTACAAATAATTTCCTTTAAAGGATTAACAATGGGGCTCGTTGTTCACTTAAACTTGAAGAACAAAAAATTGATGAATGGTACTGTTTGGATGCTTTGCATATATGTTTCTTAGACTATATAGAAGCAATATATACAAAGATTTCAACCGTCTACCTGTTCCATTCAATGTTCTACTTGTCGAAAGTTACAAATAATTTCCGATAAAGGATTAACAATGGGGCTCATTGTTCACTTAAACTTGAAGAACAAAAAATTGGCGAATGGTACTGTTTGGATGCTTTGCATATATGTTTCTTAGACTATATGGAAGCAATATATACAAAGATTTCAACCGTCTGTGTGTTCCAATCATTGTTCTACTTGTCGAAAATTACAAATAATTTCTGATAAAGGATTAACCATTGGGGCTCGTAGTTCACTTAAACTTGAAGATCAAATAATTGGCGAATTGTACTGTTTGGATGATTTGCAGATATGTTTCTTAGACTATATAGACGCAATATATACAAGGATTTTCACCGTCTACCTGTTCCATTCATTGTTCTACTTGTCGAAAGTTACAAATAATTTCCGATAAAGGATTAACAATGGGGCTCATTGTTCACTTAAACTTGAAGAACAAAAAATTGGCGAATGGTACTGTTTGGATGCTTTGCATATATGTTTCTCAGACTATATAGAAGCAATATATACATTGATTTCAATCGTCTACCTGTTCCATTCATTGTTCTACTTGTCGAAAGTTACAAATAATTTCCGATAAAGGATTAACCATTGGGGCTCATTGTTCACTTAAACTTGAAGAACAAAAAATTGGCGAATTTTACTGTTTGGATGCTTTGCATATATGTTTCTTAGACTATATAGAAGCAATATATCGAAGGATTTCCCCCGTCTACCTGTTCCATTCATTGTTCTACTAGTCGAAAATTACAAATAATTTCCGATAAAGGATTAACAATGGGGCTCATTGTTCACTTAAACTTGAAGAACAAAAAATTGGCGAATTGTACTGCTTCGATGCTTTGCATATGTGTTTCTTAGACTATATAGAAGCAATATATACAATGATTTCAACCGTCTACCTATTCCATTCATTGTTCTACTTGCCGAAATTTACAAATAATTTCCTTTAAAGGATTAACAATGGGGCTCATTGTTCACTTAAACTTGAAGAACAAAAAATTGGCGAATTGTACTGTTTGGATGCTTTGCATATATGTTTCGTAGGCTATATAGAAGCAATATATACAAAGATTTCAACCGTCTACCTGTTCCATTCATTGTTCTACTTGTCGAAAGTTACAAATAATTTCCGATAAAGGATTAACAATGGGTCTCATTGTTCACTTAAACTTGAAGAACAAAAAATTGGCGAATGGTACTGTTTGGATGCTTTGCGTACATGTTTCTTAGACTATATGGAAGCAATATATACAAAGATTTCAACCGTCTACGTGTTCCAATCATTGTTCTACTTGTAGAAAGTTACAATTAATTTCCGTTAAAGGATTAACAATGGGGCTCGTAGTTCACTTAAACTTGAAGAACAAAAAATTGGCGAATTGTACTGTTTGGATGCTTTGCATATATGTTTCTTAGACTATATAGAAGCAATATATACAAAGATTTCAACCGTCTACCTGTTCCATTCATTGTTCTACTTGTCGAAAGTTACAAATAATTTCCGATAAAGGATTAACAATGGGTCTCATTGTTCACTTAAACTTGAAGAACAAAAAATTGGCGAATGGTACTGTTTGGATGCTTTGCGTACATGTTTCTTAGACTATATGGAAGCAATATATACAATGATTTCAACCGTCTACCTGTTCCATTCATTGTTCTGCTTGTCGAAAGTTACAAATAATTTCCTTTAAGGGATTAACAATGGGGATCGTAGTTTACTTAAACTTGAAGAACAAAAAATTGGCGAATTGTACTGTTTGGATGCTTTGCATATATGTTTCTTAGACTATATAGAAGCAATATATACAATGATTTCAACAGTCTACCTGTTCCATTCATTGTTCTACTTGTCGAAATTTACAAATAATTTCCTTTAAAGGATTAACAATGGGGCTCGTAGTTCACTTAAACTAGAAGAACAAAAAATTGGCGAATGGTACTGTTTGGATGCTTTGCAAATATGTTTCTTAGACTATATAGAAGCAATATATACAATGATTTCAACAGTCTACCTGTTCCAATCATTGTTCTACTTGTCGAAATTTACAAATAATTTCCGTTAAAGGATTAACATTGGGGCTCATTGTTCACTTAAACTTTAAGAACAAAAAATTGGCGAATGGTACTGTTTGGATGCTTTGCATATATGTTTCTTATACTATATAGAAGCAATATATACAAAGATTTCAACCGTCTACCTGTTCCATTCAATGTTCTAATTGTCGAAAGTTACAAATAATTTCCGATAAAGGATTAACAATGGGGCTCATTGTTCACTTAAACTTGAAGAACAAAAAATTGGCGAATTGTACTGTTTGGACGCTTTGCATATATGTTTCTTAGACTATATGGAAGCAATATATACAAAGATTTCAACCGTCTACGTGTTCCAATCATTGTTCTACTTGTCGAAATTTACAAATAATTTCCTTTAAAGGATTAACAATGGGGCTCGTTGTTCACTTAAACTTGAAGAACAAAAAATTGGCGAATGGTACTGTTTGGATGCTTTGCACATACGTTTCGTAGGCTATATAGAAGCAATATATACAAAGATTTCAACCGGCTACCTGTTCCATTCATTGTTCTACTTGTCGAAAGTTACAAATAATTTCCGATAAAGGATTAACAATGGGTCTCATTGTTCACTTAAACTTGAAGAACAAAAAATTGGCGAATGGTACTGTTTGGATGCTTTGCGTACATGTTTCTTAGACTATATGGAAGCAATATATACAAAGATTTCAAACGTCTACGTGTTCCAATCATTGTTCTACTTCTAGAAAGTTACAATTAATTTCCGTTAAAGGATTAACAATGGGGCTCGTAGTTCACTTAAACTTGAAGAACAAAAAATTGGCGAATTGTACTGTTTGGATGCTTTGCATATATGTTTCTTAGACTATATAGAAGCAATATATACAAAGATTTCAACCGTCTACCTGTTCCATTCAATGTTCTAATTGTCGAAAGTTACAAATAATTTCCTTTAAAGGATTAACAATGGGGCTCGTTGTTCACTTAAACTTGAAGAACAAAAAATTGGCGAATGGTACTGCTTCGATGCTTTGCATATGTGTTTCTTAGACTATATAGAAGCAATATATACAATGATTTCAACCGTCTACCTATTCCATTCATTGTTCTACTTGCCGAAATTTACAAATAATTTCCTTTAAAGGATTAACAATGTGGCTCGTAGTTCACTTAAACTTGAAGAACAAAAAATTGGCGAATTGTACTGCTTCGATGCTTTGCATATGTGTTTCTTAGACTATATAGAAGCAATATATACAATGATTTCAACCGTCTACCTATTCTATTCATTGTTCTACTTGCCGAAATTTACAAATAATTTCCTTTAAAGGATTAACAATGGGGCTCATTGTTCACTTAAACTTGAAGAACAAAAAATTGGCGAATTGTACTGTTTGGATGCTTTGCATATATGTTTCGTAGGCTATATAGAAGCAATATATACAAAGATTTCAACCGTCTACCTGTTCCATTCATTGTTCTACTTGTCGAAAGTTACAAATAATTTCCGTTAAAGGATTAACAATGGGTCTCATTGTTCTCTTAAACTTGAAGAACAAAAAATTGGCGAATGGTACTGTTTGGATGCTTTGCGTACATGTTTCTTAGACTATATGGAAGCAATATATACAAAGATTTCAACCGTCTACGTGTTCCAATCATTGTTCTACTTGTAGAAAGTTACAATTAATTTCCGTTAAAGGATTAACAATGGGGCTCGTAGTTCACTTAAACTTGAAGAACAAAAAATTGGCGAATTGTACTGTTTGGATGCTTTGCATATATGTTTCTTAGACTATATAGAAGCAATATATACAAAGATTTCAACCGTCTACCTGTTCCATTCATTGTTCTACTTGTCGAAAGTTACAAATAATTTCCGATAAAGGATTAACAATGGGTCTCATTGTTCACTTAAACTTGAAGAACAAAAAATTGGCGAATGGTACTGTTTGGATGCTTTGCGTACATGTTTCTTAGACTATACGGAAGCAATATATACAATGATTTCAACCGTCTAACTGTTCCATTCATTGTTCTGCTTGTCGAAAGTTACAAATAATTTCCTTTAAGGGATTAACAATGGGGATCGTAGTTTACTTAAACTTGAAGAACAAAAAATTGGCGAATTGTACTGTTTGGATGCTTTGCATATATGTTTCTTAGACTATATAGAAGCAATATATACAATGATTTCAACAGTCTACCTGTTCCATTCATTGTTCTACTTGTCGAAATTTACAAATAATTTCCTTTAAAGGATTAACAATGGGGCTCGTAGTTCACTTAAACTAGAAGAACAAAAAATTGGCGAATGGTACTGTTTGGATGCTTTGCAAATATGTTTCTTAGACTATATAGAAGCAATATATACAATGATTTCAACAGTCTACCTGTTCCAATCATTGTTCTACTTGTCGAAATTTACAAATAATTTCCTTTAAAGGATTAACAATGGGGCTCGTTGTTCACTTAAACTTGAAGAACAAAAAACTGGCGAATGGTACTGCTTGGATGCTTTGCATGTATGTTTCTTAGATTATATAGAAGCAATATATACAAAGATTTCAACCGTCTACCTGTTCCATTCATTGTTCTACTTGTCGAAAATTACAAATAATTTCCGATAAAGGATTAACCATTGGGGCTCATTGTTCACTAAACTTGAAGAACAAAAAATTGTCGAATTGTACTGTTTGGATGCTTTGCATATGTGTTTCTTAGACTATATAGAAGCAATATATACAATGATTTCAACCGTCTACCTGTTCCATTCATTGTTCTACTTGTCGAAATTTACAAATAATTTCCTTTAAAGGATTAACAATGGGGCTCGTAGTTCACTTAAACTTGAAGAGCAAAAAATTGGCGAATTGTACTGTTTGGACGCTTTGCATAAATGTTTCTTGGACTATATGGAAGCAATATATACAAAGATTTCAACCGTCTACCTGTTCCATTCATTGTTCTACTTGTCGAAAGTTACAAATAATTTCCGTTAAAGGATTAACATTGGGGCTCATTGTTCACTTAAACTTGAAGAACAAAAAATTGGCGAATTGTACTGTTTGGACGCTTTGCATATATGTTTCTTAGACTATATGGAAGCAATATATACAAAGATTTCAACCGTCTACGTGTTCCAATCATTGTTCTACTTGTCGAAATTTACAAATAATTTCCTTTAAAGGATTAACAATGGGGCTCGTTGTTCACTTAAACTTGAAGAACAAAAAATTGGCGAATGGTACTGTTTGGATGCTTTGCACATACGTTTCGTAGGCTATATAGAAGCAATATATACAAAGATTTCAACCGTCTACCTGTTCCATTCATTGTTCTACTTGTCGAAAGTTACAAATAATTTCCGATAAAGGATTAACAATGGGTCTCATTGTTCACTTAAACTTGAAGAACAAAAAATTGGCGAATGGTACTGTTTGGATGCTTTGCGTACATGTTTCTTAGACTATATGGAAGCAATATATACAAAGATTTCAACCGTCTACGTGTTCCAATCATTGTTCTACTTCTAGAAAGTTACAATTAATTTCCGTTAAAGGATTAACAATGGGGCTCGTAGTTCACTTAAACTTGAAGAACAAAAAATTGGCGAATTGTACTGTTTGGATGCTTTGCATATATGTTTCTTAGACTATATAGAAGCAATATATACAAAGATTTCAACCGTCTACCTGTTCCATTCATTGTTCTACTTGTCGAAAGTTACAAATAATTTCCGATAAAGGATTAACCATTGGGGCTCATTGTTCACTTAAACTTGAAGAACAAAAAATTGGCGAATGGTACTGTTTGGATGCTTTGCGTACATGTTTCTTAGACTATATGGAAGCAATATATACATTGATTTCAATCGTCTACCTGTTCCATTCATTGTTCTACTTGTCGAAATTTACAAATAATTTCCTTTAAAGGATTAACAATGGGGCTCGTAGTTCACTTAACCTTGAAGAACAAAAAATTGGCGAATGGTACTGTTTGGATGCTTTTCATATATGTTTCTTATACTATATAGAAGCAATATATACAAAGATTTCAACCGTCTACCTGTTCCATTCAATGTTCTAATTGTCGAAAGTTACAAATAATTTCCGATAAAGGATTAACCATTGGGGCTCATTGTTCACTTAAACTTGAAGAACAAAAAATTGGCGAATGGTACTGTTTGGATGCTTTGCATATATGTTTCTTAGACTATATAGAAGCAATATATACAAATATTTCAACCATCTACCTGTTCCATTCATTGTTCTACTTGTCGCAAGTTACAAATAATTTCCGTTAAAGTATTAACAATGGGGCTCGTAGTTCACTTAAACTTGAAGATCAAATAATTGGCGAATTGTACTGTTTGGATGATTTGCATATATGTTTCTTAGACTATATAGAAGCAATATATACAAAGATTTCAACCGTCTACCTGTTCCATTCATTGTTCTACTTGTCGAAAGTTACAAATAATTTCCGTTAAGGGATTAACAATGGGGATCGTAGTTTACTTAAACTTGAAGAACAAAAAATTGGCGAATTTTACTGTTTGGATGCTTTGCATATATGTTTCTTAGACTATATAGAAGCAATATATCGAAGGATTTCACCCGTCTACCTGTTCCATTCATTGTTCTACTTGTCGAAAATTACAAATAATTTCCGATAAAGGATTAACAATGGGGCTCATTGTTCACTTAAACTTGAAGAACAAAAAATTGGCGAATTGTACTGTTTGGATGCTTTGCATAAATGTTTCTTAGACTATATAGAAGCAATATATACAATGATTTCAACAGTCTACCTGTTCCATTCATTGTTCTACTTGTCGAAAGTTACAAATAATTTCCGATAAAGGATTAACAATGGGGCTCATTGTTCACTTAAACGTGAAGAACAAAAAATTGGCGAATGGTACTGTTTGGATGCTTTGCATATATGTTTCTTAGACTATATGGAAGCAATATATACAAAGATTTCAACCGTCTACCTGTTCCACTCATTGTTCTACTTGTAGAAAGTTAGAATTAATTTCCGTTATAGGATTAACAATGGGGCTCGTAATTCACTTAAACTTGAAGATGAAATAATTGGCGAATTGTACTGTTTGGATGCTTTGCATATATGTTTCTTAGATTATATAGAAGCAATATATACAAAGATTTCAACCGTCTAAATGATCCATTCATTGTTCTACTTGTCGAAAGTTACAAATAATTTCCGTTAAGGGATTAACAATGGGGATCGTAGTTTACTTAAACTTGAAGAACAAAAAATTGGCGACTGGTACTGTTTGGATGCTTTGCATATATGTTTCTTAGACTATATTGAAGCAATATATAAAAAGATTTCAACCGTGTACCGGTTCCATTCATTGTTCTACTTGTCGAAAGTTACAAATAATTTCCGTTAAGGGATTAACAATGGGGATCGTAGTTTACTTAAACTTGAAGAACAAAAAATTGGCGACTGGTACTGTTTGGATGCTTTGCATATATGTTTCTTAGACTATATTGAAGCAATATATAAAAAGATTTCAACCGTGTACCAGTTCCATTCATTGTTCTACTTGTCGGAAGTTACAAATAATTTTCGTTAAGTGATTAACAATGGGGATCGTAGTTCACTTAAACTTGAAGAACAAAAAATTGGCGAATTGTACTGTTTGGATGCTTTGCGTACATGTTTCTTAGACTATATGGAAGCAATATATACAAAGATTTCAACCGTCTACGTGTTCCAATCATTGTTCTACTTGTAGAAAGTTACAATTAATTTCCGTTAAGGGATTAACAATGGGGCTCGTAGTTCACTTAAACTTGAAGAACAAAAATTGGCGAATGGTACTGTTTGGATGCTTTGCATATATGTTTCTTAGACTATATAGAAGCAATATATACATTGATTTCAACCGGCTACCTGTTCCATTCATTGTTCTACTTGTCGAAATTTACAAATAATTTCCGATAAAGGATTAACCATTGGGGCTCATTGTTCACTTAAACTTGAAGAACAAAAAATTGGCGAATTGTACTGTTTGGATGCTTTGCATATATGTTTCTTAGACTACATAGAAGCAATATATACAAAGATTTCAACCGGCTACCTGTTCCATTCATTGTTCTACTTGTTGAAATTTACAAATAGTTTCCGATAAAGGATTAACCATTGGGGCTCATTGTTCACTTAAACTTGAAGAACAAAAAATTGGCGAATGGTACTGTTTGGATACTTTGCATATATGTTTCTTAGACTATATAGAAGCAATATATACATTGATTTCAACCGGCTACCTGTTCCATTCATTGTTCTACTTGTCGAAATTTACAAATAATTTCCGTTAAAGTATTAACAATGGGGCTCGTAGTTCACTTAAACTTGAAGATCAAATAATTGGCGAATTGTACTCTTTGGATGATTTGGATATATGTTTCTTAGACTATACAGAAGCAATATATACAAAGATTTCAACCGTCTATCTGTTCCATTCATTGATGTACTTGTCGAAAGTTACAAATAATTTCCGATAAAGGATTAACAATGGGGCTCGTAGTTCACTTAAACTTGAAGTACAAAAAATTGGCGAATGGTACTGTTTGGATGCTTTGCGTACATGTTTCTTAGACTATATGGAAGCAATATATACAAAGATTTCAACCGTCTACGTGTTCCAATCATTGTTCTACTTGTAGAAAGTTACAATTAATTTCCGTTAAAGGATTAACAATGGGGCTCGTAGTTCACTTAAACTTGAAGAACAAAAAATTGGCGAATTGTACTGTTTGGATGCTTTGCGTACATGTTTCTTAGACTATATGGAAGCAATATATACAAAGATTTCAACCGTCTACGTGTTCCAATCATTGTTCTACTTGTAGAAAGTTACAATTAATTTCCGTTAAAGGATTAACAATGGGGCTCGTAGTTCACTTAAACTTGAAGAACAAAAAATTGGCGAATTGTACTGTTTGGATGCTTTGCATATATGTTTCGTAGACTATATAGAAGCAATATATACAATGATTTCAACCGTCTACATGATCCATTCATTGTTCTACTTGTCGAAATTTACAAATAATTTCCTTTAAAGGATTAACAATGGGGCTCGTAGTTCACTTAAACTTGAAGAACAAAAAATTGGCGAATGGTACTGTTTGGATGCTTTGCGTACATGTTTCTTAGACTATATGGAAGCAATATATACAAAGATTTCAACCGTCTACGTGTTCCAATCATTGTTCTAATTGTCGAAATTTACAAATAATTTCCTTTAAAGGATTAACAATGGGGCTCGTTGTTCACTTAAACTTGAAGAACAAAAAATTGATGAATGGTACTGTTTGGATGCTTTGCATATATGTTTCTTAGACTATATAGAAGCAATATATACAAAGATTTCAACCGTCTACCTGTTCCATTCAATGTTCTACTTGTCGAAAGTTACAAATAATTTCCGATAAAGGATTAACAATGGGGCTCATTGTTCACTTAAACTTGAAGAACAAAAAATTGGCGAATGGTACTGTTTGGATGCTTTGCATATATGTTTCTTAGACTATATGGAAGCAATATATACAAAGATTTCAACCGTCTGTGTGTTCCAATCATTGTTCTACTTGTCGAAAATTACAAATAATTTCTGATAAAGGATTAACCATTGGGGCTCGTAGTTCACTTAAACTTGAAGATCAAATAATTGGCGAATTGTACTGTTTGGATGATTTGCAGATATGTTTCTTAGACTATATAGACGCAATATATACAAGGATTTTCACCGTCTACCTGTTCCATTCATTGTTCTACTTGTCGAAAGTTACAAATAATTTCCGATAAAGGATTAACAATGGGGCTCATTGTTCACTTAAACTTGAAGAACAAAAAATTGGCGAATGGTACTGTTTGGATGCTTTGCATATATGTTTCTTAGACTATATAGAAGCAATATATACAAAGATTTCAACCGTCTACCTGTTCCATTCAGTGTTCTACTTGTCGAAAGTTACAAATAATTTCCGATAAAGGATTAACAATGGGGCTCGCTGTTCACTTAAACTTGAAGATCAAAAAATTGGCGACTGTTACTGTTTAGATGCTTTGCATATAGGTTTCTAAGACTATATAGAAGCAACATATACAAAGATTTCAACCGTCTACCTGTTCTATTCATTGTTCTACTTGTAGAAAGTTACAAATAATTTCCGTTTCATGATTATCAATGGGGCTCGTTGTTCACTTAAACTTGAAGAAGAAAAAATTGGCGAATGGAACTGTTTGGATGCTTTGCATATATGTTTCTTAGATTATATAGAATCAACATATACAAAGATTTCAACCGTCTACCTGTTCCATTCATGTTCTACTTGTCGAAAATTACAAATAATTTCCGATAAAGGATTAACCATTGGGGCTCATTGTTCACTTACACTTGAAGAACAAAAAATTGGCGAATGGTACTGTTTGGATGCTTTGCGTTCATGTTTCTTAGACTATATGGAAGCACTATATACAAAGATTTCAACAGTCTACGTGTTCCAATCATTGTTCTACTTGTCGAAATTTACGAATAATTTCCTTTAAAGGATTAACAATGGGGCTCGTTGTTCACTTAAACTTGAAGAACAAAAAATTGATGAATGGTACTGTTTGGATGCTTCGCATATATGTTTCTTAGACTATATAGAAGCAATATATACATTGATTTCAATCGTCTGCCTGTTCCATTCACTGTTCTACTTGTCGAAAGTTACAAATAATTTCCGTTAAGGGATTAACAATGGGGATCGTAGTTTACTTAAACTTGAAGAACAAAAAATTGGCGAATTGTACTGTTTGGATGCTTTGGATATATGTTTCTTAGACTATATAGAAGCCATATATACAATGATTTCAACAGTCTACCTGTTCCATTCATTGTTCTACTTGTCGAAATTTACAAATAATTTCCCATAAAGGATTAACAATGGGGCTCATTGTTCACTTAAACTTGAAGGACAAAAAATTGGCGAATGGTACTTTTTGGATGCTTTGCGTACATGTTTCTTAGACTATATGGAAGCAATATATACAAGGATTTCAACCGTCTACCTGTTCCATTCATTGTTCTACTTGTCGAAAGTTACAAATAATTACCGAAAAGTATTAACCATTGGGGCTCATTGTTCACTTAAACTTGAAGAACAAAAAATTGGCGAATTGTACTGTTTGGATGCTTTGCATATATGTCTCTTAGACTATATAGAAGCAATATATACAAAGATTTCAACCGTCTACCTGTTCCATTCATTGTTCTACTTGTCGAAAGTTACAAATAATTTCCGATAAAGGATTAACAATGGGGCTCGTTGTTCACTTAAACTTGAAGAACAAAAAATTGGCGAATGGTACTGTTTGGATGCTTTGCACATACGTTTCGTAGGCTATATAGAAGCAATATATACAAAGATTTCAACCGTCTACATGTTCCATTCATTGTTCTACTTGTCGAAAGTTACAAATAATTTCCGATAAAGGATTAACAATGGGTCTCATTGTTCACTTAAACTTGAAGAACAAAAAATTGGCGAATGGTACTGTTTGGATGCTTTGCGTACATGTTTCTTAGACTATATGGAAGCAATATATACAAAGATTTCAACCGTCTACGTGTTCCAATCATTGTTCTACTTCTAGAAAGTTACAATTAATTTCCGTTAAAGGATTAACAATGGGGCTCGTAGTTCACTTAAACTTGAAGAACAAAAAATTGGCGAATTGTACTGTTTGGATGCTTTGCATATATGTTTCTTAGACTATATAGAAGCAATATATACAAAGATTTCAACCGTCTACCTGTTCCATTCATTGTTCTACTTGTCGAACGTTACAAATAATTTCCGATAAAGGATTAACCATTGGGGCTCATTGTTCACTTAAACTTGAAGAACAAAAAATTGGCGAATGGTACTGTTTGGATGCTTTGCGTACATGTTTCTTAGACTATATGGAAGCAATATATACAAAGATTTCAACCGTCTACGTTTTTTAATCATTGTTCTACTTGTCGAAATTTACGAAAAATTTCCTTTAAAGGATTAACAATGGGGCTCGTTGTTCACTTAAACTTGAAGAACAAAAAATTGATGAATGGTACTGTTTGGATGCTTTGCATATATGTTTCTCAGACTATATAGAAGCAATATATACATTGATTTCAATCGTCTACCTGTTCCATTCATTGTTCTACTTGTCGAAAGTTACAAATAATTTCCGTTAAAGTATTAACAATGGGGCTCGTAGTTCACTTAAACTTGAAGATCAAATAATTGGCGAATTGTACTCTTTGGATGATTTGCATATATGTTTCTTAGACTATACAGAAGCAATATATACAAAGATTTCAACCGTCTATCTGTTCCATTCATTGATGTACTTGTCGAAAGTTACAAATAATTTCCGATAAAGGATTAACAATGGGGCTCGTAGTTCACTTAAACTTGAAGTACAAAAAATTGGCGAATGGTACTGTTTGGATGCTTTGCGTACATGTTTCTTAGACTATATGGAAGCAATATATACAAAGATTTCAACCGTCTACGTGTTCCAATCATTGTTCTACTTGTAGAAAGTTACAATTAATTTCCGTTAAAGGATTAACAATGGGGCTCGTAGTTCACTTAAACTTGAAGAACAAAAAATTGGCGAATTGTACTGTTTGGATGCTTTGCGTACATGTTTCTTAGACTATATGGAAGCAATATATACAAAGATTTCAACCGTCTACGTGTTCCAATCATTGTTCTACTTGTAGAAAGTTACAATTAATTTCCGTTAAAGGATTAACAATGGGGCTCGTAGTTCACTTAAACTTGAAGAACAAAAAATTGGCGAATTGTACTGTTTGGATGCTTTGCATATATGTTTCGTAGACTATATAGAAGCAATATATACAATGATTTCAACCGTCTACATGATCCATTCATTGTTCTACTTGTCGAAATTTACAAATAATTTCCTTTAAAGGATTAACAATGGGGCTCGTAGTTCACTTAAACTTGAAGAACAAAAAATTGGCGAATGGTACTGTTTGGATGCTTTGCGTACATGTTTCTTAGACTATATGGAAGCAATATATACAAAGATTTCAACCGTCTGTGTGTTCCAATCATTGTTCTACTTGTCGAAAATTACAAATAATTTCTGATAAAGGATTAACCATTGGGGCTCGTAGTTCACTTAAACTTGAAGATCAAATAATTGGCGAATTGTACTGTTTGGATGATTTGCAGATATGTTTCTTAGACTATATAGACGCAATATATACAAGGATTTTCACCGTCTACCTGTTCCATTCATTGTTCTACTTGTCGAAAGTTACAAATAATTTCCGATAAAGGATTAACAATGGGGCTCATTGTTCACTTAAACTTGAAGAACAAAAAATTGGCGAATGGTACTGTTTGGATGCTTTGCATATATGTTTCTTAGACTATATAGAAGCAATATATACAAAGATTTCAACCGTCTACCTGTTCCATTCAGTGTTCTACTTGTCGAAAGTTACAAATAATTTCCGATAAAGGATTAACAATGGGGCTCGCTGTTCACTTAAACTTGAAGATCAAAAAATTGGCGACTGTTACTGTTTAGATGCTTTGCATATAGGTTTCTAAGACTATATAGAAGCAACATATACAAAGATTTCAACCGTCTACCTGTTCTATTCATTGTTCTACTTGTAGAAAGTTACAAATAATTTCCGTTTCATGATTATCAATGGGGCTCGTTGTTCACTTAAACTTGAAGAAGAAAAAATTGGCGAATGGAACTGTTTGGATGCTTTGCATATATGTTTCTTAGATTATATAGAATCAACATATACAAAGATTTCAACCGTCTACCTGTTCCATTCATGTTCTACTTGTCGAAAATTACAAATAATTTCCGATAAAGGATTAACCATTGGGGCTCATTGTTCACTTACACTTGAAGAACAAAAAATTGGCGAATGGTACTGTTTGGATGCTTTGCGTTCATGTTTCTTAGACTATATGGAAGCACTATATACAAAGATTTCAACAGTCTACGTGTTCCAATCATTGTTCTACTTGTCGAAATTTACGAATAATTTCCTTTAAAGGATTAACAATGGGGCTCGTTGTTCACTTAAACTTGAAGAACAAAAAATTGATGAATGGTACTGTTTGGATGCTTCGCATATATGTTTCTTAGACTATATAGAAGCAATATATACATTGATTTCAATCGTCTGCCTGTTCCATTCACTGTTCTACTTGTCGAAAGTTACAAATAATTTCCGTTAAGGGATTAACAATGGGGATCGTAGTTTACTTAAACTTGAAGAACAAAAAATTGGCGAATTGTACTGTTTGGATGCTTTGGATATATGTTTCTTAGACTATATAGAAGCCATATATACAATGATTTCAACAGTCTACCTGTTCCATTCATTGTTCTACTTGTCGAAATTTACAAATAATTTCCCATAAAGGATTAACAATGGGGCTCATTGTTCACTTAAACTTGAAGGACAAAAAATTGGCGAATGGTACTTTTTGGATGCTTTGCGTACATGTTTCTTAGACTATATGGAAGCAATATATACAAGGATTTCAACCGTCTACCTGTTCCATTCATTGTTCTACTTGTCGAAAGTTACAAATAATTACCGAAAAGTATTAACCATTGGGGCTCATTGTTCACTTAAACTTGAAGAACAAAGAATTGGCGAATTGTACTGTTTGGATGCTTTGCATATATGTCTCTTAGACTATATAGAAGCAATATATACAAAGATTTCAACCGTCTACCTGTTCCATTCATTGTTCTACTTGTCGAAAGTTACAAATAATTTCCGATAAAGGATTAACAATGGGGCTCGTTGTTCACTTAAACTTGAAGAACAAAAAATTGGCGAATGGTACTGTTTGGATGCTTTGCACATACGTTTCGTAGGCTATATAGAAGCAATATATACAAAGATTTCAACCGTCTACATGTTCCATTCATTGTTCTACTTGTCGAAAGTTACAAATAATTTCCGATAAAGGATTAACAATGGGTCTCATTGTTCACTTAAACTTGAAGAACAAAAAATTGGCGAATGGTACTGTTTGGATGCTTTGCGTACATGTTTCTTAGACTATATGGAAGCAATATATACAAAGATTTCAACCGTCTACGTGTTCCAATCATTGTTCTACTTCTAGAAAGTTACAATTAATTTCCGTTAAAGGATTAACAATGGGGCTCGTAGTTCACTTAAACTTGAAGAACAAAAAATTGGCGAATTGTACTGTTTGGATGCTTTGCATATATGTTTCTTAGACTATATAGAAGCAATATATACAAAGATTTCAACCGTCTACCTGTTCCATTCATTGTTCTACTTGTCGAACGTTACAAATAATTTCCGATAAAGGATTAACCATTGGGGCTCATTGTTCACTTAAACTTGAAGAACAAAAAATTGGCGAATGGTACTGTTTGGATGCTTTGCGTACATGTTTCTTAGACTATATGGAAGCAATATATACAAAGATTTCAACCGTCTACGTTTTTTAATCATTGTTCTACTTGTCGAAATTTACGAAAAATTTCCTTTAAAGGATTAACAATGGGGCTCGTTGTTCACTTAAACTTGAAGAACAAAAAATTGATGAATGGTACTGTTTGGATGCTTTGCATATATGTTTCTCAGACTATATAGAAGCAATATATACATTGATTTCAATCGTCTACCTGTTCCATTCATTGTTCTACTTGTCGAAAGTTACAAATAATTTCCGATAAAGGATTAACCATTGGGGCTCATTGTTCACTTAAACTTGAAGAACAAAAAATTGGCGAATTTTACTGTTTGGATGCTTTGCATATATGTTTCTTAGACTATATAGAAGCAATATATCGAAGGATTTCACCCGTCTACCTGTTCCATTCATTGTTCTACTTGTCGAAAATTACAAATAATTTCCGATAAAGGATTAACAATGGGGCTCATTGTTCACTTAAACTTGAAGAACAAAAAATTGGCGAATGGTACTGTTTGGATGCTTTACATATATGTTTCATAGACTATATAGAAGCAATATATACATTGATTTCAACCGTCTACTTGTTCCATTCATTGTTCTACTTGTCGAAAATTACAAATAATTTCCGATAAAGGATTAACCATTGGGGCTCATTGTTCACTCAAACTTGAAGATGAAATAATTGGCGAATTGTACTGAATGGATGCTTTGCATATATGTTTCTTAGATTATATAGAAGCAATATATACAAAGATTTCAACCGTCTACCTGTTCCATTCATTGTTCTACTTGTCGAAAGTTACAAATAATTTCCGTTAAGGGATTAACAATGGGGATCGTAGTTTACTTAAACTTGAAGAACAAAAAATTGGCGAATTGTACTGTTTGGATGCTTTGCATATATGTTTCTTAGACTATATAGAAGCAATATATACAATGATTTCAACCGTCTACCTATTCCATTCATTGTTCTACTTGCCGAAATTTACAAATAGTTTCCTTTAAAGGATTAACAATGGGGCTCATTGTTCACTTAAACTTGAAGAACAAATAATTGGCGAATGGTACTGTTTGGATGATTTGCATATATGTTTCTTAGACTATATGGAAGCAATATATACAAAGATTTCAACCGTCTGCGTGATCCATTCATTGTTCTACTTGTCGAAATTTACAAATAATTTCCTTTAAAGGATTAACAATGGGGCTCGTAGTTCACTTAAACTTGAAGAACAAAAAATTGGCGAATTGTACTGCTTCGATGCTTTGCATATGTGTTTCTTAGACTATTTAGAAGCTATATATAGAAAGATTTCACCCGTCTACCTGTTCCATTCATTGTTCTACTTGTCGAAATTTACAAATAATTTCCGATAACGGATTAACCATTGGTGCTCATTGTTCACTTAAACTTGAAGAACAAAAAATTGGCGAATTGTACTGTTTGGATGCTTTGCATATATGTTTCTTATACTATATAGAAGCAATATATACAAAGATTTCAACCGTCTAACTGTTCCATTCACTGTTCTACTTGTCGAAAGTTACAAATAATTTCCGTTAAGGGATTAACAATGGGGATCGTAGTTTACTTAAACTTGAAGAACAAAAAATTGGCGAATTGTACTGTTTGGATGCTTTGGATATATGTTTCTTAGACTATATAGAAGCCATATATACAATGATTTCAACAGTCTACCTGTTCCATTCATTGTTCTACTTGTCGAAAGTTAAAAATAATTTCCTTTAAAGGATTAACAATGGGGCTCGTTGTTCACTTAAACTTGAAGAACAAAAAATTGGCGAATGGTACTGTTTGGATGCTTTGCATATATGTTTCGTAGGCTATATAGAAGCAATATATACAAAGATTTCAACCGTCTACCTGTTCCATTCATTGTTCTACTTGTCGAAAGTTACAAATAATTTCCGATAAAGGATTAACAATGGGGCTCATTGTTCACTTAAACTTGAAGGACAAAAAATTGGCGAATGGTACTGTTTGGATGCTTTGCGTACATGTTTCTTAGACTATATGGAAGCAATATATACAAGGATTTCAACCGTCTACCTGTTCCATTCATTGTTCTACTTGTCGAAAGTTACAAATAATTGCCGAAAAGTATTAACCATTGGGGCTCATTGTTCACTTAAACTTCAAGAACAAAAAATTGGCTTATTGTACTGTTTGGATGCTTTGCATATATGTCTCTTAGACTATATAGAAGCAATATATACAAAGATTTCAACCGTCTACCTGTTCCATTCAATGTTCTAATTGTCGAAAGTTACAAATAATTTCCGATAAAGGATTAACAATGGGGCTCATTGTTCACTTAAACTTGAAGAACAAAAAATTGGCGAATTGTACTGTTTGGACGCTTTGCATATATGTTTCTTAGACTATATGGAAGCAATATATACAAAGATTTCAACCGTCTACGTGTTCCAATCATTGTTCTACTTGTCGAAATTTACAAATAATTTCCTTTAAAGGATTAACAATGGGGCTCGTTGTTCACTTAAACTTGAAGAACAAAAAATTGGCGAATGGTACTGTTTGGATGCTTTGCACATACGTTTCGTAGGCTATATAGAAGCAATATATACAAAGATTTCAACCGTCTACCTGTTCCATTCATTGTTCTACTTGTCGAAAATTACAAATAATTTCCGATAAAGGATTAACAATGGGTCTCATTGTTCACTTAAACTTGAAGAACAAAAAATTGGCGAATGGTACTGTTTGGATGCTTTGCGTACATGTTTCTTAGACTATATGGAAGCAATATATACAAAGATTTCAACCGTCTACGTGTTCCAATCATTGTTCTACTTCTAGAAAGTTACAATTAATTTCCGTTAAAGGATTAACAATGGGGCTCGTAGTTCACTTAAACTTGAAGAACAAAAAATTGGCGAATTGTACTGTTTGGATGCTTTGCATATATGTTTCTTAGACTATATAGAAGCAATATATACATTGATTTCAACCGTCTACCTGTTCCATTCATTGTTCTACTTGACGAAAGTTACAAATAATTTCCGATAAAGGATTAACCATTGGGGCTCATTGTTCACTTAAACTTGAAGAACAAAAAATTAGCGAATGGTACTGTTTGGATGCTTTGCGTACATATTTCTTAGACTATATGGAAGCAATATATACAAAGATTTCAACCGTCTGCGTGATCCATTCATTGTTCTACTTGTCGAAATTTACAAATAATTTCCTTTAAAGGATTAACAATGGGGCTCGTAGTTCACTTAAACTTGAAGATGAAATAATTGGCGAATTGTACTGAATGGATGCTTTGCATATATGTTTCTTAGATTATATAGAAGCAATATATACAAAGATTTCAACCGTCTACCTGTTCCATTCATTGTTCTACTTGTCGAAAGTTACAAATAATTTCCGTTAAGGGATTAACAATGGGGATCGTAGTTTACTTAAACTTGAAGAACAAAAAATTGGCGAATGGTACTGTTTGGATGCTTTGCATACATGTTTCTTAGACAATATAGAAGCAATATATACAAAGATTTCAACCGTCTACCTGTTCCATTCATTGTTCTACTTGTCGTAAGTTACAAATAATTTCCGATAAAGGATTAACAATGGGGCTCATTGTTCACTTAAACTTTAAGAACAAAAAATTGGCGAATGGTACTGTTTGGATGCTTTGCATATATGTTTCTTAGACTATATTGAAGCAATATATACATTGATTTCAACCGTCTACCTGTTCCACTCATTGTTCTACTTGTCGAAATTTACAAATAATTTCCGATAAAGGATTAACAATGGGGCTCATTATTCAATTAAATTTGAAGAACAAAAAATTGGCGAATGGTACTGTTTGGATGCTTTGCATATATGTTTCGTAGACTATATAGAAGCAATATATACAATGATTTCAACCGTCTACCTGATCCATTCATTGTTCTACTTGTCGAAATTTACAAATAATTTCCTTTAAAGGATTAACAATGGGGCTCGTAGTTCACTTAAACTTGAAGAACAAAAAATTGGCGAATTGTACTGTTTGGAGGCTTTGCGTACATGTTTCTTAGACTATATGGAAGCAATATATACAAAGATTTCAACCGTCTACGTGTTCCAATCATTGTTCTACTTGTCGAAATTTACGAATAATTTCCTTTAAAGGATTAACAATGGGGCTCGTTGTTCACTTAAACTTGAAGAACAAAAAATTGATGAATGGTACTGTTTGGATGCTTTGCATATATGTTTCTCAGACTATATAGAAGCAATATATACATTGATTTCAATCGTCTACCTGTTCCATTCATTGTTCTACTTGTCGAAAGTTACAAATAATTTCCGATAAAGGATTAACCATTGGGACTCATTGTTCACTTAAACTTGAAGAACAAAAAATTGGCGAATTTTACTGTTTGGATGCTTTGCATATATGTTTCTTAGACTATATAGAAGCAATATATCGAAGGATTTCACCCGTCTACCTGTTCCATTCATTGTTCTACTTGTCGAAAATTACAAATAATTTCCGATAAAGGATTAACAATGGGGCTCGTAGTTCACTTAAACTTGAAGAACAAAAAATTGGCGAATTGTACTGCTTCGATGCTTTGCATATGTGTTTCTTAGACTATTTAGAAGCTATATATAGAAAGATTTCACCCGTCTACCTGTTCCATTCATTGTTCTACTTGTCGAAATTTACAAATAATTTCCGATAACGGATTAACCATTGGGGCTCATTGTTCACTTAAACTTGAAGAACAAAAAATTGGCGAATTGTACTGTTTGGATGCTTTGCATATATGTTTCTTATACTATATAGAAGCAATATATACAAAGATTTCAACCGTCTAACTGTTCCATTCACTGTTCTACTTGTCGAAAGTTACAAATAATTTCCGTTAAGGGATTAACAATGGGGATCGTAGTTTACTTAAACTTGAAGAACAAAAAATTGGCGAATTGTACTGTTTGGATGCTTTGGATATATGTTTCTTAGACTATATAGAAGCCATATATACAATGATTTCAACAGTCTACCTGTTCCATTCATTGTTCTACTTGTCGAAAGTTAAAAATAATTTCCTTTAAAGGATTAACAATGGGGCTCGTTGTTCACTTAAACTTGAAGAACAAAAAATTGGCGAATGGTACTGTTTGGATGCTTTGCATATATGTTTCGTAGGCTATATAGAAGCAATATATACAAAGATTTCAACCGTATACCTGTTCCATTCATTGTTCTACTTGTCGAAAGTTACAAATAATTTCCGATAAAGGATTAACAATGGGGCTCATTGTTCACTTAAACTTGAAGGACAAAAAATTGGCGAATGGTACTGTTTGGATGCTTTGCGTACATGTTTCTTAGACTATATGGAAGCAATATATACAAGGATTTCAACCGTCTACCTGTTCCATTCATTGTTCTACTTGTCGAAAGTTACAAATAATTGCCGAAAAGTATTAACCATTGGGGCTCATTGTTCACTTAAACTTCAAGAACAAAAAATTGGCTTATTGTACTGTTTGGATGCTTTGCATATATGTCTCTTAGACTATATAGAAGCAATATATACAAAGATTTCAACCGTCTACCTGTTCCATTCAATGTTCTAATTGTCGAAAGTTACAAATAATTTCCGATAAAGGATTAACAATGGGGCTCATTGTTCACTTAAACTTGAAGAACAAAAAATTGGCGAATTGTACTGTTTGGACGCTTTGCATATATGTTTCTTAGACTATATGGAAGCAATATATACAAAGATTTCAACCGTCTACGTGTTCCAATCATTGTTCTACTTGTCGAAATTTACAAATAATTTCCTTTAAAGGATTAACAATGGGGCTCGTTGTTCACTTAAACTTGAAGAACAAAAAATTGGCGAATGGTACTGTTTGGATGCTTTGCACATACGTTTCGTAGGCTATATAGAAGCAATATATACAAAGATTTCAACCGTCTACCTGTTCCATTCATTGTTCTACTTGTCGAAAATTACAAATAATTTCCGATAAAGGATTAACAATGGGTCTCATTGTTCACTTAAACTTGAAGAACAAAAAATTGGCGAATGGTACTGTTTGGATGCTTTGCGTACATGTTTCTTAGACTATATGGAAGCAATATATACAAAGATTTCAACCGTCTACGTGTTCCAATCATTGTTCTACTTCTAGAAAGTTACAATTAATTTCCGTTAAAGGATTAACAATGGGGCTCGTAGTTCACTTAAACTTGAAGAACAAAAAATTGGCGAATTGTACTGTTCGGATGCTTTGCATATATGTTTCTTAGACTATATAGAAGCAATATATACATTGATTTCAACCGTCTACCTGTTCCATTCATTGTTCTACTTGACGAAAGTTACAAATAATTTCCGATAAAGGATTAACCATTGGGGCTCATTGTTCACTTAAACTTGAAGAACAAAAAATTGGCGAATGGTACTGTTTGGATGCTTTGCGTACATGTTTCTTAGACTATATGGAAGCAATATATACAAAGATTTCAACCGTCTGCGTGATCCATTCATTGTTCTACTTGTCGAAATTTACAAATAATTTCCTTTAAAGGATTAACAATGGGGCTCGTAGTTCACTTAAACTTGAAGATGAAATAATTGGCGAATTGTACTGAATGGATGCTTTGCATATATGTTTCTTAGATTATATAGAAGCAATATGTACAAAGATTTCAACCGTCTACCTGTTCCATTCATTGTTCTACTTGTCGAAAGTTACAAATAATTTCCGTTAAGGGATTAACAATGGGGATCGTAGTTTACTTAAACTTGAAGAACAAAAAATTGGCGAATGGTACTGTTTGGATGCTTTGCATACATGTTTCTTAGACTATATAGAAGCAATATATACAAAGATTTCAACCGTCTACCTGTTCCATTCATTGTTCTACTTGTCGTAAGTTACAAATAATTTCCGATAAAGGATTAACAATGGGGCTCGTAGTTCACTTAAACTTGAAGAACAAAAAATTGGCGAATTGTACTGCTTCGATGCTTTGCATATGTGTTTCTTAGACTATTTAGAAGCTATATATAGAAAGATTTCACCCGTCTACCTGTTCCATTCATTGTTCTACTTGTCGAAATTTACAAATAATTTCCGATAACGGATTAACCATTGGGGCTCATTGTTCACTTAAACTTGAAGAACAAAAAATTGGCGAATTGTACTGTTTGGATGCTTTGCATATATGTTTCTTATACTATATAGAAGCAATATATACAAAGATTTCAACCGTCTAACTGTTCCATTCACTGTTCTACTTGTCGAAAGTTACAAATAATTTCCGTTAAGGGATTAACAATGGGGATCGTAGTTTACTTAAACTTGAAGAACAAAAAATTGGCGAATTGTACTGTTTGGATGCTTTGGATATATGTTTCTTAGACTATATAGAAGCCATATATACAATGATTTCAACAGTCTACCTGTTCCATTCATTGTTCTACTTGTCGAAAGTTAAAAATAATTTCCTTTAAAGGATTAACAATGGGGCTCGTTGTTCACTTAAACTTGAAGAACAAAAAATTGGCGAATGGTACTGTTTGGATGCTTTGCATATATGTTTCGTAGGCTATATAGAAGCAATATATACAAAGATTTCAACCGTCTACCTGTTCCATTCATTGTTCTACTTGTCGAAAGTTACAAATAATTTCCGATAAAGGATTAACAATGGGGCTCATTGTTCACTTAAACTTGAAGGACAAAAAATTGGCGAATGGTACTGTTTGGATGCTTTGCGTACATGTTTCTTAGACTATATGGAAGCAATATATACAAGGATTTCAACCGTCTACCTGTTCCATTCATTGTTCTACTTGTCGAAAGTTACAAATAATTGCCGAAAAGTATTAACCATTGGGGCTCATTGTTCACTTAAACTTCAAGAACAAAAAATTGGCTTATTGTACTGTTTGGATGCTTTGCATATATGTCTCTTAGACTATATAGAAGCAATATATACAAAGATTTCAACCGTCTACCTGTTCCATTCAATGTTCTAATTGTCGTAAGTTACAAATAATTTCCGATAAAGGATTAACAATGGGGCTCATTGTTCACTTAAACTTTAAGAACAAAAAATTGGCGAATGGTACTGTTTGGATGCTTTGCATATATGTTTCTTAGACTATATTGAAGCAATATATACATTGATTTCAACCGTCTACCTGTTCCACTCATTGTTCTACTTGTCGAAATTTACAAATAATTTCCGATAAAGGATTAACAATGGGGCTCATTATTCAATTAAATTTGAAGAACAAAAAATTGGCGAATGGTACTGTTTGGATGCTTTGCATATATGTTTCGTAGACTATATAGAAGCAATATATACAATGATTTCAACCGTCTACCTGATCCATTCATTGTTCTACTTGTCGAAATTTACAAATAATTTCCTTTAAAGGATTAACAATGGGGCTCGTAGTACACTTAAACTTGAAGAACAAAAAATTGGCGAATTGTACTGTTTGGAGGCTTTGCGTACATGTTTCTTAGACTATATGGAAGCAATATATACAAAGATTTCAACCGTCTACGTGTTCCAATCATTGTTCTACTTGTCGAAATTTACGAATAATTTCCTTTAAAGGATTAACAATGGGGCTCGTTGTTCACTTAAACTTGAAGAACAAAAAATTGATGAATGGTACTGTTTGGATGCTTTGCATATATGTTTCTCAGACTATATAGAAGCAATATATACATTGATTTCAATCGTCTACCTGTTCCATTCATTGTTCTACTTGTCGAAAGTTACAAATAATTTCCGATAAAGGATTAACCATTGGGACTCATTGTTCACTTAAACTTGAAGAACAAAAAATTGGCGAATTTTACTGTTTGGATGCTTTGCATATATGTTTCTTAGACTATATAGAAGCAATATATCGAAGGATTTCACCCGTCTACCTGTTCCATTCATTGTTCTACTTGTCGAAAATTACAAATAATTTCCGATAAAGGATTAACAATGGGGCTCATTGTTCACTTAAACTTGAAGATGAAATAATTGGCGAATTGTACTGAATGGATGCTTTGCATATATGTTTCTTAGATTATATAGAAGCAATATATACAAAGATTTCAACCGTCTACCTGTTCCATTCATTGCTCTACTTGTCGAAAATTACAAATAATTTCCGATAAAGGATTAACCATTGGGGCTCATTGTTCACTTAAACTTGAAGAACAAAAAATTGTCGAATTGTACTGTTTGGATGCTTTGCATATATGTTTCTTGGACTATATAGAAGCAATATATACAATGATTTCAACCGTCTACCTGTTCCATTCATTGTTCTACTTGTCGAAAGTTACAAATAATTTCCTTTAAAGGATTAACAATGGGGCTCATTGTTCACTTAAACTTGAAGAACAAAAAATTGGCGAATGGTACTGTTTGGAGGCTTTGCATATATGTTTCGTAGACTATATAGAAGCAATATATAAAAAGATTTCAACCGTCTACCAGTTACATACATTGTTCTACTTGTCGAAATTTACAAATAATTTCCTTTAAAGGATTAACAATGGGGCTCGTAGTTCACTTAAACTTGAAGAACAAAAAATTGGCGAATTGTACTGCTTCGATGCTTTGCATATGTGTTTCTTAGACTATATAGAAGCAATATATACAATGATTTCAACCGTCTACCTATTCCATTCATTGTTCTACTTGCCGAAATTTACAAATAATTTCCTTTAAAGGATTAACAATGGGGCTCATTGTTCACTTAAACTTGAAGAACAAAAAATTGGCGAATTGTACTGTTTGGATGCTTTGCATATATGTTTCGTAGGCTATATAGAAGCAATATATACAAAGATTTCAACCGTCTACCTGTTCCATTCATTGTTCTACTTGTCGAAAGTTACAAATAATTTCCGATAAAGGATTAACAATGGGTCTCATTGTTCACTTAAACTTGAAGAACAAAAAATTGGCGAATGGTACTGTTTGGATGCTTTGCGTACATGTTTCTTAGACTATATGGAAGCAATATATACAAAGATTTCAACCGTCTACGTGTTCCAATCATTGTTCTACTTGTAGAAAGTTACAATTAATTTCCGTTAAAGGATTAACAATGGGGCTCGTAGTTCACTTAAACTTGAAGAACAAAAAATTGGCGAATTGTACTGCTTCGATGCTTTGCATATGTGTTTCTTAGACTATTTAGAAGCTATATATAGACAGATTTCACCCGTCTACCTGTTCCATTCATTGTTCTACTTGTCGAAATTTACAAATAATTTCCGATAACGGATTAACCATTGGGGCTCATTGTTCACTTAAACTTGAAGAACAAAAAATTGGCGAATTGTACTGTTTGGATGCTTTGCATATATGTTTCTTATACTATATAGAAGCAATATATACAAAGATTTCAACCGTCTACCTGTTCCATTCACTGTTCTACTTGTCGAAAGTTACAAATAATTTCCGTTAAGGGATTAACAATGGGGATCGTAGTTTACTTAAACTTGAAGAACAAAAAATTGGCGAATTGTACTGTTTGGATGCTTTGGATATATGTTTCTTAGACTATATAGAAGCCATATATACAATGATTTCAACAGTCTACCTGTTCCATTCATTGTTCTACTTGTCGAAAGTTAAAAATAATTTCCTTTAAAGGATTAACAATGGGGCTCGTTGTTCACTTAAACTTGAAGAACAAAAAATTGGCGAATGGTACTGTTTGGATGCTTTGCATATATGTTTCGTAGGCTATATAGAAGCAATATATACAAAGATTTCAACCGTCTACCTGTTCCATTCATTGTTCTACTTGTCGAAAGTTACAAATAATTTCCGATAAAGGATTAACAATGGGGCTCATTGTTCACTTAAACTTGAAGGACAAAAAATTGGCGAATGGTACTGTTGGGATGCTTTGCGTACATGTTTCTTAGACTATATGGAAGCAATATATACAAGGATTTCAACCGTCTACCTGTTCCATTCATTGTTCTACTTGTCGAAAGTTACAAATAATTGCCGAAAAGTATTAACCATTGGGGCTCATTGTTCACTTAAACTTCAAGAACAAAAAATTGGCTTATTGTACTGTTTGGATGCTTTGCATATATGTCTCTTAGACTATATAGAAGCAATATATACAAAGATTTCAACCGTCTACCTGTTCCATTCAATGTTCTAATTGTCGAAAGTTACAAATAATTTCCGATAAAGGATTAACAATGGGGCTCATTGTTCACTTAAACTTGAAGAACAAAAAATTGGCGAATTGTACTGTTTGGACGCTTTGCATATATGTTTCTTAGACTATATGGAAGCAATATATACAAAGATTTCAACCGTCTACGTGTTCCAATCATTGTTCTACTTGTCGAAATTTACAAATAATTTCCTTTAAAGGATTAACAATGGGGCTCGTTGTTCACTTAAACTTGAAGAACAAAAAATTGGCGAATGGTACTGTTTGGATGCTTTGCATATATGTTTCGTAGGCTATATAGAAGCAATATATACAAAGATTTCAACCGTCTACCTGTTCCATTCATTGTTCTACTTGTCGAAAGTTACAAATAATTTCCGATAAAGGATTAACAATGGGGCTCATTGTTCACTTAAACTTGAAGGACAAAAAATTGGCGAATGGTACTGTTTGGATGCTTTGCGTACATGTTTCTTAGACTATATGGAAGCAATATATACAAGGATTTCAACCGTCTACCTGTTCCATTCATTGTTCTACTTGTCGAAAATTACAAATAATTTCCGATAAAGGATTAACAATGGGGCTCATTGTTCACTTAAACTTGAAGACGTAATAATTGGCGAATTGTACTGTTTGGATGCTTTGCATATATGTCTCTTAGACTATATAGAAGCAATATATACAAAGATTTCAACCGTCTACCTGTTCCATTCAATGTTCTAATTGTCGAAAGTTACAAATAATTTCCGATAAAGGATTAACAATGGGGCTCATTGTTCACTTAAACTTGAAGAACAAAAAATTGGCGAATGGTACTGTTTGGAGGCTTTGCATATATGTTTCGTAGACTATATAGAAGCAATATATAAAAAGATTTCAACCGTCTACCATTTACATTCATTGTTCTACTTGTCGAAATTTACAAATAATTTCCTTTAAAGGATTAACAATGGGGCTCGTAGTTCACTTAAACTTGAAGAACAAAAAATTGGCGAATTGTACTGCTTCGATGCTTTGCATATGTGTTTCTTAGACTATATAGAAGCAATATATACAATGATTTCAACCGTCTACCTATTCCATTCATTGTTCTACTTGCCGAAATTTACATATAATTTCCTTTAAAGGATTAACAATGGGGCTCATTGTTCACTTAAACTTGAAGAACAAAAAATTGGCGAATTGTACTGTTTGGATGCTTTGCATATATGTTTCGTAGGCTATATAGAAGCAATATATACAAAGATTTCAACCGTCTACCTGTTCCATTCATTGTTCTACTTGTCGAAAGTTACAAATAATTTCCGATAAAGGATTAACAATGGGTCTCATTGTTCACTTAAACTTGAAGAACAAAAAATTGGCGAATGGTACTGTTTGGATGCTTTGCGTACATGTTTCTTAGACTATATGGAAGCAATATATACAAAGATTTCAACCGTCTACGTGTTCCAATCATTGTTCTACTTGTAGAAAGTTACAATTAATTTCCGTTAAAGGATTAACAATGGGGCTCGTAGTTCACTTAAACTTGAAGAACAAAAAATTGGCGAATTGTACTGCTTGGATGCTTTGCATATATGTTTGTTAGACTATATAGAAGCAATATATACAAAGATTTCAACCGTCTACCTGTTCCATTCATTGTTCTACTTGTCGAAAGTTACAAATAATTTCCGATAAAGGATTAACAATGGGGCTCGTTGTTCACTTAAACTTGAAGAACAAAAAATTGGCGAATGGTACTGTTTGGATGCTTTGCGTACATGTTTCTTAGACTATATGGAAGCAATATATACAAGGATTTCAACCGTCTACCTGTTCCATTCATTGTTCTACTTGTCGAAAATTACAAATAATTTCCGATAAAGGATTAACAATGGGGCTCATTGTTCACTTAAACTTGAAGACGTAATAATTGGCGAATTGTACTGTTTGGATGCTTTGCATATATGTCTCTTAGACTATATAGAAGCAATATATACAAAGATTTCAACCGTCTACCTGTTCCATTCAATGTTCTAATTGTCGAAAGTTACAAATAATTTCCGATAAAGGATTAACAATGGGGCTCATTGTTCACTTAAACTTGAAGAACAAAAAATTGGCGAATGGTACTGTTTGGAGGCTTTGCATATATGTTTCGTAGACTATATAGAAGCAATATATAAAAAGATTTCAACCGTCTACCATTTACATTCATTGTTCTACTTGTCGAAATTTACAAATAATTTCCTTTAAAGGATTAACAATGGGGCTCGTAGTTCACTTAAACTTGAAGAACAAAAAATTGGCGAATTGTACTGCTTCGATGCTTTGCATATGTGTTTCTTAGACTATATAGAAGCAATATATACAATGATTTCAACCGTCTACCTATTCCATTCATTGTTCTACTTGCCGAAATTTACAAATAATTTCCTTTAAAGGATTAACAATGGGGCTCATTGTTCACTTAAACTTGAAGAACAAAAAATTGGCGAATTGTACTGTTTGGATGCTTTGCATATATGTTTCGTAGGCTATATAGAAGCAATATATACAAAGATTTCAACCGTCTACCTGTTCCATTCATTGTTCTACTTGTCGAATGTTACAAATAATTTCCGATAAAGGATTAACAATGGGTCTCATTGTTCACTTAAACTTGAAGAACAAAAAATTGGCGAATGGTACTGTTTGGATGCTTTGCGTACAAGTTTCTTAGACTATATGGAAGCAATATATACAAAGATTTCAACCGTCTACGTGTTCCAATCATTGTTCTACTTGTAGAAAGTTACAATTAATTTCCGTTAAAGGATTAACAATGGGGCTCGTAGTTCACTTAAACTTGAAGAACAAAAAATTGGCGAATTGTACTGCTTGGATGCTTTGCATATATGTTTGTTAGACTATATAGAAGCAATATATACAATGATTTCAACCGTCTACCTGTTCCATTCATTGTTCTACTTGTCGAAATTTACAAATAATTTCCTTTAAAGGATTAACAATGGGGCTCGTAGTTCACTTAAACTTGAAGAGCAAAAAATTGGCGAATTGTACTGTTTGGACGCTTTGCATATATGTTTCTTGGACTATATGGAAGCAATATATACAAAGATTTCAACCGTCTACCTGTTCCATTCATTGTTCTACTTGTCGAAAGTTACAAATAATTACCGAAAAGTATTAACCATTGGGGCTCATTGTTCACTAAACTTGAAGAACAAAAATTGTCGAATTGTACTGTTTGGATGCTTTGCATATATGTTTCTTAGACTATATAGAAGCAATATATACAATGATTTCAACCGTCTACCTGTTCCATTCATTGTTCTACTTGTCGAAATTTACAAATAATTTCCTTTAAAGGATTAACAATGGGGCTCGTAGTTCACTTAAACTTGAAGAGCAAAAAATTGGCGAATTGTACTGTTTGGATGCTTTGCATATATGTCTCTTAGACTATATAGAAGCAATATATACAATGATTTCAACCGTCTACCTATTCCATTCATTGTTCTACTTGCCGAAATTTACAAATAATTTCCTTTAAAGGATTAACAATGGGGCTCATTGTTCACTTAAACTTGAAGAACAAAAAATTGGCGAATTGTACTGCTTCGATGCTTTGCATATGTGTTTCTTAGACTATATAGAAGCAATATATACAATGATTTCAACCGTCTACCTATTCCATTCATTGTTCTACTTGCCGAAATTTACAAATAATTTCCTTTAAAGGATTAACAATGGGGCTCATTGTTCACTTAAACTTGAAGAACAAAAAATTGGCGAATTGTACTGTTTGGATGCTTTGCATATATGTTTCGTAGGCTATATAGAAGCAATATATACAAAGATTTCAACCGTCTACCTGTTCCATTCATTGTTCTACTTGTCGAATGTTACAAATAATTTCCGATAAAGGATTAACAATGGGTCTCATTGTTCACTTAAACTTGAAGAACAAAAAATTGGCGAATGGTACTGTTTGGATGCTTTGCGTACAAGTTTCTTAGACTATATGGAAGCAATATATACAAAGATTTCAACCGTCTACGTGTTCCAATCATTGTTCTACTTGTAGAAAGTTACAATTAATTTCCGTTAAAGGATTAACAATGGGGCTCGTAGTTCACTTAAACTTGAAGAACAAAAAATTGGCTAATTGTACTGCTTGGATGCTTTGCATATATGTTTGTTAGACTATATAGAAGCAATATATACAATGATTTCAACCGTCTACCTGTTCCATTCATTGTTCTACTTGTCGAAATTTACAAATAATTTCCTTTAAAGGATTAACAATGGAGCTCGTAGTTCACTTAAACTTGAAGAGCAAAAAATTGGCGAATTGTACTGTTTGGACGCTTTGCATATATGTTTCTTGGACTATATGGAAGCAATATATACAAAGATTTCAACCGTCTACCTGTTCCATTCATTGTTCTACTTGTCGAAAGTTACAAATAATTACCGAAAAGTATTAACCATTGGGGCTCATTGTTCACTAAACTTGAAGAACAAAAATTGTCGAATTGTACTGTTTGGATGCTTTGCATATATGTTTCTTAGACTATATAGAAGCAATATATACAATGATTTCAACCGTCTACCTGTTCCATTCATTGTTCTACTTGTCGAAATTTACAAATAATTTCCTTTAAAGGATTAACAATGGGGCTCGTAGTTCACTTAAACTTGAAGAGCAAAAAATTGGCGAATTGTACTGTTTGGACGCTTTGCATATATGTTTCTTGGACTATATGGAAGCAATATATACAAAGATTTCAACCGTCTACCTGTTCCATACATTGTTCTACTTGTCGAAAGTTACAAATAATTACCGAAAAGTATTAACCATTGGGGCTCATTGTTCACTTAAACTTGAAGAACAAAAAATTGGCGAATTGTACTGTTTGGATGCTTTGCATATATGTCTCTTAGACTATATAGAAGCAATATATACAATGATTTCAACCGTCTACCTGATCCATTCATTGTTCTACTTGTCGAAATTTACAAATAATTTCCTTTAAAGGATTAACAATGGGGCTCGTAGTTCACTTAAACTTGAAGAACAAAAAATTGGCGAATTGTACTGTTTGGAGGCTTTGCGTACATGTTTCTTAGACTATATGGAAGCAATATATATAAAGATTTCAACCGTCTACGTGTTCCAATCATTGTTCTACTTGTCGAAATTTACGAATAATTTCCTTTAAAGGATTAACAATGGGGCTCGTTGTTCACTTAAACTTGAAGAACAAAAAATTGATGAATGGTACTGTTTGGATGCTTTGCATATATGTTTCTCAGACTATATAGAAGCAATATATACATTGATTTCAATCGTCTACCTGTTCCATTCATTGTTCTACTTGTCGAAAGTTACAAATAATTTCCGATAAAGGATTAACCATTGGGGCTCATTGTTCACTTAAACTTGAAGAACAAAAAATTGGCGAATTTTACTGTTTGGATGCTTTGCATATATGTTTCTTAGACTATATAGAAGCAATATATCGAAGGATTTCACCCGTCTACCTGTTCCATTCATTGTTCTACTTGTCGAAAATTACAAATAATTTCCGATAAAGGATTAACAATGGGGCTCATTGTTCACTTAAACTTGAAGATGAAATAATTGGCAAATTGTACTGAATGGATGCTTTGCATATATGTTTCTTAGATTATATAGAAGCAATATATACAAAGATTTCAACCGTCTACCTGTTCCATTCATTGCTCTACTTGTCGAAAATTACAAATAATTTCCGATAAAGGATTAACCATTGGGGCTCATTGTTCACTTAAACTTGAAGAACAAAAAATTGTCGAATTGTACTGTTTGGATGCTTTGCATATATGTTTTTTAGACTATATAGAAGCAATATATACAATGATTTCAACCGTCTACCTATTCCATTCATTGTTCTACTTGCCGAAATTTAGAAATAATTTCCTTTAAAGGATTAACAATGGGGCTCATTGTTCACTTAAACTTGAAGAACAAAAAATTGGCGAATTGTACTGTTTGGAGGCTTTGCATATATGTTTCGTAGACTATATAGAAGCAATATATAAAAAGATTTCAACCGTCTACCAGTTACATTCATTGTTCTACTTGTCGAAAGTTACAAATAATTTCCGATAAAGGATTAACAATGGGTCTCATTGTTCACTTAAACTTGAAGAACCAAAAATTGGCGAATGGTACTGTTTGGATGCTTTGCGTACATGTTTCTTAGACTATATGGAAGCAATATATACAATGATTTCAACCGTCTACCTGTTCCATTCATTGTTCTACTTGTCGAAATTTACAAATAATTTCCTTTAAAGGATTAACAATGGGGCTCGTAGTTCACTTAAACTTGAAGAACAAAAAATTGGCGAATTGTACTGCTTCGATGCTTTGCATATGTGTTTCTTAGACTATATAGAAGCAATATATACAATGATTTCAACCGTCTACCTATTCCATTCATTGTTCTACTTGCCGAAATTTACAAATAATTTCCTTTAAAGGATTAACAATGGGGCTCATTGTTCACTTAAACTTGAAGAACAAAAAATTGGCGAATTGTACTGTTTGGATGCTTTGCATATATGTTTCGTAGGCTATATAGAAGCAATATATACAAAGATTTCAACCGTCTACCTGTTCCATTCATTGTTCTACTTGTCGAAAGTTACAAATAATTTCCGATAAAGGATTAACAATGGGTCTCATTGTTCACTTAAACTTGAAGAACAAAAAATTGGCGAATGGTACTGTTTGGATGCTTTGCGTACATGTTTCTTAGACTATATGGAAGCAATATATACAAAGATTTCAACCGTCTACGTGTTCCAATCATTGTTCTACTTGTAGAAAGTTACAATTAATTTCCGTTAAAGGATTAACAATGGGGCTCGTAGTTCACTTAAACTTGAAGAACAAAAAATTGGCGAATTGTACTGCTTCGATGCTTTGCATATGTGTTTCTTAGACTATTTAGAAGCTATATATAGACAGATTTCACCCGTCTACCTGTTCCATTCATTGTTCTACTTGTCGAAATTTACAAATAATTTCCGATAACGGATTAACCATTGGGGCTCATTGTTCACTTAAACTTCAAGAACAAAAAATTGGCTTATTGTACTGTTTGGATGCTTTGCATATATGTCTCTTAGACTATATAGAAGCAATATATACAAAGATTTCAACCGTCTACCTGTTCCATTCAATGTTCTAATTGTCGAAAGTTACAAATAATTTCCGATAAAGGATTAACAATGGGGCTCATTGTTCACTTAAACTTGAAGAACAAAAAATTGGCGAATTGTACTGTTTGGACGCTTTGCATATATGTTTCTTAGACTATATGGAAGCAATATATACAAAGATTTCAACCGTCTACGTGTTCCAATCATTGTTCTACTTGTCGAAATTTACAAATAATTTCCTTTAAAGGATTAACAATGGGGCTCGTTGTTCACTTAAACTTGAAGAACAAAAAATTGGCGAATGGTACTGTTTGGATGCTTTGCATATATGTTTCGTAGGCTATATAGAAGCAATATGTACAAAGATTTCAACCGTCTACCTGTTCCATTCATTGTTCTACTTGTCGAAAGTTACAAATAATTTCCGATAAAGGATTAACAATGGGGCTCATTGTTCACTTAAACTTGAAGGACAAAAAATTGGCGAATGGTACTGTTTGGATGCTTTGCGTACATGTTTCTTAGACTATATGGAAGCAATATATACAAGGATTTCAACCGTCTACCTGTTCCATTCATTGTTCTACTTGTCGAAAATTACAAATAATTTCCGATAAAGGATTAACAATGGGGCTCATTGTTCACTTAAACTTGAAGACGTAATAATTGGCGAATTGTACTGTTTGGATGCTTTGCATATATGTCTCTTAGACTATATAGAAGCAATATATACAAAGATTTCAACCGTCTACCTGTTCCATTCAATGTTCTAATTGTCGAAAGTTACAAATAATTTCCGATAAAGGATTAACAATGGGGCTCATTGTTCACTTAAACTTGAAGAACAAAAAATTGGCGAATGGTACTGTTTGGAGGCTTTGCATATATGTTTCGTAGACTATATAGAAGCAATATATAAAAAGATTTCAACCGTCTACCATTTACATTCATTGTTCTACTTGTCGAAATTTACAAATAATTTCCTTTAAAGGATTAACAATGGGGCTCGTAGTTCACTTAAACTTGAAGAACAAAAAATTGGCGAATTGTACTGCTTCGATGCTTTGCATATGTGTTTCTTAGACTATATAGAAGCAATATATACAATGATTTCAACCGTCTACCTATTCCATTCATTGTTCTACTTGCCGAAATTTACATATAATTTCCTTTAAAGGATTAACAATGGGGCTCATTGTTCACTTAAACTTGAAGAACAAAAAATTGGCGAATTGTACTGTTTGGATGCTTTGCATATATGTTTCGTAGGCTATATAGAAGCAATATATACAAAGATTTCAACCGTCTACCTGTTCCATTCATTGTTCTACTTGTCGAAAGTTACAAATAATTTCCGATAAAGGATTAACAATGGGTCTCATTGTTCACTTAAACTTGAAGAACAAAAAATTGGCGAATGGTACTGTTTGGATGCTTTGCGTACATGTTTCTTAGACTATATGGAAGCAATATATACAAAGATTTCAACCGTCTACGTGTTCCAATCATTGTTCTACTTGTAGAAAGTTACAATTAATTTCCGTTAAAGGATTAACAATGGGGCTCGTAGTTCACTTAAACTTGAAGAACAAAAAATTGGCGAATTGTACTGCTTGGATGCTTTGCATATATGTTTGTTAGACTATATAGAAGCAATATATACAAAGATTTCAACCGTCTACCTGTTCCATTCATTGTTCTACTTGTCGAAAGTTACAAATAATTTCCGATAAAGGATTAACAATGGGGCTCGTTGTTCACTTAAACTTGAAGAACAAAAAATTGGCGAATGGTACTGTTTGGATGCTTTGCATATATGTTTCGTAGGCTATATAGAAGCAATATATACAAAGATTTCAACCGTCTACCTGTTCCATTCATTGTTCTACTTGTCGAAAGTTACAAATAATTTCCGATAAAGGATTAACAATGGGGCTCATTGTTCACTTAAACTTGAAGGACAAAAAATTGGCGAATGGTACTGTTTGGATGCTTTGCGTACATGTTTCTTAGACTATATGGAAGCAATATATACAAGGATTTCAACCGTCTACCTGTTCCATTCATTGTTCTACTTGTCGAAAATTACAAATAATTTCCGATAAAGGATTAACAATGGGGCTCATTGTTCACTTAAACTTGAAGACGTAATAATTGGCGAATTGTACTGTTTGGATGCTTTGCATATATGTCTCTTAGACTATATAGAAGCAATATATACAAAGATTTCAACCGTCTACCTGTTCCATTCAATGTTCTAATTGTCGAAAGTTACAAATAATTTCCGATAAAGGATTAACAATGGGGCTCATTGTTCACTTAAACTTGAAGAACAAAAAATTGGCGAATGGTACTGTTTGGAGGCTTTGCATATATGTTTCGTAGACTATATAGAAGCAATATATAAAAAGATTTCAACCGTCTACCTGTTCCATTCATTGTTCTACTTGTCGAAATTTACAAATAATTTCCTTTAAAGGATTAACAATGGGGCTCATTGTTCACTTAAACTTGAAGAACAAAAAATTGGCGAATTGTACTGCTTCGATGCTTTGCATATGTGTTTCTTAGACTATATAGAAGCAATATATACAATGATTTCAACCGTCTACCTATTCCATTCATTGTTCTACTTGCCGAAATTTACAAATAATTTCCTTTAAAGGATTAACAATGGGGCTCATTGTTCACTTAAACTTGAAGAACAAAAAATTGGCGAATTGTACTGTTTGGATGCTTTGCATATATGTTTCGTAGGCTATATAGAAGCAATATATACAAAGATTTCAACCGTCTACCTGTTCCATTCATTGTTCTACTTGTCGAAAGTTACAAATAATTACCGAAAAGTATTAACCATTGGGGCTCATTGTTCACTAAACTTGAAGAACAAAAATTGTCGAATTGTACTGTTTGGATGCTTTGCATATATGTTTCTTAGACTATATAGAAGCAATATATACAATGATTTCAACCGTCTACCTGTTCCATTCATTGTTCTACTTGTCGAAATTTACAAATAATTTCCTTTAAAGGATTAACAATGGGGCTCGTAGTTCACTTAAACTTGAAGAGCAAAAAATTGGCGAATTGTACTGTTTGGATGCTTTGCATATATGTCTCTTAGACTATATAGAAGCAATATATACAATGATTTCAACCGTCTACCTATTCCATTCATTGTTCTACTTGCCGAAATTTACAAATAATTTCCTTTAAAGGATTAACAATGGGGCTCATTGTTCACTTAAACTTGAAGAACAAAAAATTGGCGAATTGTACTGCTTCGATGCTTTGCATATGTGTTTCTTAGACTATATAGAAGCAATATATACAATGATTTCAACCGTCTACCTATTCCATTCATTGTTCTACTTGCCGAAATTTACAAATAATTTCCTTTAAAGGATTAACAATGGGGCTCATTGTTCACTTAAACTTGAAGAACAAAAAATTGGCGAATTGTACTGTTTGGATGCTTTGCATATATGTTTCGTAGGCTATATAGAAGCAATATATACAAAGATTTCAACCGTCTACCTGTTCCATTCATTGTCCTACTTGTCGAATGTTACAAATAATTTCCGATAAAGGATTAACAATGGGTCTCATTGTTCACTTAAACTTGAAGAACAAAAAATTGGCGAATGGTACTGTTTGGATGCTTTGCGTACAAGTTTCTTAGACTATATGGAAGCAATATATACAAAGATTTCAACCGTCTACGTGTTCCAATCATTGTTCTACTTGTAGAAAGTTACAATTAATTTCCGTTAAAGGATTAACAATGGGGCTCGTAGTTCACTTAAACTTGAAGAACAAAAAATTGGCTAATTGTACTGCTTGGATGCTTTGCATATATGTTTGTTAGACTATATAGAAGCAATATATACAATGATTTCAACCGTCTACCTGTTCCATTCATTGTTCTACTTGTCGAAATTTACAAATAATTTCCTTTAAAGGATTAACAATGGAGCTCGTAGTTCACTTAAACTTGAAGAGCAAAAAATTGGCGAATTGTACTGTTTGGACGCTTTGCATATATGTTTCTTGGACTATATGGAAGCAATATATACAAAGATTTCAACCGTCTACCTGTTCCATTCATTGTTCTACTTGTCGAAAGTTACAAATAATTACCGAAAAGTATTAACCATTGGGGCTCATTGTTCACTAAACTTGAAGAACAAAAATTGTCGAATTGTACTGTTTGGATGCTTTGCATATATGTTTCTTAGACTATATAGAAGCAATATATACAATGATTTCAACCGTCTACCTGTTCCATTCATTGTTCTACTTGTCGAAATTTACAAATAATTTCCTTTAAAGGATTAACAATGGGGCTCGTAGTTCACTTAAACTTGAAGAGCAAAAAATTGGCGAATTGTACTGTTTGGACGCTTTGCATATATGTTTCTTGGACTATATGGAAGCAATATATACAAAGATTTCAACCGTCTACCTGTTCCATACATTGTTCTACTTGTCGAAAGTTACAAATAATTACCGAAAAGTATTAACCATTGGGGCTCATTGTTCACTTAAACTTGAAGAACAAAAAATTGGCGAATTGTACTGTTTGGATGCTTTGCATATATGTCTCTTAGACTATATAGAAGCAATATATACAATGATTTCAACCGTCTACCTGATCCATTCATTGTTCTACTTGTCGAAATTTACAAATAATTTCCTTTAAAGGATTAACAATGGGGCTCGTAGTTCACTTAAACTTGAAGAACAAAAAATTGGCGAATTGTACTGTTTGGAGGCTTTGCGTACATGTTTCTTAGACTATATGGAAGCAATATATATAAAGATTTCAACCGTCTACGTGTTCCAATCATTGTTCTACTTGTCGAAATTTACGAATAATTTCCTTTAAAGGATTAACAATGGGGCTCGTTGTTCACTTAAACTTGAAGAACAAAAAATTGATGAATGGTACTGTTTGGATGCTTTGCATATATGTTTCTCAGACTATATAGAAGCAATATATACATTGATTTCAATCGTCTACCTGTTCCATTCATTGTTCTACTTGTCGAAAGTTACAAATAATTTCCGATAAAGGATTAACCATTGGGGCTCATTGTTCACTTAAACTTGAAGAACAAAAAATTGGCGAATTTTACTGTTTGGATGCTTTGCATATATGTTTCTTAGACTATATAGAAGCAATATATCGAAGGATTTCACCCGTCTACCTGTTCCATTCATTGTTCTACTTGTCGAAAATTACAAATAATTTCCGATAAAGGATTAACAATGGGGCTCATTGTTCACTTAAACTTGAAGATGAAATAATTGGCAAATTGTACTGAATGGATGCTTTGCATATATGTTTCTTAGATTATATAGAAGCAATATATACAAAGATTTCAACCGTCTACCTGTTCCATTCATTGCTCTACTTGTCGAAAATTACAAATAATTTCCGATAAAGGATTAACCATTGGGGCTCATTGTTCACTTAAACTTGAAGAACAAAAAATTGTCGAATTGTACTGTTTGGATGCTTTGCATATATGTTTTTTAGACTATATAGAAGCAATATATACAATGATTTCAACCGTCTACCTATTCCATTCATTGTTCTACTTGCCGAAATTTAGAAATAATTTCCTTTAAAGGATTAACAATGGGGCTCATTGTTCACTTAAACTTGAAGAACAAAAAATTGGCGAATTGTACTGTTTGGAGGCTTTGCATATATGTTTCGTAGACTATATAGAAGCAATATATAAAAAGATTTCAACCGTCTACCAGTTACATTCATTGTTCTACTTGTCGAAAGTTACAAATAATTTCCGATAAAGGATTAACAATGGGTCTCATTGTTCACTTAAACTTGAAGAACCAAAAATTGGCGAATGGTACTGTTTGGATGCTTTGCGTACATGTTTCTTAGACTATATGGAAGCAATATATACAATGATTTCAACCGTCTACCTGTTCCATTCATTGTTCTACTTGTCGAAATTTACAAATAATTTCCTTTAAAGGATTAACAATGGGGCTCGTAGTTCACTTAAACTTGAAGAACAAAAAATTGGCGAATTGTACTGCTTCGATGCTTTGCATATGTGTTTCTTAGACTATATAGAAGCAATATATACAATGATTTCAACCGTCTACCTATTCCATTCATTGTTCTACTTGCCGAAATTTACAAATAATTTCCTTTAAAGGATTAACAATGGGGCTCATTGTTCACTTAAACTTGAAGAACAAAAAATTGGCGAATTGTACTGTTTGGATGCTTTGCATATATGTTTCGTAGGCTATATAGAAGCAATATATACAAAGATTTCAACCGTCTACCTGTTCCATTCATTGTTCTACTTGTCGAAAGTTACAAATAATTTCCGATAAAGGATTAACAATGGGTCTCATTGTTCACTTAAACTTGAAGAACAAAAAATTGGCGAATGGTACTGTTTGGATGCTTTGCGTACATGTTTCTTAGACTATATGGAAGCAATATATACAAAGATTTCAACCGTCTACGTGTTCCAATCATTGTTCTACTTGTAGAAAGTTACAATTAATTTCCGTTAAAGGATTAACAATGGGGCTCGTAGTTCACTTAAACTTGAAGAACAAAAAATTGGCGAATTGTACTGCTTCGATGCTTTGCATATGTGTTTCTTAGACTATTTAGAAGCTATATATAGACAGATTTCACCCGTCTACCTGTTCCATTCATTGTTCTACTTGTCGAAATTTACAAATAATTTCCGATAACGGATTAACCATTGGGGCTCATTGTTCACTTAAACTTCATGAACAAAAAATTGGCTTATTGTACTGTTTGGATGCTTTGCATATATGTCTCTTAGACTATATAGAAGCAATATATACAAAGATTTCAACCGTCTACCTGTTCCATTCAATGTTCTAATTGTCGAAAGTTACAAATAATTTCCGATAAAGGATTAACAATGGGGCTCATTGTTCACTTAAACTTGAAGAACAAAAAATTGGCGAATTGTACTGTTTGGACGCTTTGCATATATGTTTCTTAGACTATATGGAAGCAATATATACAAAGATTTCAACCGTCTACGTGTTCCAATCATTGTTCTACTTGTCGAAATTTACAAATAATTTCCTTTAAAGGATTAACAATGGGGCTCGTTGTTCACTTAAACTTGAAGAACAAAAAATTGGCGAATGGTACTGTTTGGATGCTTTGCATATATGTTTCGTAGGCTATATAGAAGCAATATGTACAAAGATTTCAACCGTCTACCTGTTCCATTCATTGTTCTACTTGTCGAAAGTTACAAATAATTTCCGTTAAGGGATTAACAATGGGGATCGTAGTTTACTTAAACTTGAAGAACAAAAAATTGGCGAATGGTACTGTTTGGATGCTTTGCATACATGTTTCTTAGACTATATAGAAGCAATATATACAAAGATTTCAACCGTCTACCTGTTCCATTCATTGTTCTACTTGTCGTAAGTTACAAATAATTTCCGATAAAGGATTAACAATGGGGCTCATTGTTCACTTAAACTTTAAGAACAAAAAATTGGCGAATGGTACTGTTTGGATGCTTTGCATATATGTTTCTTAGACTATATTGAAGCAATATATACATTGATTTCAACCGTCTACCTGTTCCACTCATTGTTCTACTTGTCGAAATTTACAAATAATTTCCGATAAAGGATTAACAATGGGGCTCATTATTCAATTAAATTTGAAGAACAAAAAATTGGCGAATGGTACTGTTTGGATGCTTTGCATATATGTTTCGTAGACTATATAGAAGCAATATATACAATGATTTCAACCGTCTACCTGATCCATTCATTGTTCTACTTGTCGAAATTTACAAATAATTTCCTTTAAAGGATTAACAATGGGGCTCGTAGTTCACTTAAACTTGAAGAACAAAAAATTGGCGAATTGTACTGTTTGGAGGCTTTGCGTACATGTTTCTTAGACTATATGGAAGCAATATATACAAAGATTTCAACCGTCTACGTGTTCCAATCATTGTTCTACTTGTCGAAATTTACGAATAATTTCCTTTAAAGGATTAACAATGGGGCTCGTTGTTCACTTAAACTTGAAGAACAAAAAATTGGCGAATTGTACTGCTTGGATGCTTTGCATATATGTTTGTTAGACTATATAGAAGTAATATATACAAAGATTTCAACCGTCTACCTGTTCCATTCATTGTTCTACTTGTCGAAAGTTACAAATAATTTCCGATAAAGGATTAACAATGGGGCTCGTTGTTCACTTAAACTTGAAGAACAAAAAATTGGCGAATGGTACTGTTTGGATGCTTTGCATATATGTTTCGTAGGCTATATAGAAGCAATACATACAAAGATTTCAACCGTCTACCTGTTCCATTCATTGTTCTACTTGTCGAAAGTTACAAATAATTTCCGATAAAGGATTAACAATGGGGCTCATTGTTCACTTAAACTTGAAGGACAAAAAATTGGCGAATGGTACTGTTTGGATGCTTTGCGTACATGTTTCTTAGACTATATGGAAGCAATATATACAAGGATTTCAACCGTCTACCTGTTCCATTCATTGTTCTACTTGTCGAAAATTACAAATAATTTCCGATAAAGGATTAACAATGGGGCTCATTGTTCACTTAAACTTGAAGACGTAATAATTGGCGAATTGTACTGTTTGGATGCTTTGCATATATGTCTCTTAGACTATATAGAAGCAATATATACAAAGATTTCAACCGTCTACCTGTTCCATTCAATGTTCTAATTGTCGAAAGTTACAAATAATTTCCGATAAAGGATTAACAATGGGGCTCATTGTTCACTTAAACTTGAAGAACAAAAAATTGGCGAATGGTACTGTTTGGAGGCTTTGCATATATGTTTCGTAGACTATATAGAAGCAATATATAAAAAGATTTCAACCGTCTACCATTTACATTCATTGTTCTACTTGTCGAAATTTACAAATAATTTCCTTTAAAGGATTAACAATGGGGCTCGTAGTTCACTTAAACTTGAAGAACAAAAAATTGGCGAATTGTACTGCTTCGATGCTTTGCATATGTGTTTCTTAGACTATATAGAAGCAATATATACAATGATTTCAACCGTCTACCTATTCCATTCATTGTTCTACTTGCCGAAATTTACAAATAATTTCCTTTAAAGGATTAACAATGGGGCTCATTGTTCACTTAAACTTGAAGAACAAAAAATTGGCGAATTGTACTGTTTGGATGCTTTGCATATATGTTTCGTAGGCTATATAGAAGCAATATATACAAAGATTTCAACCGTCTACCTGTTCCATTCATTGTTCTACTTGTCGAATGTTACAAATAATTTCCGATAAAGGATTAACAATGGGTCTCATTGTTCACTTAAACTTGAAGAACAAAAAATTAGCGAATGGTACTGTTTGGATGCTTTGCATACATGTTTCTTAGACTATATAGAAGCAATATATACAAAGATTTCAACCGTCTACCTGTTCCATTCATTGTTCTACTTGTCGTAAGTTACAAATAATTTCCGATAAAGGATTAACAATGGGGCTCATTGTTCACTTAAACTTTAAGAACAAATATTGGCGAATGGTACTGTTTGGATGCTTTGCATATATGTTTCTTAGACTATATTGAAGCAATATATACATTGATTTCAACCGTCTACCTGTTCCACTCATTGTTCTACTTGTCGAAATTTACAAATAATTTCCGATAAAGGATTAACAATGGGGCTCATTATTCAATTAAATTTGAAGAACAAAAAATTGGCGAATGGTACTGTTTGGATGCTTTGCATATATGTTTCGTAGACTATATAGAAGCAATATATACAATGATTTCAACCGTCTACCTGATCCATTCATTGTTCTACTTGTCGAAATTTACAAATAATTTCCTTTAAAGGATTAACAATGGGGCTCGTAGTTCACTTAAACTTGAAGAACAAAAAATTGGCGAATTGTACTGTTTGGAGGCTTTGCGTACATGTTTCTTAGACTATATGGAAGCAATATATACAAAGATTTCAACCGTCTACGTGTTCCAATCATTGTTCTACTTGTCGAAATTTACGAATAATTTCCTTTAAAGGATTAACAATGGGGCTCGTTGTTCACTTAAACTTGAAGAACAAAAAATTGATGAATGGTACTGTTTGGATGCTTTGCATATATGTTTCTCAGACTATATAGAAGCAATATATACATTGATTTCAATCGTCTACCTGTTCCATTCATTGTTCTACTTGTCGAAAGTTACAAATAATTTCCGATAAAGGATTAACCATTGGGACTCATTGTTCACTTAAACTTGAAGAACAAAAAATTGGCGAATTTTACTGTTTGGATGCTTTGCATATATGTTTCTTAGACTATATAGAAGCAATATATCGAAGGATTTCACCCGTCTACCTGTTCCATTCATTGTTCTACTTGTCGAAAATTACAAATAATTTCCGATAAAGGATTAACAATGGGGCTCATTGTTCACTTAAACTTGAAGATGAAATAATTGGCGAATTGTACTGAATGGATGCCTTGCATATATGTTTCTTAGATTATATAGAAGCAATATATACAAAGATTTCAACCGTCTACCTGTTCCATTCATTGCTCTACTTGTCGAAAATTACAAATAATTTCCGATAAAGGATTAACCATTGGGGCTCATTGTTCACTTAAACTTGAAGAACAAAAAATTGTCGAATTGTACTGTTTGGATGCTTTGCATATATGTTTCTTGGACTATATAGAAGCAATATATACAATGATTTCAACCGTCTACCTGTTCCATTCATTGTTCTACTTGTCGAAAGTTACAAATAATTTCCTTTAAAGGATTAACAATGGGGCTCATTGTTCACTTAAACTTGAAGAACAAAAAATTGGCGAATGGTACTGTTTGGAGGCTTTGCATATATGTTTCGTAGACTATATAGAAGCAATATATAAAAAGATGTCAACCGTCTACCAGTTACATACATTGTTCTACTTGTCGAAATTTACAAATAATTTCCTTTAAAGGATTAACAATGGGGCTCGTAGTTCACTTAAACTTGAAGAACAAAAAATTGGCGAATTGTACTGCTTCGATGCTTTGCATATGTGTTTCTTAGACTATATAGAAGCAATATATACAATGATTTCAACCGTCTACCTATTCCATTCATTGTTCTACTTGCCGAAATTTACAAATAATTTCCTTTAAAGGATTAACAATGGGGCTCATTGTTCACTTAAACTTGAAGAACAAAAAATTGGCGAATTGTACTGTTTGGATGCTTTGCATATATGTTTCGTAGGCTATATAGAAGCAATATATACAAAGATTTCAACCGTCTACCTGTTCCATTCATTGTTCTACTTGTCGAAAGTTACAAATAATTTCCGATAAAGGATTAACAATGGGTTTCATTGTTCACTTAAACTTGAAGAACAAAAAATTGGCGAATGGTACTGTTTGGATGCTTTGCGTACATGTTTCTTAGACTATATGGAAGCAATATATACAAAGATTTCAACCGTCTACGTGTTCCAATCATTGTTCTACTTGTAGAAAGTTACAATTAATTTCCGTTAAAGGATTAACAATGGGGCTCGTAGTTCACTTAAACTTGAAGAACAAAAAATTGGCGAATTGTACTGCTTCGATGCTTTGCATATGTGTTTCTTAGACTATTTAGAAGCTATATATAGACAGATTTCACCCGTCTACCTGTTCCATTCATTGTTCTACTTGTCGAAATTTACAAATAATTTCCGATAACGGATTAACCATTGGGGCTCATTGTTCACTTAAACTTGAAGAACAAAAAATTGGCGAATTGTACTGTTTGGATGCTTTGCATATATGTTTCTTATACTATATAGAAGCAATATATACAAAGATTTCAACCGTCTACCTGTTCCATTCAATGTTCTAATTGTCGAAAATTACAAATAATTTCCGATAAAGGATTAACAATGGGGCTCATTGTTCACTTAAACTTGAAGAACAAAAAATTGGCGAATTGTACTGTTTGGACGCTTTGCATATATGTTTCTTAGACTATATGGAAGCAATATATACAAAGATTTCAACCGTCTACCTGTTCCATTCAATGTTCTAATTGTCGAAAGTTACAAATAATTTCCGATAAAGGATTAACAATGGGTCTCATTGTTCACTTAAACTTGAAGAACAAAAAATTGGCGAATGGTACTGTTTGGATGCTTTGCGTACATGTTTCTTAGACTATATGTAAGCAATATATACAAAGATTTCAACCGTCTACCTGTTCCATTCATTGTTCTACTTGTCGAAAGTTACAAATAATTTCCGATAAAGGATTAACAATGGGTTTCATTGTTCACTTAAACTTGAAGAACAAAAAATTGGCGAATGGTACTGTTTGGATGCTTTGCGTACATGTTTCTTAGACTATATGGAAGCAATATATACAAAGATTTCAACCGTCTACGTGTTCCAATCATTGTTCTACTTGTAGAAAGTTACAATTAATTTCCGTTAAAGGATTAACAATGGGGCTCGTAGTTCACTTAAACTTGAAGAACAAAAAATTGGCGAATTGTACTGCTTCGATGCTTTGCATATGTGTTTCTTAGACTATATAGAAGCAATATATACAATGATTTCAACCGTCTACCTATTCCATTCATTGTTCTACTTGCCGAAATTTACAAATAATTTCCTTTAAAGGATTAACAATGGGGCTCATTGTTCACTTAAACTTGAAGAACAAAAAATTGGCGAATTGTACTGTTTGGATGCTTTGCATATATGTTTCGTAGGCTATATAGAAGCAATATATACAAAGATTTCAACCGTCTACCTGTTCCATTCATTGTTCTACTTGTCGAATGTTACAAATAATTTCCGATAAAGGATTAACAATGGGTCTCATTGTTCACTTAAACTTGAAGAACAAAAAATTAGCGAATGGTACTGTTTGGATGCTTTGCATACATGTTTCTTAGACTATATAGAAGCAATATATACAAAGATTTCAACCGTCTACCTGTTCCATTCATTGTTCTACTTGTCGTAAGTTACAAATAATTTCCGATAAAGGATTAACAATGGGGCTCATTGTTCACTTAAACTTTAAGAACAAATATTGGCGAATGGTACTGTTTGGATGCTTTGCATATATGTTTCTTAGACTATATTGAAGCAATATATACATTGATTTCAACCGTCTACCTGTTCCACTCATTGTTCTACTTGTCGAAATTTACAAATAATTTCCGATAAAGGATTAACAATGGGGCTCATTATTCAATTAAATTTGAAGAACAAAAAATTGGCGAATGGTACTGTTTGGATGCTTTGCATATATGTTTCGTAGACTATATAGAAGCAATATATACAATGATTTCAACCGTCTACCTGATCCATTCATTGTTCTACTTGTCGAAATTTACAAATAATTTCCTTTAAAGGATTAACAATGGGGCTCGTAGTTCACTTAAACTTGAAGAACAAAAAATTGGCGAATTGTACTGTTTGGAGGCTTTGCGTACATGTTTCTTAGACTATATGGAAGCAATATATACAAAGATTTCAACCGTCTACGTGTTCCAATCATTGTTCTACTTGTCGAAATTTACGAATAATTTCCTTTAAAGGATTAACAATGGGGCTCGTTGTTCACTTAAACTTGAAGAACAAAAAATTGATGAATGGTACTGTTTGGATGCTTTGCATATATGTTTCTCAGACTATATAGAAGCAATATATACATTGATTTCAATCGTCTACCTGTTCCATTCATTGTTCTACTTGTCGAAAGTTACAAATAATTTCCGATAAAGGATTAACCATTGGGACTCATTGTTCACTTAAACTTGAAGAACAAAAAATTGGCGAATTTTACTGTTTGGATGCTTTGCATATATGTTTCTTAGACTATATAGAAGCAATATATCGAAGGATTTCACCCGTCTACCTGTTCCATTCATTGTTCTACTTGTCGAAAATTACAAATAATTTCCGATAAAGGATTAACAATGGGGCTCATTGTTCACTTAAACTTGAAGATGAAATAATTGGCGAATTGTACTGAATGGATGCCTTGCATATATGTTTCTTAGATTATATAGAAGCAATATATACAAAGATTTCAACCGTCTACCTGTTCCATTCATTGCTCTACTTGTCGAAAATTACAAATAATTTCCGATAAAGGATTAACCATTGGGGCTCATTGTTCACTTAAACTTGAAGAACAAAAAATTGTCGAATTGTACTGTTTGGATGCTTTGCATATATGTTTCTTGGACTATATAGAAGCAATATATACAATGATTTCAACCGTCTACCTGTTCCATTCATTGTTCTACTTGTCGAAAGTTACAAATAATTTCCTTTAAAGGATTAACAATGGGGCTCATTGTTCACTTAAACTTGAAGAACAAAAAATTGGCGAATGGTACTGTTTGGAGGCTTTGCATATATGTTTCGTAGACTATATAGAAGCAATATATAAAAAGATGTCAACCGTCTACCAGTTACATACATTGTTCTACTTGTCGAAATTTACAAATAATTTCCTTTAAAGGATTAACAATGGGGCTCGTAGTTCACTTAAACTTGAAGAACAAAAAATTGGCGAATTGTACTGCTTCGATGCTTTGCATATGTGTTTCTTAGACTATATAGAAGCAATATATACAATGATTTCAACCGTCTACCTATTCCATTCATTGTTCTACTTGCCGAAATTTACAAATAATTTCCTTTAAAGGATTAACAATGGGGCTCATTGTTCACTTAAACTTGAAGAACAAAAAATTGGCGAATTGTACTGTTTGGATGCTTTGCATATATGTTTCGTAGGCTATATAGAAGCAATATATACAAAGATTTCAACCGTCTACCTGTTCCATTCATTGTTCTACTTGTCGAAAGTTACAAATAATTTCCGATAAAGGATTAACAATGGGTTTCATTGTTCACTTAAACTTGAAGAACAAAAAATTGGCGAATGGTACTGTTTGGATGCTTTGCGTACATGTTTCTTAGACTATATGGAAGCAATATATACAAAGATTTCAACCGTCTACGTGTTCCAATCATTGTTCTACTTGTAGAAAGTTACAATTAATTTCCGTTAAAGGATTAACAATGGGGCTCGTAGTTCACTTAAACTTGAAGAACAAAAAATTGGCGAATTGTACTGCTTCGATGCTTTGCATATGTGTTTCTTAGACTATTTAGAAGCTATATATAGACAGATTTCACCCGTCTACCTGTTCCATTCATTGTTCTACTTGTCGAAATTTACAAATAATTTCCGATAACGGATTAACCATTGGGGCTCATTGTTCACTTAAACTTGAAGAACAAAAAATTGGCGAATTGTACTGTTTGGATGCTTTGCATATATGTTTCTTATACTATATAGAAGCAATATATACAAAGATTTCAACCGTCTACCTGTTCCATTCAATGTTCTAATTGTCGAAAATTACAAATAATTTCCGATAAAGGATTAACAATGGGGCTCATTGTTCACTTAAACTTGAAGAACAAAAAATTGGCGAATTGTACTGTTTGGACGCTTTGCATATATGTTTCTTAGACTATATGGAAGCAATATATACAAAGATTTCAACCGTCTACCTGTTCCATTCAATGTTCTAATTGTCGAAAGTTACAAATAATTTCCGATAAAGGATTAACAATGGGTCTCATTGTTCACTTAAACTTGAAGAACAAAAAATTGGCGAATGGTACTGTTTGGATGCTTTGCGTACATGTTTCTTAGACTATATGTAAGCAATATATACAAAGATTTCAACCGTCTACCTGTTCCATTCATTGTTCTACTTGTCGAAAGTTACAAATAATTTCCGATAAAGGATTAACAATGGGGCTCATTGTTCACTTAAACTTGAAGGACAAAAAATTGGCAAATGGTACTGAATGGATGCCTTGCATATATGTTTCTTAGATTATATAGAAGCAATATATACAAAGATTTCAACCGTCTACCTGTTCCATTCATTGCTCTACTTGTCGAAAATTACAAATAATTTCCGATAAAGGATTAACCATTGGGGCTCATTGTTCACTTAAACTTGAAGAACAAAAAATTGTCGAATTGTACTGTTTGGATGCTTTGCATATATGTTTCTTGGACTATATAGAAGCAATATATACAATGATTTCAACCGTCTACCTGTTCCATTCATTGTTCTACTTGTCGAAAGTTACAAATAATTTCCTTTAAAGGATTAACAATGGGGCTCATTGTTCACTTAAACTTGAAGAACAAAAAATTGGCGAATGGTACTGTTTGGAGGCTTTGCATATATGTTTCGTAGACTATATAGAAGCAATATATAAAAAGATTTCAACCGTCTACCAGTTACATACATTGTTCTACTTGTCGAAATTTACAAATAATTTCCTTTAAAGGATTAACAATGGGGCTCGTAGTTCACTTAAACTTGAAGAACAAAAAATTGGCGAATTGTACTGCTTCGATGCTTTGCATATGTGTTTCTTAGACTATATAGAAGCAATATATACAATGATTTCAACCGTCTACCTATTCCATTCATTGTTCTACTTGCCGAAATTTACAAATAATTTCCTTTAAAGGATTAACAATGGGGCTCATTGTTCACTTAAACTTGAAGAACAAAAAATTGGCGAATTGTACTGTTTGGATGCTTTGCATATATGTTTCGTAGGCTATATAGAAGCAATATATACAAAGATTTCAACCGTCTACCTGTTCCATTCATTGTTCTACTTGTCGAAAGTTACAAATAATTTCCGATAAAGGATTAACAATGGGTTTCATTGTTCACTTAAACTTGAAGAACAAAAAATTGGCGAATGGTACTGTTTGGATGCTTTGCGTACATGTTTCTTAGACTATATGGAAGCAATATATACAAAGATTTCAACCGTCTACGTGTTCCAATCATTGTTCTACTTGTAGAAAGTTACAATTAATTTCCGTTAAAGGATTAACAATGGGGCTCGTAGTTCACTTAAACTTGAAGAACAAAAAATTGGCGAATTGTACTGCTTCGATGCTTTGCATATGTGTTTCTTAGACTATTTAGAAGCTATATATAGACAGATTTCACCCGTCTACCTGTTCCATTCATTGTTCTACTTGTCGAAATTTACAAATAATTTCCGATAACGGATTAACCATTGGGGCTCATTGTTCACTTAAACTTGAAGAACAAAAAATTGGCGAATTGTACTGTTTGGATGCTTTGCATATATGTTTCTTATACTATATAGAAGCAATATATACAAAGATTTCAACCGTCTACCTGTTCCATTCAATGTTCTAATTGTCGAAAATTACAAATAATTTCCGATAAAGGATTAACAATGGGGCTCATTGTTCACTTAAACTTGAAGAACAAAAAATTGGCGAATTGTACTGTTTGGACGCTTTGCATATATGTTTCTTAGACTATATGGAAGCAATATATACAAAGATTTCAACCGTCTACCTGTTCCATTCAATGTTCTAATTGTCGAAAGTTACAAATAATTTCCGATAAAGGATTAACAATGGGTCTCATTGTTCACTTAAACTTGAAGAACAAAAAATTGGCGAATGGTACTGTTTGGATGCTTTGCGTACATGTTTCTTAGACTATATGTAAGCAATATATACAAAGATTTCAACCGTCTACCTGTTCCATTCATTGTTCTACTTGTCGAAAGTTACAAATAATTTCCGATAAAGGATTAACAATGGGGCTCATTGTTCACTTAAACTTGAAGGACAAAAAATTGGCAAATGGTACTGTTTGGATGCTTTGCGTACATGTTTCTTAGACTATATGGAAGCAATATATACAAGGATTTCAACCGTCTACCTGTTCCATTCATTGTTCTACTTGTCGAAAATTACAAATAATTTCCGATAAAGGATTAACAATGGGGCTCATTGTTCACTTAAACTTGAAGACGTAATAATTGGCGAATTGTACTGTTTGGATGCTTTGCATATATGTCTCTTAGACTATATAGAAGCAATATATACAAAGATTTCAACCGTCTACCTGTTCCATTCAATGTTCTAATTGTCGAAAGTTACAAATAATTTCCGATAAAGGATTAACAATGGGGCTCATTGTTCACTTAAACTTGAAGAACAAAAAATTGGCGAATGGTACTGTTTGGAGGCTTTGCATATATGTTTCGTAGACTATATAGAAGCAATATATAAAAAGATTTCAACCGTCTACCATTTACATTCATTGTTCTACTTGTCGAAATTTACAAATAATTTCCTTTAAAGGATTAACAATGGGGCTCGTAGTTCACTTAAACTTGAAGAACAAAAAATTGGCGAATTGTACTGCTTCGATGCTTTGCATATGTGTTTCTTAGACTATATAGAAGCAATATATACAATGATTTCAACCGTCTACCTATTCCATTCATTGTTCTACTTGCCGAAATTTACAAATAATTTCCTTTAAAGGATTAACAATGGGGCTCATTGTTCACTTAAACTTGAAGAACAAAAAATTGGCGAATTGTACTGTTTGGATGCTTTGCATATATGTTTCGTAGGCTATATAGAAGCAATATATACAAAGATTTCAACCGTCTACCTGTTCCATTCATTGTTCTACTTGTCGAATGTTACAAATAATTTCCGATAAAGGATTAACAATGGGTCTCATTGTTCACTTAAACTTGAAGAACAAAAAATTGGCGAATGGTACTGTTTGGATGCTTTGCGTACAAGTTTCTTAGACTATATGGAAGCAATATATACAAAGATTTCAACCGTCTACCTGTTCCATTCAATGTTCTAATTGTCGAAAGTTACAAATAATTTCCGATAAAGGATTAACAATGGGGCTCATTGTTCACTTAAACTTGAAGAACAAAAAATTGGCGAATGGTACTGTTTGGAGGCTTTGCATATATGTTTCGTAGACTATATAGAAGCAATATATAAAAAGATTTCAACCGTCTACCATTTACATTCATTGTTCTACTTGTCGAAATTTACAAATAATTTCCTTTAAAGGATTAACAATGGGGCTCGTAGTTCACTTAAACTTGAAGAACAAAAAATTGGCGAATTGTACTGCTTCGATGCTTTGCATATGTGTTTCTTAGACTATATAGAAGCAATATATACAATGATTTCAACCGTCTACCTATTCCATTCATTGTTCTACTTGCCGAAATTTACAAATAATTTCCTTTAAAGGATTAACAATGGGGCTCATTGTTCACTTAAACTTGAAGAACAAAAAATTGGCGAATTGTACTGTTTGGATGCTTTGCATATATGTTTCGTAGGCTATATAGAAGCAATATATACAAAGATTTCAACCGTCTACCTGTTCCATTCATTGTTCTACTTGTCGAAAATTACAAATAATTTCCGATAAAGGATTAACAATGGGGCACATTGTTCACTTAAACTTGAAGACGTAATAATTGGCGAATTGTACTGTTTGGATGCTTTGCATATATGTCTCTTAGACTATATAGAAGCAATATATACAAAGATTTCAACCGTCTACCTGTTCCATTCATTGTTCTACTTGTCGAAAGTTACAAATAATTGCCGAAAAGTATTAACCATTGGGGCTCATTGTTCACTTAAACTTCAAGAACAAAAAATTGGCGAATGGTACTGTTTGGATGCTTTGCGTACAAGTTTCTTAGACTATATGGAAGCAATATATACAAAGATTTCAACCGTCTACGTGTTCCAATCATTGTTCTACTTGTAGAAAGTTACAATTAATTTCCGTTAAAGGATTAACAATGGGGCTCGTAGTTCACTTAAACTTGAAGAACAAAAAATTGGCGAATTGTACTGCTTGGATGCTTTGCATATATGTTTGTTAGACTATATAGAAGCAATATATACAATGATTTCAACCGTCTACCTATTCCATTCATTGTTCTACTTGCCGAAATTTACAAATAATTTCCTTTAAAGGATTAACAATGGGGCTCATTGTTCACTTAAACTTGAAGAACAAAAAATTGGCGAATGGTACTGTTTGGATGCTTTGCATATATGTTTCGTAGGCTATATAGAAGCAATATATACAAAGATTTCAACCGTCTACCTGTTCCATTCATTGTTCTACTTGTCGAAAGTTACAAATAATTTCCGATAAAGGATTAACAATGGGGCTCATTGTTCACTTAAACTTGAAGGACAAAAAATTGGCGAATGGTACTGTTTGGATGCTTTGCGTACATGTTTCTTAGACTATATGGAAGCAATATATACAAGGATTTCAACCGTCTACCTGTTCCATTCATTGTTCTACTTGTCGAAAGTTACAAATAATTGCCGAAAAGTATTAACCATTGGGGCTCATTGTTCACTTAAACTTCAAGAACAAAAAATTGGCTTATTGTACTGTTTGGATGCTTTGCATATATGTCTCTTAGACTATATAGAAGCAATATATACAAAGATTTCAACCGTCTACCTGTTCCATTCAATGTTCTAATTGTCGAAAGTTACAAATAATTTCCGATAAAGGATTAACAATGGGGCTCATTGTTCACTTAAAATTGAAGAACAAAAAATTGGCGAATTGTACTGTTTGGACGCTTTGCATATATGTTTCTTAGACTATATGGAAGCAATATATACAAAGATTTCAACCGTCTACGTGTTCCAATCATTGTTCTACTTGTCGAAATTTACAAATAATTTCCTTTAAAGGATTAACAATGGGGCTCGTTGTTCACTTAAACTTGAAGAACAAAAAATTGGCGAATGGTACTGTTTGGATGCTTTGCATATATGTTTCGTAGGCTATATGGAAGCAATATATACAAGGATTTCAACCGTCTACCTGTTCCATTCATTGTTCTACTTGTCGAAAATTACAAATAATTTCCGATAAAGGATTAACAATGGGGCACATTGTTCACTTAAACTTGAAGACGTAATAATTGGCGAATTGTACTGTTTGGATGCTTTGCATATATGTCTCTTAGACTATATAGAAGCAATATATACAAAGATTTCAACCGTCTACCTGTTCCATTCAATGTTCTAATTGTCGAAAGTTACAAATAATTTCCGATAAAGGATTAACAATGGGGCTCATTGTTCACTTAAACTTGAAGAACAAAAAATTGGCGAATGGTACTGTTTGGAGGCTTTGCATATATGTTTCGTAGACTATATAGAAGCAATATATAAAAAGATTTCAACCGTCTACCATTTACATTCATTGTTCTACTTGTCGAAATTTACAAATAATTTCCTTTAAAGGATTAACAATGGGGCTCGTAGTTCACTTAAACTTGAAGAACAAAAAATTGGCGAATTGTACTGCTTCGATGCTTTGCATATGTGTTTCTTAGACTATATAGAAGCAATATATACAATGATTTCAACCGTCTACCTATTCCATTCATTGTTCTACTTGCCGAAATTTACATATAATTTCCTTTAAAGGATTAACAATGGGGCTCATTGTTCACTTAAACTTGAAGAACAAAAAATTGGCGAATTGTACTGTTTGGATGCTTTGCATATATGTTTCGTAGGCTATATAGAAGCAATATATACAAAGATTTCAACCGTCTACCTGTTCCATTCATTGTTCTACTTGTCGAAAGTTACAAATAATTTCCGATAAAGGATTAACAATGGGTCTCATTGTTCACTTAAACTTGAAGAACAAAAAATTGGCGAATGGTACTGTTTGGATGCTTTGCGTACATGTTTCTTAGACTATATGGAAGCAATATATACAAAGATTTCAACCGTCTACGTGTTCCAATCATTGTTCTACTTGTAGAAAGTTACAATTAATTTCCGTTAAAGGATTAACAATGGGGCTCGTAGTTCACTTAAACTTGAAGAACAAAAAATTGGCGAATTGTACTGCTTGGATGCTTTGCATATATGTTTGTTAGACTATATAGAAGCAATATATACAAAGATTTCAACCGTCTACCTGTTCCATTCATTGTTCTACTTGTCGAAAGTTACAAATAATTTCCGATAAAGGATTAACAATGGGGCTCGTTGTTCACTTAAACTTGAAGAACAAAAAATTGGCGAATGGTACTGTTTGGATGCTTTGCATATATGTTTCGTAGGCTATATAGAAGCAATATATACAAAGATATCAACCGTCTACCTGTTCCATTCATTGTTCTACTTGTCGAAAGTTACAAATAATTTCCGATAAAGGATTAACAATGGGGCTCATTGTTCACTTAAACTTGAAGGACAAAAAATTGGCGAATGGTACTGTTTGGATGCTTTGCGTACATGTTTCTTAGACTATATGGAAGCAATATATACAAGGATTTCAACCGGCTACCTGTTCCATTCATTGTTCTACTTGTCGAAAATTACAAATAATTTCCGATAAAGGATTAACAATGGGGCTCATTGTTCACTTAAACTTGAAGACGTAATAATTGGCGAATTGTACTGTTTGGATGCTTTGCATATATGTCTCTTAGACTATATAGAAGCAATATATACAAAGATTTCAACCGTCTACCTGTTCCATTCAATGTTCTAATTGTCGAAAGTTACAAATAATTTCCGATAAAGGATTAACAATGGGGCTCATTGTTCACTTAAACTTGAAGAACAAAAAATTGGCGAATGGTACTGTTTGGAGGCTTTGCATATATGTTTCGTAGACTATATAGAAGCAATATATAAAAAGATTTCAACCGTCTACCATTTACATTCATTGTTCTACTTGTCGAAATTTACAAATAATTTCCTTTAAAGGATTAACAATGGGGCTCGTAGTTCACTTAAACTTGAAGAACAAAAAATTGGCGAATTGTACTGTTTGGATGCTTTGCATATATGTCTCTTAGACTATATAGAAGCAATATATACAATGATTTCAACCGTCTACCTGATCCATTCATTGTTCTACTTGTCGAAATTTACAAATAATTTCCTTTAAAGGATTAACAATGGGGCTCGTAGTTCACTTAAACTTGAAGAACAAAAAATTGGCGAATTGTACTGTTTGGAGGCTTTGCGTACATGTTTCTTAGACTATATGGAAGCAATATATATAAAGATTTCAACCGTCTACGTGTTCCAATCATTGTTCTACTTGTCGAAATTTACGAATAATTTCCTTTAAAGGATTAACAATGGGGCTCGTTGTTCACTTAAACTTGAAGAACAAAAAATTGATGAATGGTACTGTTTGGATGCTTTGCATATATGTTTCTCAGACTATATAGAAGCAATATATACATTGATTTCAATCGTCTACCTGTTCCATTCATTGTTCTACTTGTCGAAAGTTACAAATAATTTCCGATAAAGGATTAACCATTGGGGCTCATTGTTCACTTAAACTTGAAGAACAAAAAATTGGCGAATTTTACTGTTTGGATGCTTTGCATATATGTTTCTTAGACTATATAGAAGCAATATATCGAAGGATTTCACCCGTCTACCTGTTCCATTCATTGTTCTACTTGTCGAAAATTACAAATAATTTCCGATAAAGGATTAACAATGGGGCTCATTGTTCACTTAAACTTGAAGATGAAATAATTGGCAAATTGTACTGAATGGATGCTTTGCATATATGTTTCTTAGATTATATAGAAGCAATATATACAAAGATTTCAACCGTCTACCTGTTCCATTCATTGCTCTACTTGTCGAAAATTACAAATAATTTCCGATAAAGGATTAACCATTGGGGCTCATTGTTCACTTAAACTTGAAGAACAAAAAATTGTCGAATTGTACTGTTTGGATGCTTTGCATATATGTTTTTTAGACTATATAGAAGCAATATATACAATGATTTCAACCGTCTACCTATTCCATTCATTGTTCTACTTGCCGAAATTTAGAAATAATTTCCTTTAAAGGATTAACAATGGGGCTGGTAGTTCACTTAAACTTGAAGAACAAAAAATTGGCGAATTGTACTGCTTCGATGCTTTGCATATGTGTTTCTTAGACTATATAGAAGCAATATATACAATGATTTCAACCGTCTACCTATTCCATTCATTGTTCTACTTGCCGAAATTTACAAATAATTTCCTTTAAAGGATTAACAATGGGGCTCGTAGTTCACTTAAACTTGAAGAACAAAAAATTGGCGAATTGTACTGCTTCGATGATTTGCATATATGTTTCTGATACTATGTAAAAGCAATATATACAAAGATTTCAACCGTCTACCTGTTCCATTCAATGTTCTACTTGTCGAAAGTTACAAATAATTTCCGATAAAGGATTAACAATGGGGCTCATTGTTCACTTACACTTGAAGAACAAAAAATTGGCGAATGGTACTGTTTGGATGTTTTGCATATATGTTTCTTAGACTATATGGAAGCAATATATACAAAGATTTCAACCGTCTGTGTCTTCCAATCATTGTTCTACTTGTAGAAAGTTACATTTAATTTCCGTTAAAGGATTAACAATGGGGCTCGTAGTTCACTTAAACTTGAAGAACAAAAAATTGGCGAATTGTACTGTTTGGATGTTTTGCATATATGTTTCGTAGATTATATAGAAGCAATATATACAATTATTTGAACCGTCTACATGATCCATTCATTGTTCTACTTGTCGAAATTTACAAATAATTTCCTTTAAAGGATTAACAATGGGGCTCGCTGTTAACTTAAACTTGAAGAACAAAAAATTGGCGAATTGTACTGTTTGGAGGCATTGCATATATGTTTCGTAGACTATATAGAAGCAATATATACAATGATTTCAACCGTCTACCTATTCCATTCATTGTTCTACTTGCTGAAATTTACAAATAATTTCCTTTAAAGGATTAACAATGGGGCTGGTAGTTCACTTAAACTTGAAGAACAAAAAATTGGCGAATTGTACTGCTTCGATGCTTTGCATATGTGTTTCTTAGACTATATAGAAGCAATATATACAATGATTTCAACCGTCTACCTATTCCATTCATTGTTCTACTTGCCGAAATTTACAAATAATTTCCTTTAAAGGATTAACAATGGGGCTCATTGTTCACTTAAACTTGAAGAACAAAAAATTGGCGAATTGTACTGTTTGGATGCTTTGCATATATGTTTCGTAGGCTATATAGAAGCAATAAATACATTGATTTCAACCGTCTACCTGTTCCATTCATTGTTCTACTTGTCGCAAGTTACAAATAATTTCCGTTAAAGTATTAACAATGGGGCTCGTAGTTCACTTAAACTTGAAGGACAAAAAATTGGCGAATTGTACTGCTTCGATGATTTGCATATATGTTTCTGATACTATGTAAAAGCAATATATACAAAGATTTCAACCGTCTACCTGTTCCATTCAATGTTCTACTTGTCGAAAGTTACAAATAATTTCCGATAAAGGATTAACAATGGGGCTCATTGTTCACTTACACTTGAAGAACAAAAAATTGGCGAATGGTACTGTTTGGATGTTTTGCATATATGTTTCTTAGACTATATGGAAGCAATATATACAAAGATTTCAACCGTCTGTGTCTTCCAATCATTGTTCTACTTGTAGAAAGTTACATTTAATTTCCGTTAAAGGATTAACCATTGAGGCTCATTGTTCACTTAAACTTGAAAAACAAAGAATTGGCGAATGGTACTGTTTGGATGCTTTGCATATATGTTTCGTTGACTATATAGAAGCAATATATACAATGATTTCAACCGTCTACCTGATCCATTCCTTGTTCTACTTGTCGAAATTTACAAATAATTTCCTTTAAAGGATTAACAATGGGGCTCGTTGTTCACTTAAACTTGAAGAACAAAAAATTGATGAATGGTACTGTTTGGATGCTTTGCATATATGTTTCTTAGACTATATAGAAGCAATATATACAATGATTTCAACCGTCTACCTATTCCATTCATTGTTCTACTTGCCGAAATTTACAAATAATTTCCTTTAAAGGATTAACAATGGGGCTCATTGTTCACTTAAACTTGAAGAACAAAAAATTGGCGAATTGTACTGTTTGGAGGCTTTGCATATATGTTTCGTAGACTATATAGAAGCAATATATACATTGATTTCAATCGTCTACCTGTTCCATTCATTGTTCTACTTGTCGAAAGTTACAAATAATTTCCGATCAAGGATTAACCATTGGGGCTCATTGTTCACTTAAACTTGAAGAACAAAAAATTGGCGAATTTTACTGTTTGGATGCTTTGCATATATGTTTCTTAGACTATATAGAAGCAATATATCGAAGGATTTCACCCGTCTACCTGTTCCATTCATTGTTCTACTTGTCGAAAATTACAAATAATTTCCGATAAAGGATTAACAATGGGGCTCATTGTTCACTTAAACTTGAAGATGAAATAATTGGCGAATTGTACTGAATGGATGCTTTGCATATATGTTTCTTAGATTATATAGAAGCAATATATACAAAGATTTCAACCGTCTACCTGTTCCATTCATTGTTCTACTTGTCGAAAGTTACAATTAATTTCCATTTCATGATTATCAATGGGGCTCATTGTTCACTAAACTTGAAGAACAAAAAATTGTCGAATTGTACTGTTTGGATGCTTTGCATATATGTTTCTTAGACTATATAGAAGCAATATATTCAATGATTTCAACCGTCTACATGATACATTCATTGTTCTACTTGTCGAAATTTACAAATAATTTCCTTTAAAGGATTAACAATGGGGCACGTAGTTCACTTAAGCTTGAAGAACAAAAAATTGGCGAATTGTACTGTTTGGATGCTTTGCGTACATGTTTCTTAGACTATATAGAAGCAATATATACAATGATTTCAACAGTCTATCTATTCCATTCATTGTTCTACTTGCCGAAATTTACAAATAATTTCCTTTAAAGGATTAACAATGGGGCTCGTAGTTCACTTAAACTTGCAGAACAAAAAATTGGCGAATTGTACTGTTTGGATGCTTTGCGTATATGTTTCTTAGACTATATAGAAGCAATATATAGAAAGATTTCACCCGTCTACTTTTACTATTCATTGTTCTACTTGTAGAACGTTACAAATAATTTCCATTTCATGATTATCAATGGGGCTCGTTGTTCACTTCAACTTGAAGAACAATAAATTGGCGAATTGTACTCTTTGGATGCTTTGCATATATGTTTCTTAGACTATATAGAAGCAATATATACAAAGATTTCAACCGTCTACCTGTTCCATTCATTGTTCTACTTGTCGAAAGTTACAAATAATTTCCGATAAAGGATTAACCATTGGGGCTCATTGTTCACTAAACTTGAAGAACAAAAAATTGTCGAATTGTACTGTTTGGAGGCTTTGCATATATGTTTCTTAGACTATATAGAAGCAATATATACAATTATTTCAACCGTCTACCTGTTGCATTCATTGTTCTACTTGTCGAAATTTACAAATAATTTCCGATAAAGGATTTAGAATAGGGCTCATTGTTCACTTAAACTTGAAGAACAAAAAATTGGCGAATGGTACTGTTTGGATGCTTTGCATATTTGTTTCTTAGACTATATGGAAGCAATATATACAAAGATTTCAACCGTCTACCTGTTCCATTCATTGTTCTACATGTCGAAAGTTACAAATAATTTCCGTTTCATGATTATCAATGGGGCTCGTTGTTCACTTAAACTTGAAGAACAAAAAATTGGCGAATGGTACTGTTTGGATGCTTTGCACATATGATTCTTAGACTATATAGAAGCAATATATACATTGATTTCAACCGTCTATCTGTTCCAATCATTGTTCTACTTGTCGAAATTTACAAATAATTTCCGATAACGGATTAACCATTGGGGCTCATTGTTCACTTAGACTTGAAGAACAAAAAATTGGCGAATTGTATTGTTTGGATGCTTTGCATATATGTTTCTTATACTATATAGAAGCAATATATACAATGATTTCAACCGTCTACCTGTTCCATTCACTGTTCTACTTGTCGAAATTTACAAATAATTTCCGATAAAGGATTAACAATCGGGCTCATTGTTCACTTAAACTTGAAGAACAAAAAATTGGCGAATGGTACAGTTTGGATGCTTTGTATATATATTTCTTAGACTATATAGAAGCAATATATACAAAGATTTCAACCGTCTACCTGTTCCATTCATTGTTCTACTTGTCGAAAGTTACAAATAATTTCCGATAAAGGATTAACCATTGGGGCTCATTGTTCACTAAACTTGAAGAACAAAAAATTGTCGAATTGTACTGTTTGGAGGCTTTGCATATATGTTTCTTAGACTATATAGAAGCAATATATACAATTATTTCAACCGTCTACCTGTTGCATTCATTGTTCTACTTGTCGAAATTTACAAATAATTTCCTTTGAAGGATTAACAATGGGGCTCGTAGTTCACTTAAACTTGAAGAACAAAAAATTGGCGAATGTTACTGTTTGGATGCTTTGTATATATGTTTCTTAGACTATATAGAAGCAATATATACAAAGATTTCAACCGTCTACCTGTTCTATTCATTGTTCTACTTGTCGAAAGTTACAAATAATTTCCGATAAAGGATTTAGAATAGGGCTCATTGTTCACTTAAACTTGAAGAACAAAAAATTGGCGAATGGTACTGTTTGGATGCTTTGCATATTTGTTTCTTAGACTATATGGAAGCAATATATACAAAGATTTCAACCGTCTACGTGTTCCAATCATTGTTCTACTTGTCGAAATTTACAAATAATTTCCTGTAAAGGATTAACAATGGGGCTCGTTGTTGACTTAAACTTGAAGAACAAAAAATTGGCGAATTGTACTGTTTGGATGCTTTGCATATATGTTTCTTAGACTATATAGAAGCAATATATATAAAGACTTCACCCGCCTACCTGTAGTATTCATTGTTCTACTTGTAGAAAGTTACAAATAATTTCCATTTCATGATTATCAATGGAGCTCGCTGTTCACTTAAACTTGAAGATCAAAAAATTGGCGAATTGTACTGTTTGGATGCTTTGCATATATGTTTCTTAGACTATATAGAAGCAATATATACAATGATGTCAACAGTCTATCTATTCCATTCATTGTTCTACTTGCCGAAATTTACAAATAATTTCCTTTAAAGGATTAACAATGGGGCTCGTAGTTCACTTAAACTTGAAGAACAAAAAATTGGCGAATTGTACTGTTTGGATGATTTGCACATATGTTTCTTAGACTATATAGAAGCAACATATACAAAGATTTCAACCGTCTACCTGTTCCATTCATTGTTCTACTAGTCGAAAGTTACAATTAATTTCCGTTAAAGGATTAACAATGGGGCTCGTAGTTCACTTAAACTTGAAGAACAAAAAATTGGCGAATGGTACTGTTTGGATGCTTTGCATATATGTTTCTTAGACTATATGGAAGCAATATATAATAATATTTCAACCGTCTACGTGTTCCAATCATTGTTCTGCTTGTCGAAATTAACAAATAATTTCCTTTAAAGGATTAACAATGGGGCTCGTTGTTCACTTAAACTTGAAGAACAATAAATTGGCGAATTGTACTGTGTGGATGCTTTGCATATATGTTTCTTAGACTATATAGAAGCAATATATACAATGATGTCAACAGTCTATCTATTCCATTCATTGTTCTACTTGCCGAAATTTACAAATAATTTCCTTTAAAGGATTAACAATGGAGCTTGCTGTTCACTTAAACTTGAAGATCAAAAAATTGGCGAATAGTACTGTTTGGATGCTTTGCATATATGTTTCTTAGACTATATAGAAGCAATATATACAATGATTTCAACAGTCTATCTATTCCATTCATTGTTCTACTTGCCGAAATTTACAAATAATTTCCGATAAAGGATTAACCATTGGGGCTCATTGTTCACTTAAACTTGAAGAACAAAAAATTGGCGAATTGTACTGTTTGGATGCTTTGCATATAAGTTTCTTAAACTATATAGAAGCAATATATTCAAAGATTTCAACCGTCTACGTGTTCCAATCATTGTTCTACTAGTCGAAAGTTACAATTAATTTCCGTTAAAGGATTAACAATGGGGCTCGTAGTTCACTTAAACTTGAAGAACAAAAAATTGGCGAATGGTACTGTTTGGATGCTTTGCATATATGTTTCTTAGACTATATGGAAGCAATATATAATAATATTTCAACCGTCTACGTGTTCCAATCATTGTTCTGCTTGTCGAAATTAACAAATAATTTCCTTTAAAGGATTAACAATGGGGCTCGTTGTTCACTTAAACTTGAAGAACAATAAATTGGCGAATTGTACTGTGTGGATGCTTTGCATATATGTTTCTTAGGTTATATAGAAGCAATATATACAAAGATTTCAACCGTTTACATGTTCCATTCATTGTTCTACTTGTCGAAAGTTACAAATAATTTCCGATAAAGGATTAACCATTGGGGCTCATTGTTCACTTAAACTTGAAGAACAAAAAATTGGCGAATTGTACTGTTTGGATGTTTTGCATATAAGTTTCTTAAACTATATAGAAGCAATATATTCAAAGATTTCAACCGTCTACGTGTTCCAATCATTGTTCTACTTGTAGAAAGTTACAATTAATTTCCGTTAAAGGATTAACAATGGGGCTCGTAGTTCACTTAAACTTGAAGAACAAAAAATTGGCGAATGGTACTGTTTGGATGCTTTGCATATATGTTTCTTAGACTATATGGAAGCAATATATAATAATATTTCAACCGTCTACGTGTTCCAATCATTGTTCTGCTTGTCGAAATTAACAAATAATTTCCTTTAAAGGATTAACAATGGGGCTCGTTGTTCACTTAAACTTGCAGAACAAAAAATTGGCGAATTGTACTGTTTGGATGCTTTGCGTATATGTTTCTTAGACTATATAGAAGCAATATATACAATGATTTCAACCGTCTACCTGTTCCATTCACTGTTCTACTTGTCGAAATTTACAAATAATTTCCGATAAAGGATTAACAATCGGGCTCATTGTTCACTTAAACTTGAAGAACAAAAAATTGGCGAATGGTACTGTTTGGATGCTTTGTATATATATTTCTTAGACTATATAGAAGCAATATATACAAAGATTTCAACCGTCTACCTGTTCCATTCATTGTTCTACTTGTCGAAAGTTACAAATAATTTCCGATAAAGGATTAACCATTGGGGCTCATTGTTCACTAAACTTGAAGAACAAAAAATTGTCGAATTGTACTGTTTGGAGGCTTTGCATATATGTTTCTTAGACTATATAGAAGCAATATATATAAAGACTTCACCCGTCTACCTGTACTATTCATTGTTCTACTTGTAGAAAGTTACAAATAATTTCCATTTCATGATTATCAATGGAGCTCGCTGTTCACTTAAACTTGAAGATCAAAAAATTGGCGAATTGTACTGTTTGGATGCTTTGCATATATGTTTCTTAGACTATATAGAAGCAATATATACAATGATTTCAACAGTCTATCTATCCCATTCATTGTTCTACTTGCCGAAATTTACAAATAATTTCCTTTAAAGGATTAACAATGGGGCTCGTAGTTCACTTAAACTTGAAGAACAAAAAATTGGCGAATTGTACTGTTTGGATGATTTGCACATATGTTTCTTAGACTATATAGAAGCAACATATACAAAGATTTCAACCGTCTACCTGTTCCATTCATTGTTCTACTAGTCGAAAGTTACAATTAATTTCCGTTAAAGGATTAACAATGGGGCTCGTAGTTCACTTAAACTTGAAGAACAAAAAATTGGCGAATGGTACTGTTTGGATGCTTTGCATATATGTTTCTTAGACTATATGGAAGCAATATATAATAATATTTCAACCGTCTACGTGTTCCAATCATTGTTCTGCTTGTCGAAATTAACAAATAATTTCCTTTAAAGGATTAACAATGGGGCTCGTTGTTCACTTAAACTTGAAGAACAATAAATTGGCGAATTGTACTGTGTGGATGCTTTGCATATATGTTTCTTAGGTTATATAGAAGCAATATATACAAAGATTTCAACCGTTTACATGTTCCATTCATTGTTCTACTTGTCGAAAGATACAAATAATTTCCGATAAAGGATTAACCATTGGGGCTCATTGTTCACTTAAACTTGAAGAACAAAAAATTGGCGAATTGTACTGTTTGGATGCTTTGCATATAAGTTTCTTAAACTATATAGAAGCAATATATTCAAAGATTTCAACCGTCTACGTGTTCCAATCATTGTTCTACTTGTAGAAAGTTACAATTAATTTCCGTTAAAGGATTAACAATGGGACTCGTAGTTCACTTAAACATGAAGAACAAAAAATTGGCGAAAGGTACTGTTTGGATGCTTTGCATATATGTTTCTTAGACTATATGGAATCAATATATACAAAGATTTCAACCGTCTACGTGTTCCAATCATTGTTCTGCTTGTCGAAATTTACAAATAATTTCCTTTAAAGGATTAACAATGGGGCTCGTTGTTCACTTAAACTTGAAGAACAATAAATTGGCGAATTGTACTGTGTGGATGCTTTGTATATATGTTTCTTAGACTATATAGAAGCAATATATACAAAGATTTCAACCGTCTACCTGTTCTATTCATTGTTCTACTTGTCGAAAGTTACAAATAATTTCCGATAAAGGATTTAGAATAGGGCTCATTGTTCACTTAAACTTGAAGAACAAAAAATTGGCGAATGGTACTGTTTGGATGCTTTGCGTACATGTTTCTTAGACTATGCAGAAGCAATATATACAATGATTTCAACAGTCTATCTATTCCATTCATTGTTCTACTTGCCGAAATTTACAAATAATTTCCTTTAAAGGATTAACAATGGGGCTCGTAGTTCACTTAAACTTGCAGAACAAAAAATTGGCGAATTGTACTGTTTGGATGCTTTGCGTATATGTTTCTTAGACTATATAGAAGCAATATATAGAAAGATTTCACCCGTCTACTTTTACTATTCATTGTTCTACTTGTAGAAAGTTACAAATAATTTCCATTTCATGATTATCAATGGGGCTCGTTGTTCACTTCAACTTGAAGAACAATAAATTGGCGAATTGTACTCTTTGGATGCTTTGCATATATGTTTCTTAGACTATATAGAAGCAATATATACAAAGATTTCAACCGTCTACCTGTTCCACTCATTGTTCTACTTGTCGAAAGTTACAAATAATTTCCGATAAAGGATTAACAATGGGGCTCATGTTCACTTAAACTTGAAGAACAAAAAATTGGCGAATGGTACTGTTTAGATGCTTTGCATATAGGTTTCTTATGCTATATAGAAGCAGCATATACAATGATTTCAACCGTCTACCTATTCCATTCATTGTTCTACTTGTCGAAATTTACAAATAATTTCCGATAAAGGATTAACAATCGGGCTCATTGTTCACTTAACCTTGAAGAACAAAAAATTGGCGAATGGTACTGTTTGGATGCATTGCATATATGTTTTTTAGACTATACGGAAGCAATATATACAAATATTTCAACCGTCTACCTGTTCCATTCATTGTTCTACATGTCGAAAGTTACAAATAATTTCCGTTTCATGATTATCAATGGGGCTCGTTGTTCACTTAAACTTGAAGAACAAAAAATTGGCGAATGGTACTGTTTGGATGCTTTGCACATATGTTTCTTAGACTATATAGAAGCAATATATACATTGATTTCAACCGTCTACCTGTTCCAATCATTGTTCTACTTGTCGAAATTTACAAATAATTTCCGATAACGGATTAACCATTGGGGCTCATTGTTCACTTAGACTTGAAGAACAAAAAATTGGCGAATTGTACTGTTTGGATGCTTTGCATATATGTTTCTTAGACTATATAGAAGCAATATATACAATGATTTCATCAGTCTATCTATTCCATTCATTGTTCTACTTGCCGAAATTTACAAATAATTTCCTTTAAAGGATTAACAATGGGGCTCGTAGTTCACTTAAACTTGAAGAACAAAAAATTGGCGAATTGTACTGTTTGGATGATTTGCACATATGTTTCTTAGACTATATAGAAGCAACATATACAAAGATTTCAACCGTCTACCTGTTCCATTCATTGTTCTACTAGTCGAAAGTTACAATTAATTTCCGTTAAAGGATTAACAATGGGGCTCGTAGTTCACTTAAACTTGAAGAACAAAAAATTGGCGAATGGTACTGTTTGGATGCTTTGCATATATGTTTCTTAGACTATATGGAAGCAATATATAATAATATTTCAACCGTCTACGTGTTCCAATCATTGTTCTGCTTGTCGAAATTAACAAATAATTTCCTTTAAAGGATTAACAATGGGGCTCGTTGTTCACTTAAACTTGAAGAACAATAAATTGGCGAATTGTACTGTGTGGATGCTTTGCATATATGTTTCTTAGGTTATATAGAAGCAATATATACAAAGATTTCAACCGTTTACATGTTCCATTCATTGTTCTACTTGTCGAAAGTTACAAATAATTTCCGATAAAGGATTAACCATTGGGGCTCATTGTTCACTTAAACTTGAAGAACAAAAAATTGGCGAATTGTATAGTTTGGATGCTTTGCATATAAGTTTCTTAAACTATATAGAAGCAATATATTCAAAGATTTCAACCGTCTACGTGTTCCAATCATTGTTCTACTTGTAGAAAGTTAGAATTAATTTCCGTTAAAGGATTAACAATGGGGCTCGTAGTTCACTTAAACTTGAAGAACAAAAAATTGGCGAATGGTACTGTTTGGATGCTTTGCATATATGTTTCTTAGACTATATGGAATCAATATATACAAAGATTTCAACCGTCTACGTGTTCCAATCATTGTTCTGCTTGTCGAAATTTACAAATAATTTCCTTTAAAGGATTAACAATGGGGCTCGTTGTTCACTTAAACTTGAAGAACAATAAATTGGCGAATTGTACTGTGTGGATGCTTTGTATATATGTTTCTTAGACTATATAGAAGCAATATATACAAAGATTTCAACCGTCTACCTGTTCTATTCATTGTTCTACTTGTCGAAATTTACAAATAATTTCCGATAAAGGATTAACCATTGGGGCTCATTGTTCACTTAGACTTGAAGAACAAAAAATTGGCGAATTGTATTGTTTGGATGCTTTGCATATATGTTTCTTATACTATATAGAAGCAATATATACAATGATTTCAACCGTCTACCTGTTCCATTCACTGTTCTACTTGTCGAAATTTACAAATAATTTCCGATAAAGGATTAACAATCGGGCTCATTGTTCACTTAAACTTGAAGAACAAAAAATTGGCGAATGGTACTGTTTGGATGCTTTGTATATATATTTCTTAGACTATATAGAAGCAATATATACAAAGATTTCAACCGTCTACCTGTTCCATTCATTGTTCTACTTGTCGAAAGTTACAAATAATTTCCGATAAAGGATTAACCATTGGGGCTCATTGTTCACTAAACTTGAAGAACAAAAAATTGTCGAATTGTACTGTTTGGAGGCTTTGCATATATGTTTCTTAGACTATATAGAAGCAATATATACAATTATTTCAACCGTCTACCTGTTGCATTCATTGTTCTACTTGTCGAAATTTACAAATAATTTCCTTTGAAGGATTAACAATGGGGCTCGTAGTTCACTTAAACTTGAAGAACAAAAAATTGGCGAATGTTACTGTTTGGATGCTTTGTATATATGTTTCTTAGACTATATAGAAGCAATATATACAAAGATTTCAACCGTCTACCTGTTCTATTCATTGTTCTACTTGTCGAAAGTTACAAATAATTTCCGATAAAGGATTTAGAATAGGGCTCATTGTTCACTTAAACTTGAAGAACAAAAAATTGGCGAATGGTACTGTTTGGATGCTTTGCATATTTGTTTCTTAGACTATATGGAAGCAATATATACAAAGATTTCAACCGTCTACGTGTTCCAATCATTGTTCTACTTGTCGAAATTTACAAATAATTTCCTGTAAAGGATTAACAATGGGGCTCGTTGTTCACTTAAACTTGAAGAACAAAAAATTGGCGAATTGTACTGTTTGGATGCTTTGCATATATGTTTCTTAGACTATATAGAAGCAATATATATAAAGACTTCACCCGTCTACCTGTAGTATTCATTGTTCTACTTGTAGAAAGTTACAAATAATTTCCATTTCATTATTATCAATGGAGCTCGCTGTTCACTTAAACTTGAAGATCAAAAAATTGGCGAATTGTACTGTTTGGATGCTTTGCATATATGTTTCTTAGACTATATAGAAGCAATATATACAATGATTTCAACAGTCTATCTATTCCATTCATTGTTCTACTTGCCGAAATTTACAAATAATTTCCTTTAAAGGATTAACAATGGGGCTCGTAGTTCACTTAAACTTGAAGAACAAAAAATTGGCGAATTGTACTGTTTGGATGATTTGCACATATGTTTCTTAGACTATATAGAAGCAACATATACAAAGATTTCAACCGTCTACCTGTTCCATTCATTGTTCTACTAGTCGAAAGTTACAATTAATTTCCGTTAAAGGATTAACAATGGGGCTCGTAGTTCACTTAAACTTGAAGAACAAAAAATTGGCGAATGGTACTGTTTGGATGCTTTGCATATATGTTTCTTAGACTATATGGAAGCAATATATAATAATATTTCAACCGTCTACGTGTTCCAATCATTGTTCTGCTTGTCGAAATTAACAAATAATTTCCTTTAAAGGATTAACAATGGGGCTCGTTGTTCACTTAAACTTGAAGAACAATAAATTGGCGAATTGTACTGTGTGGATGCTTTGCATATATGTTTCTTAGGTTATATAGAAGCAATATATACAAAGATTTCAACCGTTTACATGTTCCATTCATTGTTCTACTTGTCGAAAGTTACAAATAATTTCCGATAAAGGATTAACCATTGGGGCTCATTGTTCACTTAAACTTGAAGAACAAAAAATTGGCGAATTGTACTGTTTGGATGCTTTGCATATAAGTTTCTTAAACTATATAGAAGCAATATATTCAAAGATTTCAACCGTCTACTTGTTCCAATCATTGTTCTACTTGTAGAAAGTTACAATTAATTTCCGTTAAAGGATTAACAATGGGGCTCGTAGTTCACTTAAACTTGAAGAACAAAAAATTGGCGAATGGTACGGTTTGGATGCTTTGCATATATGTTTCTTAGACTATATGGAAGCAATATATACAAAGATTTCAACCGTCCCACGTGTTCCAATCATTGTTCTGCTTGTCGAAATTTACAAATAATTTCCTTTAAAGGATTAACAATGGGGCTCGTTGTTCACTTAAACTTGAAGAACAATAAATTGGCGAATTGTACTGTGTGGATGCTTTGTATATATGTTTCTTAGACTATATAGAAGCAATATATACAAAGATTTCAACCGTCTACCTGTTCTATTCATTGTTCTACTTGTCGAAAGTTACAAATAATTTCCGATAAAGGATTTAGAATAGGGCTCATTGTTCACTTAAACTTGAAGAACAAAAAATTGGCGAATGGTACTGTTTGGATGCTTTGCATATTTGTTTCTTAGACTATATGGAAGCAATATATACAAAGATTTAAACCGTCTACGTGTTCCATTCATTGTTCTACTTGTCGAAAGTTAGAAATAATTTCCGATAAAGGATTAACAATCGGGCTCATTGTTCACTTAACCTTGAAGAACAATAAATTGGCGAATGGTACTGTTTGGATGCTTTGCATATATGTTTCGTAGACTATATAGAAGCAATATATACAATGATTTCAACCGTCTACCTGTTGCATTCATTGTTCTACTTGTCGAAATTTACAAATAATTTCCTTTGCAGGATTAGCAATGGGGCTCGTAGTTCACTTAAACTTGAAGAACAAAAAATTGGCGAATGGTACTGTTTGGATGCTTTGTATATATGTTTCTTAGACTATATAGAAGCAATATATACAAAGATTTCAACCGTCTACCTGTTCCATTCATTGTCCTACTTGTCGAAAGTTACAAATAATTTCCGATAACGGATTAACCATTGGGGCTCATTGTTCACTTAAACTTGAAGAACAAAAAATTGGCTAATTGTACTGTTTGGATGCTTTGCATATATGTTTCTTATACTATATAGAAGCAATATATACAATGATTTCAACCGTCTACCTGTTCCATTCACTGTTCTACTTGTCGAAAGTTACAAATAATTTCCGTTTCATGATTATCAATGGGGCTCGTTGTTCACTTAAACTTGAAGAACAAAAAATTGGCGAATGGTACTGTTTGGATGCTTTGCACATATGTTTCTTAGACTATATAGAAGCAATATATACAATGATTTCAACAGTCTATCTATTCCATTCATTGTTCTACTTGCCGAAATTTACAAATAATTTCCTTTAAAGGATTAACAATGGGGCTCGTAGTTCACTTAAACTTGCAGAACAAAAAATTGGCGAATTGTACTGTTTGGATGCTTTGCGTATATGTTTCTTAGACTATATAGAAGCAATATATAGAAAGATTTCACCCGTCTACTTTTACTATTCATTGTTCTACTTGTAGAAAGTTACAAATAATTTCCATTTCATGATTATCAATGGGGCTCGTTGTTCACTTCAACTTGAAGAACAATAAATTGGCGAATTGTACTCTTTGGATGCTTTGCATATATGTTTCTTAGACTATATAGAAGCAATATATAGAAAGATTTCAACCGTCTACCTGTTCCACTCATTGTTCTACTTGTCGAAAGTTACAAATAATTTCCGATAAAGGATTAACAATGGGGCTCATTGTTCACTTAAACTTGAAGAACAAAAAATTGGCGGATGGTACTGTTTAGATGCTTTGCATATAGGTTTCTTATGCTATATAGAAGCAGCATATACAATGATTTCAACCGTCTACCTATTCCATTCATTGTTCTACTTGTCGAAATTTACAAATAATTTCCGATAACGGATTAACCATTGGGGCTCATTGTTCACTTAGACTTGAAGAACAAAAAATTGGCGAATTGTACTGTTTGGATGCTTTGCATATATGTTTCTTAGACTATATAGAAGCAATATATACAATGATTTCATCAGTCTATCTATTCCATTCATTGTTCTACTTGCCGAAATTTACAAATAATTTCCTTTAAAGGATTAACAATGGGGCTCGTAGTTCACTTAAACTTGAAGAACAAAAAATTGGCGAATGGTACTGTTTGGATGCTTTGTATATATGTTTCTTAGACTATATAGAAGCAATATATACAAAGATTTCAACCGTCTACCTGTTCTATTCATTGTTCTACTTGTCGAAAGTTACAAATAATTTCCGATAAAGGATTTAGAATAGGGCTCATTGTTCACTTAAACTTGAAGAACAAAAAATTGGCGAATGGTACTGTTTGGATGCTTTGCATATTTGTTTCTTAGACTATATGGAAGCAATATATACAAAGATTTCAACCGTCTACGTGTTCCAATCATTGTTCTACTTGTCGAAATTTACAAATAATTTCCGTTTCATGATTATCAATGGGGCTCGTTGTTCACTTAAACTTGAAGAACAAAAAATTGGCGAATGGTACTGTTTGGATGCTTTGCACATATGTTTCTTAGACTATATAGAAGCAATATATACATTGATTTCAACCGTCTACCTGTTCCAATCATTGTTCTACTTGTCGAAATTTACAAATAATTTCCGATAACGGATTAACCATTGGGGCTCATTGTTCACTTAGACTTGAAGAACAAAAAATTGGCGAATTGTACTGTTTGGATGCTTTGCATATATGTTTCTTAGACTATATAGAAGCAATATATACAATGATTTCATCAGTCTATCTATTCCATTCATTGTTCTACTTGCCGAAATTTACAAATAATTTCCTTTAAAGGATTAACAATGGGGCTCGTAGTTCACTTAAACTTGAAGAACAAAAAATTGGCGAATTGTACTGTTTGGATGATTTGCACATATGTTTCTTAGACTATATAGAAGCAACATATACAAAGATTTCAACCGTCTACCTGTTCCATTCATTGTTCTACTAGTCGAAAGTTACAATTAATTTCCGTTAAAGGATTAACAATGGGGCTCGTAGTTCACTTAAACTTGAAGAACAAAAAATTGGCGAATGGTACTGTTTGGATGCTTTGCATATAAGTTTCTTAAACTATATAGAAGCAATATATTCAAAGATTTCAACCGTCTACGTGTTCCAATCATTGTTCTACTTGTAGAAAGTTACAATTAATTTCCGTTAAAGGATTAACAATGGGGCTCGTAGTTCACTTAAACATGAAGAACAAAAAATTGGCGAAAGGTACTGTTTGGATGCTTTGCATATATGTTTCTTAGACTATATGGAATCAATATATACAAAGATTTCAACCGTCTACGTGTTCCAATCATTGTTCTGCTTGTCGAAATTTACAAATAATTTCCTTTAAAGGATTAACAATGGGGCTCGTTGTTCACTTAAACTTGAAGAACAATAAATTGGCGAATTGTACTGTGTGGATGCTTTGTATATATGTTTCTTAGACTATATAGAAGCAATATATACAAAGATTTCAACCGTCTACCTGTTCTATTCATTGTTCTACTTGTCGAAAGTTACAAATAATTTCCGATAAAGGATTTAGAATAGGGCTCATTGTTCACTTAAACTTGAAGAACAAAAAATTGGCGAATGGTACTGTTTGGATGCTTTGCGTACATGTTTCTTAGACTATATAGAAGCAATATATACAATGATTTCAACAGTCTATCTATTCCATTCATTGTTCTACTTGCCGAAATTTACAAATAATTTCCTTTAAAGGATTAACAATGGGGCTCGTAGTTCACTTAAACTTGCAGAACAAAAAATTGGCGAATTGTACTGTTTGGATGCTTTGCGTATATGTTTCTTAGACTATATAGAAGCAATATATAGAAAGATTTCACCCGTCTACTTTTACTATTCATTGTTCTACTTGTAGAAAGTTACAAATAATTTCCATTTCATGATTATCAATGGGGCTCGTTGTTCACTTCAACTTGAAGAACAATAAATTGGCGAATTGTACTCTTTGGATGCTTTGCATATATGTTTCTTAGACTATATAGAAGCAATATATACAAAGATTTCAACCGTCTACCTGTTCCACTCATTGTTCTACTTGTCGAAAGTTACAAATAATTTCCGATAAAGGATTAACAATGGGGCTCATTGTTCACTTAAACTTGAAGAACAAAAAATTGGCGAATGGTACTGTTTAGATGCTTTGCATATAGGTTTCTTATGCTATATAGAAGCAGCATATACAATGATTTCAACCGTCTACCTATTCCATTCATTGTTCTACTTGTCGAAATTTACAAATAATTTCCGATAAAGGATTAACAATCGGGCTCATTGTTCACTTAACCTTGAAGAACAAAAAATTGGCGAATGGTACTGTTTGGATGCATTGCATATATGTTTTTTAGACTATACGGAAGCAATATATACAAATATTTCAACCGTCTACCTGTTCCATTCATTGTTCTACATGTCGAAAGTTACAAATAATTTCCGTTTCATGATTATCAATGGGGCTCGTTGTTCACTTAAACTTGAAGAACAAAAAATTGGCGAATGGTACTGTTTGGATGCTTTGCACATATGTTTCTTAGACTATATAGAAGCAATATATACATTGATTTCAACCGTCTACCTGTTCCAATCATTGTTCTACTTGTCGAAATTTACAAATAATTTCCGATAACGGATTAACCATTGGGGCTCATTGTTCACTTAGACTTGAAGAACAAAAAATTGGCGAATTGTACTGTTTGGATGCTTTGCATATATGTTTCTTAGACTATATAGAAGCAATATATACAATGATTTCATCAGTCTATCTATTCCATTCATTGTTCTACTTGCCGAAATTTACAAATAATTTCCTTTAAAGGATTAACAATGGGGCTCGTAGTTCACTTAAACTTGAAGAACAAAAAATTGGCGAATTGTACTGTTTGGATGATTTGCACATATGTTTCTTAGACTATATAGAAGCAACATATACAAAGATTTCAACCGTCTACCTGTTCCATTCATTGTTCTACTAGTCGAAAGTTACAATTAATTTCCGTTAAAGGATTAACAATGGGGCTCGTAGTTCACTTAAACTTGAAGAACAAAAAATTGGCGAATGGTACTGTTTGGATGCTTTGCATATATGTTTCTTAGACTATATGGAAGCAATATATAATAATATTTCAACCGTCTACGTGTTCCAATCATTGTTCTGCTTGTCGAAAGTTACAAATAATTTCCGTTTCATGATTATCAATGGGGCTCGTTGTTCACTTAAACTTGAAGAACAAAAAATTGGCGAATGGTACTGTTTGGATGCTTTGCACATATGTTTCTTAGACTATATAGAAGCAATATATACATTGATTTCAACCGTCTACCTGTTCCAATCATTGTTCTACTTGTCGAAATTTACAAATAATTTCCGATAACGGATTAACCATTGGGGCTCATTGTTCACTTAGACTTGAAGAACAAAAAATTGGCGAATTGTACTGTTTGGATGCTTTGCATATATGTTTCTTAGACTATATAGAAGCAATATATACAATGATTTCATCAGTCTATCTATCCCATTCATTGTTCTACTTGCCGAAATTTACAAATAATTTCCTTTAAAGGATTAACAATGGGGCTCGTAGTTCACTTAAACTTGAAGAACAAAAAATTGGCGAATTGTACTGTTTGGCTGCTTTGCATATAAGTTTCTTAAACTATATAGAAGCAATACATTCAAAGATTTCAACCGTCTACGTGTTCCAATCATTGTTCTACTTGTAGAAAGTTACAATTAATTTCCGTTAAAGGATTAACAATGGGGCTCGTAGTTCACTTAAACTTGAAGAACAAAAAATTGGCGAATGGTACTGTTTGGATGCTTTGCATATATGTTTCTTAGACTATATGGAAGCAATATATAATAATATTTCAACCGTCTACGTGTTCCAATCATTGTTCTGCTTGTCGAAATTTACAAATAATTTCCTTTAAAGGATTAACAATGGGGCTCGTTGTTCACTTAAACTTGAAGAACAATAAATTGGCGAATTGTACTGTTTGGATGCTTTGCATATATGTTTCTTAGTCTATATAGAAGCAATATATACAAAGATTTCAACCGTCTACGTGTTCCATTCATTGTTCTACTTGTCGAAAATTACAAATAATTTCCTGTAAAGGATTAACAATGGGGCTCGTTGTTCACTTAAACTTGATGAACATAAAATTGGCGAATTGTACTGTTTGGATGCTTTGCATATATATTTCTTAGACTATATAGAAGCAATATATATAAAGACTTCACCCGTCTACCTGTACTATTCATTGTTCTACTTGTAGAAAGTTACAAATAATTTCCATTTCATGATTATCAATGGAGCTCGCTGTTCACTTAAACTTGAAGATCAAAAAATTGACGAATTGTACTGTTTGGATGCTTTGCATATATGTTTCTTAGACTATATAGAAGCAATATATACAATGATTTCAACAGTCTATCTATTCCATTCATTGTTCTACTTGCCGAAATTTACAAATAATTTCCTTTAAAGGATTAACAATGGGGCTCGTAGTTCACTTAAACTTGAAGAACCAAAAATTGGCGAATGGTACTGTTTGGATGCTTTGCATATATGTTTCTTAGACTATACGGAAGCAATATATACAAATATTTCAACCGTCTACCTGTTCCTATCATTGTTCTACTTGTCGAAAGTTACAAATAATTTCCGATAAAGGATTAACCATTGGGGCTCATTGTTCACTTAAACTTGAAGAACAAAAAATTGGCGAATGGTACTGTTTGGATGCTTTGCATATTTGTTTCTTAGACTATATGGAAGCAATATATACAAAGATTTCAACCGTCTACGTGTTCCAATCATTGTTCTACTTGTCGAAATTTACAAATAATTTCCTGTAAAGGATTAACAATGGGGCTCGTTGTTCACTTAAACTTGATGAACATAAAATTGGCGAATTGTACTGTTTGGATGCTTTGCATATATGTTTCTTAGACTATATAGAAGCAATATATATAAAGACTTCACCCGTCTACCTGTACTATTCATTGTTCTACTTGTAGAAAGTTACAAATAATTTCCATTTCATGATTATCAATGGAGCTCGCTGTTCACTTAAACTTGAAGATCAAAAAATTGGCGAATTGTACTGTTTGGATGCTTTGCATATATGTTTCTTAGACTATATAGAAGCAATATATACAATGATTTCAACAGTCTATCTATTCCATTCATTGTTCTACTTGCCGAAATTTACAAATAATTTCCTTTAAAGGATTAACAATGGGGCTCGTAGTTCACTTAAACTTGAAGAACCAAAAATTGGCGAATGGTACTGTTTGGATGCTTTGCATATATGTTTCTTAGACTATACGGAAGCAATATATACAAATATTTCTACCGTCTACCTGTTCCTATCATTGTTCTACTTGTCGAAAGTTACAAATAATTTCCGATAAAGGATTAACCATTGGGGCTCATTGTTCACTTAAACTTGAAGAACAAAAAATTGGCGAATGGTACTGTTTGGATGCTTTGCATATTTGTTTCTTAGACTATATGGAAGCAATATATACAAAGATTTCAACCGTCTACGTGTTCCAATCATTGTTCTACTTGTCGAAATTTACAAATAATTTCCTGTAAAGGATTAACAATGGGGCTCGTTGTTCACTTAAACTTGATGAACATAAAATTGGCGAATTGTACTGTTTGGATGCTTTGCATATATGTTTCTTAGACTATATAGAAGCAATATATATAAAGACTTCACCCGTCTACCTGTACTATTCTTTGTTCTACTTGTAGAAAGTTACAAATAATTTCCATTTCATGATTATCAATGGAGCTCGCTGTTCACTTAAACTTGAAGATCAAAAAATTGGCGAATTGTACTGTTTGGATGCTTTGCATATATGTTTCTTAGACTATATAGAAGCAATATATACAATGATTTCAACAGTCTATCTATTCCATTCATTGTTCTACTTGCCGAAATTTACAAATAATTTCCTTTAAAGGATTAACAATGGGGCTCGTAGTTCACTTAAACTTGAAGAACCAAAAATTGGCGAATGGTACTGTTTGGATGCTTTGCATATATGTTTCTTAGACTATACGGAAGCAATATATACAAATATTTCAACCGTCTACCTGTTCCTATCATTGTTCTACTTGTCGAAAGTTACAAATAATTTCCGATAAAGGATTAACCATTGGGGCTCATTGTTCACTTAAACTTGAAGAACAAAAAATTGGCGAATGGTACTGTTTGGATGCTTTGCATATTTGTTTCTTAGACTATATGGAAGCAATATATACAAAGATTTCAACCGTCTACGTGTTCCAATCATTGTTCTACTTGTCGAAATTTACAAATAATTTCCTGTAAAGGATTAACAATGGGGCTCGTTGTTCACTTAAACTTGAAGAACAATAAATTGGCGAATTGTACTGTGTGGATGCTTTGCATATATGTTTCTTAGGTTATATAGAAGCAATATATACAAAGATTTCAACCGTTTACATATTCCATTCATTGTTCTACTTGTCGAAAATTACAAATAATTTCCGATAAAGGATTAACCATTGGGGCTCATTGTTCACTTAAACTTGAAGAACAAAAAATTGGCGAATGGTACTGTTTGGATGCTTTGCGTACATGTTTCTTAGACTATATGGAAGCAATATATACAAAGATTTCAACCGTCTACGTGTTCCAATCATTGTTCTACTTGTCGAAATTTACAAATAATTTCCTTTAAAGGATTAACAATGGAGCTCGTTGTTCACTTAAACTTGAAGAACAATAAATTGGCGAATTGTACTGTTTGGATGCTTTGCATATATGTTTCTTAGTCTATATAGAAGCAATATATTCAAAGATTTCAACCGTCTACGTGTTCCATTCATTGTTCTACTTGTCGAAAATTACAAATAATTTCCGATAAAGGATTAACCATTGGGGCTCATTGTTCACTTAAACTTGAAGAACAAAAAATTGGCGAATGGTACTGTTTGGATGCTTTGCGTACATGTTTGTTAGACTATATGGAAGCAATATATACAGAGATTTCAACCGTCTACGTGTTCCATTCATTGTTCTACTTGTCGAAAGTTAGAAATAATTTCCGATAAAGGATTAACAATCGGGCTCATTGTTCACTTAACCTTGAAGAACAAAAAATTGGCGAATGGTACTGTTTGGATGCTTTGCATATATGTTTCTTAGACTATACGGAAGCAATATATACAAATATTTCAACCGTCTACCTGTTCCATTCATTGTTCTACTTGTCGAAAATTACAAATAATTTCCGATAAAGGATTAACCATTGGGGCTCATTGTTCACTTAAACTTGAAGAACAAAAAATTGGCGAATGGTACTGTTTGGATGCTTTGCGTACATGTTTCTTAGACTATATGGAAGCAATATATACAGAGATTTCAACCGTCTACGTGTTCCATTCATTGTTCTACTTGTCGAAAGTTAGAAATAATTTCCGATAAAGGATTAACAATCGGGCTCATTGTTCACTTAACCTTGAAGAACAAAAAATTGGCGAATGGTACTGTTTGGATGCTTTGCATATATGTTTCTTAGACTATATGGAAGCAATGTATACAAAGATTTCAACCGTCTACGTGTTCCATTCATTGTTCTACTTGTCGAAAGTTAGAAATAATTTCCGATAAAGGATTAACAATCGGGCTCATTGTTCACTTAACCTTGAAGAACAAAAAATTGGCGAATGGTACTGTTTGGATGCTTTGCATATATGTTTCTTAGACTATACGGAAGCAATATATACAAATATTTCAACCGTCTACCTGTTCCATTCATTGTTCTACTTGTCGAAAGTTACAAATAATTTCCGATAAAGGATTAACCATTGGGGCTCATTGTTCACTTAAACTTGAAGAACAAAAAATTGGCGAATTGTACTGTTTGGATGCTTTGCATATAAGTTTCTTAAACTATATAGAAGCAATACATTCAAAGATTTCAACCGTCTACGTGTTCCAATCATTGTTCTACTTGTAGAAAGTTACAATTAATTTCCGTTAAAGGATTAACAATGGGGCTCGTAGTTCACTTAAACTTGAAGAACAAAAAATTGGCGAATGGTACTGTTTGGATGCTTTGCATATATGTTTCTTAGACTATATGGAAGCAATATATAATAATATTTCAACCGTCTACGTGTTCCAATCATTGTTCTGCTTGTCGAAATTTACAAATAATTTCCTTTAAAGGATTAACAATGGGGCTCGTTGTTCACTTAAACTTGAAGAACAATAAATTGGCGAATTGTACTGTGTGGATGCTTTGCATATATGTTTCTTAGGTTATATAGAAGCAATATATACAAAGATTTCAACCGTTTACATGTTCCATTCATTGTTCTACTTGTCGAAAATTACAAATAATTTCCGATAAAGGATTAACCATTGGGGTTCATTGTTCACTTAAACTTGAAGAACAAAAAATTGGCGAATGGTACTGTTTGGATGCTTTGCGTACATGTTTCTTAGACTATATGGAAGCAATATATACAAAGATTTCAACCGTCTACGTGTTCCAATCATTGTTCTACTTGTCGAAATTTACAAATAATTTCCTTTAAAGGATTAACAATGGGGCTCGTTGTTCACTTAAACTTGAAGAACAATAAATTGGCGAATTGTACTGTTTGGATGCTTTGCATATATGTTTCTTAGTCTATATAGAAGCAATATATACAAAGATTTCAACCGTCTACGTGTTCCATTCATTGTTCTACTTGTCGAAAATTACAAATAATTTCCGATAAAGGATTAACCATTGGGGCTCATTGTTCACTTAAACTTGAAGAACAAAAAATTGGCGAATGGTACTGTTTGGATGCATTGCGTACATGTTTCTTAGACTATATGGAAGCAATATATACAAAGATTTCAACCGTCTACGTGTTCCATTCATTGTTCTACTTGTCGAAAGTTAGAAATAATTTCCGATAAAGGATTAACAATCGGGCTCATTGTTCACTTAACCTTGAAGAACCAAAAATTGGCGAATGGTACTGTTTGGATGCTTTGCATATATGTTTCTTAGACTATACGGAAGCAATATATACAAATATTTCAACCGTCTACCTGTTCCTATCATTGTTCTACTTGTCGAAAGTTACAAATAATTTCCGATAAAGGATTAACCATTGGGGCTCATTGTTCACTTAAACTTGAAGAACAAAAAATTGGCGAATGGTACTGTTTGGATGCTTTGCATATTTGTTTCTTAGACTATATGGAAGCAATATATACAAAGATTTCAACCGTCTACGTGTTCCAATCATTGTTCTACTTGTCGAAATTTACAAATAATTTCCTGTAAAGGATTAACAATGGGGCTCGTTGTTCACTTAAACTTGATGAACATAAAATTGGCGAATTGTACTGTTTGGATGCTTTGCATATATGTTTCTTAGACTATATAGAAGCAATATATATAAAGACTTCACCCGTCTACCTGTACTATTCATTGTTCTACTTGTAGAAAGTTACAAATAATTTCCATTTCATGATTATCAATGGAGCTCGCTGTTCACTTAAACTTGAAGATCAAAAAATTGGCGAATTGTACTGTTTGGATGCTTTGCATATATGTTTCTTAGACTATATAGAAGCAATATATACAATGATTTCAACAGTCTATCTATTCCATTCATTGTTCTACTTGCCGAAATTTACAAATAATTTCCTTTAAAGGATTAACAATGGGGCTCGTAGTTCACTTAAACTTGAAGAACCAAAAATTGGCGAATGGTACTGTTTGGATGCTTTGCATATATGTTTCTTAGACTATATAGAAGCAATATATACAATTATTTCAACCGTCTACCTGTTGCATTCATTGTTCTACTTGTCGAAATTTACAAATAATTTCCTTTGAAGGATTAACAATGGGGCTCGTAGTTCACTTAAACTTGAAGAACAAAAAATTGGCGAATGGTACTGTTTGGATGCTTTGTATATATGTTTCTTAGACTATATAGAAGCAATATATACAATGATTTCAACCGTCTACCTGTTCCATTCATTGTTCTAATTGTCGAAAATTACAAATAATTTCCTTTAAAGGATTAACAATGGGGCTCGTAGTTCACTTAAACTTGAAGAACCAAAAATTGGCGAATGGTACTGTTTGGATGCTTTGCATATATGTTTCTTAGACTATACGGAAGCAATATATACAAATATTTCAACCGTCTACCTGTTCCTATCATTGTTCTACTTGTCGAAAGTTACAAATAATTTCCGATAAAGGATTAACCATTGGGGCTCATTGTTCACTTAAACTTGAAGAACAAAAAATTGGTGAATGGTACTGTTTGGATGCTTTGCATATTTGTTTCTTAGACTATATGGAAGCAATATATACAAAGATTTCAACCGTCTACGTGTTCCAATCATTGTTCTACTTGTCGAAATTTACAAATAATTTCCTGTAAAGGATTAACAATGGGGCTCGTTGTTCACTTAAACTTGAAGAACAATAAATTGGCGAATTGTACTGTGTGGATGCTTTGCATATATGTTTCTTAGGTTATATAGAAGCAATATATACAAAGATTTCAACCGTTTACATGTTCCATTCATTGTTCTACTTGTCGAAAATTACAAATAATTTCCTTTAAAGGATTAACAATGGAGCTCGTTGTTCACTTAAACTTGAAGAACAATAAATTGGCGAATTGTACTGTTTGGATGCTTTGCATATATGTTTCTTAGTCTATATAGAAGCAATATATTCAAAGATTTCAACCGTCTACGTGTTCCATTCATTGTTCTACTTGTCGAAAATTACAAATAATTTCCGATAAAGGATTAACCATTGGGGCTCATTGTTCACTTAAACTTGAAGAACAAAAAATTGGCGAATGGTACTGTTTGGATGCTTTGCGTACATGTTTCTTAGACTATATGGAAGCAATATATACAGAGATTTCAACCGTCTACGTGTTCCATTCATTGTTCTACTTTTCGAAAGTTAGAAATAATTTCCGATAAAGGATTAACAATCGGGCTCATTGTTCACTTAACCTTGAAGAACAAAAAATTGGCGAATGGTACTGTTTGGATGCTTTGCATATATGTTTCTTAGACTATACGGAAGCAATATATACAAATATTTCAACCGTCTACCTGTTCCATTCATTGTTCTACTTGCCGAAATTTACAAATAATTTCCTTTAAAGGATTAACAATGGGGCTCGTAGTTCACTTAAACTTGAAGAACCAAAAATTGGCGAATGGTACTGTTTGGATGCTTTGCATATATGTTTCTTAGACTATACGGAAGCAATATATACAAATATTTCAACCGTCTACCTGTTCCTATCATTGTTCTACTTGTCGAAAGTTACAAATAATTTCCGATAAAGGATTAACCATTGGGGCTCATTGTTCACTTAAACTTGAAGAACAAAAAATTGGCGAATGGTACTGTTTGGATGCTTTGCATATTTGTTTCTTAGACTATATGGAAGCAATATATACAAAGATTTCAACCGTCTACGTGTTCCAATCATTGTTCTACTTAGCGAAATTTACAAATAATTTCCGATAACGGATTAACCATTGGGGCTCATTGTTCACTAAACTTGAAGAACAAAAAATTGTCGAATTGTACTGTTTGGATGCTTTGCATATATGTTTCTTAGACTATATAGAAGCAATATATACAAAGATTTCAAGCGGCTACCTGTTTCATTCACTGTTCTACTTGTCGAAAGTTACAAATAATTTCCGATAAAGGGTTAACAATCGGGCTCGTAGTTCACTTAAACTTGAAGAACAAAAAATTGGCGAATGGTACTGTTTGGATGCTTTGCATATGTGTTTCTTAGACTATATAGATGCAATATATACAAAGATTTCAACCGTCTACCTGTTCCATTCATTGTTCTACTTGTCGAAAGTTACAAATAATTTCCGTCAAGGGATTAACAATGGGGATCGTAGTTTACTTAAACTTGAAGAACAAAAAATTGGCGAATTGTACTGTTTGGATGCTTTGCATATATGTTTCTTAGACTATTTAGAAGCAATATATACAATGATTTCAACAGTCTACCTGTTCCATTCATTGTTCTACTTGTCGAAATTTACAAATAATTTCCTTTAAAGGATTAATAATGGGGCTCGTAGTTCACTTAAACTTGAAGAACAAAAAATTGGCGAATGGTACTGTTTGGATGCTTTGCATATATGTTTCTTAGACTATATAGAAGCAATATATACAAAGATTTCAACCATCTACCTGTTCCATTCATTGTTCTACTTGTCGAAAGTTACAAATAATTTCCGATAACGGATTAACCATTGGGGCTCATTGTTCACTTAAACTTGAAGAACAAAAAATTGGCGAATTGTACTGTTTGGATGCTTTGCATATATGTTTCTTATACTATAAAGAAGCAATATATACAAAGATTTCAACCGTCTACCTGTTCCATTCACTGTTCTACTTGTCGAAAGTTACAAATAATTGCCGTTAAGGGATTAACAATGGGGATCGTAGTTCACTTAAACTTCAAGAACAAAAAATTGGCGAATTGTACTGTTTGGATGCTTTGCGTACATGTTTCTTAGACTATATGGAAGCAATATATACAAAGATTTCAACCGTCTACGTGTTCCAATCATTGTTCTACTTGTCGAAAGTTACAATTAATTTCCGTTAAAGGATTAACAATTGGGCTCGTCGTTCACTTAAACTTGAAGAACAAAAAATTGACGAATGGTTCTGTTTGGATGCTTTGCATATATGTTTCTTAGACTATATAGAAGCAATATATACATTGATTTCAACCGGCTACCAGTTCCATTCATTGTTCTACTTCTCGCAAGTTACAAATAATTTCCGTTAAAGTATTAACAATGGGGCTCGTAGTTCACTTAAACTTGAAGAACAAAAAATTGGCGAATGGTACTGTTTGGATGCTTTGCATATATGTTTCTTAGATTATATAGAAGCAATATATACAAAGATTTCAACCGTCTACCTGTTCCATTCATTGTTCTACTTGTCGAAAATTACAAATAATTTCCGATAAAGGATTAACCATTGGGGCTCATTGTTCACTAAACTTGAAGAACAAAAAATTGTCGAATTGTACTGTTTGGATGCTTTGCATATATGTTTCTTAGACTATATAGAAGCAATATATACAAAGATTTCAAGCGGCTACCTGTTTCATTCACTGTTCTACTTGTCGAAAGTTACAAATAATTTCCGTTAAGGGATTAACAATGGGGATCGTAGTTCACTTAAACATGAAGAACAAAAAATTGGCGAATTGTACTGTTTGGATGCTTTGCGTACATGTTTCTTAGACTATATGGAAGCAATATATACAAAGATTTCAACCGTCTACGTGTTCCAATCATTGTTCTACTTGTCGAAATTTACAAATAATTTCCTTTAAAGGATTAACAATGGGGCTCGTTGTTCACTTAAACTTGAAGAACAAAAAAGTGGCGTATGGTACTGTTTGGATGCTTTGCATATATGTTTCTTAGACTATAAAGAAGCAATATATACATTGATTTCAACCGTCTACCTGTTCCATTCATTGTTCTACTTGTCGCAAGTTACAAATAATTTCCGTTGAAGTATTAACAATGGGGCTCGTAGTTCACTTAAACTTGAAGATCAAATAATTGGCGAATTGTACTGTTTGGATGATTTGCATATATGTTTCTTAGACTATGTAGAAGCAATATATACAAAGATTTCAACCGTCTACCTGTTCCATTCATTGTTCTACTTGTCGAAAGTTACAAATAATTTCCGTTAAGGGATTAACAATGGGGATCGTACTTTACTTAAACTTGAAGAACAAGAAATTGGCGAATTGTACTGTTTGGATGATTTGCATATATGTTTCTTATACTATATAGAAGCAATATATACAAAGATTTCAACCGTCTACCTGTTCCATTCACTGTTCTACTTGTCGAAAGTTACAAATAATTTCCGTTAAGGGATTAACAATGGGGATCGTAGTTCACTTAAACTTGAAGAACAAAAAATTGGCGAATTGTACTGTTTGGATGCTTTGCGTACATGTTTCTTAGACTATATAGAAGCAATATATACAATGATTTCAACCGTCTTCCTATTCCATTCATTGTTCTACTTTCCGAAATTTACAAATAATTTCCTTTAAAGGATTAACAATGGGGCTCGTAGTTCACTTAAACTTGAAGAACAAAAAATTGGCGAATGATACTGTTTGGATGCTTTGCATACATGTTTCTTAGACTATATAGAAGCAATATATACAAAGATTTCAACCGTCTACCTGTTTCATTCATTGTTCTACTTGTCGAAAGTTACAAATAATTTCCGTTAAGGGATTAACAATGGGGATCGTAGTTTACATAAACTTGAAGAACTAGAAATTGGCGAATTGTACTGTTTGGATGATTTGCATATATGTTTCTTAGACTATATAGAAGCAATATATACAATGATTTCAACCGTCTTCCTATTCCATTCATTGTTCTACTTTCCGAAATTTACAAATAATTTCCTTTAAAGGATTAACAATGGGGCTCGTAGTTCACTTAAACTTGAAGAACAAAAAATTGGCGAATGATACTGTTTGGATGCTTTGCATACATGTTTCTTAGACTATATAGAAGCAATATATACAAAGATTTCAACCGTCTACCTGTTTCATTCATTGTTCTACTTGTCGAAAGTTACAATTAATTTCAGTTAAAGGATTAACAATGGGGCTCGTAGTTCACTTAAACTTGACGTACAAAAAATGGGCGAATTGTACTGTTTGGATGCTTTGCATATATGTTTCGTAGACTATATAGAAGCAATATATACAAATATTTCAACCGTCTAACTGTTCCATTCATTGTTCTACTTGTCGAAAGTTACAAATAATTTCCGATAACGGATTAACCATTGGGGCTCATTGTTCACTTAAACTTGAAGAACAAAAAATTGGCGAATTGTACTGTTTGGATGCTTTGCATATATGTTTCTTAGACTATATAGAAGCAATATATACAAAGATTTCAACCGTCTTCCTGTTCCATTCATAGTTCTACTTGTCGAAAGTTACAATTAATTTCCGTTAAAGGATTAACAATGGGGCTCGTCGTTCACTTAAACTTGAAGAACAAAAAATGGGCGAATGGTACTGTTTGGATGCTTTGCATATATGTTTCTTAGACTATATAGAAGCAATATATACATTGATTTCAACCGGCTACCAGTTCCATTCATTGTTCTACTTCTCGCAAGTTACAAATAATTTCCGTTAAGTATTAACAATGGGGCTCGTAGTTCACTTAAACTTGAAGAACAAAAAATGGGCGAATGGTACTGTTTGGATGCTTTGCATATATGTTTCTTAGACTATATAGAAGCAATATATACATTGATTTCAACCGGCTACCAGTTCCATTCATTGTTCTACTTGTCGCAAGTTACAAATAATTTCCGTTGAAGTATTAACAATGGGGCTCGTAGTTCACTTAAACTTGAAGATCAAATAATTGGCGAATTGTACTGTTTGGATGATTTGCATATATGTTTGTTAGACTATATAGAAGCGATATATACAATGATTTCAACCGTCTACCTATTCCATTCATTGTTCTACTTGCCGAAATTTACAAATAATTTCCTTTAAAGGATTAACAATGGGGCTCGTAGTTCACTTAAACTTGAAGAACAAAAAATTGGCGAATGGTACTGTTTGGATGCTTTGCGTACATGTTTCTTAGACTATATGGAAGCAATATATACAAAGATTTCAACCGTCTACGTGTTCCAATCATTGTTCTACTTGTCGAAATTTACAAATAATTTCCTTTAAAGGATTAACAATGGGGCTCGTTGTTCACTTAAACTTGAAGAACAAAAAAGTGGCGAATGGTACTGTTTGGATGCTTTGCATATATGTTTCTTAGACTATAGGGAAGCAATATATACATTGATTTCAACCGTCTACCTGTTCCATTCATTGTTCTACTTGTCGCAAGTTACAAATAATTTCCGTTAAAGTATTAACAATGGGGCTCGTAGTTCACTTAAACTTGAAGATCAAATAATTGGCGAATTGTACTGTTTGGATGATTTGCATATATGTTTCTTAGACTATATAGAAGCAATATATACAAAGATTTCAACCGTATACCTGTTCCATTCACTGTTCTACTTGTCGAAAGTTACAATTAATTTCCTTTAAAGGATTAACAATGGGGCTCGTAGTTCACTTAAACTTGAAGTACAATAAATTGGCGAATGGTACTGTTTGGATGCTTTGCATATATGTTTCTTAGACTATTTAGAAGCAATATATACAATGATTTCAACCGTCTACCTATTCCATTCATTGTTCTACTTGCCGAAATTTACAAATAATTTCCTTTAAAGGATTAACAATGAGGCTCGTAGTTCACTTAAACTTGAAGAGCAAAAAATTGTCGAATTGTACTGTTTGGATGCTTTGCATATATGTTTCTTAGACTATATAGAAGCAATATATACAATGATTTCAACCGTCTACCTGTTCCATTCATTGTTCTACTTGTCGAAATTTACAAATAATTTCCGATAAAGGGTTAACCATTGGGGCTCATTGTTCACTTAAACTTGAAGAACAAAAAATTGGCGAATTGTACTGTTTGGATGCTTTGCATATATGTTTCTTAGACTATATAGAAGCAATATATACAATGATTTCAACCGTCTACCTATTCCACTCATTGTTCTACTTGCCGAAATTTACAAATAATTTCCTTTAAAGGATTAACAATGGGGCTCGTAGTTCACTTAAACTTGAAGAACAAAAAATTGGCGAATGGTACTGTTTGGATGCTTTGCATATATGTTTCTTAGACTATATAGATGCAATATATACAAAGATTTCAACCGTCTACCTGTTCCATTCATTGTTCTACTTGTCGAAAGTTACAAATAATTTCCGTCAAGGGATTAACAATGGGGATCGTAGTTTACTTAAACTTGAAGAACAAAAAATTGGCGAATTGTACTGTTTGGATGCTTTGCATATATGTTTCTTAGACTATTTAGAAGCAATATATACAATGATTTCAACAGTCTACCTGTTCCATTCATTGTTCTACTTGTCGAAATTTACAAATAATTTCCTTTAAAGGATTAATAATGGGGCTCGTAGTTCACTTAAACTTGAAGAACAAAAAATTGGCGAATGGTACTGTTTGGATGCTTTGCATATATGTTTCTTAGACTATATAGAAGCAATATATACAAAGATTTCAACCATCTACCTGTTCCATTCATTGTTCTACTTGTCGAAAGTTACAAATAATTTCCGATAACGGATTAACCATTGGGGCTCATTGTTCACTTAAACTTGAAGAACAAAAAATTGGCGAATTGTACTGTTTGGATGCTTTGCATATATGTTTCTTATACTATAAAGAAGCAATATATACAAAGATTTCAACCGTCTACCTGTTCCATTCACTGTTCTACTTGTCGAAAGTTACAAATAATTGCCGTTAAGGGATTAACAATGGGGATCGTAGTTCACTTAAACTTCAAGAACAAAAAATTGGCGAATTGTACTGTTTGGATGCTTTGCGTACATGTTTCTTAGACTATATGGAAGCAATATATACAAAGATTTCAACCGTCTACGTGTTCCAATCATTGTTCTACTTGTCGAAAGTTACAATTAATTTCCGTTAAAGGATTAACAATTGGGCTCGTCGTTCACTTAAACTTGAAGAACAAAAAATTGACGAATGGTTCTGTTTGGATGCTTTGCATATATGTTTCTTAGACTATATAGAAGCAATATATACATTGATTTCAACCGGCTACCAGTTCCATTCATTGTTCTACTTCTCGCAAGTTACAAATAATTTCCGTTAAAGTATTAACAATGGGGCTCGTAGTTCACTTAAACTTGAAGAACAAAAAATTGGCGAATGGTACTGTTTGGATGCTTTGCATATATGTTTCTTAGATTATATAGAAGCAATATATACAAAGATTTCAACCGTCTACCTGTTCCATTCATTGTTCTACTTGTCGAAAATTACAAATAATTTCCGATAAAGGATTAACCATTGGGGCTCATTGTTCACTAAACTTGAAGAACAAAAAATTGTCGAATTGTACTGTTTGGATGCTTTGCATATATGTTTCTTAGACTATATAGAAGCAATATATACAAAGATTTCAAGCGGCTACCTGTTTCATTCACTGTTCTACTTGTCGAAAGTTACAAATAATTTCCGTTAAGGGATTAACAATGGGGATCGTAGTTCACTTAAACATGAAGAACAAAAAATTGGCGAATTGTACTGTTTGGATGCTTTGCGTACATGTTTCTTAGACTATATGGAAGCAATATATACAAAGATTTCAACCGTCTACGTGTTCCAATCATTGTTCTACTTGTCGAAATTTACAAATAATTTCCTTTAAAGGATTAACAATGGGGCTCGTTGTTCACTTAAACTTGAAGAACAAAAAAGTGGCGTATGGTACTGTTTGGATGCTTTGCATATATGTTTCTTAGACTATAAAGAAGCAATATATACATTGATTTCAACCGTCTACCTGTTCCATTCATTGTTCTACTTGTCGCAAGTTACAAATAATTTCCGTTGAAGTATTAACAATGGGGCTCGTAGTTCACTTAAACTTGAAGATCAAATAATTGGCGAATTGTACTGTTTGGATGATTTGCATATATGTTTCTTAGACTATGTAGAAGCAATATATACAAAGATTTCAACCGTCTACCTGTTCCATTCATTGTTCTACTTGTCGAAAGTTACAAATAATTTCCGTTAAGGGATTAACAATGGGGATCGTACTTTACTTAAACTTGAAGAACAAGAAATTGGCGAATTGTACTGTTTGGATGATTTGCATATATGTTTCTTATACTATATAGAAGCAATATATACAAAGATTTCAACCGTCTACCTGTTCCATTCACTGTTCTACTTGTCGAAAGTTACAAATAATTTCCGTTAAGGGATTAACAATGGGGATCGTAGTTCACTTAAACTTGAAGAACAAAAAATTGGCGAATTGTACTGTTTGGATGCTTTGCGTACATGTTTCTTAGACTATATGGAAGCAATATATACAAAGATTTCAACCGTCTACGTGTTCCAATCATTGTTCTACTTGTCGAAATTTACAAATAATTTCCTTTAAAGGATTAACAATGGGGCTCGTTGTTCACTTAAACTTGAAGAACAAAAAAGTGGCGTATGGTACTGTTTGGATGCTTTGCATATATGTTTCTTAGACTACAAAGAAGCAATATATACATTGATTTCAACCGTCTACCTGTTCCATTCATTGTTCTACTTGTCGCAAGTTACAAATAATTTCCGTTAAAGTATTAACAATGGGGCTCGTAGTTCACTTAAACTTGAAGATCAAATAATTGGCGAATTGTACTGTTTGGATGATTTGCATATATATTTCTTAGACTATATAGAAGCAATATATACAAAGATTTCAACCGTCTACCTGTTCCATTCATTGTTCTACTTGTCGAAAGTTACAAATAATTTCCGATAAAGTATTAACCATTGGTGCTCATTGTTCACTTAAACTTGAAGAACAAAAAATTGGCGAATGGTACTGTTTGGATGCTTTGCATATATGTTTCTTATACTATAAAGAAGCAATATATACAAAGATTTCAACCGTCTACCTGTTCCATTCACTGTTCTACTTGTCGAAAGTTACAAATAATTGCCGTTAAGGGATTAACAATGGGGATCGTAGTTCACTTAAACTTCAAGAACAAAAAATTGGCGAATTGTACTGTTTGGATGCTTTGCGTACATGTTTCTTAGACTATATGGAAGCAATATATACAAAGATTTCAACCGTCTACGTGTTCCAATCATTGTTCTACTTGTCGAAATTTACAAATAATTTCCTTTAAAGGATTAACAATGGGGCTCGTTGTTCACTTAAACTTGAAGAACAAAAAAGTGGCGTATGGTACTGTTTGGATGCTTTGCATATATGTTTCTTAGACTATAAAGAAGCAATATATACATTGATTTCAACCGTCTACCTGTTCCATTCATTGTTCTACTTGTCGCAAGTTACAAATAATTTCCGTTGAAGTATTAACAAAGGGGCTCGTAGTTCACTTAAACTTGAAGATCAAATAATTGGCGAATTGTACTGTTTGGATGATTTGCATATATGTTTCTTAGACTATGTAGAAGCAATATATACAAAGATTTCAACCGTCTACCTGTTCCATTCATTGTTCTACTTGTCGAAAGTTACAAATAATTTCCGTTAAGGGATTAACAATGGGGATCGTACTTTACTTAAACTTGAAGAACAAGAAATTGGCGAATTGTACTGTTTGGATGATTTGCATATATGTTTGTTAGACTATATAGAAGCGATATATACAATGATTTCAACCGTCTACCTATTCCATTCATTGTTCTACTTGCCGAAATTTACAAATAATTTCCTTTAAAGGATTAACAATGGGGCTCGTAGTTCACTTAAACATGAAGAACAAAAAATTGGCGAATGGTACTGTTTGGATGCTTTGCATATATGTTTCTTAGACTATATAGGAGCAATATATACAAAGATTTCAACCGTCTACCTGTTCCATTCATTGTTCTACTAGTCGAAAGTTACAAATAATTTCCTTTAAAGGATTAACAATGGGGCTCGTTGTTCACTTAAACTTGAAGAACAATAAATTGGCGAATTGTGCTGTTTGGATGCTTTGCATATATGTTTCTTAGACTATAGAGAAGCAATATATACAAAGATTTCAACCGTCTACCTGTTCCATTCATTGTTCTACTTGTCGAAAGTTACAATTAATTTCCGTTAAAGGATTAACAATGGGGCTCGTAGTTCACTTAAACTTGAAGTACAAAAAATTGGCGAATGGTACTGTTTGGATGCTTTGCATATATGTTTCTTAGACTATATAGAAGCAATATATACAAAGATTTCAACCGTCTACCTTTTCCATTCATTGTTCTTCTTGTCGAAAGTTACAAATAATTTCCGATAACGGATTAACCATTGGGGCTCATTGTTCACTTAAACTTGAAGAACAAAAAATTGGCGAATTGTACTGTTTGGATGCTTTGCATATATGTTTCTTATACTATATAGAAGCAATATATACAAAGATTTCAATCGTCTACCTGTTCCATTCACTGTTCTACTTGTCGAAAATTACAAATAATTTCCGATAATGGATTAACAATGGGGCTCATTGTTCACTTAAACTTGAAGAACAAAAAATTGGCGAATTGTACTGTTTGGATGCTTTGCATATATGTTTCGTAGACTATATAGAAGCAATATATACAAATATTTCAACCGTCTAACTGTTCCATTCATTGTTCTACTTGTCGAAAATTACAAATAATTTCCGATAAAGTATTAACCATTGGTGCTCATTGTTCACTTAAACTTGAAGAACAAAAAATTGGCGAATGGTACTGTTTGGATGCTTTGCATATATGTTTCTTAGACTATATAGAAGCAATATATACAAAGATTTCAACCATCTACCTGTTCCATTCATTGTTCTACTTGTCGAAAGTTACAAATAATTTCCGATAACGGATTAACCATTGGGGCTCATTGTTCACTTAAACTTGAAGAACAAAAAATTGGCGAATTGTACTGTTCGGATGCTTTGCATATATGTTTCTTATACTATATAGAAGCAATATATACAAAGATTTCAACCGTCTACCTGTTCCATTCACTGTTCTACTTGTCGAAAGTTACAAATAATTTCCGTTAAGGGATTAACAATGGGGATCGTAGTTCACTTAAACTTGAAGAACAAAAAATTGGCGAATTGTACTGTTTGGATGCTTTGCGTACATGTTTCTTAGACTATATGGAAGCAATATATACAAAGATTTCAACCGTCTACGTGTTCCAATCATTGTTCTACTTGTCGAAATTTACAAATAATTTCCTTTAAAGGATTAACAATGGGGCTCGTTGTTCACTTAAACTTGAAGAACAAAAAAGTGGCGTATGGTACTGTTTGGATGCTTTGCATATATGTTTCTTAGACTACAAAGAAGCAATATATACATTGATTTCAACCGTCTACCTGTTCCATTCATTGTTCTACTTGTCGCAAGTTACAAATAATTTCCGTTAAAGTATTAACAATGGGGCTCGTAGTTCACTTAAACTTGAAGATCAAATAATTGGCGAATTGTACTGTTTGGATGATTTGCATATATGTTTCTTAGACTATATAGAAGCAATATATACAAAGATTTCAACCGTCTACCTGTTCCATTCATTGTTCTACTTGTCGAAAGTTACAAATAATTTCCGTTAAGGGATTAACAATGGGGATCGTAGTTTACTTAAACTTGAAGAACAAGAAATTGGCGAATTGTACTGTTTGGATGATTTGCATATATGTTTCTTAGACTATATAGAAGCAATATATAGAATGATTTCAACCGTCTACCTTTTCCATTCATTGTTCTACTTGTCGAAAGTTACAATTAATTTCCGTTAAAGGATTAACAATGGGGCTCGTAGTTCACTTAAACTTGAAGTACAAAAAATTGGCGAATTGTACTGTTTGGATGCTTTGCATATATGTTTCGTAGACTATATAGAAGCAATAGATACCAATATTTCAACCGTCTACCTTTTCCATTCATTGTTCTTCTTGTCGAAAGTTACACATAATTTCCGATAACGGATTAACCATTGGGGCTCATTGTTCACTTAAACTTGAAGAACAAAAAATTGGCGAATGGTACTGTTTGGATGCTTTGCATATATGTTTCTTAGACTATATAGAAGCAATATATACAAAGATTTCAACCGTCTACCTTTTCCATTCAAAGTTCTACTTGTCAAAAGTTACAAATAATTTCCGATAACGGATTAACCATTGGGGCTCATTGTTCACTTAAACTTGAAGAACAAAAAATTGGCGAATTGTACTGTTTGGATGATGTGCATATATGTTTCTTAGACTATATAGAAGCAATATATAGAATGATTTCAACCGTCTACCTATTCCATTCATTGTTCTACTTGTCGAAAGTTACAATTAATTTCCGTTAAAGGATTAAAAATGGGGCTCGTAGTTCACTTAAACTTGAAGAACAAAAAATTTGCGAATGGTACTGTTTGGATGCTTTGCATATATGTTTCTTAGACTATATAGAAGCAATATATACATTGATGTCAGCCGTCTACCTGTTCCATTCATTGTTCTACTTGTCGCAAGTTACAAATAATTTCCGTTGAAGTATTAACAATGGGGCTCGTAGTTCACTTAAACTTGAAGATCAAATAATTGGCGAATTGTACTGTTTGGATGATTTGCATATATGTTTCTTAGACTATATAGAAGCAATATATACAAAGATTTCAACCGTCTACCTGTTCCATTCATTGTTCTACTTGTCGAAAGTTACAAATAATTTCCGTTAAGGGATTAACAATGGGGATCGTACTTTACTTAAACTTGAAGAACAAGAAATTGGCGAATTGTACTGTTTGGATGATTTGCATATATGTTTGTTAGACTATATAGAAGCGATATATACAATGATTTCAACCGTCTACCTATTCCATTCATTGTTCTACTTGCCGAAATTTACAAATAATTTCCTTTAAAGGATTAACAATGGGGCTCGTAGTTCACTTAAACTTGAAGAACAAAAAATTGGCGAATGGTACTGTTTGGATGCTTTGCGTACATGTTTCTTAGACTATATGGAAGCAATATATACCAAGATTTCAACCGTCTACGTGTTCCAATCATTGTTCTACTTGTCGAAATTTACAAATAATTTCCGTTAAAGGATTAACAATGGGGCTCGTAGTTCACTTAAACTTGAAGTACAAAAAATGGGCGAATTGTACTGTTTGGATGCTTTGCATATATGTTTCTTAGACTATATAGAAGCAATATATACAAAGATTTCAACCGTCTACCTGTTCCATTCATTGTTCTACTTGTCGAAAGTTACAATTAATTTCCGTTAAAGGATTAACAATGGGGCTCGTCGTTCACTTAAACTTGAAGAACAAAAAATTGGCGAATGGTTCTGTTTGGATGCTTTGCATATATGTTTCTTAGACTATATAGAAGCAATATATACATTGATTTCAACCGGCTACCAGTTCCATTCATTGTTCTACTTCTCGCAAGTTACAAATAATTTCCGTTAAAGTATTAACAATGGGGCTCGTAGTTCACTTAAACTTGAAGAACAAAAAATTGGCGAATGGTACTGTTTGGATGCTTTGCATATATGTTTCTTAGATTATATAGAAGCAATATATACAAAGATTTCAACCGTCTACCTGTTCCATTCATTGTTCTACTTGTCGAAAATTACAAATAATTTCCGATAAAGGATTAACCATTGGGGCTCATTGTTCACTAAACTTGAAGAACAAAAAATTGTCGAATTGTACTGTTTGGATGCTTTGCATATATGTTTCTTAGACTATATAGAAGCAATATATACAAAGATTTCAAGCGGCTACCTGTTTCATTCACTGTTCTACTTGTCGAAAGTTACAAATAATTTCCGTTAAGGGATTAACAATGGGGATCGTAGTTCACTTAAACATGAAGAACAAAAAATTGGCGAATTGTACTGTTTGGATGCTTTGCGTACATGTTTCTTAGACTATATGGAAGCAATATATACAAAGATTTCAACCGTCTACGTGTTCCAATCATTGTTCTACTTGTCGAAATTTACAAATAATTTCCTTTAAAGGATTAACAATGGGGCTCGTTGTTCACTTAAACTTGAAGAACAAAAAAGTGGCGTATGGTACTGTTTGGATGCTTTGCATATATGTTTCTTAGACTATAAAGAAGCAATATATACATTGATTTCAACCGTCTACCATTTCCATTCATTGTTCTACTTGTCGCAAGTTACAAATAATTTCCGTTGAAGTATTAACAATGGGGCTCGTAGTTCACTTAAACTTGAAGATCAAATAATTGGCGAATTGTACTGTTTGGATGATTTGCATATATGTTTCTTAGACTATATAGAAGCAATATATACAAAGATTTCAACCGTCTACCTGATCCATTCATTGTTCTACTTGTCGAAAGTTACAAATAATTTCCGTTAAGGGATTAACAATGGGGATCGTACTTTACTTATACTTGAAGAACAAGAAATTGGCGAATTGTACTGTTTGGATGATTTGCATATATGTTTGTTTGACTATATAGAAGCGATATATACAATGATTTCAACCGTCTACCTATTCCATTCATTGTTCTACTTGCCGAAATTTACAAATAATTTCCTTTAAAGGATTAACAATGGGGCTCGTAGTTCACTTAAACATGAAGAACAAAAAATTGGCGAATGGTACTGTTTGGATGCTTTGCATATATGTTTCTTAGACTATATAGAAGCAATATATACAAGGATTTCAACCGTCTACCTTTTCCATTCATTGTTCTACTTGTCAAAAGTTACAAATAATTTCCGATAACGGATTAACCATTGGGGCTCATTGTTCACTTAAACTTGAAGAACAAAAAATTGGCGAATTGTACTGTTTGGATGCTTTGCATATATGTTTCTTATACTATATAGAAGCAATATATACAATGATTTCAACCGTCTACCTATTCCATTCATTGTTCTACTTGCCGAAATTTACAAATAATTTCCTTTAAAGGATTAACAATGGGGCTCGTAGTTCACTTAAACATGGAGAACAAAAAATTGGCGAATGGTACTGTTTGGATGCTTTGCATATATGTTTCTTAGACTATATAGAAGCAATATGTACAAAGGTTTCAGCCGTCTACCTGTTCCATTCATTGTTCTACTTGTCGAAAGTTACAAATAATTTCCTTTAAAGGATTAACAATGGGGCTCGTTGTTCACTTAAACTTGAAGAACAATAAATTGGCGAATTGTGCTGTTTGGATGCTTTGCATATATGTTTCTTAGACTATATAGAAGCAATATATACAAAGATTTCAACCGTCTACCTGTTCCATTCATTGTTCTACTTGTCGAAAGTTACAATTAATTTCCGTTAAAGGATTAACAATGGGGCTCGTAGTTCACTTAAACTTGAAGTACAAAAAATTGGGGAATTGTACTGTTTGGATGCTTTGCATATATGTTTCATAGACTATATAGAAGCAATATATACAAATATTTCAACCGTCTAACTGTTCCATTCATTGTTCTACTTGTCGAAAATTACAAATAATTTCCGATAAAGGATTAACCATTGGGGCTCATTGTTCACTTAAACTTGAAGAACAAAAAATTGGCGAATGGTACTGTTTGGATGCTTTGCATATATGTTTCTTAGACTATATAGAAGCAATATATATAAAGATTTCAACCGTCTACCTTTTCCATTCATTGTTCTTCTTGTCGAAAGTTACAAATAATTTCCGATAACGGATTAACCATTGGGGCTCATTGTTCACTTAAACTTGAAGAACAAAAAATTGGCGAATTGTACTGTTTGGATGCTTTGCATATATGTTTCTTATACTATATAGAAGCAATATATACAAAGATTTCAATCGTCTACCTGTTCCATTCACTGTTCTACTTGTCGAAGATTACAAATAATTTCCGATAATGGATTAACCATTGGGGCTCATTGTTCACTTAAACTTGAAGAACAAAAAATTGGCGAATGGTACTGTTTGGATGCTTTGCATATATGTTTCTTAGACTATATAGAAGCAATATATACAAGGATTTCAACCGTCTACCTTTTCCATTCATTGTTCTACTTGTCAAAAGTTACAAATAATTTCCGATAACGGATTAACCATTGGGGCTCATTGTTCACTTAAACTTGAAGAACAAAAAATTGGCGAATTGTACTGTTTGGATGCTTTGCATATATGTTTCTTATACTATATAGAAGCAATATATACAATGATTTCAACCGTCTACCTATTCCATTCATTGTTCTACTTGCCGAAATTTACAAATAATTTCCTTTAAAGGATTAACAATGGGGCTCGTAGTTCACTTAAACATGAAGAACAAAAAATTGGCGAATGGTACTGTTTGGATGCTTTGCATATATGTTTCTTAGACTATATAGAAGCAATATATACAAAGATTTCAACCGTCTACCTGTTCCATTCATTGTTCTACTTGTCGAAAGTTACAAATAATTTCCTTTAAAGGATTAACAATGGGGCTCGTTGTTCACTTAAACTTGAAGAACAATAAATTGGCGAATTGTGCTGTTTGGATGCTTTGCATATATGTTTCTTAGACTATATAGAAGCAATATATACAAAGATTTCAACCGTCTACCTGTTCCATTCATTGTTCTACTTGTCGAAAGTTACAATTAATTTCCGTTAAAGGATTAACAATGGGGCTCGTAGTTCACTTAAACTTGAAGTACAAAAAATTGGCGAATTGTACTGTTTGGATGCTTTGCATATATGTTTCGTAGACTATATAGAAGCAATATATACAAATATTTCAACCGTCTAACTGTTCCATTCATTGTTCTACTTGTCGAAAATTACAAATAATTTCCGATAAAGGATTAACCATTGGGGCTCATTGTTCACTTAAACTTGAAGAACAAAAAATTGGCGAATTGTACTGTTTCGATGCTTTGCATATATGTTTCTTATACTATATAGAAGCAATATATACAATGATTTCAACCGTCTACCTGTTCCATTCATTGTTCTACTTGTCGAAAGTTACAAATAATTTCCTTTAAAGGATTAACCAATGGGGCTCATTGTTCACTAAACTTGAAGAAAAAAAAATTGTCGAATTGTACTGTTTGGTTGCTTTGCATATATGTTTCTTAGACTATATAGAAGCAATATATACAAAGATTTCAAGCGGCTACCTGTTTCATTCATTGTTCTACTTGTCGAAAGTTACACATAATTTCCGATAACGGATTAACCATTGGGGCTCATTGTTCACTAAACTTGAAGAACAAAAAATTGGCGAATTGTACTGTTTGGATGATTTGCATATATGTTTCTTAGACTATATAGAAGCAATATATACAAAGATTTCAACCGTCTACCTGTTCCATTCACTGTTCTACTTGCCGAAATTTACAAATAATTTCCTTTAAAGGATTAACAATGGGGCTCGTAGTTCACTTAAACTTGAAGAACAAAAAATTGGCGAATGGTACTGTTTGGATGCTTTGCATATATGTTTCTTAGACTATATAGATGCAATATATACAAAGATTTCAACCGTCTACCTGTTCCATTCATTGTTCTACTTGTCGAAAGTTACAAATAATTTCCGTCAAGGGATTAACAATGGGGATCGTAGTTTACTTAAACTTGAAGAACAAAAAATTGGCGAATTGTACTGTTTGGATGCTTTGCATATATGTTTCTTAGACTATATAGATGCAATATATACAAAGATTTCAACCGTCTACCTGTTCCATTCATTGTTCTACTTGTCGCAAGTTACAAATAATTTCCGTTAAAGTATTAACAATGGGGCTCGTAGTTCACTTAAACTTGAAGATCAAATAATAGGCGAATTGTACTGTTTGGATGATTTGCATATATGTTTCTTAGACTATATAGAAGCAATATATACAAAGATTTCAACCGTCTACCTGTTCCATTCACTGTTCTACTTGTCGAAAGTTACAAATAATTTCCGTTAAGGGATTAACAATGGGGATCGTAGTTCACTTAAACTTGAAGAACAAAAAATTGGCGAATTGTACTGTTCGGATGATTTGCGTACATGTTTCTTAGACTATATGGAAGCAATATATACCAAGATTTCAACCGTCTACGTGTTCCAATCATTGTTCTACTTGTCGAAATTTACAAATAATTTCCTTTAAAGGATTAACAATGGGGCTCGTTGTTCACTTAAACTTGAAGAACAAAAAAGTGGCGAATGGTACTGTTTGGATGCTTTGCATATATGTTTCTTAGACTATAGGGAAGCAATATATACATTGATTTCAACCGTCTACGTGTTCCAATCATTGTTCTACTTGTCGAAATTTACAAATAATTTCCTTTAAAGGATTAACAATGGGGCTCGTTGTTCACTTAAACTTGAAGAACAAAAAAGTGGCGAATGGTACTGTTTGGATGATTTGCATATATGTTTCTTAGACTATATAGAAACAATATATAGAATGATTTCAACCGTCTACCTATTCCATTCATTGTTCTACTTGTCGAAAGTTACAATTAATTTCCGTTAAAGGATTAACAATGGGGCTCGTAGTTCACTTAAACTTGAAGAACAAAAAATTGGCGAATTGTACTGTTTGGATGCTTTGCATATATGTTTCTTAGACTATATAGAAGCAATATATACAAAGATTTCAACCGTCTACCTGTTCCATTCATTGTTCTACTTGTCGAAAGTTACAATTAATTTCCGTTAAAGGATTAACAATGGGGCTCGTCGTTCACTTAAACTTGAAGAACAAAAAATTGGCGAATGGTACTGTTTGGATGCTTTGCATATATGTTTCTTAGACTATATAGAAGCAATATATACATTGATTTCAAGCGGCTACCAGTTCCATTCATTGTTCTACTTCACGCAAGTTACAAATAATTTACGTTAAAGTATTAACAATGGGGCTCGTAGTTCACTTAAACTTGAAGAACAAAAAATTGGCGAATGGTACTGTTTGGATGCTTTGCATATATGTTTCTTAGATTATATAGAAGCAATATATACAAAGATTTCAACCGTCTACCTGTTCCATTCATTGTTCTACTTGCCGAAATTTACAAATAATTTCCTTTCAAGGATTAACAATGGGGCTCGTAGTTCACTTAAACTTGAAGAACAAAAAATTGGCGAATGGTACTGTTTGGATGCTTTGCATATATGTTTCTTAGACTATATAGAAGCAATATATACAAAGATTTCAACCGTCTACCTGTTCCATTCATTGTTCTACTTGTCGAAAGTTACAAATAATTTCCTTTAAAGGATTAACAATGGGGCTCGTTGTTCACTTAAACTTGAAGAACAATAAATTGGCGAATTGTACTGTTTGGATGCTTTGCATATATGTTTCTTAGACTATATAGAAGCAATATATACAAAGATTTCAACCGTCTACCTGTTCCATTCATTGTTCTACTTGTCGAAAGTTACAATTAATTTCCTTTAAAGGATTAACAATGGGGCTCGTTGTTCACTTAAACTTGAAGAACAAAAAATTGGCGAATGGTACTGTTTGGATGCTTTGAATATATGTTTCTTATATTATATAAAAGCAATATATACAAATATTTCAACCGTCTACCTGTTCCATTCATTGTTCTACTTGTCGAAAGTTACAAATAATTTCCGTTAAGGGATTAACAATGGGGATCGTACTTTACTTAAACTTGAAGAACAAGAAATTGGCGAATTGTACTGTTTGGATGATTTGCATATATGTTTGTTAGACTATATAGAAGCGATATATACAATGATTTCAACCGTCTACCTATTCCATTCATTGTTCTAATTGCCGAAATTTACAAATAATTTCCTTTAAAGGATTAACAATGGGGCTCGTAGTTCACTTAAACTTGAAGAACAAAAAATTGGCGAATGGTACTGTTTGGATGCTTTGCGTACATGTTTCTTAGACTATATGGAAGCAATATATACCAAGATTTCAACCGTCTACGTGTTCCAATCATTGTTCTACTTGTCGAAATTTACAAATAATTTCCTTTAAAGGATTAACAATGGGGCTCGTTGTTCACTTAAACTTGAAGAACAAAAAAGTGGCGAATGGTACTGTTTGGATGCTTTGCATATATGTTTCTTAGACTATAGGGAAGCAATATATACATTGATTTCAACCGTCTACCTGTTCCATTCATTGTTCTACTTGTCGCAAGTTACAAATAATTTCCGTTAAAGTATTAACAATGGGGCTCGTAGTTCACTTAAACTTGAAGATCAAATAATTGGCGAATTGTACTGTTTGGATGATTTGCATATATGTTTCTTAGACTATATAGAAGCAATATATACAAAGATTTCAACCGTCTACCTGTTCCATTCACTGTTCTACTTGCCGAAATTTACAAATAATTTCCTTTAAAGGATTAACAATGGGGCTCGTAGTTCACTTAAACTTGAAGAACAAAAAATTGGCGAATGGTACTGTTTGGATGCTTTGCATATATGTTTCTTAGACTATATAGATGCAATATATACAAAGATTTCAACCGTCTACCTGTTCCATTCATTGTTCTACTTGTCGAAAGTTACAAATAATTTCCGTCAAGGGATTAACAATGGGGATCGTAGTTTACTTAAACTTGAAGAACAAAAAATTGGCGAATTGTACTGTTTGGATGCTTTGCATATATGTTTCTTAGACTATATAGATGCAATATATACATTGATTTCAACCCTCTACCTGTTCCATTCATTGTTCTACTTGTCGCAAGTTACAAATAATTTCCGATAAAGTATTAACAATGGGGCTCGTAGTTCACTTAAACTTGAAGATCAAATAATTGGCGAATTGTACTGTTTGGATGATTTGCATATATGTTTCTTAGACTATATAGAAGCAATATATACAAAGATTTCAACCGTCTACCTGTTCCATTCACTGTTCTACTTGTCGAAAGTTACAAATAATTTCCGTTAAGGGATTAACAATGGGGATCGTAGTTTACTTAAACTTGAAGAACAAGAAATTGGCGAATTGTACTGTTTGGATGATTTGCATATATGTTTCTTAGACTATATAGAAGCAATATATACAATGATTTCAACCGTCTTCCTATTCCATTCATTGTTCTACTTGCCGAAATTTACAAATAATTTCCTTTAAAGGATTAACAATGGGGCTCGTAGTTCACTTAAACTTGAAGAACAAAAACTTGGCGAATGATACTGTTTGGATGCTTTGCATATATGTTTCTTAGTCTATATAGAAGCAATATATACAAAGATTTCAACCGTCTACCTGTTCCATTCATTGTTCTACTTGTCGAAAGTTACAATTAATTTCCGTTAAAGGATTAACAATGGGGCTCGTAGTTCACTTAAACTTGAAGTACAAAAAATGGGCGAATGGTACTGTTTGGATGCTTTGCATATATGTTTCTTAGACTATATAGAAGCAATATATACATTGATTTCAACCGTCTACCTTTTCCATTCATTGTTCTACTTGTCAAAAGTTACAAATAATTTCCGATAACGGATTAACCATTGGGGCTCATTGTTCACTTAAACTTGAAGAACAAAAAATTGGCGAATTGTACTGTTTGGATGCTTTGCATATATGTTTCTTAGACTATATAGAAGCAATATATACAAAGATTTCAACCGTCTTCCTGTTCCATTCATAGTTCTACTTGTCGAAAGTTACAATTAATTTCCGTTAAAGGATTAACAATGGGGCTCGTCGTTCACTTAAACTTGAAGAACAAAAAATGGGCGAATGGTACTGTTTGGATGCTTTGCATATATGTTTCTTAGACTATATAGAAGCAATATATACATTGATTTCAACCGGCTACCAGTTCCATTCATTGTTCTACTTCTCGCAAGTTACAAATAATTTCCGTTAAAGTATTAACAATGGGGCTCGTAGTTCACTTAAACTTGAAGAACAAAAAATTGGCGAATGGTACTGTTTGGATGCTTTGCATATATGTTTCTTAGATTATATAGAAGCAATATATACAAAGATTTCAACCGTCTACCTGTTCCATTCATTGTTCTACTTGTCGAAAATTACAAATAATTTCCGTTAAAGGATTAACAATGGGGCTCGTAGTTCACTTAAACTTGAAGTACAAAAAATGGGCGAATTGTACTGTTTGGATGCTTTGCATATATGTTTCGTAGACTATATAGAAGCAATATATACAAATATTTAACCGTCTAACTGTTCCATTCATTGTTCTACTTGTCGAAAGTTACAAATAATTTCCGATAAAGGATTAACCATTGGGGCTCATTGTTCACTTAAACTTGAAGAACAAAAAATTGGCGAATGGTACTGTTTGGATGCTTTGCATATATGTTTCTTAGACTATATAGAAGCAATATATACAAAGATTTCAACCGTCTACCTTTTCCATTCATTGTTCTACTTGTCAAAAGTTACAAATAATTTCCGATAACGGATTAACCATTGGGGCTCATTGTTCACTTAAACTTGAAGAACAAAAAATTGGCGAATTGTACTGTTTGGATGCTTTGCATATATGTTTCTTAGACTATATAGAAGCAATATATACAATGATTTCAACCGTCTACCTATTCCACTCATTGTTCTACTTGTCGAAAGTTACAATTAATTTCCGTTAAAGGATTAACAATGGGGCTCGTCGTTCACTTAAACTTGAAGAACAAAAAATTGGCGAATGGTTCTGTTTGGATGCTTTGCATATATGTTTCTTAGACTATATAGAAGCAATATATACATTGATTTCAAGCGGCTACCAGTTCCATTCATTGTTCTACTTCACGCAAGTTACAAATAATTTACGTTAAAGTATTAACAATGGGGCTCGTAGTTCACTTAAACTTGAAGAACAAAAAATTGGCGAATGGTACTGTTTGGATGCTTTGCATATATGTTTCTTAGATTATATAGAAGCAATATATACAAAGATTTCAACCGTCTACCTGTTCCATTCATTGTTCTACTTGTCGAAAATTACAAATAATTTCCGTTAAAGGATTAACAATGGGGCTCGTAGTTCACTTAAACTTGAAGTACAAAAAATGGGCGAATTGTACTGTTTGGATGCTTTGCATATATGTTTCTTAGACTATATAGAAGCAATATATACAAAGATTTCAACCGTCTACCTGTTCCATTCATTGTTCTACTTGTCGAAAGTTACAATTAATTTCCGTTAAAGGATTAACAATGGGGCTCGTCGTTCACTTAAACTTGAAGAACAAAAAATTGGCGAATGGTTCTGTTTGGATGCTTTGCATATATGTTTCTTAGACTATATAGAAGCAATATATACATTGATTTCAACCGGCTACCAGTTCCATTCATTGTTCTACTTCTCGCAAGTTACAAATAATTTCCGTTAAAGTATTAACAATGGGGCTCGTAGTTCACTTAAACTTGAAGAACAAAAAATTGGCGAATGGTACTGTTTGGATGCTTTGCATATATGTTTCTTAGATTATATAGAAGCAATATATACAAAGATTTCAACCGTCTACCTGTTCCATTCATTGTTCTACTTGTCGAAAATTACAAATAATTTCCGATAAAGGATTAACCATTGGGGCTCATTGTTCACTAAACTTGAAGAACAAAAAATTGTCGAATTGTACTGTTTGGATGCTTTGCATATATGTTTCTTAGACTATATAGAAGCAATATATACAAAGATTTCAAGCGGCTACCTGTTTCATTCACTGTTCTACTTGTCGAAAGTTACAAATAATTTCCGTTAAGGGATTAACAATGGGGATCGTAGTTCACTTAAACATGAAGAACAAAAAATTGGCGAATTGTACTGTTTGGATGCTTTGCGTACATGTTTCTTAGACTATATGGAAGCAATATATACAAAGATTTCAACCGTCTACGTGTTCCAATCATTGTTCTACTTGTCGAAATTTACAAATAATTTCCTTTAAAGGATTAACAATGGGGCTCGTTGTTCACTTAAACTTGAAGAACAAAAAAGTGGCGTATGGTACTGTTTGGATGCTTTGCATATATGTTTCTTAGACTATAAAGAAGCAATATATACATTGATTTCAACCGTCTACCATTTCCATTCATTGTTCTACTTGTCGCAAGTTACAAATAATTTCCGTTGAAGTATTAACAATGGGGCTCGTAGTTCACTTAAACTTGAAGATCAAATAATTGGCGAATTGTACTGTTTGGATGATTTGCATATATGTTTCTTAGACTATATAGAAGCAATATATACAAAGATTTCAACCGTCTACCTGTTCCATTCATTGTTCTACTTGTCGAAAGTTACAAATAATTTCCGTTAAGGGATTAACAATGGGGATCGTACTTTACTTATACTTGAAGAACAAGAAATTGGCGAATTGTACTGTTTGGATGATTTGCATATATGTTTGTTAGACTATATAGAAGCGATATATACAATGATTTCAACCGTCTACCTATTCCATTCATTGTTCTACTTGCCGAAATTTACAAATAATTTCCTTTAAAGGATTAACAATGGGGCTCGTAGTTCACTTAAACATGAAGAACAAAAAATTGGCGAATGGTACTGTTTGGATGCTTTGCATATATGTTTCTTAGACTATATAGAAGCAATATATACAAGGATTTCAACCGTCTACCTTTTCCATTCATTGTTCTACTTGTCAAAAGTTACAAATAATTTCCGATAACGGATTAACCATTGGGGCTCATTGTTCACTTAAACTTGAAGAACAAAAAATTGGCGAATTGTACTGTTTGGATGCTTTGCATATATGTTTCTTATACTATATAGAAGCAATATATACAATGATTTCAACCGTCTACCTATTCCATTCATTGTTCTACTTGCCGAAATTTACAAATAATTTCCTTTAAAGGATTAACAATGGGGCTCGTAGTTCACTTAAACATGGAGAACAAAAAATTGGCGAATGGTACTGTTTGGATGCTTTGCATATATGTTTCTTAGACTATATAGAAGCAATATGTACAAAGGTTTCAGCCGTCTACCTGTTCCATTCATTGTTCTACTTGTCGAAAGTTACAAATAATTTCCTTTAAAGGATTAACAATGGGGCTCGTTGTTCACTTAAACTTGAAGAACAATAAATTGGCGAATTGTGCTGTTTGGATGCTTTGCATATATGTTTCTTAGACTATATAGAAGCAATATATACAAAGATTTCAACCGTCTACCCGTTCCATTCATTGTTCTACTTGTCGAAAGTTACAATTAATTTCCGTTAAAGGATTAACAATGGGGCTCGTAGTTCACTTAAACTTGAAGTACAAAAAATTGGGGAATTGTACTGTTTGGATGCTTTGCATATATGTTTCATAGACTATATAGAAGCAATATATACAAAATTTCAACCGTCTAACTGTTCCATTCATTGTTCTACTTGTCGAAAATTACAAATAATTTCCGATAAAGGATTAACCATTGGGGCTCATTGTTCACTTAAACTTGAAGAACAAAAAATTGGCGAATGGTACTGTTTGGATGCTTTGCATATATGTTTCTTAGACTATATAGAAGCAATATATATAAAGATTTCAACCGTCTACCTTTTCCATTCATTGTTCTTCTTGTCGAAAGTTACAAATAATTTCCGATAACGGATTAACCATTGGGGCTCATTGTTCACTTAAACTTGAAGAACAAAAAATTGGCGAATTGTACTGTTTGGATGCTTTGCATATATGTTTCTTATACAATATAGAAGCAATATATACAAAGATTTCAATCGTCTACCTGTTCCATTCACTGTTCTACTTGTCGAAGATTACAAATAATTTCCGATAATGGATTAACCATTGGGGCTCATTGTTCACTTAAACTTGAAGAACAAAAAATTGGCGAATGGTACTGTTTGGATGCTTTGCATATATGTTTCTTAGACTATATAGAAGCAATATATACAAGGATTTCAACCGTCTACCTTTTCCATTCATTGTTCTACTTGTCAAAAGTTACAAATAATTTCCGATAACGGATTAACCATTGGGGCTCATTGTTCACTTAAACTTGAAGAACAAAAAATTGGCGAATTGTACTGTTTGGATGCTTTGCATATATGTTTCTTATACTATATAGAAGCAATATATACAATGATTTCAACCGTCTACCTATTCCATTCATTGTTCTACTTGCCGAAATTTACAAATAATTTCCTTTAAAGGATTAACAATGGGGCTCGTAGTTCACTTAAACATGAAGAACAAAAAATTGGCGAATGGTACTGTTTGGATGCTTTGCATATATGTTTCTTAGACTATATAGAAGCAATATATACAAAGATTTCAACCGTCTACCTGTTCCATTCATTGTTCTACTTGTCGAAAGTTACAAATAATTTCCTTTAAAGGATTAACAATGGGGCTCGTTGTTCACTTAAACTTGAAGAACAATAAATTGGCGAATTGTGCTGTTTGGATGCTTTGCATATATGTTTCTTAGACTATATAGAAGCAATATATACAAAGATTTCAACCGTCTACCTGTTCCATTCATTGTTCTACTTGTCGAAAGTTACAATTAATTTCCGTTAAAGGATTAACAATGGGGCTCGTAGTTCACTTAAACTTGAAGTACAAAAAATTGGCGAATTGTACTGTTTGGATGCTTTGCATATATGTTTCGTAGACTATATAGAAGCAATATATACAAATATTTCAACCGTCTAACTGTTCCATTCATTGTTCTACTTGTCGAAAATTACAAATAATTTCCGATAAAGGATTAACCATTGGGGCTCATTGTTCACTTAAACTTGAAGAACAAAAAATTGGCGAATTGTACTGTTTGGATGCTTTGCATATATGTTTCTTATACTATATAGAAGCAATATATACAATGATTTCAACCGTCTACCTGTTCCATTCATTGTTCTACTTGTCGAAAGTTACAAATAATTTCCTTTAAAGGATTAACCATTGGGGCTCATTGTTCACTAAACTTGAAGAAAAAAAAATTGTCGAATTGTACTGTTTGGTTGCTTTGCATATATGTTTCTTAGACTATATAGAAGCAATATATACAAAGATTTCAAGCGGCTACCTGTTTCATTCATTGTTCTACTTGTCGAAAATTACAAATAATTCCCGATAAAGGATTAACCATTGGGGCTCATTGTTCACTAAACTTGAAGAACAAAAAATTGGCGAATTGTACTGTTTGGATGCTTTGCATATATGTTTCTTAGACTATATAGAAGCAATATATACAATGATTTCAACCGTCTACCTATTCCACTCATTGTTCTACTTGCCGAAATTTACAAATAATTTCCTTTAAAGGATTAACAATGGGGCTCGTAGTTCACTTAAACTTGAAGAACAAAAAATTGGCGAATGGTACTGTTTGGATGCTTTGAATATATGTTTCTTATATTATATAAAAGCAATATACACAAATATTTCAACCGTCTAACTGTTCCATTCATTGTTCTACTTGTCGAAAATTACAAATAATTTCCGATAAAGGATTAACCATTGAGGCTCATTGTTCACTTAAACTTAAAGAACAAAAAATTGGCGAATGGTACTGTTTGGATGCTTTGCATATATGTTTCTTAGACTATATAGAAGCAATATATACAAAGATTTCAACCGTCTACCTTTTCCATTCATTGTTCTTCTTGTCGAAAGTTACACATAATTTCCGATAACGGATTAACCATTGGGGCTCATTGTTCACTTAAACTTGAAGAACAAAAAATTGGCGAATGGTACTGTTTGGATGCTTTGCATATATGTTTCTTAGACTATATAGAAGCAATATATACAAAGATTTCAACCGTCTACCATTTCCATTCATTGTTCTACTTGTCAAAAGTTACAAATAATTTCCGATAACGGATTAACCATTGGGGATCATTGTTCACTTAAACTTGAAGAACAAAAAATTGGCGAATTGTACTGTTTGGATGATTTGCATATATGTTTCTTAGACTATATAGAAGCAATATATAGAATGATTTCAACCGTCTACCTATTCCATTCATTGTTCTACTTGTCGAAAGTTACAATTAATTTCCGTTAAAGGATTAACAATGGGGCTCGTAGTTCACTTAAACTTGAAGAACAAAAAATTGGCGAATGGTACTGTTTGGATGCTTTGCATATATGTTTCTTAGACTATATAGAAGCTATATATACAAAGATTTCAACCGTCTACTTTTTCCATTCATTGTTCTTCTTGTCGAAAGTTACAAATAATTTCCGATAACGGATTAACCATTGGGGCTCGTTGTTCACTTAAACTTGAAGAACAATAAATTGGCGAATTGTACTGTTTGGATGCTTTGCATATATGTTTCTTAGACTATATAGAAGCAATATATACAAAGATTTCAACCGTCTACCTGTTCCATTCATTGTTCTACTTGTCGAAAGTTACAATTAATTTCCGTTAAAGGATTAACAATGGGGCTCGTCGTTCACTTAAACTTGAAGAACAAAAAATTGGCGAATGGTACTGTTTGGATGCTTTGCATATATGTTTCTTAGACTATATAGAAGCAATATATACATTGATTTCAAGCGGCTACCAGTTCCATTCATTGTTCTACTTCACGCAAGTTACAAATAATTTACGTTAAAGTATTAACAATGGGGCTCGTAGTTCACTTAAACTTGAAGAACAAAAAATTGGCGAATGGTACTGTTTGGATGCTTTGCATATATGTTTCTTAGATTATATAGAAGCAATATATACAAAGATTTCAACCGTCTACCTGTTCCATTCATTGTTCTACTTGCCGAAATTTACAAATAATTTCCTTTCAAGGATTAACAATGGGGCTCGTAGTTCACTTAAACTTGAAGAACAAAAAATTGGCGAATGGTACTGTTTGGATGCTTTGCATATATGTTTCTTAGACTATATAGAAGCAATATATACAAAGATTTCAACCGTCTACCTGTTCCATTCATTGTTCTACTTGTCGAAAGTTACAAATAATTTCCGATAAAGGATTAACCATTGGGGCTCATTGTTCACTTAAACTTGAAGAACAAAAAATTGGCGAATTGTACTGTTTGGATGCTTTGCGTACATGTTTCTTAGACTATATGGAAGCAATATATACAAAGATTTCAACCGTCTACGTGTTCCAATCATTGTTCTACTTGTCGAAATTTACAAATAATTTCCTTTAAAGGATTAACAATGGGGCTCGTTGTTCACTTAAACTTGAAGAACAAAAAATTGGCGAATGGTACTGTTTGGATGCTTTGAATATATGTTTCTTATATTATATAAAAGCAATATATACAAATATTTCAACCGTCTACCTGTTCCATTCATTGTTCTACTTGTCGAAAATTACAAATAATTTCCGATAAAGGATTAACCATTGGGGCTCATTGTTCACTTAAAGTTGAAGACCAAAAAATTGGCGAATGGTACTGTTTGGATGCTTTGCATATATGTTTCTTAGACTATATAGAAGCAATATATACAAAGATTTCAACCGTCTACCTGTTCCATTCATTGTTCTACTTGTCGAAAGTTACAAATAATTTCCGATAAAGGATTAACCATTGGGGCTCATTGTTCACTTAAACTTGAAGAACAAAAAATTGGCGAATTGTACTGTTTGGATGCTTTGCATATATGTTTCTTAGACTATATAGAAGCAATATATACAATGATTTCAACCGTCTACCTATTCCATTCATTTTTCTACTTGTCGAAATTTACAAATAATTTCCTTTAAATGATTAACAATGGGGCTCGTTGTACACTTAAACTTGAAGAACAATAAATTGGCGAATTGTACTGTTTGGATGCTTTGCATATATGTTTCTTAGACTATATAGGAGCAATATATACAAAGATTTCAACCGTCTACCTGTTCCATTCATTGTTCTACTTGTCGAAAGTTACAAATAATTTCCGATAAAGGATTAACCATTGGGGCTCATTGTTCACTTAAACTTGAAGAACAAAAAATTGGCGAATTGTACTGTTTGGATGCTTTGCATATATGTTTCTTAGACTATATAGAAGCAATATATACAATGATTTCAACCGTCTACCTATTCCATTCATTTTTCTACTTGTCGAAATTTACAAATAATTTCCTTTAAAGGATTAACAATGGGGCTCGTTGTACACTTAAACTTGAAGAACAAAAAATTGGCGAATGGTACTGTTTGGATGCTTTGCATATTTGTTTCTTAGACTATATAGACGCAATATATACAAAGATTTCAACAGTCTACCTGTTCTATTCATTGTTCTACTTGTCGGAAGTTACAAATAATTTCCGATAAAGGATTAACCATTGGGGCTCATTGTTCACTTAAAGTTGAAGACCAAAAAATTGGCGAATGGTACTGTTTGGATGCTTTGAATATATGTTTCTTATATTATATAGAAGCAATATATACAAATATTTCAACCGTCTACCTGTTCCATTCATTGTTCTACTTGTCGAAAGTTACAAATAATTACGGATAAAGGATTAACAATGGGGCTCGTAGTTCACTTAAACTTGAAGAACAAAAAATTGGCGAATGGTACTGTTTCGATGCTTTGCATATATGGTTCTTACACTATATAGACGCAATATATACTAAGATTTCAACCGTCTACCTGTTCCATTCATTGTTCTACTTGTCGAAATTTACAAATAATTTCCTTTAATGGATTAACAATGGGGCTCGTTGTTCACTTAAACTTGAAGAACAATAAATTGGCGAATTGTACTGTTTGGATGCTTTGCATATATGTTTATTAGACTATATAGAAGCAATATATACATTGATTTCAACCGTCTACCTGTTCCATTCATTGTTCTACTTGTAGAAAGTTACAAATAATTTCCGTTTCATAATTATCAATGGGGCTCGTTGTTCACTTAAACTTGAAGAACAAAAAATTGGCGAATTGTACTGTTTGGATGCTTTGCATATATGTTTCTTAGACTATATAGAAGCAATATATACAATGATTTCAACAGTCTACCTGTTCCATTCATTGTTCTACTTGTCGCAAGTTACAAATAATTTCCGATAAAGGATTAACCATTGGGGCTCATTGTTCACTTAAACTTGAAGAACAAAAAATTGGCGAATTGCACTGTTTGGATGCTTTGCGTACATGTTTCTTAGACTATATGGAAGCAATATATACAAAGATTTCAACCGTCTACGTGTTCCAATCATTGTTCTACTTGTCGAAATTTACAAATAATTTCCTTTAAAGGATTAACAATGGGGCTCGTTGTTCACTTAAACTTGAAGAACAAAAAATTGGCGAATGGTACTGTTTGGATGCTTTGAATATATGTTTCTTATATTATATAAAAGCAATATATACAAATATTTCAACCGTCTACCTGTTCCATTCATTGTTCTACTTGTCGAAATTTACAAATAATTTCCTTTAATGGATTAACAATGGGGCTCGTTGTTCACTTAAACTTGAAGAACAATAAATTGGCGAATTGTACTGTTTGGATGCTTTGCATATATGTTTATTAGACTATATAGAAGCAATATATACATTGATTTCAACCGTCTACCTGTTCCATTCATTGTTCTACTTGTAGAAAGTTACAAATAATTTCCGTTTCATAATTATCAATGGGGCTCGTTGTTCACTTAAACTTGAAGAACAAAAAATTGGCGAATTGTACTGTTTGGATGCTTTGCATATATGTTTCTTAGACTATATAGAAGCAATATATACAATGATTTCAACAGTCTACCTGTTCCATTCATTGTTCTACTTGTCGCAAGTTACAAATAATTTCCGTTAAAGGATTAACAATGGGGCTCGTAGTTCACTTAAACTTGAAGAACAAAAAATTGGCGAATGGTACTGTTTGGATGCTTTGCATATATGTTTCTTAGATTATATAGAAGCAATATATACAAAGATTTCGACCGTCTACCTGTTCCATTCATTGTTCTACTTGTCGAAATTTACAAATAATTTCCTTTAAAGGATTAACAATGGGGCTCGTTGTTCACTTAAACTTGAAGAACAATAAATTGGCGAATTGTACTGTTTGGATGCTTTGCATATATGTTTCTTAGACTATATAGAAGCAATATATACAATGATTTCAACAGTCTACCTGTTCCATTCATTGTTCTACTTGTCGAAATTTACAAATAATTTCCTTTAAAGGATTAACAATGGGGCTCGTAGTTCACTTAAACTTGAAGAACAAAAAATTGGCGAATGGTACTGTTTGGATGCTTTGCATATTTGTTTCTTAGGCTATATAGACGCAATATATACAAAGATTTCAACAGTCTACCTGTTCTATTCATTGTTCTACTTGTCGGAAGTTACAAATAATTTCCGATAAAGGATTAACCATTGGGGCTCGTTGTTCACTTAAACTTGAAGAACAAAAAATTGGCGAATGGTACTGTTTGGATGCTTTGCATATATGTTTCTTAGACTATATAGAAGCAATATATACATTGATTTCAACCGTCTACCTGTTCCATTCATTGTTCTACTTGTAGAAAGTTACAAATAATTTCCGTTTCATAATTATCAATGGGGCTCGTTGTTCACTTTAACTTGAAGAACAAAAAATTGGCGAATTGTACTGTTTGGATGCTTTGCATATATGTTTCATAGACTATTTAGAAGCAATATATAGAAAGATTTCACCAGTCTACCTGTACTATTCATTGTTCTACTTGTAGAAAGTTACAAATAATTTCCATTTCATGATTATCAATGGGGCTCGCTGTTCACTTAAACTTGAAGAACAAAAAATTGGCGATTGGTACTGTTTGGATGCTTTGCTTATATGTTTCTTAGACTATATAGACGCAATATATACAAAGATTTCAACCGTCTACCTGTTCCATTCGTTGTTCTACTTGTCGAAATTTACAAATAATTTCCTTTAAAGGATTAACAATGGGGCTCATAGTTCACTTAAACTTGAAGATAAAAAAATTGGCGAATGTTACTGTTTAGATGCTTTGCATATAAGTTTCTTAGACTATATAGAAGCAACATATACAAAGATTTCAACCGTCTACCTGTTCTATTCATTGTTCTACTTGTAGAAAGTTACAAATAATTTCCGTTTCATGATTATCAATGGGGCTCGTAGTTCACTTAAACTTGAAGAACAAAAAATTGGCGAATTGTACTCTTTGGATGCTTTGCATATTTGTTTCACAGACTATATAGAAGCAATATATACAATGATTTCAACCGTCTACATGATCCATTCATTGTTCTACTTGTCGAAATTTACAAATAATTTCCTTTAAAGGATTAACAATGGGGCTCGTAGTTCACTTAAACATGAAGATGAAATAATTGGCGAATTGTACTGTTTGGATGCTTTGCATATATGTTTCTTAGATTATAAAGAAGCAATATATACAAAGATTTCAACCGTCTACCTGTTCCATTCATTGTTCTACTTGTCGAAAATTACAAATAATTTCCGATAAAGGATTAACCATTGGGGCTCATTGTTCACTTAAAGTTGAAGACCAAAAAATTGGCGAATGGTACTGTTTGGATGCTTTGCATATATGTTTCTTAGACTATATAGAAGCAATATATACAAAGATTTCAACCGTCTACCTGTTCCATTCATTGTTCTACTTGTCGAAAGTTACAAATAATTTCCGATAAAGGATTAACCATTGGGGCTCATTGTTCACTTAAACTTGAAGAACAAAAAATTGGCGAATTGTACTGTTTGGATGCTTTGCATATATGTTTCTTAGACTATATAGAAGCAATATATACAATGATTTCAACCGTCTACCTATTCCATTCATTTTTCTACTTGTCGAAATTTACAAATAATTTCCTTTAAAGGATTAACAATGGGGCTCGTTGTACACTTAAACTTGAAGAACAATAAATTGGCGAATTGTACTGTTTGGATGCTTTGCATATATGTTTCTTAGACTATATAGGAGCAATATATACAAAGATTTCAACCGTCTACCTGTTCCATTCATTGTTCTACTTGTCGAAAGTTACAAATAATTTCCGATAAAGGATTAACCATTGGGGCTCATTGTTCACTTAAACTTGAAGAACAAAAAATTGGCGAATTGTACTGTTTGGATGCTTTGCATATATGTTTCTTAGACTATATAGAAGCAATATATACAATGATTTCAACCGTCTACCTATTCCATTCATTTTTCTACTTGTCGAAATTTACAAATAATTTCCTTTAAAGGATTAACAATGGGGCTCGTTGTACACTTAAACTTGAAGAACAAAAAATTGGCGAATGGTACTGTTTGGATGCTTTGCATATTTGTTTCTTAGACTATATAGACGCAATATATACAAAGATTTCAACAGTCTACCTGTTCTATTCATTGTTCTACTTGTCGGAAGTTACAAATAATTTCCGATAAAGGATTAACCATTGGGGCTCATTGTTCACTTAAAGTTGAAGACCAAAAAATTGGCGAATGGTACTGTTTGGATGCTTTGAATATATGTTTCTTATATTATATAGAAGCAATATATACAAATATTTCAACCGTCTACCTGTTCCATTCATTGTTCTACTTGTCGAAAGTTACAAATAATTACGGATAAAGGATTAACAATGGGGCTCGTAGTTCACTTAAACTTGAAGATCAAAAAATTGGCGATTGTTACTGTTTAGATGCTTTGCATATATGTTTCTTAGACTATATAGAAGTAATATATACAAAGATTTCAACCGTCTACCTGTTCCATTCATTGTTCTACTTGTCGGAAGTTACAAATAATTTCCGATAAAGGATTAACCATTGGGGCTCATTGTTCACTTAAACTTGAAGAACAAAAAATTGGCGAATGGTACTGTTTGGATGCTTTGCGTACATGTTTCTTAGACTATATGGAAGCAATATATACAAAGATTTCAGCCGTCTACGTGTTCCAATCATTGTTCTACTTGTCGAAATTTACAAATAATTTCCTTTAAAGGATTAACAATGGGGCTCGTTGTTCACTTAAACTTGAAGAACAAAAAATTGGCGAATGGTACTGTTTGGATGCTTTGAATATATGTTTCTTATATTATATAAAAGCAATATATACAAATATTTCAACCGTCTACCTGTTCCATTCATTGTTCTACTTGTCGAAAGTTACAAATAATTACGGATAAAGGATTAACAATGGGGCTCGTAGTTCACTTAAACTTGAAGAACAAAAAATTGGCGAATGGTACTGTTTCGATGCTTTGCATATATGGTTCTTACACTATATAGACGCAATATATACTAAGATTTCAACCGTCTACCTGTTCCATTCATTGTTCTACTTGTCGAAATTTACAAATAATTTCCTTTAATGGATTAACAATGGGGCTCGTTGTTCACTTAAACTTGAAGAACAATAAATTGGCGAATTGTACTGTTTGGATGCTTTGCATATATGTTTATTAGACTATATAGAAGCAATATATACATTGATTTCAACCGTCTACCTGTTCCATTCATTGTTCTACTTGTAGAAAGTTACAAATAATTTCCGTTTCATAATTATCAATGGGGCTCGTTGTTCACTTAAACTTGAAGAACAAAAAATTGGCGAATTGTACTGTTTGGATGCTTTGCATATATGTTTCTTAGACTATATAGAAGCAATATATACAATGATTTCAACAGTCTACCTGTTCCATTCATTGTTCTACTTGTCGCAAGTTACAAATAATTTCCGATAAAGGATTAACCATTGGGGCTCATTGTTCACTTAAACTTGAAGAACAAAAAATTGGCGAATTGTACTGTTTGGATGCTTTGAATATATGTTTCTTATATTATATAAAAGCAATATATACAAATATTTCAACCGTCTACCTGTTCCATTCATTGTTCTACTTGTCGAAAATTACAAATAATTTCCGATAAAGGATTAACCATTGGGGCTCATTGTTCACTTAAAGTTGAAGACCAAAAAATTGGCGAATGGTACTGTTTGGATGATTTGCATATATGTTTCTTAGACTATATAGAAGCAATATATACAAAGATTTCAACCGTCTACCTGTTCCATTCATTGTTCTACTTGTCGAAAGTTACAAATAATTTCCGATAAAGGATTAACCATTGGGGCTCATTGTTCACTTAAACTTGAAGAACAAAAAATTGGCGAATTGTACTGTTTGGATGCTTTGCATATATGTTTCTTAGACTATATAGAAGCAATATATACAATGATTTCAACCGTCTACCTATTCCATTCATTTTTCTACTTGTCGAAATTTACAAATAATTTCCTTTAAAGGATTAACAATGGGGCTCGTTGTACACTTAAACTTGAAGAACAATAAATTGGCGAATTGTACTGTTTGGATGCTTTGCATATATGTTTCTTAGACTATATAGGAGCAATATATACAAAGATTTCAACCGTCTACCTGTTCCATTCATTGTTCTACTTGTCGAAAGTTACAAATAATTTCCGATAAAGGATTAACCATTGGGGCTCATTGTTCACTTAAACTTGAAGAACAAAAAATTGGCGAATTGTACTGTTTGGATGCTTTGCATATATGTTTCTTAGACTATATAGAAGCAATATATACAATGATTTCAACCGTCTACCTATTCCATTCATTTTTCTACTAGTCGAAATTTACAAATAATTTCATTTAAAGGATTAACAATGGGGCTCGTTGTACACTTAAACTTGAAGAACAAAAAATTGGCGAATGGTACTGTTTGGATGCTTTGCATATTTGTTTCTTAGACTATATAGACGCAATATATACAAAGATTTCAACAGTCTACCTGTTCTATTCATTGTTCTACTTGTCGGAAGTTACAAATAATTTCCGATAAAGGATTAACCATTGGGGCTCATTGTTCACTTAAAGTTGAAGACCAAAAAATTGGCGAATGGTACTGTTTGGATGCTTTGAATATATGTTTCTTATATTATATAGAAGCAATATATACAAATATTTCAACCGTCTACCTGTTCCATTCATTGTTCTACTTGTCGAAAGTTACAAATAATTACGGATAAAGGATTAACAATGGGGCTCGTAGTTCACTTAAACTTGAAGATCAAAAAATTGGCGATTGTTACTGTTTAGATGCTTTGCATATATGTTTCTTAGACTATATAGAAGTAATATATACAAAGATTTCAACCGTCTACCTGTTCCATTCATTGTTCTACTTGTCGGAAGTTACAAATAATTTCCGATAAAGGATTAACCATTGGGGCTCATTGTTCACTTAAACTTGAAGAACAAAAAATTGGCGAATGGTACTGTTTGGATGCTTTGCGTACATGTTTCTTAGACTATATGGAAGCAATATATACAAAGATTTCAGCCGTCTACGTGTTCCAATCATTGTTCTACTTGTCGAAATTTACAAATAATTTCCTTTAAAGGATTAACAATGGGGCTCGTTGTTCACTTAAACTTGAAGAACAAAAAATTGGCGAATGGTACTGTTTGGATGCTTTGAATATATGTTTCTTATATTATATAAAAGCAATATATACAAATATTTCAACCGTCTACCTGTTCCATTCATTGTTCTACTTGTCGAAAGTTACAAATAATTACGGATAAAGGATTAACAATGGGGCTCGTAGTTCACTTAAACTTGAAGAACAAAAAATTGGCGAATGGTACTGTTTCGATGCTTTGCATATATGGTTCTTACACTATATAGACGCAATATATACTAAGATTTCAACCGTCTACCTGTTCCATTCATTGTTCTACTTGTCGAAATTTACAAATAATTTCCTTTAATGGATTAACAATGGGGCTCGTTGTTCACTTAAACTTGAAGAACAATAAATTGGCGAATTGTACTGTTTGGATGCTTTGCATATATGTTTATTAGACTATATAGAAGCAATATATACATTGATTTCAACCGTCTACCTGTTCCATTCATTGTTCTACTTGTAGAAAGTTACAAATAATTTCCGTTTCATAATTATCAATGGGGCTCGTTGTTCACTTAAACTTGAAGAACAAAAAATTGGCGAATTGTACTGTTTGGATGCTTTGCATATATGTTTCTTAGACTATATAGAAGCAATATATACAATGATTTCAACAGTCTACCTGTTCCATTCATTGTTCTACTTGTCGCAAGTTACAAATAATTTCCGATAAAGGATTAACCATTGGGGCTCATTGTTCACTTAAACTTGAAGAACAAAAAATTGGCGAATTGTACTGTTTGGATGCTTTGAATATATGTTTCTTATATTATATAAAAGCAATATATACAAATATTTCAACCGTCTACCTGTTCCATTCATTGTTCTACTTGTCGAAAATTACAAATAATTTCCGATAAAGGATTAACCATTGGGGCTCATTGTTCACTTAAAGTTGAAGACCAAAAAATTGGCGAATGGTACTGTTTGGATGCTTTGCATATATGTTTCTTAGACTATATAGAAGCAATATATACAAAGATTTCAACCGTCTACCTGTTCCATTCATTGTTCTACTTGTCGAAAGTTACAAATAATTTCCGATAAAGGATTAACCATTGGGGCTCATTGTTCACTTAAACTTGAAGAACAAAAAATTGGCGAATTGTACTGTTTGGATGCTTTGCATATATGTTTCTTAGACTATATAGAAGCAATATATACAATGATTTCAACCGTCTACCTATTCCATTCATTTTTCTACTTGTCGAAATTTACAAATAATTTCCTTTAAAGGATTAACAATGGGGCTCGTTGTACACTTAAACTTGAAGAACAATAAATTGGCGAATTGTACTGTTTGGATGCTTTGCATATATGTTTCTTAGACTATATAGGAGCAATATATACAAAGATTTCAACCGTCTACCTGTTCCATTCATTGTTCTACTTGTCGAAAGTTACAAATAATTTCCGATAAAGGATTAACCATTGGGGCTCATTGTTCACTTAAACTTGAAGAACAAAAAATTGGCGAATTGTACTGTTTGGATGCTTTGCATATATGTTTCTTAGACTATATAGAAGCAATATATACAATGATTTCAACCGTCTACCTATTCCATTCATTTTTCTACTTGTCGAAATTTACAAATAATTTCCTTTAAAGGATTAACAATGGGGCTCGTTGTACACTTAAACTTGAAGAACAAAAAATTGGCGAATGGTACTGTTTGGATGCTTTGCATATTTGTTTCTTAGACTATATAGACGCAATATATACAAAGATTTCAACAGTCTACCTGTTCTATTCATTGTTCTACTTGTCGGAAGTTACAAATAATTTCCGATAAAGGATTAACCATTGGGGCTCATTGTTCACTTAAAGTTGAAGACCAAAAAATTGGCGAATGGTACTGTTTGGATGCTTTGAATATATGTTTCTTATATTATATAGAAGCAATATATACAAATATTTCAACCGTCTACATGTTCCATTCATTGTTCTACTTGTCGAAAGTTACAAATAATTACGGATAAAGGATTAACAATGGGGCTCGTAGTTCACTTAAACTTGAAGAACAAAAAATTGGCGAATGGTACTGTTTCGATGCTTTGCATATATGGTTCTTACACTATATAGACGCAATATATACTAAGATTTCAACCGTCTACCTGTTCCATTCATTGTTCTACTTGTCGAAATTTACAAATAATTTCCTTTAATGGATTAACAATGGGGCTCGTTGTTCACTTAAACTTGAAGAACAATAAATTGGCGAATTGTACTGTTTGGATGCTTTGCATATATGTTTATTAGACTATATAGAAGCAATATATACATTGATTTCAACCGTCTACCTGTTCCATTCATTGTTCTACTTGTAGAAAGTTACAAATAATTTCCGTTTCATAATTATCAATGGGGCTCGTTGTTCACTTAAACTTGAAGAACAAAAAATTGGCGAATTGTACTGTTTGGATGCTTTGCATATATGTTTCTTAGACTATATAGAAGCAATATATACAATGATTTCAACAGTCTACCTGTTCCATTCATTGTTCTACTTGTCGCAAGTTACAAATAATTTCCGTTAAAGGATTAACAATGGGGCTCGTAGTTCACTTAAACTTGAAGAACAAAAAATTGGCGAATGGTACTGTTTGGATGCTTTGCATATATGTTTCTTAGATTATATAGAAGCAATATATACAAAGATTTCGACCGTCTACCTGTTCCATTCATTGTTCTACTTGTCGAAATTTACAAATAATTTCCTTTAAAGGATTAACAATGGGGCTCGTTGTTCACTTAAACTTGAAGAACAATAAATTGGCGAATTGTACTGTTTGGATGCTTTGCATATATGTTTCTTAGACTATATAGAAGCAATATATACAATGATTTCAACAGTCTACCTGTTCCATTCATTGTTCTACTTGTCGAAATTTACAAATAATTTCCTTTAAAGGATTAACAATGGGGCTCGTAGTTCACTTAAACTTGAAGAACAAAAAATTGGCGAATGGTACTGTTTGGATGCTTTGCATATTTGTTTCTTAGACTATATAGACGCAATATATACAAAGATTTCAACAGTCTACCTGTTCTATTCATTGTTCTACTTGTCGGAAGTTACAAATAATTTCCGATAAAGGATTAACCATTGGGGCTCGTTGTTCACTTAAACTTGAAGAACAGAAAATTGGCGAATGGTACTGTTTGGATGCTTTGCATATATGTTTCTTAGACTATATAGAAGCAATATATACATTGATTTCAACCGTCTACCTGTTCCATTCATCGTTCTACTTGTAGAAAGTTACAAATAATTTCCGTTTCATAATTATCAATGGGGCTCGTTGTTCACTTAAACTTGAAGAACAAAAAATTGGCGAATGGTACTGTTTGGATGCTTTGCATATATGTTTCGTAGACTATATAAAAGCAATATATACAATGACTTCAACCGTCTACATGATCCATTCATTGTTCTACTTGTCGATATTTACAAATAATTTCCTTTAAAGGATTAACAATTGGGCTCGTAGTTCACTTAAACTTAAAGAACAAAAAATTGGCGAATTGTACTGTTTGGATACTTTGCATATATGTTTCTTAGACTATTTAGAAGCAATATATAAAAAGATTTCAACCGTCTACCAGTTCCATTCATTGTTCTACTTGTCGAAAGTTACAAATAATTTCCGTTAAAGTATTAACAATGGGGCTCGTAGTTCACTTAAACTTGAAGAACAAAAAATTGGCGAATGGTACTGTTTGGATGCTTTGCATATATGTTTCTTAGATTATATAGAAGCAATATATACAAAGATTTCAACCGTCTACCTGTTCCATTCATTGTTCTACTTGCCGAAATTTACAAATAATTTCCTTTCAAGGATTAACAATGGGGCTCGTAGTTCACTTAAACTTGAAGAACAAAAAATTGGCGAATGGTACTGTTTGGATGCTTTGCATATATGTTTCTTAGACTATATAGAAGCAATATATACAAAGATTTCAACCGTCTACCTGTTCCATTCATTGTTCTACTTGTCGAAAGTTACAAATAATTTCCTTTAAAGGATTAACAATGGGGCTCGTTGTTCACTTAAACTTGAAGAACAATAAATTGGCGAATTGTACTGTTTGGATGCTTTGCATATATGTTTCTTAGACTATATAGAAGCAATATATACAAAGATTTCAACCGTCTACCTGTTCCATTCATTGTTCTACTTGTCGAAAGTTACAATTAATTTCCTTTAAAGGATTAACAATGGGGCTCGTTGTTCACTTAAACTTGAAGAACAAAAAATTGGCGAATGGTACTGTTTGGATGCTTTGAATATATGTTTCTTATATTATATAAAAGCAATATATACAAATATTTCAACCGTCTACCTGTTCCATTCATTGTTCTACTTGTCGAAAGTTACAAATAATTTCCGTTAAGGGATTAACAATGGGGATCGTACTTTACTTAAACTTGAAGAACAAGAAATTGGCGAATTGTACTGTTTGGATGATTTGCATATATGTTTGTTAGACTATATAGAAGCGATATATACAATGATTTCAACCGTCTACCTATTCCATTCATTGTTCTAATTGCCGAAATTTACAAATAATTTCCTTTAAAGGATTAACAATGGGGCTCGTAGTTCACTTAAACTTGAAGAACAAAAAATTGGCGAATGGTACTGTTTGGATGCTTTGCGTACATGTTTCTTAGACTATATGGAAGCAATATATACCAAGATTTCAACCGTCTACGTGTTCCAATCATTGTTCTACTTGTCGAAATTTACAAATAATTTCCTTTAAAGGATTAACAATGGGGCTCGTTGTTCACTTAAACTTGAAGAACAAAAAAGTGGCGAATGGTACTGTTTGGATGCTTTGCATATATGTTTCTTAGACTATAGGGAAGCAATATATACATTGATTTCAACCGTCTACCTGTTCCATTCATTGTTCTACTTGTCGCAAGTTACAAATAATTTCCGTTAAAGTATTAACAATGGGGCTCGTAGTTCACTTAAACTTGAAGATCAAATAATTGGCGAATTGTACTGTTTGGATGATTTGCATATATGTTTCTTAGACTATATAGAAGCAATATATACAAAGATTTCAACCGTCTACCTGTTCCATTCACTGTTCTACTTGCCGAAATTTACAAATAATTTCCTTTAAAGGATTAACAATGGGGCTCGTAGTTCACTTAAACTTGAAGAACAAAAAATTGGCGAATGGTACTGTTTGGATGCTTTGCATATATGTTTCTTAGACTATATAGATGCAATATATACAAAGATTTCAACCGTCTACCTGTTCCATTCATTGTTCTACTTGTCGAAAGTTACAAATAATTTCCGTCAAGGGATTAACAATGGGGATCGTAGTTTACTTAAACTTGAAGAACAAAAAATTGGCGAATTGTACTGTTTGGATGCTTTGCATATATGTTTCTTAGACTATATAGATGCAATATATACATTGATTTCAACCCTCTACCTGTTCCATTCATTGTTCTACTTGTCGCAAGTTACAAATAATTTCCGATAAAGTATTAACAATGGGGCTCGTAGTTCACTTAAACTTGAAGATCAAATAATTGGCGAATTGTACTGTTTGGATGATTTGCATATATGTTTCTTAGACTATATAGAAGCAATATATACAAAGATTTCAACCGTCTACCTGTTCCATTCACTGTTCTACTTGTCGAAAGTTACAAATAATTTCCGTTAAGGGATTAACAATGGGGATCGTAGTTTACTTAAACTTGAAGAACAAGAAATTGGCGAATTGTACTGTTTGGATGATTTGCATATATGTTTCTTAGACTATATAGAAGCAATATATACAATGATTTCAACCGTCTTCCTATTCCATTCATTGTTCTACTTGCCGAAATTTACAAATAATTTCCTTTAAAGGATTAACAATGGGGCTCGTAGTTCACTTAAACTTGAAGAACAAAAACTTGGCGAATGATACTGTTTGGATGCTTTGCATATATGTTTCTTAGTCTATATAGAAGCAATATATACAAAGATTTCAACCGTCTACCTGTTCCATTCATTGTTCTACTTGTCGAAAGTTACAATTAATTTCCGTTAAAGGATTAACAATGGGGCTCGTAGTTCACTTAAACTTGAAGTACAAAAAATGGGCGAATGGTACTGTTTGGATGCTTTGCATATATGTTTCTTAGACTATATAGAAGCAATATATACATTGATTTCAACCGTCTACCTTTTCCATTCATTGTTCTACTTGTCGCAAGTTACAAATAATTTCCGTTGAAGTATTAACAATGGGGCTCGTAGTTCACTTAAACTTGAAGATCAAATAATTGGCGAATTGTACTGTTTGGATGATTTGCATATATGTTTCTTAGACTATATAGAAGCAATATATACAAAGATTTCAACCGTCTACCTGTTCCATTCATTGTTCTACTTGTCGAAAGTTACAAATAATTTCCGTTAAGGGATTAACAATGGGGATCGTACTTTACTTATACTTGAAGAACAAGAAATTGGCGAATTGTACTGTTTGGATGATTTGCATATATGTTTGTTAGACTATATAGAAGCGATATATACAATGATTTCAACCGTCTACCTATTCCATTCATTGTTCTACTTGCCGAAATTTACAAATAATTTCCTTTAAAGGATTAACAATGGGGCTCGTAGTTCACTTAAACATGAAGAACAAAAAATTGGCGAATGGTACTGTTTGGATGCTTTGCATATATGTTTCTTAGACTATATAGAAGCAATATATACAAGGATTTCAACCGTCTACCTTTTCCATTCATTGTTCTACTTGTCAAAAGTTACAAATAATTTCCGATAACGGATTAACCATTGGGGCTCATTGTTCACTTAAACTTGAAGAACAAAAAATTGGCGAATTGTACTGTTTGGATGCTTTGCATATATGTTTCTTATACTATATAGAAGCAATATATACAATGATTTCAACCGTCTACCTATTCCATTCATTGTTCTACTTGCCGAAATTTACAAATAATTTCCTTTAAAGGATTAACAATGGGGCTCGTAGTTCACTTAAACATGGAGAACAAAAAATTGGCGAATGGTACTGTTTGGATGCTTTGCATATATGTTTCTTAGACTATATAGAAGCAATATGTACAAAGGTTTCAGCCGTCTACCTGTTCCATTCATTGTTCTACTTGTCGAAAGTTACAAATAATTTCCTTTAAAGGATTAACAATGGGGCTCGTTGTTCACTTAAACTTGAAGAACAATAAATTGGCGAATTGTGCTGTTTGGATGCTTTGCATATATGTTTCTTAGACTATATAGAAGCAATATATACAAAGATTTCAACCGTCTACCCGTTCCATTCATTGTTCTACTTGTCGAAAGTTACAATTAATTTCCGTTAAAGGATTAACAATGGGGCTCGTAGTTCACTTAAACTTGAAGTACAAAAAATTGGGGAATTGTACTGTTTGGATGCTTTGCATATATGTTTCATAGACTATATAGAAGCAATATATACAAAATTTCAACCGTCTAACTGTTCCATTCATTGTTCTACTTGTCGAAAATTACAAATAATTTCCGATAAAGGATTAACCATTGGGGCTCATTGTTCACTTAAACTTGAAGAACAAAAAATTGGCGAATGGTACTGTTTGGATGCTTTGCATATATGTTTCTTAGACTATATAGAAGCAATATATATAAAGATTTCAACCGTCTACCTTTTCCATTCATTGTTCTTCTTGTCGAAAGTTACAAATAATTTCCGATAACGGATTAACCATTGGGGCTCATTGTTCACTTAAACTTGAAGAACAAAAAATTGGCGAATTGTACTGTTTGGATGCTTTGCATATATGTTTCTTATACAATATAGAAGCAATATATACAAAGATTTCAATCGTCTACCTGTTCCATTCACTGTTCTACTTGTCGAAGATTACAAATAATTTCCGATAATGGATTAACCATTGGGGCTCATTGTTCACTTAAACTTGAAGAACAAAAAATTGGCGAATGGTACTGTTTGGATGCTTTGCATATATGTTTCTTAGACTATATAGAAGCAATATATACAAGGATTTCAACCGTCTACCTTTTCCATTCATTGTTCTACTTGTCAAAAGTTACAAATAATTTCCGATAACGGATTAACCATTGGGGCTCATTGTTCACTTAAACTTGAAGAACAAAAAATTGGCGAATTGTACTGTTTGGATGCTTTGCATATATGTTTCTTATACTATATAGAAGCAATATATACAATGATTTCAACCGTCTACCTATTCCATTCATTGTTCTACTTGCCGAAATTTACAAATAATTTCCTTTAAAGGATTAACAATGGGGCTCGTAGTTCACTTAAACATGAAGAACAAAAAATTGGCGAATGGTACTGTTTGGATGCTTTGCATATATGTTTCTTAGACTATATAGAAGCAATATATACAAAGATTTCAACCGTCTACCTGTTCCATTCATTGTTCTACTTGTCGAAAGTTACAAATAATTTCCTTTAAAGGATTAACAATGGGGCTCGTTGTTCACTTAAACTTGAAGAACAATAAATTGGCGAATTGTGCTGTTTGGATGCTTTGCATATATGTTTCTTAGACTATATAGAAGCAATATATACAAAGATTTCAACCGTCTACCTGTTCCATTCATTGTTCTACTTGTCGAAAGTTACAATTAATTTCCGTTAAAGGATTAACAATGGGGCTCGTAGTTCACTTAAACTTGAAGTACAAAAAATTGGCGAATTGTACTGTTTGGATGCTTTGCATATATGTTTCGTAGACTATATAGAAGCAATATATACAAATATTTCAACCGTCTAACTGTTCCATTCATTGTTCTACTTGTCGAAAATTACAAATAATTTCCGATAAAGGATTAACCATTGGGGCTCATTGTTCACTTAAACTTGAAGAACAAAAAATTGGCGAATTGTACTGTTTGGATGCTTTGCATATATGTTTCTTATACTATATAGAAGCAATATATACAATGATTTCAACCGTCTACCTGTTCCATTCATTGTTCTACTTGTCGAAAGTTACAAATAATTTCCTTTAAAGGATTAACCATTGGGGCTCATTGTTCACTAAACTTGAAGAAAAAAAAATTGTCGAATTGTACTGTTTGGTTGCTTTGCATATATGTTTCTTAGACTATATAGAAGCAATATATACAAAGATTTCAAGCGGCTACCTGTTTCATTCATTGTTCTACTTGTCGAAAATTACAAATAATTCCCGATAAAGGATTAACCATTGGGGCTCATTGTTCACTAAACTTGAAGAACAAAAAATTGGCGAATTGTACTGTTTGGATGCTTTGCATATATGTTTCTTAGACTATATAGAAGCAATATATACAATGATTTCAACCGTCTACCTATTCCACTCATTGTTCTACTTGCCGAAATTTACAAATAATTTCCTTTAAAGGATTAACAATGGGGCTCGTAGTTCACTTAAACTTGAAGAACAAAAAATTGGCGAATGGTACTGTTTGGATGCTTTGAATATATGTTTCTTATATTATATAAAAGCAATATACACAAATATTTCAACCGTCTAACTGTTCCATTCATTGTTCTACTTGTCGAAAATTACAAATAATTTCCGATAAAGGATTAACCATTGAGGCTCATTGTTCACTTAAACTTAAAGAACAAAAAATTGGCGAATGGTACTGTTTGGATGCTTTGCATATATGTTTCTTAGACTATATAGAAGCAATATATACAAAGATTTCAACCGTCTACCTTTTCCATTCATTGTTCTTCTTGTCGAAAGTTACACATAATTTCCGATAACGGATTAACCATTGGGGCTCATTGTTCACTTAAACTTGAAGAACAAAAAATTGGCGAATGGTACTGTTTGGATGCTTTGCATATATGTTTCTTAGACTATATAGAAGCAATATATACAAAGATTTCAACCGTCTACCATTTCCATTCATTGTTCTACTTGTCAAAAGTTACAAATAATTTCCGATAACGGATTAACCATTGGGGATCATTGTTCACTTAAACTTGAAGAACAAAAAATTGGCGAATTGTACTGTTTGGATGATTTGCATATATGTTTCTTAGACTATATAGAAGCAATATATAGAATGATTTCAACCGTCTACCTATTCCATTCATTGTTCTACTTGTCGAAAGTTACAATTAATTTCCGTTAAAGGATTAACAATGGGGCTCGTAGTTCACTTAAACTTGAAGAACAAAAAATTGGCGAATGGTACTGTTTGGATGCTTTGCATATATGTTTCTTAGACTATATAGAAGCTATATATACAAAGATTTCAACCGTCTACTTTTTCCATTCATTGTTCTTCTTGTCGAAAGTTACAAATAATTTCCGATAACGGATTAACCATTGGGGCTCGTTGTTCACTTAAACTTGAAGAACAATAAATTGGCGAATTGTACTGTTTGGATGCTTTGCATATATGTTTCTTAGACTATATAGAAGCAATATATACAAAGATTTCAACCGTCTACCTGTTCCATTCATTGTTCTACTTGTCGAAAGTTACAATTAATTTCCGTTAAAGGATTAACAATGGGGCTCGTCGTTCACTTAAACTTGAAGAACAAAAAATTGGCGAATGGTACTGTTTGGATGCTTTGCATATATGTTTCTTAGACTATATAGAAGCAATATATACATTGATTTCAAGCGGCTACCAGTTCCATTCATTGTTCTACTTCACGCAAGTTACAAATAATTTACGTTAAAGTATTAACAATGGGGCTCGTAGTTCACTTAAACTTGAAGAACAAAAAATTGGCGAATGGTACTGTTTGGATGCTTTGCATATATGTTTCTTAGATTATATAGAAGCAATATATACAAAGATTTCAACCGTCTACCTGTTCCATTCATTGTTCTACTTGCCGAAATTTACAAATAATTTCCTTTCAAGGATTAACAATGGGGCTCGTAGTTCACTTAAACTTGAAGAACAAAAAATTGGCGAATGGTACTGTTTGGATGCTTTGCATATATGTTTCTTAGACTATATAGAAGCAATATATACAAAGATTTCAACCGTCTACCTGTTCCATTCATTGTTCTACTTGTCGAAAGTTACAAATAATTTCCGATAAAGGATTAACCATTGGGGCTCATTGTTCACTTAAACTTGAAGAACAAAAAATTGGCGAATTGTACTGTTTGGATGCTTTGCGTACATGTTTCTTAGACTATATGGAAGCAATATATACAAAGATTTCAACCGTCTACGTGTTCCAATCATTGTTCTACTTGTCGAAATTTACAAATAATTTCCTTTAAAGGATTAACAATGGGGCTCGTTGTTCACTTAAACTTGAAGAACAAAAAATTGGCGAATGGTACTGTTTGGATGCTTTGAATATATGTTTCTTATATTATATAAAAGCAATATATACAAATATTTCAACCGTCTACCTGTTCCATTCATTGTTCTACTTGTCGAAAATTACAAATAATTTCCGATAAAGGATTAACCATTGGGGCTCATTGTTCACTTAAAGTTGAAGACCAAAAAATTGGCGAATGGTACTGTTTGGATGCTTTGCATATATGTTTCTTAGACTATATAGAAGCAATATATACAAAGATTTCAACCGTCTACCTGTTCCATTCATTGTTCTACTTGTCGAAAGTTACAAATAATTTCCGATAAAGGATTAACCATTGGGGCTCATTGTTCACTTAAACTTGAAGAACAAAAAATTGGCGAATTGTACTGTTTGGATGCTTTGCATATATGTTTCTTAGACTATATAGAAGCAATATATACAATGATTTCAACCGTCTACCTATTCCATTCATTTTTCTACTTGTCGAAATTTACAAATAATTTCCTTTAAATGATTAACAATGGGGCTCGTTGTACACTTAAACTTGAAGAACAATAAATTGGCGAATTGTACTGTTTGGATGCTTTGCATATATGTTTCTTAGACTATATAGGAGCAATATATACAAAGATTTCAACCGTCTACCTGTTCCATTCATTGTTCTACTTGTCGAAAGTTACAAATAATTTCCGATAAAGGATTAACCATTGGGGCTCATTGTTCACTTAAACTTGAAGAACAAAAAATTGGCGAATTGTACTGTTTGGATGCTTTGCATATATGTTTCTTAGACTATATAGAAGCAATATATACAATGATTTCAACCGTCTACCTATTCCATTCATTTTTCTACTTGTCGAAATTTACAAATAATTTCCTTTAAAGGATTAACAATGGGGCTCGTTGTACACTTAAACTTGAAGAACAAAAAATTGGCGAATGGTACTGTTTGGATGCTTTGCATATTTGTTTCTTAGACTATATAGACGCAATATATACAAAGATTTCAACAGTCTACCTGTTCTATTCATTGTTCTACTTGTCGGAAGTTACAAATAATTTCCGATAAAGGATTAACCATTGGGGCTCATTGTTCACTTAAAGTTGAAGACCAAAAAATTGGCGAATGGTACTGTTTGGATGCTTTGAATATATGTTTCTTATATTATATAGAAGCAATATATACAAATATTTCAACCGTCTACCTGTTCCATTCATTGTTCTACTTGTCGAAAGTTACAAATAATTACGGATAAAGGATTAACAATGGGGCTCGTAGTTCACTTAAACTTGAAGAACAAAAAATTGGCGAATGGTACTGTTTCGATGCTTTGCATATATGGTTCTTACACTATATAGACGCAATATATACTAAGATTTCAACCGTCTACCTGTTCCATTCATTGTTCTACTTGTCGAAATTTACAAATAATTTCCTTTAATGGATTAACAATGGGGCTCGTTGTTCACTTAAACTTGAAGAACAATAAATTGGCGAATTGTACTGTTTGGATGCTTTGCATATATGTTTATTAGACTATATAGAAGCAATATATACATTGATTTCAACCGTCTACCTGTTCCATTCATTGTTCTACTTGTAGAAAGTTACAAATAATTTCCGTTTCATAATTATCAATGGGGCTCGTTGTTCACTTAAACTTGAAGAACAAAAAATTGGCGAATTGTACTGTTTGGATGCTTTGCATATATGTTTCTTAGACTATATAGAAGCAATATATACAATGATTTCAACAGTCTACCTGTTCCATTCATTGTTCTACTTGTCGCAAGTTACAAATAATTTCCGATAAAGGATTAACCATTGGGGCTCATTGTTCACTTAAACTTGAAGAACAAAAAATTGGCGAATTGCACTGTTTGGATGCTTTGCGTACATGTTTCTTAGACTATATGGAAGCAATATATACAAAGATTTCAACCGTCTACGTGTTCCAATCATTGTTCTACTTGTCGAAATTTACAAATAATTTCCTTTAAAGGATTAACAATGGGGCTCGTTGTTCACTTAAACTTGAAGAACAAAAAATTGGCGAATGGTACTGTTTGGATGCTTTGAATATATGTTTCTTATATTATATAAAAGCAATATATACAAATATTTCAACCGTCTACCTGTTCCATTCATTGTTCTACTTGTCGAAATTTACAAATAATTTCCTTTAATGGATTAACAATGGGGCTCGTTGTTCACTTAAACTTGAAGAACAATAAATTGGCGAATTGTACTGTTTGGATGCTTTGCATATATGTTTATTAGACTATATAGAAGCAATATATACATTGATTTCAACCGTCTACCTGTTCCATTCATTGTTCTACTTGTAGAAAGTTACAAATAATTTCCGTTTCATAATTATCAATGGGGCTCGTTGTTCACTTAAACTTGAAGAACAAAAAATTGGCGAATTGTACTGTTTGGATGCTTTGCATATATGTTTCTTAGACTATATAGAAGCAATATATACAATGATTTCAACAGTCTACCTGTTCCATTCATTGTTCTACTTGTCGCAAGTTACAAATAATTTCCGTTAAAGGATTAACAATGGGGCTCGTAGTTCACTTAAACTTGAAGAACAAAAAATTGGCGAATGGTACTGTTTGGATGCTTTGCATATATGTTTCTTAGATTATATAGAAGCAATATATACAAAGATTTCGACCGTCTACCTGTTCCATTCATTGTTCTACTTGTCGAAATTTACAAATAATTTCCTTTAAAGGATTAACAATGGGGCTCGTTGTTCACTTAAACTTGAAGAACAATAAATTGGCGAATTGTACTGTTTGGATGCTTTGCATATATGTTTCTTAGACTATATAGAAGCAATATATACAATGATTTCAACAGTCTACCTGTTCCATTCATTGTTCTACTTGTCGAAATTTACAAATAATTTCCTTTAAAGGATTAACAATGGGGCTCGTAGTTCACTTAAACTTGAAGAACAAAAAATTGGCGAATGGTACTGTTTGGATGCTTTGCATATTTGTTTCTTAGGCTATATAGACGCAATATATACAAAGATTTCAACAGTCTACCTGTTCTATTCATTGTTCTACTTGTCGGAAGTTACAAATAATTTCCGATAAAGGATTAACCATTGGGGCTCGTTGTTCACTTAAACTTGAAGAACAAAAAATTGGCGAATGGTACTGTTTGGATGCTTTGCATATATGTTTCTTAGACTATATAGAAGCAATATATACATTGATTTCAACCGTCTACCTGTTCCATTCATTGTTCTACTTGTAGAAAGTTACAAATAATTTCCGTTTCATAATTATCAATGGGGCTCGTTGTTCACTTTAACTTGAAGAACAAAAAATTGGCGAATTGTACTGTTTGGATGCTTTGCATATATGTTTCATAGACTATTTAGAAGCAATATATAGAAAGATTTCACCAGTCTACCTGTACTATTCATTGTTCTACTTGTAGAAAGTTACAAATAATTTCCATTTCATGATTATCAATGGGGCTCGCTGTTCACTTAAACTTGAAGAACAAAAAATTGGCGATTGGTACTGTTTGGATGCTTTGCTTATATGTTTCTTAGACTATATAGACGCAATATATACAAAGATTTCAACCGTCTACCTGTTCCATTCGTTGTTCTACTTGTCGAAATTTACAAATAATTTCCTTTAAAGGATTAACAATGGGGCTCATAGTTCACTTAAACTTGAAGATAAAAAAATTGGCGAATGTTACTGTTTAGATGCTTTGCATATAAGTTTCTTAGACTATATAGAAGCAACATATACAAAGATTTCAACCGTCTACCTGTTCTATTCATTGTTCTACTTGTAGAAAGTTACAAATAATTTCCGTTTCATGATTATCAATGGGGCTCGTAGTTCACTTAAACTTGAAGAACAAAAAATTGGCGAATTGTACTCTTTGGATGCTTTGCATATTTGTTTCACAGACTATATAGAAGCAATATATACAATGATTTCAACCGTCTACATGATCCATTCATTGTTCTACTTGTCGAAATTTACAAATAATTTCCTTTAAAGGATTAACAATGGGGCTCGTAGTTCACTTAAACATGAAGATGAAATAATTGGCGAATTGTACTGTTTGGATGCTTTGCATATATGTTTCTTAGATTATAAAGAAGCAATATATACAAAGATTTCAACCGTCTACCTGTTCCATTCATTGTTCTACTTGTCGAAAATTACAAATAATTTCCGATAAAGGATTAACCATTGGGGCTCATTGTTCACTTAAAGTTGAAGACCAAAAAATTGGCGAATGGTACTGTTTGGATGCTTTGCATATATGTTTCTTAGACTATATAGAAGCAATATATACAAAGATTTCAACCGTCTACCTGTTCCATTCATTGTTCTACTTGTCGAAAGTTACAAATAATTTCCGATAAAGGATTAACCATTGGGGCTCATTGTTCACTTAAACTTGAAGAACAAAAAATTGGCGAATTGTACTGTTTGGATGCTTTGCATATATGTTTCTTAGACTATATAGAAGCAATATATACAATGATTTCAACCGTCTACCTATTCCATTCATTTTTCTACTTGTCGAAATTTACAAATAATTTCCTTTAAAGGATTAACAATGGGGCTCGTTGTACACTTAAACTTGAAGAACAATAAATTGGCGAATTGTACTGTTTGGATGCTTTGCATATATGTTTCTTAGACTATATAGGAGCAATATATACAAAGATTTCAACCGTCTACCTGTTCCATTCATTGTTCTACTTGTCGAAAGTTACAAATAATTTCCGATAAAGGATTAACCATTGGGGCTCATTGTTCACTTAAACTTGAAGAACAAAAAATTGGCGAATTGTACTGTTTGGATGCTTTGCATATATGTTTCTTAGACTATATAGAAGCAATATATACAATGATTTCAACCGTCTACCTATTCCATTCATTTTTCTACTTGTCGAAATTTACAAATAATTTCCTTTAAAGGATTAACAATGGGGCTCGTTGTACACTTAAACTTGAAGAACAAAAAATTGGCGAATGGTACTGTTTGGATGCTTTGCATATTTGTTTCTTAGACTATATAGACGCAATATATACAAAGATTTCAACAGTCTACCTGTTCTATTCATTGTTCTACTTGTCGGAAGTTACAAATAATTTCCGATAAAGGATTAACCATTGGGGCTCATTGTTCACTTAAAGTTGAAGACCAAAAAATTGGCGAATGGTACTGTTTGGATGCTTTGAATATATGTTTCTTATATTATATAGAAGCAATATATACAAATATTTCAACCGTCTACCTGTTCCATTCATTGTTCTACTTGTCGAAAGTTACAAATAATTACGGATAAAGGATTAACAATGGGGCTCGTAGTTCACTTAAACTTGAAGATCAAAAAATTGGCGATTGTTACTGTTTAGATGCTTTGCATATATGTTTCTTAGACTATATAGAAGTAATATATACAAAGATTTCAACCGTCTACCTGTTCCATTCATTGTTCTACTTGTCGGAAGTTACAAATAATTTCCGATAAAGGATTAACCATTGGGGCTCATTGTTCACTTAAACTTGAAGAACAAAAAATTGGCGAATGGTACTGTTTGGATGCTTTGCGTACATGTTTCTTAGACTATATGGAAGCAATATATACAAAGATTTCAGCCGTCTACGTGTTCCAATCATTGTTCTACTTGTCGAAATTTACAAATAATTTCCTTTAAAGGATTAACAATGGGGCTCGTTGTTCACTTAAACTTGAAGAACAAAAAATTGGCGAATGGTACTGTTTGGATGCTTTGAATATATGTTTCTTATATTATATAAAAGCAATATATACAAATATTTCAACCGTCTACCTGTTCCATTCATTGTTCTACTTGTCGAAAGTTACAAATAATTACGGATAAAGGATTAACAATGGGGCTCGTAGTTCACTTAAACTTGAAGAACAAAAAATTGGCGAATGGTACTGTTTCGATGCTTTGCATATATGGTTCTTACACTATATAGACGCAATATATACTAAGATTTCAACCGTCTACCTGTTCCATTCATTGTTCTACTTGTCGAAATTTACAAATAATTTCCTTTAATGGATTAACAATGGGGCTCGTTGTTCACTTAAACTTGAAGAACAATAAATTGGCGAATTGTACTGTTTGGATGCTTTGCATATATGTTTATTAGACTATATAGAAGCAATATATACATTGATTTCAACCGTCTACCTGTTCCATTCATTGTTCTACTTGTAGAAAGTTACAAATAATTTCCGTTTCATAATTATCAATGGGGCTCGTTGTTCACTTAAACTTGAAGAACAAAAAATTGGCGAATTGTACTGTTTGGATGCTTTGCATATATGTTTCTTAGACTATATAGAAGCAATATATACAATGATTTCAACAGTCTACCTGTTCCATTCATTGTTCTACTTGTCGCAAGTTACAAATAATTTCCGATAAAGGATTAACCATTGGGGCTCATTGTTCACTTAAACTTGAAGAACAAAAAATTGGCGAATTGTACTGTTTGGATGCTTTGAATATATGTTTCTTATATTATATAAAAGCAATATATACAAATATTTCAACCGTCTACCTGTTCCATTCATTGTTCTACTTGTCGAAAATTACAAATAATTTCCGATAAAGGATTAACCATTGGGGCTCATTGTTCACTTAAAGTTGAAGACCAAAAAATTGGCGAATGGTACTGTTTGGATGATTTGCATATATGTTTCTTAGACTATATAGAAGCAATATATACAAAGATTTCAACCGTCTACCTGTTCCATTCATTGTTCTACTTGTCGAAAGTTACAAATAATTTCCGATAAAGGATTAACCATTGGGGCTCATTGTTCACTTAAACTTGAAGAACAAAAAATTGGCGAATTGTACTGTTTGGATGCTTTGCATATATGTTTCTTAGACTATATAGAAGCAATATATACAATGATTTCAACCGTCTACCTATTCCATTCATTTTTCTACTTGTCGAAATTTACAAATAATTTCCTTTAAAGGATTAACAATGGGGCTCGTTGTACACTTAAACTTGAAGAACAATAAATTGGCGAATTGTACTGTTTGGATGCTTTGCATATATGTTTCTTAGACTATATAGGAGCAATATATACAAAGATTTCAACCGTCTACCTGTTCCATTCATTGTTCTACTTGTCGAAAGTTACAAATAATTTCCGATAAAGGATTAACCATTGGGGCTCATTGTTCACTTAAACTTGAAGAACAAAAAATTGGCGAATTGTACTGTTTGGATGCTTTGCATATATGTTTCTTAGACTATATAGAAGCAATATATACAATGATTTCAACCGTCTACCTATTCCATTCATTTTTCTACTTGTCGAAATTTACAAATAATTTCCTTTAAAGGATTAACAATGGGGCTCGTTGTACACTTAAACTTGAAGAACAAAAAATTGGCGAATGGTACTGTTTGGATGCTTTGCATATTTGTTTCTTAGACTATATAGACGCAATATATACAAAGATTTCAACAGTCTACCTGTTCTATTCATTGTTCTACTTGTCGGAAGTTACAAATAATTTCCGATAAAGGATTAACCATTGGGGCTCATTGTTCACTTAAAGTTGAAGACCAAAAAATTGGCGAATGGTACTGTTTGGATGCTTTGAATATATGTTTCTTATATTATATAGAAGCAATATATACAAATATTTCAACCGTCTACCTGTTCCATTCATTGTTCTACTTGTCGAAAGTTACAAATAATTACGGATAAAGGATTAACAATGGGGCTCGTAGTTCACTTAAACTTGAAGATCAAAAAATTGGCGATTGTTACTGTTTAGATGCTTTGCATATATGTTTCTTAGACTATATAGAAGTAATATATACAAAGATTTCAACCGTCTACCTGTTCCATTCATTGTTCTACTTGTCGGAAGTTACAAATAATTTCCGATAAAGGATTAACCATTGGGGCTCATTGTTCACTTAAACTTGAAGAACAAAAAATTGGCGAATGGTACTGTTTGGATGCTTTGCGTACATGTTTCTTAGACTATATGGAAGCAATATATACAAAGATTTCAGCCGTCTACGTGTTCCAATCATTGTTCTACTTGTCGAAATTTACAAATAATTTCCTTTAAAGGATTAACAATGGGGCTCGTTGTTCACTTAAACTTGAAGAACAAAAAATTGGCGAATGGTACTGTTTGGATGCTTTGAATATATGTTTCTTATATTATATAAAAGCAATATATACAAATATTTCAACCGTCTACCTGTTCCATTCATTGTTCTACTTGTCGAAAGTTACAAATAATTACGGATAAAGGATTAACAATGGGGCTCGTAGTTCACTTAAACTTGAAGAACAAAAAATTGGCGAATGGTACTGTTTCGATGCTTTGCATATATGGTTCTTACACTATATAGACGCAATATATACTAAGATTTCAACCGTCTACCTGTTCCATTCATTGTTCTACTTGTCGAAATTTACAAATAATTTCCTTTAATGGATTAACAATGGGGCTCGTTGTTCACTTAAACTTGAAGAACAATAAATTGGCGAATTGTACTGTTTGGATGCTTTGCATATATGTTTATTAGACTATATAGAAGCAATATATACATTGATTTCAACCGTCTACCTGTTCCATTCATTGTTCTACTTGTAGAAAGTTACAAATAATTTCCGTTTCATAATTATCAATGGGGCTCGTTGTTCACTTAAACTTGAAGAACAAAAAATTGGCGAATTGTACTGTTTGGATGCTTTGCATATATGTTTCTTAGACTATATAGAAGCAATATATACAATGATTTCAACAGTCTACCTGTTCCATTCATTGTTCTACTTGTCGCAAGTTACAAATAATTTCCGATAAAGGATTAACCATTGGGGCTCATTGTTCACTTAAACTTGAAGAACAAAAAATTGGCGAATTGTACTGTTTGGATGCTTTGAATATATGTTTCTTATATTATATAAAAGCAATATATACAAATATTTCAACCGTCTACCTGTTCCATTCATTGTTCTACTTGTCGAAAATTACAAATAATTTCCGATAAAGGATTAACCATTGGGGCTCATTGTTCACTTAAAGTTGAAGACCAAAAAATTGGCGAATGGTACTGTTTGGATGCTTTGCATATATGTTTCTTAGACTATATAGAAGCAATATATACAAAGATTTCAACCGTCTACCTGTTCCATTCATTGTTCTACTTGTCGAAAGTTACAAATAATTTCCGATAAAGGATTAACCATTGGGGCTCATTGTTCACTTAAACTTGAAGAACAAAAAATTGGCGAATTGTACTGTTTGGATGCTTTGCATATATGTTTCTTAGACTATATAGAAGCAATATATACAATGATTTCAACCGTCTACCTATTCCATTCATTTTTCTACTTGTCGAAATTTACAAATAATTTCCTTTAAAGGATTAACAATGGGGCTCGTTGTACACTTAAACTTGAAGAACAATAAATTGGCGAATTGTACTGTTTGGATGCTTTGCATATATGTTTCTTAGACTATATAGGAGCAATATATACAAAGATTTCAACCGTCTACCTGTTCCATTCATTGTTCTACTTGTCGAAAGTTACAAATAATTTCCGATAAAGGATTAACCATTGGGGCTCATTGTTCACTTAAACTTGAAGAACAAAAAATTGGCGAATTGTACTGTTTGGATGCTTTGCATATATGTTTCTTAGACTATATAGAAGCAATATATACAATGATTTCAACCGTCTACCTATTCCATTCATTTTTCTACTTGTCGAAATTTACAAATAATTTCCTTTAAAGGATTAACAATGGGGCTCGTTGTACACTTAAACTTGAAGAACAAAAAATTGGCGAATGGTACTGTTTGGATGCTTTGCATATTTGTTTCTTAGACTATATAGACGCAATATATACAAAGATTTCAACAGTCTACATGTTCTATTCATTGTTCTACTTGTCGGAAGTTACAAATAATTTCCGATAAAGGATTAACCATTGGGGCTCATTGTTCACTTAAAGTTGAAGACCAAAAAATTGGCGAATGGTACTGTTTGGATGCTTTGAATATATGTTTCTTATATTATATAGAAGCAATATATACAAATATTTCAACCGTCTACCTGTTCCATTCATTGTTCTACTTGTCGAAAGTTACAAATAATTACGGATAAAGGATTAACAATGGGGCTCGTAGTTCACTTAAACTTGAAGAACAAAAAATTGGCGAATGGTACTGTTTCGATGCTTTGCATATATGGTTCTTACACTATATAGACGCAATATATACTAAGATTTCAACCGTCTACCTGTTCCATTCATTGTTCTACTTGTCGAAATTTACAAATAATTTCCTTTAATGGATTAACAATGGGGCTCGTTGTTCACTTAAACTTGAAGAACAATAAATTGGCGAATTGTACTGTTTGGATGCTTTGCATATATGTTTATTAGACTATATAGAAGCAATATATACATTGATTTCAACCGTCTACCTGTTCCATTCATTGTTCTACTTGTAGAAAGTTACAAATAATTTCCGTTTCATAATTATCAATGGGGCTCGTTGTTCACTTAAACTTGAAGAACAAAAAATTGGCGAATTGTACTGTTTGGATGCTTTGCATATATGTTTCTTAGACTATATAGAAGCAATATATACAATGATTTCAACAGTCTACCTGTTCCATTCATTGTTCTACTTGTCGCAAGTTACAAATAATTTCCGTTAAAGGATTAACAATGGGGCTCGTAGTTCACTTAAACTTGAAGAACAAAAAATTGGCGAATGGTACTGTTTGGATGCTTTGCATATATGTTTCTTAGATTATATAGAAGCAATATATACAAAGATTTCGACCGTCTACCTGTTCCATTCATTGTTCTACTTGTCGAAATTTACAAATAATTTCCTTTAAAGGATTAACAATGGGGCTCGTTGTTCACTTAAACTTGAAGAACAATAAATTGGCGAATTGTACTGTTTGGATGCTTTGCATATATGTTTCTTAGACTATATAGAAGCAATATATACAATGATTTCAACAGTCTACCTGTTCCATTCATTGTTCTACTTGTCGAAATTTACAAATAATTTCCTTTAAAGGATTAACAATGGGGCTCGTAGTTCACTTAAACTTGAAGAACAAAAAATTGGCGAATGGTACTGTTTGGATGCTTTGCATATTTGTTTCTTAGACTATATAGACGCAATATATACAAAGATTTCAACAGTCTACCTGTTCTATTCATTGTTCTACTTGTCGGAAGTTACAAATAATTTCCGATAAAGGATTAACCATTGGGGCTCGTTGTTCACTTAAACTTGAAGAACAGAAAATTGGCGAATGGTACTGTTTGGATGCTTTGCATATATGTTTCTTAGACTATATAGAAGCAATATATACATTGATTTCAACCGTCTACCTGTTCCATTCATCGTTCTACTTGTAGAAAGTTACAAATAATTTCCGTTTCATAATTATCAATGGGGCTCGTTGTTCACTTAAACTTGAAGAACAAAAAATTGGCGAATGGTACTGTTTGGATGCTTTGCATATATGTTTCGTAGACTATATAAAAGCAATATATACAATGACTTCAACCGTCTACATGATCCATTCATTGTTCTACTTGTCGATATTTACAAATAATTTCCTTTAAAGGATTAACAATTGGGCTCGTAGTTCACTTAAACTTAAAGAACAAAAAATTGGCGAATTGTACTGTTTGGATACTTTGCATATATGTTTCTTAGACTATTTAGAAGCAATATATAAAAAGATTTCAACCGTCTACCAGTTCCATTCATTGTTCTACTTGTCGAAAGTTACAAATAATTTCCGATAAAGGATTAACAATGGGGCTCATTGTTCACTTAAACTTGAAGAACAAAAAATTGGCGAATTGTACTGTTTGGATGCTTTGCATATATGTTTCATAGACTATTTAGAAGCAATATATAGAAAGATTTCACCCGTCTACCTGTACTATTCATTGTTCTACTTGTAGAAAGTTACAAATAATTTCCATTTCATGATTATCAATGGGGCTCGCTGTTCACTTAAACTTGAAGATCAAAAAATTGGCGATTGTTACTGTTTAGATGCTTTGCATATATGTTTCTTAGATTATATAGATGCAATATATACAAAGATTTCAACCGTCTACCTGTTCCATTCATTGTTCTACTTGTCGAAAATTACAAATAATTTCCGATAAAGGATTAACCATTGGGGCTCATTGTTCACTTAAACTTGAAGAACAAAAAATTGGCGAATGGTACTGTTTGGATGCTTTGCGTACATGTTTCTTAGACTATATGGAAGCAATATATACAAAGATTTCAACCGTCTACGTGTTCCAATCATTGTTCTACTTGTCGAAATTTAGAAATAATTTCCTTTAAAGGATTAACAATGGGGCTCGTAGTTCACTTAAACTTGAAGAACAAAAAATTGGCGAATGGTACTGTTTGGATGCTTTGCATATATGGTTCTTAGACTATATAGACGCAATATATACTAAGATTTCAACCATCTACCTGTTCTATTCATTGTTCTACTTGTCGGAAGTTACAAATAATTTCCGAAAAAGGATTAACCATTGGGGCTCGTTGTTCACTTAAACTTGAAGAACAAAAAATTGGCGATTGGTACTGTTTGGATGCTTTGCATATATGTTTCTTAGACTATATAGAAGCAATATATACATTGATTTCAACCGTCTACCTGTTCCATTCATTGTTCTACTTGTAGAAAGTTACAAATAATTTCCGTTTCATAATTATCAATGGGGCTCGTTGTTCACTTTAACTTGAAGAACAAAAAATTGGCGAATTGTACTGTTTGGATGCTTTGCATATATGTTTCATAGACTATTTAGAAGCAATATATAGAAAGATTTCACCAGTCTACCTGTACTATTCATTGTTCTACTTGTAGAAAGTTACAAATAATTTCCATTTCATGATTATCAATGGGGCTCGCTGTTCACTTAAACTTGAAGAACAAAAAATTGGCGATTGGTACTGTTTGGATGCTTTGCTTATATGTTTCTTAGACTATATAGACGCAATATATACAAAGATTTCAACCGTCTACCTGTTCCATTCGTTGTTCTACTTGTCGAAATTTACAAATAATTTCCTTTAAAGGATTAACAATGGGGCTCATAGTTCACTTAAACTTGAAGATAAAAAAATTGGCGAATGTTACTGTTTAGATGCTTTGCATATAAGTTTCTTAGACTATATAGAAGCAACATATACAAAGATTTCAACCGTCTACCTGTTCTATTCATTGTTCTACTTGTAGAAAGTTACAAATAATTTCCGTTTCATGATTATCAATGGGGCTCGTAGTTCACTTAAACTTGAAGAACAAAAAATTGGCGAATTGTACTCTTTGGATGCTTTGCATATTTGTTTCGCAGACTATATAGAAGCAATATATACAATGATTTCAACCGTCTACATGATCCATTCATTGTTCTACTTGTCGAAATTTACAAATAATTTCCTTTAAAGGATTAACAATGGGGCTCGTAGTTCACTTAAACATGAAGATGAAATAATTGGCGAATTGTACTGTTTGGATGCTTTGCATATATGTTTCTTAGATTATAAAGAAGCAATATATACAAAGATTTCAACCGTCTACCTGTTCCATTCATTGTTCTACTTGTCGCAAGTTACAAATAATTTCCGTTAAAGTATTAACAATGGGGCTCGTAGTTCACTTAAACTTGAAGAACAAAAAATTGGCGAATGGTACTGTTTGGATGCTTTGCATATATGTTTCTTAGACTATATAGAAGCAATATATACAAAGATTTCAACCGTCTACCTGTTCCATTCATTGTTCTACTTGTCGAAAGTTACAAATAATTACCGATAAAGGATTAACAATGGGGCTCATTGTTCACTTAAACTTGAAGAACAAAAAATTGGCGAATGGTGCTGTTTGGATGCTTTGCATATATGTTTCTTAGACTATATAGACGCAATATATACAAAGATTTCAACCGTCTACCTGTTCCATTCATTGTTCTACTTGTCGAAAGTTACAAATAATTTCCGATAAAGGATTAACCATTGGGGCTCGTTGTTCACTTAAACTTGAAGAACAAAAAATTGGCGAATGGTACTGTTTGGATGCTTTGCACATATGTTTCTTACATTATATAGAAGCAATATATACAAAGATTTCAACCGTCTACGTGTTTCAATCATTGTTCTACTTGTCGAAATTTACAAATAATTTCCTTTAAAGGATTAACAATGGGGCTCGTTGTTCACTTAAACTTGTAGAACAATAAATTGGCGAATTGTACTGTTTGGATGCTTTGCATATATGTTTCTTAGACTATATAGAAGCAATATATACATTGATTTCAACCGTCTACCTGTTCCATTCATTGTTCTACTTGTCGAAATTTACAAATAATTTCCTTTAAAGGATTAACAATGGGGCTCGTAGTTCACATAAACTTGAAGAACAAAAAATTGGCGAATGGTACTGTTTGGATGCTTTGCGTACATGTTTCTTAGACTATATGGAAGCAATATATACAAAGATTTCAACCGTCTACCTGTTCCATTCATTGTTCTACTTGTCGCAAGTTACAATTAATTTCCTTTAAAGGATTAACAATGGGGCTCGTAGTTCACTTAAACTTGAAGATCAAAAAATTGGCGATTGTTACTGTTTAGATGCTTTGCATATATGTTTCTTAGACTATATAGAAGTAATATATACAAAGATTTCAACCGTCTACCTGTTCCATTCATTGTTCTACTTGTCGGAAGTTACAAATAATTTCCGATAAAGGATTAACCATTGGGGCTCATTGTTCACTTAAACTTGAAGAACAAAAAATTGGCGAATGGTACTGTTTGGATGCTTTGCGTACATGTTTCTTAGACTATATGGAAGCAATATATACAAAGATTTCAGCCGTCTACGTGTTCCAATCATTGTTCTACTTGTCGAAATTTACAAATAATTTCCTTTAAAGGATTAACAATGGGGCTCGTTGTTCACTTAAACTTGAAGACCAAAAAATTGGCGAATGGTACTGTTTGGATGCTTTGAATATATGTTTCTTATATTATATAGAAGCAATATATACAAATATTTCAACCGTCTACCTGTTCCATTCATTGTTCTACTTGTCGAAAATTACAAATAATTTCCGATAAAGGATTAACCATTGGGGCTCATTGTTCACTTAAAGATGAAGACCAAAAAATTGGCGAATGGTACTGTTTGGATGCTTTGAATATATGTTTCTTATATTATATAGAAGCAATATATACAAATATTTCAACCGTCTACCTGTTCCATTCATTGTTCTACTTGTCGAAAATTACAAATAATTTCCGATAAAGGATTAACCATTGGGGCTCATTGTTCACTTAAAGTTGAAGACCAAAAAATTGGCGAATGGTACTGTTTGGATGCTTTGCGTACATGTTTCTTAGACTATATGGAAGCAATATATACAAAGTTTTCAACCGTCTACGTGTTCCAATCATTGTTCTACTTGTCGAAAGTTACAAATAATTTCCGTTGAGGGATTAACAATGGGGATCGTAGTTTACTTAAACTTGAAGAACAAGAAGTTGGCGAATTGTACTGTCTGGATGCTTTGCATATATGTTTCTTAGACTATATAGAAGCAATATATACAATGATTTCAACCGTCTACCTATTCCATTCATTGTTCTACTTGCCGAAATTTACAAATAATTTCCTTTAAAGGATTAACAATGGGGCTCGTAGTACACTTAAACTTGAAGAGCAAAAAATTGGCGAATTGTACTGTTTGGACGCTATGCATATATGTTTCTTAGACTATATAGAAGCAATATATACAATGATTTCAACCGTCTACCTATTCCATTCATTGTTCTACTTGCCGAAATTTACAAATAATTTCCGAAAAAGGATTAACCATTGGGGCTCATTTTTCACTTACACTTGAAGAACAAAAAATTGGCGAATGGTACTGTTTGGATGCTTTGCGTACATGTTTCTTAGACTATATGGAAGCAATATGTACAAAGATTTCAACCGTCTACGTGTTCCAATCATTGTTCTACTTGTCGAAATTTACAAATAATTTCCTTTAAAGGATTAACAATGGGGCTCGTTGTTCACTTAAACTTGAAGAACAAAAAATTGGCGAATGGTACTGTTTGGATGCTTTGAATATATGTTTCTTATATTATATAAAAGCAATATATACAAATATTTCAACCGTCTACCTGTTCCATTCATTGTTCAACTTGTCGAAAATTACAAATAATTTCCGATAAAGGATTAACCATTGGGGCTCATTGTTCACTTAAAGTTGAAGACCAAAAAATTGGCGAATGGTACTGTTTGGATGCTTTGAATATATGTTTCTTATATTATATAGAAGCAATATATACAAATATTTCAACCGTCTACCTGTTCCATTCATTGTTCTACTTGTCGAAAATTACAAATAATTTCCGATAAAGGATTAACCATTGGGGCTCATTGTTCACTTAAAGTTGAAGACCAAAAAATTGGCGAATGGTACTGTTTGGATGCTTTGCGTACATGTTTCTTAGACTATATGGAAGCAATATATACAAAGTTTTCAACCGTCTACGTGTTCCAATCATTGTTCTACTTGTCGAAAGTTACAAATAATTTCCGTTGAGGGATTAACAATGGGGATCGTAGTTTACTTAAACTTGAAGAACAAGAAGTTGGCGAATTGTACTGTCTGGATGCTTTGCATATATGTTTCTTAGACTATATAGAAGCAATATATACACTGATTTCAACCGTCTACCTATTCCATTCATTGTTCTACTTGCCGAAATTTACAAATAATTTCCTTTAAAGGATTAACAATGGGGCTCGTAGTACACTTAAACTTGAAGAGCAAAAAATTGGCGAATTGTACTGTTTGGACGCTATGCATATATGTTTCTTAGACTATATAGAAGCAATATATACAATGATTTCAACCGTCTACCTATTCCATTCATTGTTCTACTTGCCGAAATTTACAAATAATTTCCGAAAAAGGATTAACCATTGGGGCTCATTTTTCACTTACACTTGAAGAACAAAAAATTGGCGAATGGTACTGTTTGGATGCTTTGCGTACATGTTTCTTAGACTATATGGAAGCAATATGTACAAAGATTTCAACCGTCTACGTGTTCCAATCATTGTTCTACTTGTCGAAATTTACAAATAATTTCCTTTAAAGGATTAACAATGGGGCTCGTTGTTCACTTAAACTTGAAGAACAAAAAATTGACGAATGGTACTGTTTGGATGCTTTGCATATATGTTTGTTAGACTATATAGAAGCAATATATACATTGATTTCAACCGTCTACCTGTTCCATTCATTGTTCTACTTGTCGCAAGTTACAAATAATTTCCGTTAAAGTATTAACAATGGGGCTCGTAGTTCACTTAAACTTGAAGATCAAATAATTGGCGAATTGTACTGTTTGGATGATTTGCAGATATGTTTCTTAGACTATATAGAAGCAATATATACAATGATTTCAACCGTCTACCTGTTCCATTCATTGTTCTACTTGTCGAAAATTACAAATAATTTCCGATAAAGGATTAACCATTGGGGCTCATTGTTCACTTAAAGTTGAAGACCAAAAAATTGGCGAGTGGTACTGTGTGGATGCTTTGCATATATATTTCATAGACTATTTAGAAGCAATATATAGAAAGATTTCACCCGTCTACCTGTACTATTCATTGTTCTACTTTTAGAAAGTTACAAATAATTTCCATTTCATGATTATCAATGGGGCTCGCTGTTCACTTAAACTTTAAGATCAAAAAATTGGCGATTGTTACTGTTTAGATGCTTTGCATATATGTTTCTTAGACTATATAGATGCAATATATACAAAGATTTCAACCGTCTACCTGTTCCATTCATTGTTCTACTTGTCGAAAATTACAAATAATTTCCGATAAAGGATTAACAATGGGGCTCATTGTTCACTTAAACTTGAAGAACAAAAAATTGGCGATTTGTACTGTTTGGATGCTTTGCATATATGTTTCATAGACTATTTAGAAGCAATATATAGAAAGATTTCACCCGTCTACCTGTACTATTCATTGTTCTACTTGTAGAAACTTACAAATAATTTCCATTTCATGATTATCAATGGGGCTCGCTGTTCACTTAAACTTGAAGATCAAAAAATTGGCGATTGTTACTGATTAGATGCTTTGCATATATGTTTCTTAGACTATATAGACTTAATATATACAAGGATTTCAACCGTCTACCTGTTCCATTCATTGTTCTACTTGTCGAAATTTACAAATAATTTCCGATAAAGGATTAACCATTGGGGCTCGTTGTTCACTTAAACTTGAAGAACAAAAAATTGGCGAATGGTACTGTTTGGATGCTTTGCATATATGTTTCTTAGACTATATAGAAGTAATATATACAAAGATTTCAACCGTCTACCTGTTCCATTCATTGTTCTACTTGTCGGAAGTTACAAATAATTTCCGATAAAGGATTAACCATTGGGGCTCATTGTTCACTTAAACTTGAAGATCAAATAATTGGCGAATTGTACTGTTTGGATGATTTGCAGATATGTTTCTTAGACTATATAGAAGCAATATATACAATGATTTCAACCGTCTACCTGTTCCATTCATTGTTCTACTTGTCGAAAATTACAAATAATTTCCGATAAAGGATTAACCATTGGGGCTCATTGTTCACTTAAAGTTGAAGACCAAAAAATTGGCGAGTGGTACTGTGTGGATGCTTTGCATATATATTTCATAGACTATTTAGAAGCAATATATAGAAAGATTTCACCCGTCTACCTGTACTATTCATTGTTCTACTTTTAGAAAGTTACAAATAATTTCCATTTCATGATTATCAATGGGGCTCGCTGTTCACTTAAACTTTAAGATCAAAAAATTGGCGATTGTTACTGTTTAGATGCTTTGCATATATGTTTCTTAGACTATATAGATGCAATATATACAAAGATTTCAACCGTCTACCTGTTCCATTCATTGTTCTACTTGTCGAAAATTACAAATAATTTCCGATAAAGGATTAACAATGGGGCTCATTGTTCACTTAAACTTGAAGAACAAAAAATTGGCGATTTGTACTGTTTGGATGCTTTGCATATATGTTTCATAGACTATTTAGAAGCAATATATAGAAAGATTTCACCCGTCTACCTGTACTATTCATTGTTCTACTTGTAGAAACTTACAAATAATTTCCATTTCATGATTATCAATGGGGCTCGCTGTTCACTTAAACTTGAAGATCAAAAAATTGGCGATTGTTACTGATTAGATGCTTTGCATATATGTTTCTTAGACTATATAGACTTAATATATACAAGGATTTCAACCGTCTACCTGTTCCATTCATTGTTCTACTTGTCGAAATTTACAAATAATTTCCGATAAAGGATTAACCATTGGGGCTCGTTGTTCACTTAAACTTGAAGAACAAAAAATTGGCGAATGGTACTGTTTGGATGCTTTGCATATATGTTTCTTAGACTATATAGAAGTAATATATACAAAGATTTCAACCGTCTACCTGTTCCATTCATTGTTCTACTTGTCGGAAGTTACAAATAATTTCCGATAAAGGATTAACCATTGGGGCTCATTGTTCACTTAAACTTGAAGAACAAAAAATTGGCGAATGGTACTGTTTGGATGCTTTGCGTACATGTTTCTTAGACTATATGGAAGCAATATATACATAGATTTCAGCCGTCTACGTGTTCCAATCATTGTTCTACTTGTCGAAATTTACAAATAATTTCCTTTAAAGGATTAACAATGGGGCTCGTTGTTCACTTAAACTTGAAGAACAAAAAATTGGCGAATGGTACTGTTTGGATGCTTTGAATATATGTTTCTTATATTATATAAAAGCAATATATACAAATATTTCAACCGTCTACCTGTTCCATTCATTGTTCTACTTGTCGAAAATTACAAATAATTTCCGATAAAGGATTAACCATTGGGGCTCATTGTTCACTTAAAGTTGAAGACCAAAAAATTGGCGAATGGTACTGTTTGGATGCTTTGAATATATGTTTCTTATATTATATAGAAGCAATATATACAAATATTTCAACCGTCTACCTGTTCCATTCATTGTTCTACTTGTCGAAAATTACAAATAATTTCCGATAAAGGATTAACCATTGGGGCTCATTGTTCACTTAAAGTTGAAGACCAAAAAATTGGCGAATGGTACTGTTTGGATGCTTTGCGTACATGTTTCTTAGACTATATGGAAGCAATATATACAAAGTTTTCAACCGTCTACGTGTTCCAATCATTGTTCTACTTGTCGAAAGTTACAAATAATTTCCGTTGAGGGATTAACAATGGGGATCGTAGTTTACTTAAACTTGAAGAACAAAAAATTGGCGAATGGTACTGTTTGGATGATTTGCAGATATGTTTCTTAGACTATATAGAAGCAATATATACAATGATTTCAACCGTCTACCTGTTCCATTCATTGTTCTACTTGTCGAAAATTACAAATAATTTCCGATAAAGGATTAACCATTGGGGCTCATTGTTCACTTAAAGTTGAAGACCAAAAAATTGGCGAGTGGTACTGTGTGGATGCTTTGCATATATATTTCATAGACTATTTAGAAGCAATATATAGAAAGATTTCACCCGTCTACCTGTACTATTCATTGTTCTACTTGTAGAAAGTTACAAATAATTTCCATTTCATGATTATCAATGGGGCTCGCTGTTCACTTAAACTTTAAGATCAAAAAATTGGCGATTGTTACTGTTTAGATGCTTTGCATATATGTTTCTTAGACTATATAGATGCAATATATACAAAGATTTCAACCGTCTACCTGTTCCATTCATTGTTCTACTTGTCGAAAATTACAAATAATTTCCGATAAAGGATTAACAATGGGGCTCATTGTTCACTTAAACTTGAAGAACAAAAAATTGGCGATTTGTACTGTTTGGATGCTTTGCATATATGTTTCATAGACTATTTAGAAGCAATATATAGAAAGATTTCACCCGTCTACCTGTACTATTCATTGTTCTACTTGTAGAAACTTACAAATAATTTCCATTTCATGATTATCAATGGGGCTCGCTGTTCACTTAAACTTGAAGATCAAAAAATTGGCGATTGTTACTGATTAGATGCTTTGCATATATGTTTCTTAGACTATATAGACTTAATATATACAAGGATTTCAACCGTCTACCTGTTCCATTCATTGTTCTACTTGTCGAAATTTACAAATAATTTCCGATAAAGGATTAACCATTGGGGCTCGTTGTTCACTTAAACTTGAAGAACAAAAAATTGGCGAATGGTACTGTTTGGATGCTTTGCATATATGTTTCTTAGACTATATAGAAGTAATATATACAAAGATTTCAACCGTCTACCTGTTCCATTCATTGTTCTACTTGTCGGAAGTTACAAATAATTTCCGATAAAGGATTAACCATTGGGGCTCATTGTTCACTTAAAGTTGAAGACCAAAAAATTGGCGAATGGTACTGTTTGGATGCTTTGCGTACATGTTTCTTAGACTATATGGAAGCAATATATACAAAGTTTTCAACCGTCTACGTGTTCCAATCATTGTTCTACTTGTCGAAAGTTACAAATAATTTCCGTTGAGGGATTAACAATGGGGATCGTAGTTTACTTAAACTTGAAGAACAAGAAGTTGGCGAATTGTACTGTCTGGATGCTTTGCATATATGTTTCTTAGACTATATAGAAGCAATATATACAATGATTTCAACCGTCTACCTATTCCATTCATTGTTCTACTTGCCGAAATTTACAAATAATTTCCTTTAAAGGATTAACAATGGGGCTCGTAGTACACTTAAACTTGAAGAGCAAAAAATTGGCGAATTGTACTGTTTGGACGCTATGCATATATGTTTCTTAGACTATATAGAAGCAATATATACAATGATTTCAACCGTCTACCTATTCCATTCATTGTTCTACTTGCCGAAATTTACAAATAATTTCCGAAAAAGGATTAACCATTGGGGCTCATTTTTCACTTACACTTGAAGAACAAAAAATTGGCGAATGGTACTGTTTGGATGCTTTGCGTACATGTTTCTTAGACTATATGGAAGCAATATGTACAAAGATTTCAACCGTCTACGTGTTCCAATCATTGTTCTACTTGTCGAAATTTACAAATAATTTCCTTTAAAGGATTAACAATGGGGCTCGTTGTTCACTTAAACTTGAAGAACAAAAAATTGACAAATGGTACTGTTTGGATGCTTTGCATATATGTTTGTTAGACTATATAGAAGCAATATATACATTGATTTCAACCGTCTACCTGTTCCATTCATTGTTCTACTTGTCGCAAGTTACAAATAATTTCCGTTAAAGTATTAACAATGGGGCTCGTAGTTCACTTAAACTTGAAGATCAAATAATTGGCGAATTGTACTGTTTGGATGATTTGCAGATATGTTTCTTAGACTATATAGAAGCAATATATACAATGATTTCAACCGTCTACCTGTTCCATTCATTGTTCTACTTGTCGAAAATTACAAATAATTTCCGATAAAGGATTAACCATTGGGGCTCATTGTTCACTTAAAGTTGAAGACCAAAAAATTGGCGAGTGGTACTGTGTGGATGCTTTGCATATATATTTCATAGACTATTTAGAAGCAATATATAGAAAGATTTCACCCGTCTACCTGTACTATTCATTGTTCTACTTGTAGAAAGTTACAAATAATTTCCATTTCATGATTATCAATGGGGCTCGCTGTTCACTTAAACTTTAAGATCAAAAAATTGGCGATTGTTACTGTTTAGATGCTTTGCATATATGTTTCTTAGACTATATAGATGCAATATATACAAAGATTTCAACCGTCTACCTGTTCCATTCATTGTTCTACTTGTCGAAAATTACAAATAATTTCCGATAAAGGATTAACAATGGGGCTCATTGTTCACTTAAAGTTGAAGAACAAAAAATTGGCGAATTGTACTGTTTGGATGCTTTGCATATATGTTTCATAGACTATTTAGAAGCAATATATAGAAAGATTTCACCCGTCTACCTGTACTATTCATTGTTCTACTTGTAGAAACTTACAAATAATTTCCATTTCATGATTATCAATGGGGCTCGCTGTTCACTTAAACTTGAAGATCAAAAAATTGGCGAATTGTACTGGATGGATGCTTTGCATATATGTTTCTTATACTATATAAAGCAATATATACAAAGATTTCAACCGTCTACCTGTTCCATTCATTGTTCTACTTGTCGCAAGTTACAAATAATTTCCGTTAAAGGATTAACAATGGGGCTCGTAGTTCACTTAAACTTGAAGAACAAAAAATTGGCGAATTGTACTGTTTGGATGCTTTGCATATATGTTTCTTAGACTATATAGAAGCAATATATACAATGATTTCAACCGTCTACCTATTCCATTCATTTTTCTACTTGTCGAAATTTACAAATAATTTCCTTTAAAGGATTAACAATGGGGCTCGTTGTACACTTAAACTTGAAGAACAAAAAATTGGCGAATGGTACTGTTTGGATGCTTTGCATATTTGTTTCTTAGACTATATAGACGCAATATATACAAAGATTTCAACAGTCTACCTGTTCTATTCATTGTTCTACTTGTCGGAAGTTACAAATAATTTCCGATAAAGGATTAACCATTGGGGCTCATTGTTCACTTAAAGTTGAAGACCAAAAAATTGGCGAATGGTACTGTTTGGATGCTTTGAATATATGTTTCTTATATTATATAGAAGCAATATATACAAATATTTCAACCGTCTACCTGTTCCATTCATTGTTCTACTTGTCGAAAGTTACAAATAATTACGGATAAAGGATTAACAATGGGGCTCGTAGTTCACTTAAACTTGAAGAACAAAAAATTGGCGAATGGTACTGTTTCGATGCTTTGCATATATGGTTCTTACACTATATAGACGCAATATATACTAAGATTTCAACCGTCTACCTGTTCCATTCATTGTTCTACTTGTCGGCAGTTACAAATAATTTCCGATAAAGGATTAACCATTGGGGCTCATTGTTCACTTAAACTTGAAGAACAAAAAATTGGCGAATGGTACTGTTTGGATGCTTTGCGTACATGTTTCTTAGACTATATGGAAGCAATATATACAAAGATTTCAGCCGTCTACGTGTTCCAATCATTGTTCTACTTGTCGAAATTTACAAATAATTTCCTTTAAAGGATTAACAATGGGGCTCGTTGTTCACTTAAACTTGAAGAACAAAAAATTGGCGAATGGTACTGTTTGGATGCTTTGCATATATGTTTCTTAGACTATATAGAAGCAATATATACATTGATTTCAACCGTCTACCTGTTCCATTCATTGTTCTACTTGTCGAAATTTACAAATAATTTCCTTTAAAGGATTAACAATGGGGCTCGTTGTTCACTTAAACTTGAAGAACAATAAATTGGCGAATTGTACTGTTTGGATGCTTTGCATATATGTTTCTTAGACTATATAGAAGCAATATATACAATGATTTCAACAGTCTACCTGTTCCATTCATTGTTCTACTTGTCGCAAGTTACAAATAATTTCCGTTAAAGGATTAACAATGGGGCTCGTAGTTCACTTAAACTTGAAGAACAAAAAATTGGCGAATGGTACTGTTTGGATGCTTTGCATATATGTTTCTTAGATTATATAGAAGCAATATAAACAAAGATTTCGACCGTCTACCTGTTCCATTCATTGTTCTACTTGTCGAAATTTACAAATAATTTCCTTTAAAGGATTAACAATGGGGCTCGTAGTTCACTTAAACTTGAAGACAAAAAATTGGCGAATTGTACTGTTTGGATGCTTTGCATATATGTTTCTTAGACTATATAGAAGCAATATATACAATGATTTCAACAGTCTACCTGTTCCATTCATTGTTCTACTTGTCGAAATTTACAAATAATTTCCTTTAAAGGATTAACAATGGGGCTCGTAGTTCACTTAAACTTGAAGACAAAAAATTGGCGAATGGTACTGTTTGGATGCTTTGCATATTTGTTTCTTAGACTATATAGACGCAATATATACAAAGATTTCAACAGTCTACCTGTTCTATTCATTGTTCTACTTGTCGGAAGTTACAAATAATTTCCGATAAAGGATTAACCATTGGGGCTCGTTGTTCACTTAAACTTGAAGAACAAAAAATTGGCGAATGGTACTGTTTGGATGCTTTGCATATATGTTTCTTAGACTATTTACAAGCAATATAAAGAAAGATTTCACCCGTCTACCGTACTATTCATTGTTCTACTTGTAGAAAGTTACAAATAATTCCCATTTCATGATTATCAATGGGGCTCGCTGTTCACTTAAACTTGAAGATCAAAAAATTGGCGATTGTTACTGTTTAGATGCTTTGCATATATGATTCTTAGGTTATATAGAAGCAATATATACAAAGATTTCAACCGTCTACCTGTTCCATTCATTGTTCTGCTTGTCGAAAGTTACAAATAATTTCCTTTAAAGGATTAACAATGGGGCTCGTAGTTCACTTAAACTTGAAGAACAAAAAATTGGCGAATGGTACTGTTTGGATGCTTTGCACATATGTTTCTTAGACTATATAGAAGGAATATATACAAAGACTTCAACCGTCTACCTGTTCTATTCATTGTTCTTCTTGTCGAAAGTTACAAATAATTTCCGTTTCATGATTATCAATGGGACACGTTGTTCACTTAAACTTGAAGAACAATAAATTGACAAATGGTACTGTTTGGATGCTTTGCATATATGTTTCTTAGACTATATAGAAGCAATATATACAAAGATTTCAACCGTCTACCTGTTCCATTCATTGTTCTACTTGTAGAAAGTTACAAATAATTTCCGTTTCATGATTATCAATGGGACTCGTTGTTCACTTAAACTTGAAGAACAATAAAGTAGCAAATGGTACTGTTTGGATGCTTTGCATATATGTTTCTTAGACTATATGGAAGCAATATATACAAAGATTTCAACCGTCTACATGATCCATTCATTGTTCTACTTGTTGAAATTTACAAATAATTTCCTTTAAAGGATTAACAATGGGGCTCGTAGTTCACTTAAACTTGAAGAACAAAAAATTGGCGACTGGTACTGTTTGGATGCTTTGCATATAGGTTTCTTAGACTATATAGAAGCAACATATACAAAGATTTCAACCGTCTACCTGTTCTATTCATTGTTCTTCTTGTCGAAAGTTACAAATAATTTCCGTTTCATGATTATCAATGGGCCTCGTTGTTCACTTAAACTTGAAGAACAAAAAATTGGCGACTGGTACTGTTTGGATGCTTTGCATATATGTTTCTTAGACTATATAGAAGCAATATATAAAAAGATTTCAACCGTCTACCAGTTCCATTCATTGTTCTACTTGTAGAAAGTTACAAATAATTTCCTTTAAATGATTAACAATGGGGTTCATTGTTCACTTAAACTTGAAGAACAAAAAATTGGCGAATGGTACTGTTTGGATGCTTTGCATATATGTTACTTAGACTATATAGAAGCCATATATACATTGATTTCAACCGTCTACCTGTTCCACTCATTGTTCTACTTGTCGCAAGTTACAAATAATTTCCGATAAAGGATTTACCATTGGGGCTCATTGTTCACTAAACTTGAAGAACAAAAAATTGGCGAATGGTACTGTTTGGAAGCTTTGCATATATGTTTCTTAGACTATATGGAAGCAATATATACAAAGATTTCAACCGTCTACATGATCCATTCATTGTTCTACTTGTTGAAATTTACAAATAATTTCCTTTAAAGGATTAACAATGGGGCTCGTAGTTCACTTAAACTTGAAGAACAAAAAATTGGCGACTGGTACTGTTTGGATGCTTTGCATATAGGTTTCTTAGACTATATAGAAGCAACATATACAAAGATTTCAACCGTCTACCTGTTCTATTCATTGTTCTTCTTGTCGAAAGTTACAAATAATTTCCGTTTCATGATTATCAATGGGCCTCGTTGTTCACTTAAACTTGAAGAACAAAAAATTGGCGACTGGTACTGTTTGGATGCTTTGCATATATGTTTCTTAGACTATATAGAAGCAATATATAAAAAGATTTCAACCGTCTACCAGTTCCATTCATTGTTCTACTTGTAGAAAGTTACAAATAATTTCCTTTAAATGATTAACAATGGGGTTCATTGTTCACTTAAACTTGAAGAACAAAAAATTGGCGAATGGTACTGTTTGGATGCTTTGCATATATGTTACTTAGACTATATAGAAGCCATATATACATTGATTTCAACCGTCTACCTGTTCCACTCATTGTTCTACTTGTCGCAAGTTACAAATAATTTCCGATAAAGGATTTACCATTGGGGCTCATTGTTCACTAAACTTGAAGAACAAAAAATTGGCGAATGGTACTGTTTGGAAGCTTTGCATATATGTTTCTTAGATTATATAGAAGCAATATATACAAAGATTTCAACCGTCTACCTGTTCCACTCATTGTTCTACTTGTCGCAAGTTACAAATAATTTCCGATAAAGGATTTACCATTGGGGCTCATTGTTCACTAAACTTGAAGAACAATAAATTGGCGAAATGTACTGTTTGGATGCTTTGCATATATGTTTCTTAGACTATTTAGAAGCAATATAAAGAAAGATTTCACCCGTCTACCGTACTATTCATTGTTCTACTTGTAGAAAGTTACAAATAATTCCCATTTCATGATTATCAATGGGGCTCGCTGTTCACTTAAACTTTAAGATCAAAAAATTGGCGATTGTTACTGTTTAGATGCTTTGCATATATGTTTCTTAGACTATATAGATGCAATATATACAAAGATTTCAACCGTCTACCTGTTCCATTCATTGTTCTACTTGTCGAAAATTACAAATAATTTCCGATAAAGGATTAACAATGGGGCTCATTGTTCACTTAAACTTGAAGAACAAAAAATTGGCGATTTGTACTGTTTGGATGCTTTGCATATATGTTTCATAGACTATTTAGAAGCAATATATAGAAAGATTTCACCCGTCTACCTGTACTATTCATTGTTCTACTTGTAGAAACTTACAAATAATTTCCATTTCATGATTATCAATGGGGCTCGCTGTTCACTTAAACTTGAAGATCAAAAAATTGGCGATTGTTACTGATTAGATGCTTTGCATATATGTTTCTTAGACTATATAGACTTAATATATACAAGGATTTCAACCGTCTACCTGTTCCATTCATTGTTCTACTTGTCGAAATTTACAAATAATTTCCGATAAAGGATTAACCATTGGGGCTCGTTGTTCACTTAAACTTGAAGAACAAAAAATTGGCGAATGGTACTGTTTGGATGCTTTGCATATATGTTTCTTAGACTATATAGAAGTAATATATACAAAGATTTCAACCGTCTACCTGTTCCATTCATTGTTCTACTTGTCGGAAGTTACAAATAATTTCCGATAAAGGATTAACCATTGGGGCTCATTGTTCACTTAAACTTGAAGAACAAAAAATTGGCGAATGGTACTGTTTGGATGCTTTGCGTACATGTTTCTTAGACTATATGGAAGCAATATATACAAAGATTTCAGCCGTCTACGTGTTCCAATCATTGTTCTACTTGTCGAAATTTACAAATAATTTCCTTTAAAGGATTAACAATGGGGCTCGTTGTTCACTTAAACTTGAAGAACAAAAAATTGGCGAATGGTACTGTTTGGATGCTTTGAATATATGTTTCTTATATTATATAAAAGCAATATATACAAATATTTCAACCGTCTACCTGTTCCATTCATTGTTCTACTTGTCGAAAATTACAAATAATTTCCGATAAAGGATTAACCATTGGGGCTCATTGTTCACTTAAAGTTGAAGACCAAAAAATTGGCGAATGGTACTGTTTGGATGCTTTGAATATATGTTTCTTATATTATATAGAAGCAATATATACAAATATTTCAACCGTCTACCTGTTCCATTCATTGTTCTACTTGTCGAAAATTACAAATAATTTCCGATAAAGGATTAACCATTGGGGCTCATTGTTCACTTAAAGTTGAAGACCAAAAAATTGGCGAATGGTACTGTTTGGATGCTTTGCGTACATGTTTCTTAGACTATATGGAAGCAATATATACAAAGTTTTCAACCGTCTACGTGTTCCAATCATTGTTCTACTTGTCGAAAGTTACAAATAATTTCCGTTGAGGGATTAACAATGGGGATCGTAGTTTACTTAAACTTGAAGAACAAGAAGTTGGCGAATTGTACTGTCTGGATGCTTTGCATATATGTTTCTTAGACTATATAGAAGCAATATATACAATGATTTCAACCGTCTACCTATTCCATTCATTGTTCTACTTGCCGAAATTTACAAATAATTTCCTTTAAAGGATTAACAATGGGGCTCGTAGTACACTTAAACTTGAAGAGCAAAAAATTGGCGAATTGTACTGTTTGGACGCTATGCATATATGTTTCTTAGACTATATAGAAGCAATATATACAATGATTTCAACCGTCTACCTATTCCATTCATTGTTCTACTTGCCGAAATTTACAAATAATTTCCGAAAAAGGATTAACCATTGGGGCTCATTTTTCACTTACACTTGAAGAACAAAAAATTGGCGAATGGTACTGTTTGGATGCTTTGCGTACATGTTTCTTAGACTATATGGAAGCAATATGTACAAAGATTTCAACCGTCTACGTGTTCCAATCATTGTTCTACTTGTCGAAATTTACAAATAATTTCCTTTAAAGGATTAACAATGGGGCTCGTTGTTCACTTAAACTTGAAGAACAAAAAATTGACAAATGGTACTGTTTGGATGCTTTGCATATATGTTTGTTAGACTATATAGAAGCAATATATACATTGATTTCAACCGTCTACCTGTTCCATTCATTGTTCTACTTGTCGCAAGTTACAAATAATTTCCGTTAAAGTATTAACAATGGGGCTCGTAGTTCACTTAAACTTGAAGATCAAATAATTGGCGAATTGTACTGTTTGGATGATTTGCAGATATGTTTCTTAGACTATATAGAAGCAATATATACAATGATTTCAACCGTCTACCTGTTCCATTCATTGTTCTACTTGTCGAAAATTACAAATAATTTCCGATAAAGGATTAACCATTGGGGCTCATTGTTCACTTAAAGTTGAAGACCAAAAAATTGGCGAGTGGTACTGTGTGGATGCTTTGCATATATATTTCATAGACTATTTAGAAGCAATATATAGAAAGATTTCACCCGTCTACCTGTACTATTCATTGTTCTACTTGTAGAAAGTTACAAATAATTTCCATTTCATGATTATCAATGGGGCTCGCTGTTCACTTAAACTTTAAGATCAAAAAATTGGCGATTGTTACTGTTTAGATGCTTTGCATATATGTTTCTTAGACTATATAGATGCAATATATACAAAGATTTCAAACGTCTACCTGTTCCATTCATTGTTCTACTTGTCGAAAATTACAAATAATTTCCGATAAAGGATTAACAATGGGGCTCATTGTTCACTTAAAGTTGAAGAACAAAAAATTGGCGAATTGTACTGTTTGGATGCTTTGCATATATGTTTCATAGACTATTTAGAAGCAATATATAGAAAGATTTCACCCGTCTACCTGTACTATTCATTGTTCTACTTGTAGAAACTTACAAATAATTTCCATTTCATGATTATCAATGGGGCTCGCTGTTCACTTAAACTTGAAGATCAAAAAATTGGCGAATTGTACTGGATGGATGCTTTGCATATATGTTTCTTATACTATATAAAGCAATATATACAAAGATTTCAACCGTCTACCTGTTCCATTCATTGTTCTACTTGTCGCAAGTTACAAATAATTTCCGTTAAAGGATTAACAATGGGGCTCGTAGTTCACTTAAACTTGAAGAACAAAAAATTGGCGAATTGTACTGTTTGGATGCTTTGCATATATGTTTCTTAGACTATATAGAAGCAATATATACAATGATTTCAACCGTCTACCTATTCCATTCATTTTTCTACTTGTCGAAATTTACAAATAATTTCCTTTAAAGGATTAACAATGGGGCTCGTTGTACACTTAAACTTGAAGAACAAAAAATTGGCGAATGGTACTGTTTGGATGCTTTGCATATATGTTTCTTAGACTATATAGAAGCAATATATACAATGATTTCAACCGTCTACCTATTCCATTCATTGTTCTACTTGCCGAAATTTACAAATAATTTCCGAAAAAGGATTAACCATTGGGGCTCATTTTTCACTTACACTTGAAGAACAAAAAATTGGCGAATGGTACTGTTTGGATGCTTTGCGTACATGTTTCTTAGACTATATGGAAGCAATATGTACAAAGATTTCAACCGTCTACGTGTTCCAATCATTGTTCTACTTGTCGAAATTTACAAATAATTTCCTTTAAAGGATTAACAATGGGGCTCGTTGTTCACTTAAACTTGAAGAACAAAAAATTGACAAATGGTACTGTTTGGATGCTTTGCATATATGTTTGTTAGACTATATAGAAGCAATATATACATTGATTTCAACCGTCTACCTGTTCCATTCATTGTTCTACTTGTCGCAAGTTACAAATAATTTCCGTTAAAGTATTAACAATGGGGCTCGTAGTTCACTTAAACTTGAAGATCAAATAATTGGCGAATTGTACTGTTTGGATGATTTGCAGATATGTTTCTTAGACTATATAGAAGCAATATATACAATGATTTCAACCGTCTACCTGTTCCATTCATTGTTCTACTTGTCGAAAATTACAAATAATTTCCGATAAAGGATTAACCATTGGGGCTCATTGTTCACTTAAAGTTGAAGACCAAAAAATTGGCGAGTGGTACTGTGTGGATGCTTTGCATATATATTTCATAGACTATTTAGAAGCAATATATAGAAAGATTTCACCCGTCTACCTGTACTATTCATTGTTCTACTTGTAGAAAGTTACAAATAATTTCCATTTCATGATTATCAATGGGGCTCGCTGTTCACTTAAACTTTAAGATCAAAAAATTGGCGATTGTTACTGTTTAGATGCTTTGCATATATGTTTCTTAGACTATATAGATGCAATATATACAAAGATTTCAAACGTCTACCTGTTCCATTCATTGTTCTACTTGTCGAAAATTACAAATAATTTCCGATAAAGGATTAACAATGGGGCTCATTGTTCACTTAAAGTTGAAGAACAAAAAATTGGCGAATTGTACTGTTTGGATGCTTTGCATATATGTTTCATAGACTATTTAGAAGCAATATATAGAAAGATTTCACCCGTCTACCTGTACTATTCATTGTTCTACTTGTAGAAACTTACAAATAATTTCCATTTCATGATTATCAATGGGGCTCGCTGTTCACTTAAACTTGAAGATCAAAAAATTGGCGAATTGTACTGGATGGATGCTTTGCATATATGTTTCTTATACTATATAAAGCAATATATACAAAGATTTCAACCGTCTACCTGTTCCATTCATTGTTCTACTTGTCGCAAGTTACAAATAATTTCCGTTAAAGGATTAACAATGGGGCTCGTAGTTCACTTAAACTTGAAGAACAAAAAATTGGCGAATTGTACTGTTTGGATGCTTTGCATATATGTTTCTTAGACTATATAGAAGCAATATATACAATGATTTCAACCGTCTACCTATTCCATTCATTTTTCTACTTGTCGAAATTTACAAATAATTTCCTTTAAAGGATTAACAATGGGGCTCGTTGTACACTTAAACTTGAAGAACAAAAAATTGGCGAATGGTACTGTTTGGATGCTTTGCATATTTGTTTCTTAGACTATATAGACGCAATATATACAAAGATTTCAACAGTCTACCTGTTCTATTCATTGTTCTACTTGTCGGAAGTTACAAATAATTTCCGATAAAGGATTAACCATTGGGGCTCATTGTTCACTTAAAGTTGAAGACCAAAAAATTGGCGAATGGTACTGTTTGGATGCTTTGAATATATGTTTCTTATATTATATAGAAGCAATATATACAAATATTTCAACCGTCTACCTGTTCCATTCATTGTTCTACTTGTCGAAAGTTACAAATAATTACGGATAAAGGATTAACAATGGGGCTCGTAGTTCACTTAAACTTGAAGAACAAAAAATTGGCGAATGGTACTGTTTCGATGCTTTGCATATATGGTTCTTACACTATATAGACGCAATATATACTAAGATTTCAACCGTCTACCTGTTCCATTCATTGTTCTACTTGTCGGCAGTTACAAATAATTTCCGATAAAGGATTAACCATTGGGGCTCATTGTTCACTTAAACTTGAAGAACAAAAAATTGGCGAATGGTACTGTTTGGATGCTTTGCGTACATGTTTCTTAGACTATATGGAAGCAATATATACAAAGATTTCAGCCGTCTACGTGTTCCAATCATTGTTCTACTTGTCGAAATTTACAAATAATTTCCTTTAAAGGATTAACAATGGGGCTCGTTGTTCACTTAAACTTGAAGAACAAAAAATTGGCGAATGGTACTGTTTGGATGCTTTGCATATATGTTTCTTAGACTATATAGAAGCAATATATACATTGATTTCAACCGTCTACCTGTTCCATTCATTGTTCTACTTGTCGAAATTTACAAATAATTTCCTTTAAAGGATTAACAATGGGGCTCGTTGTTCACTTAAACTTGAAGAACAATAAATTGGCGAATTGTACTGTTTGGATGCTTTGCATATATGTTTCTTAGACTATATAGAAGCAATATATACAATGATTTCAACAGTCTACCTGTTCCATTCATTGTTCTACTTGTCGCAAGTTACAAATAATTTCCGTTAAAGGATTAACAATGGGGCTCGTAGTTCACTTAAACTTGAAGAACAAAAAATTGGCGAATGGTACTGTTTGGATGCTTTGCATATATGTTTCTTAGATTATATAGAAGCAATATAAACAAAGATTTCGACCGTCTACCTGTTCCATTCATTGTTCTACTTGTCGAAAGTTACAAATAATTTCCTTTAAAGGATTAACAATGGGGCTCGTAGTTCACTTAAACTTGAAGAACAAAAAATTGGCGAATGGTACTGTTTGGATGCTTTGCACATATGTTTCTTAGACTATATAGAAGGAATATATACAAAGACTTCAACCGTCTACCTGTTCTATTCATTGTTCTTCTTGTCGAAAGTTACAAATAATTTCCGTTTCATGATTATCAATGGGACACGTTGTTCACTTAAACTTGAAGAACAATAAATTGACAAATGGTACTGTTTGGATGCTTTGCATATATGTTTCTTAGACTATATAGAAGCAATATATACAAAGATTTCAACCGTCTACCTGTTCCATTCATTGTTCTACTTGTAGAAAGTTACAAATAATTTCCGTTTCATGATTATCAATGGGACTCGTTGTTCACTTAAACTTGAAGAACAATAAAGTAGCAAATGGTACTGTTTGGATGCTTTGCATATATGTTTCTTAGACTATATGGAAGCAATATATACAAAGATTTCAACCGTCTACATGATCCATTCATTGTTCTACTTGTTGAAATTTACAAATAATTTCCTTTAAAGGATTAACAATGGGGCTCGTAGTTCACTTAAACTTGAAGAACAAAAAATTGGCGACTGGTACTGTTTGGATGCTTTGCATATAGGTTTCTTAGACTATATAGAAGCAACATATACAAAGATTTCAACCGTCTACCTGTTCTATTCATTGTTCTTCTTGTCGAAAGTTACAAATAATTTCCGTTTCATGATTATCAATGGGCCTCGTTGTTCACTTAAACTTGAAGAACAAAAAATTGGCGACTGGTACTGTTTGGATGCTTTGCATATATGTTTCTTAGACTATATAGAAGCAATATATAAAAAGATTTCAACCGTCTACCAGTTCCATTCATTGTTCTACTTGTCGAAAGTTACAAATAATTTCCTTTAAATGATTAACAATGGGGTTCATTGTTCACTTAAACTTGAAGAACAAAAAATTGGCGAATGGTACTGTTTGGATGCTTTGCATATATGTTACTTAGACTATATAGAAGCCATATATACATTGATTTCAACCGTCTACCTGTTCCACTCATTGTTCTACTTGTCGCAAGTTACAAATAATTTCCGATAAAGGATTTACCATTGGGGCTCATTGTTCACTAAACTTGAAGAACAAAAAATTGGCGAATGGTACTGTTTGGAAGCTTTGCATATATGTTTCTTAGATTATATAGAAGCAATATATACAAAGATTTCAACCGTCTACCTGTTCCACTCATTGTTCTACTTGTCGCAAGTTACAAATAATTTCCGATAAAGGATTTACCATTGGGGCTCATTGTTCACTAAACTTGAAGAACAATAAATTGGCGAAATGTACTGTTTGGATGCTTTGCATATATGTTTCTTAGACTATTTAGAAGCAATATAAAGAAAGATTTCACCCGTCTACCGTACTATTCATTGTTCTACTTGTAGAAAGTTACAAATAATTCCCATTTCATGATTATCAATGGGGCTCGCTGTTCACTTAAACTTGAAGATCAAAAAATTGGCGATTGTTACTGTTTAGATGCTTTGCATATATGTTTCTTAGATTATATAGAAGCAATATATACAAAGATTTCAACCGTCTACCTGTTCCATTCATTGTTCTGCTTGTCGAAAGTTACAAATAATTTCCGTTAAGGGATTAACAATGGGGATCGTAGTTTACTTAAACTTGAAGAACAAAAAATTGGCGAATTGTACTGTTTGGATGCTTTGCATATATGTTTCTTAGACTATATCAAGAAATATATACAAAGATTTCAACCGTCTACGTGTTCCAATCATTGTTCTACTTGTCGAAAGTTACAAATAATTTCCGTTAAGGGATTAACAATGGGGATCGTAGTTTACTTAAACTTGAAGATCAAAAAATTGGCGATTGTTACAGTTTAGATGCTTTGCATACAGGTTTCGTAGACTATATAGAAGCCACATATACAAAGATTTCAACCGTCTACCTGTTCTATTCATTGTTCTACTTGTAGAAAGTTACAAATAATTTCCGTTTCATGATTATCAATGGGGCTCGTTGTTCACTTAAACTTGAAGAACAATAAATTGGCGAATTGTACTGTATGGATGCTTTGCATATATGTTTCTTAGACTATATAGAAGCAATATATACAAAGATTTCAACCGTCTACGTGTTCCATTCAATGTTCTACTTGTCGAAATATACAAATAATTTCCTTTAAAGGATTAACAATAGGGCTCGTATTTCACTTAAACTTGAAGAACAAAAAATTGAGGAATTGTACTGTTTGGATGCTTTGCATATGTGTTTCTTAGACTATTTAGAAGCAATATATAGAAAGATTTCACCCGTCTACCTGTACTATTCATTGTTCTACTTGTAGAAAGTTACAAATAATTTCCGTTTCATGATTATCAATGGGGCTCGCTGTTCACTTAAACTTGAAGATCAAAAAATTGGCGATTGTTACTGTTTAGATGCTTTGCATATATGTTTCTTAGACTATATAGAAGCATTATATACATTGATTTCAAACGTCTACCTGTTCCATTCATTGTTCTGCTTGTCGAAAGTTACAAATAATTTCCGTTAAGGGATTAACAATGGGGATCGTAGTTTACTTAAACTTGAAGAACAAAAAATTGGCGAATTGTACTGTTTGGATGCTTTGCATATATGTTTCTTAGACTATATCAAGAAATATATACAAAGATTTCAACCGTCTACGTGTTCCAATCATTGTTCTACTTGTCGAAAGTTACAAATAATTTCCGTTAAGGGATTAACAATGGGGATCGTAGTTTACTTAAACTTGAAGATCAAAAAATTGGCGATTGTTACAGTTTAGATGCTTTGCATATAGGTTTCGTAGACTATATAGAAGCCACATATACAAAGATTTCAACCGTCTACCCGTTCTATTCATTGTTCTACTTGTAGAAAGTTACAAATAATTTCCGTTTCATGATTATCAATGGGGCTCGTTGTTCACTTAAACTTGAAGAACAATAAATTGGCGAATTGTACTGTATGGATGCTTTGCATATATGTTTCTTAGACTATATAGAAGCAATATATACAAAGATTTCAACCGTCTACGTGTTCCATTCAATGTTCTACTTGTCGAAATATACAAATAATTTCCTTTAAAGGATTAACAATAGGGCTCGTATTTCACTTAAACTTGAAGAACAAAAAATTGAGGAATTGTACTGTTTGGATGCTTTGCATATGTGTTTCTTAGACTATTTAGAAGCAATATATAGAAAGATTTCACCCGTCTACCTGTACTATTCATTGTTCTACTTGTAGAAAGTTACAAATAATTTCCGTTTCATGATTATCAATGGGGCTCGTTGTTCACTTAAACTTGAAGATCAAATAATTGGCGAATTGTACTGTTTGGATGCTTTGCATATATGTTTCTTAGACTATTTAGAAGCAATATAAAGAAAGATTTCACCCGTCTACCGTACTATTCATTGTTCTACTTGTAGAAAGTTACAAATAATTCCCATTTCATGATTATCAATGGGGCTCGCTGTTCACTTAAACTTGAAGATCAAAAAATTGGCGATTGTTACTGTTTAGATGCTTTGCATATATGTTTCTTAGACTATATAGAAGCATTATATACATTGATTTCAAACGTCTACCTGTTCCATTCATTGTTCTTGTTGTAATTAATAAGCTTATTAATCTAGACATAGTGCCGGATGGTACAAGTCACACCATCTATCGGCTCCGAATTCTTCTATTACGCGCCTGAATTTTGTTTCAGTTAGTCTTTATAGTATCTCGATAGTGAACGCACGCAGTATGTAAGCCTGGTTAGCGCCAACATTTTTGTTATATAAATATATATTATTAGATAAAAAAGGTCAATTAATTAAACCACCATTCCAACATGGTAGCAGAGCGTGGTTAGAAACTTTTATTATCTTTGTATCTACTCACGGAGAAATATAAAAATTATGTGCTCTAAAAAGTGAGGTTAATAAAAATGCCACGTGGAAAGTAGTCAAAGTTCTAAGTGAAACTTAAACTGTCAAGAAAACTTGAAGAAAAAAAAATACAGGCACAAAGATGAAGGGAAAGTCGTCAGGTAATGAACAATAAAACAATTCTTCGAAAAATACCTGAAATATAAATGCGATGCTATCGGATTAAAGTCGGCAAGCGATACACGAGGTAAATTGATAGTAAAGAGCACGTGGCGAAATTCTTAAGTTAAGTACATGCTGTCGTTGCTAAAGAAAGAGGCAATTCTAGAATACGACACAGAAGTTAAAGATATTAAATCAAATAAGAAGACAAGAAATCGAATTCGAAAAATATTCTCAGAAGAATTGAAGAAAATTATTGTGCTGAAAAACCAAATATACGACAACATAACCGGAAAAGAAACAAGAATGGCCAAGCAAGCTAAAGTAGAAGACATCATGATACCCATCTTCAATGGGGAAAGCTATTCTAGCTGGAAAATTAGGTTAATGATCTTGCTAGAATATAAAGAATGCAAAGATCCAGCAGTCAGGCTAATGACTGAAGAAGACAAAAGGACAGAAACAGAGTGGAAGAAAATGGATCTAAAGGCAAGAACAATCATAATAAGTACCGTATCCGATAAACAACTAGAATATATCGGTGAATGTACAACAGCGTTCGCTATGATGTCAAGATTCGATAAGATGTATACGACTCAATCTACAGCCTTACAAATTATCTGTAGAGGTAAAATCGAAGAGACTAAATTAGACAACTATCAAAGCGTAGAAGAATTCTTTGTAGAGTTTGAAAAAACAATAAATGAATTTAGAACAGCTGGAGGCAAGATAGATGAACCAGAAAAAATGAGATACTTGCTAAGAGCTTTGCCACCCAGCTATAGCTACATTGGGGACTTTATAGATGACATCCCTGAAGACCAAAGAACTGTCGACTACGTTAAGTCCAAAATTAAAGAAAAAAACATGTCTAAAAATGACACGGATAAAAAAGGCAATGTAAGCACGTTTGCCACAAAAGCAAAACCTAAATGCCTCATCTGCGGCAAGATTGGTCATTTGAAGAAGGACTGCTGGCATGGACAGCAAAGCAGCCACGGACAACCGAGCAACAGGGGCAGAGGTGCTCATTTCAACCAGAATCAACGAGGTCAACCGAGAGGCAACTTCAGAGGTGGATTCCTAAGAGGACGAGGTCGAGGACGAGGTTCAGGCCCACCCAGAAGGGAATACCTAAACGACCAAGAAAACAACTATTCATCTGAATTGTGGATAACACAGGTGTGCAATTCGAAGACAAAGCAGGTAAATTTTGTAACAGGATATAACGAAAATTGTACTGAAATTGACTGGCTATTAGATAGCGGGAGCACCGATCACATTATAAAAAATGATGAATTTTTTGATAAATATATAGATTTGAAAAATCCAGTCGACGTAAAATTACCAGATGGTAAAACATTAAATGCAACCAAAATAGGCTCTGTTAAAATTTATTTCAAAAACGATGTTAATAAAAAATATGTTGATTTAAGAAATGTTTATTATGTTAAGGGCATCAAACAAAATTTGTTGAGTTTTTCAAAAATAACTGAAAATTGTATAGTAGTAGCAAAAAAGGATAATGCGAAAATTTATAGTAAATCTAGAGAGCTAATAGCTGTAGCGAACAAAAAGGATAATTTGTAGTACATGAAAAGTTTTGTATCAGAAAGAGATAGTAGAACCATGTATGTAAATTCAGTAAAACTAACTGACAAAGAAAAATGGCATAGGGCACTTGGCCATGTGAATTTTCAATATTTAAACAAATTAGTAAAAAATAAATTAGTCGAAGGTTTACCAGATAAAATAGAAAATGTTGAAATGAAATGTGCAAATTGCATCGAAAGTAAAATGGCAAATGTAACTTTTGCAAATAATAGATCCAAAACAACTGAAATTCTAGAATTAATTCATACTGATTTAAATGGTCCACATAGCACTACCGGCTATGTGATTACAGTAAGTGCACTAAGATCTTTTGCATTAAAAACAAATCAGAGACAGCAAGTTGTTTGAAAGAATTCGTTAATTTAGTAGAAAATAAATTCAATAAAAAAATTAAAAAACTACGCTGCGATAATGGCAAAGAATATCTGAATCGAGAAATTTATGATTTTGTAAAATCTAAGGGAATTGAGCTATTACCATGTCCACCCTATGTTCATGAATTAAATAGAGTAGCAGAACGATATAATAGATCAGCTATGAATATAGGCAGATGCTTAATGAGAGAAGCAAAAATTCATAGGCGTTACTGGCCAGAAATCATGAAAACCGTAGCATACTTGAAAAACCGCACAATCGCGAATACAGCGGAGAATAAAACTCCCTACGAAATATTTTTAAAAAAAAAAACCAAATGTAAACAATTTAAAAATCTATGGAAGCCGAGTTTTTGTTAGAGTTCCGGAAGCCTTGAGAAAAAGTAAATGGGACAATAAAGCGCAATTAGGAGTATTAGTAGGTTATGTTGAAAATGGCTATAGAGTTTTAGTTAACGGTAAAATAATTAATGTTAGACATGTACAAGTAATTGAAGAAAATACTAAATTAATTTGTTTAGAAAAAATTGATAGTGAAGCGGATCGAGAGTTGGAAAATAGCAAATCCACAAATAATGAAAATGAAATACCGGAAAACGAATCTGAAATTGATGAAAATGATGTACATTCAAACAAATCTGATTCATTATCCTCTACTCAGACCTTTCATGAAAGTGGAGATAACGATCAGAATAATCTTGAAATTGAAAATGATTTAAATGAAGCTGAAAATGAAAGTAGTAAAAATTTAACCATAAAAAGAACCTTGAACAGGAAAAGGACTCCTCCAAATAGATTCGGAAATCCTGTATCTCATTTTATTTATATAAACTACATTAATGCAAATGTACCAAACACATTCGAGGAGGCGATAAACTCAAGTGAACATAAACAATGGAAAATTGCGATGGATGCTGAGATAAAAAGTCTGATGAAGAATAACACATGGCAAGTTGTCGATAGACCGAAAGATAAAAAAGTCATTGATGTTAAATGGGTTTACAAAAAGAAAACTAACAATGTACATAAAGCGAGATTAGTTGTAAGAGGATTTCAACAAAGAAAATATGTCGAAAATGTTTATTCGCCAGTAGGTAAGGTGCAAACTTTGAAAATTTTATTGTCGTTCTGTTGCAGAAATAATTTATTCATAGAACAAATGGATGTCGAGACAGCCTTCTTAAACGGTGATGTGAAAACCGAAGTTTATATAAATGAACCAAAAGGCTATGAAACAGGAGACAATAAAGTTTGCAAATTGCAGAAGGCACTTTATGGACTCAGAGAAAGCCCAAGAGCTTGGTATGATTGTTTTAACAAATTCATAGAAAATTTAAACTTTGTTAGAAGTAATCACGACTATTGTTTATATGTAAATAATGCAAGCAAAGATTCAATATATATACTAGTCTTTGTAGATGATCTCCTAATTTGTTGCAGAGACAAGAACAAAATAAACAAAGTAAAAGCTAGTCTAATGGAAAGATTTGCAATGAAAGACTTAGGTAAGATAAACCAGTATATTGGAATCGATATAGAATATAATGAAGATAGAAATAAAATGACTTTAAGCCAAACAAAGTATATTGAATCTTTAGCTATAAAATATAATTTAGAAAGCGCAAAACTATACGATACTCCAATGGAAACACATTTAAAGTTAGAACAAGCTGATGAAATTGATGAAAACATCAAATACAGAAACTTAATTGGCGAATTATTATACGTAAGTACAGGCACAAGGCCAGACATAGCATATAGTGTTAATGTTTGAAATCCACGCTGGGCGCTTATCGCCATAAGCAATAGTGACACGCCGCGCCTGCGCGAAGTGATTACCGATCACCACGCGTCACCGGTAACCGCTCCCCGCAGAGCCTGCTCCTCGAAGTAGGACCCACGTCCTGCCCTCCTCCTCACCTCAAAGGTGAGGAAGCCTTTCTAACGTTCCCGAAATCGAACGATCTAGATGAGGTTTTTCTGGTATGTTTGTCTAGACGTTTCGGGAGCGTTCGACCGGGCAATAATATAAATATCAGCTGAGCCGACAGCTGTTCGTTATTCCAGTTTCGCTTGCCTACGAGTGCGTTATTACCGTTTTGCTTTCGAGTACAGTTCTACTATTGCTTGCTTACGAGTAGATTCTCGCCGATCGGTGCGCTTGTCTGTGCATTTCTCAGACATTTCTGCTTGCTGTTGTCTTTGTTACACTATTACTGTGGTTGTGTGCTAATAAACGTTATTTCAGTGTTAACTGTGTGTATTATCTACAAGGTGCTTCGCCTTACTCCTTCGCGACGCGATTGGAAACCACTGAGCATATCCGATCTAAAACAGTTAACTATTTAAGCCGTTACCAAAGTTGCTACAACCAAACACATTATAAGTATGCAATGAGAATTCTAAAGTATTTATATAAGACCAAAGACTTAAAACTAACATATTGTGATAATGCAAATAGCAAATTATTAGATTGTATGGTAGATTCTGATTATGCAGGCGACAATGTAGATAGAAAATCCACAACAGGGTTTGTAATAAGACTTTATGGAAATGTAATTTTTTGGAAAACGCATAAACAAAGCACTGTAACCAAATGCTCAACGTTCGCGGAATATATTGCTATGTCAGAAGCAGTAACAGAAGTACTGTTTGTCAAAAACCTGCTAAGCGAATCATTTGATGTATAATTCGATAAACCAATCAATATATACGAGGATAATTCAGGAGCAATTGCGATCGCAAAGTTCGGAAACTTCACAAAAAACTCTAAGCACATAGAAGTTCAATATCATTATATAAATGAAAACTATGAAAAAGGAGTAATCGACATTATAAAAATTGATTCAAATCTAAATTTAGCAGATATGTTAACCAAAAGCTTAGACAAAACAAAGCTTCAAAAAATTAGAAATGCGTTAAGACTAATTTGAAGCGCGAAACAATAGATTATAAAATAGAAAGCTATTGTGTCAACAATGATAATTTATGTATAATTCAAGATTGTAAGCTTAAGGAGGCGTGTTGTAATTAATAAGCTTATTAATCTAGACATAGTGCCGGATGGTACAAGTCACACCATCTATCGGCTCCGAATTCTTCTATTACGCGCCTGAATTTTGTTTCAGTTAGTCTTTATAGTATCTCGATAGTGAACGCACGCAGTATGTAAGCCTGGTTAGCGCCAACATTTTTGTTATATAAATATATATTATTAAATAAAAAAGGTCAATTAATTAAACCACCATTCCAACAGTTCTACTTGTCGGAAGTTACAAATAATTTCCGTTAAGGGATTAACAATGGGGATCGTAGTTTACTTAAACTTGAAGAACAAAAAATTGGCGATTGGTACTGTTTGGATGCTTTGCATATATGTTTCTTAGACTATATACAAGTAATATATACAAAGATTTCAACCGTCTACCTGTTCTATTCATTGTTCTACTTGTAGAAAGTTACAAATAATTTCCGTTTCATGATTATCAATGGGGCTCGTTGTTCACTTAAACTTGAAGAACAAAAAATTGGCGAATGGTACTGTTTGGATGCTTTGCTTACATGTTTCTTAGACTATATGGAAGCAATATATACAAAGATTTCAACCGTGTACGTGTTCCAAACATTGTTCTACTTGTCGAAATTTACAAATAATTTCCTTTAAAGGATTAAAAATGGGGCTCGTTGTTCACTTAAACTTGAAGAACAATAAATTGGCGAATTGTACTGTTTGGATGCTTTGCATATATGTTTCTTAGACTATATAGAAGCAATATATACAAAGATCTCAACCGTCTACCTGTCCCATTCATTGTTCTACTTGTCGAAAGTTACAAATAATTTCCGTTAAGGGATTAACCATTGGGGCTCATTGTTCACTTAAACTTGAAGAACAAAAAATTGGCGAACTGTACTGTTTGGATGCTTTGCATATTTGTTTCTTATACTATATAGAAGCAATATATACAAAGATTTCAACCGTCTACCTGTTCCATTCACTGTTTTACTTGTCGAAATTTACAAATAATTTCCGATAAAGGATTAACAATGGGGCTCATTGTTCACTTAAACTTGAAGAACAAAAAATTGGCGAATGGTGCTGTTTGGATGCTTTGCATATATGTTTCTTAGACTATATGGAAGCAACATGTACAAAGATTTCAACCGTCTGCGTGTTCCAATCATTGTTCTACTTGTAGAAACTTACAATTAATTTCCGTTAAAGGATTAACAATGGGGCTCGTAGTTCACTTAAACTTGAAGAACAAAAAATTGTCGAATTGTACTGTTTGGATGCTTTGCATATATGTTTCTTAGACTATATAGAAGCAATATATACAATGATTTCAACAGTCTACCTGTTCCATTCATTGTTCTACTTGTCGAAAATTACAAATATATTCCGATAAAGGATTAACCATTGGGGCTCATTGTTCACTTAAACTTGAAGACCAAAAAATTGGCGAATGGTACTGTTTGGATGCTTTGCGTACATGTTTCTTAGACTATATGGAAGCAATATATACAAAGATTTCAACCGTCTACGTGTTCCAATCATTGTTCTACTTGTCGAAATTTACAAATAATTCCCTTTAAAGGATTAACAATGGGGCTCGTTGTTCACTTAAACTTGAAGAACAATAAATTGGCGAATTGTACTGTTTGGATGCTTTGCATATATGTTTCTTCGACTATATGGAAGCAATATATACAAAGATTTCAACCGTCTGCGTGTTCCAATCATTGTTCTACTTGTAGAAAGTTACAATTAATTTCCGTTAAAGGATTAACAATGGGGCTCGTAGGTCACTTAAACTTGAAGAACAAAAAATTGGCGAATGGTACTGTTTGGATGCTTTGCATATATGTTTCTTAGACTATATTGAAGCAATATATACATTGATTTCAACCGTCTACATGTTCCACTCATTGTTCTACTTGTCGCAAGTTACAAATAATTACCGTTAAAGTATTAACAATGGGGCTCGTAGTTCACTTAAACTTGAAGATGATATAATTGGCGAATTGTACTGTTTGGATGCTTTGCATATATGTTTCTTAGATTATATAGAAGCAATATATACAAAGATTTCAACCGTCTACCTGGTCCATTCATTGTTCTACTTGTCGAAAATTACAAATAATTTCCTATAACGGATTAACCATTGGGGCTCATTGTTCACTAAACTTGAAGAACAAAAAATTGTCGAATTGTACTGTTTGGATGCTTTGCATATATGTTTCTTAGACTATATATAAGCAACATATACAAAGATTTCAACCGTCTACCTGTTCTATTCATTGTTCTACTTGTAGAAAGTTACAAATAATTTCCGTTTCATGATTATCATTGGCGCTCGTTGTTCACTTAAACTTGAAGAACAAAAATTGGCGAATGGTACTGTTTGGATGCTTTGCATATATGTTTCTTAGACTATATAGAAACAATATATACAAAGATTTCAACCGTCTACATGTTCCAATCATTGTTCTACTTGTAGAAAGTTACAATTAATTTCCGTTAAAGGATTAACAATGGGGCTCGTAGTTCACTTAAACTTGAAGAACAAAAAATTGGCGAATTGTACTGTTTGGATGCTTTGCATATATGTTTCGTAGGTTATATAGAAGCAATATATACAATGATTTCAACCGTCCACCTGATCTATTCATTGTTCTACTTGTCGAACTTTAGAAATAATTTCCTTTAATGGATTAACAATGGGGCTCGTAGTTCACTTAAACTTGAAGAACAAAAAATTGGCGAAGGGTACTGTTTGGATGCTTTGCATATATGTTTCTTAGACTATATAGAAGCAATATATACAAAGATATCAACCGTCTATATTTTCTATTCATTGTTCTACTTGCAGAAAGTTACAAATAATTTCCGTTTCATGATTATCAATGGGGCTCGTTGTTCACTTAAACTTGAAGAACAAAAAATTGGCGAATGGTACTGTTTGGATGTTTGGCATATATGTTTCTTAGATTACATAGAAGCAATATATACAAAGATTTGAACCGTCTACCTGTTCCATTCATTGTTCTACTTGTCGAAAATTACAAATAATTTCCGATAAAGGATTAACCATTGGGGCTCATTGTTCACTTAAACTTGAAGACCAAAAAATTGGCGAATGGTACTGTTTAGATGCTTTGCATATATGTTTCTTAGATTATATAGAAGCAATATATACAAAGATTTCAACCGTCTGCGTGTTCCAATCATTGTTCTACTTGTCGAAAGTTACAAATAATTTCCGATAAAGGATTAACCATTGGGGCTCATTGTTCACTTAAACTTGAAGCACAAAAAATTGGCGAATTGTACTGTTTGGATGCTTTGCATATATGTTTCTTAGACTATATGGAAGCAATATATACAAAGATTTCAACCGTCTGCGTGTTCCAATCATTGTTCTACTTGTAGAAATTTACAAATAATTTCCGATAAAGGATTAACCATTGGGGCTCATTGTTCACTTAAGCTTGAAGAACAAAAAATTGGCGAATTGTACTGTTTGGGTGCTTTGCGTATATGTTTCTTAGACTATATAGAAGCAATATATACAAAGATTTCAACCGTCTACCTGTTCCATTCATTGTTCTACTTGTCGAAATTTACAAATAATTTCCGTTAAAGGATTAACAATGGGGCTCGTAGGTCACTTAAACTTGAAGAACAAAAAATTGGCGAATGGTACTCTTTGGATGCTTTGCATATATGTTTCTTAGGCTATATTGAAGCAATATATACATTGATTTCAACCGTCTACCTGTTCCACTCATTGTTCTACTTGTCGCAAGTTACAAATAATTACCGTTAAAGTATTAACAATGGGGCTCGTAGTTCACTTAAACTTGAAGATGATATAATTGGCGAATTGTACTGTTTGGATGCTTTGCATATATGTTTCTTAGATTATATAGAAGCAATATATACAAAGATTTCAACCGTCTACCTGTTCCATTCATTGTTCTACTTGTAGAAACTTAGAAATAATTTCCGTTTCATGATTATCAATGGGGCTCGTTGTTCACTTAAACTTGAAGAACAAAAATTGGCGAATGGTACTGTTTGGATGCTTTGCATATATGTTTCTTAGACTATATGGAAACAATATATACAAAGATTTCAACCTTCTACGTGTACCAATCATTGTTCTACTTGTAGAAAGTTAGAATTAATTTCCGTTAAAGGATTAACAATGGGGCTCGTAGTTCACTTAAACTTGAAGAACAAAAAATTGGCGAATTGTACTGTTTGGATGCTTTGCATATATGTTTCGTAGACTATATAGAAGCAATATATACAAAGATTTCAAACGTCTACCTGTTCCATTCATTGTTCTACTTGTCGAAAGTTACAAATAATTTCCGATAAAAGATTAACAATGGGGCTCATTGTTCACTTAAACTTGAAGATCAAAAAATTGGCGAATGTTACTGTTTAGATGCTTTGCATATAGGTTTCTTAGACTATATAGAAGCAACATATACAAAGATTTCAACCGTCTACCAGTTCCATTCATTCTTCTACTTGTCGAAATTTACAAATAATTTCCGATAAAGGATTAACAATGGGGCTCATTGTTCACTTAAACTTGAAGATCAAAAAATTGGCGAATGTTACTGTTTAGATGCTTTGCATATAGGTTTCTTAGACTATATAGAAGCAACATATACAAAGATTTCAACCGTCTACCAGTTCCATTCATTCTTCTACTTGTCGAAAGTTACAAATAATTTCCGATAAATGATTAACAATGGGGCTCATTGTTCACTTAAACTTGAAGAACAAAAAATTGGCGAATGGTACTGTTTGGATGCTTTGCATATATGTTTCTTAGACTATATAGAAGCAATATATACATTGATTTCAACCGTCTACGTGTTCCATTCATTGTTCTACTTGTCGGAAGTTACAAATAATTTCCGTTAAAATATTAACAATGGGGCTCGTAGTTCACTTAAACATGAAGATGAAATAATTGGCGAATTGCACTGTTTGGATGCTTTGCATATATGTTTCTTAGATTATATAGATGCAACATATACAAAGATTTCTACCGTCTACCTGTTCCATTCATTGTGCTAATTGTCGTAAATTACAAATAATTTCCGATAAAGGATTGACCATTGGGGCTCATTGTTCACTAAACTTGAAGAACAAAAAATTGTCGAATTGTACAGTTTGGATGCTTTGCATATATGTTTCTTAGACTATATAGAAGCAATATATACAAAGATTTCAACCGTCTGCGTGTTCCAATCATTGTTCTACTTGTCGAAAGTTACAAATAATTTCCGATAAAGGATTAACCATTGGGGCTCATTGTTCACTTAAACTTGAAGCACAAAAAATTGGCGAATTGTTCTGTTTGGATGCTTTGCGTACATGTTTCTTAGACTATATAGAAGCAATATATACAAAGATTTCAACCGTCTACCTGTTCCATTCATTGTTCTACTTGTCGAAATTTACAAATAATTTCCGTTAAGGGATTAACATTGGGGATCGTAGTTTACTTAGACTTGAAGAACACAAAATTGGCGAATTGTACTGTTTGGATGCTTTGCGTACATGTTTCTTAGACTATATGGAAGCAATATATACAAAGACTTCAACCGTCTACGTGTTCCAATCATTGTTCTACTTGTCGAAATTTACAAATAATTTCCTTTAAAGGATTAACAATGGGGCTCGTTGTTCACTTAAACTTGAAGAACAATAAATTGGCGAATTGTACTGTTTGGATGCTTTGCATATATGTTTCTTCGACTATATAGAAGCAATATATACAAAGATTTCAACCGTCTACCTGTTCCATTCATTGTTCTACTTGTCGAAAGTTACAAATAATTTCCGATAAAGGATTAACCATTGGGGCTCATTGTTCACTTAAACTTGAAGCACAAAAAATTGGCGAATTGTTCTGTTTGGATGCTTTGCATATATGTTTCTTAGACTATATGGAAGCAATATATACAAAGATTTCAACCGTCTGCGTGTTCCAATCATTGTTCTACTTGTAGAAAGTTACAATTAATTTCCGTTAAAGGATTAACAATGGGGCTCATAGGTCACTTAAACTTGAAGAACAAAAAATTGGCGAATGGTACTGTTTGGATGCTTTGCATATATGTTTCTTAGACTATATTGAAGCAATATATACATTGATTTCAACCGTCTACGTGTTCCATTCATTGTTCTACTTGTCGGAAGTTACAAATAATTTCCGTTAAAATATTAACAATGGGGCTCGTAGTTCACTTAAACATGAAGATGAAATAATTGGCGAATTACACTGTTTGGATGCTTTGCATATATGTTTCTTAGAGTATATAGAAGCAACATATACAAAGATTTCTACCGTCTACCTGTTCCATTCATTGTTCTAATTGTCGTAAATTACAAATAATTTCCGATAAAGGATTGACCATTGGGGCTCATTGTTCACTAAACTTGAAGAATAAAAAATTGTCGAATTGTACAGTTTGGATGCTTTGCATATATGTTTCTTAGACTATATAGAAGCAATATATACAATGATTTCAACCGTCTACCTGTTCCATTCATTGTTCTACTTGTCGAAATTTACAAATAATTTCCGTTAAGGGATTAACATTGGGGATCGTAGTTTACTTAGACTTGAAGAACACAAAATTGGCGAATTGTACTGTTTGGATGCTTTGCGTACATGTTTCTTAGACTATATGGAAGCAATATATACAAAGATTTCAACCGTCTACGTGTTCCAATCATTGTTCTACTTGTCGAAATTTACAAATAATTTCCGTTAAAGGATTAACAATGGGGCTCGTTGTTCACTTAAAATTGAAGAACAATAAATTGGCGAATGGTACTGTTTGGATGCTTTGCATATATGTTTCTTAGACTATATAGAAGCAATATATACAAAGATTTCAACCGTCTACCTGTTCCATTCATTGTTCTACATGTAGAAACTTACAATTAATTTCCGTTAAAGGATTAACAATGGGGCTCGTAGTTCACTTAAACTTGAAGAACAAAAAATTGTCGAATTGTACTGTTTGGATGCTTTGCATATATGTTTCTTAGACTATATAGAAGCAATATATACAATGATTTCAACAGTCTACCTGTTCCATTCATTGTTCTACTTGTCGAAAATTACAAATATATTCCGATAAAGGATTAACCATTGGGGCTCATTGTTCACTTAAACTTGAAGACCAAAAAATTGGCGAATGGTACTGTTTGGATGCTTTGCGTACATGTTTCTTAGACTATATGGAAGCAATATATACAAAGATTTCAACCGTCTACGTGTTCCAATCATTGTTCTACTTGTCGAAATTTACAAATAATTCCCTTTAAAGGATTAACAATGGGGCTCGTTGTTCACTTAAACTTGAAGAACAATAAATTGGCGAATTGTACTGTTTGGATGCTTTGCATATATGTTTCTTCGACTATATGGAAGCAATATATACAAAGATTTCAACCGTCTGCGTGTTCCAATCATTGTTCTACTTGTAGAAAGTTACAATTAATTTCCGTTAAAGGATTAACAATGGGGCTCGTAGGTCACTTAAACTTGAAGAACAAAAAATTGGCGAATGGTACTGTTTGGATGCTTTGCATATATGTTTCTTAGACTATATTGAAGCAATATATACATTGATTTCAACCGTCTACCTGTTCCACTCATTGTTCTACTTGTCGCAAGTTACAAATAATTACCGTTAAAGTATTAACAATGGGGCTCGTAGTTCACTTAAACTTGAAGATGATATAATTGGCGAATTGTACTGTTTGGATGCTTTGCATATATGTTTCTTAGATTATATAGAAGCAATATATACAAAGATTTCAACCGTCTACCTGGTCCATTCATTGTTCTACTTGTCGAAAATTACAAATAATTTCCTATAACGGATTAACCATTGGGGCTCATTGTTCACTAAACTTGAAGAACAAAAAATTGTCGAATTGTACTGTTTGGATGCTTTGCATATATGTTTCTTAGACTATATATAAGCAACATATACAAAGATTTCAACCGTCTACCTGTTCTATTCATTGTTCTACTTGTAGAAAGTTACAAATAATTTCCGTTTCATGATTATCATTGGCGCTCGTTGTTCACTTAAACTTGAAGAACAAAAATTGGCGAATGGTACTGTTTGGATGCTTTGCATATATGTTTCTTAGACTATATAGAAACAATATATACAAAGATTTCAACCGTCTACATGTTCCAATCATTGTTCTACTTGTAGAAAGTTACAATTAATTTCCGTTAAAGGATTAACAATGGGGCTCGTAGTTCACTTAAACTTGAAGAACAAAAAATTGGCGAATTGTACTGTTTGGATGCTTTGCATATATGTTTCGTAGGTTATATAGAAGCAATATATACAATGATTTCAACCGTCCACCTGATCTATTCATTGTTCTACTTGTCGAACTTTAGAAATAATTTCCTTTAATGGATTAACAATGGGGCTCGTAGTTCACTTAAACTTGAAGAACAAAAAATTGGCGAAGGGTACTGTTTGGATGCTTTGCATATATGTTTCTTAGACTATATAGAAGCAATATATACAAAGATATCAACCGTCTATATTTTCTATTCATTGTTCTACTTGTAGAAAGTTACAAATAATTTCCGTTTCATGATTATCAATGGGGCTCGTTGTTCACTTAAACTTGAAGAACAAAAAATTGGCGAATGGTACTGTTTGGATGTTTGGCATATATGTTTCTTAGATTATATAGAAGCAATATATACAAAGATTTGAACCGTCTACCTGTTCCATTCATTGTTCTACTTGTCGAAAATTACAAATAATTTCCGATAAAGGATTAACCATTGGGGCTCATTGTTCACTTAAACTTGAAGACCAAAAAATTGGCGAATGGTACTGTTTAGATGCTTTGCATATATGTTTCTTAGATTATATAGAAGCAATATATACAAAGATTTCAACCGTCTGCGTGTTCCAATCATTGTTCTACTTGTCGAAAGTTGCAAATAATTTCCGATAAAGGATTAACCATTGGGGCTCATTGTTCACTTAAACTTGAAGCACAAAAAATTGGCGAATTGTACTGTTTGGATGCTTTGCATATATGTTTCTTAGACTATATGGAAGCAATATATACAAAGATTTCAACCGTCTGCGTGTTCCAATCATTGTTCTACTTGTAGAAAGTTACAAATAATTTCCGATAAAGGATTAACCATTGGGGCTCATTGTTCACTTAAGCTTGAAGAACAAAAAATTGGCGAATTGTACTGTTTGGGTGCTTTGCGTATATGTTTCTTAGACTATATAGAAGCAATATATACAAAGATTTCAACCGTCTACCTGTTCCATTCATTGTTCTACTTGTCGAAATTTACAAATAATTTCCGTTAAAGGATTAACAATGGGGCTCGTAGGTCACTTAAACTTGAAGAACAAAAAATTGGCGAATGGTACTCTTTGGATGCTTTGCATATATGTTTCTTAGGCTATATTGAAGCAATATATACATTGATTTCAACCGTCTACCTGTTCCACTCATTGTTCTACTTGTCGCAAGTTACAAATAATTACCGTTAAAGTATTAACAATGGGGCTCGTAGTTCACTTAAACTTGAAGATGATATAATTGGCGAATTGTACTGTTTGGATGCTTTGCATATATGTTTCTTAGATTATATAGAAGCAATATATACAAAGATTTCAACCGTCTACCTGGTCCATTCATTGTTCTACTTGTCGAAAATTACAAATAATTTCCTATAACGGATTAACCATTGGGGCTCATTGTTCACTAAACTTGAAGAACAAAAAATTGTCGAATTGTACTGTTTGGATGCTTTGCATATATGTTTCTTAGACTATATATAAGCAACATATACAAAGATTTCAACCGTCTACCTGTTCTATTCATTGTTCTACTTGTAGAAAGTTACAAATAATTTCCGTTTCATGATTATCATTGGCGCTTGTTGTTCACTTAAACTTGAAGAACAAAAATTGGCGAATGGTACTGTTTGGATGCTTTGCATATATGTTTCTTAGACTATATAGAAACAATATATACAAAGATTTCAACCGTCTACATGTTCCAATCATTGTTCTACTTGTCGAAAGTTACAATTAATTTCCGTTAAAGGATTAACAATGGGGCTCGTAGTTCACTTAAACTTGAAGAACAAAAAATTGGCGAATTGTACTGTTTGGATGCTTTGCATATATGTTTCGTAGGTTATATAGAAGCAATATATACAATGATTTCAACCGTCCACCTGATCTATTCATTGTTCTACTTGTCGAACTTTAGAAATAATTTCCTTTAATGGATTAACAATGGGGCTCGTAGTTCACTTAAACTTGAAGAACAAAAAATTGGCGAAGGGTACTGTTTGGATGCTTTGCATATATGTTTCTTAGACTATATAGAAGCAATATATACAAAGATATCAACCGTCTATATTTTCTATTCATTGTTCTACTTGTAGAAAGTTACAAATAATTTCCGTTTCATGATTATCAATGGGGCTCGTTGTTCACTTAAACTTGAAGAACAAAAAATTGGCGAATGGTACTGTTTGGATGTTTGGCATATATGTTTCTTAGATTATATAGAAGCAATATATACAAAGATTTGAACCGTCTACCTGTTCCATTCATTGTTCTACTTGTCGAAAATTACAAATAATTTCCGATAAAGGATTAACCATTGGGGCTCATTGTTCACTTAAACTTGAAGACCAAAAAATTGGCGAATGGTACTGTTTAGATGCTTTGCATATATGTTTCTTAGATTATATAGAAGCAATATATACAAAGATTTCAACCGTCTGCGTGTTCCAATCATTGTTCTACTTGTCGAAAGTTGCAAATAATTTCCGATAAAGGATTAACCATTGGGGCTCATTGTTCACTTAAACTTGAAGCACAAAAAATTGGCGAATTGTACTGTTTGGATGCTTTGCATATATGTTTCTTAGACTATATGGAAGCAATATATACAAAGATTTCAACCGTCTGCGTGTTCCAATCATTGTTCTACTTGTAGAAAGTTACAAATAATTTCCGATAAAGGATTAACCATTGGGGCTCATTGTTCACTTAAGCTTGAAGAACAAAAAATTGGCGAATTGTACTGTTTGGGTGCTTTGCGTATATGTTTCTTAGACTATATAGAAGCAATATATACAAAGATTTCAACCGTCTACCTGTTCCATTCATTGTTCTACTTGTCGAAATTTACAAATAATTTCCGTTAAAGGATTAACAATGGGGCTCGTAGGTCACTTAAACTTGAAGAACAAAAAATTGGCGAATGGTACTCTTTGGATGCTTTGCATATATGTTTCTTAGGCTATATTGAAGCAATATATACATTGATTTCAACCGTCTACCTGTTCCACTCATTGTTCTACTTGTCGCAAGTTACAAATAATTACCGTTAAAGTATTAACAATGGGGCTCGTAGTTCACTTAAACTTGAAGATGATATAATTGGCGAATTGTACTGTTTGGATGCTTTGCATATATGTTTCTTAGATTATATAGAAGCAATATATACAAAGATTTCAACCGTCTACCTGTTCCATTCATTGTTCTACTTGTAGAAACTTAGAAATAATTTCCGTTTCATGATTATCAATGGGGCTCGTTGTTCACTTAAACTTGAAGAACAAAAATTGGCGAATGGTACTGTTTGGATGCTTTGCATATATGTTTCTTAGACTATATGGAAACAATATATACAAAGATTTCAACCTTCTACGTGTACCAATCATTGTTCTACTTGTAGAAAGTTAGAATTAATTTCCGTTAAAGGATTAACAATGGGGCTCGTAGTTCACTTAAACTTGAAGAACAAAAAATTGGCGAATTGTACTGTTTGGATGCTTTGCATATATGTTTCGTAGACTATATAGAAGCAATATATACAAAGATTTCAAACGTCTACCTGTTCCATTCATTGTTCTACTTGTCGAAAGTTACAAATAATTTCCGATAAAAGATTAACAATGGGGCTCATTGTTCACTTAAACTTGAAGATCAAAAAATTGGCGAATGTTACTGTTTAGATGCTTTGCATATAGGTTTCTTAGACTATATAGAAGCAACATATACAAAGATTTCAACCGTCTACCAGTTCCATTCATTCTTCTACTTGTCGAAATTTACAAATAATTTCCGATAAAGGATTAACAATGGGGCTCATTGTTCACTTAAACTTGAAGATCAAAAAATTGGCGAATTGTACTGTTTGGATGCTTTGCATATATGTTTCTTAGACTATATGGAAGCAATATATACAAAGATTTCAACCGTCTGCGTGTTCCAATCATTGTTCTACTTGTAGAAAGTTACAAATAATTTCCGATAAAGGATTAACCATTGGGGCTCATTGTTCACTTAAGCTTGAAGAACAAAAAATTGGCGAATTGTACTGTTTGGGTGCTTTGCGTATATGTTTCTTAGACTATATAGAAGCAATATATACAAAGATTTCAACCGTCTACCTGTTCCATTCATTGTTCTACTTGTCGAAATTTACAAATAATTTCCGTTAAAGGATTAACAATGGGGCTCGTAGGTCACTTAAACTTGAAGAACAAAAAATTGGCGAATGGTACTCTTTGGATGCTTTGCATATATGTTTCTTAGGCTATATTGAAGCAATATATACATTGATTTCAACCGTCTACCTGTTCCACTCATTGTTCTACTTGTCGCAAGTTACAAATAATTACCGTTAAAGTATTAACAATGGGGCTCGTAGTTCACTTAAACTTGAAGATGATATAATTGGCGAATTGTACTGTTTGGATGCTTTGCATATATGTTTCTTAGATTATATAGAAGCAATATATACAAAGATTTCAACCGTCTACCTGTTCCATTCATTGTTCTACTTGTAGAAACTTAGAAATAATTTCCGTTTCATGATTATCAATGGGGCTCGTTGTTCACTTAAACTTGAAGAACAAAAATTGGCGAATGGTACTGTTTGGATGCTTTGCATATATGTTTCTTAGACTATATGGAAACAATATATACAAAGATTTCAACCTTCTACGTGTACCAATCATTGTTCTACTTGTAGAAAGTTAGAATTAATTTCCGTTAAAGGATTAACAATGGGGCTCGTAGTTCACTTAAACTTGAAGAACAAAAAATTGGCGAATTGTACTGTTTGGATGCTTTGCATATATGTTTCGTAGACTATATAGAAGCAATATATACAAAGATTTCAAACGTCTACCTGTTCCATTCATTGTTCTACTTGTCGAAAGTTACAAATAATTTCCGATAAAAGATTAACAATGGGGCTCATTGTTCACTTAAACTTGAAGATCAAAAAATTGGCGAATGTTACTGTTTAGATGCTTTGCATATAGGTTTCTTAGACTATATAGAAGCAACATATACAAAGATTTCAACCGTCTACCAGTTCCATTCATTCTTCTACTTGTCGAAATTTACAAATAATTTCCGATAAAGGATTAACAATGGGGCTCATTGTTCACTTAAACTTGAAGATCAAAAAATTGGCGAATGTTACTGTTTAGATGCTTTGCATATAGGTTTCTTAGACTATATAGAAGCAACATATACATTGATTTCAACCGTCTACGTGTTCCATTCATTGTTCTACTTGTCGGAAGTTACAAATAATTTCCGTTAAAATATTAACAATGGGGCTCGTAGTTCACTTAAACATGAAGATGAAATAATTGGCGAATTGCACTGTTTGGATGCTTTGCATATATGTTTCTTAGATTATATAGAAGCAACATATACAAAGATTTCTACCGTCTACCTGTTCCATTCATTGTGCTAATTGTCGTAAATTACAAATAATTTCCGATAAAGGATTGACCATTGGGGCTCATTGTTCACTAAACTTGAAGAACAAAAAATTGTCGAATTGTACAGTTTGGATGCTTTGCATATATGTTTCTTAGACTATATAGAAGCAATATATACAAAGATTTCAACCGTCTGCGTGTTCCAATCATTGTTCTACTTGTCGAAAGTTACAAATAATTTCCGATAAAGGATTAACCATTGGGGCTCATTGTTCACTTAAACTTGAAGCACAAAAAATTGGCGAATTGTTCTGTTTGGATGCTTTGCGTACATGTTTCTTAGACTATATAGAAGCAATATATACAAAGATTTCAACCGTCTACCTGTTCCATTCATTGTTCTACTTGTCGAAATTTACAAATAATTTCCGTTAAGGGATTAACATTGGGGATCGTAGTTTACTTAGACTTGAAGAACACAAAATTGGCGAATTGTACTGTTTGGATGCTTTGCGTACATGTTTCTTAGACTATATGGAAGCAATATATACAAAGACTTCAACCGTCTACGTGTTCCAATCATTGTTCTACTTGTCGAAATTTACAAATAATTTCCTTTAAAGGATTAACAATGGGGCTCGTTGTTCACTTAAACTTGAAGAACAATAAATTGGCGAATTGTACTGTTTGGATGCTTTGCATATATGTTTCTTCGACTATATAGAAGCAATATATACAAAGATTTCAACCGTCTACCTGTTCCATTCATTGTTCTACTTGTCGAAAGTTACAAATAATTTCCGATAAAGGATTAACCATTGGGGCTCATTGTTCACTTAAACTTGAAGCACAAAAAATTGGCGAATTGTTCTGTTTGGATGCTTTGCATATATGTTTCTTAGACTATATGGAAGCAATATATACAAAGATTTCAACCGTCTGCGTGTTCCAATCATTGTTCTACTTGTAGAAAGTTACAATTAATTTCCGTTAAAGGATTAACAATGGGGCTCGTAGGTCACTTAAACTTGAAGAACAAAAAATTGGCGAATGCTACTGTTTGGATGCTTTGCATATATGTTTCTTAGACTATATTGAAGCAATATATACATTGATTTCAACCGTCTACGTGTTCCATTCATTGTTCTACTTGTCGGAAGTTACAAATAATTTCCGTTAAAATATTAACAATGGGGCTCGTAGTTCACTTAAACATGAAGATGAAATAATTGGCGAATTACACTGTTTGGATGCTTTGCATATATGTTTCTTAGAGTATATAGAAGCAACATATACAAAGATTTCTACCGTCTACCTGTTCCATCCATTGTTCTACTTGTCGAAAGTTATAAATAATTTCCGTTAAAGGATTAACAATGGGGCTCGTAGTTCACTTAAACTTGAAGAACAAAATATTGGCGAATTGTACTGTTTGGATGCTTTGCATATATGTTTCTTAGACTATATAGAAGCAATATATACAAAGATTTCAACCGTCTACCTGTTCCATTCATTGTTCTACTTGTCGAAAATTACAAATAATTTCCGATAAAGGATTAACCATTGGGGCTCATTGTTCACTTAAACTTGAAGACCAAAAAATTGGCGAATGGTAATGTTTGGATGCTTTGCGTACATGTTTCTTAGACTATATGGAAGCAATATATACAAAGATTTCAACCGTCTACGTGTTCCAATCATTGTTCTACTTGTCGAAATTTACACATAATTTCCTGTAAAGGATTAACAATGGGGCTCGTTGTTCACTTAAACTTGAAGAACAATAAATTGGCGAATTGTACTGTTTGGATGCTTTGCATATATGTTTCTTAGACTATATAGAAGCAATATATACAAAGATTTCAGCCGTCTACCTGTTCCATTCATTGTTCTACTTGTCGAAAGTTACAAATAATTTCCGATAAAGGATTAACCATTTGGGCTCATTGTTCACTTAAACTTGAAGAAAAAAAATTGGCGAATTGTACTGTTTGGATGCTTTGCATATATGTTTCTTAGACTATATAGAAGCAATATATACAAAGATTTCAACCGTTTACCTGTTCCATTCATTGTTCTACTTGTCGAAAGTTACAAATAATTTCCGTTAAAGGATTAACAATGGGGCTCGTAGTTCACTTAAACTTGAAGAACAAAAAATTGGCGAATTGTACTGTTTGGATGCTTTGCATATATGTTTCTTAGACTATATAGAAGCAATATATACAAAGATTTCAACCGTCTACCTGTTCCATTCAATCTTCTACTTGTCGAAAGTTACAAATAATTTTCGATAAAGGATTAACAATGGGGCTCATTGTTCACTTAAAATTGAAGAACAAAAAATTGGCGAATGGTACTGTTTGGATGCTTTGCATATATGTTTCTTAGACTATATGGAAGCAATATATACAATGATTTCAACCGTCTACATGATCCATTCATTGTTCTACTTGTCGAATTTTACAAATAATTTCCTTTAAAGGATTAACAATGGGGCTCGTAGTTCACTTAAACTTGAAGAACAAAAAATTGGCGAATTGTACTGTTTGGATGCTTTGCATATATGTTTCTTAGACTATTTAGAAGCAATATATAGAAAGATTTCAACCGTCTACCTGTTCCATTCATTGTTCTACTTGTCGAAAGTTATAAATAATTTCCGTTAAAGGATTAACAATGGGGCTCGTTGTTCACTTAAACTTGAAGAACAATAAATTGGCGAATTGTACTGTTTGGATGGTTTGCATATATGTTTCTTAGACTATATAGAAGCAATATATACAAAGATTTCAGCCGTCTACCTGTTCCATTCATTGTTCTACTTGTCGAAAGTTACAAATAATTTCCGATAAAGGATTAACCATTGGGGCTCATTGTTCACTTAAACTTGAAGAAAAAAAATTGGCGAAATGTACTGTTTGGATGCTTTGCATATATGTTTCTTAGACTATATAGAAGCAATATATACAAAGATTTCAACCGTCTGCGTGTTCCAATCATTGTTCTACTTGTCGAAAGTTACAAATAATTTCCGATAAAGGATTAACCATTGGGGCTCATTGTTCACTTAAACTTGAAGCACAAAAAATTGGCGAATTGTTCTGTTTGGATGCTTTGCGTACATGTTTCTTAGACTATATAGAAGCAATATATACAAAGATTTCAACCGTCTACCTGTTCCATTCATTGTTCTACTTGTCGAAATTTACAAATAATTTCCGTTAAGGGATTAACATTGGGGATCGTAGTTTACTTAGACTTGAAGAACACAAAATTGGCGAATTGTACTGTTTGGATGCTTTGCGTACATGTTTCTTAGACTATATGGAAGCAATATATACAAAGACTTCAACCGTCTACGTGTTCCAATCATTGTTCTACTTGTCGAAATTTACAAATAATTTCCTTTAAAGGATTAACAATGGGGCTCGTTGTTCACTTAAACTTGAAGAACAATAAATTGGCGAATTGTACTGTTTGGATGCTTTGCATATATGTTTCTTCGACTATATAGAAGCAATATATACAAAGATTTCAACCGTCTACCTGTTCCATTCATTGTTCTACTTGTCGAAAGTTACAAATAATTTCCGATAAAGGATTAACCATTGGGGCTCATTGTTCACTTAAACTTGAAGCACAAAAAATTGGCGAATTGTTCTGTTTGGATGCTTTGCATATATGTTTCTTAGACTATATGGAAGCAATATATACAAAGATTTCAACCGTCTGCGTGTTCCAATCATTGTTCTACTTGTAGAAAGTTACAATTAATTTCCGTTAAAGGATTAACAATGGGGCTCGTAGGTCACTTAAACTTGAAGAACAAAAAATTGGCGAATGGTACTGTTTGGATGCTTTGCATATATGTTTCTTAGACTATATTGAAGCAATATATACATTGATTTCAACCGTCTACGTGTTCCATTCATTGTTCTACTTGTCGGAAGTTACAAATAATTTCCGTTAAAATATTAACAATGGGGCTCGTAGTTCACTTAAACAAGAAGATGAAATAATTGGCGAATTACACTGTTTGGATGCTTTGCATATATGTTTCTTAGAGTATATAGAAGCAACATATACAAAGATTTCTACCGTCTACCTGTTCCATTCATTGTTCTAATTGTCGTAAATTACAAATAATTTCCGATAAAGGATTGACCATTGGGGCTCATTGTTCACTAAACTTGAAGAATAAAAAATTGTCGAATTGTACAGTTTGGATGCTTTGCATATATGTTTCTTAGACTATATAGAAGCAATATATACAATGATTTCAACCGTCTACCTGTTCCATTCATTGTTCTACTTGTCGAAATTTACAAATAATTTCCGTTAAGGGATTAACATTGGGGATCGTAGTTTACTTAGACTTGAAGAACACAAAATTGGCGAATTGTACTGTTTGGATGCTTTGCGTACATGTTTCTTAGACTATATGGAAGAAATATATACAAAGATTTCAACCGTCTACGTGTTCCAATCATTGTTCTACTTGTCGAAAGTTACAATTAATTTCCGATAAAGGATTAACCATTGGGGCTCATTGTTCACTTAAACTTGAAGACCAAAAAATTGGCGAATGGTAATGTTTGGATGCTTTGCGTACATGTTTCTTAGACTATATGGAAGCAATATATACAAAGATTTCAACCGTCTACGTGTTCCAATCATTGTTCTACTTGTCGAAATTTACACATAATTTCCTGTAAAGGATTAACAATGGGGCTCGTTGTTCACTTAAACTTGAAGAACAATAAATTGGCGAATTGTACTGTTTGGATGCTTTGCATATATGTTTCTTAGACTATATAGAAGCAATATATACAAAGACTTCAGCCGTCTACCTGTTCCATTCATTGTTCTACTTGTCGAAAGTTACAAATAATTTCCGATAAAGGATTAACCATTTGGGCTCATTGTTCACTTAAACTTGAAGAAAAAAAATTGGCGAATTGTACTGTTTGGATGCTTTGCATATATGTTTCTTAGACTATATAGAAGCAATATATACAAAGATTTCAACCGTTTACCTGTTCCATTCATTGTTCTACTTGTCGAAAGTTACAAATAATTTCCGTTAAAGGATTAACAATGGGGCTCGTAGTTCACTTAAACTTGAAGAACAAAAAATTGGCGAATTGTACTGTTTGGATGCTTTGCATATATGTTTCTTAGACTATATAGAAGGAATATATACAAAGATTTCAACCGTCTACCTGTTCCATTCAATCTTCTACTTGTCGAAAGTTACAAATAATTTTCGATAAAGGATTAACAATGGGGCTCATTGTTCACTTAAAATTGAAGAACAAAAAATTGGCGAATGGTACTGTTTGGATGCTTTGCATATATGTTTCTTAGACTATATGGAAGCAATATATACAATGATTTCAACCGTCTACATGATCCATTCATTGTTCTACTTGTCGAATTTTACAAATAATTTCCTTTAAAGGATTAACAATGGGGCTCGTAGTTCACTTAAACTTGAAGAACAAAAAATTGGCGAATTGTACTGTTTGGATGCTTTGCATATATGTTTCTTAGACTATTTAGAAGCAATATATAGAAAGATTTCAACCGTCTACCTGTTCCATTCATTGTTCTACTTGTCGAAAGTTATAAATAATTTCCGTTAAAGGATTAACAATGGGGCTCGTTGTTCACTTAAACTTGAAGAACAATAAATTGGCGAATTGTACTGTTTGGATGGTTTGCATATATGTTTCTTAGACTATATAGAAGCAATATATACAAAGATTTCAGCCGTCTACCTGTTCCATTCATTGTTCTACTTGTCGAAAGTTACAAATAATTTCCGATAAAGGATTAACCATTGGGGCTCATTGTTCACTTAAACTTGAAGAAAAAAAATTGGCGAATTGTACTGTTTGGATGCTTTGCATATATGTTTCTTAGACTATATAGAAGGAATATATACAAAGATTTCAACCGTCTACCTGTTCCATTCAATCTTCTACTTGTCGAAAGTTACAAATAATTTTCGATAAAGGATTAACAATGGGGCTCATTGTTCACTTAAAATTGAAGAACAAAAAATTGGCGAATGGTACTGTTTGGATGCTTTGCATATATGTTTCTTAGACTATATGGAAGCAATATATACAATGATTTCAACCGTCTACATGATCCATTCATTGTTCTACTTGTCGAATTTTACAAATAATTTCCTTTAAAGGATTAACAATGGGGCTCGTAGTTCACTTAAACTTGAAGAACAAAAAATTGGCGAATTGTACTGTTTGGATGCTTTGCATATATGTTTCTTAGACTATTTAGAAGCAATATATAGAAAGATTTCAACCGTCTACCTGTTCCATTCATTGTTCTACTTGTCGAAAGTTATAAATAATTTCCGTTAAAGGATTAACAATGGGGCTCGTTGTTCACTTAAACTTGAAGAACAATAAATTGGCGAATTGTACTGTTTGGATGGTTTGCATATATGTTTCTTAGACTATATAGAAGCAATATATACAAAGATTTCAGCCGTCTACCTGTTCCATTCATTGTTCTACTTGTCGAAAGTTACAAATAATTTCCGATAAAGGATTAACCATTGGGGCTCATTGTTCACTTAAACTTGAAGAAAAAAAATTGGCGAATTGTACTGTTTGGATGCTTTGCATATATGTTTCTTAGACTATATAGAAGCAATATATACAAAGATTTCAACCGTTTACCTGTTCCATTCATTGTTCTACTTGTCGAAAGTTACAAATAATTTCCGTTAAAGGATTAACAATGGGGCTCGTAGTTCACTTAAACTTGAAGAACAAAAAATTGGCGAATTGTACTGTTTGGATGCTTTGCATATATGTTTCTTAGACTATATAGAAGCAATATATACAAAGATTTCAACCGTCTACCTGTTCCATTCAATGTTCTACTTGTCGAAAGTTACAAATAATTTTCGATAAAGGATTAACAATGGGGCTCATTGTTCACTTAAACTTCAAGAACAAAAAATTGGCGAATGGTACTGTTTGGATGCTTTGCATATATGTTTCTTAGACTATATGGAAGCAATATATACAATGATTTCAACCGTCTACATGATCCATTCATTGTTCTACTTGTCGAATTTTACAAATAATTTCCTTTAAAGGATTAACAATGGGGCTCGTAGTTCACTTAAACTTGAAGAACAAAAAATTGGCGAATTGTACTGTTTGGATGCTTTGCATATATGTTTCTTAGACTATTTAGAAGCAATATATAGAAAGATTTCAACCGTCTACCTGTTCCATTCATTGTTCTACTTGTCGAAAGTTATAAATAATTTCCGTTAAAGGATTAACAATGGGGCTCGTAGTTCACTTAAACTTGAAGAACAAAATATTGGCGAATTGTACTGTTTGGATGCTTTGCGTACATGTTTCTTAGACTATATGGAAGCACTATATACAAAGATTTCAACCGTCTTCCTGTTCTATTCATTGTTCTACTTGTAGAAAGTTACAAATAATTTCCGTTTCATGATTATCAATGGGGCTCGCTGTTCACTTAAACTTGAAGATCAAAAAATTGGCGATTGTTACTGTTTAGATGCTTTGCATATAGGTTTCGTAGACTATATAGAAGCAACATATACAAAGATTTCAACCGTCTACCTGTTCCATTCATTGTTCTACTTGTCGCAAGTTACAAATAATGTCCGTTTCATGATTATCAACGGGGCTCGCTGTTCACTTAAACTTGAAGATCAAAAAATTGGCGATTGTTACTGTTTAGATGCTTTGCATATAGGTTTCGTAGACTATATAGAAGCAACATATACAAAGATTTCAACCGTCTACCTGTTCCATTCATTGTTCTACTTGTCGCAAGTTACAAATAATGTCCGTTAAAGTATTAACAATGGGGCCCGTTGTTCACTTAAACTTGAAGAACAATAAATTGGCGAATTGTACAGTTTGGATGCTTTGCATATATGTTTCTTAGACTATATAGAAGCAATATATACAAAGATTTCAACCGTCTAACTGTTCCATTCATTGTTCTACTTGTCGAAAGTTACAAATAATTTCCGATAAAGGATTAACAATGGGGCTCATTGTTCACTTAAACTTGAAGATCAAAAAATTGGCGAATGTTACTGTTTAGATGCTTTGCATATAGGTTTCTTAGACTATATAGAAGCAACATATACAAAGATTTCACCCGTCTACCTGTACTATTCATTGTTCTACTTGTAGAAAGTTACAAATAATTTTCATTTCATGATTATCAATGGGGCTCGCTGTTCACTTAAACTTGAAGATCAAAAAATCGGCGAATGGTACTGTTTGGATGCTTTGCATATATGTTTCTTAGATTATATAGAAGCAATATATACAAAGATTTCAACTGTCTACCTGTTCCATTCATTGTTCTACTTGTCGAAAATTACAAATAATTTCCGATAAAGGATTAACCATTGGGGCTCATTGTTCACTTAAACTTGAAGAACACAATATTGGCGAATGGTACTGTTTGGATGCTTTGCGTACATGTTTCTTAGACTATATGGAAGCAATATATACAAAGATTTCAACCGTTTACGTGTTCCAATCATTGTTCTACTTGTCGAAATTTACAAATAATTTCCTTTAAAGGATTAACAATGGGGCTCGTTGTTCACTTAAACTTGAAGAACAAAAAATTGGCGAATGGTACTGTTTGGATGCTTTGCGTACATGTTTATTAGACTATATGGAAGCACTATATACAAAGATTTCAACCGTCTTCCTGTTCTATTCATTGTTCTACTTGTAGAAAGTTACAAATAATTTCCGTTTCATGATTATCAATGGGGCTCGCTGTTCACTTAAACTTGAAGATCAAAAAATTGGCGATTGTTACTGTTTAGATGCTTTGCATATAGGTTTCGTAGACTATATAGAAGCAACATATACAAAGATTTCAACCGTCTACCTGTTCCATTCATTGTTCTACTTGTCGCAAGTTACAAATAATGTCCGTTAAAGTATTAACAATGGGGCCCGTTGTTCACTTAAACTTGAAGAACAATAAATTGGCGAATTGTACAGTTTGGATGCTTTGCATATATGTTTCTTAGACTATATAGAAGCAATATATACAAAGATTTCAACCGTCTAACTGGTCCATTCATTGTTCTACTTGTCGAAAGTTACAAATAATTTCCGATAAAGGATTAACAATGGGGCTCATTGTTCACTTAAACTTGAAGATCAAAAAATTGGCGAATGTTACTGTTTAAATGCTTTGCATATAGGTTTCTAAGACTATATAGAAGCAACATATACAAAGATTTCAACCGTCTACCTGTTCTATTCATTGTTCTTCTTGTCGAAAGTTAGAAATAATTTCCGTTTCATGATTATCAATGGGCCTCGTTGTTCACTTAAACTTGAAGATCAAAAAATTGGCGAATGGTACTGTTTGGATGCTTTGCATATATGTTTCGTAGGCTATATAGAAGCAATATATACAAGGATTTCAACCGTCTACATGATCTATTCATTGTTCTACTTGTCGAAATTTACAAATAATTTCCGATAAAGGATTAACAATGGGGCTCATTGTTCACTTAAACTTGAAGAACAAAAAATTGGCGAATGGTACTGTTTGGATGCTTTGCATATATGTTTCTTAGACTATATGGAAGCAATATATACAAAGATTTCAACCGTTTACCTGTTCCATTCATTGTTCTACTTGTCGATAGTTACAAATAATTTCTGATAAAGGATTAACAATGGGGCTCGTTGTTCACTTAAACTTGAAGAACAATAAATTGGCGAATTGTACTGTTTGGATGCTTTGCATATATTTTTCTTAGACTATATAGAAGCAATATATACAAAGATTTCAACCGTCTACCTGTTCCATTCATTGTTCTACTTGTCGAAAGTTACAAATAATTTCCGATAAAGGATTAACCATTGGGGCTCATTGTTCACTTAAACTTGAAGAACAAAAAATTGGCGAATGGTACTGTTTGGATGCTTTGCGTACATGTTTCTTAGACTATATGGAAGCACTATATACAAAGATTTCAACCGTCTTCCTGTTCTATTCATTGTTCTACTTGTAGAAAGTTACAAATAATTTCCGTTTCATGATTATCAATGGGGCTCGCTGTTCACTTAAACTTGAAGATCAAAAAATTGGCGATTGTTACTGTTTAGATGCTTTGCATATAGGTTTCTAAGACTATATAGAAGCAACATATACAAAGATTTCAACCGTCTACCTGTTCTATTCATTGTTCTTCTTGTCTAAAGTTAGAAATAATTTCCGTTTCATGATTATCAATGGGCCTCGTTGTTCACTTAAACTTGAAGATCAAAAAATTGGCGAATGGTACTGTTTGGATGCTTTGCATATATGTTTCGTAGGCTATATAGAAGCAATATATACAAGGATTTCAACCGTCTACATGATCTATTCATTGTTCTACTTGTCGAAATTTACAAATAATTTCCTTTAAAGGATTAACAATGGGGCTCGTAGTTCACTTAAACTTGAAGAACAAAAAATTGATGAATGGTACTGTTTGGATGCTTTGCATATATGTTTCTTAGACTATATAGAAGCAATATATTCATTGATTTCAACCGTCTACCTGTTCCATTCATTGTTCTACTTGTCGCAAGTTACAAATAATTTCCCTTTCATGATTATCAATGGGGCTCGTTGTTCACTTAAATTTGAAGACCAAAAAATTGGCGAATGGTACTGTTTGGATGCTTTGCGTACATGTTTCTTAGACTATATGGAAGCAATATATACAAAGATTTCAACCGTCTACGTGTTCCAATCATTGTTCTACTTGTCGAAATTTACAAATAATTTCCTTTAAAGGATTAACAATGGGGCTCGTTGTTCACTTAAACTTGAAGAACAAAAAATTGGCGAATGGTACTGTTTGGATGCTTTGCATATATGTTTCTTAGACTATATAGAAGCAATATATACATTGATTTCAACCGGCTACCTGTTCCATTCATTGTTCTACTTGTCGCAAGTTACAAATAATTTCCGTTAAAGTATTAACAATGGGGCTCGTAGTTCACTTAAACTTGAAGATCAAATAATTGGCGAATTGTACTGTTTGGACGCTTTGCATATATGTTTCTTAGACTATTTAGAAGCAATATATACAATGATTTCAACAGTCTACCTGTTCCATTCATTGTTCTACTTGTCGAAATTTACAAATAATTTCCTTTAAAGGATTAACAATGGGGCTCGTAGTTCACTTAAACTTGAAGAACAAAAAATTGGCGAATGGTACTGTTTGGATGCTTTGCATATGTGTTTCTTAGATTATACAGAGGCAATATATACAAGGATTTCAACCGTCTACCTGTTCCATTCATTGTTCTACTTGTCGAAATTTACAAATAATTACCGATAAAGGATTAACCATTGGGGCTCATTGTTCAATTAAACTTGAAGAACAAAAAATTGGCGAATTGTACTGTTTGGATGCTTTGCATATATGTTCTTAGACTATATAGAAGCAATATATACAAAGATTTCAACCGTCTACCTTTTCCATTCATTGTTCTACTTGTCGAAAGTTACAAATAATTTCCGATAAAGGATTAACAATGGGGCTCATTGTTCACTTAAACTTGAAGAACAAAAAATTGGCGAATGGTACTGTTTGGATGCTTTGCGTACATGTTTCTTAGACTATATGGAAGCAATATATACAAAGATTTCAACCGTCTACGTGTTCCATTCATTGTTCTACTTGTCGAAAATTACAAATAATTTCCGATAATGGATTAACCATTGGGGCTCATTGTTCACTTAAACTTGAAGACCAAAAAATTGGCGAATGGTACTGTTTGGATGCTTTGCGTACATGTTTCTTAGACTATATGGAAGCAATATATACAAAGATTTCAACCGTCTACGTGTTCCAATCATTGTTCTACTTGTCGAAATTTACAAATAATGTCCTTTAAAGGGTTAACAATGGGGCTCGTTGTTCACTTCAACTTGAAGAACAAAAAAGTGGCGAATGGTACTGTTTGGATGCTTTGCATATATGTTTCTTAGACTATTTAGAAGCAATATATAGAAAGATTTCACCCGTCTACCTGAACTATTCATTGTTCTACTTGTAGAAAGTTACAAATAATTTCCATTTCATGATTATCAATGGGGCTCGCAGTTCACTTAAACTTGAAGATCAAAAAATTGGCGATTGTTACTGTTTAGATGCTTTGCATATAGGTTTCTTAGACTATATAGAAGCAACATATACAAAGATTTCAACCGTCTACCTGTTCTAATCATTGTTCTACTTGTAGAAAGTTACAAATAATTTCCGTTTCATGATTATCAATGGGGCTCGTTGTTCACTTAAACTTGAAGAACAATAAATTGGCGAATTGTACTGTTTGGACGCTTTGCATATATGTTTCTTAGACTATATACAAGCAATATATACAAAGATTTCAACCGTCTACCTGTTCCATTCATTGTTCTTCTTGTTGAAAATTACAAATAATTTCCGATAAAGGATTAACCATTGGGGCTCATTGTTCACTTAAACTTGAAGAACAAAAAATTGGCGAATGGTACTGTTTGGATGCTTTGCGTACATGTTTCTTAGACTATATGGAAGCAATATATACAAAGATTTCAACCGTCTACGTGTTCCAATCATTGTTCTACTTGTCGAAATTTACAAATAATTTCCTTTAAAAGATTAACAATGGGGCTCGTTGTTCACTTAAACTTGAAGAACAAAAAATTGGCGAATGGTACTGTTTGGATGCTTTGCATATATGTTTCTTAGACTATATAGAAGCAATATATACAAAGATTTCAACCGTCTACGTGTTCCAATCATTGTTCTACTTGTAGAAAGTTACAATTAATTTCCGTTAAGGGATTAACAATGCGGATCGTAGTTTACTTAAACCTGAAGATCAAAAAATTGGCGAATGGTACTGTTTGGTTGCTTTGCATATATGTTTCTTAGACTATATGGAAGCAATATATACAATGATCTCAACCGTCTACCTGATCCACTCATTGTTCTACTTGTCGCAAGTTACAAATAATTTCCGTTAAAGGATTAACAATGGGGCTCGTAGTTCACTTAAACTTGAAGAACAAAAAATTGGCGAATGGTACTGTTTGGATGCTTTGCGTACATGTTTCTTAGACTATATGGAAGCAATATATACAAAGATTTCAACCGTCTACGTGTTCCAATCATTGTTCTACTTGTCGAAATTTACAAATAATTTCCTTTAAAAGATTAACAATGGGGCTCGTTGTTCACTTAAACTTGAAGAACAAAAAATTGGCGAATGGTACTGTTTGGATGCTTTGCATATATGTTTCTTAGACTATATAGAAGCAATATATACAAAGATTTCAACCGTCTACGTGTTCCAATCATTGTTCTACTTGTAGAAAGTTACAATTAATTTCCGTTAAGGGATTAACAATGCGGATCGTAGTTTACTTAAACCTGAAGATCAAAAAATTGGCGAATGGTACTGTTTGGTTGCTTTGCATATATGTTTCTTAGACTATATGGAAGCAATATATACAATGATCTCAACCGTCTACCTGATCCACTCATTGTTCTACTTGTCGCAAGTTACAAATAATTTCCGTTAAAGGATTAACAATGGGGCTCGTAGTTCACTTAAACTTGAAGAACAAAAAATTGGCGAATGGTACTGTTTGGATGCTTTGCGTACATGTTTCTTAAACTATATGGAAGCAATATATACAATGATTTCAACCGTCTACCTGTTCCATTCATTGTTCTACTTGTCGAAACTTACAAATAATTACCGATAAAGGACTAACCATTGGGGCTCATTGTTCACTTAAACTTGAAGAACAAAAAATTGGCGAATGGTACTGTTTGGATGCTTTGCATATATGTTTCTTAGACTATATGGAAGCAATATATACAAAGATTTCAACCGTCTACGTGTTCCAATCATTGTTCTACTTGTAAAAAGTTACAATTAATTTCCGTTAAAGGATTAACAATGGGGCTCGTAGTGCACTTAAACTTGAAGAACAAAAAATTGGCGAATTGTACTGTTTGGATGCTTTGCATAGATGTTTCTTAGACTATTTAGAAGCAATATATACAATGATTTCAACCGTCTACATGATCCATTCATTGTTCGACTTGTCGAAAGTTACAAATAATTTCCGATAAAGGATTAACCATTGGGGCTCACTGTTCACTTAAACTTGAAGAACAAAAAATTGGCGAATGGTACTGTTTGGATGCTTTGCGTACATGTTTCTTAGACTATATGGAAGCAATATAAACAAGGATTTCAACCGTCTACCTGTTCCATTCATTGTTCTACTTGTCGAAAGTTACAAATAATTACCGATAAAGGATTAACCATTGGGGCTCATTGTTCACTTAAACTTGAAGAAAAAAAAATTGGCGAATTGTACTGTTTGGATTCTTTGCATATATGTTTCTTAGACTATATAGATGCAATATATACAAACATTTCAACCGTCTACCTGTTCCATTCATTGTTCTACTTGTCGAAATTTACAAATAATTTCCGATAAAGGATTAACCATTGGGGCTCATTGTTCACTTAAACTTGAAGAACAAAAAATTGGCGAATGGTACTGTTTGGATGCTTTGCATATATGTTTCTTAGATTATATAGAAGCAATATATACAAAGATTTCAACCGTCTACATGATCCATTCATTGTTCTACTTGTCGAAATTTACAAATAATTTCCTTTAAAGGATTAACAATGGGGCTCGTTGTTCACTTAAACTTGAAGAACAATAAATTGGCGAATTGTACTGTTTGGATGCTTTGCATATATGTTTCTTAGACTATATAGGCGTAATATATACAAGGATTTCAACCGTCTACCTGTTCCATTCATTGTTCTACTTGTCGAAAGTTACAAATAATTACGGATAAAGGATTAACAATGGGGCTCGTAGTTCACTTAAACTTGAAGAACAAAAAATTGGCGAATTGTACTATTTGGATGCTTTGCATATATGTTTCTTAGACTATATAGAAGCAATATATACAAAGATTTCAACCGTCTACCTGTACTATTCATTGTTCTACTTGTAGAAAGTTACAAATAATTTCCATTACATGATTATCAATGGGGCTCATTGTTCACTTAAATTTGAAGACCAAAAAATTGGCGAATGGTACTGTTTGGATGCTTTGCGTACATGTGTCTTAGACTATATGGAAGCAATATATACAAAGATTTCAACCGTCTACGTGTTCCAATCATTGTTCTACTTGTCGAAATTTACACATAATTTCCTTTAAAGGATTAACAATGGGGCTCGTTGTTAACTTAAACTTGAAGAACAATAAATTGGCGAATTGTACTGTTTGGATGCTTTGCATATATGTTTCTTAGACTATATAGAAGCAATATATACCAAGATTTCAACCGTCTACGTGTTCCAATCATTGTTCTACTTGTAGAAAGTTACAATTAATTTCCGTTAAAGGATTAACAATGGGGCTCGTAGTTCACTTAAACTTGAAGAACAAAAAATTGGCGAATTGTACTGTTTGGATGCTTTGCATACATGTTTCGTAGACTATATAGAAGCAATATATACAATGATTTCAACCGTCTACATGATCCATTCATTGTTCTACTTGTCGAAATTTACAAATAATTTCCTTTAAAGGATTAACAATGGGGCTCGTAGTTCACATAAACTTGAAGAACAAAAAATTGGCGAATGGTACTGTTTGGATGCTTTGCATATATGTTTCTTAGACTATATAGACGCAATATATACAAAGATTTCAACCGTCTACCTGTTCCATTCATTGTTCTAATTGTCGAAAGTTACAAATAATTACCGATAAAGGATTAACCATTGGGGCTCATTGTTCACTTAAACTTGAAGAACAAAAAAGTGGCGAATGGTACTGTTTGGATGCTTTGCATATATGTTACATAGACTATATAGAAGCAATATATACATTGATTTCAACCGTCTACCTGTTCCATTCATTGTTCTACTTGTCGCAAGTTACAAATAATTTCCGTTAAAGTATTAACAATGGGGCTCGTAGTTCAGTTAAACTTGAAGAACAAATAATTGGCGAATTGTACTGTTTGGATGATTTGCATATATGTTTCTTAGACTTTATAGAAGCAATATATACAAAGATTTCAACCGTCTACCTGTTCCATTCATTGTTCTACTTGTCGAAAGTTACAAATAATTTCCGTTAAGGGATTAACAATGGGGATCGTAGTTTACTTAAACTTGAAGAACAAGAAATAGGCGAATTGTACTGTTTGGATGCTTTGCATATATGTTTCTTAGACTATATAGAAGCAATATATACAATGATTTCAACCGTCTACTTATTCCATTCATTGTTCTACTTGCCGAAATTTACAAATAATTTCCATTAAAGGATTAACAATGGGGCGCGTAGTTCACTTAAACTTGAAGAACAAAAAATTGGCGAATGGTACTATTTGGATGCTTTGAATATATGTTTCTTATATTATATAGAAGCAATATATACAAATATTTCAACCGTCTACCTGTTCCATTCATTGTTCTACTTGTCGAAAGTTACAAATAATTTCCTTTAAAGGATTAACAATGGGGCTCGTAGTTCACTTAAACTTGAAGAACAAAAAATTGGCGAATGGTACTGTTTGGATGCTTTGCATATGTGTTTCTTAGATTATACAGAGGCAATATATACAAGGATTTCAACCGTCTACCTGTTCCATTCATTGTTCTACTTGTCGAAATTTACAAATAATTACCGATAAAGGATTAACCATTGGGGCTCATTGTTCAATTAAACTTGAAGAACAAAAAATTGGCGAATTGTACTGTTTGGATGCTTTGCATATATGTTCTTAGACTATATAGAAGCAATATATACAAAGATTTCAACCGTCTACCTTTTCCATTCATTGTTCTACTTGTCGAAAGTTACAAATAATTTCCGATAAAGGATTAACAATGGGGCTCATTGTTCACTTAAACTTGAAGAACAAAAAATTGGCGAATGGTACTGTTTGGATGCTTTGCGTACATGTTTCTTAGACTATATGGAAGCAATATATACAAAGATTTCAACCGTCTACGTGTTCCATTCATTGTTCTACTTGTCGAAAATTACAAATAATTTCCGATAATGGATTAACCATTGGGGCTCATTGTTCACTTAAACTTGAAGACCAAAAAATTGGCGAATGGTACTGTTTGGATGCTTTGCGTACATGTTTCTTAGACTATATGGAAGCAATATATACAAAGATTTCAACCGTCTACGTGTTCCAATCATTGTTCTACTTGTCGAAATTTACAAATAATGTCCTTTAAAGGGTTAACAATGGGGCTCGTTGTTCACTTAAACTTGAAGAACAATAAATTGGCGAATTGTACTGTTTGGACGCTTTGCATATATGTTTCTTAGACTATATACAAGCAATATATACAAAGATTTCAACCGTCTACCTGTTCCATTCATTGTTCTTCTTGTTGAAAATTACAAATAATTTCCGATAAAGGATTAACCATTGGGGCTCATTGTTCACTTAAACTTGAAGAACAAAAAATTGGCGAATGGTACTGTTTGGATGCTTTGCGTACATGTTTCTTAGACTATATGGAAGCAATATATACAAAGATTTCAACCGTCTACGTGTTCCAATCATTGTTCTACTTGTCGAAATTTACAAATAATTTCCTTTAAAAGATTAACAATGGGGCTCGTTGTTCACTTAAACTTGAAGAACAAAAAATTGGCGAATGGTACTGTTTGGATGCTTTGCATATATGTTTCTTAGACTATATAGAAGCAATATATACAAAGATTTCAACCGTCTACGTGTTCCAATCATTGTTCTACTTGTAGAAAGTTACAATTAATTTCCGTTAAGGGATTAACAATGCGGATCGTAGTTTACTTAAACCTGAAGATCAAAAAATTGGCGAATGGTACTGTTTGGTTGCTTTGCATATATGTTTCTTAGACTATATGGAAGCAATATATACAATGATTTCAACCGTCTACCTGTTCCATTCATTGTTCTACTTGTCGAAACTTACAAATAATTACCGATAAAGGACTAACCATTGGGGCTCATTGTTCACTTAAACTTGAAGAACAAAAAATTGGCGAATGGTACTGTTTGGATGCTTTGCATATATGTTTCTTAGACTATATGGAAGCAATATATACAAAGATTTCAACCGTCTACGTGTTCCAATCATTGTTCTACTTGTAGAAAGTTACAATTAATTTCCGTTAAAGGATTAACAATGGGGCTCGTAGTGCACTTAAACTTGAAGAACAAAAAATTGGCGAATTGTACTGTTTGGATGCTTTGCATAGATGTTTCTTAGACTATTTAGAAGCAATATATACAATGATTTCAACCGTCTACATGATCCATTCATTGTTCGACTTGTCGAAAGTTACAAATAATTTCCGATAAAGGATTAACCATTGGGGCTCACTGTTCACTTAAACTTGAAGAACAAAAAATTGGCGAATGGTACTGTTTGGATGCTTTGCGTACATGTTTCTTAGACTATATGGAAGCAATATATACAAGGATTTCAACCGTCTACCTGTTCCATTCATTGTTCTACTTGTCGAAATTTACAAATAATTTCCTTTAAAGGATTAACAATGGGGCTCGTAGTTCACTTAAACTTGAAGAACAAAAAATTGGCGAATTGTACTATTTGGATGCTTTGCATATATGTTTCTTAGACTATATAGAAGCAATATATACAAAGATTTCAACCGTCTACCTGTACTATTCATTGTTCTACTTGTAGAAAGTTACAAATAATTTCCATTACATGATTATCAATGGGGCTCATTGTTCACTTAAATTTGAAGACCAAAAAATTGGCGAATGGTACTGTTTGGATGCTTTGCGTACATGTTTCTTAGACTATATGGAAGCAATATATACAAAGATTTCAACCGTCTACGTGTTCCAATCATTGTTCTACTTGTCGAAATTTACACATAATTTCCTTTAAAGGATTAACAATGGGGCTCGTTGTTAACTTAAACTTGAAGAACAATAAATTGGCGAATTGTACTGTTTGGATGCTTTGCATATATGTTTCTTAGACTATATAGAAGCAATATATACCAAGATTTCAACCGTCTACGTGTTCCAATCATTGTTCTACTTGTAGAAAGTTACAATTAATTTCCGTTAAAGGATTAACAATGGGGCTCGTAGTTCACTTAAACTTGAAGAACAAAAAATTGGCGAATTGTACTGTTTGGATGCTTTGCATACATGTTTCGTAGACTATATAGAAGCAATATATACAATGATTTCAACCGTCTACATGATCCATTCATTGTTCTACTTGTCGAAATTTACAAATAATTTCCTTTAAAGGATTAACAATGGGGCTCGTAGTTCACATAAACTTGAAGAACAAAAAATTGGCGAATGGTACTGTTTGGATGCTTTGCATATATGTTTCTTAGACTATATAGACGCAATATATACAAAGATTTCAACCGTCTACCTGTTCCATTCATTGTTCTAATTGTCGAAAGTTACAAATAATTACCGATAAAGGATTAACCATTGGGGCTCATTGTTCACTTAAACTTGAAGAACAAAAAAGTGGCGAATGGTACTGTTTGGATGCTTTGCATATATGTTACATAGACTATATAGAAGCAATATATACATTGATTTCAACCGTCTACCTGTTCCATTCATTGTTCTACTTGTCGCAAGTTACAAATAATTTCCGTTAAAGTATTAACAATGGGGCTCGTAGTTCAGTTAAACTTGAAGAACAAATAATTGGCGAATTGTACTGTTTGGATGATTTGCATATATGTTTCTTAGACTTTATAGAAGCAATATATACAAAGATTTCAACCGTCTACCTGTTCCATTCATTGTTCTACTTGTCGAAAGTTACAAATAATTTCCGTTAAGGGATTAACAATGGGGATCGTAGTTTACTTAAACTTGAAGAACAAGAAATAGGCGAATTGTACTGTTTGGATGCTTTGCATATATGTTTCTTAGACTATATAGAAGCAATATATACAATGATTTCAACCGTCTACTTATTCCATTCATTGTTCTACTTGCCGAAATTTACAAATAATTTCCATTAAAGGATTAACAATGGGGCGCGTAGTTCACTTAAACTTGAAGAACAAAAAATTGGCGAATGGTACTATTTGGATGCTTTGAATATATGTTTCTTATATTATATAGAAGCAATATATACAAATATTTCAACCGTCTACCTGTTCCATTCATTGTTCTACTTGTCGAAAGTTACAAATAATTTCCGATAAAGGATTAACCATTGGGGCTCACTGTTCACTTAAACTTGAAGAACAAAAAATTGGCGAATGGTACTGTTTGGATGCTTTGCGTACATGTTTCTTAGACTATATGGAAGCAATATATACAAGGATTTCAACCGTCTACCTGTTCCATTCATTGTTCTACTTGTCGAAAGTTACAAATAATTTACGATAAAGGATTAACAATGGGGCTCATTGTTCACTTAAACTTGAAGAACAAAAAATTGGCGAATGGTACTGTTTGGATGCTTTGCATATATGTTTCTTAGACTATATAGAAGCAATATATACATTGATTTCAACCGTCTACCTGTTCCACTCATTGTTCTACTTGTCGCAAGTTACAAATAATTTCCGTTAAAGTGTTAACAATGGGGCTCGTAGTTCACTTAAACTTGAAGATGAAATAATTGGCGAATTGTACTGTTTGGATGCTTTGCATATATGTTTCTTAGATTAATAGAAGCAATATATACAAAGATTTCAACCGTCTACGAGTTCCAATCATTGTTCTACTTGTCGAAATTTACACATAATTTCCTTTAAAGGATTAACAATGGGGCTCGTTGTTAACTTAAACTTGAAGAACAATAAATTGGCGAATTGTACTGTTTGGATGCTTTGCGTACATGTTTCTTAGACTATATGGAAGCAATATATACAAAGATTTCAACCGTCTACGTGTTCCAATCACTGTTCTACTTGTCGAAAGTTACAAATAATTTCCGTTAAGGGATTAACAATGGGGATCGTAGTTTACTTAAACTTGAAGAACAAGAAATAGGCGAATTGTACTGTTTGGATGCTTTGCATATATGTTTCTTAGACTATATAGAAGCAATATATACAAAGATTTCAACCGTCTACGTGTTCCAATCATTGTTCTACTTGTCGAAAGTTACAAATAATTTCCGTTAAGGGATTAACAATGGGGATCGTAGTTTACTTAAACTTGAAGAACAAAAAATTGGCGAATTGTACTGTTTGGATGCTTTGCATAGATGTTTCTTAGACTATTTAGAAGCAATATATAGAAAGATTTCACCCGTCTACCTGTACTATTCATTGTTCTACTTGTAGAAAGTTACAAATAATTGCCATTTCATGATTATCAATGGGGCTCGCTGTTCTCTTAAACTTGAAGACCAAAAAATTGACGAATGGTACTGTTTGGATGCTTTGCGTACATGTTTCTTAGACTATGTGGAAGCAATATATACAAAGATTTCAACCGTCTACGTGTTCCAATCATTGTTCTACTTGTCGAAATTTACAAATAATTACCTTTAAAGGATTAACAATGGGGCTCGTTGTTCACTTAAACTTGAAGAACAATAAATTGGCGAATTGTACTGTTTGGATGCTTTGCATATATGTTTCTTAGACTATATAGAAGCAATATATACAAAGATTTCAACCGTCTACCTGTTCCATTCATTGTTCTACTTGCCGAAAGTTACAAATAATTTCCGATAAAGGATTAACCATTGGGGCTCATTGTTCACTTAAACTTGAAGAACAAAAAATTGGCGAATGGTACTATTTGGATGCTTTGCGTACATGTTTCTTAGACTATATGGAAGCAATATATACAAAGATTTCAACCGTCTACGTGTTCCATTCATTGTTCTACTTGTCGAAAATTACAAATAATTTCCGATAATGGATTAACCATTGGGGCTCATTGTTCACTTAAACTTGAAGACCAAAAAATTGGCGAATGGTACTGTTTGGATGCTTTGCGTACATGTTTCTTAGACTATATGGAAGCAATATATACAAAGATTTCAACCGTCTACGTGTTCCAATCATCGTTCTACTTGTCGAAATTTACAAATAATTTCCTTTAAAAGATTAACAACGGGGCTCGTTGTTCACTTAAACTTGAAGAACAAAAAATTGGCGAATGGTACTGTTTGGATGCTTTGCATATATGTTTCTTAGACTATATAGAAGCAATATATACAAAGATTTCAACCGTCTACGTGTTCCAATCATTGTTCTACTTGTCGAAATTTACAAATAATGTCCTTTAAAGGGTTAACAATGGGGCTCGTTGTTCACTTCAACTTGAAGAACAAAAAAGTGGCGAATGGTACTGTTTGGATGCTTTGCATATATGTTTCTTAGACTATTTAGAAGCAATATATAGAAAGATTTCACCCGTCTACCTGAACTATTCATTGTTCTACTTGTAGAAAGTTACAAATAATTTCCATTTCATGATTATCAATGGGGCTCGCAGTTCACTTAAACTTGAAGATCAAAAAATTGGCGATTGTTACTGTTTAGATGCTTTGCATATAGGTTTCTTAGACTATATAGAAGCAACATATACAAAGATTTCAACCGTCTACCTGTTCTATTCATTGTTCTACTTGTAGAAAGTTACAAATAATTTCCGTTTCATGATTATCAATGGGGCTCGTTGTTCACTTAAACTTGAAGAACAATAAATTGGCGAATTGTACTGTTTGGACGATTTGCATATATGTTTCTTAGACTATATACAAGCAATATATACAAAGATTTCAACCGTCTACCTGTTCCATTCATTGTTCTTCTTGTTGAAAATTACAAATAATTTCCGATAAAGGATTAACCATTGGGGCTCATTGTTCACTTAAACTTGAAGAACAAAAAATTGGCGAATGGTACTGTTTGGATGCTTTGCGTACATGTTTCTCAGACTATATGGAAGCAATATATACAAAGATTTCAACCGTCTACGTGTTCCAATCATTGTTCTACTTGTCGAAATTTACAAATAATTTCCTTTAAAAGCTTAACAATGGGGCTCGTTGTTCACTTAAACTTGAAGAACAAAAAATTGGCGAATGGTACTGTTTGGATGCTTTGCATATATGTTTCTTAGACTATATAGAAGCAATATATACAAAGATTTCAACCGCCTACGTGTTCCAATCATTGTTCTACTTGTAGAAAGTTACAATTAATTTCCGTTAAGGGATTAACAATGCGGATCGTAGTTTACTTAAACCTGAAGATCATAAAATTGGCGAATGGTACTGTTTGGTTGCTTTGCATATATGTTTCTTAGACTATATGGAAGCAATATATACAATGATCTCAACCGTCTACCTGATCCACTCATTGTTCTACTTGTCGCAAGTTACAAATAATTTCCGTTAAAGGATTAACAATGGGGCTCGTAGTTCACTTAAACTTGAAGAACAAAAAATTGGCGAATGGTACTGTTTGGATGCTTTGCGTACATGTTTCTTAAACTATATGGAAGCAATATATACAATGATTTCAACCGTCTACCTGTTCCAATCATTGTTCTACTTGTCGAAATTTACAAATAATTTCCTTTAAAAGATTAACAATGGGGCTCGTTGTTCACTTAAACTTGAAGAACAAAAAATTGGCGAATGGTACTGTTTGGATGCTTTGCATATATGTTTCTTAGACTATTTAGAAGCAATATATACAATGATTTCAACCGTCTACATGATCCATTCATTGTTCGACTTGTCGAAAGTTACAAATAATTTCCGATAAAGGATTAACCATTGGGGCTCACTGTTCACTTAAACTTGAAGAACAAAAAATTGGCGAATGGTACTGTTTGGATGCTTTGCGTACATGTTTCTTAGACTATATGGAAGCAATATATACAAGGATTTCAACCGTCTACCTGTTCCATTCATTGTTCTACTTGTCGAAAGTTACAAATAATTACCGATAAAGGATTAACCATTGGGGCTCATTGTTCACTTAAACTTGAAGAAAAAAAAATTGGCGAATTGTACTGTTTGGATTCTTTGCATATATGTTTCTTAGACTATATAGATGCAATATATACAAACATTTCAACCGTCTACCTGTTCCATTCATTGTTCTACTTGTCGAAATTTACAAATAATTTCCGATAAAGGATTAACCATTGGGGCTCATTGTTCACTTAAACTTGAAGAACAAAAAATTGGCGAATGGTACTGTTTGGATGCTTTGCATATATGTTTCTTAGATTATATAGAAGCAATATATACAAAGATTTCAACCGTCTACCTGTTCCATTCATTGTTCTACTTGTCGAAATTTACAAATAATTTCCTTTAAAGGATTAACAATGGGGCTCGTTGTTCACTTAAACTTGAAGAACAATAAATTGGCGAATTGTACTGTTTGGATGCTTTGCATATATGTTTCTTAGACTATATAGGCGTAATATATACAAGGATTTCAACCGTCTACCTGTTCCATTCATTGTTCTACTTGTCGAAAGTTACAAATAATTACGGATAAAGGATTAACAATGGGGCTCGTAGTTCACTTAAACTTGAAGAACAAAAAATTGGCGAATTGTACTATTTGGATGCTTTGCATATATGTTTCTTAGACTATATAGAAGCAATATATACAAAGATTTCAACCGTCTACGAGTTCCAATCATTGTTCTACTTGTCGAAATTTACACATAATTTCCTTTAAAGGATTAACAATGGGGCTCGTTGTTAACTTAAACTTGAAGAACAATAAATTGGCGAATTGTACTGTTTGGATGCTTTGCGTACATGTTTCTTAGACTATATGGAAGCAATATATACAAAGATTTCAACCGTCTACGTGTTCCAATCACTGTTCTACTTGTCGAAAGTTACAAATAATTTCCGTTAAGGGATTAACAATGGGGATCGTAGTTTACTTAAACTTGAAGAACAAGAAATAGGCGAATTGTACTGTTTGGATGCTTTGCATATATGTTTCTTAGACTATATAGAAGCAATATATACAAAGATTTCAACCGTCTACGTGTTCCAATCATTGTTCTACTTGTCGAAATTTACAAATAATTACCGATAAAGGATTAATCATTGGGGCTCATTGTTCACTTAAACTTGAAGAACAAAAAATTGGCGAATTGTACTGTTTGGATGCTTTGCATATATGTTTCTTAGACTATATAGAAGCAATATATACAAAGATTTCAACCGTCTACCTGTTCCATTCATTGTTCTACTTGCCGAAAGTTACAAATAATTTCCGATAAAGGATTAACAATGGGGCTCATTGTTCACTTAAACTTGAAGGACAAAAAATTGGCGAATGGTACTGTTTGGATGCTTGCGTACATGTTTCTTAGACTATATGGAAGCAATATATACAAGGATTTCAACCGTCTACCTGTTCCATTCATTGTTCTACTTGTCGAAAGTTACAAATAATTACCGATTACGGATTAACCATTGGGGCTCATTGTTCACATAATCTTGAAGACCAACAAATTGGCGAACGGTACTGTTTGGATGCTTTGCGTACATGTTTCTTAGACTATATGGAAGCAATATATACAAAGATTTCAACCGTCTACGTGTTTCAATCATTGTTCTACTTGTCGAAATTTACAAATAATTTCCTTTAAAGGATTAACAATGGGGCTCGTTGTTCACTTAAACTTGTAGAACAATAAATTGGCGAATTGTATTGTTTGGATGCTTTGCATATATGTTTCTTAGACTATATAGAAGCAATATATACAAAGATTTCAACCGTCTACCTGTTCCATTCATTGTTCTACTTGCCGAAAGTTACAAATAATTTCCGATAAAGGATTAACCATTGGGGCTCATAGTTCACTTAAACTTGAAGAACAAAAAATTGGCGAATGGTACTGTTTGGATGCTTTGCGTACATGTTTCTTAGACTATATGGAAGCAATACATACAAAGATTTCAACCGTCTACGTGTTCCAATCATTGTTCTACTTGTCGCAAGTTACAAATAATTTCCGTTAAAGGATTAACAATGGGGCTCGTAGTTCACTTAAACTTGAAGAACAAAAAATTGGCGAATGGTACTGTTTGGATGCTTTGCGTACATGTTTCTTAAACTATATGGAAGCAATATATACAATGATTTCAACCGTCTACCTGTTCCATTCATTGTTCTACTTGTCGAAACTTACAAATAATTACCGATAAAGGACTAACCATTGGGGCTCATTGTTCACTTAAACTTGAAGAACAAAAAATTGGCGAATGGTACTGTTTGGATGCTTTGCATATATGTTTCTTAGACTATATGGAAGCAATATATACAAAGATTTCAACCGTCTACGTGTTCCAATCATTGTTCTACTTGTAGAAATTTACAATTAATTTCCGTTAAAGGATTAACAATGGGGCTCGTAGTGCACTTAAACTTGAAGAACAAAAAATTGGCGAATTGTACTGTTTGGATGCTTTGCATAGATGTTTCTTAGACTATTTAGAAGCAATATATACAATGATTTCAACCGTCTACATGATCCATTCATTGTTCGACTTGTCGAAAGTTACAAATAATTTCCGATAAAGGATTAACCATTGGGGCTCACTGTTCACTTAAACTTGAAGAACAAAAAATTGGCGAATGGTACTGTTTGGATGCTTTGCGTACATGTTTCTTAGACTATATGGAAGCAATATATACAAGGATTTCAACCGTCTACCTGTTCCATTCATTGTTCTACTTGTCGAAAGTTACAAATAATTACCGATAAAGGATTAACCATTGGGGCTCATTGTTCACTTAAACTTGAAGAAAAAAAAATTGGCGAATTGTACTGTTTGGATTCTTTGCATATATGTTTCTTAGACTATATAGATGCAATATATACAAACATTTCAACCGTCTACCTGTTCCATTCATTGTTCTACTTGTCGAAATTTACAAATAATTTCCGATAAAGGATTAACCATTGGGGCTCATTGTTCACTTAAACTTGAAGAACAAAAAATTGGCGAATGGTACTGTTTGGATGCTTTGCATATATGTTTCTTAGATTATATAGAAGCAATATATACAAAGATTTCAACCGTCTACCTGTTCCATTCATTGTTCTACTTGTCGAAATTTACAAATAATTTCCTTTAAAGGATTAACAATGGGGCTCGTTGTTCACTTAAACTTGAAGAACAATAAATTGGCGAATTGTACTGTTTGGATGCTTTGCATATATGTTTCTTAGACTATATAGGCGTAATATATACAAGGATTTCAACCGTCTACCTGTTCCATTCATTGTTCTACTTGTCGAAAGTTACAAATAATTACGGATAAAGGATTAACAATGGGGCTCGTAGTTCACTTAAACTTGAAGAACAAAAAATTGGCGAATTGTACTATTTGGATGCTTTGCATATATGTTTCTTAGACTATATAGAAGCAATATATACAAAGATTTCAACCGTCTACCTGTACTATTCATTGTTCTACTTGTAGAAAGTTACAAATAATTTCCATTACATGATTATCAATGGGGCTCATTGTTCACTTAAATTTGAAGACCAAAAAATTGGCGAATGGTACTGTTTGGATGCTTTGCGTACATGTTTCTTAGACTATATGGAAGCAATATATACAAAGATTTCAACCGTCTACGTGTTCCAATCATTGTTCTACTTGTCGAAATTTACACATAATTTCCTTTAAAGGATTAACAATGGGGCTCGTTGTTAACTTAAACTTGAAGAACAATAAATTGGCGAATTGTACTGTTTGGATGCTTTGCATATATGTTTCTTAGACTATATAGAAGCAATATATACCAAGATTTCAACCGTCTACGTGTTCCAATCATTGTTCTACTTGTAGAAAGTTACAATTAATTTCCGTTAAAGGATTAACAATGGGGCTCGTAGTTCACTTAAACTTGAAGAACAAAAAATTGGCGAATTGTACTGTTTGGATGCTTTGCATACATGTTTCGTAGACTATATAGAAGCAATATATACAATGATTTCAACCGTCTACATGATCCATTCATTGTTCTACTTGTCGAAATTTACAAATAATTTCCTTTAAAGGATTAACAATGGGGCTCGTAGTTCACATAAACTTGAAGAACAAAAAATTGGCGAATGGTACTGTTTGGATGCTTTGCATATATGTTTCTTAGACTATATAGACGCAATATATACAAAGATTTCAACCGTCTACCTGTTCCATTCATTGTTCTAATTGTCGAAAGTTACAAATAATTACCGATAAAGGATTAACCATTGGGGCTCATTGTTCACTTAAACTTGAAGAACAAAAAAGTGGCGAATGGTACTGTTTGGATGCTTTGCATATATGTTACATAGACTATATAGAAGCAATATATACATTGATTTCAACCGTCTACCTGTTCCATTCATTGTTCTACTTGTCGCAAGTTACAAATAATTTCCGTTAAAGTATTAACAATGGGGCTCGTAGTTCAGTTAAACTTGAAGAACAAATAATTGGCGAATTGTACTGTTTGGATGATTTGCATATATGTTTCTTAGACTTTATAGAAGCAATATATACAAAGATTTCAACCGTCTACCTGTTCCATTCATTGTTCTACTTATCGAAAGTTACAAATAATTTCCGTTAAGGGATTAACAATGGGGATCGTAGTTTACTTAAACTTGAAGAACAAGAAATAGGCGAATTGTACTGTTTGGATGCTTTGCATATATGTTTCTTAGACTATATAGAAGCAATATATACAATGATTTCAACCGTCTACTTATTCCATTCATTGTTCTACTTGCCGAAATTTACAAATAATTTCCATTAAAGGATTAACAATGGGGCGCGTAGTTCACTTAAACTTGAAGAACAAAAAATTGGCGAATGGTACTATTTGGATGCTTTGAATATATGTTTCTTATATTATATAGAAGCAATATATACAAATATTTCAACCGTCTACCTGTTCCATTCATTGTTCTACTTGTCGAAAGTTACAAATAATTTCCGATAAAGGATTAACCATTGGGGCTCACTGTTCACTTAAACTTGAAGAACAAAAAATTGGCGAATGGTACTGTTTGGATGCTTTGCGTACATGTTTCTTAGACTATATGGAAGCAATATATACAAGGATTTCAACCGTCTACCTGTTCCATTCATTGTTCTACTTGTCGAAAGTTACAAATAATTTACGATAAAGGATTAACAATGGGGCTCATTGTTCACTTAAACTTGAAGAACAAAAAATTGGCGAATGGTACTGTTTGGATGCTTTGCATATATGTTTCTTAGACTATATAGAAGCAATATATACATTGATTTCAACCGTCTACCTGTTCCACTCATTGTTCTACTTGTCGCAAGTTACAAATAATTTCCGTTAAAGTGTTAACAATGGGGCTCGTAGTTCACTTAAACTTGAAGATGAAATAATTGGCGAATTGTACTGTTTGGATGCTTTGCATATATGTTTCTTAGATTAATAGAAGCAATATATACAAAGATTTCAACCGTCTACGAGTTCCAATCATTGTTCTACTTGTCGAAATTTACACATAATTTCCTTTAAAGGATTAACAATGGGGCTCGTTGTTAACTTAAACTTGAAGAACAATAAATTGGCGAATTGTACTGTTTGGATGCTTTGCGTACATGTTTCTTAGACTATATGGAAGCAATATATACAAAGATTTCAACCGTCTACGTGTTCCAATCACTGTTCTACTTGTCGAAAGTTACAAATAATTTCCGTTAAGGGATTAACAATGGGGATCGTAGTTTACTTAAACTTGAAGAACAAGAAATAGGCGAATTGTACTGTTTGGATGCTTTGCATATATGTTTCTTAGACTATATAGAAGCAATATATACAAAGATTTCAACCGTCTACGTGTTCCAATCATTGTTCTACTTGTCGAAATTTACAAATAATTACCGATAAAGGATTAATCATTGGGGCTCATTGTTCACTTAAACTTGAAGAACAAAAAATTGGCGAATTGTACTGTTTGGATGCTTTGCATATATGTTTCTTAGACTATATAGAAGCAATATATACAAAGATTTCAACCGTCTACCTGTTCCATTCATTGTTCTACTTGCCGAAAGTTACAAATAATTTCCGATAAAGGATTAACAATGGGGCTCATTGTTCACTTAAACTTGAAGGACAAAAAATTGGCGAATGGTACTGTTTGGATGCTTGCGTACATGTTTCTTAGACTATATGGAAGCAATATATACAAGGATTTCAACCGTCTACCTGTTCCATTCATTGTTCTACTTGTCGAAAGTTACAAATAATTACCGATTACGGATTAACCATTGGGGCTCATTGTTCACATAATCTTGAAGACCAACAAATTGGCGAACGGTACTGTTTGGATGCTTTGCGTACATGTTTCTTAGACTATATGGAAGCAATATATACAAAGATTTCAACCGTCTACGTGTTTCAATCATTGTTCTACTTGTCGAAATTTACAAATAATTTCCTTTAAAGGATTAACAATGGGGCTCGTTGTTCACTTAAACTTGTAGAACAATAAATTGGCGAATTGTATTGTTTGGATGCTTTGCATATATGTTTCTTAGACTATATAGAAGCAATATATACAAAGATTTCAACCGTCTACCTGTTCCATTCATTGTTCTACTTGCCGAAAGTTACAAATAATTTCCGATAAAGGATTAACCATTGGGGCTCATTGTTCACTTAAACTTGAAGAACAAAAAATTGGCGAATGGTACTGTTTGGATGCTTTGCGTACATGTTTCTTAGACTATATGGAAGCAATACATACAAAGATTTCAACCGTCTACGTGTTCCAATCATTGTTCTACTTGTCGAAAGTTACAAATAATTTCCGTTAAGGGATTAACAATGGGGATCGTAGTTTACTTAAACTTGAAGAACAAAAAATTGGCGAATTGTACTGTTTGGATGCTTTGCATAGATGTTTCTTAGACTATTTAGAAGCAATATATAGAAAGATTTCACCCGTCTACCTGTACTATTCATTGTTCTACTTGTAGAAAGTTACAAATAATTGCCATTTCATGATTATCAATGGGGCTCGCTGTTCTCTTAAACTTGAAGACCAAAAAATTGACGAATGGTACTGTTTGGATGCTTTGCGTACATGTTTCTTAGACTATGTGGAAGCAATATATACAAAGATTTCAACCGTCTACGTGTTCCAATCATTGTTCTACTTGTCGAAATTTACAAATAATTACCTTTAAAGGATTAACAATGGGGCTCGTTGTTCACTTAAACTTGAAGAACAATAAATTGGCGAATTGTACTGTTTGGATGCTTTGCATATATGTTTCTTAGACTATATAGAAGCAATATATACAAAGATTTCAACCGTCTACCTGTTCCATTCATTGTTCTACTTGCCGAAAGTTACAAATAATTTCCGATAAAGGATTAACCATTGGGGCTCATTGTTCACTTAAACTTGAAGAACAAAAAATTGGCGAATGGTACTGTTTGGATGCTTTGCGTACATGTTTCTTAGACTATATGGAAGCAATATATACAAAGATTTCAACCGTCTACGTGTTCCATTCATTGTTCTACTTGTCGAAAATTACAAATAATTTCCGATAATGGATTAACCATTGGGGCTCATTGTTCACTTAAACTTGAAGACCAAAAAATTGGCGAATGGTACTGTTTGGATGCTTTGCGTACATGTTTCTTAGACTATATGGAAGCAATATATACAAAGATTTCAACCGTCTACGTGTTCCAATCATCGTTCTACTTGTCGAAATTTACAAATAATTTCCTTTAAAAGATTAACAATGGGGCTCGTTGTTCACTTAAACTTGAAGAACAAAAAATTGGCGAATGGTACTGTTTGGATGCTTTGCATATATGTTTCTTAGACTATATAGAAGCAATATATACAAAGATTTCAACCGTCTACGTGTTCCAATCAGTGTTCTACTTGTCGAAATTTACAAATAATGTCCTTTAAAGGGTTAACAATGGGGCTCGTTGTTCACTTCAACTTGAAGAACAAAAAAGTGGCGAATGGTACTGTTTGGATGCTTTGCATATATGTTTCTTAGACTATTTAGAAGCAATATATAGAAAGATTTCACCCGTCTACCTGAACTATTCATTGTTCTACTTGTAGAAAATTACAAATAATTTCCATTTCATGATTATCAATGGGGCTCGCAGTTCACTTAAACTTGAAGATCAAAAAATTGGCGATTGTTACTGTTTAGATGCTTTGCATATAGGTTTCTTAGACTATATAGAAGCAACATATACAAAGATTTCAACCGTCTACCTGTTCTATTCATTGTTCTACTTGTAGAAAGTTACAAATAATTTCCGTTTCATGATTATCAATGGGGCTCGTTGTTCACTTAAACTTGAAGAACAATAAATTGGCGAATTGTACTGTTTGGACGATTTGCATATATGTTTCTTAGACTATATACAAGCAATATATACAAAGATTTCAACCGTCTACCTGTTCCATTCATTGTTCTTCTTGTTGAAAATTACAAATAATTTCCGATAAAGGATTAACCATTGGGGCTCATTGTTCACTTAAACTTGAAGAACAAAAAATTGGCGAATGGTACTGTTTGGATGCTTTGCGTACATGTTTCTCAGACTATATGGAAGCAATATATACAAAGATTTCAACCGTCTACGTGTTCCAATCATTGTTCTACTTGTCGAAATTTACAAATAATTTCCTTTAAAAGCTTAACAATGGGGCTCGTTGTTCACTTAAACTTGAAGAACAAAAAATTGGCGAATGGTACTGTTTGGATGCTTTGCATATATGTTTCTTAGACTATATAGAAGCAATATATACAAAGATTTCAACCGCCTACGTGTTCCAATCATTGTTCTACTTGTAGAAAGTTACAATTAATTTCCGTTAAGGGATTAACAATGCGGATCGTAGTTTACTTAAACCTGAAGATCATAAAATTGGCGAATGGTACTGTTTGGTTGCTTTGCATATATGTTTCTTAGACTATATGGAAGCAATATATACAATGATCTCAACCGTCTACCTGATCCACTCATTGTTCTACTTGTCGCAAGTTACAAATAATTTCCGTTAAAGAATTAACAATGGGGCTCGTAGTTCACTTAAACTTGAAGAACAAAAAATTGGCGAATGGTACTGTTTGGATGCTTTGCGTACATGTTTCTTAAACTATATGGAAGCAATATATACAATGATTTCAACCGTCTACCTGTTCCAATCATTGTTCTACTTGTCGAAATTTACAAATAATTTACTTTAAAAGATTAACAATGGGGCTCGTTGTTCACTTAAACTTGAAGAACAAAAAATTGGCGAATGGTACTGTTTGGATGCTTTGCATATATGTTTCTTAGACTATTTAGAAGCAATATATACAATGATTTCAACCGTCTACATGATCCATTCATTGTTCGACTTGTCGAAAGTTACAAATAATTTCCGATAAAGGATTAACCATTGGGGCTCACTGTTCACTTAAACTTGAAGAACAAAAAATTGGCGAATGGTACTGTTTGGATGCTTTGCGTACATGTTTCTTAGACTATATGGAAGCAATATATACAAGGATTTCAACCGTCTACCTGTTCCATTCATTGTTCTACTTGTCGAAAGTTACAAATAATTACCGATAAAGGATTAACCATTGGGGCTCATTGTTCACTTAAACTTGAAGAAAAAAAAATTGGCGAATTGTACTGTTTGGATTCTTTGCATATATGTTTCTTAGACTATATAGATACAATATATACAAACATTTCAACCGTCTACCTGTTCCATTCATTGTTCTACTTGTCGAAATTTACAAATAATTTCCGATAAAGGATTAACCATTGGGGCTCATTGTTCACTTAAACTTGAAGAACAAAAAATTGGCGAATGGTACTGTTTGGATGCTTTGCATATATGTTTCTTAGATTATATAGAAGCAATATATACAAAGATTTCAACCGTCTACCTGTTCCATTCATTGTTCTACTTGTCGAAATTTACAAATAATTTCCTTTAAAGGATTAACAATGGGGCTCGTTGTTCACTTAAACTTGAAGAACAATAAATTGGCGAATTGTACTGTTTGGATGCTTTGCATATATGTTTCTTAGACTATATAGGCGTAATATATACAAGGATTTCAACCGTCTACCTGTTCCATTCATTGTTCTACTTGTCGAAAGTTACAAATAATTACGGATAAAGGATTAACAATGGGGCTCGTAGTTCACTTAAACTTGAAGAACAAAAAATTGGCGAATTGTACTATTTGGATGCTTTGCATATATGTTTCTTAGACTATATAGAAGCAATATATACAAAGATTTCAACCGTCTACCTGTACTATTCATTGTTCTACTTGTAGAAAGTTACAAATAATTTCCATTACATGATTATCAATGGGGCTCATTGTTCACTTAAATTTGAAGACCAAAAAATTGGCGAATGGTACTGTTTGGATGCTTTGCGTACATGTTTCTTAGACTATATGGAAGCAATATATACAAAGATTTCAACCGTCTACGTGTTCCAATCATTGTTCTACTTGTCGAAATTTACACATAATTTCCTTTAAAGGATTAACAATGGGGCTCGTTGTTAACTTAAACTTGAAGAACAATAAATTGGCGAATTGTACTGTTTGGATGCTTTGCATATATGTTTCTTAGACTATATAGAAGCAATATATACCAAGATTTCAACCGTCTACGTGTTCCAATCATTGTTCTACTTGTAGAAAGTTACAATTAATTTCCGTTAAAGGATTAACAATGGGGCTCGTAGTTCACTTAAACTTGAAGAACAAAAAAGTGGCGAATGGTACTGTTTGGATGCTTTGCATATATGTTACATAGACTATATAGAAGCAATATATACATTGATTTCAACCGTCTACCTGTTCCATTCATTGTTCTACTTGTCGCAAGTTACAAATAATTTCCGTTAAAGTATTAACAATGGGGCTCGTAGTTCAGTTAAACTTGAAGAACAAATAATTGGCGAATTGTACTGTTTGGATGATTTGCATATATGTTTCTTAGACTTTATAGAAGCAATATATACAAAGATTTCAACCGTCTACCTGTTCCATTCATTGTTCTACTTGTCGAAAGTTACAAATAATTTCCGTTAAGGGATTAACAATGGGGATCGTAGTTTACTTAAACTTGAAGAACAAGAAATAGGCGAATTGTACTGTTTGGATGCTTTGCATATATGTTTCTTAGACTATACAGAAGCAATATATACAATGATTTCAACCGTCTACTTATTCCATTCATTGTTCTACTTGCCGAAATTTACAAATAATTTCCATTAAAGGATTAACAATGGGGCGCGTAGTTCACTTAAACTTGAAGAACAAAAAATTGGCGAATGGTACTATTTGGATGCTTTGAATATATGTTTCTTATATTATATAGAAGCAATATATACAAATATTTCAACCGTCTACCTGTTCCATTCATTGTTCTACTTGTCGAAAGTTACAAATAATTTCCGATAAAGGATTAACCATTGGGGCTCACTGTTCACTTAAACTTGAAGAACAAAAAATTGGCGAATGGTACTGTTTGGATGCTTTGCGTACATGTTTCTTAGACTATATGGAAGCAATATATACAAGGATTTCAACCGTCTACCTGTTCCATTCATTGTTCTACTTGTCGAAAGTTACAAATAATTTACGATAAAGGATTAACAATGGGGCTCATTGTTCACTTAAACTTGAAGAACAAAAAATTGGCGAATGGTACTGTTTGGATGCTTTGCATATATGTTTCTTAGACTATATAGAAGCAATATATACATTGATTTCAACCGTCTACCTGTTCCACTCATTGTTCTACTTGTCGCAAGTTACAAATAATTTCCGTTAAAGTGTTAACAATGGGGCTCGTAGTTCACTTAAACTTGAAGATGAAATAATTGGCGAATTGTACTGTTTGGATGCTTTGCATATATGTTTCTTAGATTAATAGAAGCAATATATACAAAGATTTCAACCGTCTACGAGTTCCAATCATTGTTCTACTTGTCGAAATTTACACATAATTTCCTTTAAAGGATTAACAATGGGGCTCGTTGTTAACTTAAACTTGAAGAACAATAAATTGGCGAATTGTACTGTTTGGATGCTTTGCGTACATGTTTCTTAGACTATATGGAAGCAATATATACAAAGATTTCAACCGTCTACGTGTTCCAATCACTGTTCTACTTGTCGAAAGTTACAAATAATTTCCGTTAAGGGATTAACAATGGGGATCGTAGTTTACTTAAACTTGAAGAACAAGAAATAGGCGAATTGTACTGTTTGGATGCTTTGCATATATGTTTCTTAGACTATATAGAAGCAATATATACAAAGATTTCAACCGTCTACGTGTTCCAATCATTGTTCTACTTGTCGAAATTTACAAATAATTACCGATAAAGGATTAATCATTGGGGCTCATTGTTCACTTAAACTTGAAGAACAAAAAATTGGCGAATTGTACTGTTTGGATGCTTTGCATATATGTTTCTTAGACTATATAGAAGCAATATATACAAAGATTTCAACCGTCTACCTGTTCCATTCATTGTTCTACTTGCCGAAAGTTACAAATAATTTCCGATAAAGGATTAACAATGGGGCTCATTGTTCACTTAAACTTGAAGGACAAAAAATTGGCGAATGGTACTGTTTGGATGCTTGCGTACATGTTTCTTAGACTATATGGAAGCAATATATACAAGGATTTCAACCGTCTACCTGTTCCATTCATTGTTCTACTTGTCGAAAGTTACAAATAATTACCGATTACGGATTAACCATTGGGGCTCATTGTTCACATAATCTTGAAGACCAACAAATTGGCGAACGGTACTGTTTGGATGCTTTGCGTACATGTTTCTTAGACTATATGGAAGCAATATATACAAAGATTTCAACCGTCTACGTGTTTCAATCATTGTTCTACTTGTCGAAATTTACAAATAATTTCCTTTAAAGGATTAACAATGGGGCTCGTTGTTCACTTAAACTTGTAGAACAATAAATTGGCGAATTGTATTGTTTGGATGCTTTGCATATATGTTTCTTAGACTATATAGAAGCAATATATACAAAGATTTCAACCGTCTACCTGTTCCATTCATTGTTCTACTTGCCGAAAGTTACAAATAATTTCCGATAAAGGATTAACCATTGGGGCTCATAGTTCACTTAAACTTGAAGAACAAAAAATTGGCGAATGGTACTGTTTGGATGCTTTGCGTACATGTTTCTTAGACTATGTGGAAGCAATATATACAAAGATTTCAACCGTCTACGTGTTCCAATCATTGTTCTACTTGTCGAAATTTACAAATAATTACCTTTAAAGGATTAACAATGGGGCTCGTTGTTCACTTAAACTTGAAGAACAATAAATTGGCGAATTGTACTGTTTGGATGCTTTGCATATATGTTTCTTAGACTATATAGAAGCAATATATACAAAGATTTCAACCGTCTACCTGTTCCATTCATTGTTCTACTTGCCGAAAGTTACAAATAATTTCCGATAAAGGATTAACCATTGGGGCTCATTGTTCACTTAAACTTGAAGAACAAAAAATTGGCGAATGGTACTGTTTGGATGCTTTGCGTACATGTTTCTTAGACTATATGGAAGCAATATATACAAAGATTTCAACCGTCTACGTGTTCCATTCATTGTTCTACTTGTCGAAAATTACAAATAATTTCCGATAATGGATTAACCATTGGGGCTCATTGTTCACTTAAACTTGAAGACCAAAAAATTGGCGAATGGTACTGTTTGGATGCTTTGCGTACATGTTTCTTAGACTATATGGAAGCAATATATACAAAGATTTCAACCGTCTACGTGTTCCAATCATCGTTCTACTTGTCGAAATTTACAAATAATTTCCTTTAAAAGATTAACAATGGGGCTCGTTGTTCACTTAAACTTGAAGAACAAAAAATTGGCGAATGGTACTGTTTGGATGCTTTGCATATATGTTTCTTAGACTATATAGAAGCAATATATACAAAGATTTCAACCGTCTACGTGTTCCAATCATTGTTCTACTTGTCGAAATTTACAAATAATGTCCTTTAAAGGGTTAACAATGGGGCTCGTTGTTCACTTCAACTTGAAGAACAAAAAAGTGGCGAATGGTACTGTTTGGATGCTTTGCATATATGTTTCTTAGACTATTTAGAAGCAATATATAGAAAGATTTCACCCGTCTACCTGAACTATTCATTGTTCTACTTGTAGAAAGTTACAAATAATTTCCATTTCATGATTATCAATGGGGCTCGCAGTTCACTTAAACTTGAAGATCAAAAAATTGGCGATTGTTACTGTTTAGATGCTTTGCATATAGGTTTCTTAGACTATATAGAAGCAACATATACAAAGATTTCAACCGTCTACCTGTTCTATTCATTGTTCTACTTGTAGAAAGTTACAAATAATTTCCGTTTCATGATTATCAATGGGGCTCGTTGTTCACTTAAACTTGAAGAACAATAAATTGGCGAATTGTACTGTTTGGACGATTTGCATATATGTTTCTTAGACTATATACAAGCAATATATACAAAGATTTCAACCGTCTACCTGTTCCATTCATTGTTCTTCTTGTTGAAAATTACAAATAATTTCCGATAAAGGATTAACCATTGGGGCTCATTGTTCACTTAAACTTGAAGAACAAAAAATTGGCGAATGGTACTGTTTGGATGCTTTGCGTACATGTTTCTCAGACTATATGGAAGCAATATATACAAAGATTTCAACCGTCTTCGTGTTCCAATCATTGTTCTACTTGTCGAAATTTACAAATAATTTCCTTTAAAAGCTTAACAATGGGGCTCGTTGTTCACTTAAACTTGAAGAACAAAAAATTGGCGAATGGTACTGTTTGGATGCTTTGCATATATGTTTCTTAGACTATATAGAAGCAATATATACAAAGATTTCAACCGCCTACGTGTTCCAATCATTGTTCTACTTGTAGAAAGTTACAATTAATTTCCGTTAAGGGATTAACAATGCGGATCGTAGTTTACTTAAACCTGAAGATCATAAAATTGGCGAATGGTACTGTTTGGTTGCTTTGCATATATGTTTCTTAGACTATATGGAAGCAATATATACAATGATCTCAACCGTCTACCTGATCCACTCATTGTTCTACTTGTCGCAAGTTACAAATAATTTCCGTTAAAGGATTAACAATGGGGCTCGTAGTTCACTTAAACTTGAAGAACAAAAAATTGGCGAATGGTACTGTTTGGATGCTTTGCGTACATGTTTCTTAAACTATATGGAAGCAATATATACAATGATTTCAACCGTCTACCTGTTCCATTCATTGTTCTACTTGTCGAAAGTTACAATTAATTTCCGTTAAAGGATTAACAATGGGGCTCGTAGTTCACTTAAACTTGAAGAACAAAAAATTGGCGAATTGTACTGTTTGGATGCTTTGCATACATGTTTCGTAGACTATATAGAAGCAATATATACAATGATTTCAACCGTCTACATGATCCATTCATTATTCTACTTGTCGAAATTTACAAATAATTTCCTTTAAAGGATTAACAATGTGGCTCGTAGTTCACTTAAACTTGAAGAACAAAAAATTGGCGAATTGTACTGTATGGATGCTTTGCATAGATGTGTTCTTAGACTATTTAGAAGCAATATATAGAAAGATTTCACCCGTCTACCTGTACTATTCATTGTTCTACTTGTAGAAAGTTACAAATAATTTCTATTCCATGATTATCAATGGGGCTCGCTGTTCACTTAAACTTGAAGATCAAAAAATTGGCGATTGTTACTGTTTAGATGCTTTGCATATATATGTTTCTTAGATTATATAGAAGCAATATATACAAAGATTTCAACCGTCTACCAGTTCCATTCATTGTTCTACTTGTCGAAAATTACAGATAATTTCCGATAAAGGATTAACCATTGGGGCTCATTGTTCACTTAAACTTGAAGAACAAAAAATTGGCGAATGGTACTGTTTGGATGCTTTGCGCACATGTTTCTTAGACTATATGGAAGCAATATATACAAAGATTTCAACCGTCTACGTGTTCCATTCATTGTTCTACTTGTCGCAAGTTACAAATAATTTCCGTTAAAGTATTAACAATGGGGCTCGTAGTTCACTTAAAATTGAAGATCAAATAATTGGCGAATTGTACTGTTTGGACGCTTTGCATATATGTTTCTTAGACTATATAGAAGCAATATATATAAAGATTTCAACCGTCTACCAGTTCCATTCATTGTTCTACTTGTCGCAAGTTACAAATAATTTCCGTTAAAGTATTAACAATGGGGCTCGTAGTTCACTTAAACTTGAAGAACAAAAAATTGGCGAATGGTACTGTTTGGATGCTTTGCGCACATGTTTCTTAGACTATATGGAAGCAATATATACAAAGATTTCAACCGTCTACCAGTTCCATTCATTGTTCTACTTGTCGAAAATTACGGATAATTTCCGATAAAGGATTAACCATTGGGGCTCATTGTTCACTTAAACTTGTAGAACAAAAAATTGGCGAATTGTACTGTTTGGATGCTTTGCATATATGTTTTTTAGATTATAAAGAAGCAATATATACAAAGATTTTAACCGTCTACCTGTTCGATTCATTGTTCTACTTGTCGAAAGTTACAAATAATTTCCGATAAAGGATTAACAATGGGGCTCATTGTTCACTTAAACTTGAAGAACAAAAAATTGGCGAATGGTACTGTTTGGATGCTTTGAATATATGTTTCTTAGACTATATGGAAGCAATATATACAAAGATTTCAACCGTCTACGTGTTCCAATCATTGTTCCACTTGTAGAAAGTTACAATTAATTTCCGTTAAAGGATTAACAATGGGGCTCGTAGTTCACTTTAACTTGAAGAACAAAAAATTGGCGAATGGTACTGTTTGGATGCTTTGCATATATGTCTCTTATACTATATGGAAGCAATATATACAAAGATTTCAACCGTCTACGTGTTCCAATCATTGTTCTACTTGTCGAAATTTACAAATAATTTCCTTTAAAGGATTAACAATGGGGCTCGTTGTTCACTTAAACTTGAAGAACAAAAAAGTGGCGAATGGTACTGTTTGGATGCTTTGCATATATGTTACATAGACTATATAGAAGCAATATATACATTGATTTCAACCGTCTACCTGTTCCATTCATTGTTCTACTTGTCGCAAGTTACAAATAATTTCCGTTAAAGTATTAACAATGGGGCTCGTAGTTCAGTTAAACTTGAAGAACAAATAATTGGCGAATTGTACTGTTTGGATGATTTGCATATATGTTTCTTAGAGTTTATAGAAGCAATATATACAAAGATTTCAACCGTCTAACTGTTCCATTCATTGTTCTACTTGTCGAAAGTTACAAATAATTTTCGTTAAGGGATTAACAATGGGGATCGTAGTTTACTTAAAGTTGAAGAACAAGAAATAGGCGAATTGTACTGTTTGGATGCTTTGCATATATGTTTCTTAGACTATATAGAAGCAATATATACAATGATTTCAACCGTCTACCTATACCATTCATTGTTCTACTTGCCGAAATTTACAAATAATTTCCATTAAAGGATTAACAATGGGGCGCGTAGTTCACTTAAACTTGAAGAACAAAAAATTGGCGAATGGTACTATTTGGATGCTTTGAATATATGTTTCTTATATTATATAGAAGCAATATATACAAATATTTCAACCGTCTACCTGTTCCATTCATTGTTCGACTTGTCGAAAGTTACAAATAATTTCCGATAAAGGATTAACCATTGGGGCTCACTGTTCACTTAAACTAGAAGAACAAAAAATTGGCGAATGGTACTGTTTGGATGCTTTGCGTACATGTTTCTTAGACTATATGGAAGCAATATATACAAGGATTTCAACCGTCTACCTGTTCCATTCATTGTTCTACTTGTCGAAAGTTACAAATAATTTACGATAAAGGATTAACAATGGGGCTCATTGTTCACTTAAACTTGAAGATGAAATAATTGGCGAATTGTACTGTTTGGATGCTTTGCATATATGTTTCTTAGCTTAATAGAAGCAATATATACAAAGATTTCAACCGTCTACGAGTTCCAATCATTGTTCTACTTGTCGAAATTTACACATAATTTCCTTTAAAGGATTAACAATGGGGCTCGTTGTTAACTTAAACTTGAAGAACAATAAATTGGCGAATTGTACTGTTTGGATGCTTTGCATATATGTTTCTTAGACTATATAGAAGCAATATATACAAAGATTTCAACCGTCTACCTGTTCCATTCATTGTTCTACTTGTCGAAAGTTACAAATAATTTCCGATAAAGGATTAACCATTGGGGCTCATTGTTCACTTAAACTTGAAGAACAAAAAATTGGCGAATGGTACTGTTTGGATGCTTTGCATATATGTTTCTTAGACTTTATAGAAGCAATATATACAAAGATTTCAACCGTCTACCTGTTCCATTCATTGTTCTACTTGTCGAAAGTTACAATTAATTTCCGTTAAAGGATTAACAATGGGGCTCGTAGTTCACTTAAACTTGAAGTACAAAAAATTGGCGAATTGTACTGTTTGGATGTTTTGCATATATGTTTCGTAGACTATATAGAAGCAATATATACAATGATTTCAACCGTCTACCTGTTCCATTCATTGTTCTACTTGCCGAAATTTACAAATAATTTCCTTTAAAGGATTAACAATGGGGCTCGTAGTTCACTTAAACTTGAAGAGCAAAAAATTGTCGAATTGTACTGTTTGGATGCTTTGCATATATGTTTCTTAGACTATATAGAAGCAATATATACAATGATTTCAACCGTCTACCTGTTCCATTCATTGTTCTACTTGTCGAAATATACAAATAATTTCCGATAAAGGATTAACCATTGGGGCTCATTGTTCACTTAAACTTGAAGAACGAAAAATTGGCGAATTGTACTGTTTGGATGCTTTGCGTACATGTTTCTTAGACTATATGGAAGCAATATATACAAAGATTTCAACCGTCTACGTGTTCCAATCATTGTTCTACTTGTCGAAATTTACAAATAATTTCCTTTAAAGGATTAACAATGGGGCTCGTTGTTCACTTAAACTTGAAGAACAAAAAAGTGGCGAATGGTACTGTTTAGTTGCTTTGCATATATGTTTCTTAGATTATATCGAAGCAATATATACAAAGATTTCAACCGTCTACCAGTTCCATTCATTGTTCTACTTGTCGAAAGTTACAAATAATTACCGATAAAGGATTAACCATTGGGGCTCATTGTTCAGTTAAACTTGAAGAACAAAAAATTGGCGAATTGTACTGTTTGGATGCTTTGCATATATGTTTCTTAGACTATATAGAAGCAATATATACAAAGATTTCAACCGTCTACGTGTTCCAATCATTGTTCTACTTGTAGAAAGTTACAATTAATTTCCGTTAAGGGATTAACAATGCGGATCGTAGTTTACTTAAACCTGAAGATCATAAAATTGGCGAATGGTACTGTTTGGTTGCTTTGCAAATATGTTTCTTAGACTATATGGAAGCAATATATACAATGATCTCAACCGTCTACCTGATCCACTCATTGTTCTACTTGTCGCAAGTTACAAATAATTTCCGTTAAAGGATTAACAATGGGGCTCGTAGTTCACTTAAACTTGAAGAACAAAAAATTGGCGAATGGTACTGTTTGGATGCTTTGCGTACATGTTTCTTAAACTATATGGAAGCAATATATACAATGATTTCAACCGTCTACCTGTTCCATTCATTGTTCTACTTGTCGAAAGTTACAAATAATTACCGATAAAGGACTAACCATTGGGGCTCATTGTTCACTTAAACTTGAAGAACAAAAAATTGGCGAATGGTACTGTTTGGATGCTTTGCATATATGTTTCTCAGACTATATGGAAGCAATATATACAAAGATTTCAACCGTCTACGTGTTCCAATCATTGTTCTACTTGTAGAAAGTTACAATTAATTTCCGTTAAAGGATTAACAATGGGGCTCGTAGTGCACTTAAACTTGAAGAACAAAAAATTGGCGAATTGTACTGTTTGGATGCTTTGCATAGATGTTCCTTAGACTATTTAGAAGCAATATATAGAAAGATTTCACCCGTCTACCTGTACTATTCATTGTTCTACTTGTAGAAAGTTACAAATAATTTCCATTTCATGATTATCAATGGGGCTCGCTGTTCACTTAAACTTGAAGATTAAAAAATTGGCGATTGTTACTGTTTAGATGCTTTGCATATATGTTTCTTAGACTTTAAAGAAGCAATATATACATTGATTTCAACCGTCTACCTGTTCCATTCATTGTTCTACTTGTCGAAATTTACAAATAATTTCCGATAAAGGATTAACAATGGGGCTCATTGTTCACTCAAACTTGAAGGACAAAAAATTGCCGAATGGTACTGTTTGGATGCTTTGCGTACATGTTTCTTAGACTATATGGAAGCAATATATACAAGGATTTCAACCGTCTACCTGTTCCACTCATTGTTCTACTTGTCGAAAGTTACAAATAATTTCCGATAAAGGATTAACAATGGGGCTCATTGTTCACTCAAACTTGAAGGACAAAAAATTGCCGAATGGTACTGTTTGGATGCTTTGCGTACATGTTTCTTAGACTATATGGAAACAATATATACAAGGATTTCAACCGTCTACCTGTTCCACTCATTGTTCTACTTGTCGCAAGTTACAAATAATTTCCGTTAAAGTGTTAACAATGGGGCTCGTAGTTCACTTAAACTTGATGATGAAATAATTGGCGAATTGTACTGTTTGGATGCTTTGCATATATGTTTCTTAGCTTAATAGAAGCAATATATACAAAGATTTCAACAGTCTACATGATCCATTCATTATTCTACTTGTCGAAATTTACAAATAATTTCCTTTAAAGGATTAACAATGTGGCTCGTAGTTCACTTAAACTTGAAGAACAAAAAATTGGCGAATTGTACTGTATGGATGCTTTGCATAGATGTGTTCTTAGACTATTTAGAAGCAATATATAGAAAGATTTCACCCGTCTACCTGTACTATTCATTGTTCTACTTGTAGAAAGTTACAAATAATTTCTATTCCATGATTATCAATGGGGCTCGCTGTTCACTTAAACTTGAAGATCAAAAAATTGGTGATTGTTACAGTTTAGATGCTTTGCATATATGTTTCTTAGATTATATAGAAGCAATATATACAAAGATTTCAACCGTCTACCAGTTCCATTCATTGTTCTACTTGTCGAAAATTACAGATAATTTCCGATAAAGGATTAACCATTGGGGCTCATTGTTCACTTAAACTTGAAGAACAAAAAATTGGCGAATGGTACTGTTTGGATGCTTTGCGCACATGTTTCTTAGACTATATGGAAGCAATATATACACAGATTTCAACCGTCTACGTGTTCCACTCATTGTTCTACTTGTCGCAAGTTACAAATAATTTCCGTTAAAGTGTTAACAATGGGGCTCGTAGTTCACTTAAACTTGAAGATGAAATAATTGGCGAATTGTACTGTTTGGATGCTTTGCATATATGTTTCTTAGCTTAATAGAAGCAATATATACAAAGATTTCAACCGTCTACGAGTTCCAATCATTGTTCTACTTGTCGAAATTTACACATAATTTCCTTTAAAGGATTAACAATGGGGCTCGTTGTTAACTTAAACTTGAAGAACAATAAATTGGCGAATTGTACTGTTTGGATGCTTTGCGTACATGTTTCTTAGACTATATGGAAGCAATATATACAAAGATTTCAACCGTCTACGTGTTCCAATCATTGTTCTACTTGTCGAAAGATACAAATAATTTCCGTTAAGGGATTAACAATGGGGCTCGTAGTTCACTTAAACTTGAAGTACACAAAATTGGCGAATTGTACTGTTTGGATGTTTTGCATATATGTTTCGTAGACTATATAGAAGCAATATATACAATGATTTCAACCGTCTACCTGTTCCATTCATTGTTCTACTTGCCGAAATTTACAAATAGTTTCCTTTAAAGGATTAACAATGGGGCTCGTAGTTCACTTAAACTTGAAGAGCAAAAAATTGTCGAATTGTACTGTTTGGATGCTTTGCATATATGTTTCTTAGACTATATAGAAGCAATATATACAATGATTTCAACCGTCTACCTGTTCCATTCATTGTTCTACTTGTCGAAATTTACAAATAATTTCCGATAAAGGATTAACCATTTGGGCTCATTGTTCACTTAAACTTGAAGAACAAAAAATTGGCGAATTGTACTGTTTGGATGCTTTGCATATATGTTTCTTAGACTATATAGAAGCAATATATACAAAGATTTCAACCGTCTACCTGTTCCATTCATTGTTCTACTTGTCGAAAGTTACAAATAATTTCCTTTAAAGGATTAACAATGGGGCTCGTTGTTCACTTAAACTTGAAGAACAATAAATTGGCGAATTGTACTGTTTGGATGCTTTGCATATATGTTTCTTAGACTATATAGAAGCAATATATACAAAGATTTCAACCGTCTACCTGTTCCATTCATTGTTCTACTTGTCGAAAGTTACAATTAATTTCCGTTAAAGGATTAACAATGGGGCTCGTAGTTCACTTAAACTTGAAGTACAAAAAATTGGCGAATTGTACTGTTTGGATGTTTTGCATATATGTTTCGTAGACTATATAGAAGCAATATATACAAATATTTCATCCGTCTAACTGTTCCATTCATTGTTCTACTTGTCGAAAATTACAAATAATTTCCGATAACGGATTAACCATTGCGGCTCATTGTTCACTTAAACTTGAAGAACAAAAAATTGGCGAATTGTACTGTTTGGATGCTTTGCATATATGTTTCGTAGACTATATAGAAGCAATATATACAAATATTTCAACCGTCTAACTGTTCCATTCATTGTTCTACTTGTCGAAAATTACAAATAATTTCCGATAAAGGATTAACCATTGGGGCACATTGTTCACTTAAACTTGAAGAACAAAAAATTGGCGAATGGTACTGTTTGGATGCTTTGCATATATGTTTCTTAGACTACATAGAAGCAATATATACAAATATTTCAACCTGCTACCAGTTCCATTCATTGTTCTACTTGTCGAAATTTACAAATAATTTCCGATAAAGGATTAACCATTGGAGCACATTGTTCACTTAAACTTGAAGAACAAAAAATTGGCGAATGGTACTGTTTGGATGCTTTGCATATATGTTTCTTAGACTACATAGAAGCAATATATACATAGATTTCAACCTGCTACCAGTTCCATTCATTGTTCTACTTGTCGAAATTTACAAATAATTTCCGATAAAGGATTAACCATTGGGGCTGATTGTTCACTTAAACTTGAAGAACAAAAAATTGGCGAATTGTACTGTTTGGATGCTTTGCATATATGTTTCTTAGACTATATAGAAGCAATATATACAAAGATTTCAACCGTCTACCTGTTCCATTCATTGTTCTACTTGTCGAAAGTTACAAATAATTTCCGATAAAGGATTAACCATTGGGGCTCATTGTTCACTTAAACTTGAAGAACAAAAAATTGGAGAATGGTACTGTTTGGATGCTTTGCATATATGTTTCTTAGACTATATGGAAGCAATATATACAAGGATTTCAACCGTCTACGTGTTCCAATCATTGTTCTACTTGTAGAAAGTTACAATTAATTTCCATTAAAGGATTAACAATGGGGCTCGTAGTTCACTTAAACTTGAAGTACAAAAAATTGGCGAATTGTACTGTTTGGATGTTTTGCATATATGTTTCGTAGACTATATAGAAGCAATATATACAAAGATTTCAACCGTCTACCTGTTCCATTCATAGTTCTACTTGTCGAAAGTTACAAATAATTTCCTTTAAAGGATTAACAATGGGGCTCATTGTTCACTTAAACTTGAAGAACAAAAAATTGGCGAATTGTACTGTTTGGATGCTTTGCATATATGTTTCTTAGACTATATAGAAGCAATATATACAATAATTTCAACAGTCTACCTGTTCCATTCATTGTTCTACTTGTCGAAAATTACAAATAATTTCCGATAAAGGATTAACCATTGGGGCTCATTGTTCACTTAAACTTGAAGAACAAAAAATTGGCGAATGGTACTGTTTGGATGCTTTGCATATATGTTTCTTAGACTATATAGAAGCAATATATACAAAGATTTCAACCGTCTACCTTTTCCATTCATTGTTCTTCTTGTCGAAAGTTACAAATAATTTCCGATAACGGATTAACCATTGGGGCTCATTGTTCACTTAAACTTGAAGAACAAAAAATTGGCGAATGGTACTGTTTGGATGCTTTGCATATATGTTTCTTAGACTATATAGAAGCAATATATACAAAGATTTCAACCGTCTACCTTTTCCATTCATTGTTCTTCTTGTCGAAAGTTACAAATAATTTCCGATAACGGATTAACCATTGGGGCTCATTGTTCACTTAAACTTGAAGAACAAAAAATTGGCGGTTTGTACTGTTTGGATGCTTTGCATATATGTTTCTTATACTATATAGAAGCAATACATACAAAGATTTCAATCGTCTACCTGTTCCATTCACTGTTCTACTTGTCGAAAATTACAAATAATTTCCGATAATGGATTAACAATGGGGCTCATTGTTCACTTAAACTTGAAGAACAAAAAATTGGCGAATTGTACTGTTTGGATGCTTTGCATATATGTTTCGTAGACTATATAGAAGCAATATATACAAATATTTCAACCGTCTAACTGTTCCATTCATTGTTCTACTTGTCGAAAATTACAAATAATTTCCGATAAAGTATTAACCATTGGTGCTCATTGTTCACTTAAACTTGAAGAACAAAAAATTGGCGAACGGTACTGTTTGGATGCTTTGCATATATGTTTCGTAGACTATATAGAAGCAACATATACAAATATTTCAACCGTCTAACTGTTCCATTCATTGTTCTACTTGTCGAAAATTACAAATAATTTCCGATAAAGGATTAACCATTGGTGCTCATTGTTCACTTAAACTTGAAGAACAAAAAATTGGCGAATTGTACTGTTTGGATGCTTTGCATATAAGTTTCTCATACTATATAGAAGCAATATATACAAAGATTTCAACCGTCTACCTGTTCCATTCACTGTTCTACTTGTCGAAAGTTACAAATAATTTCCGTTAAGGGATTAACAATGGGGATCGTAGTTCACTTAAACTTGAAGAACAAAAAATTGGCGAATTGTACTGTTTGGATGCTTTGCGTACATGTTTCGTAGACTATATAGAAGCAACATATACAAATATTTCAACCGTCTAACTGTTCCATTCATTGTTCTACTTGTCGAAAATTACAAATAATTTCCGATAAAGTATTAACCATTGGTGCTCATTGTTCACTTAAACTTGAAGAACAAAAAATTGGCGAACGGTACTGTTTGGATGCTTTGCATATATGTTTCGTAGACTATATAGAAGCAACATATACAAATATTTCAACCGTCTAACTGTTCCATTCATTGTTCTACTTGTCGAAAATTACAAATAATTTCCGATAAAGGATTAACCATTGGTGCTCATTGTTCACTTAAACTTGAAGAACAAAAAATTGGCGAATTGTACTGTTTGGATGCTTTGCATATAAGTTTCTCATACTATATAGAAGCAATATATACAAAGATTTCAACCGTCTACCTGTTCCATTCACTGTTCTACTTGTCGAAAGTTACAAATAATTTCCGTTAAGGGATTAACAATGGGGATCGTAGTTCACTTAAACTTGAAGAACAAAAAATTGTCGAATTGTACTGTTTGGATGCTTTGCGTACATGTTTCGTAGACTATATAGAAGCAACATATACAAATATTTCAACCGTCTAACTGTTCCATTCATTGTTCTACTTGTCGAAAATTACAAATAATTTCCGATAAAGGATTAACCATTGGGGCTCATTGTTCACTTAAACTTGAAGAACAAAAAATTGGCGAATGGTACTGTTTGGATGCTTTGCATGTATGTTTCTTAGACTATATAGAAGCAATATATACAAAGATTTCAACCGTCTACCTGTTCTATTCATTGTTCTTCTTGTCGAAAATTAGAAATAATTTCCGTTTCATGATTATCAATGGGCCTCGTTGTTCACTTAAACTTGAAGATCAAAAAATTGGCGAATTTTACTGTTTGGATGCTTTGCATATATGTTTCTTAGACTATATAGAAGCAATATATACAATAATTTCAACAGTCTACCTGTTCCATTCATTGTTCTACTTGTCGAAAATTACAAATAATTTCCGATAAAGGATTAACCATTGGGGCTCATTGTTCACTTAAACTTGAAGAACAAAAAATTGGCGAATGGTACTGTTTGGATACTTTCCATATATGTTTCTTAGACTATATAGAAGCAATATATACAAAGATTTCAACCGTCTACCTTTTCCATTCATTGTTCTTCTTGTCGAAAGTTACAAATAATTTCCGATAACGGATTAACCATTGGGGCTCATTGTTCACTTAAACTTGAAGAATAAAAAATTGGCGAATGGTACTGTTTGGATCCTTTGCATATATGTTTCTTAGACTATATAGAAGCAATATATACAAAGATTTCAACCGTCTACCTTTTCCATTCATTGTTCTTCTTGTCGAAATTTACAAATAATTTCCGATAACGAATTAACCATTGGGGCTCATTGTTCACTTAAACTTGAAGAACAAAAAATTGGCGAATGGTACTGTTTGGCTGCTTTGCATATATGTTTCTTTGACTATATAGAAGCAATATATACAAAGATTTCAACCGTCTACCTTTTCCATTCATTGTTCTTCTTGTCGACAGTTACAAATAATTTCCGATAACGGATTAACCATTGGGGCTCATTGTTCACTTAAACTTGAAGATCAAAAAATTGGCGGATTGTACTGTTTGGATGCTTTGCATATATGTTTCTTATACTATATAGAAGCAATATATACAAAGATTTCAATCGTCTACCTGTTCCATTCACTGTTCTACTTGTCGAAGATTACAAATAATTTCCGATAAAGTATTAACCATTGGTGCTCATTGTTCACTTAAACTTGAAGAACAATAAATTGGCGAACGGTACTGTTTGGATGCTTTGCATATATGTTTCGTAGACTATATAGAAGCAACATATACAAATATTTCAACCGTCTAACTGTTCCATTCATTGTTCTACTTGTCGAAAATTACAAATAATTTCCGATAAAGGATTAACCATTGGGGCTCATTGTTCACTTAAACTTGAAGAACAAAAAATTGGCGAATGGTACTGTTTGGATGCTTTGCATATATGTTTCTTAGACTATATAGAAGCAATATATACAAAGATTTCAACCGTCTACCTTTTCCATTCATTGTTCTTCTTGTCGAAAGTTACAAATAATTTCCGATAACGGATTAACCATTGGGGCTCATTGTTCACTTAAACTTGAAGAACAAAAAATTGGCGGATTGTACTGTTTGGATGCTTTGCATATATGTTTCTTATACTATATAGAAGCAATATATACAAAGATTTCAATCGTCTACCTGTTCCATTCACTGTTCTACTTGTCGAAAATTACAAATAATTTCCGATAATGGATTAACAATGGGGCTCATTGTTCACTTAAACTTGAAGAACAAAAAATTGGCGAATTGTACTGTTTGGATGCTTTGCATATATGTTTCGTAGACTATATAGAAGCAATATATACAAATATTTCAACCGTCTAACTGTTCCATTCATTGTTCTACTTGTCGAAAATTACAAATAATTTCCGATAAAGTATTAACCATTGGTGCTCATTGTTCACTTAAACTTGAAGAACAAAAAATTGGCGAACGGTACTGTTTGGATGCTTTGCATATATGTTTCGTAGACTATATAGAAGCAACATATACAAATATTTCAACCGTCTAACTGTTCCATTCATTGTTCTACTTGTCGAAAATTACAAATAATTTCCGATAAAGGATTAACCATTGGTGCTCATTATTCACTTAAACTTCAAGAACAAAAAATTGGCGAATTGTACTGTTTGGATGCTTTGCATATATGTTTCTCATACTATATAGAAGCAATATATACAAAGATTTCAACCGTCTACCTGTTCCATTCACTGTTCTACTTGTCGAAAGTTACAAATAATTTCCGTTAAGGGATTAACAATGGGGATCGTAGTTCACTTAAACTTGAAGAACAAAAAGTTGGCAAATGGTATTGTTTGGATGCTTTGCGTACATGTTTCTTAGACTATATGGATCAATATATACAAAGATTTCAACAGTCTACGTGTTCCAATCATTGTTCTACTTATCGAAATTTACAAATAATTTCCTTTAAAGGATTAACAATGGGTCTCGTTGTACACTTAAACTTGAAGAACAATAAATTGGCGAATTGTACTGTTTGGATGCTTTGCATATATGTTTCTTAGACTATATAGAAGCAATATATACAAAGAATTCAACCGTCTACCTGTTCCATTCATTGTTCTACTTGTCGAAAGTTACAAATAATTTCCGATAAAGGATTAACCATTGGGGCTCGTTGTTCACTTAAACTTGAAGAACAATAAATTGGCGAATTGTACTGTTTGGATGCTTTGCATATATGTTTCTTAGACTATATAGAAGCAATATATACAAAGATTTCAACCGTCTACCTGTTCCATTCATTGTTCTACTTGTCGAAAGTTACAAATAATTTCCGATAAAGGATTAACAATGGGGCTCATTGTTCACTTAAACTTGAAGGACAAAAAATTGGCGAATGGTACTGTTTGGATGCATTGCATATATGTTTCTTAGACTATATGGAAGCAATATATACAAAGAATTCAACCGTCTACGTGTTCCAATCATTGTTCTACTTGTAGAAAGTTATAATTAATTTCCGTTAAAGGATTAACAATGGGGCTCGTAGTTCACTTAAACTTGAAGAACAAAAAATTGGCGACTGGTACTGTTTGGATGCTTAGCATATATGTTTCTTAGACTATATAGAAGCAATATATAATAAGATTTCAACCGTCTACCAGTTCTATTCATTGTTCTACTTGTCGAAAATTACAAATAATTTCCTTTAAATGATTAACAATGGGGCTCATTGTTCACTTAAACTTGAAGAACAAAAAATTGGCGAATGGTACAGTTTGGATGCTTTGCATATATGTTTCTGAGACTATATAGATGCAATATATACATTGATTTCAACCGTCTACCTGTTCCACTCATTGTTCTACTTGTCGCAAGTTACAAATAATTTCCGTTATAGTATTAACAATGGGGCTCGTAGTTCACTTAAACATGAAGATGAAATAATTGGCGAATTGTACTGTTTGGATGCTTTGCATATATGTTTCTTAGATTATATAGAAGCAATATATACAAAGATATCAACCGTCTACCTGTTCCATTCATTGTTCTACTTGTCGAAAATTACAAATAATTTCCGATAAAGGATTAACCATTGGGGCTCATTGTTCACTAAACTTGAAGAACAAAAAATTGTCGAATTGTACTGTTTGGATGCTTTGCATATATGTTTCTTAGACTATATAGAAGCAATATATACAATGATTTCAACCGTCTACCTGTTCCATTCATTGTTCTACATGTCGAAAATTACAAATAATTTCCGATAAAGGATTAACCATTGGGGCTCATTGTTCACTAAACTTGAAGAACAAAAAATTGTCGAATTGTACTGTTTGGATGCTTTGCATATATGTTTCTTAGACTATATAGAAGCAATATATACAATGATTTCAACCGTCTACCTGTTCCATTCATTGTTCTACTTGTCGAAAATTACAAATAATTTCCGATAAAGGATTAACCATTGGGGCTCATTGTTCACTAAACTTGAAGAACAAAAAATTGGCGAATTGTACTGTTTGGATGCTTTGCATATATGTTTCTTAGACTATACAGAAGCAATATATACAAAGATTTCAACCGTCTACCTGTTCCATTCATTGTTCTACTTGTCGAAATTTACAAATAATTTCCTGTAAGGATTAACGATGGGGCTCGTAGTTCACTTAAACTTGAAGAACAATAAATTGGCGAATTGTACTGTTTGGATGCTTTGCATATATGTTTCTTAGACTATATAGAAGCAATATATACAAAGATTTCAAAAGTCTACCTGTTCCATTCATTATTCTACTTGTCGAAAATTACAAATAATTTCAGTTAAAGGATTAACAATGGCGCTCGTAGTTCACTTAAACTTGAAGAACAAAAAATTGGCGAATTGTACTGTTTGGATGCTTTGCATATATGTTTCGTAGACTATATAGAAGCAATATATACAATGATTTCAACCGTCTACATGATCCATTCATTGTTCTACTTGTCGAAATTTACAAATAATTTCATTTAAAGGATTCACAATGGGGCTCATTGTTCACTTAAACTTGAAGGACAAAAAATTGGCGAATGTTACTGTTTGGATGCTTTGCATATATGTTTCTTAGACTATATGGAAGCAATATATACAAAGATGTCAACCATCTACGTGTTCCAATCATTGTTCTACTTGTAGAAAGTTACAAATAATTTCCGTTTCATGATTATCAATGGGGCTCGTTGTTCACTTAAACTTGAAGAACAAAAAATTGGCGAATGGCACTGTTTGGATGCTTTGCATATATGTTTCTTAGATTATACAGAAGCAATATATACAAAGATTTCAACCGTCTACCTGTTCCATTCATTGTTCTACTTGTCGAAAATTACAAATAATTTCCGATAAAGGATTAACCATTGGGGCTCATTGTTCACTAAACTTTAAGAACAAAAAATTGTCGAATTGTACTGTTTGGATGCTTTGCATATATGTTTCTTAGACTATATAGAAGCAATATATACAAAGATTTCAAGCGTCTACCTGTTCCATCCATTGTTCTACTTGTCGAAAGTTACAAATAATTTCCTATAAATGATTAACAATGGGGCTCATTGTTCACTTAAGCTTGAAGAACAAAAAATTGGCGAATGGTACTGTTTGGATGCTTTGCATATATGTTTCTTAGACTATATAGAAGCAATATATACATTGATTTCAACCGTCTACCTGTTCCACTCATTGTTCTACTTGTCGCAAGTTACAAATAATTTCCGTTATAGTATTAACAATGGGGCTCGTAGTTCACTTAAACATGAAGATGAAATAATTGGCGAATTGTACTGTTTGGATGCTTTACATATATGTTTCTTAGATTATATAGAAGCAATATATACAAAGATATCAACCGTCTACCTGTTCCATTCATTGTTCTACTTGTCGAAAATTACAAATAATTTCCGATAAAGGATTAACCATTGGGGCTCATTGTTCACTAAACTTGAAGAACAAAAAATTGTCGAATTGTACTGTTTGGATGCTTTGCATATATGTTTGTTAGACTATATAGAAGCAATATATACAATGATTTCAACCGTCTACCTGTTCCATTCATTGTTCTACTTGTCGAAAATTACAAATAATTTCCGATAAATGATTAACCATTGGGGCTCATTGTTCACTAAACTTGAAGAACAAAAAATTGGCGAATTGTACTGTTTGGATGCTTTGCATATATGTTTCTTAGACTATACAGAAGCAATATATACAAAGATTTCAACCGTCTACCTGTTCCATTCATTGTTCTACTTGTCGAAAATTACAAATAATTTCAGTTAAAGGAATAACAATGGCGCTCGTAGTTCACTTAAACTTGAAGAACAAAAAATTGGCGAATTGTACTGTTTGGATGCTTTGCATATATGTTTCGTAGACTATATAGAAGCAATATATACAATGATTTCAACCGTCTACAAGATCCATTCATTGTTCTACTTGTCGAAATTTACAAATAATTTCCTTTAAAGGATTAACAATGGGGCTCATTGTTCACTTAAACTTGAAGGACAAAAAATTGGCGAATGTTACTGTTTGGATGCTTTGCATATATGTTTCTTAGACTATATGGAAGCAATATATACAAAGATTTCAAGCGTCTACCTGTTCCATTCATTGTTCTACTTGTAGAAAGTTACAAATAATTTCCGTTTCATGATTATCAATGGGGCTCGTTGTTCACTTAAACTTGAAGAACAAAAAATTCACGAATTGTACTGTTTGGATGCTTTGCATATATGTTTCTTAGATTATATAGAAGCAATATATACAAAGATATCAACCGTCTACCTGTTCCATTCATTGTTCTACTTGTCGAAAATTACAAATAATTTCCGATTAAGGATTAACCATTGGGGCTCATTGTTCACTAAACTTGAAGAACAAAAAATTGTCGAATTGTACTGTTTGGATGCTTTGCATATATGTATCTTAGACTATATAGAAGCAATATATACAATGATTTCAACCGTCTACCTGTTCCATTCATTGTTCTACTTGTCGAAAATTACAAATAATTTCCGATAAAGGATTAACCATTGGGGCTCATTGTTCACTAAACTTTAAGAACAAAAAATTGTCGAATTGTACTGTTTGGATGCTTTGCATATATGTTTCTTAGACTATATAGAAGCAATATATACAAAGATTTCAAGCGTCTACCTGTTCCACTCATTGTTCTACTTGTCGAAAGTTACAAATAATTTCCTATAAATGATTAACAATGGGGCTCATTGTTCACTTAAGCTTGAAGAACAAAAAATTGGCGAATGGTACTGTTTGGATGCTTTGCATATATGTTTCTTAGACTATATAGAAGCAATATATACATTGATTTCAACCGTCTACCTGTTCCACTCATTGTTCTACTTGTCGCAAGTTACAAATAATTTCCGTTATAGTATTAACAATGGGGCTCGTAGTTCACTTAAACATGAAGATGAAATAATTGGCGAATTGTACTGTTTGGATGCTTTACATATATGTTTCTTAGATTATATAGAAGCAATATATACAAAGATATCAACCGTCTACCTGTTCCATTCATTGTTCTACTTGTCGAAAATTAGAAATAATTTCCGATAAAGGATTAACCATTGGGGCTCATTGTTCACTAAACTTGAAGTACAAAAAATTGTCGAATTTTACTGTTTGGATGCTTTGCATATATGTTTCTTAGACTATATAGAAGCAATATATACAATGATTTCAACCGTCTACCTGTTCCATTCATTGTTCTACTTGTCGAAAATTACAAATAATTTCCGATAAAGGATTAACCATTGGGGCTCATTGTTCACTAAACTTGAAGAACAAAAAATTGTCGAATTGTACTGTTTGGATGCTTTGCATATATGTTTCTTAGACTATATAGAAGCAATATATACAATGATTTCAACCGTCTACCTGTTCCATTCATTGTTCTACTTGTCGAAAATTACAAATAATTTCCGATAAATGATTAACCATTGGGGCTCATTGTTCACTAAACTTGAAGAACAAAAAATTGGCGAATTGTACTGTTTGGATGCTTTGCATATATGTTTCTTAGACTATACAGAAGCAATATATACAAAGATTTCAACCGTCTACCTGTTCCATTCATTGTTCTACTTGTCGAAAATTACAAATAATTTCAGTTAAAGGATTAACAATGGCGCTCGTAGTTCACTTAAACTTGAAGAACAAAAAATTGGCGAATTGTACTGTTTGGATGCTTTGCATATATGTTTCGTAGACTATATAGAAGCAATATATACAATGATTTCAACCGTCTACAAGATCCATTCATTGTTCTACTTGTCGAAATTTACAAATAATTTCCTTTAAAGGATTAACAATGGGGCTCATTGTTCACTTAAACTTGAAGGACAAAAAATTGGCGAATGTTACTGTTTGGATGCTTTGCATATATGTTTCTTAGACTATATGGAAGCAATATATACAAAGATTTCAAGCGTCTACCTGTTCCATTCATTGTTCTACTTGTAGAAAGTTACAAATAATTTCCGTTTCATGATTATCAATGGGGCTCGTTGTTCACTTAAACTTGAAGAACAAAAAATTCTCGAATTGTACTGTTTGGATGCTTTGCATATATGTTTCTTAGACTATATAGAAGCAATATATACAATGATTTCAACCGTCTACCTGTTCCATTCATTGTTCTACTTGTCGAAAATTACAAATAATTTCCGATAAAGGATTAACCATTGGGGCTCATTGTTCACTTAAACGTGAAGAATAAAAAATTGGCGAAAGTCACTGTTTTGATGCCTTGCATACAGGTTTATTAGACTATATAGAAGCAACATATACAAAGATTTCAACCGTCTACCTGTTCCATTCATTGTTCTACTTGTCGAAAATTACAAATAATTTCCGATAAAGGATTAACAATGGGGCTCGTAGTTCACTTAAACATGAAGATGAAATAATTGGCGAATTGTACTGTTTGGATGCTTTGCATATATGTTTCTTAGATTATATAGAAGCAATATATACAAAGATATCAACCGTCTACCTGTTCCATTCATTGTTCTACTTGTCGAAAATTACAAATAATTTCCGATTAAGGATTAACCATTGGGGCTCATTGTTCACTAAACTTGAAGAACAAAAAATTGTCGAATTCTACTGTTTGGATGCTTTGCATATATGTTTCTTAGACTATATAGAAGCAATATATACAATGATTTCAACCGTCTACCTGTTCCATTCATTGTTCTACTTGTCGAAAGTTACAAATAATTTCCGATAAAGGATTAACAATGGGGCTCATTGTTCACTTAAACGTGAAGAATAAAAAATTGGCGAAAGTCACTGTTTTGATGCCTTGCATACAGGTTTATTAGACTATATAGAAGCAACATATACAAAGATTTCAACCGTCTACCTGTTCCATTCATTGTTCTACTTGTCGAAAATTACAAATAATTTCCGATAAAGGATTAACAATGGGGCTCGTAGTTCACTTAAACTAGAAGAACAAAAAATTGGCGAATTGTACTGTTTGGATGCTTTGCATATATGTTTCGTAGGCTATATAGAAGCAATATATACAATGATTTCAACCGTCTACCTGATCCATTCATTGTTCTACTAGTCGCAAGTTACAAATAATTTGCGTTAAAGTATTAACAATGGGTCTCGTAGTTCACTTAAACTTGAAGATGAAATAATTGGCAAAATGTACTGTTTGGATGCTTTGCATATATGTTTCTTAGATTATATAGAAGCAATATATACAAAGATTTCAACCGTCTACCTGTTCCATTCATTGTTCTACTTGTCGAAAATTACAAATAATTTCCGTTAAGGATTAACCATTGGGGCACATTGTTCACTAAACTTGAAGAACAAAGATTGTCGAATTATACTGTTTGGATGCTTTGCATATATGTTTCTTAGACTATATAGAAGCAATATATACAATGATTTCAACCGTCTACCTGTCCCACTCATTGTTCTACTTGTCGAAAGTTACAAATAATTTCCGTTAAGGGATTAACAATGGGGATCGTAGATTACTTAAACTTGAAGAACAAAAAATTGGCGAATTGTACTGTTTGGATGCTTTGCATATATGTTTCTTAGACTATATAGAAGCAATATATACAATGATTTCAACAGTCTACCTGTTCCATTCATTGTTCTACTTGTCGAAAGTTACAAATCATTTCCGATAACGGATTAACAATGGGGATCGTAGATTACTTAAACTTGAAGAACAAAAAATTGGCGAATTGTACTGTTTGGATGCTTTGCATATATGTTTCTTAGACTATATAGAAGCAATATATACAATGATTTCAACCGTCTACCTGTCCCACTCATTGTTCTACTTGTCGAAAGTTACAAATAATTTCCGTTAAGGGATTAACAATGGGGATCGTAGATTACTTAAACTTGAAGAACAAAAAATTGGCGAATTGTACTGTTTGGATGCTTTGCATATATGTTTCTTAGACTATATAGAAGCAATATATACAAAGATTTCAAGCGTCTACCTGTTCCATTCATTGTTCTACTTGTCGAAAGTTACAAATAATTTCCTATAAATGATTAACAATGGGGCTCATTGTTCACTTAAGCTTGAAGAACAAAAAATAGGCGAATGGTACTGTTTGGATGCTTTGCATATATGTTTCTTAGACTATATAGAAGCAATATATACATCGATTTCAACCGTCTACCTGTTCCACTCATTGTTCTACTTGTCGCAAGTTACAAATAATTTCTGTTAAAGTATTAACAATGGGGCTCGTAGTTCACTTAAACATGAAGATGAAATAATTGGCGAATTGTACTGTTTGGATGCTTTGCATATATGTTTCTTAGATTATATAGAAGCAATATATACAAAGATATCAACCGTCTACCTGTTCCATTCATTGTTCTACTTGTCGAAAATTACAAATAATTTCCGATTAAGGATTAACCATTGGGGCTCATTGTTCACTAAACTTGAAGAACAAAAAATTGTCGAATTGTACTGTTTGGATGCTTTGCATATATGTTTCTTAGACTATATAGAAGCAATATATACAATGATTTCAACCGTCTACCTGTTCCATTCATTGTTCTACTTGTCGAAAGTTACAAATAATTTCCGATAAAGGATTAACAATGGGGCTCATTGTTCACTAAACTTGAAGAACAAAAAATTGTCGAATTGTACTGTTTGGATGCTTTGCATATATGTTTCTTAGACTATATAGAAGCAATATATACAATGATTTCAACCGTCTACCTGTTCCATTCATTGTTCTACTTGTCGAAAATTACAAATAATTTCCGATAAAGGATTAACAATGGGGCTCGTAGTTCACTTAAACTAGAAGAACAAAAAATTGGCGAATGGTACTGTTTGGATGCTTTGCATCTATGTTTCTTAGATTATATAGAAGCAATATATACAAAGATTTCAACCGTCTACCTGTTCCAATCATTGTTCTACTTGTCGAAATTTACAAATAATTTCCTTTAAAGGATTAACAATGGGGCTCGTTGTTCACTTAAACTTGAAGAACAATAAATTGGCGAATTGTACTGTTTGGATGCTTTGCATATATGTTTCTTAGACTATATAGAAGCAATATATACAAAGATTTCAACCGTCCACCTGTTCCATTCATTGTTCTACTTGTCGAAAATTACAAATAATTTCCGATTAAGGATTAACCATTGGGGCTCATTGTTCACTAAACTTGAAGAACAAAAAATTGTCGAATTGTACTGTTTGGATGCTTTGCATATATGTTTCTTAGACTATATAGAAGCAATATATACAATGATTTCAACCGTCTACCTGTTCCATTCATTGTTCTACTTGTCGAAAATTACAAATAATTTCCGATTAAGGATTAACCATTGGGGCTCATTGTTCACTAAACTTGAAGAACAAAAAATTGTCGAATTGTACTGTTTGGATGCATTGCATATATGTTTCTTAGACTATATAGAAGCAATATATACAATGATTTCAACCGTCTACCTGTTCCATTCATTGTTCTACTTGTCGAAAATTACAAATAATTTCCGATAAAGGATTAACCATTGGGGCTCATTGTTCACTAAACTTTAAGAACAAAAAATTGTCGAATTGTACTGTTTGGATGCTTTGCATATATGTTTCTTAGACTATATAGAAGCAATATATACAAAGATTTCAAGCGTCCACCTGTTCCATTCATTGTTCTACTTGTCGAAAGTTAGAAATAATTTCCTATAAATGATTAACAATGGGGCTCATTGTTCACTTAAACTTGAAGAACAAAAAATTGGCGGATGGTACTGTTTGGATGCTTTGCATATATGTTTCTTAGACTATATAGAAGCAATATATACATTGATTTCAACCGTCTACCTGTTCCACTCATTGTTCTACTTGTCGCAAGTTACAAATAATTTCCGTTATAGTATTAACAATGGGGCTCGTAGTTCACTTAAACATGAAGATGAAATAATTGGCGAATTGTACTGTTTGGATGCTTTGCATATATGTTTCTTAGATTATATAGAAGCAATATATACAAAGATATCAACCGTCTACCTGTTCCATTCATTGTTCTACTTGTCGAAAATTACAAATAATTTCCGATAAAGGATTAACCATTGGGGCTCATTGTTCACTAAACTTGAAGAACAAAAAATTGTCGTATTGTACTGTTTGGATGCTTTGCATATATGTTTCTTAGACTATATAGAAGCAATATATACAATGATTTCAACAGTCTACCTGTTCCATTCATTGTTCTACTTGTCGAAAATTACAAATAATTTCCGATAAAGGATTAACCATTGGGGCTCATTGTTCACTAAACTTGAAGAACAAAAAATTGGCGAATTGTACTGTTTGGATGCTTTGCGTATATGTTTCTTAGACTATACAGAAGCAATATATGCAAAGATTTCAACCGTCTACCTGTTCCATTCATTGTTCTACTTTTCGAAAATTACAAATAATTTCAGTTAAAGTATTAACAATGGGGCTTGTAGTTCACTTAAACTTGAAGATCAAATAATCGGCGAATTGTACTGTTTGGATCATTTGCATATATGTTTCTTATACTATATAGAAGCAATATATACAAAGATTTCAACCGTCTACCTGTTCCATTCACTGTTCTACTTGTCGAAAGTTACAAATAATTTCCGTTAAGGGATTAACAATGGGGATCGTAGTTCACTTAAACTTGAAGAACAATAAATTGGCGAATTGTACTGTTTGGATGCTTTGCGTACATGTTTCTTAGACTATATGGAAGCAATATATACAAAGATTTCAACCGTCTACGTGCTCCAATCATTGTTCTACTTGTCGAAATTTACAGATAATTTCCTTTAAAGGATTAACAATGGGGCTCGTTGTTCACTTAAACTTGAAGAACAAAAAAGTGGCAAATGGTACTGTTTGGATGCTTTGCATATATGTTTCTTAGACTATAAGGAAGCAATATATACATTGATTTCAACCGTCTACCTGTTCCATTCATTGGTCTACTTGTCGCAAGTTACAAATAATTTCCGTTAAAGTATTAACAATGGGGCTCGTAGTTCACTTAAACTTGAAGATCAAATAATTGGCGAATTGTACTGTTTGGATGCTTTGCATATATGTTTCTTATACTATATAGAAGCAATATATACAAAGATTTCAACCGTCTACCTGTTCCATTCATTGTTCTACTTGTCGAAAGTTACAAATAATTTCCGATAAAGGATTAACCATTGGGGCTCTTTGTTCACTTAAACTTGTAGAACAAAAAATTGGCGAATGGTACTGTTTGGATGCTTTGCATATATGTTTCTTAGACTATATAGAAGCAATATATACAAAGATTTCAACCGTCTACCTGTTCCATTCATTGTTCTACTTGTCGAAATTTACAAATAATTTCCGATAAAGGATTAACCATTGGGGCTCATTGTTCACTTAAACTTGAAGAACAAAAAATTGGCGAATGGTACTGTTTGGATGCTTTGCATATATGTTTCTTAGACTATATAGAAGCAATATATACAAAGATTTCAACCGTCTACCTTTTCCATTCATTGTTCTTCTTGTCGAAAGTTACAAATAATTTCCGATAACGGATTAACCATTGCGGCTCATTGTTCACTTAAACTTGAAGAACAAAAAATTGGCGAATGGTACTGTTTGGATGCTTTGCATATATGTTTCTTAGACTATATAGAAGCAATATATACAAAGATTTCAACCGTCTACCTTTTCCATTCATTGTTCTTCTTGTCGAAAGTTCCAAATAATTTCCGATAACGGATTCACCATTGGGGCTCATTGTTCACTTAAACTTGAAGAACAAAAAATTGGCGAATTGTACTTTTTGGATGCTTTGCATATATGTTTCTTATACTATATAGAAGCAATATATACAAAGATTTCAATCGTCTACCTGTTCCATTCACAGTTCTACATGTCGAAAGTTACAAATAATTTCCGATAATGGATTAACAATGGGGCTCATTGTTCACTTAAACTTGAAGAACAAAAAATTGGCGAATTGTACTGTTTGGATGCTTTGCATATATGTTTCTTATACTATATAGAAGCAATATATACAAAGATTTCAACCGTCTACCTGTTCCATTCACTGTTCTACTTGTCGAAAGTTACAAATAATTTCCGTTAAGGGATTAACAATGGGGATCGTAGTTCACTTAAACTTGAAGAACAAAAAATTGGCGAATTGTACTGTTTGGATGCTTTGCGTACGTCTTTCTTAGACTATATAGAAGCAATATATACAATGATTTCAATCGTCTACCTGTTCCATTCACAGTTCTACTTGTCGAAAATTGCAAATAATTTCCGATAATGGATTAACAATGGGGCTCATTTTCATTTAAACTTGAAGAACAAAAAATTGGCGAATTGTACTGTTTGGATGCTTTGCATATATGTTTCTTATACTATATAGAAGCAATATATACAAATATTTCAACCGTCTAACTGTTCCATTCGTTGTTCTACTTGTCGAAAATTACAAATAATTTCCGATAAAGTATTAACCATTGGTGCTCATTGTTCACTTAAACTTGAAGAACAAAAAATTGGCGAATGGTACTGTTTGGATGCTTTGCATATATGTTTCTTTGACTATATAGAAGCAATATATACAAAGATTTCAACCGTCTACCTTTTCCATTCATTGTTCTACTTGTCAAAAGTTACAAATAATTTCCGATAACGGATTAACCATTGGGGCTCATTGTTCACTTAAACTTGAAGAACAAAAAATTGGCGAATTGTACTGGATGGATGCTTTGCATATATGTTTCTTAGACTATATAGAAGCAATATATACAAAGATTTCAACCGTCTACCTGTTCCATTCATTGTTCTACTTGTCGAAAGTTACAATTAATTTCCGTTAAAGGATTAACAATGGGGCTCGTCGTTCACTTAAACTTGAAGAACAAAAAATTGGCGAATGGTACTGTTTGGATGCTTTGCATATATGTTTCTTATACTATATAGAAGCAATATATACAAAGATTTCAACCGTCTACCTGTTCCATTCACTGTTCTACTTGTCGAAAGTTACAAATAATTTCCGTTAAGGGATTAACAATGGGGATCGTAGTTCACTTAAACTTGAAGAACAAAAAATTGGCGAATTGTACTGTTTGGATGCTTTGCGTACGTCTTTCTTAGACTATATAGAAGCAATATATACAATGATTTCAATCGTCTACCTGTTCCATTCACAGTTCTACTTGTCGAAAATTGCAAATAATTTCCGATAATGGATTAACAATGGGGCTCATTTTCATTTAAACTTGAAGAACAAAAAATTGGCGAATTGTACTGTTTGGATGCTTTGCATATATGTTTCTTATACTATATAGAAGCAATATATACAAATATTTCAACCGTCTAACTGTTCCATTCGTTGTTCTACTTGTCGAAAATTACAAATAATTTCCGATAAAGTATTAACCATTGGTGCTCATTGTTCACTTAAACTTGAAGAACAAAAAATTGGCGAATGGTACTGTTTGGATGCTTTGCATATATGTTTCTTTGACTATATAGAAGCAATATATACAAAGATTTCAACCGTCTACCTTTTCCATTCATTGTTCTACTTGTCAAAAGTTACAAATAATTTCCGATAACGGATTAACCATTGGGGCTCATTGTTCACTTAAACTTGAAGAACAAAAAATTGGCGAATTGTACTGTTTGGATGCTTTGCATATATGTTTCTTAGACTATATAGAAGCAATATATACAAAGATTTCAACCGTCTACCTTTTCCATTCATTGTTGTTCTTGTCGAAAGTTACAAATAATTTCCGATAACGGATTCACCATTGGGGCTCATTGTTCACTTAAACTTGAAGAACAAAAAATTGGCGAATTGTACTTTTTGGATGCTTTGCATATATGTTTCTTATACTATATAGAAGCAATATATACAAAGATTTCAATCGTCTACCTGTTCCATTCACAGTTCTACATGTCGAAAGTTACAAATAATTTCCGATAATGGATTAACAATGGGGCTCATTGTTCACTTAAACTTGAAGAACAAAAAATTGGCCAATTGTACTGTTTGGATGCTTTGCATATATGTTTCGTAGACTATATAGAAGCAATATATACAAATATTTCAACCGTCTACCTTTTCCATTCATTGTTCTGCTTGTCAAAAGTTACAAATAATTTCCGATAACGGATTAACCATTGGGGCTCATTGTTCACTTAAACTTGAAGAACAAAAAATTGGCGAATTGTACTGTTTGGATGCTTTGCATATATGTTTCTTATACTATATAGAAGCAATATATACAAAGATTTCAACCGTCTACATGTTCCATTCATTGTTCTACTTGTCGAAAGTTACAAATAATTTCCGATAAAGGATTAACCATTGGGGCTCTTTGTTCACTTAAACTTGTAGAACAAAAAATTGGCGAATGGTACTGTTTGGATGCTTTGCATATATGTTTCTTATACTATATAGAAGCAATATATACAAAGATTTCAATCGTCTACCTGTTCCATTCACAGTTCTACTTGTCGAAAATTACAAATAATTTCCGATAATGGATTAACAATGGGGCTCATTTTCACTTAAACTTGAAGAACAAAAAATTGGCGAATTGTACTGTTTGGATGCTTTGCATATATGTTTCGTAGACTATATAGAAGCAATATATACAAATATTTCAACCGTCTAACTGTTCCATTCGTTGTTCTACTTGTCGAAAATTACAAATAATTTCCGATAAAGTATTAACCATTGGTGCTCATTGTTCACTTAAACTTGAAGAACAAAAAATTGGCGAATGGTACTGTTTGGATGCTTTGCATATATGTTTCTTTGACTATATAGAAGCAATATATACAAAGACTTCAACCGTCTACCTTTTCCATTCATTGTTCTACTTGTCAAAAGTTACAAATAATTTCCGATAACGGATTAACCATTGGGGCTCATTGTTCACTTAAACTTGAAGAACAAAAAATTGGCGAATTGTACTGGATGGATGCTTTGCATATATGTTTCTTATACTACATAGAAGCAATATATACAAATATTTCAACCGTCTACCTGTTCCATTCACTGTTCTACTTGTCGAAAATTACAAATAATTTCCGATAATGGATTAACAATGGGGCTCGTAGTTCACTTAAACTTGAAGATCAAATAATTGGCGAATTGTACTGTTTGGATGCTTTGCATATATGTTTCTTATACTATATAGAAGCAATATATACAAAGATTTCAACCGTCTACCTGTTCCATTCATTGTTCTACTTGTCGAAAGTTACAAATAATTTCCGATAACGGATTCACCATTGGGGCTCATTGTTCACTTAAACTTGAAGAACAAAAAATTGGCGAATTGTACTTTTTGGATGCTTTGCATATATGTTTCTTATACTATATAGAAGCAATATATACAAAGATTTCAATCGTCTACCTGTTCCATTCACAGTTATACATGTCGAAAGTTACAAATAATTTCCGATAATGGATTAACAATGGGGCTCATTGTTCACTTAAACTTGAAGAACAAAAAATTGGCGAATTGTACTGTTTGGATGCTTTGCATATATGTTTCTTATACTATATAGAAGCAATATATACAAAGATTTCAACCGTCTACCTGTTCCATTCACAGTTCTACTTGTCGAAAGTTACAAATAATTTCCGTTAAGGGATTAACAATGGGGATCGTAGTTCACTTAAACTTGAAGAACAAAAAATTGGCGAATTGTACTGTTTGGATGCTTTGCGTACGTCTTTCTTAGACTATATAGAAGCAATATATACAATGATTTCAATCGTCTACCTGTTCCATTCACAGTTCTACTTGTCGAAAATTGCAAATAATTTCCGATAATGGATTAACAATGGGGCTCATTTTCATTTAAACTTGTAGAACAAAAAATTGGCGAATTGTACTGTTTGGATGCTTTGCATATATGTTTCTTATACTATATAGAAGCAATATATACAAATATTTCAACCGTCTAACTGTTCCATTCGTTGTTCTACTTGTCGAAAATTACAAATAATTTCCGATAAAGTATTAACCATTGGTGCTCATTGTTCACTTAAACTTGAAGAACAAAAAATTGGCGAATGGTACTGTTTGGATGCTTTGCATATATGTTTCTTTGACTATATAGAAGCAATATATACAAAGATTTCAACCGTCTACCTTTTCCATTCATTGTTCTACTTGTCAAAAGTTACAAATAATTTCCGATAACGGATTAACCATTGGGGCTCATTGTTCACTTAAACTTGAAGAACAAAAAATTGGCGAATTGTACTGGATGGATGCTTTGCATATATGTTTCTTAGACTATATAGAAGCAATATATACAATGATTTCAACAGTCTACCTGTTCCATTCATTGTTCTACTTGTCGAAAGTTACAAATAATTTCCGATAACGGATTAACCATTGGGGCTCATTGTTCACTGAAACTTGAAGAACAAAAAATTGGCGAATTGTACTGTTTGGATGCTTTGCATATATGTTTCTTAGACTATATAGAAGCAATATATACAAAGATTTCAACCGTCTACCTGTTCTATTCATTGTTCATCTTGTCGAAAGTTACAAATAATTTCCGTTTCATGATTATCAATGGGCCTCGTTGTTCACTTAAACTTGAAGAACAAAAAATTGGCGACTGGTACTGTTTGGATGCTTTGCATATATGTTTCTTAGACTATATAGAAGCAATATATAAAAGGATTTCAACCGTGTACCAGTTCCATTCATTGTTCTTCTTGTCGAAAGTTACAAATAATTTCCGTTAAGGGATTAACAATGGGGATCGTAGTTTACTTAAACTTGAAGAACAAAAAATTGGCGAATTATACTGTCTGGATGCTTTGCAGATACGTTTCTTAGACTATATAGAAGCAATATATACCAAGATTTCAACCGTCTACCTGTTCCATTCATTGTTCTACTTGTCGAAAGTTACAAATAATTTCCGTTAAAGGATTAACAATGGGGATCGTAGTTCACTTAAGCTTGAAGAAAAATAAATTGGCGAATTGTACTGTTTGGATGCTTTGCATATATGTATCTTAGACTATATAGAAGCAATATATACAATGATTTCAAACGTCTACCTGTTCCATTCACTGTTCTACTTGTCGAAATTTACAAATAATTTCCTTTAAAGGATTAACAATGGGGCTCGTAGTTCACTTAAACTTGAAGAACAAAAAATTGGCGAATTGTACTGTTTGGATGCTTTGGTAATATGTTTCGTAGACTATATAGAAGCAATATATACAAAGTTTTCAACCGTCTACCTGTTCTATTCATTGTTCTACTTGTAGAAAGTTACAAATAATTTCCGTTTCATGATTATCATTGGGGCTCGTTGTTCACTTAAACTTGAAGAACAAAAAATTGGCGAATGGTACAGTTTGGATGCTTTGCATATATGTTTCTTAGACTATACAGAAGCAATATATACAAATATTTCAAACGTCTACATGTTCCATTCATTGTTCTACTTGTCGAAATTTACAAATAATTTCCTTTAAAGGATTAACAATGGGGCTCGTTGTTCACTTAAACTTGAAGAACAAAAAATTGGCGAATGGTACGGTTTGACTGCTTTGCATATATGTTTCTTAGACTATATAGAAGCAATATATACGAAGAATTCAACCGTCTACCTGTTCCATTCATTGTTCTACTTGTCGAAAGTTACAAATAATTTCCGATAAAGGATTAACCATTGGGGCTCATTGTTCACTTAAACTTGAAAAACAAAAAATTGGCGAATGGTACTGTTTGGATGCTTTGCATATATGTTTCTTAGATTATATAGAAGCAATATATACAAAGATTTCAACCGTCTACCTGTTCCATTCATTGTTCTACTTGTCGAAGGTTACAAATAATTTCCGATAACGGATTAACCATTGGGGCTCATTGTTCACTTAAACTTGAAGAACAAAAAATTGGCGAATTGTACTGTTTGGATGCTTTGCATATATGTTTCTCATACTTTATAGAAGCAATATATACAAAGGTTTCAACCGTCTACCTGTTCCATTCAATGTTCTACTTGTCGAAAGTTACAAATAATTTCCGATAAAAGATTAACAATGGGGCTCATTGTTCACTTAAACTTGAAGAACAAAAAATTGGCGAATTGTACTGTTTGGATGCTTTGCATATTTGTTTCGCAGACTATATAGAAGCAATATATACAATGATTTCAACCGTCTACATGATCCTTTCATTGTTCAACTTGTCGAAATTTACAAATAATTTCCTTTAAAGGATTAACAATGGGACTCGTAGTTCACTTAAACTTGAAGAACGAAAAATTGGCGAATTGTACTGTTTGGATGCTTTGCATATATGTTTCGTAGGCTATATAGAAGCAATATATACAATGATTTCAACCGTCTACCTGATCCATTCATTGTTTTACTTGTCGAAATTTACAAATAATTTCCTTTAAAGGATTAACAATGGGGCTCGTAGTTCACTTAAACTTGAAGAACAAAAAATTGGCGAATTGTACTGTTTGGATGCTTTGCATATGTGTTTCTTAGACTATTTAGATGCACTATATAGAAAGATTTCACCCGTCTACCTGTACTATTCATTGTTCTACTTGTAGAAAGTTACAAATAATTTCCATTTCATGATTATCAATGGGGCTCGCTGTTCACTTAAACTTGAAGATCTAAAAATTGGCGATTGTTACTGTTTAGATACTTTGCATATAGGTTTCTTAGACTATATAGAAGCAACATATACAAAGATTTCAACCGTCTACCTGTTCTATTCATTGTTCTACTTGTAGAAAGTTACAAATAATTTCCGTTTCATGATTATCAATGGGGCTCGTTGTTGACTTAAACTTGAAGAACAAAAAATTGGCGAATGGTACTGTTTGGATGCTTTGCATATGTGTTTCTTAGACTATTTAGAAGCACTATATAGAAAGATTTCACCCGTCTACCTGTACTATTCATTGTTCTACTTGTAGAAAGTTACAAATAATTTCCATTTCATGATTATCAATGGGGCTCGCTGTTCACTTAAACTTGAAGATAAAAAAATTGGCGATTGTTACTGTTTAGATACTTTGCATATAGGTTTCTTAGACTATATAGAAGCAACATATACAAAGATTTCAACCGTCTACCTGTTCTATTCATTGTTCTACTTGTAGAAAGTTACAAATAATTTCCGTTTCATGATTATCAATGGGGCTCGTTGTTGACTTAAACTTGAAGAACAAAAAATTGGCGAATGGTACTGTTTGGATGCTTTGCATATATGTTTCTTAGATTATATAGAAGCAATATATACAAAGATTTCAACCGTCTACCTGTACTATTCATTGTTCTACTTGTAGAAAGTTACAAATAATTTCCATTTCATGATTATCAATGGGGCTCGCTGTTCACTTAAACTTGAAGATCAAAAAATTGGCGATTGTTACTGTTTAGATGCTTTGCATATAGGTTTCTTAGACTATATAGAAGAAACATATACAAAGATTTCAACAGTCTACCAGTTCTATTCATTGTTCTACTTGTAGAAAGTTACAAATAATTTCCATTTCATGATTATCAATGGGGCTCGCTGTTCACTTAAACTTGAAGATCAAAAAATTGGCGATTGTTACTGTTTAGATGCTTTGCATATAGGTTTCTTAGACTATATAGAAGCAACATATACAAAGATTTCAACCGTCTACCTGTACTATTCATTGTTCTACTTGTAGAAAGTTACAATTAATTTCCATTTCATGATTATCAATGGGGCTCGCTGTTCACTTAAACTTGAAGATCAAAAAATTGGCGATTGTTACTGTTTAGATGCTTTGCATATAGCTTTCTTAGACTATATAGAAGCAACATATACAAAGATTTCAACCGTCTACCTGTTCTGTTCATTGTTCTACCTGTAGAAAGTTACAAATAATTTCCTTTAAAGGATTAACAATGGGCTCGTAGTTCACTTAAACTTGAAGAACAAAAAATTGGCGAATTGTACTGTTTGGATGCTCTGCATATATGTTTCTTAGACTATTTAGAAGCAATATATAGAAAGATTTCACCCGTCTACCTGTACTATTCATTGTTCTACTTGTAGAAAGTTACAAATAATTTCCATTTCATGATTATCAATGGGGCTCGCTGTTCACTTAAACTTGAAGATCAAAAAATTGGCGATTGTTACTGTTTAGATGCTTTGCATATAGGTTTCTTAGACTATATAGAAGCAACATATACAAAGATTTCAACCGTCTACCTGTTCTGTTCATTGTTCTACTTGTAGAAAGTTACAAATAATTTCCGTTTCATGATTATCAATGGGGCTCGTTGTTCACTTAAACTTGAAGAACAAAAATTTGGCGAATGGTACTGTTTGAATGCTTTGCATATATGTTTCTTAGATTATATAGAAGCAATATATACAAAGATTTCAACCGTCTACCTGTACTATTCATTGTTCTACTTGTCGAAAGTTACAAATAATTTCCGATAAAGGATTAACAATGGGGCTCATTGTTCACTTAAACTTGAAGAACAAAAAATTGGCGAATTGTACTGTTTGGATGCTTTGCATATATGTTTCTTAGACTATATGGAGGCAATATATACAAAGATTTCAACCGTCTGCGTGTTCCAATCATTGTTCTGCTTGTAGAAAGTTACAATTAATTTCCGTTAAAGGATTAACAATGGGACTCGTAGTTCACTTAAACTTGAAGAACAAAAAATTGGCGAATTGTACTGTTTGGATGCTTTGCATATGTGTTTCTTAGACTATTTAGAAGCACTATATAGAAAGATTTCACCCGTCTACCTGTACTATTCATTGTTCTACTTGTCGAAAGTTACAAATAATTTCCGATAAAGGATTAACAATGGGGCTCATTGTTCACTTAAACTTGAAGAACAAAAAATTGGCGAATTGTACTGTTTGGATGCTTTGCATATATGTTTCGTAGGCTATATAGAAGCAATATATACAATGATTTCAACCGTCTACCTGATCCATTCATTGTTTTACTTGTCGAAATTTACAAATAATTTCCTTTAAAGGATTAACAATGGGGCTCGTAGTTCACTTAAACTTGAAGAACAAAAAATTGGCGAATTGTACTGTTTGGATGCTTTGCATATGTGTTTCTTAGACTATTTAGAAGCAATATATACAATGATTTCAACAGTCTACCTGTTCCATTCATTGTTTTACTTGTCGAAACTTACAAATAATTTCCTTTAAAGGATTAACAATGGGGCTCGTAGTTCACTTAAACTTGAAGAACAAAAAATTGGCGAATGGTACTGTTTGGAAGCTTTGCATATATGTTTCTTAGACTATTTAGATGCAATATATAGAAAGATTTCACCCGTCTACCTGTACTATTCATTGTTCTACCTGTAGAAAGTTACAAATAATTTCCGATAAAGGATTAACAATGGGGCTCATTGTTCACTTAAACCTGAAGAACAAAAAATTGGCGAACGGTACTGTTTGGATGCTTTGCGTACATGTTTCTTAGACTATATGGAAGCAATATATACAAAGATTTCAACCGTCTACGTGTTCCAATCATTGATCTACTTGTCGAAATTTACAAATAATTTCCTTTAAAGGATTAACAATGGGGCTCGTTGTTCACTTAAACTTGAACAACAATAAATTGGCGAATTGTACTGTTTGGATGCTTTGCATATGTGTTTCTTAGACTATATAGAAGCAATATATACAAGGATTTCAACCGTCTACCTGTACTATTCATTGTTCTACTTGTAGAAAGTTACAAATAATTTCCATTTCATGATTATCAATGGGGCTCGCTGTTCACTTAAACTTGAAGATCAAAAAATTGGCGATTGTTACTGTTTAGATGCTTTGCATATATGTTTCTTAGATTATATAGAAGCAATATATACAAAGATTTCAACCGTCTACCTGTTCCATTCATTGTTCTACTTGTCGAAGGTTACAAATAATTTCCGATAACGGATTAACCATTGGGGCTCATTGTTCACTTAAACTTGAAGAACAAAAAATTGGCGAATTGTACTGTTTGGATGCTTTGCATATATGTTTCTCATACTTTATAGAAGCAATATATACAAAGGTTTCAACCGTCTACCTGTTCCATTCAATGTTCTACTTGTCGAAAGTTACAAATAATTTCCGATAAAAGATTAACAATGGGGCTCATTGTTCATTGTTTGCATATTTGTTTCGCAGACTATATAGAAGCAATATATACAATGATTTCAACCGTCTACATGATCCTTTCATTGTTCTACTTGTCGAAATTTACAAATAATTTCCTTTAAAGGATTAACAATGGGACTCGTAGTTCACTTAAACTTGAAGAACGAAAAATTGGCGAATTGTACTGTTTGGATGCTTTGCATATATGTTTCGTAGGCTATATAGAAGCAATATATACAATGATTTCAACCGTCTACCTGATCCATTCATTGTTTTACTTGTCGAAATTTACAAATAATTTCCTTTAAAGGATTAACAATGGGGCTCGTAGTTCACTTAAACTTGAAGAACAAAAAATTGGCGAATTGTACTGTTTGGATGCTTTGCATATGTGTTTCTTAGACTATTTAGATGCACTATGTAGAAAGATTTCACCCGTCTACCTGTACTATTCATTGTTCTACTTGTAGAAAGTTACAAATAATTTCCATTTCATGATTATCAATGGGGCTCGCTGTTCACTTAAACTTGAAGATCAAAAAATTGGCGATTGTTACTGTTTAGATACTTTGCATATAGGTTTCTTAGACTATATAGAAGCAACATATACAAAGATTTCAACCGTCTACCTGTTCTATTCATTGTTCTACTTGTAGAAAGTTACAAATAATTTCCGTTTCATGATTATCAATGGGGCTCGTTGTTGACTTAAACTTGAAGAACAAAAAATTGGCGAATGGTACTGTTTGGATGCTTTGCATATATGTTTCTTAGATTATATAGAAGCAATATATACAAAGATTTCAACCGTCTACCTGTACTATTCATTGTTCTACTTGTAGAAAGTTACAAATAATTTCCATTTCATGATTATCAATGGGGCTCGCTGTTCACTTAAACTTGAAGATCAAAAAATTGGCGATTGTTACTGTTTAGATACTTTGCATATAGGTTTCTTAGACTATATAGAAGCAACATATACAAAGATTTCAACCGTCTACCTGTTCTATTCATTGTTCTACTTGTAGAAAGTTACAAATAATTTCCATTTCATGATTATCAATGGGGCTCGCTGTTCACTTAAACTTGAAGATCAAAAAATTGGCGATTGTTACTGTTTAGATGCTTTGCATATAGGTTTCTTAGACTATATAGAAGCAACATATACAAAGATTTCAACCGTCTACCTGTACTATTCATTGTTCTACTTGTAGAAAGTTACAATTAATTTCCATTTCATGATTATCAATGGGGCTCGCTGTTCACTTAAACTTGAAGATCAAAAAATTGGCGATTGTTACTGTTTAGATGCTTTGCATATAGGTTTCTTAGACTATATAGAAGCAACATATACAAAGATTTCAACCGTCTACCTGTTCTGTTCATTGTTCTACTTGTACAAAGTTACAAATAATTTCCTTTAAAGGATTAACAATGGGCTCGTAGTTCACTTAAACTTGAAGAACAAAAAATTGGCGAATTGTACTGTTTGGATGCTCTGCATATATGTTTCTTAGACTATTTAGAAGCAATATATAGAAAGATTTCACCCGTCTACCTGTACTATTCATTGTTCTACTTGTAGAAAGTTACAAATAATTTCCATTTCATGATTATCAATGGGGCTCGCTGTTCACTTAAACTTGAAGATCAAAAAATTGGCGATTGTTACTGTTTAGATGCTTTGCATATAGGTTTCTTAGACTATATAGAAGCAACATATACAAAGATTTCAACCGTCTACCTGTTCTGTTCATTGTTCTACTTGTAGAAAGTTACAAATAATTTCCGTTTCATGATTATCAATGGGGCTCGTTGTTCACTTAAACTTGAAGAACAAAAATTTGGCGAATGGTACTGTTTGAATGCTTTGCATATATGTTTCTTAGATTATATAGAAGCAATATATACAAAGATTTCAACCGTCTACCTGTACTATTCATTGTTCTACTTGTCGAAAGTTACAAATAATTTCCGATAAAGGATTAACAATGGGGCTCATTGTTCACTTAAACTTGAAGAACAAAAAATTGGCGAATTGTACTGTTTGGATGCTTTGCATATATGTTTCTTAGACTATATGGAGGCAATATATACAAAGATTTCAACCGTCTGCGTGTTCCAATCATTGTTCTGCTTGTAGAAAGTTACAATTAATTTCCGTTAAAGGATTAACAATGGGACTCGTAGTTCACTTAAACTTGAAGAACAAAAAATTGGCGAATTGTACTGTTTGGATGCTTTGCATATGTGTTTCTTAGACTATTTAGAAGCACTATATAGAATGATTTCACCCGTCTACCTGTACTATTCATTGTTCTACTTGTCGAAAGTTACAAATAATTTCCGATAAAGGATTAACAATGGGGCTCATTGTTCACTTAAACTTGAAGAACAAAAAATTGGCGAATTGTACTGTTTGGATGCTTTGCATATATGTTTCGTAGGCTATATAGAAGCAATATATACAATGATTTCAACCGTCTACCTGATCCATTCATTGTTTTACTTGTCGAAATTTACAAATAATTTCCTTTAAAGGATTAACAATGGGGCTCGTAGTTCACTTAAACTTGAAGAACAAAAAATTGGCGAATTGTACTGTTTGGATGCTTTTGCATATGTGTTTCTTAGACTATTTAGAAGCACTATATAGAAAGATTTCACCCGTCTACCTGTACTATTCATTGTTCTACTTGTATCAAGTTACAAATAATTTCCATTTCATGACTATCAATGGGGCTCGCTGTTCACTTAAACTTGAAGATCAAAAAATTGGCGATTGTTACTGTTTAGATACTTTGCATATAGGTTTCTTAGACTATATAGAAGCAACATATACAAAGATTTCAACCGTCTACCTGTTCTATTCATTGTTCTACTTGCAGAAAGTTACAAATAATTTCCGTTTCATGATTATTAATGGGGCTCGTTGTTGACTTAAACTTGAAGAACAAAAAATTGGCGAATGGTACTGTTTGGATGCTTTGCATATATGTTTCTTAGATTATATAGAAGCAATATATACAAAGATTTGAACCGTCTACCTGTACTATTCATTGTTCTACTTGTAGAAAGTTACAAATAATTTCCATTTCATGATTATCAATGGGGCTCGCTGTTCACTTAAACTTGAAGATCAAAAAATTGGCGATTGTTACTGTTTAGATGCTTTGCATATAGGTTTCTTAGACTATATAGAAGAAACATATACAAAGATTTCAACAGTCTACCAGTTCTATTCATTGTTCTACTTGTAGAAAGTTACAAATAATTTCCATTTCATGATTATCAATGGGGCTCGCTGTTCACTTAAACTTGAAGATCAAAAAATTGGCGATTGTTACTGTTTAGATGCTTTGCACATAGGTTTCTTAGACTATATAGAAGCAACATATACAAAGATTTCAACCGTCTACCTGTTCTGTTCATTGTTCTACTTGTAGAAAGTTACAAATAATTTCCTTTAAAGGATTAACAATGGGCTCGTAGTTCACTTAAACTTGAAGAACAAAAAATTGGCGAATTGTACTGTTTGGATGCTTTGCATAAATGTTTCTTAGACTATATAGAAGCAATATATACAATGATTTCAACAGTCTACCTGTTCCATTCATTGTTCTACTTGTCGAAAGTTACAAATAATTTCCTTTAAAGGATTAACAATGGGGCTCATTGTTCACTTAAACTTGAAGAACAAAAAATTGGCGAATTGTACTGTTTGGATGCTTTGCATATATGTTACTTATACTATATAGAAGCAATATATACAATGATTTCAACAGTCTACCTGTTCCATTCATTGTTCTACTTGTCGAAATTTACAAATAATTTCCGATAAAGTATTAACCATTGGAGCTCATTGTTCACTTAAACTTGAAGAACAAAAAATTGGCGAATGGTACTGTTTGGATGCTTTGCATATATGTTTCTTTGACTATATAGAAGCAATATATACAAAGATTTCAACCGTCTACCTGTTCGATTCACTGTTCTACTTGTCGAAAGTTACAAATAATTTCCGATAAAGGATTAACCATTGGGGCTCTTTGTTCACTTAAACTTGTAGAACAATAAATTGGCGAATGGTACTGTTTGGATGCTTTGCATATATGTTTCTTATACTATATAGAATCAATATATACAAAGATTTCAATCGTCTACCTGTTCCATTCACAGTTCTACTTGTCGAAAATTACAAATAATTTCCGATAATGGATTAACAATGGGGCTCATTTTCACTTAAACTTGAAGAACAAAAAATTGGCGAATTGTACTGTTTGGATGCTTTGCATATATGTTTCGTAGACTATATAGAAGCAATATATACAAAGATTTCAACCGTCTACCTTTTCCATTCATTGTTCTACTTGTCAAAAGTTACAAATAATTTCCGATAACGGATTAACCATTGGGGCTCATTGTTCACTTAAACTTGAAGAACAAAAAATTGGCGAATTGTACTGGATGGATGCTTTGCATATATGTTTCTTATACTATATAAAAGCAATATATACAAAGATTTCAACCGTCTACCTGTTCCATTCACTGTTCTACTTGTCGAAAGTTACAAATAATTTCCGTTAAGGGATTAACAATGGGGATCGTAGTTCACTTAAACTTGAAGAAAAAAAAATTGGCGAATTGTACTGTTTGGATGCTTTGCGTACATGTTTCTTAGACTATATGGAAGCAATATATACAAAGATTTCAACCGTCTACGTGTTCCAATCATTGTTCTACTTGTCGAAATTTACAGATAATTTCCTTTAAAGGATTAACAATGGGGCTCGTTGTTCACTTAAACTTGAAGAACAAAAAAGTGGCGAATGGTACTGTTTGGATGCTTTGCATATATGTTTCTTAGACTATAAGGAAGCAATATATACATTGATTTCAACCGTCTACCTGTTCCATTCATTGTTCTACTTGTCGCAAGTTACAAATAATTTCCGTTAAAGTATTAACAATGGGGCTCGTAGTTCACTTAAACTTGAAGATCAAATAATTGGCGAATTGTACTGTTTGGATGATTTGCATATATGTTTCTTAGACTATATAGAAGCAATATATACAAAGATTTCAACCGTCTACCTGTTCGATTCACTGTTCTACTTGTCGAAATTTACAAATAATTTCCTTTAAAGGATTAACAATGGGGCTCGTAGTTCACTTAAACTTGAAGAACAAAAAATTGGCGAATGGTACTGTTTGGATGCTTTGCATATATGTTTCTTATACTATATAGAAGCAATATATACAAAGATTTCAACCGTCTACCTGTTCCATTCATTGCTCTACATGTCGAAAGTTACAAATAATTTCCGATAACGGATTAACCATTGGGGCTCATTGTTCACTTAAACTTGAAGAACAAAAAATTGGCGAATTGTACTGTTTGGATGCTTTGCATATGTGTTTCTTATACTACATAGAAGCAATATATACAAAGATTTCAACCGTCTACCTGTTCCATTCACTGTTCTACTTGTCGAAAGTTACAAATAATTTCCGGTAAGGGATTAACAATGGGGATCGTAGTTTACTTAAACTTGAAGAACAAAAAATTGGCGAATTATACTGTTTGGATGCTTTGCATAAATGTTTCTTAGACTATATAGAAGCAATATATACAATGATTTCAACAGTCTACCTGTTCCATTCATTGTTCTACTTGTCGAAAGTTACAAATAATTTCCTTTAAAGGATTAACAATGGGGCTCATTGTTCACTTAAACTTGAAGAACAAAAAATTGGCGAATGGTACTGTTTGGATGCTTTGCATATATGTTTCTTATACTATATAGAAGCAATAGATTCAAAGATTTCAACCGTCTACCTGTTCCATTCAATGTTCTACTTGTCGAAAGTTACAAATAATTTCCGATAAAGGATTAGCAATGGGGCTCATTATTCACTTAAACTTGAAGAACAAAAAATTGGCGAATGGTACTGTTTGGATGCTTTGCATATATGTTTCTTAGACTATATGGAAGCAATATATACAAAGATTTCAACCGTCTGCGTGTTCCAATCATTGTTCTACTTGTAGAAAGTTACAATTAATTTCCGTTAAAGGATTAACAATGGGGCTCGTAGTTCACTTAAACCTGGAGAACAAAAAAGTGGCGAATGGTACTGTTTGGATGCTTTGCATATATGTTTCTTAGACTATAAAGAAGCAATATATACATTGATTTCAACCGTCTACCTGTTCCATTCATTGTTCTACTTGTCGCAAGTTACAAATAATTTCCGTTAAAGTATTAACAATGGGGCTCGTAGTTCACTTAAACTTGAAGATCAAATAATTGGCGAATTGTACTGTTTGGATGATTTGCATATGTGTTTCTTAGAATATATAGACGCAATATATACAAAGATTTCAACCGTCTACCTGTTCCATTCATTGTTCTACTTGTCGAAAGTTACAAATAATTTCCGTTAAGGGATTAACAATGGGGATCGTAGTTTACTTAAACTTGAAGAACAAAAAATTGGCGAATTATACTGTCTGGATGCTTTGCAGATACGTTTCTTAGACTATATAGAAGCAATATATACCAAGATTTCAACCGTCTACCTGTTCCATTCATTGTTCTACTTGTCGAAAGTTACAAATAATTTCCGTTAAAGGATTAACCATTGGGGCTCATTGTTCACTTAAACTTGAAAAACAAAAAATTGGCGAATGGTACTGTTTGGATGCTTTGCATATATGTTTCTTAGACTATATAGAAGCAATATATACATTGATTTCAACCGGCTACCTGTTCCATTCATTGTTCTACTTGTCGAAATTTACAAATAATTTCCTTTAAAGGATTAACAATGGGGCTCGTAGTTCACTTAAACTTGAAGAACAAAATATTGGCGAATGGTACTGTTTGTATGCTTTGCATATATGTTTCTTACATTATATAGAAGCAATATATACAAAGATTTCAACTGTCTACCTGTTCCATTCATTGTTCTACTTGTCGAAAATTACAAGTAATTTCCGATAAAGGATTAACCATTGGGGCTCCTTGTTCACTTAAACTTGAAGAACAAAAAATTTGCGAATGGTACTGTTTGGATGCTTTGCGTACATGTTTCTTAGACTATATGGAAGCAATATATACAAAGATTTCAAACGTCTACGTGTTCCAATCATTGTTCTACTTGTCGAAATTTACAAATAATTTCCTTTAAAGGATTAACAATGGGGCTCGTTGTTCACTTAAACTTGAAGAACAATAAATTGGCGAATTGTACTGTTTGGATACTTTGCATATATGTTTCTTAGACTATATAGAAGCAATATATACGAAGATTTCAACCGTCTACCTGTTCCATTCATTGTTCTACTTGTCGAAAGTTACAAATAATTTCCGATAAAGGATTAACCATTGGGGCTCATTGTTCACTTAAACTTGAAAAACAAAAAATTGGCGAATGGTACTGTTTGGATGCTTTGCATATATGTTTCTTAGACTTTATAGAAGCAATATATACAATGATTTCAACAGTCTACCTGTTCCATTCATTGTTCTACTTGTCGAAACTTACAAATAATTTCCTTTAAAGGATTAACAATGGGGCTCGTAGTTCACTTAAACTTGAAGAACAACAAATTGGCGAATGGTACTGTTTGGAAGCTTTGCATATATGTTTCTTAGACTATTTAGATGCAATATATAGAAAGATTTCACCCGTCTACCTGTACTATTCATTGTTCTACCTGTAGAAAGTTACAAATAATTTCCGATAAAGGATTAACAATGGGGCTCATTGTTCACTTAAACCTGAAGAACAAAAAATTGGCGAACGGTACTGTTTGGATGCTTTGCGTACATGTTTCTTAGACTATATGGAAGCAACATATACAAAGATTTCAACCGTCTACGTGTTCCAATCATTGATCTACTTGTCGAAATTTACAAATAATTTCCTTTAAAGGATTAACAATGGGGCTCGTTGTTCACTTAAACTTGAACAACAATAAATTGGCGAATTGTACTGTTTGGATGCTTTGCATATGTGTTTCTTAGACTATATAGAAGCAATATATACAAAGATTTCAACCGTCTACCTGTACTATTCATTGTTCTACTTGTAGAAAGTTACAAATAATTTCCATTTCATGATTATCAATGGGGCTCGCTGTTCACTTAAACTTGAAGATCAAAAAATTGGCGATTGTTACTGTTTAGATGCTTTCCATATATGTTTCTTAGATTATATAGAAGCAATATATACAAAGATTTCAACCGTCTACCTGTTCCATTCATTGTTCTACTTGTCGAAGGTTACAAATAATTTCCGATAACGGATTAACCATTGGGGCTCATTGTTCACTTAAACTTGAAGAACAAAAAATTGGCGAATTGTACTGTTTGGATGCTTTGCATATATGTTTCTTATACTTTATAGAAGCAATATATACAAAGGTTTCAACCGTCTACCTGTTCCATTCAATGTTCTACTTGTCGAAAGTTACAAATAATTTCCGATTAAAGATTAACAATGGGGCTCATTGTTCACTTAAACTTGAAGAACAAAAAATTGGCGAATGGTACTGTTTGGATGCTTTGCATATATGTTTCTTAGACTATATGGAAGCAATATATACAAAGATTTCAACCGTCTGCGTTTTCCAATCATTGTTCTGCTTGTAGAAAGTTACAATTAATTTCCGTTAAAGGATTAACAATGGGACTCGTAGTTCACTTAAACTTGAAGAACGAAAAATTGGCGAATTGTACTGTTTGGATGCTTTGCATATATGTTTCGTAGGCTATATAGAAGCAATATATACAATAATTTCAACCGTCTACCTGATCCATTCATTGTTTTACTTGTCGAAATTTACAAATAATTTCCTTTAAAGGATTAACAATGGGGCTCGTAGTTCACTTAAACCTGAAGAACAAAAAATTGGCGAATTGTACTGTTTGGATGCTTTGCATATGTGTTTCTTAGACTATTTAGAAGCACTATATAGAAAGATTTCACCCGTCTACCTGTACTATTCATTGTTCTACTTGTAGAAAGTTACAAATAATTTCATTTAAAGGATTAACAATGGAGCTCGCAGTTCACTTAAACTTGAAGAACAAAAAATTGGCGAACTGTACTGTTTGGATGCTTTGCATATATGTTTCTTATACTATATAGAAGCAATATATACAAAGATTTCAACCGTCTACCTGTTCCATTCATTGTTCTACTTGTCGAAAGTTACAAATAATTTCCGATAAAGGATTAACCATTGGGGCTCTTTGTTCACTTAAACTTGTAGAACAAAAAATTGGCGAATGGTACTGTTTGGATGCTTTGCATATATGTTTCTTATACTATATAGAAGCAATATATACAAAGATTTCAATCGTCTACCTGTTCCATTCACAGTTCTACTTGTCGAAAATTACAAATAATTTCCGATAATGGATTAACAATGGGGCTCATTTTCACTTAAACTTGAAGAACAAAAAATTGGCGAATTGTACTGTTTGGATGCTTTGCATATATGTTTCGTAGACTATATAGAAGCAATATATACAAATATTTCAACCGTCTAACTGTTCCATTCGTTGTTCTACTTGTCGAAAATTACAAATAATTTCCGATAAAGTATTAACCATTGGTGCTCATTGTTCACTTAAACTTGAAGAACAAAACATTGGCGAATGGTACTGTTTGGATGCTTTGCATATATGTTTCTTTGACTATATAGAAGCAATATATACAAAGATTTCAACCGTCTACCTTTTCCATTCATTGTTCTACTTGTCAAAAGTTACAAATAATTTCCGATAACGGATTAACCATTGGGGCTCATTGTTCACTTAAACTTGAAGAACAAAAAATTGGCGAATTGTACTGGATGGATGCTTTGCATATATGTTTCTTATACTATATAAAGCAATATATACAAAGATTTCAACCGTCTACCTGTTCCATTCACTGTTCTACTTGTCGAAAGTTAAAAATAATTTCCGTTAAGGGATTAACAATGGGGATCGTAGTTCACTTAAACTTGAAGAACAAAAAATTGGCGAATTGTACTGTTTGGATGCTTTGCGTACATGTTTCTTAGACTATATGGAAGCAATATATACAAAGATTTCAACCGTCTACGTGTTCCAATCATTGTTCTACTTGTCGAAATTTACAGATAATTTCCTTTAAAGGATTAACAATGGGGCTCGTTGTTCACTTAAACTTGAAGAACAAAAAAGTGGCGAATGGTACTGTTTGGATGCTTTGCATATATGTTTCTTAGACTATAAGGAAGCAATATATACATTGATTTCAACCGTCTACCTGTTCCATTCATTGTTCTACTTGTCGCAAGTTACAAATAATTTCCGTTAAAGTATTAACAATGGGGCTCGTAGTTCACTTAAACTTGAAGATCAAATAATTGGCGAATTGTACTGTTTGGATGATTTGCATATATGTTTCTTAGACTATATAGAAGCAATATATACAAAGATTTCAACCGTCTACCTGTTCGATTCATTGTTCTACTTGTCGAAATTTACAAATAATTTCCTTTAAAGGATTAACAATGGGGCTCGTAGTTCACTTAAACTTGAAGAACAAAAAATTGGCGAATGGTACTGTTTGGATGCTTTGCATATATGTTTCTTATACTATATAGAAGCAATATATACAAAGATTTCAACCGTCTACCTGTTCCATTCATTGCTCTACATGTCGAAAGTTACAAATAATTTCCGATAACGGATTAACCATTGGGGCTCATTGTTCACTTAAACTTGAAGAACAAAAAATTGGCGAATTGTACTGTTTGGATGCTTTGCATATGTGTTTCTTATACTATATAGAAGCAATATATACAAAGATTTCAACCGTCTACCTGTTCCATTCACTGTTCTACTTGTCGAAAGTTACAAATAATTTCCGGTAAGGGATTAACAATGGGGATCGTAGTTTACTTAAACTTGAAGAACAAAAAATTGGCGAATTATACTGTTTGGATGCTTTGCATAAATGTTTCTTAGACTATATAGAAGCAATATATACAATGATTTCAACAGTCTACCTGTTCCATTCATTGTTCTACTTGTCGAAAGTTACAAATAATTTCCTTTAAAGGATTAACAATGGGGCTCATTGTTCACTTAAACTTGAAGAACAAAAAATTGGCGAATGGTACTGTTTGGATGCTTTGCATATATGTTTCTTATACTATATAGAAGCAATAGATTCAAAGATTTCAACCGTCTACCTGTTCCATTCAATGTTCTACTTGTCGAAAGTTAGAAATAATTTCCGATAAAGGATTAGCAATGGGGCTCATTGTTCACTTAAACTTGAAGAACAAAAAATTGGCGAATGGTACTGTTTGGATGCTTTGCATATATGTTTCTTAGACTATATGGAAGCAATATATACAAAGATTTCAACCGTCTGCGTGTTCCAATCATTGTTCTACTTGTAGAAAGTTACAATTAATTTCCGTTAAAGGATTAACAATGGGGCTCGTAGTTCACTTAAACCTGAAGAACAAAAAAGTGGCGAATGGTACTGTTTGGATGCTTTGCATATATGTTTCTTAGACTATAAAGAAGCAATATATACATTGATTTCAACCGTCTACCTGTTCCATTCATTGTTCTACTTGTCGCAAGTTACAAATAATTTCCGTTAAAGTATTAACAATGGGGCTCGTAGTTCACTTAAACTTGAAGATCAAATAATTGGCGAATTGTACTGTTTGGATGATTTGCATATGTGTTTCTTAGAATATATAGACGCAATATATACAAAGATTTCAACCGTCTACCTGTTCCATTCATTGTTCTACTTGTCGAAAGTTACAAATAATTTCCGTTAAGGGATTAACAATGGGGATCGTAGTTTACTTAAACTTGAAGAATAAGAAATTGGCGAATTGTACTGTTTGGATGATTTGCATATATGTTTCTTAGACTATATAGAAGCAATATATACAATGATTTCAACCGTCTAACTATTCCATTCATTGTTCTACTTGCCGAAATTTACAAATAATTTCCTTTAAAGGATTAACAATGGGGCTCGAAGTTCACTTAAACTTGAAGAACAAAAAATTGGCGAATGGTACTGTTTGGATGCTTTGCATATATGTTTTTTAGACTATATAGATGCAATATATACAAAGATTTCAACCGTCTACCTGTTCCATTCATTGTTCTACTTGTCGAATGTTACAAATAATTTCCTTTAAAGGAATAACAATGGGGCTCGTTGTTCACTTAAACTTGAAGAACAATAAATTGGCGAATTGTACTGTTTGGATGCTTTGCATATATGTTTCTTAGACTATATAGAAGCAATATATACAAAGATTTCAACCGTCTACCTGTTCCATTCATTGTTCTACTTGTCGAAAGTTACAATTAATTTCCGTTAAAGGATTAACAATGAGGCTCGTCGTTCACTTAAACTTGAAGAACAAAAAATTGGCGAATGGTACTGTTTGGATGCTTTGCATATATGTTTCTTAGACTATATAGAAGCAATATATACATTGATTTCAACCGGCTACCAGTTCCAGTCATTGTTCTACTTCTCGCAAGTTACAAATAATTTCCGTTGAAGTATTAACAATGGGGCTCGTAGTTCACTTAAACTTGAAGAACAAAAAATTGGCGAATTGTACTGTTTGGATGCTTTGCGTACATGTTTCTTAGACTATATGGAAGCAATATATACAAAGATTTCAACCGTCTACCTGTTCCATTCACTGTTCTACTTGTCGAAAGTTACAAATAATTGCCGTTAAGGGATTAACAATGGGGATCGTAGTTCACTTAAACTTGAAGAACAAAAAATTGGCGAATTGTACTGTTTGGATGCTTTGCGTACATGTTTCTTAGACTATATAGATGCAATATATACAAAGATTTCAACCGTCTACCTGTTCCATTCATTGTTCTACTTGTCGAAAGTTACAAATAATTTCCTTTAAAGGATTAACAATGGGGCTCGTTGTTCACTTAAACTTGAAGAACAATAAATTGGCGAATTGTACTGTTTGGATGCTTTGCATATATGTTTCTTAGACTATATAGAAGCAATATATACAAAGATTTCAACCGTCTACCTGTTCCATTCATTGTTCTACTTGTCGAAAGTTACAAATAATTTCCGATAACGGATTAACCATTGGGGCTCATTGTTCACTTAAACTTGAAGAACAAAAAATTGGCGAATTGTACTGTTTGGATGCTTTGCGTACATGTTTCTTAGACTATATAGATGCAATATATACAAAGATTTCAACCGTCTACCTGTTCCATTCATTGTTCTACTTGTCGAAAGTTACAAATAATTTCCTTTAAAGGATTAACAATGGGGCTCGTTGTTCACTTAAACTTGAAGAACAATAAATTGGCGAATTGTACTGTTTGGATGCTTTGCACATATGTTTCTTAGACTATATAGAAGCAATATATACAAAGATTTCAACCGTCTACCTGTTCCATTCACTGTTCTACTTGTCGAAAGTTGCAAATAATTTCCGTTAAGGGATTAACAATGGGGATTGTAGTTTACTTAAACTTGAAGAACAAAAAATTGGCGAATTGTACTGTTTGGATGCTTTGCATAAATGTTTCTTAGACTATATAGAAGCAATATATACAATGATTTCAACAGTCTACCTGTTCCATTCATTGTTCTACTTGTCGAAAGTTACAAATAATTTCCTTTAAAGGATTAACAATGGAGCTCGCAGTTCACTGAAACTTGAAGAACAAAAAATTGGCGAATTGTACTGTTTGGATGCTTTGCATATATGTTTCTTAGACTATATAGAAGCAATATATACAAAGATTTCAACCGTCTACCTGTTCTATTCATTGTTCATCTTGTCGAAAGTTACAAATAATTTCCGTTTCATGATTATCAATGGGCCTCGTTGTTCACTTAAACTTGAAGAACAAAAAATTGGCGACTGGTACTGTTTGGATGCTTTGCATATATGTTTCTTAGACTATATAGAAGCAATATATAAAAGGATTTCAACCGTGTACCAGTTCCATTCATTGTTCTTCTTGTCGAAATTTACAGATAATTTCCTTTAAAGGATTAACAATGGGGCTCGTTGTTCACTTAAACTTGAAGAACAAAAAAGTGGCGAATGGTACTGTTTGGATGCTTTGCATATATGTTTCTTAGACTATAAGGAAGCAATATATACATTGATTTCAACCGTCTACCTGTTCCATTCATTGTTCTACTTGTCGCAAGTTACAAATAATTTCCGTTAAAGTATTAACAATGGGGCTCGTAGTTCACTTAAACTTGAAGATCAAATAATTGGCGAATTGTACTGTTTGGATGATTTGCATATATGTTTCTTAGACTATATAGAAGCAATATATACAAAGATTTCAACCGTCTACCTGTTCGATTCACTGTTCTACTTGTCGAAATTTACAAATAATTTCCTTTAAAGGATTAACAATGGGGCTCGTAGTTCACTTAAACTTGAAGAACAAAAAATTGGCGAATGGTACTGTTTGGATGCTTTGCATATATGTTTCTTATACTATATAGAAGCAATATATACAAAGATTTCAACCGTCTACCTGTTCCATTCATTGCTCTACATGTCGAAAGTTACAAATAATTTCCGATAACGGATTAACCATTGGGGCTCATTGTTCACTTAAACTTGAAGAACAAAAAATTGGCGAATTGTACTGTTTGGATGCTTTGCATATGTGTTTCTTATACTATATAGAAGCAATATATACAAAGATTTCAACCGTCTACCTGTTCCATTCACTGTTCTACTTGTCGAAAGTTACAAATAATTTCCGGTAAGGGATTAACAATGGGGATCGTAGTTTACTTAAACTTGAAGAACAAAAAATTGGCGAATTATACTGTTTGGATGCTTTGCATAAATGTTTCTTAGACTATATAGAAGCAATATATACAATGATTTCAACAGTCTACCTGTTCCATTCATTGTTCTACTTGTCGAAAGTTACAAATAATTTCCTTTAAAGGATTAACAATGGGGCTCATTGTTCACTTAAACTTGAAGAACAAAAAATTGGCGAATGGTACTGTTTGGATGCTTTGCATATATGTTTCTTATACTATATAGAAGCAATAGATTCAAAGATTTCAACCGTCTACCTGTTCCATTCAATGTTCTACTTGTCGAAAGTTACAAATAATTTCCGATAAAGGATTAGCAATGGGGCTCATTGTTCACTTAAACTTGAAGAACAAAAAATTGGCGAATGGTACTGTTTGGATGCTTTGCATATATGTTTCTTAGACTATATGGAAGCAATATATACAAAGATTTCAACCGTCTGCGTGTTCCAATCATTGTTCTACTTGTAGAAAGTTACAATTAATTTCCGTTAAAGGATTAACAATGGGGCTCGTAGTTCACTTAAACCTGAAGAACAAAAAAGTGGCGAATGGTACTGTTTGGATGCTTTGCATATATGTTTCTTAGACTATAAAGAAGCAATATATACATTGATTTCAACCGTCTACCTGTTCCATTCATTGTTCTACTTGTCGCAAGTTACAAATAATTTCCGTTAAAGTATTAACAATGGGGCTCGTAGTTCACTTAAACTTGAAGATCAAATAATTGGCGAATTGTACTGTTTGGATGATTTGCATATGTGTTTCTTAGAATATATAGACGCAATATATACAAAGATTTCAACCGTCTACCTGTTCCATTCATTGTTCTACTTGTCGAAAGTTACAAATAATTTCCGTTAAGGGATTAACAATGGGGATCGTAGTTTACTTAAACTTGAAGAATAAGAAATTGGCGAATTGTACTGTTTGGATGATTTGCATATATGTTTCTTAGACTATATAGAAGCAATATATACAATGATTTCAACCGTCTAACTATTCCATTCATTGTTCTACTTGCCGAAATTTACAAATAATTTCCTTTAAAGGATTAACAATGGGGCTCGAAGTTCACTTAAACTTGAAGAACAAAAAATTGGCGAATGGTACTGTTTGGATGCTTTGCATATATGTTTTTTAGACTATATAGATGCAATATATACAAAGATTTCAACCGTCTACCTGTTCCATTCATTGTTCTACTTGTCGAATGTTACAAATAATTTCCTTTAAAGGAATAACAATGGGGCTCGTTGTTCACTTAAACTTGAAGAACAAAAAATTGGCGAATGGTACTGTTTGGATGCTTTGCATATATGTTTCTTAGACTATATAGAAGCAATATATACATTGATTTCAACCGGCTACCAGTTCCAGTCATTGTTCTACTTCTCGCAAGTTACAAATAATTTCCGTTAAAGTATTAACAATGGGGCTCGTAGTTCACTTAAACTTGAAGAACAAAAAATTGGCGAATTGTACTGTTTGGATGCTTTGCGTACATGTTTCTTAGACTATATGGAAGCAATATATACAAAGATTTCAACCGTCTACCTGTTCCATTCACTGTTCTACTTGTCGAAAGTTACAAATAATTGCCGTTAAGGGATTAACAATGGGGATCGTAGTTCACTTAAACTTGAAGAACAAAAAATTGGCGATTTGTACTGTTTGGATGCTTTGCGTACATGTTTCTTAGACTATATAGATGCAATATATACAAAGATTTCAACCGTCTACCTGTTCCATTCATTGTTCTACTTGTCGAAAGTTACAAATAATTTCCTTTAAAGGATTAACAATGGGGCTCGTTGTTCACTTAAACTTGAAGAACAATAAATTGGCGAATTGTACTGTTTGGATGCTTTGCATATATGTTTCTTAGACTATATAGAAGCAATATATACAAAGATTTCAACCGTCTACCTGTTCCATTCATTGTTCTACTTGTCGAAAGTTACAAATAATTTCCGATAACGGATTAACCATTGGGGCTCATTGTTCACTTAAACTTGAAGAACAAAAAATTGGCGAATTGTACTGTTTGGATGCTTTGCGTACATGTTTCTTAGACTATATAGATGCAATATATACAAAGATTTCAACCGTCTACCTGTTCCATTCATTGTTCTACTTGTCGAAAGTTACAAATAATTTCCTTTAAAGGATTAACAATGGGGCTCGTTGTTCACTTAAACTTGAAGAACAATAAATTGGCGAATTGTACTGTTTGGATGCTTTGCATATATGTTTCTTAGACTATATAGAAGCAATATATACAAAGATTTCAACCGTCTACCTGTTCCATTCACTGTTCTACTTGTCGAAAGTTGCAAATAATTTCCGTTAAGGGATTAACAATGGGGATTGTAGTTTACTTGAACTTGAAGAACAAAAAATTGGCGAATTGTACTGTTTGGATGCTTTGCATAAATGTTTCTTAGACTATATAGAAGCAATATATACAATGATTTCAACAGTCTACCTGTTCCATTCATTGTTCTACTTGTCGAAAGTTACAAATAATTTCCTTTAAAGGATTAACAATGGAGCTCGCAGTTCACTGAAACTTGAAGAACAAAAAATTGGCGAATTGTACTGTTTGGATGCTTTGCATATATGTTTCTTAGACTATATAGAAGCAATATATACAAAGATTTCAACCGTCTACCTGTTCTATTCATTGTTCATCTTGTCGACAGTTACAAATAATTTCCGTTTCATGATTATCAATGGGCCTCGTTGTTCACTTAAACTTGAAGAACAAAAAATTGGCGACTGGTACTGTTTGGATGCTTTGCATATATGTTTCTTAGACTATATAGAAGCAATATATAAAAGGATTTCAACCGTGTACCAGTTCCATTCATTGTTCTTCTTGTCGAAAGTTACAAATAATTTCCGTTAAGGGATTAACAATGGGGATCGTAGTTTACTTAAACTTGAAGAACAAAAAATTGGCGAATTATACTGTCTGGATGCTTTGCAGATACGTTTCTTAGACTATATAGAAGCAATATATACCAAGATTTCAACCGTCTACCTGTTCCATTCATTGTTCTACTTGTCGAAAGTTACAAATAATTTCCGTTAAAGGATTAACAATGGCGATCGTAGTTCACTTAAGCTTGAAGAAAAATAAATTGGCGAATTGTACTGTTTGGATGCTTTGTATATATGTATCTTAGACTATATAGAAGCAATATATACAATGATTTCAACCGTCTACCTGTTCCATTCACTGTTCTACTTGTCGAAATTTACAAATAATTTCCTTTAAAGGATTAACAATGGGGCTCGTAGTTCACTTAAACTTGAAGAACAAAAAATTGGCGAATTGTACTGTTTGGATGCTTTGCTTATATGTTTCTTAGACTATATAGAAGCAATATATACAAAGATTTCAACCGTCTACCTGTTCTATTCATTGTTCTACTTGTAGAAAGTTACAAATAATTTCCGTTTCATGATTATCATTGGGGCTCGTTGTTCACTTAAACTTGAAGAACAAAAAATTGGCGAATGGTACAGTTTGGATGCTTTGCATATATGTTTCTTAGACTATACAGAAGCAATATATACAAATATTTCAAACGTCTACATGTTCCATTCATTGTTCTACTTGTCGAAATTTACAAATAATTTCCTTTAAAGGATTAACAATGGGGCTCGTTGTTCACTTAAACTTGAAGAACAAAAAATTGGCGAATGGTACTGTTTGACTGCTTTGCATATATGTTTCTTAGACTATATAGAAGCAATATATACGAAGAATTCAACCGGCTACCTGTTCCATTCATTGTTCTACTTGTCGAAATTTACAAATAATTTCCTTTAAAGGATTAACAATGGGGCTCGTAGTTCACTTAAACTTGAAGAACAAAATATTGGCGAATGGTACTGTTTGTATGCTTTGCATATATGTTTCTTACATTATATAGAAGCAATATATACAAAGATTTCAACTGTCTACCTGTTCCATTCATTGTTCTACTTGTCGAAAATTACAAGTAATTTCCGATAAAGGATTAACCATTGGGGCTCCTTGTTCACTTAAACTTGAAAAACAAAAAATTGGCGAATGGTACTGTTTGGATGCTTTGCATATATGTCTCTTAGACTTTATAGAAGCAATATATACATTGATTTCAACCGTCTACCTGTTCCATTCATTGTTCTACTTGTCGAAATTTACAAATAATTTCCTTTAAAGGATTAACAATGGGGCTCGTTGTTCACTTAAACTTGAAGAACAATAAATTGGCGAATTGTACTGTTTGGATGCTTTGCATATATGTTTCTTAGACTATATAGAAGCAATATATACGAAGAATTCAACCGTCTACCTGTTCCATTCATTGTTCTACTTGTCGAAAGTTACAAATAATTTCCGATAAAGGATTAACCATTGGGGCTCATTGTTCACTTAAACTTGAAAAACAAAAAATTGGCGAATGGTACTGTTTGGATGCTTTGCATATATGTTTCTTAGACTTTATAGAAGCAATATATACAATGATTTCAACAGTCTACCTGTTCCATTCATTGTTCTACTTGTCGAAACTTACAAATAATTTCCTTTAAAGGATTAACAATGGGGCTCGTAGTTCACTTAAACTTGAAGAACAACAAATTGGCGAATGGTACTGTTTGGAAGCTTTGCATATATGTTTCTTAGACTATTTAGATGCAATATATAGAAAGATTTCACCCGTCTACCTGTACTATTCATTGTTCTACCTGTAGAAAGTTACAAATAATTTCCGATAAAGGATTAACAATGGGGCTCATTGTTCACTTAAACCTGAAGAACAAAAAATTGGCGAACGGTACTGTTTGGATGCTTTGCGTACATGTTTCTTAGACTATATGGAAGCAATATATACAAAGATTTCAACCGTCTACGTGTTCCAATCATTGATCTACTTGTCGAAATTTACAAATAATTTCCTTTAAAGGATTAACAATGGGGCTCGTTGTTCACTTAAACTTGAACAACAATAAATTGGCGAATTGTACTGTTTGGATGCTTTGCATATGTGTTTCTTAGACTATATAGAAGCAATATATACAAAGATTTCAACCGTCTACCTGTACTATTCATTGTTCTACTTGTAGAAAGTTACAAATAATTTCCATTTCATGATTATCAATGGGGCTCGCTGTTCACTTAAACTTGAAGATCAAAAAATTGGCGATTGTTACTGTTTAGATGCTTTCCATATATGTTTCTTAGATTATATAGAAGCAATATATACAAAGATTTCAACCGTCTACCTGTTCCATTCATTGTTCTACTTGTCGAAGGTTACAAATAATTTCCGATAACGGATTAACCATTGGGGCTCATTGTTCACTTAAACTTGAAGAACAAAAAATTGGCGAATTGTACTGTTTGGATGCTTTGCATATATGTTTCTTATACTTTATAGAAGCAATATATACAAAGGTTTCAACCGTCTACCTGTTCCATTCAATGTTCTACTTGTCGAGAGTTACAAATAATTTCCGATAAAAGATTAACAATGGGGCTCATTGTTCACTTAAACTTGAAGAACAAAAAATTGGCGAATGGTACTGTTTGGATGCTTTGCATATATGTTTCTTAGACTATATGGAAGCAATATATACAAAGATTTCAACCGTCTGCGTTTTCCAATCATTGTTCTGCTTGTAGAAAGTTACAATTAATTTCCGTTAAAGGATTAACAATGGGACTCGTAGTTCACTTAAACTTGAAGAACGAAAAATTGGCGAATTGTACTGTTTGGATGCTTTGCATATATGTTTCGTAGGCTATATAGAAGCAATATATACAATGATTTCAACCGTCTACCTGATCCATTCATTGTTTTACTTGTCGAAATTTACAAATAATTTCCTTTAAAGGATTAACAATGGGGCTCGTAGTTCACTTAAACTTGAAGAACAAAAAATTGGCGAATTGTACTGTTTGGATGCTTTGCATATGTGTTTCTTAGACTATTTAGAAGCACTATATAGAAAGATTTCACCCGTCTACCTGTACTATTCATTGTTCTACTTGTAGAAAGTTACAAATAATTTCCATTTCATGATTATCAATGGGGCTCGCTGTTCACTTAAACTTGAAGATCAAAAAATTGGCGATTGTTACTGTTTAGATACTTTGCATATAGGTTTCTTAGACTATATAGAAGCAACATATACAAAGATTTCAACCGTCTACCTGTTCTATTCATTGTTCTACTTGTAGAAAGTTACAAATAATTTCCGTTTCATGATTATCAATGGGGCTCGTTGTTGACTTAAACTTGAAGAACAAAAAATTGGCGAATGGTACTGTTTGGATGCTTTGCATATATGTTTCTTAGATTATATAGAAGCAATATATACAAAGATTTCAACCGTCTACCTGTACTATTCATTGTTCTACTTGTAGAAAGTTACAAATAATTTCCATTTCATGATTATCAATGGGGCTCGCTGTTCACTTAAACTTGAAGATCAAAAAATTGGCGATTGTTACTGTTTAGATGCTTTGCATATAGGTTTCTTAGACTATATAGAAGAAACATATACAAAGATTTCAACAGTCTACCAGTTCTATTCATTGTTCTACTTGTAGAAAGTTACAAATAATTTCCATTTCATGATTATCAATGGGGCTCGCTGTTCACTTAAACTTGAAGATCAAAAAATTGGCGATTGTTACTGTTTAGATGCTTTGCATATAGGTTTCTTAGACTATATAGAAGCAACATATACAAAGATTTCAACCGTCTACCTGTACTATTCATTGTTCTACTTGTAGAAAGTTACAATTAATTTCCATTTCATGATTATCAATGGGGCTCGCTGTTCACTTAAACTTGAAGATCAAAAAATTGGCGATTGTTACTGTTTAGATGCTTTGCATATAGGTTTCTTAGACTATATAGAAGCAACATATACAAAGATTTCAACCGTCTACCTGTTCTGTTCATTGTTCTACTTGTAGAAAGTTACAAATAATTTCCTTTAAAGGATTAACAATGGGCTCGTAGTTCACTTAAACTTGAAGAACAAAAAATTGGCGAATTGTACTGTTTGGATGCTTTGCATATATGTTTCTTAGACTATTTAGAAGCAATATATAGAAAGATTTCACCCGTCTACCTGTACTATTCATTGTTCTACTTGTAGAAAGTTACAAATAATTTCCATTTCATGATTATCAATGGGGCTCGCTGTTCACTTAAACTTGAAGATCAAAAAATTGGCGATTGTTACTGTTTAGATGCTTTGCATATAGGTTTCTTAGACTATATAGAAGCAACATATACAAAGATTTCAACAGTCTACCAGTTCTATTCATTGTTCTACTTGTAGAAAGTTACAAATAATTTCCATTTCATGATTATCAATGGGGCTCGCTGTTCACTTAAACTTGAAGATCAAAAAATTGGCGATTGTTACTGTTTAGATGCTTTGCACATAGGTTTCTTAGACTATATAGAAGCAACATATACAAAGATTTCAACCGTCTACCTGTTCTGTTCATTGTTCTACTTGTAGAAAGTTACAAATAATTTCCTTTAAAGGATTAACAATGGGCTCGTAGTTCACTTAAACTTGAAGAACAAAAAATTGGCGAATTGTACTGTTTGGATGCTTTGCATATATGTTTCTTAGACTATTTAGAAGCAATATATAGAAAGATTTCACCCGTCTACCTGTACTATTCATTGTTCTACTTGTAGAAAGTTACAAGTAATTTCCATTTCATGATTATCAATGGGGCTCGCTGTTCACTTAAACTTGAAGATCAAAAAATTGGCGATTGTTACTGTTTAGATGCTTTGCATATAGGTTTCTTAGACTATATAGAAGCAACATATACAAAGATTTCAACCGTCTACCTGTTCCATTCATTGTTCTACTTGTCGAAATTTACAAATAATTTCCTTTAAAGGATTAACAATGGGGCTCGTTGTTCACTTAAACTTGAAGATCAAAAAATTGGCGATTGTTACTGTTTAGATGCTTTGCATATAGGTTTCTTAGACTATTTAGAAGCAATATATAGAAAGATTTCACCCGTCTACCTGTACTATTCATTGTTCTACTTGTAGAAAGTTACAAATAATTTCCATTTCATGATTATCAATGGGGCTCGCTGTTCACTTAAACTTGAAGATCAAAAAATTGGCGAATTGTACTGTTTGGATGCTTTTCATATATGTTTCTTAGACTATATAGATGCAATATATACAAAGATTTCAACCGTCTACCTGTTCCATTCATTGTTCTACTTGTCGAAATTTACAAATAATTTCCTTTAAAGGATTAACAATGGGGCTCGTTGTTCACTTAAACTTGAAGAACAATAAATTGGCGAATTTTACTGTTTGGATGCTTTGCATATATGTTTCTTAGACTATTTAGAAGCAATATATAGAAAGATTTCACCCGTCTACCTGTACTATTCATTGTTCTACTTGTAGAAAGTTACAGATAATTTCCGTTTCATGATTATCAATGGGGCTCGTTGTTCACTTAAACTTGAAGAACAAAAATTTGGCGAATGGTACTGTTTGAATGCTTTGCATATATGTTTCTTAGATTATATAGAAGCAATATATACAAAGATTTCAACCGTCTACATGTACTATTCATTGTTCTACTTGTAGAAATTAACAAATAATTTCCATTTCATGATTATCAATGGGGCTCGCTGTTCACTTAAACTTGAAGAACAAAAAATTGGCGAATGGTACTGTTTGGATGCTTTGCATATATGTTTCTTAGACTATATAGAAGCAATATATACAAAGATTTCAACCGTCTACCTGTTCCATTCATTGTTCTACTTGTCGAAAGTTACAAATAATTACCGATAAAGGATTAACCATTGGGGCTCATTGTTCACTTAAACTTGAAGAAAAAAAATTTGGCGAATGGTACTGTTTGAATGCTTTGCATATATGTTTCTTAGATTATATAGAAGCAATATATACAATGATTTCAACCGTCTACCTGTACTATTCATTGTTCTACTTGTAGAAATTTACAAATAATTTCCATTTCATGATTATCAATGGGGCTCGCTGTTCACTTAAACTTGAAGAACAAAAAATTGGCGAATGGTACTGTTTGGATGCTTTGCATATATGTTTCTTAGACTATATAGAAGCAATATATACAAAGATTTCAACCGTCTACCTGTTCCATTCATTGTTCTACTTGTCGAAAGTTACAAATAATTACCGATAAAGGATTAACCATTGGGGCTCATTGTTCACTTAAATTTGAAGAACAAAAATTTGGCGAATGGTACTGTTTGAATGCTTTGCATATATGTTTCTTAGATTATATAGAAGCAATATATACAAAGATTTCAACCGTCTACCTGTACTATTCATTGTTCTGCTTGTAGAAAGTTACAAATAATTTCCATTTCATGATTATCAATGGGGTTCGCTGTTCACTTAAACTTGAAGAACAAAAATTTGGCGAATGGTACTGTTTGGATGCTTTGCATATAGGTTTCTTAGACTATATAGAAGAAACATATACAAAGATTTCAACAGTCTACCTGTTCTATTCATTGTTCTACTTGTAGAAAGTTACAAATAATTTCCATTTCATGATTATCAATGGGGCTCGCTGTTCACTTAAACTTGAAGATCAAAAAATTGGCGATTGTTACTGTTTAGATGCTATGCATATAGGTTTCTTAGACTATATAGAAGCAATATATACAAAGAATTCAACCGTCTACCTGTTCCATTCATTGTTCTACTTGTAGAAAGTTACAAATAATTTCCATTTCATGATTATCAATGGGGCTCGCTGTTCACTTAAAATTGAAGATCAAAAAATTGGCGATTGTTACTGTTTAGATGCTTTGCATATAGGTTTCTTAGATTATATAGAAGCAATATATACAAATATTTCAACCGTCTACCTGTTCCATTCATTGTTCTACTTGTAGAAAGTTACTAATAATTTCCATTTCATGATTATTAATGGGGCTCGCTGTTCACTTAAACTTGAAGATCAAAAAATTGGCGAGTGTTACTGTTTAGATGCTTTGCATATAGGTTTCTTAGATTATATAGAAGCAATATATACAAAGATTTCAACCGTCTACCTGTTCCATTCATTGTTCTACTTGTCGAAAGTTACAAATAATTACCGATAAAGGATTAACCATTGGGGCTCATTGTTCACTTAAACTTGAAGAACAAATAATTGGCGAATTGTACTGTTTGGATGCTTTGCATATATGTTTCTTAGACTATTTAGAAGCAATATATAGAAAGATTTCACCCGTCTACCTGTACTATTCATTGTTCTACTTGTAGAAAGTTACAAATAATTTCCATTTCATGATTATCAATGGGGCTCGCTGTTCACTTAAACTTGAAGATCAAAAAATTGGCGATTGTTACTGTTTGGATGCTTTGCATATATGTTCCCTAGATTATATAGAAGCAATTTATACAATGATTTCAACCGTCTACCTATTCCATTCATTGTTCTACTTGTCGAAAGTTACAAATAATTTCCGTTAAGGGATTAACAATGGGGATCGTTGTTTACTTAAACTTGAAGAACAAAAAATTGGCGAATTGTACTGTTTGGATGCTTTGCATATAGGTTTCTTAGACTATATAGAAGAAACATATACAAAGATTTCAACAGTCTACCAGTTCTATTCATTGTTCTACTTGTAGAAAGTTACAAATAATTTCCATTTCATGATTATCAATGGGGCTCGCTGTTCACTTAAACTTGAAGATCAAAAAATTGGCGATTGTTACTGTTTAGATGCTTTGCATATAGGTTTCTTAGACTATATAGAAGCAACATATACAAAGATTTCAACCGTCTACCTGTTCTGTTCATTGTTCTACTTGTAGAAAGTTACAAATAATTTCCTTTAAAGGATTAACAATGGGCTCGTAGTTCACTTAAACTTGAAGAACAAAAAATTGGCGAATTGTACTGTTTGGATGCTTTGCATATATGTTTCTTAGACTATTTAGAAGCAATATATAGAAAGATTTCACCCGTCTACCAGTTCTATTCATTGTTCTACTTGTAGAAAGTTACAAATAATTTCCATTTCATGATTATCAATGGGGCTCGCTGTTCACTTAAACTTGAAGATCAAAAAATTGGCGATTGTTACCGTTTAGATGCTTTGCATATAGGTTTCTTAGACTATATAGAACAAACATATACAAAGATTTCAACAGTCTACCTGTTCTATTCATTGTTCTACTTGTAGAAAGTTACAAATAATTTCCATTTCATGATTATCAATGGGGCTCGCTGTTCACTTAAACTTGAAGATCAAAAAATTGGCGATTGTTACTGTTTAGATGCTTTGCATATAGGTTTCTTAGATTATATAGAAGCAATATATACAAATATTTCAACCGTCTACCTGTTCCATTCATTGTTCTACTTGTAGAAAGTTACAAATAATTTCCATTTCATGATTATCAATGGGGCTCGCTGTTCACTTAAACTTGAAGATCAAAAAATTGGCGATTGTTACTGTTTAGATGCTTTGCATATAGGTTTCTTAGATTATATAGAAGCAATATATACAAAGAATTCAACCGTCTACCTGTTCCATTCATTGTTCTACTTGTAGAAAGTTACAAATAATTTCCATTTCATGATTATCAATGGGGCTCGCTGTTCACTTAAACTTGAAGATCAAAAAATTGGCGATTGTTACTGTTTAGATGCTTTGCATATAGGTTTCTTAGATTATATAGAAGCAATATATACAAATATTTCAACCGTCTACCTGTTCCATTCATTGTTCTACTTGTAGAAAGTTACAAATAATTTCCATTTCATGATTATTAATGGGGCTCGCTGTTCACTTAAACTTGAAGATCAAAAAATTGGCGATTGTTACTGTTTAGATGATTTGCATATAGGTTTCTTAGATTATATAGAAGCAATATATACAAAGATTTCAACCGTCTACCTGTTCCATTCATTGTTCTACTTGTCGAAAGTTACAAATAATTACCGATAAAGGATTAACCATTGGGGCTCATTGTTCACTTAAACTTGAAGAACAAATAATTGGCGAATTGTACTGTTTGGATGCTTTGCATATATGTTTCTTAGACTATTTAGAAGCAATATATAGAAAGATTTCACCCGTCTACCTGTACTATTCATTGTTCTACTTGTAGAAAGTTACAAATAATTTCCATTTCATGATTATCAATGGGGCTCGCTGTTCACTTAAACTTGAAGATCAAAAAATTGGCGATCGTTACTGTTTAGATGCTTTGCATATAGGTTTCTTAGACTATATAGAAGTAACATATACAAAGATTTCAACAGTCTACCTGTTCTATTCATTGTTCTACTTGTAGAAAGTTACAAATAATTTCCATTTCATGATTATTAATGGGGCTCGCTGTTCACTTAAACTTGAAGATCAAAAAATTGGCGATTGTTACTGTTTAGATGCTTTGCATATAGGTTTCTTAGATTATATAGAAGCAATATATACAAAGATTTCAACCGTCTACCTGTTCCATTCATTGATCTACTTGTCGAAAGTTGCAAATAATTACCGATAAAGGATTAACCATTGGGGCTCATTGTTCACTTAAACTTGAAGAACAAAAAATTGGCGAATTGTACTGTTTGGATGCTTTGCATATATGTTTCTTAGACTATTTAGAAGAAACATATACAAATATTTCAACAGTCTACCTGTTCTATTCATTGTTCTACTTGTAGAAAGTTACAAATAATTTCCATTTCATGATTATCAATGGGGCTCGCTGTTCACTTAAACTTGAAGATCAAAAAATTGGCGATTGTTACTGTTTAGATGCTTTGCATATAGGTTTCTTAGACTATTTAGAAGCAATATATACAAAGATTTCAACCGTCTACCTGTTCCATTCATTGTTCTACTTGTCGAAAGTTACAAATAATTACCGATAAAGGATTAACCATTGGGGCTCATTGTTCACTTAAACTTGAAGAAAAAAAATTTGGCGAATGGTACTGTTTGAATGCTTTGCATATATGTTTCTTAGATTTTATAGAAGCAATATATACAAAGATTTCAACCGTCTACCTGTACTATTCATTGTTCTACTTGTAGAAATTTACAAATAATTTCCATTTCATGATTATCAATGGGGCTCGCTGTTCACTTAAACTTGAAGAACAAAAAATTGGCGAATGGTACTGTTTGGATGTTTTGCATATATGTTTCTTAGACTATATAGAAGCAATATATACAAAGATTTCAACCGTCTACCTGTTCCATTCATTGTTCTACTTGTCGAAAGTTACAAATAATTACCGATAAAGGATTAACCATTGGGGCTCATTGTTCACTTAAACTTGAAGAACAAAAAATTGGCGAATTGTACTGTTTGGATGCTTTGCATATATGTTTCTTAGACTATTTAGAAGCAATATATAGAAAGATTTCACCCGTCTACCTGTACTATTCATTGTTCTACTTGTAGAAAGTTACAAATAATTTCCATTTCATGATTATCAATGGGGCTCGCTGTTCACTTAAACTTGAAGATCAAAAAATTGGCGATTGTTACCGTTTAGATGCTTTGCATATAGGTTTCTTAGACTATATAGAACAAACATATACAAAGATTTCAACAGTCTACCTGTTCTATTCATTGTTCTACTTGTAGAAAGTTACAAATAATTTCCATTTCATGATTATCAATGGGGCTCGCTGTTCACTTAAACTTGAAGATCAAAAAATTGGCGATTGTTACTGTTTAGATGCTATGCATATAGGTTTCTTAGACTATATAGAAGCAATATATACAAAGAATTCAACCGTCTACCTGTTCCATTCATTGTTCTACTTGTAGAAAGTTACAAATAATTTCCATTTCATGATTATTAATGGGGCTCGCTGTTCACTTAAACTTGAAGATCAAAAAATTGGCGATTGTTACTGTTTAGATGCTTTGCATATAGGTTTCTTAGATTATATAGAAGCAATATATACAAATATTTCAACCGTCTACCTGTTCCATTCATTGTTCTACTTGTAGAAAGTTACAAATAATTTCCATTTCATGATTATTAATGGGGCTCGCTGTTCACTTAAACTTGAAGATCAAAAAATTGGCGATTGTTACTGTTTAGATGATTTGCATATAGGTTTCTTAGATTATATAGAAGCAATATATACAAAGATTTCAACCGTCTACCTGTTCCATTCATTGTTCTACTTGTCGAAAGTTACAAATAATTACCGATAAAGGATTAACCATTGGGGCTCATTGTTCACTTAAACTTGAAGAACAAATAATTGGCGAATTGTACTGTTTGGATGCTTTGCATATATGTTTCTTAGACTATTTAGAAGCAATATATAGAAAGATTTCACCCGTCTACCTGTACTATTCATTGTTCTACTTGTAGAAAGTTACAAATAATTTCCATTTCATGATTATCAATGGGGCTCGCTGTTCACTTAAACTTGAAGATCAAAAAATTGGCGATCGTTACTGTTTAGATGCTTTGCATATAGGTTTCTTAGACTATATAGAAGTAACATATACAAAGATTTCAACAGTCTACCTGTTCTATTCATTGTTCTACTTGTAGAAAGTTACAAATAATTTCCATTTCATGATTATTAATGGGGCTCGCTGTTCACTTAAACTTGAAGATCAAAAAATTGGCGATTGTTACTGTTTAGATGCTTTGCATATAGGTTTCTTAGATTATATAGAAGCAATATATACAAAGATTTCAACCGTCTACCTGTTCCATTCATTGTTCTACTTGTCGAAAGTTGCAAATAATTACCGATAAAGGATTAACCATTGGGGCTCATTGTTCACTTAAACTTGAAGAACAAAAAATTGGCGAATTGTACTGTTTGGATGCTTTGCATATATGTTTCTTAGACTATTTACAAGAAACATATACAAATATTTCAACAGTCTACCTGTTCTATTCATTGTTCTACTTGTAGAAAGTTACAAATAATTTCCATTTCATGATTATCAATGGGGCTCGCTGTTCACTTAAACTTGAAGATCAAAAAATTGGCGATTGTTACTGTTTAGATGCTTTGCATATAGGTTTCTTAGACTATTTAGAAGCAATATATAGAAAGATTTCACCCGTCTACCTGTACTATTCATTGTTCTACTTGTAGAAAGTTACAAATAATTTCCATTTCATGATTATCAATGGGGCTCGCTGTTCACTTAAACTTGAAGATCAAAAAATTGGCGAATTGTACTGTTTGGATGCTTTTCATATATGTTTCTTAGACTATGTAGATGCAATATATACAAAGATTTCAACCGTCTACCTGTTCCATTCATTGTTCTACTTGTAGAAAGTTACAAATAATTTCCATTTCATGATTATCAATGGGGCTCGCTGTTCACTTAAACTTGAAGATCAAAAAATTGGCGATTGTTACCGTTTAGATGCTTTGCATATAGGTTTCTTAGACTATATAGAAGAAACATATACAAAGATTTCAACAGTCTACCTGTTCTATTCATTGTTCTACTTGTAGAAAGTTACAAATAATTTCCATTTCATGATTATCAATGGGGCTCGCTGTTCACTTAAACTTGAAGATCAAAAAATTGGCGATTGTTACTGTTTAGATGCTATGCATATAGGTTTCTTAGACTATATAGAAGCAATATATACAAAGAATTCAACCGTCTACCTGTTCCATTCATTGTTCTACTTGTAGAAAGTTACAAATAATTTCCATTTCATGATTATCAATGGGGCTCGCTGTTCACTTAAACTTGAAGATCAAAAAATTGGCGATTGTTACTGTTTAGATGCTTTGCATATAGGTTTCTTAGATTATATAGAAGCAATATATACAAATATTTCAACCGTCTACCTGTTCCATTCATTGTTCTACTTGTAGAAAGTTACAAATAATTTCCATTTCATGATTATCAATGGGGCTCGCTGTTCACTTAAACTTGAAGAACAAAAAATTGGCGAATGGTACTGTTTGGATGCTTTGCGTATATGTTTCTTAGATTATATAGAAGCAATATATACAAAGATTTCAACCGTCTACCTGTTCCATTCATTGTTCTACTTGTCGAAATTTACAAATAATTTCCTTTAAAGGATTAACAATGGGGCTCGTTGTTCACTTAAACTTGAAGATCAAAAAATTGGCGATTGTTACTGTTTAGATGCTTTGCATATATGTTTCTTAGATTATATAGAAGCAATATATACAATGATTTCAACCGTCTACCTATTCCATTCATTGTTCTACTTGTCGAAAGTTACAAATAATTTCCGTTAAGGGATTAACAATGGGGATCGTTGTTTACTTAAACTTGAAGAACAAAAAATTGGCGAATTGTACTGTTTGGATGCTTTGCATATATGTTTCTTAGACTATTTAGAAGCAATATATACAATGATTTCAACCGTCTACCTATTCCATTCATTGTTCTACTTGTAGAAAGTTACAAATAATTTCCGTTTCATGATTATCAATGGGGCTCGCTGTTCACTTAAACTTGAAGAACAAAAAATTGGCGAATTGTACTGTTTGGATGCTTTGCATATATGTTTCTTAGACTATTTAGAAGCAATATATAGAAAGATTTCACCCGTCTACCTGTACTATTCATTGTTCTACTTGTAGAAAGTTACAAATAATTTCCATTTCATGATTATCAATGGGGCTCGCTGTTCACTTAAACTTGAAGATCAAAAAATTGGCGATTGTTACCGTTTAGATGCTTTGCATATAGGTTTCTTAGACTATATAGAAGAAACATATACAAAGATTTCAACAGTCTACCTGTTCTATTCATTGTTCTACTTGTAGAAAGTTACAAATAATTTCCATTTCATGATTATCAATGGGGCTCGCTGTTCACTTAAACTTGAAGATCAAAAAATTGGCGATTGTTACTGTTTAGATGCTATGCATATAGGTTTCTTAGACTATATAGAAGCAATATATACAAAGAATTCAACCGTCTACCTGTTCCATTCATTGTTCTACTTGTAGAAAGTTACAAATAATTTCCATTTCATGATTATCAATGGGGCTCGCTGTTCACTTAAACTTGAAGATCAAAAAATTGGCGATTGTTACTGTTTAGATGCTTTGCATATAGGTTTCTTAGATTATATAGAAGCAATATATACAAATATTTCAACCGTCTACCTGTTCCATTCATTGTTCTACTTGTAGAAAGTTACAAATAATTTCCATTTCATGATTATTAATGGGGCTAGCTGTTCACTTAAACTTGAAGATCAAAAAATTGGCGATTGTTACTGTTTAGATGCTTTGCATATAGGTTTCTTAGATTATATAGAAGCAATATATACAAAGATTTCAACCGTCTACCTGTTCCATTCATTGTTCTACTTGTCGAAAGTTACAAATAATTACCGATAAAGGATTAACCATTGGGGCTCATTGTTCACTTAAACTTGAAGAACAAATAATTGGCGAATTGTACTGTTTGGATGCTTTGCATATATGTTTCTTAGACTATTTAGAAGCAATATATAGAAAGATTTCACCCGTCTACCTGTACTATTCATTGTTCTACTTGTAGAAAGTTACAAATAATTTCCATTTCATGATTATCAATGGGGCTCGCTGTTCACTTAAACTTGAAGATCAAAAAATTGGCGATCGTTACTGTTTAGATGCTTTGCATATAGGTTTCTTAGACTATATAGAAGAAACATATACAAAGATTTCAACAGTCTACCTGTTCTATTCATTGTTCTACTTGTAGAAAGTTACAAATAATTTCCATTTCATGATTATTAATGGGGCTCGCTGTTCACTTAAACTTGAAGATCAAAAAATTGGCGATTGTTACTGTTTAGATGCTTTGCATATAGGTTTCTTAGATTATATAGAAGCAATATATACAAAGATTTCAACCGTCTACCTGTACTATTCATTGTTCTACTTGTAGAAATTTACAAATAATTTCCATTTCATGATTATCAATGGGGCTCGCTGTTCACTTAAACTTGAAGAACAAAAAATTGGCGAATGGTACTGTTTGGATGCTTTGCATATATGTTTCTTAGACTATATAGAAGCAATATATACAAAGATTTCAACCGTCTACCTGTTCCATTCATTGTTCTACTTGTCGAAAGTTACAAATAATTACCGATAAAGGATTAACCATTGGGGCTCATTGTTCACTTAAACTTGAAGAAAAAAAATTTGGCGAATGGTACTGTTTGAATGCTTTGCATATATGTTTCTTAGATTATATAGAAGCAATATATACAAAGATTTCAACCGTCTACCTGTACTATTCATTGTTCTACTTGTAGAAATTTACAAATAATTTCCATTTCATGATTATCAATGGGGCTCGCTGTTCACTTAAACTTGAAGAACAAAAAATTGGCGAATGGTACTGTTTGGATGCTTTGCATATATGTTTCTTAGACTATATAGAAGCAATATATACAAAGATTTCAACCGTCTACCTGTTCCATTCATTGTTCTACTTGTCGAAAGTTACAAATAATTACCGATAAAGGATTAACCATTGGGGCTCATTGTTCACTTAAACTTGAAGAACAAAAAATTGGCGAATTGTACTGTTTGGATGCTTTGCATATATGTTTCTTAGACTATTTAGAAGCAATATATAGAAAGATTTCACCCGTCTACCTGTACTATTCATTGTTCTACTTGTAGAAAGTTACAAATAATTTCCATTTCATGATTATCAATGGGGCTCGCTGTTCACTTAAACTTGAAGATCAAAAAATTGGCGATTGTTACCGTTTAGATGCTTTGCATATAGGTTTCTTAGACTATATAGAAGAAACATATACAAAGATTTCAACAGTCTACCTGTTCTATTCATTGTTCTACTTGTAGAAAGTTACAAATAATTTCCATTTCATGATTATCAATGGGGCTCGCTGTTCACTTAAACTTGAAGATCAAAAAATTGGCGATTGTTACTGTTTAGATGCTTTGCATATAGGTTTCTTAGATTATATAGAAGCAATATATACAAAGATTTCAACCGTCTACCTGTTCCATTCATTGTTCTACTTGTCGAAAGTTACAAATAATTACCGGTAAAGGATTAACCATTGGGGCTCATTGTTCACTTAAACTTGAAGAACAAATAATTGGCGAATTGTACTGTTTGGATGCTTTGCATATATGTTTCTTAGACTATTTAGAAGCAATATATAGAAAGATTTCACCCGTCTACCTGTACTATTCATTGTTCTACTTGTAGAAAGTTACAAATAATTTCCATTTCATGATTATCAATGGGGCTCGCTGTTCACTTAAACTTGAAGATCAAAAAATTGGCGATCGTTACTGTTTAGATGCTTTGCATATAGGTTTCTTAGACTATATAGAAGTAACATATACAAAGATTTCAACAGTCTACCTGTTCTATTCATTGTTCTACTTGTAGAAAGTTAGAAATAATTTCCATTTCATGATTATTAATGGGGCTCGCTGTTCACTTAAACTTGAAGATCAAAAAATTGGCGATTGTTACTGTTTAGATGCTTTGCATATAGGTTTCTTAGATTATATAGAAGCAATATATACAAATATTTCAACCGTCTACCTGTTCCATTCATTGTTCTACTTGTAGAAAGTTACAAATAATTTCCATTTCATGATTATCAATGGGGCTCGCTGTTCACTTAAACTTGAAGAACAAAAAATTGGCGAATGGTACTGTTTGGATGCTTTGCGTATATGTTTCTTAGATTATATAGAAGCAATATATACAAAGATTTCAACCGTCTACCTGTTCCATTCATTGTTCTACTTGTCGAAATTTACAAATAATTTCCTTTAAAGGATTAACAATGGGGCTCGTTGTTCACTTAAACTTGAAGATCAAAAAATTGGCGATTGTTACTGTTTAGATGCTTTGCATATATGTTTCTTAGATTATATAGAAGCAATATATACAATGATTTCAACCGTCTACCTATTCCATTCATTGTTCTACTTGTCGAAAGTTACAAATAATTTCCGTTAAGGGATTAACAATGGGGATCGTTGTTTACTTAAACTTGAAGAACAAAAAATTGGCGAATTGTACTGTTTGGATGCTTTGCATATATGTTTCTTAGACTATTTAGAAGCAATATATACAATGATTTCAACCGTCTACCTATTCCATTCATTGTTCTACTTGTAGAAAGTTACAAATAATTTCCGTTTCATGATTATCAATGGGGCTCGCTGTTCACTTAAACTTGAAGAACAAAAAATTGGCGAATTGTACTGTTTGGATGCTTTGCATATATGTTTCTTAGACTATTTAGAAGCAATATATAGAAAGATTTCACCCGTCTACCTGTACTATTCATTGTTCTACTTGTAGAAAGTTACAAATAATTTCCATTTCATGATTATCAATGGGGCTCGCTGTTCACTTAAACTTGAAGATCAAAAAATTGGCGATTGTTACCGTTTAGATGCTTTGCATATAGGTTTCTTAGACTATATAGAAGAAACATATACAAAGATTTCAACAGTCTACCTGTTCTATTCATTGTTCTACTTGTAGAAAGTTACAAATAATTCCCATTTCATGATTATCAATGGGGCTCGCTGTTCACTTAAACTTGAAGATCAAAAAATTGGCGATTGTTACTGTTTAGATGCTATGCATATAGGTTTCTTAGACTATATAGAAGCAATATATACAAAGAATTCAACCGTCTACCTGTTCCATTCATTGTTCTACTTGTAGAAAGTTACAAATAATTTCCATTTCATGATTATCAATGGGGCTCGCTGTTCACTTAAACTTGAAGATCAAAAAATTGGCGATTGTTACTGTTTAGATGCTTTGCATATAGGTTTCTTAGATTATATAGAAGCAATATATACAAATATTTCAACCGTCTACCTGTTCCATTCATTGTTCTACTTGTAGAAAGTTACAAATAATTTCCATTTCATGATTATTAATGGGGCTAGCTGTTCACTTAAACTTGAAGATCAAAAAATTGGCGATTGTTACTGTTTAGATGCTTTGCATATAGGTTTCTTAGATTATATAGAAGCAATATATACAAAGATTTCAACCGTCTACCTGTTCCATTCATTGTTCTACTTGTCGAAAGTTACAAATAATTACCGATAAAGGATTAACCATTGGGGCTCATTGTTCACTTAAACTTGAAGAACAAATAATTGGCGAATTGTACTGTTTGGATGCTTTGCATATATGTTTCTTAGACTATTTAGAAGCAATATATAGAAAGATTTCACCCGTCTACCTGTACTATTCATTGTTCTACTTGTAGAAAGTTACAAATAATTTCCATTTCATGATTATCAATGGGGCTCGCTGTTCACTTAAACTTGAAGATCAAAAAATTGGCGATCGTTACTGTTTAGATGCTTTGCATATAGGTTTCTTAGACTATATAGAAGAAACATATACAAAGATTTCAACAGTCTACCTGTTCTATTCATTGTTCTACTTGTAGAAAGTTACAAATAATTTCCATTTCATGATTATTAATGGGGCTCGCTGTTCACTTAAACTTGAAGATCAAAAAATTGGCGATTGTTACTGTTTAGATGCTTTGCATATAGGTTTCTTAGATTATATAGAAGCAATATATACAAAGATTTCAACCGTCTACCTGTACTATTCATTGTTCTACTTGTAGAAATTTACAAATAATTTCCATTTCATGATTATCAATGGGGCTCGCTGTTCACTTAAACTTGAAGAACAAAAAATTGGCGAATGGTACTGTTTGGATGCTTTGCATATATGTTTCTTAGACTATATAGAAGCAATATATACAAAGATTTCAACCGTCTACCTGTTCCATTCATTGTTCTACTTGTCGAAAGTTACAAATAATTACCGATAAAGGATTAACCATTGGGGCTCATTGTTCACTTAAACTTGAAGAAAAAAAATTTGGCGAATGGTACTGTTTGAATGCTTTGCATATATGTTTCTTAGATTATATAGAAGCAATATATACAAAGATTTCAACCGTCTACCTGTACTATTCATTGTTCTACTTGTAGAAATTTACAAATAATTTCCATTTCATGATTATCAATGGGGCTCGCTGTTCACTTAAACTTGAAGAACAAAAAATTGGCGAATGGTACTGTTTGGATGCTTTGCATATATGTTTCTTAGACTATATAGAAGCAATATATACAAAGATTTCAACCGTCTACCTGTTCCATTCATTGTTCTACTTGTCGAAAGTTACAAATAATTACCGATAAAGGATTAACCATTGGGGCTCATTGTTCACTTAAACTTGAAGAACAAAAAATTGGCGAATTGTACTGTTTGGATGCTTTGCATATATGTTTCTTAGACTATTTAGAAGCAATATATAGAAAGATTTCACCCGTCTACCTGTACTATTCATTGTTCTACTTGTAGAAAGTTACAAATAATTTCCATTTCATGATTATCAATGGGGCTCGCTGTTCACTTAAACTTGAAGATCAAAAAATTGGCGATTGTTACCGTTTAGATGCTTTGCATATAGGTTTCTTAGACTATATAGAAGAAACATATACAAAGATTTCAACAGTCTACCTGTTCTATTCATTGTTCTACTTGTAGAAAGTTACAAATAATTTCCATTTCATGATTATCAATGGGGCTCGCTGTTCACTTAAACTTGAAGATCAAAAAATTGGCGATTGTTACTGTTTAGATGCTATGCATATAGGTTTCTTAGACTATATAGAAGCAATATATACAAAGAATTCAACCGTCTACCTGTTCCATTCATTGTTCTACTTGTAGAAAGTTACAAATAATTTCCATTTCATGATTATCAATGGGGCTCGCTGTTCACTTAAACTTGAAGATCAAAAAATTGGCGATTGTTACTGTTTAGATGCTTTGCATATAGGTTTCTTAGACTATATAGAAGAAACATATACAAAGATTTCAACAGTCTACCTGTTCTATTCATTGTTCTACTTGTAGAAAGTTACAAATAATTTCCATTTCATGATTATCAATGGGGCTCGCTGTTCACTTAAACTTGAAGATCAAAAAATTGGCGATTGTTACTGTTTAGATGCTATGCATATAGGTTTCTTAGACTATATAGAAGCAATATATACAAAGAATTCAACCGTCTACCTGTTCCATTCATTGTTCTACTTGTAGAAAGTTACAAATAATTTCCATTTCATGATTATCAATGGGGCTCGCTGTTCACTTAAACTTGAAGATCAAAAAATTGGCGATTGTTACTGTTTAGATGCTTTGCATATAGGTTTCTTAGATTATATAGAAGCAATATATACAAATATTTCAACCGTCTACCTGTTCCATTCATTGTTCTACTTGTAGAAAGTTACAAATAATTTCCATTTCATGATTATCAATGGGGCTCGCTGTTCACTTAAACTTGAAGAACAAAAAATTGGCGAATGGTACTGTTTGGATGCTTTGCGTATATGTTTCTTAGATTATATAGAAGCAATATATACAAAGATTTCAACCGTCTACCTGTTCCATTCATTGTTCTACTTGTCGAAATTTACAAATAATTTCCTTTAAAGGATTAACAATGGGGCTCGTTGTTCACTTAAACTTGAAGATCAAAAAATTGGCGATTGTTACTGTTTAGATGCTTTGCATATATGTTTCTTAGATTATATAGAAGCAATATATACAATGATTTCAACCGTCTACCTATTCCATTCATTGTTCTACTTGTCGAAAGTTACAAATAATTTCCGTTAAGGGATTAACAATGGGGATCGTTGTTTACTTAAACTTGAAGAACAAAAAATTGGCGAATTGTACTGTTTGGATGCTTTGCATATATGTTTCTTAGACTATTTAGAAGCAATATATACAATGATTTCAACCGTCTACCTATTCCATTCATTGTTCTACTTGCCGAAATTTACAAATAATTTCCTTTAAAGGATTAACAATGGGGCTCGTAGTTCACTTAAACTTGAAGAGCAAAAAATTGTCGAATTGTACTGTTTGGATGCTTTGCATATATGTTTCTTAGACTATATAGAAGCAATATATACAATGATTTCAACCGTCTACCTGTTCCATTCATTGTTCTACTTGTCGAAAGTTACAAATAATTTCCGTTAATGGATTAACAATGGGGATCGTAGTTTACTTAATCTTGAAGAACAAAAAATTGGCGAATTGTACAGTTTGGATGCTTTGCATATATGTTTCTTAGACTATATAGAAGCAATATATACAATGATTTCAACCGTCTACCTATTCCATTCATTGTTCTACTTGCCGAAATTTACAAATAATTTCCTTTAAAGGATTAACAATGGGGCTCGCTGTTCACTTAAACTTGAAGATCAAATAATTGGCGAATGTCACTGTTTAGGTGCTTTGCATATAGGTTTCTTAGACTATATAGAAGCAACATATACAAATATTTCAACCGGCTACCTGTTCTGTTCATTGTTCTACTTGTAGAAAGTTACAAATAATTTCCGTTTCATGATTATCAATGGGGCTCGTTGTTCACTTAAACTTGAAGAACAAAAATTCGGCGAATGGTACTGTTTGGATGCTTTGCATATATGTTTCTTAGACTATATAGAAGCAATATATACAAAGAATTCAACCGTCTACCTGTTCCATTCATTGTTCTACTTGTAGAAAGTTACAAATAATTTCCATTTCATGATTATCAATGGGACTCGCTGTTCACTTAAACTTGAAGATCAAAAAATTGGCGATTGTTACTGTTTAGATGCTTTGCATATAGGTTTCTTAGACTATATAGAAGCAATATATACAAAGATTTCAACCGTCTACCTGTTCCATTCATTGTTCTACTTGTCGAAATTTACAAATAATTTCCTTTAAAGGATTAACAATGGGGCTCGTTGTTCACTTAAACTTGAAGATCAAAAAATTGGCGATTGTTACTGTTTAGATGCTTTGCATATAGGTTTCTTAGACTATATAGGAGCAATATATACAAAGAATTCAACCGTCTACCTGTTCCATTCATTGTTCTACTTGTAGAAAGTTACAGATAATTTCCGTTTCATGATTATCAATGAGGCTCGTTGTTCACTTAAACTTGAAGAACAAAAATTTGGCGAATGGTACTGTTTGGATGCTTTGCATATATGTTTCTTAGACTATATAGAAGCAATATATACAAAGAATTCAACCGTCTACCTGTTCCATTCATTGTTCTACTTGTAGAAAGTTACAAATAATTTCCATTTCATGATTATCAATGGGGCTCGCTGTTCACTTAAACTTGAAGAACAAAAAATTGGCGAATGGTACTGTTTGGATGCTTTGCATATATGTTTCTTAGATTATATAGAAGCAATATATATAATGATTTCAACCGTCTACCTGTTCCATTCATTGTTCTACTTGTCGAAATTTACAAATAATTTCCTTTAAAGGATTAACAATGGGGCTCGTAGTTCACTTAAACTTGAAGAACAAATAATTGGCGAATTGTACTGTTTGGATGCTTTGCATATATGTTTCTTGGACTATTTAGAAGCAATATATAGAAAGATTTCACCCGTCTACCTGTACTATTCATTGTTCTACTTGTAGAAAGTTACAAATAATTTCCATTTCATGATTATCAATGGGGCTCGCTGTTCACTTAAACTTGAAGATCAAAAAATTGGCGATTCTTACTGTTTAGATGCTTTGCATATAGGTTTCTTAGACTATATAGAAGCAATATATACAAAGAATTCAACCGTCTACCTGTTCTGTTCATTGTTCTACTTGTAGAAAGTTACAAATAATTTCCGTTTCATGATTATCAATGGGGCTCGTTGTTCACTTAAACTTGAAGAACAAAAATTTGGCGAATGGTACTGTTTGGATGCTTTGCATATATGTTTCTTAGACTATATAGTAGCAATATATACAAAGAATTCAACCGTCTACCTGTTCCATTCATTGTTCTACTTGTAGAAAGTTACAAATAATTTCCATTTCATGATTATCAATGGGGCTCGCTGTTCACTTAAACTTGAAGAACAAAAATTTGGCGAATGGTACTGTTTGGATGCTTTGCATATATGTTTCTTAGATTATATAGAAGCAATATATACAAAGATTTCAACCGTCTACCTGTTCCATTCATTGCTCTACTTGTCGAAATTTACAAATAATTTCCTTTAAAGGATTAACAATGGGGCTCGTTGTTCACTTAAACTTGAAGATCAAAAAATTGGCGATTGTTACTGTTTAGATGCTTTGCATATATGTTTCTTAGATTATATAGAAGCAATATATACAATGATTTCAACCGTCTACCTGTTCCATTCATTGTTCTACTTGTCGAAAGTTACAAATAATTTCCGATAAAGGATTAACAATGGGTCTCATTGTTCACTTAAACTTGAAGAACAAAAAATTCGGCGAATGGTACTGTTTGGGTGCTTTGCATATATGTTTCTTAGACTATATAGAAGCAATATATACAAAGAATTCAACCGTCTACCTGTTCCATTCATTGTTCTACTTGTAGAAAGTTACAAATAATTTCCATTTCATGATTATCAATGGGGCTCGCTGTTCACTTAAACTTGAAGAACAAAAAATTGGCGAATTGTACTGTTTGGATGCTTTGCATATATGTTTCTTAGATTATATAGAAGCAATATATACAATGATTTCAACCGTCTACCTGTTCCATTCATTGCTCTACTTGTCGAAATTTACAAATAATTTCCTTTAAAGGATTAACAATGGGGCTCGTTGTTCACTTAAACTTGAAGATCGAAAAATTGGCGATTGTTACTGTTTAGATGCTTTGCATATATGTTTCTTAGATTATATAGAAGCAATATATACAAAGATTTCAACCGTCTACCTGTTCCATTCATTGTTCTACTTGTCGAAATTTACAAATAATTTCCTTTAAAGGATTAACAATGGGGCTCGTTGTTCACTTAAACTTGAAGATCAAAAAATTGGCGATTGTTACTGTTTAGATGCTTTGCATATATGTTTCTTAGATTATATAGAAGCAATATATACAATGATTTCAACCGTCTACCTATTCCATTCATTGTTCTACTTGTCGAAAGTTACAAATAATTTCCGTTAAGGGATTAACAATGGGGATCGTAGTTTACTTAAACTTGAAGAACAAAAAATTGGCGAATTGTACTGTTTGGATGCTTTGCATATATGTTTCTTAGACTATTTAGAAGCAATATATACAATGATTTCAACCGTCTACCTATTCCATTCATTGTTCTACTTGCCGAAATTTACAAATAATTTCCTTTAAAGGATTAACAATGGGGCTCGTAGTTCACTTAAACTTGAAGAGCAAAAAATTGTCGAATTGTACTGTTTGGATGCTTTGTATATATGTTTCTTAGACTATATAGAAGCAATATATACAATGATTTCAACCGTCTACCTGTTCCATTCATTGTTCTACTTGTCGAAAGTTACAAATAATTTCCGTTAATGGATTAACAATGGGGATCGTAGTTTACTTAAACTTGAAGAACAAAAAATTGGCGAATTGTACTGTTTGGATGCTTTGTATATATGTTTCTTAGACTATATAGAAGAAATATATACAATGATTTCAACCGTCTACCTGTTCCATTCATTGTTCTACTTGTCGAAAGTTACAAATAATTTCCGTTAATGGATTAACAATGGGGATCGTAGTTTACTTAATCTTGAAGAACAAAAAATTGGCGAATTGTACTGTTTGGATGCTTTGCATATATGTTTCTTAGACTATATAGAAGCAATATATACAAAGAATTCAACCGTCTACCTGTTCCATTCATTGTTCTACTTGTAGAAAGTTACAAATAATTTCCATTTCATGATTATCAATGGGGCTCGCTGTTCACTTAAACTTGAAGAACAAAAAATTGGCGAATGGTACTGTTTGGATGCTTTGCATATATGTTTCTTAGATTATATAGAAGCAATATATACAAAGATTTCAACCGTCTACCTGTACTATTCATTGTTCTACTTGTAGAAATTTACAAATAATTTCCATTTCATGATTATCAATGGGGCTCGCTGTTCACTTAAACTTGAAGAACAAAAAATTGGCGAATGGTACTGTTTGGATGCTTTGCATATATGTTTCTTAGACTATATAGAAGCAATATATACAAAGATTTCAACCGTCTACCTGTTCCATTCATTGTTCTACTTGTCGAAAGTTACAAATAATTACCGATAAAGGATTAACCATTGGGGCTCATTGTTCACTTAAACTTGAAGAAAAAAAATTTGGCGAATGGTACTGTTTGAATGCTTTGCATATATGTTTCTTAGATTATATAGAAGCAATATATACAAAGATTTCAACCGTCTACCTGTACTATTCATTGTTCTACTTGTAGAAATTTACAAATAATTTCCATTTCATGATTATCAATGGGGCTCGCTGTTCACTTAAACTTGAAGAACAAAAAATTGGCGAATGGTACTGTTTGGATGCTTTGCATATATGTTTCTTAGACTATATAGAAGCAATATATACAAAGATTTCAACCGTCTACCTGTTCCATTCATTGTTCTACTTGTCGAAAGTTACAAATAATTACCGATAAAGGATTAACCATTGGGGCTCATTGTTCACTTAAACTTGAAGAACAAAAAATTGGCGAATTGTACTGTTTGGATGCTTTGCATATATGTTTCTTAGACTATTTAGAAGCAATATATAGAAAGATTTCACCCGTCTACCTGTACTATTCATTGTTCTACTTGTAGAAAGTTACAAATAATTTCCATTTCATGATTATCAATGGGGCTCGCTGTTCACTTAAACTTGAAGATCAAAAAATTGGCGATTGTTACCGTTTAGATGCTTTGCATATAGGTTTCTTAGACTATATAGAAGAAACATATACAAAGATTTCAACAGTCTACCTGTTCTATTCATTGTTCTACTTGTAGAAAGTTACAAATAATTTCCATTTCATGATTATCAATGGGGCTCGCTGTTCACTTAAACTTGAAGATCAAAAAATTGGCGATTGTTACTGTTTAGATGCTATGCATATAGGTTTCTTAGACTATATAGAAGCAATATATACAAAGAATTCAACCGTCTACCTGTTCCATTCATTGTTCTACTTGTAGAAAGTTACAAATAATTTCCATTTCATGATTATCAATGGGGCTCGCTGTTCACTTAAACTTGAAGATCAAAAAATTGGCGATTGTTACTGTTTAGATGCTTTGCATATAGGTTTCTTAGATTATATAGAAGCAATATATACAAAGATTTCAACCGTATACCTGTTCCATTCATTGTTCTACTTGTCGAAAGTTACAAATAATTACCGGTAAAGGATTAACCATTGGGGCTCATTGTTCACTTAAACTTGAAGAACAAAAAATTGGCGCATGGTACTGTTTGGATGCTTTGCATATATGTTTCTTAGATTATATAGAAGCAATATATACAAAGATTTCAACCGTCTACCTGTTCCATTCATTGTTCTACTTGTCGAAATTTACAAATAATTTCCGTTAAGGGATTAACAATGGGGATCGTAGTTTACTTAAACTTGAAGAACAAAAAATTGGCGAATTGTACTGTTTGGATGCTTTGCATATATGTTTCTTAGACTATTTAGAAGCAATATATACAATGATTTCAACCGTCTACCTATTCCATTCATTGTTCTACTTGCCGAAATTTACAAATAATTTCCTTTAAAGGATTAACAATGGGGCTCGTAGTTCACTTAAACTTGAAGAGCAAAAAATTGTCGAATTGTACTGTTTGGATGCTTTGTATATATGTTTCTTAGACTATATAGAAGCAATATATACAATGATTTCAACCGTCTACCTGTTCCATTCATTGTTCTACTTGTCGAAAGTTACAAATAATTTCCGTTAATGGATTAACAATGGGGATCGTAGTTTACTTAAACTTGAAGAACAAAAAATTGGCGAATTGTACTGTTTGGATGCTTTGTATATATGTTTCTTAGACTATATAGAAGCAATATATACAATGATTTCAACCGTCTACCTGTTCCATTCATTGTTCTACTTGTCGAAAGTTACAAATAATTTCCGTTAATGGATTAACAATGGGGATCGTAGTTTACTTAATCTTGAAGAACAAAAAATTGGCGAATTGTACTGTTTGGATGCTTTGCATATATGTTTCTTAGACTATATAGAAGCAATATATACAAAGAATTCAACCGTCTACCTGTTCCATTCATTGTTCTACTTGTAGAAAGTTACAAATAATTTCCATTTCATGATTATCAATGGGGCTCGCTGTTCACTTAAACTTGAAGAACAAAAAATTGGCGAATGGTACTGTTTGGATGCTTTGCATATATGTTTCTTAGATTATATAGAAGCAATATATACAAAGATTTCAACCGTCTACCTGTTCCATTCATTGTTCTACTTGTCGAAATTTACAAATAATTTCCTTTAAAGGATTAACAATGGGGCTCGTTGTTCACTTAAACTTGAAGATCAAGAAATTGGCGATTGTTACAGTTTAGATGCTTTGCATATATGTTTCTTAGATTATATTGAAGCAATATATACAATGATTTCAACCGTCTACCTATTCCATTCATTGTTCTACTTTCGAAAGTTACAAATAATTTCCGTTAAGGGATTAACAATGGGGATCGTTGTTTACTTAAACTTGAAGAACAAAAAATTGGCGAATTGTACTGTTTGGATGCTTTGCATATAGGTTTCTTAGACTATATAGAAGAAACATATACAAAGATTTCAACAGTCTACCTGTTCTATTCATTGTTCTACTTGTAGAAAGTTACAAATAATTTCCATTTCATGATTATTAATGGGGCTCGCTGTTCACTTAAACTTGAAGATCAAAAAATTGGCGATTGTTACTGTTTAGATGCTTTGCATATAGGTTTCTTAGATTATATAGAAGCAATATATACAAAGATTTCAACCGTCTACCTGTACTATTCATTGTTCTACTTGTAGAAATTTACAAATAATTTCCATTTCATGATTATCAATGGGGCTCGCTGTTCACTTAAACTTGAAGAACAAAAAATTGGCGAATGGTACTGTTTGGATGCTTTGCATATATGTTTCTTAGACTATATAGAAGCAATATATACAAAGATTTCAACCGTCTACCTGTTCCATTCATTGTTCTACTTGTCGAAAGTTACAAATAATTACCGATAAAGGATTAACCATTGGGGCTCATTGTTCACTTAAACTTGAAGAAAAAAAATTTGGCGAATGGTACTGTTTGAATGCTTTGCATATATGTTTCTTAGATTATATAGAAGCAATATATACAAAGATTTCAACCGTCTACCTGTACTATTCATTGTTCTACTTGTAGAAATTTACAAATAATTTCCATTTCATGATTATCAATGGGGCTCGCTGTTCACTTAAACTTGAAGAACAAAAAATTGGCGAATGGTACTGTTTGGATGCTTTGCATATATGTTTCTTAGACTATATAGAAGCAATATATACAAAGATTTCAACCGTCTACCTGTTCCATTCATTGTTCTACTTGTCGAAAGTTACAAATAATTACCGATAAAGGATTAACCATTGGGGCTCATTGTTCACTTAAACTTGAAGAACAAAAAATTGGCGAATTGTACTGTTTGGATGCTTTGCATATATGTTTCTTAGACTATTTAGAAGCAATATATAGAAAGATTTCACCCGTCTACCTGTACTATTCATTGTTCTACTTGTAGAAAGTTACAAATAATTTCCATTTCATGATTATCAATGGGGCTCGCTGTTCACTTAAACTTGTAGAACAAAAAATTGGCGAATGGTACTGTTTGGATGCTTTGCATATATGTTTCTTAGATTATATAGAAGCAATATATACAAAGATTTCAACCGTCTACCTGTTCCATTCATTGTTCTACTTGTAGAAAGTTACAAATAATTTCCATTTCATGATTATCAATGGGGCTCGCTGTTCACTTAAACTTGAAGAACAAAAAATTGGCGAATGGTACTGTTTGGATGCTTTGCATATATGTTTCTTAGACTATATAGAAGCAATATATACAATGATTTCAACCGTCTACCTGTTCCATTCATTGTTCTACTTGTCGAAAGTTACAAATAATTTCCGTTAATGGATTAACAATGGGGATCGTAGTTTACTTAAACTTGAAGAACAAAAAATTGGCGAATTGTACTGTTTGGATGCTTTGTATATATGTTTCTTAGACTATATAGAAGAAATATATACAATGATTTCAACCGTCTACCTGTTCCATTCATTGTTCTACTTGTCGAAAGTTACAAATAATTTCCGTTAATGGATTAACAATGGGGATCGTAGTTTACTTAATCTTGAAGAACAAAAAATTGGCGAATTGTACTGTTTGGATGCTTTGCATATATGTTTCTTAGACTATATAGAAGCAATATATACAAAGAATTCAACCGTCTACCTGTTCCATTCATTGTTCTACTTGTAGAAAGTTACAAATAATTTCCATTTCATGATTATCAATGGGGCTCGCTGTTCACTTAAACTTGAAGAACAAAAAATTGGCGAATGGTACTGTTTGGATGCTTTGCATATATGTTTCTTAGATTATATAGAAGCAATATATACAAAGATTTCAACCGTCTACCTGTACTATTCATTGTTCTACTTGTAGAAATTTACAAATAATTTCCATTTCATGATTATCAATGGGGCTCGCTGTTCACTTAAACTTGAAGAACAAAAAATTGGCGAATGGTACTGTTTGGATGCTTTGCATATATGTTTCTTAGACTATATAGAAGCAATATATACAAAGATTTCAACCGTCTACCTGTTCCATTCATTGTTCTACTTGTCGAAAGTTACAAATAATTACCGATAAAGGATTAACCATTGGGACTCATTGTTCACTTAAACTTGAAGAAAAAAAATTTGGCGAATGGTACTGTTTGAATGCTTTGCATATATGTTTCTTAGATTATATAGAAGCAATATATACAAAGATTTCAACCGTCTACCTGTACTATTCATTGTTCTACTTGTAGAAATTTACAAATAATTTCCATTTCATGATTATCAATGGGGCTCGCTGTTCACTTAAACTTGAAGAACAAAAAATTGGCGAATGGTACTGTTTGGATGCTTTGCATATATGTTTCTTAGACTATATAGAAGCAATATATACAAAGATTTCAACCGTCTACCTGTTCCATTCATTGTTCTACTTGTCGAAAGTTACAAATAATTACCGATAAAGGATTAACCATTGGGGCTCATTGTTCACTTAAACTTGAAGAACAAAAAATTGGCGAATTGTACTGTTTGGATGCTTTGCATATATGTTTCTTAGACTATTTAGAAGCAATATATAGAAAGATTTCACCCGTCTACCTGTACTATTCATTGTTCTACTTGTAGAAAGTTACAAATAATTTCCATTTCATGATTATCAATGGGGCTCGCTGTTCACTTAAACTTGAAGATCAAAAAATTGGCGATTGTTACCGTTTAGATGCTTTGCATATAGGTTTCTTAGACTATATAGAAGAAACATATACAAAGATTTCAACAGTCTACCTGTTCTATTCATTGTTCTACTTGTAGAAAGTTACAAATAATTTCCATTTCATGATTATCAATGGGGCTCGCTGTTCACTTAAACTTGAAGATCAAAAAATTGGCGATTGTTACTGTTTAGATGCTATGCATATAGGTTTCTTAGACTATATAGAAGCAATATATACAAAGAATTCAACCGTCTACCTGTTCCATTCATTGTTCTACTTGTAGAAAGTTACAAATAATTTCCATTTCATGATTATCAATGGGGCTCGCTGTTCACTTAAACTTGAAGATCAAAAAATTGGCGATTGTTACTGTTTAGATGCTTTGCATATAGGTTTCTTAGATTATATAGAAGCAATATATACAAAGATTTCAACCGTATACCTGTTCCATTCATTGTTCTACTTGTCGAAAGTTACAAATAATTACCGGTAAAGGATTAACCATTGGGGCTCATTGTTCACTTAAACTTGAAGAACAAAAATTTGGCGCATGGTACTGTTTGGATGCTTTGCATATATGTTTCTTAGATTATATAGAAGCAATATATACAAAGATTTCAACCGTCTACCTGTTCCATTCATTGTTCTACTTGTCGAAATTTACAAATAATTTCCGTTAAGGGATTAACAATGGGGATCGTAGTTTACTTAAACTTGAAGAACAAAAAATTGGCGAATTGTACTGTTTGGATGCTTTGCATATATGTTTCTTAGACTATTTAGAAGCAATATATACAATGATTTCAACCGTCTACCTATTCCATTCATTGTTCTACTTGCCGAAATTTACAAATAATTTCCTTTAAAGGATTAACAATGGGGCTCGTAGTTCACTTAAACTTGAAGAGCAAAAAATTGTCGAATTGTACTGTTTGGATGCTTTGTATATATGTTTCTTAGACTATATAGAAGCAATATATACAATGATTTCAACCGTCTACCTGTTCCATTCATTGTTCTACTTGTCGAAAGTTACAAATAATTTCCGTTAATGGATTAACAATGGGGATCGTAGTTTACTTAAACTTGAAGAACAAAAAATTGGCGAATTGTACTGTTTGGATGCTTTGTATATATGTTTCTTAGACTATATAGAAGCAATATATACAATGATTTCAACCGTCTACCTGTTCCATTCATTGTTCTACTTGTCGAAAGTTACAAATAATTTCCGTTAATGGATTAACAATGGGGATCGTAGTTTACTTAATCTTGAAGAACAAAAAATTGGCGAATTGTACTGTTTGGATGCTTTGCATATATGTTTCTTAGACTATATAGAAGCAATATATACAAAGAATTCAACCGTCTACCTGTTCCATTCATTGTTCTACTTGTAGAAAGTTACAAATAATTTCCATTTCATGATTATCAATGGGGCTCGCTGTTCACTTAAACTTGAAGAACAAAAAATTGGCGAATGGTACTGTTTGGATGCTTTGCATATATGTTTCTTAGATTATATAGAAGCAATATATACAAAGATTTCAACCGTCTACCTGTTCCATTCATTGTTCTACTTGTCGAAATTTACAAATAATTTCCTTTAAAGGATTAACAATGGGGCTCGTTGTTCACTTAAACTTGAAGATCAAAAAATTGGCGATTGTTACAGTTTAGATGCTTTGCATATATGTTTCTTAGATTATATTGAAGCAATATATACAATGATTTCAACCGTCTACCTATTCCATTCATTGTTCTACTTTCGAAAGTTACAAATAATTTCCGTTAAGGGATTAACAATGGGGATCGTTGTTTACTTAAACTTGAAGAACAAAAAATTGGCGAATTGTACTGTTTGGATGCTTTGCATATAGGTTTCTTAGACTATATAGAAGAAACATATACAAAGATTTCAACAGTCTACCTGTTCTATTCATTGTTCTACTTGTAGAAAGTTACAAATAATTTCCATTTCATGATTATTAATGGGGCTCGCTGTTCACTTAAACTTGAAGATCAAAAAATTGGCGATTGTTACTGTTTAGATGCTTTGCATATAGGTTTCTTAGATTATATAGAAGCAATATATACAAAGATTTCAACCGTCTACCTGTACTATTCATTGTTCTACTTGTAGAAATTTACAAATAATTTCCATTTCATGATTATCAATGGGGCTCGCTGTTCACTTAAACTTGAAGAACAAAAAATTGGCGAATGGTACTGTTTGGATGCTTTGCATATATGTTTCTTAGACTATATAGAAGCAATATATACAAAGATTTCAACCGTCTACCTGTTCCATTCATTGTTCTACTTGTCGAAAGTTACAAATAATTACCGATAAAGGATTAACCATTGGGGCTCATTGTTCACTTAAACTTGAAGAAAAAAAATTTGGCGAATGGTACTGTCTGAATGCTTTGCATATATGTTTCTTAGATTATATAGAAGCAATATATACAAAGATTTCAACCGTCTACCTGTACTATTCATTGTTCTACTTGTAGAAATTTACAAATAATTTCCATTTCATGATTATCAATGGGGCTCGCTGTTCACTTAAACTTGAAGAACAAAAAATTGGCGAATGGTACTGTTTGGATGCTTTGCATATATGTTTCTTAGACTATATAGAAGCAATATATACAAAGATTTCAACCGTCTACCTGTTCCATTCATTGTTCTACTTGTCGAAAGTTACAAATAATTACCGATAAAGGATTAACCATTGGGGCTCATTGTTCACTTAAACTTGAAGAACAAAAAATTGGCGAATTGTACTGTTTGGATGCTTTGCATATATGTTTCTTAGACTATTTAGAAGCAATATATAGAAAGATTTCACCCGTCTACCTGTACTATTCATTGTTCTACTTGTAGAAAGTTACAAATAATTTCCATTTCATGATTATCAATGGGGCTCGCTGTTCACTTAAACTTGAAGATCAAAAAATTGGCGATTGTTACCGTTTAGATGCTTTGCATATAGGTTTCTTAGACAATATAGAAGAAACATATACAAAGATTTCAACAGTCTACCTGTTCTATTCATTGTTCTACTTGTAGAAAGTTACAAATAATTTCCATTTCATGATTATCAATGGGGCTCGCTGTTCACTTAAACTTGAAGATCAAAAAATTGGCGATTGTTACTGTTTAGATGCTATGCATATAGGTTTCTTAGACTATATAGAAGCAATATATACAAAGAATTCAACCGTCTACCTGTTCCATTCATTGTTCTACTTGTAGAAAGTTACAAATAATTTCCATTTCATGATTATCAATGGGGCTCGCTGTTCACTTAATCTTGAAGATCAAAAAATTAGCGATTGTTACTGTTTAGATGCTTTGCATATAGGTTTCTTAGATTATATAGAAGCAATATATACAAATATTTCAACCGTCTACCTGTTCCATTCATTGTTCTACTTGTAGAAAGTTACAAATAATTTCCATTTCATGATTATTAATGGGGCTCGCTGTTCACTTAAACTTGAAGATCAAAAAATTGGCGATTGTTACTGTTTAGATGATTTGCATATAGGTTTCTTAGATTATATAGAAGCAATATATACAAAGATTTCAACCGTATACCTGTTCCATTCATTGTTCTACTTGTCGAAAGTTACAAATAATTACCGGTAAAGGATTAACCATTGGGGCTCATTGTTCACTTAAACTTGAAGAACAAATAATTGGCGAATTGTACTGTTTGGATGCTTTGCATATATGTTTCTTAGACTATTTAGAAGCAATATATAGAAAGATTTCACCCGTCTACCTGTACTATTCATTGTTCTACTTGTAGAAAGTTACAAATAATTTCCATTTCATGATTATCAATGGGGCTCGCTGTTCACTTAAACTTGAAGATCAAAAAATTGGCGATCGTTACTGTTTAGATGCTTTGCATATAGGTTTCTTAGACTATATAGAAGTAACATATACAAAGATTTCAACAGTCTACCTGTTCTATTCATTGTTCTACTTGTAGAAAGTTACAAATAATTTCCATTTCATGATTATTAATGGGGCTCGCTGTTCACTTAAACTTGAAGATCAAAAAATTGGCGATTGTTACTGTTTAGATGCTTTGCATATAGGTTTCTTAGATTATATAGAAGCAATATATACAAAGATTTCAACCGTCTACCTGTTCCATTCATTGTTCTACTTGTCGAAAGTTGCAAATAATTACCGATAAAGGATTAACCATTGGGGCTCATTGTTCACTTAAACTTGAAGAACAAAAAATTGGCGAATTGTACTGTTTGGATGCTTTGCATATATGTTTCTTAGACTATATAGATGCAATATATACAAAGATTTCAACCGTCTACCTGTTCCATTCATTGTTCTACTTGTCGAAATTTACAAATAATTTCCTTTAAAGGATTAACAATGGGGCTCGTTGTTCACTTAAACTTGAAGAACAATAAATTGGCGAATTTTACTGTTTGGATGCTTTGCATATATGTTTCTTAGACTATTTAGAAGAAACATATACAAATATTTCAACAGTCTACCTGTTCTATTCATTGTTCTACTTGTAGAAAGTTACAAATAATTTCCATTTCATGATTATCAATGGGGCTCGCTGTTCACTTAAACTTGAAGATCAAAAAATTGGCGATTGTTACTGTTTAGATGCTTTGCATATAGGTTTCTTAGACTATTTAGAAGCAATATATAGAAAGATTTCACCCGTCTACCTGTACTATTCATTGTTCTACTTGTAGAAAGTTACAAATAATTTCCATTTCATGATTATCAATGGGGCTCGCTGTTCACTTAAACTTGAAGATCAAAAAATTGGCGATTGTTACCGTTTAGATGCTTTGCATATAGGTTTCTTAGACTATATAGAAGAAACATATACAAAGATTTCAACAGTCTACCTGTTCTATTCATTGTTCTACTTGTAGAAAGTTACAAATAATTTCCATTTCATGATTATCAATGGGGCTCGCTGTTCACTTAAACTTGAAGATCAAAAAATTGGCGATTGTTACTGTTTAGATGCTATGCATATAGGTTTCTTAGACTATATAGAAGCAATATATACAAAGAATTCAACCGTCTACCTGTTCCATTCATTGTTCTACTTGTAGAAAGTTACAAATAATTTCCATTTCATGATTATCAATGGGGCTCGCTGTTCACTTAAACTTGAAGATCAAAAAATTGGCGATTGTTACTGTTTAGATGCTTTGCATATAGGTTTCTTAGATTATATAGAAGCAATATATACAAATATTTCAACCGTCTACCTGTTCCATTCATTGTTCTACTTGTAGAAAGTTACAAATAATTTCCATTTCATGATTATTAATGGGGCTAGCTGTTCACTTAAACTTGAAGATCAAAAAATTGGCGATTGTTACTGTTTAGATGCTTTGCATATAGGTTTCTTAGATTATATAGAAGCAATATATACAAAGATTTCAACCGTCTACCTGTTCCATTCATTGTTCTACTTGTCGAAAGTTACAAATAATTACCGATAAAGAATTAACCATTGGGGCTCATTGTTCACTTAAACTTGAAGAACAAATAATTGGCGAATTGTACTGTTTGGATGCTTTGCATATATGTTTCTTAGACTATATAGAAGCAATATATACAATGATTTCAACCGTCAACCTGTTCCATTCATTGTTCTACTTGTAGAAAGTTACAAATAATTTCCATTTCATGATTATCAATGGGTCTCGCTGTTCACTTAAACTTGAAGATCAAAAAATTGGCGATCGTTACTGTTTAGATGCTTTGCATATAGGTTTCTTAGACTATATAGAAGAAACATATACAAATATTTCAACAGTCTACCTGTTCTATTCATTGTTCTACTTGTAGAAAGTTACAAATAATTTCCATTTCATGATTATCAATGGGGCTCGCTGTTCACTTAAACTTGAAGATCAAAAAATTGGCGATCGTTACTGTTTAGATGCTTTGCATATAGGTTTCTTAGACTATATAGAAGAAACATATACAAAGATTTCAACAGTCTACCTGTTCTATTCATTGTTCTACTTGTAGAAAGTTACAAATAATTTCCATTTCATGATTATTAATGGGGCTCGCTGTTCACTTAAACTTGAAGATCAAAAAATTGGCGATCGTTACTGTTTAGATGCTTTGCATATAGGTTTCTTAGACTATATAGAAGAAACATATACAAATATTTCAACAGTCTACCTGTTCTATTCATTGTTCTACTTGTAGAAAGTTACAAATAATTTCCATTTCATGATTATCAATGGGGCTCGCTGTTCACTTAAACTTGAAGATCAAAAAATTGGCGATTGTTACTGTTTAGATGCTTTGCATATAGGTTTCTTAGACTATTTAGAAGCAATATATAGAAAGATTTCACCCGTCTACCTGTACTATTCATTGTTCTTCTTGTAGAAAGTTACAAATAATTTCCATTTCATGATTATCAATGGGGCTCGCTGTTCACTTAAACTTGAAGATCAAAAAATTGGCAAATTGTACTGTTTGGATGCTTTTCATATATGTTTCTTAGACTATATAGATGCAATATATACAAAGATTTCAACCGTCTACCTGTTCCATTCATTGTTCTACTTGTCGAAGTTTACAAATAATTTCCTTTAAAGGATTAACAATGGGGCTCGTAGTTCACTTAAACTTGAAGAACAAATAATTGGCGAATTGTACTGTTTGGATGCTTTGCATATATGTTTCTTAGACTATTTAGAAGCAATATATAGAAAGATTTCACCCGTCTACCTGTACTATTCATTGTTCTACTTGTAGAAAGTTACAAATAATTTCCATTTCATGATTATCAATGGGGCTCGCTGTTCACTTAAACTTGAAGATCAAAAAATTGGCGATTGTTACTGTTTTTAGATGCTTTGCATATAGGTTTCTTAGACTATATAGAAGCAATATATACAAAGAATTCAACCGTCTACCTGTTCCATTCATTGTTCTACTTGTAGAAAGTTACAAATAATTTCCATTTCATGATTATCAATGGGGCTCGCTGTTCACTTAAACTTGAAGAACAAAAAATTGGCGAATGGTACTGTTTGGATGCTTTGCGTATATGTTTCTTAGATTATATAGAAGCAATATATACAAAGATTTCAACCGTCTACCTGTTCCATTCATTGTTCTACTTGTCGAAATTTACAAATAATTTCCTTTAAAGGATTAACAATGGGGCTCGTTGTTCACTTAAACTTGAAGATCAAAAAATTGGCGATTGTTACTGTTTAGATGCTTTGCATATATGTTTCTTAGATTATATAGAAGCAATATATACAATGATTTCAACCGTCTACCTATTCCATTCATTGTTCTACTTGTCGAAAGTTACAAATAATTTCCGTTAAGGGATTAACAATGGGGATCGTTGTTTACTTAAACTTGAAGAACAAAAAATTGGCGAATTGTACTGTTTGGATGCTTTGCATATATGTTTCTTAGACTATTTAGAAGCAATATATACAATGATTTCAACCGTCTACCTATTCCATTCATTGTTCTACTTGCCGAAATTTACAAATAATTTCCTTTAAAGGATTAACAATGGGGCTCGTAGTTCACTTAAACTTGAAGAGCAAAAAATTGTCGAATTGTACTGTTTGGATGCTTTGCATATATGTTTCTTAGACTATATAGAAGCAATATATACAATGATTTCAACCGTCTACCTGTTCCATTCATTGTTCTACTTGTCGAAAGTTACAAATAATTTCCGTTAATGGATTAACAATGGGGATCGTAGTTTACTTAATCTTGAAGAACAAAAAATTGGCGAATTGTACAGTTTGGATGCTTTGCATATATGTTTCTTAGACTATATAGAAGCAATATATACAATGATTTCAACCGTCTACCTATTCCATTCATTGTTCTACTTGCCGAAATTTACAAATAATTTCCTTTAAAGGATTAACAATGGGGCTCGCTGTTCACTTAAACTTGAAGATCAAATAATTGGCGAATGTCACTGTTTAGGTGCTTTGCATATAGGTTTCTTAGACTATATAGAAGCAACATATACAAATATTTCAACCGGCTACCTGTTCTGTTCATTGTTCTACTTGTAGAAAGTTACAAATAATTTCCGTTTCATGATTATCAATGGGGCTCGTTGTTCACTTAAACTTGAAGAACAAAAATTCGGCGAATGGTACTGTTTGGATGCTTTGCATATATGTTTCTTAGACTATATAGAAGCAATATATACAAAGAATTCAACCGTCTACCTGTTCCATTCATTGTTCTACTTGTAGAAAGTTACAAATAATTTCCATTTCATGATTATCAATGGGACTCGCTGTTCACTTAAACTTGAAGATCAAAAAATTGGCGATTGTTACTGTTTAGATGCTTTGCATATAGGTTTCTTAGACTATATAGAAGCAATATATACAAAGATTTCAACCGTCTACCTGTTCCATTCATTGTTCTACTTGTCGAAATTTACAAATAATTTCCTTTAAAGGATTAACAATGGGGCTCGTTGTTCACTTAAACTTGAAGATCAAAAAATTGGCGATTGTTACTGTTTAGATGCTTTGCATATAGGTTTCTTAGACTATATAGGAGCAATATATACAAAGAATTCAACCGTCTACCTGTTCCATTCATTGTTCTACTTGTAGAAAGTTACAGATAATTTCCGTTTCATGATTATCAATGAGGCTCGTTGTTCACTTAAACTTGAAGAACAAAAATTTGGCGAATGGTACTGTTTGGATGCTTTGCATATATGTTTCTTAGACTATATAGAAGCAATATATACAATGATTTCAACCGTCTACCTGTTCCATTCATTGTTCTACTTGTCGAAAGTTACAAATAATTTCCGTTAATGGATTAACAATGGGGATCGTAGTTTACTTAAACTTGAAGAACAAAAAATTGGCGAATTGTACTGTTTGGATGCTTTGCATATATGTTTCTTAGACTATTTAGAAGCAATATATACAATGATTTCAACCGTCTACCTATTCCATTCATTGTTCTACTTGCCGAAATTTACAAATAATTTCCTTTAAAGGATTAACAATGGGGCTCGTAGTTCACTTAAACTTGAAGAGCAAAAAATTGTCGAATTGTACTGTTTGGATGCTTTGTATATATGTTTCTTAGACTATATAGAAGCAATATATACAATGATTTCAACCGTCTACCTGTTCCATTCATTGTTCTACTTGTCGAAAGTTACAAATAATTTCCGTTAATGGATTAACAATGGGGATCGTAGTTTACTTAAACTTGAAGAACAAAAAATTGGCGAATTGTACTGTTTGGATGCTTTGTATATATGTTTCTTAGACTATATAGAAGCAATATATACAATGATTTCAACCGTCTACCTGTTCCATTCATTGTTCTACTTGTCGAAAGTTACAAATAATTTCCGTTAATGGATTAACAATGGGGATCGTAGTTTACTTAATCTTGAAGAACAAAAAATTGGCGAATTGTACTGTTTGGATGCTTTGCATATATGTTTCTTAGACTATATAGAAGCAATATATACAAAGAATTCAACCGTCTACCTGTTCCATTCATTGTTCTACTTGTAGAAAGTTACAAATAATTTCCATTTCATGATTATCAATGGGGCTCGCTGTTCACTTAAACTTGAAGAACAAAAAATTGGCGAATGGTACTGTTTGGATGCTTTGCATATATGTTTCTTAGATTATATTGAAGCAATATATACAAAGATTTCAACCGTCTACCTGTTCCATTCATTGTTCTACTTGTCGAAATTTACAAATAATTTCCTTTAAAGGATTAACAATGGGGCTCGTTGTTCACTTAAACTTGAAGACCAAAAAATTGGCGATTGTTACTGTTTAGATGCTTTGCATATATGTTTCTTAGATTATATTGAAGCAATATATACAATGATTTCAACCGTCTACCTATTCCATTCATTGTTCTACTTTTCGAAAGTTACAAATAATTTCCGTTAAGGGATTAACAATGGGGATCGTTGTTTACTTAAACTTGAAGAATAAAAAATTGGCGAATTGTACTGATTGGATGCTTTGCATATATGTTTCTTAGACTATTTAGAAGCAATATATACAATGATTTCAACCGTCTACCTATTCCATTCATTGTTCTACTTGCCGAAATTTACAAATAATTTCCTTTAAAGGATTAACAATGGGGCTCGTAGTTCACTTAAACTTGAAGAGCAAAAAATTGTCGAATTGTACTGTTTGGATGCTTTGCATATATGTTTCTTAGACTATATAGAAGCAATATATACAATGATTTCAACCGTCAACCTGTTCCATTCATTGTTCTACTTGTCGAAAGTTACAAATAATTTCCGTTAATGGATTAACAATGGGGATCGTAGTTTACTTAAACTTGAAGAACAAAAAATTGGCGAATTGTACTGTTTGGATGCTTTGCATATATGTTTCTTAGACTATATAGAAGCAATATATACAATGATTTCAACCGTCTACCTATTCCATTCAATGTTCTACTTGCCGAAATTTACAAATAATTTCCTTTAAAGGATTAACAATGGGGCTCGCTGTTCACTTAAACTTGAAGATCAAATAATTGGCGAATGTCACTGTTTAGATGCTTTGCATATAGGTTTCTTAGACTATATAGAAGCAACATATACAAATATTTCAACCGTCTACCTGTTCTGTTCATTGTTCTACTTGTAGAAAGTTACAAATAATTTCCGTTTCATGATTATCAATGGGGCTCGTTGTTCACTTAAACTTGAAGAACAAAAATTTGGCGAATGGTACTGTTTGGATGCTTTGCATATATGTTTCTTAGACTATATAGAAGCAATATATACAAAGAATTCAACCGTCTACCTGTTCCATTCATTGTTCTACTTGTAGAAAGTTACAAATAATTTCCATTTCATGATTATCAATGGGGCTCGCTGTTCACTTAAACTTGAAGAACAAAAATTTGGCGAATGGTACTGTTTGGATGCTTTGCATATATGTTTCTTAGATTATATAGAAGCAATATATACAAAGATTTCAACCGTCTACCTGTTCCATTCATTGCTCTACTTGTCGAAATTTACAAATAATTTCCTTTAAAGGTTTAACAATGGGGCTCGTTGTTCACTTAAACTTGAAGATCAAAAAATTGGCGATTGTTACTGTTTAGATGCTTTGCATATATGTTTCTTAGATTATATAGAAGCAATATATACAATGATTTCAACCGTCTACCTGTTCCATTCATTGTTCTACTTGTCGAAAGTTACAAATAATTTCCGATAAAGGATTAACAATGGGTCTCATTGTTCACTTAAACTTGAAGAACAAAAAATTCGGCGAATGGTACTGTTTGGGTGCTTTGCATATATGTTTCTTAGACTATATAGAAGCAATATATACAAAGAATTCAACCGTCTACCTGTTCCATTCATTGTTCTACTTGTAGAAAGTTACAAATAATTTCCATTTCATGATTATCAATGGGGCTCGCTGTTCACTTAAACTTGAAGAACAAACAATTGGCGAATTGTACTGTTTGGATGCTTTGCATATATGTTTCTTAGATTATATAGAAGCAATATATACAATGATTTCAACCGTCTACCTGTTCCATTCATTGCTCTACTTGTCGAAATTTACAAATAATTTCCTTTAAAGGATTAACAATGGGGCTCGTTGTTCACTTAAACTTGAAGATCGAAAAATTGGCGATTGTTACTGTTTAGATGCTTTGCATATATGTTTCTTAGATTATATAGAAGCAATATATACAAAGATTTCAACCGTCTACCTGTTCCATTCATTGTTCTACTTGTCGAAATTTACAAATAATTTCCTTTAAAGGATTAACAATGGGGCTCGTTGTTCACTTAAACTTGAAGATCAAAAAATTGGCGATTGTTACTGTTTAGATGCTTTGCATATATGTTTCTTAGATTATATAGAAGCAATATATACAATGATTTCAACCGTCTACCTATTCCATTCATTGTTCTACTTGTCGAAAGTTACAAATAATTTCCGTTAAGGGATTAACAATGGGGATCGTAGTTTACTTAAACTTGAAGAACAAAAAATTGGCGAATTGTACTGTTTGGATGCTTTGCATATATGTTTCTTAGACTATTTAGAAGCAATATATACAATGATTTCAACCGTCTACCTGTTCCATTCATTGTTCTACTTGTCGAAAGTTACAAATAATTTCCGTTAATGGATTAACAATGGGGATCGTAGTTTACTTAAACTTGAAGAACAAAAAATTGGCGAATTGTACTGTTTGGATGCTTTGCATATATGTTTCTTAGACTATATAGAAGCAATATATACAATGATTTCAACCGTCTACCTATGCCATTCATTGTTCTACTTGCCGAAATTTACAAATAATTTCCTTTAAAGGAATAACAATGGGGCGCGCTGTTCACTTAAACTTGAAGTTCAAATAATTGGCGAATGTCACTGTTTAGATGCTTTGCATATAGGTTTCTTAGACTATATAGAAGCAACATATACAAATATTTCAACCGTCTACCTGTTCTGTTCATTGTTCTACTTGTAGAAAGTTACAAATAATTTCCGTTTCATGATTATCAATGGGGCTCGTTGTTCACTTAAACTTAAAGAACAAAAATTCGGCGAATGGTCCTGTTTGGATGCTTTGCATATATGTTTCTTAGACTATATAGAAGCAATATATACAAAGAATTCAACCGTCTACCTGTTCCATTCATTGTTCTACTTGTAGAAAGTTACAAATAATTTCCATTTCATGATTATCAATGGGGCTCGCTGTTCACTTAAACTTGAAGAACAAAAATTTGGCGCATGGTACTGTTTGGATGCTTTGCATATATGTTTCTTAGATTATATAGAAGCAATATATACAAAGATTTCAACCGTCTACCTGTTCCATTCATTGTTCTACTTGTCGAAATTTACAAATAATTTCCTTTAAAGGATTAACATTGGGGCTCGTTGTTCACTTAAACTTGAAGATCAAAAAATTGGCGATTGTTACTGTTTAGATGCTTTGCATATATGTTTCTTAGATTATATAGAAGCAATATATACAATAATTTCAACCGTCTACCTATTCCATTCATTGTTCTACTTGTCGAAAGTTACAAATAATTTCCGTTAAGGGATTAACAATGGGGATCGTAGTTTACTTAAACTTGAAGAACAAAAAATTGGCGAATTGTACTGTTTGGATGCTTTGCATATATGTTTCTTAGACTATTTAGAAGCAATATATACAATGATTTCAACCGTCTACCTATTCCATTCATTGTTCTACTTGCCGAAATTTACAAATAATTTCCTTTAAAGGATTAACAATGGGGCTCGTAGTTCACTTAAACTTGAAGAGCAAAAAATTGTCGAATTGTACTGTTTGGATGCTTTGTATATATGTTTCTTAGACTATATAGAAGCAATATATACAATGATTTCAACCGTCTACCTGTTCCATTCATTGTTCTACTTGTCGAAAGTTACAAATAATTTCCGTTAATGGATTAACAATGGGGATCGTAGTTTACTTAAACTTGAAGAACAAAAAATTGGCGAATTGTACTGTTTGGATGCTTTGTATATATGTTTCTTAGACTATATAGAAGCAATATATACAATGATTTCAACCGTCTACCTGTTCCATTCATTGTTCTACTTGTCGAAAGTTACAAATAATTTCCGTTAATGGATTAACAATGGGGATCGTAGTTTACTTAATCTTGAAGAACAAAAAATTGGCGAATTGTACTGTTTGGATGCTTTGCATATATGTTTCTTAGACTATATAGAAGCAATATATACAAAGAATTCAACCGTCTACCTGTTCCATTCATTGTTCTACTTGTAGAAAGTTACAAATAATTTCCATTTCATGATTATCAATGGGGCTCGCTGTTCACTTAAACTTGAAGAACAAAAAATTGGCGAATGGTACTGTTTGGATGCTTTGCATATATGTTTCTTAGATTATATAGAAGCAATATATACAAAGATTTCAACCGTCTACCTGTTCCATTCATTGTTCTACTTGTCGAAATTTACAAATAATTTCCTTTAAAGGATTAACAATGGGGCTCGTTGTTCACTTAAACTTGAAGATCAAAAAATTGGCGATTGTTACAGTTTAGATGCTTTGCATATATGTTTCTTAGATTATATTGAAGCAATATATACAATGATTTCAACCGTCTACCTATTCCATTCATTGTTCTACTTTCGAAAGTTACAAATAATTTCCGTTAAGGGATTAACAATGGGGATCGTTGTTTACTTAAACTTGAAGAACAAAAAATTGGCGAATTGTACTGTTTGGATGCTTTGCATATATGTTTCTTAGACTATTTAGAAGCAATATATACAATGATTTCAACCGTCTACCTATTCCATTCATTGTTCTACTTGCCGAAATTTACAAATAATTTCCTTTAAAGGATTAACAATGGGGCTCGTAGTTCACTTAAACTTGAAGAGCAAAAAATTGTCGAATTGTACTGTTTGGATGCTTTGCATATATGTTTCTTAGATTATATAGAAGCAATATATACAAAGATTTCAACCGTCTACCTGTTCCATTCATTGTTCTACTTGTCGAAATTTACAAATAATTTCCTTTAAAGGATTAACAATGGGGCTCGTTGTTCACTTAAACTTGAAGATCAAAAAATTGGCGATTGTTACTGTTTAGATGCTTTGCATATATGTTTCTTAGATTATATAGAAGCAATATATACAATGATTTCAACCGTCTACCTATTCCATTCATTGTTCTACTTGTCGAAAGTTACAAATAATTTCCGTTAAGGGATTAACAATGGGGATCGTAGTTTACTTAAACTTGAAGAACAAAAAATTGGCGAATTGTACTGTTTGGATGCTTTGCATATATGTTTCTTAGACTATTTAGAAGCAATATATACAATGATTTCAACCGTCTACCTGTTCCATTCATTGTTCTACTTGTCGAAAGTTACAAATAATTTCCGTTAATGGATTAACAATGGGGATCGTAGTTTACTTAAACTTGAAGAACAAAAAATTGGCGAATTGTACTGTTTGGATGCTTTGCATATATGTTTCTTAGACTATATAGAAGCAATATATACAAAGAATTCAACCGTCTACCTGTTCCATTCATTGTTCTACTTGTAGAAAGTTACAAATAATTTCCATTTCATGATTATCAATGGGGCTCGCTGTTCACTTAAACTTGAAGATCAAAAAATTGGCGATTGTTACTGTTTAGATGCTTTGCATATAGGTTTCTTAGACTATATAGAAGCAATATATACAAAGATTTCAACCGTCTACCTGTTCCATTCATTGTTCTACTTGTCGAAATTTACAAATAATTTCCTTTAAAGGATTAACAATGGGGCTCGTAGTTCACTTAAACTTGAAGAACAAATAATTGGCGAATTGTACTGTTTGGATGCTTTGCATATATGTTTCTTGGACTATTTAGAAGCAATATATAGAAAGATTTCACCCGTCTGCCTGTACTATTCATTGTTCTACTTGTAGAAAGTTACAAATAATTTCCATTTCATGATTATCAATGGGGCTCGCTGTTCACTTAAACTTGAAGATCAAAAAATTGGCGATTCTTACTGTTTAGATGCTTTGCATATAGGTTTCTTAGACTATATAGAAGCAATATATACAAAGAATTCAACCGTCTACCTGTTCCATTCATTGTTCTACTTGTAGAAAGTTACAAATAATTTCCATTTCATGATTATCAATGGGGCTCGCTGTTCACTTAAACTTGAAGAACAAAAAATTGGCGAATGGTACTGTTTGGATGCTTTGCATATATGTTTCTTAGATTATATAGAAGCAATATATACAAAGATTTCAACCGTCTACCTGTTCCATTCATTGTTCTACTTGTCGAAATTTACAAATAATTTCCTTTAAAGGATTAACAATGGGGCTCGTTGTTCACTTAAACTTGAAGATCAAAAAATTGGCGATTGTTACTGTTTAGATGCTTTGCATATATGTTTCTTAGATTATATTGAAGCAATATATACAATGATTTCAACCGTCTACCTATTCCATTCATTGTTCTACTTTTCGAAAGTTACAAATAATTTCCGTTAAGGGATTAACAATGGGGATCGTTGTTTACTTAAACTTGAAGAATAAAAAATTGGCGAATTGTACTGTTTGGATGCTTTGCATATATGTTTCTTAGACTATTTAGAAGCAATATATACAATGATTTCAACCGTCTACCTATTCCATTCATTGTTCTACTTGCCGAAATTTACAAATAATTTCCTTTAAAGGATTAACAATGGGGCTCGTAGTTCACTTAAACTTGAAGAGCAAAAAATTGTCGAATTGTACTGTTTGGATGCTTTGCATATATGTTTCTTAGACTATATAGAAGCAATATATACAATGATTTCAACCGTCAACCTGTTCCATTCATTGTTCTACTTGTAGAAAGTTACAAATAATTTCCATTTCATGATTATCAATGGGTCTCGCTGTTCACTTAAACTTGAAGATCAAAAAATTGGCGATTGTTACTGTTTAGATGCTTTGCATATAGGTTTCTTAGACTATATAGAAGCAATATATACAAAGATTTCAACCGTCTACCTGTTCCATTCATTGTTCTACTTGTCGAAAGTTACAAATAATTTCCGTTAAGGGATTAACAATGGGGATCGTAGTTTACTTAAACTTGAAGAACAAAAAATTGGCGAATTGTACTGTTTGGATGCTTTGCATATATGTTTCTTAGACTATTTAGAAGCAATATATACAATGATTTCAACCGTCTACCTATTCCATTCATTGTTCTACTTGCCGAAATTTACAAATAATTTCCTTTAAAGGATTAACAATGGGGCTCGTAGTTCACTTAAACTTGAAGAGCAAAAAATTGTCGAATTGTACTGTTTGGATGCTTTGTATATATGTTTCTTAGACTATATAGAAGCAATATATACAATGATTTCAACCGTCTACCTGTTCCATTCATTGTTCTACTTGTCGAAAGTTACAAATAATTTCCGTTAATGGATTAACAATGGGGATCGTAGTTTACTTAAACTTGAAGAACAAAAAATTGGCGAATTGTACTGTTTGGATGCTTTGCATATATGTTTCTTAGACTATATAGAAGCAATATATACAATGATTTCAACCGTCTACCTATTCCATTCATTGTTCTACTTGCCGAAATTTACAAATAATTTCCTTTAAAGGATTAACAATGGGGCTCGTAGTTCACTTAAACTTGAAGAACAAAAAATTGGCGAATGGTACTGTTTGGATGCTTTGTATATATGTTTCTTAGACTATATAGAAGCAATATATACAAAGATTTCAACCGTCTACCTGTTCCATTCATTGCTCTACTTGTCGAAATTTACAAATAATTTCCTTTAAAGGATTAACAATGGGGCTCGTAGTTCACTTAAACTTGAAGAACAAATAATTGGCGAATTGTACTGTTTGGATGCTTTGCATATATGTTTCTTGGACTATTTAGAAGCAATATATAGAAAGATTTCACCCGTCTACCTGTACTATTCATTGTTCTACTTGTAGAAAGTTACAAATAATTTCCATTTCATGATTATCAATGGGGCTCGCTGTTCACTTAAACTTGAAGATCAAAAAATTGGCGATTGTTACTGTTTAGATGCTTTGCATATAGGTTTCTTAGACTATATAGAAGCAATATATACAAAGAATTCAACCGTCTACCTGTTCCATTCATTGTTCTACTTGTAGAAAGTTACAGATAATTTCCGTTTCATGATTCTCAATGGGGCTCGTTGTTCACTTAAACTTGAAGAACAAAAATTTGGCGAATGGTACTGTTTGGATGCTTTGCATATATGTTTCTTAGACTATATAGAAGCAATATATACAAAGAATTCAACCGTCTACCTGTTCCATTCATTGTTCTACTTGTAGAAAGTTACAAATAATTTCCATTTCATGATTATCAATGGGGCTCGCTGTTCACTTAAACTTGAAGAACAAAAAATTGGCGAATGGTACTGTTTGGATGCTTTGCATATATGTTTCTTAGATTATATAGAAGCAATATATATAAAGATTTCAACCGTCTACCTGTACTATTCATTGTTCTACTTGTAGAAAGTTACAAATAATTTCCATTTCATGATTATCAATGGGGCTCGCTGTTCACTTAAACTTGAAGATCAAAAAACTGGCGATTGTTACTGTTTAGATGCATTGCATATAGGTTTCTTAGACTATATAGAAGCAATATATACAAAGAATTCAACCGTCAACCTGTTCCATTCATTGTTCTACTTGTAGAAAGTTACAAATAATTTCCATTTCATGATTATCAATGGGGCTCGTTGTTCACTTAAACTTGAAGAACAAAAAATTGGCGAATGGTACTGTTTGGATGCTTTGCATATATGTTTCTTAGATTATATAGAAGCAATATATACAAAGATTTCAACCGTCTACCTGTTCCATTCATTGTTCTACTTGTCGAAATTTACAAATAATTTCCTTTAAAGGATTAACAATGGGGCTCGTTGTTCACTTAAACTTGAAGATAAAAAATTGGCGATTGTTACTGTTTAGATGCTTTGCATATATGTTTCTTAGATTATATTGAAGCAATATATACAATGATTTCAACCGTCTACCTATTCCATTCATTGTTCTACTTTTCGAAAGTTACAAATAATTTCCGTTAAGGGATTAACAATGGGGATCGTTGTTTACTTAAACTTGAAGAATAAAAAATTGGCGAATTGTACTGTTTGGATGCTTTGCATATATGTTTCTTAGACTATTTAGAAGCAATATATACAATGATTTCAACCGTCTACCTATTCCATTCATTGTTCTACTTGCCGAAATTTACAAATAATTTCCTTTAAAGGATTAACAATGGGGCTCGTAGTTCACTTAAACTTGAAGAGCAAAAAATTGTCGAATTGTACTGTTTGGATGCTTTGCATATATGTTTCTTAGACTATATAGAAGCAATATATACAATGATTTCAACCGTCAACCTGTTCCATTCATTGTTCTACTTGTAGAAAGTTACAAATAATTTCCATTTCATGATTATCAATGGGTCTCGCTGTTCACTTAAACTTGAAGATCAAAAAATTGGCGATTGTTACTGTTTAGATGCTTTGCATATAGGTTTCTTAGACTATATAGAAGCAATATATACAAAGATTTCAACCGTCTACCTGTTCCATTCATTGTTCTACTTGTCGAAAGTTACAAATAATTTCCGTTAAGGGATTAACAATGGGGATCGTAGTTTACTTAAACTTGAAGAACAAAAAATTGGCGAATTGTACTGTTTGGATGCTTTGCATATATGTTTCTTAGACTATTTAGAAGCAATATATACAATGATTTCAACCGTCTACCTATTCCATTCATTGTTCTACTTGCCGAAATTTACAAATAATTTCCTTTAAAGGATTAACAATGGGGCTCGTAGTTCACTTAAACTTGAAGAGCAAAAAATTGTCGAATTGTACTGTTTGGATGCTTTGTATATATGTTTCTTAGACTATATAGAAGCAATATATACAATGATTTCAACCGTCTACCTGTTCCATTCATTGTTCTACTTGTCGAAAGTTACAAATAATTTCCGTTAATGGATTAACAATGGGGATCGTAGTTTACTTAAACTTGAAGAACAAAAAATTGGCGAATTGTACTGTTTGGATGCTTTGCATATATGTTTCTTAGACTATATAGAAGCAATATATACAATGATTTCAACCGTCTACCTATTCCATTCATTGTTCTACTTGCCGAAATTTACAAATAATTTCCTTTAAAGGATTAACAATGGGGCTCGTAGTTCACTTAAACTTGAAGAACAAAAATTTGGCGAATGGTACTGTTTGGATGCTTTGCATATATGTTTCTTAGATTATATAGAAGCAATATATACAAAGATTTCAACCGTCTACCTGTTCCATTCATTGCTCTACTTGTCGAAATTTACAAATAATTTCCTTTAAAGGATTAACAATGGGGCTCGTTGTTCACTTAAACTTGAAGATCAAAAAATTGGCGATTGTTACTGTTTAGATGCTTTGCATATATGTTTCTTAGATTATATAGAAGCAATATATACAATGATTTCAACCGTCTACCTATTCCATTCATTGTTCTACTTGTCGAAAGTTACAAATAATTTCCGTTAAGGGATTAACAATGGGGATCGTAGTTTACTTAAACTTGAAGAACAAAAAATTGGCGAATTGTACTGTTTGGATGCTTTGCATATATGTTTCTTAGACTATTTAGAAGCAATATATACAATGATTTCAACCGTCTACCTGTTCCATTCATTGTTCTACTTGTCGAAAGTTACAAATAATTTCCGTTAATGGATTAACAATGGGGATCGTAGTTTACTTAAACTTGAAGAACGAAAAATTGGCGAATTGTACTGTTTGGATGCTTTGCATATATGTTTCTTAGACTATATAGAAGCAATATATACAATGATTTCAACCGTCTACCTATTCCATTCATTGTTCTACTTGCCGAAATTTACAAATAATTTCCTTTAAAGGATTAACAATGGGGCGCGCTGTTCACTTAAACTTGAAGATCAAATAATTGGCGAATGTCACTGTTTAGATGCTTTGCATATAGGTTTCTTAGACTATATAGAAGCAACATATACAAATATTTCAACCGTCTACCTGTTCTGTTCATTGTTCTACTTGTAGAAAGTTACAAATAATTTCCGTTTCATGATTATCAATGGGGCTCGTTGTTCACTTAAACTTGAAGAACAAAAATTCGGCGAATGGTACTGTTTGGATGCTTTGCATATATGTTTCTTAGACTATATAGAAGCAATATATACAAAGAATTCAACCGTCTACCTGTTCCATTCATTGTTCTACTTGTAGAAAGTTACAAATAATTTCCATTTCATGATTATCAATGGGGCTCGCTGTTCACTTAAACTTGAAGAACAAAAAATTGGCGATTGTTACTGTTTAGATGCATTGCATATAGGTTTCTTAGACTATATAGAAGCAATATATACAAAGAATTCAACCGTCTACCTGTTCCATTCATTGTTCTACTTGTAGAAAGTTACAAATAATTTCCATTTCATGATTATCAATGGGGCTCGCTGTTCACTTAAACTTGAAGATCAAAAAATTGGCGATTGTTACTGTTTAGATGCTTTGCATATAGGTTTCTTAGACTATATAGAAGCAATATATACAAAGATTTCAACCGTCTACCTGTTCCATTCATTGTTCTACTTGTCGATATTTACAAATAATTTCCTTTAAAGGATTAACAATGGGGCTCGTTGTTCACTTAAACTTGAAGAACAAAAAATTGGCGAATTGTACTGTTTGGATGCTTTGCATATATGTTTCTTAGACTATTTAGAAGCAATATATAGAAAGAATTCACCCGTCTACCTGTACTATTCATTGTTCTACTTGTAGAAAGTTACAAATAATTTCCATTTCATGATTATCAATGGGGCTCGCTGTTCACTTAAACTTGAAGATCAAAAAATTGGCGATTGTTACTGTTTAGATGCTTTGCATATAGGTTTCTTAGACTATATAGAAGCAATATATACAAAGAATTCAACCGTCTACCTGTTCCATTCATTGTTCTACTTGTAGAAAGTTACAGATAATTTCCGTTTCATGATTCTCAATGGGGCTCGTTGTTCACTTAAACTTGAAGAACAAAAATTTGGCGAATGGTACTGTTTGGATGCTTTGCATATATGTTTCTTAGACTATATAGAAGCAATATATACAAAGAATTCAACCGTCTACCTGTTCCATTCATTGTTCTACTTGTAGAAAGTTACAAATAATTTCCATTTCATGATTATCAATGGGGCTCGCTGTTCACTTAAACTTGAAGAACAAAAAATTGGCGATTGTTACTGTTTAGATGCATTGCATATAGGTTTCTTAGACTATATAGAAGCAATATATACAAAGAATTCAACCGTCTACCTGTTCCATTCATTGTTCTACTTGTAGAAAGTTACAAATAATTTCCATTTCATGATTATCAATGGGGCTCGCTGTTCACTTAAACTTGAAGATCAAAAAATTGGCGATTGTTACTGTTTAGATGCTTTGCATATAGGTTTCTTAGACTATATAGAAGCAATATATACAAAGATTTCAACCGTCTACCTGTTCCATTCATTGTTCTACTTGTCGATATTTACAAATAATTTCCTTTAAAGGATTAACAATGGGGCTCGTTGTTCACTTAAACTTGAAGAACAAAAAATTGGCGAATTGTACTGTTTGGATGCTTTGCATATATGTTTCTTAGACTATTTAGAAGCAATATATAGAAAGAATTCACCCGTCTACCTGTACTATTCATTGTTCTACTTGTAGAAAGTTACAAATAATTTCCATTTCATGATTATCAATGGGGCTCGCTGTTCACTTAAACTTGAAGATCAAAAAATTGGCGATTGTTACTGTTTAGATGCTTTGCATATAGGTTTCTTAGACTATATAGAAGCAATATATACAAAGAATTCAACCGTCTACCTGTTCCATTCATTGTTCTACTTGTAGAAAGTTACAGATAATTTCCGTTTCATGATTCTCAATGGGGCTCGTTGTTCACTTAAACTTGAAGAACAAAAATTTGGCGAATGGTACTGTTTGGATGCTTTGCATATATGTTTCTTAGACTATATAGAAGCAATATATACAAAGAATTCAACCGTCTACCTGTTCCATTCATTGTTCTACTTGTAGAAAGTTACAAATAATTTCCATTTCATGATTATCAATGGGGCTCGCTGTTCACTTAAACTTGAAGAACAAAAAATTGGCGAATGGTACTGTTTGGATGCTTTGCATATATGTTTCTTAGATTATATAGAAGCAATATATATAAAGATTTCAACCGTCTACCTGTACTATTCATTGTTCTACTTGTAGAAAGTTACAAATAATTTCCATTTCATGATTATCAATGGGGCTCGCTGTTCACTTAAACTTGAAGATCAAAAAACTGGCGATTGTTACTGTTTAGATGCATTGCATATAGGTTTCTTAGACTATATAGAAGCAATATATACAAAGAATTCAACCGTCAACCTGTTCCATTCATTGTTCTACTTGTAGAAAGTTACAAATAATTTCCATTTCATGATTATCAATGGGGCTCGTTGTTCACTTAAACTTGAAGAACAAAAATTTGGCGAATGGTACTGTTTGGATGCTTTGCATATATGTTTCTTAGACTATATAGAAGCAATATATACAAAGAATTCAACCGTCTACCTGTTCCATTCATAGTTCTACTTGTCGAAATTTACAAATAATTTCCTTTAAAGGATTAACAATGGGGCTCGTAGTTCACTTAAACTTGAAGAACAAATAATTGGCGAATTGTACTGTTTGGATGCTTTGCATATATGTTTCTTGGACTATTTAGAAGCAATATATAGAAAGATTTCACCCGTCTACCTGTACTATTCATTGTTCTACTTGTAGAAAGTTACAAATAATTTCCATTTCATGATTATCAATGGGGCTCGCTGTTCACTTAAACTTGAAGATCAAAAAATTGGCGATTGTTACTGTTTAGATGCTTTGCATATAGGTTTCTTAGACTATATAGAAGCAATATATACAAAGAATTCAACCGTCTACCTGTTCCATTCATTGTTCGACTTGTAGAAAGTTACAAATAATTTCCATTTCATGATTATCAATGGGGCTCGCTGTTCACTTAAACTTGAAGAACAAAAAATTGGCGAATGGTACTGTTTGGATGCTTTGCATATATGTTTCTTAGATTATATAGAAGCAATATATACAAAGATTTCAACCGTCTACCTGTTCCATTCATTGTTCTACTTGTCGAAATTTACAAATAATTTCCTTTAAAGGATTAACAATGGGGCTCGTTGTTCACTTAAACTTGAAGATCAAAAAATTGGCGATTGTTACTGTTTAGATGCTTTGCATATATGTTTCTTAGATTATATTGAAGCAATATATACAATGATTTCAACCGTCTACCTATTCCATTCATTGTTCTACTTTTCGAAAGTTACAAATAATTTCCGTTAAGGGATTAACAATGGGGATCGTTGTTTACTTAAACTTGAAGAACAAAAAATTGGCGAATTGTACTGTTTGGATGCTTTGCATATATGTTTCTTAGACTATTTAGAAGCAATATATACAATGATTTCAACCGTCTACCTATTCCATTCATTGTTCTACTTGCCGAAATTTACAAATAATTTCCTTTAAAGGATTAACAATGGGGCTCGTAGTTCACTTAAACTTGAAGAGCAAAAAATTGTCGAATTGTACTGTTTGGATGCTTTGCATATATGTTTCTTAGACTATATAGAAGCAATATATACAATGATTTCAACCGTCAACCTGTTCCATTCATTGTTCTACTTGTCGAAAGTTACAAATAATTTCCGTTAATGGATTAACAATGGGGATCGTAGTTTACTTAAACTTGAAGAACAAAAAATTGGCGAATTGTACTGTTTGGATGCTTTGCATATATGTTTCTTAGACTATATAGAAGCAATATATACAATGATTTCAACCGTCTACCTATTCCATTCAATGTTCTACTTGCCGAAATTTACAAATAATTTCCTTTAAAGGATTAACAATGGGGCTCGTTGTTCACTTAAACTTGAAGATCAAAAAATTGGCGATTGTTACTGTTTAGATGCTTTGCATATATGTTTCTTAGATTATATTGAAGCAATATATACAATGATTTCAACCGTCTACCTATTCCATTCATTGTTCTACTTGTAGAAAGTTACAGATAATTTCCGTTTCATGATTCTCAATGGGGCTCGTTGTTAACTTAAACTTGAAGAACAAAAATTTGGCGAATGGTACTGTTTGGATGCTTTGCATATATGTTTCTTAGACTATATAGAAGCAATATATACAATGATTTCAACCGTCAACCTGTTCCATTCATTGTTCTACTTGTCGAAAGTTACAAATAATTTCCGTTAATGGATTAACAATGGGGATCGTAGTTTACTTAAACTTGAAGAACAAAAAATTGGCGAATTGTACTGTTTGGATGCTTTGCATATATGTTTCTTAGACTATATAGAAGCAATATATACAATGATTTCAACCGTCTACCTATTCCATTCAATGTTCTACTTGCCGAAATTTACAAATAATTTCCTTTAAAGGACTAACAATGGGGCTCGTTGTTCACTTAAACTTGAAGATCAAAAAATTGGCGATTGTTACTGTTTAGATGCTTTGCATATATGTTTCTTAGATTATATTGAAGCAATATATACAATGATTTCAACCGTCTACCTATTCCATTCATTGTTCTACTTTTCGAAAGTTACAAATAATTTCCGTTAAGGGATTAACAATGGGGATCGTTGTTTACTTAAACTTGAAGAACAAAAAATTGGCGAATTGTACTGTTTGGATGCTTTGCATATATGTTTCTTAGACTATTTAGAAGCAATATATACAATGATTTCAACCGTCTACCTATTCCATTCATTGTTCTACTTGCCGAAATTTACAAATAATTTCCTTTAAAGGATTAACAATGGGGCTCGTAGTTCACTTAAACTTGAAGAGCAACAAATTGTCGAATTGTACTGTTTGGATGCTTTGCATATATGTTTCTTAGACTATATAGAAGCAATATATACAAAGAATTCAACCGTCTACCTGTTCCATTCATTGTTCTACTTGTCGAAAGTTACAAATAATTTCCGATAAAGGATTAACCATTGGGGCTCATTGTTCACTTAAACTTGAAGAACAAAAAATTGGCGAATTTTACTGTTTGGATGCTTTGCATATATGTTTCTTAGACTATATAGAAGCAATATATCGAAGGATTTCACCCGTCTACCTGTTCCATTCATTGTTCTACTTGTCGAAAATTACAAATAATTTCCGATAAAGGATTAACAATGGGGCTCATTGTTCACTTAAACTTGAAGATGAAATAATTGGCAAATTGTACTGAATGGATGCTTTGCATATATGTTTCTTAGATTATATAGAAGCAATATATACAAAGATTTCAACCGTCTACCTGTTCCATTCATTGCTCTACTTGTCGAAAATTACAAATAATTTCCGATAAAGGATTAACCATTGGGGCTCATTGTTCACTTAAACTTGAAGAACAAAAAATTGTCGAATTGTACTGTTTGGATGCTTTGCATATATGTTTTTTAGACTATATAGAAGCAATATATACAATGATTTCAACCGTCTACCTATTCCATTCATTGTTCTACTTGCCGAAATTTAGAAATAATTTCCTTTAAAGGATTAACAATGGGGCTCATTGTTCACTTAAACTTGAAGAACAAAAAATTGGCGAATTGTACTGTTTGGAGGCTTTGCATATATGTTTCGTAGACTATATAGAAGCAATATATAAAAAGATTTCAACCGTCTACCAGTTACATTCATTGTTCTACTTGTCGAAAGTTACAAATAATTTCCGATAAAGGATTAACAATGGGTCTCATTGTTCACTTAAACTTGAAGAACCAAAAATTGGCGAATGGTACTGTTTGGATGCTTTGCGTACATGTTTCTTAGACTATATGGAAGCAATATATACAATGATTTCAACCGTCTACCTGTTCCATTCATTGTTCTACTTGCCGAAATTTGCAAATAATTTCCTTTAAAGGATTAACAATGGGGCTCGTAGTTCACTTAAACTTGAAGAACAAAAAATTGGCGAATTGTACTGCTTCGATGATTTGCATATATGTTTCTGATACTATGTAAAAGCAATATATACAAAGATTTCAACCGTCTACCTGTTCCATTCAATGTTCTACTTGTCGAAAGTTACAAATAATTTCCGATAAAGGATTAACAATGGGGCTCATTGTTCACTTACACTTGAAGAACAAAAAATTGGCGAATGGTACTGTTTGGATGTTTTGCATATATGTTTCTTAGACTATATGGAAGCAATATATACAAAGATTTCAACCGTCTGTGTCTTCCAATCATTGTTCTACTTGTAGAAAGTTACATTTAATTTCCGTTAAAGGATTAACAATGGGGCTCGTAGTTCACTTAAACTTGAAGAACAAAAAATTGGCGAATTGTACTGTTTGGATGTTTTGCATATATGTTTCGTAGATTATATAGAAGCAATATATACAATTATTTGAACCGTCTACATGATCCATTCATTGTTCTACTTGTCGAAATTTACAAATAATTTCCTTTAAAGGATTAACAATGGGGCTCGCTGTTAACTTAAACTTGAAGAACAAAAAATTGGCGAATTGTACTGTTTGGAGGCTTTGCATATATGTTTCGTAGACTATATAGAAGCAATATATACAATGATTTCAACCGTCTACCTATTCCATTCATTGTTCTACTTGCTGAAATTTACAAATAATTTCCTTTAAAGGATTAACAATGGGGCTGGTAGTTCACTTAAACTTGAAGAACAAAAAATTGGCGAATTGTACTGCTTCGATGCTTTGCATATGTGTTTCTTAGACTATATAGAAGCAATATATACAATGATTTCAACCGTCTACCTATTCCATTCAATGTTCTACTTGCCGAAATTTACAAATAATTTCCTTTAAAGGATTAACAATGGGGCTCATTGTTCACTTAAACTTGAAGAACAAAAAATTGGCGAATTGTACTGTTTGGATGCTTTGCATATATGTTTCGTAGGCTATATAGAAGCAATAAATACATTGATTTCAACCGTCTACCTGTTCCATTCATTGTTCTACTTGTCGCAAGTTACAAATAATTTCCGTTAAAGTATTAACAATGGGGCTCGTAGTTCACTTAAACTTGAAGGACAAAAAATTGGCGAATTGTACTGCTTCGATGATTTGCATATATGTTTCTGATACTATGTAAAAGCAATATATACAAAGATTTCAACCGTCTACCTGTTCCATTCAATGTTCTACTTGTCGAAAGTTACAAATAATTTCCGATAAAGGATTAACAATGGGGCTCATTGTTCACTTACACTTGAAGAACAAAAAATTGGCGAATGGTACTGTTTGGATGCTTTGCATATAAGTTTCTTAGACTATATGGAAGCAATATATACAAAGATTTTAACCGTCTGTGTGTTCCAATCATTGTTCTACTTGTGGAAAGTTACAATTAATTTCCGTTAAAGGATTAACAATGGGGCTCGTAGTTCACTTAAACTTGAAGAACAAAAAATTGGCGAATTGTACTGTTTGGATGCTTTGCATATATGTTTCGTAGATTATATAGAAGCAATATATACAACGATTTCAACCGTCTACCTGATCCATTCATTGTTCTACTTGTCGAAATTTACAAATAATTTCCTTTAAAGGATTAACAATGGGGCTCGTAGTTCACTTAAACTTGAAGATCAAAAAATTGGCGATTGTTACTGTTTAGATGCTTTGCATATAGGTTTCTTAGACTATATAGAAGCAACATATACAAAGATTTCAACCGTCTACCTGTTCTATTCATTGTTCTACTTGTAGAAAGTTACAAATAATTTCCGTTTCATGATTATCAATGGGGCTCGTTGTTCACTTAAACTTGAAGAACAAAAAATTGGCGAATGGTACTGTTTGGATGCTTTGCATATATGTTTCTTAGATTATATAGAAGCAATATATATAAAGATTTCAACCGTCTACCTGTTCCATTCATTGTTCTACTTGTCGAAAATTACAAATAATTTCCGATAAAGGATTAACCATTGGGGCTCATTGTTCACTTAAACTTGAAGAACAAAAAATTGGCGAATGGTACTGTTTGGATGCTTTGCGTACATGTTTCTTAGACTATATGGAAGCAATATATAAAAAGATTTCAACCGTCTACCAGTTACATTCATTGTTCTACTTGTCGAAAGTTACAAATAATTTCCGATAAAGGATTAACAATGGGTCTCATTGTTCACTTAAACTTGAAGAACCAAAAATTGGCGAATGGTACTGTTTGGATGCTTTGCGTACATGTTTCTTAGACTATATGGAAGCAATATATACAATGATTTCAACCGTCTACCTGTTCCATTCATTGTTCTACTTGCCGAAATTTGCAAATAATTTCCTTTAAAGGATTAACAATGGGGCTCGTAGTTCACTTAAACTTGAAGAACAAAAAATTGGCGAATTGTACTGCTTCGATGATTTGCATATATGTTTCTGATACTATGTAAAAGCAATATATACAAAGATTTCAACCGTCTACCTGTTCCATTCAATGTTCTACTTGTCGAAAGTTACAAATAATTTCCGATAAAGGATTAACAATGGGGCTCATTGTTCACTTACACTTGAAGAACAAAAAATTGGCGAATGGTACTGTTTGGATGTTTTGCATATATGTTTCTTAGACTATATGGAAGCAATATATACAAAGATTTCAACCGTCTGTGTCTTCCAATCATTGTTCTACTTGTAGAAAGTTACATTTAATTTCCGTTAAAGGATTAACAATGGGGCTCGTAGTTCACTTAAACTTGAAGAACAAAAAATTGGCGAATTGTACTGTTTGGATGTTTTGCATATATGTTTCGTAGATTATATAGAAGCAATATATACAATTATTTGAACCGTCTACATGATCCATTCATTGTTCTACTTGTCGAAATTTACAAATAATTTCCTTTAAAGGATTAACAATGGGGCTCGCTGTTAACTTAAACTTGAAGAACAAAAAATTGGCGAATTGTACTGTTTGGAGGCTTTGCATATATGTTTCGTAGACTATATAGAAGCAATATATACAATGATTTCAACCGTCTACCTATTCCATTCATTGTTCTACTTGCTGAAATTTACAAATAATTTCCTTTAAAGGATTAACAATGGGGCTGGTAGTTCACTTAAACTTGAAGAACAAAAAATTGGCGAATTGTACTGCTTCGATGCTTTGCATATGTGTTTCTTAGACTATATAGAAGCAATATATACAATGATTTCAACCGTCTACCTATTCCATTCAATGTTCTACTTGCCGAAATTTACAAATAATTTCCTTTAAAGGATTAACAATGGGGCTCATTGTTCACTTAAACTTGAAGAACAAAAAATTGGCGAATTGTACTGTTTGGATGCTTTGCATATATGTTTCGTAGGCTATATAGAAGCAATAAATACATTGATTTCAACCGTCTACCTGTTCCATTCATCGTTCTACTTGTCGCAAGTTACAAATAATTTCCGTTAAAGTATTAACAATGGGGCTCGTAGTTCACTTAAACTTGAAGGACAAAAAATTGGCGAATTGTACTGCTTCGATGATTTGCATATATGTTTCTGATACTATGTAAAAGCAATATATACAAAGATTTCAACCGTCTACCTGTTCCATTCAATGTTCTACTTGTCGAAAGTTACAAATAATTTCCGATAAAGGATTAACAATGGGGCTCATTGTTCACTTACACTTGAAGAACAAAAAATTGGCGAATGGTACTGTTTGGATGCTTTGCATATAAGTTTCTTAGACTATATGGAAGCAATATATACAAAGATTTTAACCGTCTGTGTGTTCCAATCATTGTTCTACTTGTGGAAAGTTACAATTAATTTCCGTTAAAGGATTAACAATGGGGCTCGTAGTTCACTTAAACTTGAAGAACAAAAAATTGGCGAATTGTACTGTTTGGATGCTTTGCATATATGTTTCGTAGATTATATAGAAGCAATATATACAACGATTTCAACCGTCTACCTGATCCATTCATTGTTCTACTTGTCGAAATTTACAAATAATTTCCTTTAAAGGATTAACAATGGGGCTCGTAGTTCACTTAAACTTGAAGATCAAAAAATTGGCGATTGTTACTGTTTAGATGCTTTGCATATAGGTTTCTTAGACTATATAGAAGCAACATATACAAAGATTTCAACCGTCTACCTGTTCTATTCATTGTTCTACTTGTAGAAAGTTACAAATAATTTCCGTTTCATGATTATCAATGGGGCTCGTTGTTCACTTAAACTTGAAGAACAAAAAATTGGCGAATGGTACTGTTTGGATGCTTTGCATATATGTTTCTTAGATTATATAGAAGCAATATATATAAAGATTTCAACCGTCTACCTGTTCCATTCATTGTTCTACTTGTCGAAAATTACAAATAATTTCCGATAAAGGATTAACCATTGGGGCTCATTGTTCACTTAAACTTGAAGAACAAAAAATTGGCGAATGGTACTGTTTGGATGCTTTGCGTACATGTTTCTTAGACTATATGGAAGCAATATATACAAAGATTTCAACCGTCTACGTGTTCCAATCATTGTTCTACTTGTCGAAATTTACAAATAATTTCCTTTAAAGGATTAACAATGGGGCTCGTTGTTCACATAAACTTGAAGAACAAAAAATTGGCGAATGGTACTGTTTGGATGCTTTGCATATATGTTTCTTAGACTATATAGAAGCAATATATACATTGATTTCAACCGTCTACCTGTTCCATTCATTGTTCTACTTGTCGCAAGTTACAAATAATTTCCGTTAAAGTATTAACAATGGGGCTCGTAGTTCACTTAAACTTGAAGATCAAATAATTGGCGAATTGTACTGTTTGGATGCTTTGCATATATGTTTCTTAGACTATATAGAAGCAATATATACAATGATTTCAACCGTCTACCTATTCCATTCATTGTTCTACTTGCCGAAATTTACAAATAATTTCCTTTAAAGGATTAACAATGGGGCGCGCTGTTCACTTAAACTTGAAGATCAAATAATTGGCGAATGTCACTGTTTAGATGCTTTGCATATAGGTTTCTTAGACTATATAGAAGCAACATATACAAATATTTCAACCGTCTACCTGTTCTGTTCATTGTTCTACTTGTAGAAAGTTACAAATAATTTCCGTTTCATGATTATCAATGGGGCTCGTTGTTCACTTAAACTTGAAGAACAAAAATTCGGCGAATGGTACTGTTTGGATGCTTTGCATATATGTTTCTTAGACTATATAGAAGCAATATATACAAAGAATTCAACCGTCTACCTGTTCCATTCATTGTTCTACTTGTAGAAAGTTACAAATAATTTCCATTTCATGATTATCAATGGGGCTCGCTGTTCACTTAAACTTGAAGAACAAAAAATTGGCGATTGTTACTGTTTAGATGCATTGCATATAGGTTTCTTAGACTATATAGAAGCAATATATACAAAGAATTCAACCGTCTACCTGTTCCATTCATTGTTCTACTTGTAGAAAGTTACAAATAATTTCCATTTCATGATTATCAATGGGGCTCGCTGTTCACTTAAACTTGAAGATCAAAAAATTGGCGATTGTTACTGTTTAGATGCTTTGCATATAGGTTTCTTAGACTATATAGAAGCAATATATACAAAGATTTCAACCGTCTACCTGTTCCATTCATTGTTCTACTTGTCGATATTTACAAATAATTTCCTTTAAAGGATTAACAATGGGGCTCGTTGTTCACTTAAACTTGAAGAACAAAAAATTGGCGAATTGTACTGTTTGGATGCTTTGCATATATGTTTCTTAGACTATTTAGAAGCAATATATAGAAAGAATTCACCCGTCTACCTGTACTATTCATTGTTCTACTTGTAGAAAGTTACAAATAATTTCCATTTCATGATTATCAATGGGGCTCGCTGTTCACTTAAACTTGAAGATCAAAAAATTGGCGATTGTTACTGTTTAGATGCTTTGCATATAGGTTTCTTAGACTATATAGAAGCAATATATACAAAGAATTCAACCGTCTACCTGTTCCATTCATTGTTCTACTTGTAGAAAGTTACAGATAATTTCCGTTTCATGATTCTCAATGGGGCTCGTTGTTCACTTAAACTTGAAGAACAAAAATTTGGCGAATGGTACTGTTTGGATGCTTTGCATATATGTTTCTTAGACTATATAGAAGCAATATATACAAAGAATTCAACCGTCTACCTGTTCCATTCATTGTTCTACTTGTAGAAAGTTACAAATAATTTCCATTTCATGATTATCAATGGGGCTCGCTGTTCACTTAAACTTGAAGAACAAAAAATTGGCGATTGTTACTGTTTAGATGCATTGCATATAGGTTTCTTAGACTATATAGAAGCAATATATACAAAGAATTCAACCGTCTACCTGTTCCATTCATTGTTCTACTTGTAGAAAGTTACAAATAATTTCCATTTCATGATTATCAATGGGGCTCGCTGTTCACTTAAACTTGAAGATCAAAAAATTGGCGATTGTTACTGTTTAGATGCTTTGCATATAGGTTTCTTAGACTATATAGAAGCAATATATACAAAGATTTCAACCGTCTACCTGTTCCATTCATTGTTCTACTTGTCGATATTTACAAATAATTTCCTTTAAAGGATTAACAATGGGGCTCGTTGTTCACTTAAACTTGAAGAACAAAAAATTGGCGAATTGTACTGTTTGGATGCTTTGCATATATGTTTCTTAGACTATTTAGAAGCAATATATAGAAAGAATTCACCCGTCTACCTGTACTATTCATTGTTCTACTTGTAGAAAGTTACAAATAATTTCCATTTCATGATTATCAATGGGGCTCGCTGTTCACTTAAACTTGAAGATCAAAAAATTGGCGATTGTTACTGTTTAGATGCTTTGCATATAGGTTTCTTAGACTATATAGAAGCAATATATACAAAGAATTCAACTGTCTACCTGTTCCATTCATTGTTCTACTTGTAGAAAGTTACAGATAATTTCCGTTTCATGATTCTCAATGGGGCTCGTTGTTCACTTAAACTTGAAGAACAAAAATTTGGCGAATGGTACTGTTTGGATGCTTTGCATATATGTTTCTTAGACTATATAGAAGCAATATATACAAAGAATTCAACCGTCTACCTGTTCCATTCATTGTTCTACTTGTAGAAAGTTACAAATAATTTCCATTTCATGATTATCAATGGGGCTCGCTGTTCACTTAAACTTGAAGAACAAAAAATTGGCGAATGGTACTGTTTGGATGCTTTGCATATATGTTTCTTAGATTATATAGAAGCAATATATATAAAGATTTCAACCGTCTACCTGTACTATTCATTGTTCTACTTGTAGAAAGTTACAAATAATTTCCATTTCATGATTATCAATGGGGCTCGCTGTTCACTTAAACTTGAAGATCAAAAAACTGGCGATTGTTACTGTTTAGATGCATTGCATATAGGTTTCTTAGACTATATAGAAGCAATATATACAAAGAATTCAACCGTCAACCTGTTCCATTCATTGTTCTACTTGTAGAAAGTTACAAATAATTTCCATTTCATGATTATCAATGGGGCTCGTTGTTCACTTAAACTTGAAGAACAAAAAATTGGCGAATGGTACTGTTTGGATGCTTTGCATATATGTTTCTTAGATTATATAGAAGCAATATATACAAAGATTTCAACCGTCTACCTGTTCCATTCATTGTTCTACTTGTCGAAATTTACAAATAATTTCCTTTAAAGGATTAACAATGGGGCTCGTTGTTCACTTAAACTTGAAGATCAAAAAATTGGCGATTGTTACTGTTTAGATGCTTTGCATATATGTTTCTTAGATTATATTGAAGCAATATATACAATGATTTCAACCGTCTACCTATTCCATTCATTGTTCTACTTTTCGAAAGTTACAAATAATTTCCGTTAAGGGATTAACAATGGGGATCGTTGTTTACTTAAACTTGAAGAATAAAAAATTGGCGAATTGTACTGTTTGGATGCTTTGCATATATGTTTCTTAGACTATTTAGAAGCAATATATACAATGATTTCAACCGTCTACCTATTCCATTCATTGTTCTACTTGCCGAAATTTACAAATAATTTCCTTTAAAGGATTAACAATGGGGCTCGTAGTTCACTTAAACTTGAAGAGCAAAAAATTGTCGAATTGTACTGTTTGGATGCTTTGCATATATGTTTCTTAGACTATATAGAAGCAATATATACAATGATTTCAACCGTCAACCTGTTCCATTCATTGTTCTACTTGTAGAAAGTTATAAATAATTTCCATTTCATGATTATCAATGGGTCTCGCTGTTCACTTAAACTTGAAGATCAAAAAATTGGCGATTGTTACTGTTTAGATGCTTTGCATATAGGTTTCTTAGACTATATAGAAGCAATATATACAAAGATTTCAACCGTCTACCTGTTCCATTCATTGTTCTACTTGTCGAAAGTTACAAATAATTTCCGTTAAGGGATTAACAATGGGGATCGTAGTTTACTTAAACTTGAAGAACAAAAAATTGGCGAATTGTACTGTTTGGATGCTTTGCATATATGTTTCTTAGACTATTTAGAAGCAATATATACAATGATTTCAACCGTCTACCTATTCCATTCATTGTTCTACTTGCCGAAATTTACAAATAATTTCCTTTAAAGGATTAACAATGGGGCTCGTAGTTCACTTAAACTTGAAGAGCAAAAAATTGTCGAATTGTACTGTTTGGATGCTTTGTATATATGTTTCTTAGACTATATAGAAGCAATATATACAATGATTTCAACCGTCTACCTGTTCCATTCATTGTTCTACTTGTCGAAAGTTACAAATAATTTCCGTTAATGGATTAACAATGGGGATCGTAGTTTACTTAAACTTGAAGAACAAAAAATTGGCGAATTGTACTGTTTGGATGCTTTGCATATATGTTTCTTAGACTATATAGAAGCAATATATACAATGATTTCAACCGTCTACCTATTCCATTCATTGTTCTACTTGCCGAAATTTACAAATAATTTCCTTTAAAGGATTAACAATGGGGCTCGTAGTTCACTTAAACTTGAAGAACAAAAATTTGGCGAATGGTACTGTTTGGATGCTTTGCATATATGTTTCTTAGATTATATAGAAGCAATATATACAAAGATTTCAACCGTCTACCTGTTCCATTCATTGCTCTACTTGTCGAAATTTACAAATAATTTCCTTTAAAGGATTAACAATGGGGCTCGTTGTTCACTTAAACTTGAAGATCAAAAAATTGGCGAATGGTACTGTTTGGATGCTTTGCGTACATGTTTCTTAGACTATATGGAAGCAATATATACAGAGATTTCAACCGTCTACGTGTTCCATTCATTGTTCTACTTGTCGAAAGTTAGAAATAATTTCCGATAAAGGATTAACAATCGGGCTCATTGTTCACTTAACCTTGAAGAACAAAAAATTGGCGAATGGTACTGTTTGGATGCTTTGCATATATGTTTCTTAGACTATACGGAAGCAATATATACAATGATTTCAACCGTCTACCTATTCCATTCATTGTTCTACTTGCCGAAATTTACAAATAATTTCCTTTAAAGGATTAACAATGGGGCTCGTAGTTCACTTAAACTTGAAGAACAAAAATTTGGCGAATGGTACTGTTTGGATGCTTTGCATATATGTTTCTTAGATTATATAGAAGCAATATATACAAAGATTTCAACCGTCTACCTGTTCCATTCATTGCTCTACTTGTCGAAATTTACAAATAATTTCCTTTAAAGGATTAACAATGGGGCTCGTTGTTCACTTAAACTTGAAGATCAAAAAATTGGCGAATGGTACTGTTTGGATGCTTTGCGTACATGTTTCTTAGACTATATGGAAGCAATATATACAGAGATTTCAACCGTCTACGTGTTCCATTCATTGTTCTACTTGTCGAAAGTTAGAAATAATTTCCGATAAAGGATTAACAATCGGGCTCATTGTTCACTTAACCTTGAAGAACAAAAAATTGGCGAATGGTACTGTTTGGATGCTTTGCATATATGTTTCTTAGATTATATAGAAGCAATATATACAAAGATTTCAACCGTCTACCTGTTCCATTCATTGTTCTACTTGCCGAAATTTACAAATAATTTCCTTTAAAGGATTAACAATGGGGCTCGTAGTTCACTTAAACTTGAAGAACAAAAATTTGGCGAATGGTACTGTTTGGATGCTTTGCATATATGTTTCTTAGATTATATAGAAGCAATATATACAATGATTTCAACCGTCTACCTATTCCATTCATTGTTCTACTTGTCGAAAGTTACAAATAATTTCCGTTAAGGGATTAACAATGGGGATCGTAGTTTACTTAAACTTGAAGAACAAAAAATTGGCGAATTGTACTGTTTGGATGCTTTGCATATATGTTTCTTAGACTATTTAGAAGCAATATATACAATGATTTCAACCGTCTACCTGTTCCATTCATTGTTCTACTTGTCGAAAGTTACAAATAATTTCCGTTAATGGATTAACAATGGGGATCGTAGTTTACTTAAACTTGAAGAACGAAAAATTGGCGAATTGTACTGTTTGGATGCTTTGCATATATGTTTCTTAGACTATATAGAAGCAATATATACAATGATTTCAACCGTCTACCTATTCCATTCATTGTTCTACTTGCCGAAATTTACAAATAATTTCCTTTAAAGGATTAACAATGGGGCGCGCTGTTCACTTAAACTTGAAGATCAAATAATTGGCGAATGTCACTGTTTAGATGCTTTGCATATAGGTTTCTTAGACTATATAGAAGCAACATATACAAATATTTCAACCGTCTACCTGTTCTGTTCATTGTTCTACTTGTAGAAAGTTACAAATAATTTCCGTTTCATGATTATCAATGGGGCTCGTTGTTCACTTAAACTTGAAGAACAAAAATTCGGCGAATGGTACTGTTTGGATGCTTTGCATATATGTTTCTTAGACTATATAGAAGCAATATATACAAAGAATTCAACCGTCTACCTGTTCCATTCATTGTTCTACTTGTAGAAAGTTACAAATAATTTCCATTTCATGATTATCAATGGGGCTCGCTGTTCACTTAAACTTGAAGAACAAAAAATTGGCGATTGTTACTGTTTAGATGCATTGCATATAGGTTTCTTAGATTATATAGAAGCAATATATACAAAGAATTCAACCGTCTACCTGTTCCATTCATTGTTCTACTTGTAGAAAGTTACAAATAATTTCCATTTCATGATTATCAATGGGGCTCGCTGTTCACTTAAACTTGAAGATCAAAAAATTGGCGATTGTTACTGTTTAGATGCTTTGCATATAGGTTTCTTAGACTATATAGAAGCAATATATACAAAGATTTCAACCGTCTACCTGTTCCATTCATTGTTCTACTTGTCGATATTTACAAATAATTTCCTTTAAAGGATTAACAATGGGGCTCGTTGTTCACTTAAACTTGAAGAACAAAAAATTGGCGAATTGTACTGTTTGGATGCTTTGCATATATGTTTCTTAGACTATTTAGAAGCAATATATAGAAAGAATTCACCCGTCTACCTGTACTATTCATTGTTCTACTTGTAGAAAGTTACAAATAATTTCCATTTCATGATTATCAATGGGGCTCGCTGTTCACTTAAACTTGAAGATCAAAAAATTGGCGATTGTTACTGTTTAGATGCTTTGCATATAGGTTTCTTAGACTATATAGAAGCAATATATACAAAGAATTCAACCGTCTACCTGTTCCATTCATTGTTCTACTTGTAGAAAGTTACAGATAATTTCCGTTTCATGATTCTCAATGGGGCTCGTTGTTCACTTAAACTTGAAGAACAAAAATTTGGCGAATGGTACTGTTTGGATGCTTTGCATATATGTTTCTTAGACTATATAGAAGCAATATATACAAAGAATTCAACCGTCTACCTGTTCCATTCATTGTTCTACTTGTAGAAAGTTACAAATAATTTCCATTTCATGATTATCAATGGGGCTCGATGTTCACTTAAACTTGAAGAACAAAAAATTGGCGATTGTTACTGTTTAGATGCATTGCATATAGGTTTCTTAGACTATATAGAAGCAATATATACAAAGAATTCAACCGTCTACCTGTTCCATTCATTGTTCTACTTGTAGAAAGTTACAAATAATTTCCATTTCATGATTATCAATGGGGCTCGCTGTTCACTTAAACTTGAAGATCAAAAAATTGGCGATTGTTACTGTTTAGATGCTTTGCATATAGGTTTCTTAGACTATATAGAAGCAATATATACAAAGATTTCAACCGTCTACCTGTTCCATTCATTGTTCTACTTGTCGATATTTACAAATAATTTCCTTTAAAGGATTAACAATGGGGCTCGTTGTTCACTTAAACTTGAAGAACAAAAAATTGGCGAATTGTACTGTTTGGATGCTTTGCATATATGTTTCTTAGACTATTTAGAAGCAATATATAGAAAGAATTCACCCGTCTACCTGTACTATTCATTGTTCTACTTGTAGAAAGTTACAAATAATTTCCATTTCATGATTATCAATGGGGCTCGCTGTTCACTTAAACTTGAAGATCAAAAAATTGGCGATTGTTACTGTTTAGATGCTTTGCATATAGGTTTCTTAGACTATATAGAAGCAATATATACAAAGAATTCAACCGTCTACCTGTTCCATTCATTGTTCTACTTGTAGAAAGTTACAGATAATTTCCGTTTCATGATTCTCAATGGGGCTCGTTGTTCACTTAAACTTGAAGAACAAAAATTTGGCGAATGGTACTGTTTGGATGCTTTGCATATATGTTTCTTAGACTATATAGAAGCAATATATACAAAGAATTCAACCGTCTACCTGTTCCATTCATTGTTCTACTTGTAGAAAGTTACAAATAATTTCCATTTCATGATTATCAATGGGGCTCGCTGTTCACTTAAACTTGAAGAACAAAAAATTGGCGAATGGTACTGTTTGGATGCTTTGCATATATGTTTCTTAGATTATATAGAAGCAATATATATAAAGATTTCAACCGTCTACCTGTACTATTCATTGTTCTACTTGTAGAAAGTTACAAATAATTTCCATTTCATGATTATCAATGGGGCTCGCTGTTCACTTAAACTTGAAGATCAAAAAACTGGCGATTGTTACTGTTTAGATGCATTGCATATAGGTTTCTTAGACTATATAGAAGCAATATATACAAAGAATTCAACCGTCTACCTGTTCCATTCATTGTTCTACTTGTAGAAAGTTACAGATAATTTCCGTTTCATGATTCTCAATGGGGCTCGTTGTTCACTTAAACTTGAAGAACAAAAATTTGGCGAATGGTACTGTTTGGATGCTTTGCATATATGTTTCTTAGACTATATAGAAGCAATATATACAATGATTTCAACCGTCAACCTGTTCCATTCATTGTTCTACTTGTCGAAAGTTACAAATAATTTCCGTTAATGGATTAACAATGGGGATCGTAGTTTACTTAAACTTGAAGAACAAAAAATTGGCGAATTGTACTGTTTGGATGCTTTGCATATATGTTTCTTAGACTATATAGAAGCAATATATACAATGATTTCAACCGTCTACCTATTCCATTCAATGTTCTACTTGCCGAAATTTACAAATAATTTCCTTTAAAGGATTAACAATGGGGCTCGTTGTTCACTTAAACTTGAAGATCAAAAAATTGGCGATTGTTACTGTTTAGATGCTTTGCATATATGTTTCTTAGATTATATTGAAGCAATATATACAATGATTTCAACCGTCTACCTATTCCATTCATTGTTCTACTTGTAGAAAGTTACAGATAATTTCCGTTTCATGATTCTCAATGGGGCTCGTTGTTAACTTAAACTTGAAGAACAAAAATTTGGCGAATGGTACTGTTTGGATGCTTTGCATATATGTTTCTTAGACTATATAGAAGCAATATATACAATGATTTCAACCGTCAACCTGTTCCATTCATTGTTCTACTTGTCGAAAGTTACAAATAATTTCCGTTAATGGATTAACAATGGGGATCGTAGTTTACTTAAACTTGAAGAACAAAAAATTGGCGAATTGTACTGTTTGGATGCTTTGCATATATGTTTCTTAGACTATATAGAAGCAATATATACAATGATTTCAACCGTCTACCTATTCCATTCAATGTTCTACTTGCCGAAATTTACAAATAATTTCCTTTAAAGGACTAACAATGGGGCTCGTTGTTCACTTAAACTTGAAGATCAAAAAATTGGCGATTGTTACTGTTTAGATGCTTTGCATATATGTTTCTTAGATTATATTGAAGCAATATATACAATGATTTCAACCGTCTACCTATTCCATTCATTGTTCTACTTTTCGAAAGTTACAAATAATTTCCGTTAAGGGATTAACAATGGGGATCGTTGTTTACTTAAACTTGAAGAACAAAAAATTGGCGAATTGTACTGTTTGGATGCTTTGCATATATGTTTCTTAGACTATTTAGAAGCAATATATACAATGATTTCAACCGTCTACCTATTCCATTCATTGTTCTACTTGCCGAAATTTACAAATAATTTCCTTTAAAGGATTAACAATGGGGCTCGTAGTTCACTTAAACTTGAAGAGCAACAAATTGTCGAATTGTACTGTTTGGATGCTTTGCATATATGTTTCTTAGACTATATAGAAGCAATATATACAAAGAATTCAACCGTCTACCTGTCCCATTCATTGTTCTACTTGTAGAAAGTTACAGATAATTTCCGTTTCGTGATTATCAATGAGGCTCGTTGTTCACTTAAACTTGAAGAACAAAAATTTGGCGAATGGTACTGTTTGGATGCTTTGCATATATGTTTCTTAGACTATATAGAAGCAATATATACAAAGAATTCAACCGTCTACCTGTTCCATTCATTGTTCTACTTGTCGAAAGTTACAAATAATTTCCGATAAAGGATTAACCATTGGGGCTCATTGTTCACTTAAACTTGAAGAACAAAAAATTGGCGAATTTTACTGTTTGGATGCTTTGCATATATGTTTCTTAGACTATATAGAAGCAATATATCGAAGGATTTCACCCGTCTACCTGTTCCATTCATTGTTCTACTTGTCGAAAATTACAAATAATTTCCGATAAAGGATTAACAATGGGGCTCATTGTTCACTTAAACTTGAAGATGAAATAATTGGCAAATTGTACTGAATGGATGCTTTGCATATATGTTTCTTAGATTATATAGAAGCAATATATACAAAGATTTCAACCGTCTACCTGTTCCATTCATTGCTCTACTTGTCGAAAATTACAAATAATTTCCGATAAAGGATTAACCATTGGGGCTCATTGTTCACTTAAACTTGAAGAACAAAAAATTGTCGAATTGTACTGTTTGGATGCTTTGCATATATGTTTTTTAGACTATATAGAAGCAATATATACAATGATTTCAACCGTCTACCTATTCCATTCATTGTTCTACTTGCCGAAATTTAGAAATAATTTCCTTTAAAGGATTAACAATGGGGCTCATTGTTCACTTAAACTTGAAGAACAAAAAATTGGCGAATTGTACTGTTTGGAGGCTTTGCATATATGTTTCGTAGACTATATAGAAGCAATATATAAAAAGATTTCAACCGTCTACCAGTTACATTCATTGTTCTACTTGTCGAAAGTTACAAATAATTTCCGATAAAGGATTAACAATGGGTCTCATTGTTCACTTAAACTTGAAGAACCAAAAATTGGCGAATGGTACTGTTTGGATGCTTTGCGTACATGTTTCTTAGACTATATGGAAGCAATATATACAATGATTTCAACCGTCTACCTGTTCCATTCATTGTTCTACTTGCCGAAATTTACAAATAATTTCCTTTAAAGGATTAACAATGGGGCTCGTAGTTCACTTAAACTTGAAGAACAAAAAATTGGCGAATTGTACTGCTTCGATGATTTGCATATATGTTTCTGATACTATGTAAAAGCAATATATACAAAGATTTCAACCGTCTACCTGTTCCATTCAATGTTCTACTTGTCGAAAGTTACAAATAATTTCCGATAAAGGATTAACAATGGGGCTCATTGTTCACTTACACTTGAAGAACAAAAAATTGGCGAATGGTACTGTTTGGATGTTTTGCATATATGTTTCTTAGACTATATGGAAGCAATATATACAAAGATTTCAACCGTCTGTGTCTTCCAATCATTGTTCTACTTGTAGAAAGTTACATTTAATTTCCGTTAAAGGATTAACAATGGGGCTCGTAGTTCACTTAAACTTGAAGAACAAAAAATTGGCGAATTGTACTGTTTGGATGTTTTGCATATATGTTTCGTAGATTATATAGAAGCAATATATACAATTATTTGAACCGTCTACATGATCCATTCATTGTTCTACTTGTCGAAATTTACAAATAATTTCCTTTAAAGGATTAACAATGGGGCTCGCTGTTAACTTAAACTTGAAGAACAAAAAATTGGCGAATTGTACTGTTTGGAGGCTTTGCATATATGTTTCGTAGACTATATAGAAGCAATATATACAATGATTTCAACCGTCTACCTATTCCATTCATTGTTCTACTTGCTGAAATTTACAAATAATTTCCTTTAAAGGATTAACAATGGGGCTGGTAGTTCACTTAAACTTGAAGAACAAAAAATTGGCGAATTGTACTGCTTCGATGCTTTGCATATGTGTTTCTTAGACTATATAGAAGCAATATATACAATGATTTCAACCGTCTACCTATTCCATTCATTGTTCTACTTGCCGAAATTTACAAATAATTTCCTTTAAAGGATTAACAATGGGGCTCATTGTTCACTTAAACTTGAAGAACAAAAAATTGGCGAATTGTACTGTTTGGATGCTTTGCATATATGTTTCGTAGGCTATATAGAAGCAATAAATACATTGATTTCAACCGTCTACCTGTTCCATTCATTGTTCTACTTGTCGCAAGTTACAAATAATTTCCGTTAAAGTATTAACAATGGGGCTCGTAGTTCACTTAAACTTGAAGGACAAAAAATTGGCGAATTGTACTGCTTCGATGATTTGCATATATGTTTCTGATACTATGTAAAAGCAATATATACAAAGATTTCAACCGTCTACCTGTTCCATTCAATGTTCTACTTGTCGAAAGTTACAAATAATTTCCGATAAAGGATTAACAATGGGGCTCATTGTTCACTTACACTTGAAGAACAAAAAATTGGCGAATGGTACTGTTTGGATGCTTTGCATATAAGTTTCTTAGACTATATGGAAGCAATATATACAAAGATTTTAACCGTCTGTGTGTTCCAATCATTGTTCTACTTGTGGAAAGTTACAATTAATTTCCGTTAAAGGATTAACAATGGGGCTCGTAGTTCACTTAAACTTGAAGAACAAAAAATTGGCGAATTGTACTGTTTGGATGCTTTGCATATATGTTTCGTAGATTATATAGAAGCAATATATACAACGATTTCAACCGTCTACCTGATCCATTCATTGTTCTACTTGTCGAAATTTACAAATAATTTCCTTTAAAGGATTAACAATGGGGCTCGTAGTTCACTTAAACTTGAAGATCAAAAAATTGGCGATTGTTACTGTTTAGATGCTTTGCATATAGGTTTCTTAGACTATATAGAAGCAACATATACAAAGATTTCAACCGTCTACCTGTTCTATTCATTGTTCTACTTGTAGAAAGTTACAAATAATTTCCGTTTCATGATTATCAATGGGGCTCGTTGTTCACTTAAACTTGAAGAACAAAAAATTGGCGAATGGTACTGTTTGGATGCTTTGCATATATGTTTCTTAGATTATATAGAAGCAATATATACAAAGATTTCAACCGTCTACCTGTTCCATTCATTGTTCTACTTGTCGAAAATTACAAATAATTTCCGATAAAGGATTAACCATTGGGGCTCATTGTTCACTTAAACTTGAAGAACAAAAAATTGGCGAATGGTACTGTTTGGATGCTTTGCGTACATGTTTCTTAGACTATATGGAAGCAATATATACAAAGATTTCAACCGTCTACGTGTTCCAATCATTGTTCTACTTGTCGAAATTTACAAATAATTTCCTTTAAAGGATTAACAATGGGGCTCGTTGTTCACATAAACTTGAAGAACAAAAAATTGGCGAATGGTACTGTTTGGATGCTTTGCATATATGTTTCTTAGACTATATAGAAGCAATATATACATTGATTTCAACCGTCTACCTGTTCCATTCATTGTTCTACTTGTCGCAAGTTACAAATAATTTCCGTTAAAGTATTAACAATGGGGCTCGTAGTTCACTTAAACTTGAAGATCAAATAATTGGCGAATTGTACTGTTTGGATGATAGGCATATATGTTTCTTAGACTATATAGACGCAATATATACAAGGATTTCAACCGTCTACCTGTTCCATTCATTGTTCTACTTGTCGAAAGTTACAAATAATTACCGATATAGGATTAACCATTGAGGCTCATTGTTCACTTAAACTTGAAAAACAAAGAATTGGCGAATGGTACTGTTTGGATGCTTTGCATATATGTTTCGTTGACTATATAGAAGCAATATATACAATGATTTCAACCGTCTACCTGATCCATTCCTTGTTCTACTTGTCGAAATTTACAAATAATTTCCTTTAAAGGATTAACAATGGGGCTCGTTTTTCACTTAAACTTGAAGAACAAAAAATTGATGAATGGTACTGTTTGGATGCTTTGCATATATGTTTCTTAGACTATATAGAAGCAATATATACAATGATTTCAACCGTCTACCTATTCCATTCATTGTTCTACTTGCCGAAATTTACAAATAATTTCCTTTAAAGGATTAACAATGGGGCTCATTGTTCACTTAAACTTGAAGAACAAAAAATTGGCGAATTGTACTGTTTGGAGGCTTTGCATATATGTTTCGTAGACTATATAGAAGCAATATATACATTGATTTCAATCGTCTACCTGTTCCATTCATTGTTCTACTTGTCGAAAGTTACAAATAATTTCCGATCAAGGATTAACCATTGGGGCTCATTGTTCACTTAAACTTGAAGAACAAAAAATTGGCGAATTGTACTGTTTGGATGCTTTGCATATAAGTTTCTTAGACTATATGGAAGCAATATATACAAAGATTTTAACCGTCTGTGTGTTCCAATCATTGTTCTACTTGTGGAAAGTTACAATTAATTTCCGTTAAAGGATTAACAATGGGGCTCGTAGTTCACTTAAACTTGAAGAACAAAAAATTGGCGAATTGTACTGTTTGGATGCTTTGCATATATGTTTCGTAGATTATATAGAAGCAATATATACAACGATTTCAACCGTCTACCTGATCCATTCATTGTTCTACTTGTCGAAATTTACAAATAATTTCCTTTAAAGGATTAACAATGGGGCTCGTAGTTCACTTAAACTTGAAGATCAAAAAATTGGCGATTGTTACTGTTTAGATGCTTTGCATATAGGTTTCTTAGACTATATAGAAGCAACATATACAAAGATTTCAACCGTCTACCTGTTCTATTCATTGTTCTACTTGTAGAAAGTTACAAATAATTTCCGTTTCATGATTATCAATGGGGCTCGTTGTTCACTTAAACTTGAAGAACAAAAAATTGGCGAATGGTACTGTTTGGATGCTTTGCATATATGTTTCTTAGATTATATAGAAGCAATATATACAAAGATTTCAACCGTCTACCTGTTCCATTCATTGTTCTACTTGTCGAAAGTTACAAATAATTTCCGATAAAGGATTAACCATTGGGGCTCATTGTTCACTTAAACTTGAAGAACAAAAAATTGGCGAATGGTACTGTTTGGATGCTTTGCGTACATGTTTCTTAGACTATATGGAAGCAATATATACAAAGATTTCAACCGTCTACGTGTTCCAATCATTGTTCTACTTGTCGAAATTTACAAATAATTTCCTTTAAAGGATTAACAATGGGGCTCGTTGTTCACATAAACTTGAAGAACAAAAAATTGGCGAATGGTACTGTTTGGATGCTTTGCATATATGTTTCTTAGACTATATAGAAGCAATATATACATTGATTTCAACCGTCTACCTGTTCCATTCATTGTTCTACTTGTCGCAAGTTACAAATAATTTCCGTTAAAGTATTAACAATGGGGCTCGTAGTTCACTTAAACTTGAAGATCAAATAATTGGCGAATTGTACTGTTTGGATGATAGGCATATATGTTTCTTAGACTATATAGACGCAATATATACAAGGATTTCAACCGTCTACCTGTTCCATTCATTGTTCTACTTGTCGAAAGTTACAAATAATTACCGATATAGGATTAACCATTGAGGCTCATTGTTCACTTAAACTTGAAAAACAAAGAATTGGCGAATGGTACTGTTTGGATGCTTTGCATATATGTTTCGTTGACTATATAGAAGCAATATATACAATGATTTCAACCGTCTACCTGATCCATTCCTTGTTCTACTTGTCGAAATTTACAAATAATTTCCTTTAAAGGATTAACAATGGGGCTCGTTTTTCACTTAAACTTGAAGAACAAAAAATTGATGAATGGTACTGTTTGGATGCTTTGCATATATGTTTCTTAGACTATATAGAAGCAATATATACAATGATTTCAACCGTCTACCTATTCCATTCATTGTTCTACTTGCCGAAATTTACAAATAATTTCCTTTAAAGGATTAACAATGGGGCTCATTGTTCACTTAAACTTGAAGAACAAAAAATTGGCGAATTGTACTGTTTGGAGGCTTTGCATATATGTTTCGTAGACTATATAGAAGCAATATATACATTGATTTCAATCGTCTACCTGTTCCATTCATTGTTCTACTTGTCGAAAGTTACAAATAATTTCCGATCAAGGATTAACCATTGGGGCTCATTGTTCACTTAAACTTGAAGAACAAAAAATTGGCGAATTTTACTGTTTGGATGCTTTGCATATATGTTTCTTAGACTATATAGAAGCAATATATCGAAGGATTTCACCCGTCTACCTGTTCCATTCATTGTTCTACTTGTCGAAAATTACAAATAATTTCCGATAAAGGATTAACAATGGGGCTCATTGTTCACTTAAACTTGAAGATGAAATAATTGGCGAATTGTACTGAATGGATGCTTTGCATATATGTTTCTTAGATTATATAGAAGCAATATATACAAAGATTTCAACCGTCTACCTGTTCCATTCATTGTTCTACTTGTCGAAAGTTACAATTAATTTCCATTTCATGATTATCAATGGGGCTCATTGTTCACTAAACTTGAAGAACAAAAAATTGTCGAATTGTACTGTTTGGATGCTTTGCATATATGTTTCTTAGACTATATAGAAGCAATATATTCAATGATTTCAACCGTCTACATGATACATTCATTGTTCTACTTGTCGAAATTTACAAATAATTTCCTTTAAAGGATTAACAATGGGGCACGTAGTTCACTTAAACTTGAAGAACAAAAAATTGGCGAATTGTACTGTTTGGATGCTTTGCGTACATGTTTCTTAGACTATATAGAAGCAATATATACAATGATTTCAACAGTCTATCTATTCCATTCATTGTTCTACTTGCCGAAATTTACAAATAATTTCCTTTAAAGGATTAACAATGGGGCTCGTAGTTCACTTAAACTTGCAGAACAAAAAATTGGCGAATTGTACTGTTTGGATGCTTTGCGTATATGTTTCTTAGACTATATAGAAGCAATATATAGAAAGATTTCACCCGTCTACTTTTACTATTCATTGTTCTACTTGTAGAACGTTACAAATAATTTCCATTTCATGATTATCAATGGGGCTCGTTGTTCACTTCAACTTGAAGAACAATAAATTGGCGAATTGTACTCTTTGGATGCTTTGCATATATGTTTCTTAGACTATATAGAAGCAATATATACAAAGATTTCAACCGTCTACCTGTTCCACTCATTGTTCTACTTGTCGAAAGTTACAAATAATTTCCGATAAAGGATTAACAATGGGGCTCATTGTTCACTTAAACTTGAAGAACAAAAAATTGGCGAATGGTACTGTTTAGATGCTTTGCATATAGGTTTCTTATGCTATATAGAAGCAGCATATACAATGATTTCAACCGTCTACCTATTCCATTCATTGTTCTACTTGTCGAAATTTACAAATAATTTCCGATAAAGGATTAACAATCGGGCTCATTGTTCACTTAACCTTGAAGAACAAAAAATTGGCGAATGGTACTGTTTGGATGCATTGCATATATGTTTTTTAGACTATACGGAAGCAATATATACAAATATTTCAACCGTCTACCTGTTCCATTCATTGTTCTACATGTCGAAAGTTACAAATAATTTCCGTTTCATGATTATCAATGGGGCTCGTTGTTCACTTAAACTTGAAGAACAAAAAATTGGCGAATGGTACTGTTTGGATGCTTTGCACATATGTTTCTTAGACTATATAGAAGCAATATATACATTGATTTCAACCGTCTACCTGTTCCAATCATTGTTCTACTTGTCGAAATTTACAAATAATTTCCGATAACGGATTAACCATTGGGGCTCATTGTTCACTTAGACTTGAAGAACAAAAAATTGGCGAATTGTATTGTTTGGATGCTTTGCATATATGTTTCTTATACTATATAGAAGCAATATATACAATGATTTCAACCGTCTACCTGTTCCATTCACTGTTCTACTTGTCGAAATTTACAAATAATTTCCGATAAAGGATTAACAATCGGGCTCATTGTTCACTTAAACTTGAAGAACAAAAAATTGGCGAATGGTACAGTTTGGATGCTTTGTATATATATTTCTTAGACTATATAGAAGCAATATATACAAAGATTTCAACCGTCTACCTGTTCCATTCATTGTTCTACTTGTCGAAAGTTACAAATAATTTCCGATAAAGGATTAACCATTGGGGCTCATTGTTCACTAAACTTGAAGAACAAAAAATTGTCGAATTGTACTGTTTGGAGGCTTTGCATATATGTTTCTTAGACTATATAGAAGCAATATATACAATTATTTCAACCGTCTACCTGTTGCATTCATTGTTCTACTTGTCGAAATTTACAAATAATTTCCTTTGAAGGATTAACAATGGGGCTCGTAGTTCACTTAAACTTGAAGAACAAAAAATTGGCGAATGTTACTGTTTGGATGCTTTGTATATATGTTTCTTAGACTATATAGAAGCAATATATACAAAGATTTCAACCGTCTACCTGTTCTATTCATTGTTCTACTTGTCGAAAGTTACAAATAATTTCCGATAAAGGATTTAGAATAGGGCTCATTGTTCACTTAAACTTGAAGAACAAAAAATTGGCGAATGGTACTGTTTGGATGCTTTGCATATTTGTTTCTTAGACTATATGGAAGCAATATATACAAAGATTTCAACCGTCTACGTGTTCCAATCATTGTTCTACTTGTCGAAATTTACAAATAATTTCCTGTAAAGGATTAACAATGGGGCTCGTTGTTCACTTAAACTTGAAGAACAAAAAATTGGCGAATTGTACTGTTTGGATGCTTTGCATATATGTTTCTTAGACTATATAGAAGCAATATATACAAAGATTTCAACCGTTTACATGTTCCATTCATTGTTCTACTTGTCGAAAGTTACAAATAATTTCCGATAAAGGATTAACCATTGGGGCTCATTGTTCACTTAAACTTGAAGAACAAAAAATTGGCGAATTGTACTGTTTGGATGCTTTGCATATAAGTTTCTTAAACTATATAGAAGCAATATATTCAAAGATTTCAACCGTCTACGTGTTCCAATCATTGTTCTACTTGTAGAAAGTTACAATTAATTTCCGTTAAAGGATTAACAATGGGGCTCGTAGTTCACTTAAACTTGAAGAACAAAAAATTGGCGAATGGTACTGTTTGGATGCTTTGCATATATGTTTCTTAGACTATATGGAATCAATATATACAAAGATTTCAACCGTCTACGTGTTCCAATCATTGTTCTGCTTGTCGAAATTTACAAATAATTTCCTTTAAAGGATTAACAATGGGGCTCGTTGTTCACTTAAACTTGAAGAACAATAAATTGGCGAATTGTACTGTGTGGATGCTTTGTATATATGTTTCTTAGACTATATACAAGCAATATATACAAAGATTTCAACCGTCTACCTGTTCTATTCATTGTTCTACTTGTCGAAAGTTACAAATAATTTCCGATAAAGGATTTAGAATAGGGCTCATTGTTCACTTAAACTTGAAGAACAAAAAATTGGCGAATGGTACTGTTTGGATGCTTTGCGTACATGTTTCTTAGACTATATAGAAGCAATATATACAATGATTTCAACAGTCTATCTATTCCATTCATTGTTCTACTTGCCGAAATTTACAAATAATTTCCTTTAAAGGATTAACAATGGGGCTCGTAGTTCACTTAAACTTGCAAAACAAAAAATTGGCGAATTGTACTGTTTGGATGCTTTGCGTATATGTTTCTTAGACTATATAGAAGCAATATATAGAAAGATTTCACCCGTCTACTTTTACTATTCATTGTTCTACTTGTAGAAAGTTACAAATAATTTCCATTTCATGATTATCAATGGGGCTCGTTGTTCACTTCAACTTGAAGAACAATAAATTGGCGAATTGTACTCTTTGGATGCTTTGCATATATGTTTCTTAGACTATATAGAAGCAATATATACAAAGATTTCAACCGTCTACCTGTTCCACTCATTGTTCTACTTGTCGAAAGTTACAAATAATTTCCGATAAAGGATTAACAATGGGGCTCATTGTTCACTTAAACTTGAAGAACAAAAAATTGGCGAATGGTACTGTTTAGATGCTTTGCATATAGGTTTCTTATGCTATATAGAAGCAGCATATACAATGATTTCAACCGTCTACCTATTCCATTCATTGTTCTACTTGTCGAAATTTACAAATAATTTCCGATAAAGGATTAACAATCGGGCTCATTGTTCACTTAACCTTGAAGAACAAAAAATTGGCGAATGGTACTGTTTGGATGCATTGCATATATGTTTTTTAGACTATACGGAAGCAATATATACAAATATTTCAACCGTCTACCTGTTCCATTCATTGTTCTACATGTCGAAAGTTACAAATAATTTCCGTTTCATGATTATCAATGGGGCTCGTTGTTCACTTAAACTTGAAGAACAAAAAATTGGCGAATGGTACTGTTTGGATGCTTTGCACATATGTTTCTTAGACTATATAGAAGCAATATATACATTGATTTCAACCGTCTACCTGTTCCAATCATTGTTCTACTTGTCGAAATTTACAAATAATTTCCGATAACGGATTAACCATTGGGGCTCATTGTTCACTTAGACTTGAAGAACAAAAAATTGGCGAATTGTACTGTTTGGATGCTTTGCATATATGTTTCTTAGACTATATAGAAGCAATATATACAATGATTTCATCAGTCTATCTATTCCATTCATTGTTCTACTTGCCGAAATTTACAAATAATTTCCTTTAAAGGATTAACAATGGGGCTCGTAGTTCACTTAAACTTGAAGAACAAAAAATTGGCGAATTGTACTGTTTGGATGATTTGCACATATGTTTCTTAGACTATATAGAAGCAACATATACAAAGATTTCAACCGTCTACCTGTTCCATTCATTGTTCTACTAGTCGAAAGTTACAATTAATTTCCGTTAAAGGATTAACAATGGGGCTCGTAGTTCACTTAAACTTGAAGAACAAAAAATTGGCGAATGGTACTGTTTGGATGCTTTGCATATATGTTTCTTAGACTATATGGAAGCAATATATAATAATATTTCAACCGTCTACGTGTTCCAATCATTGTTCTGCTTGTCGAAATTAACAAATAATTTCCTTTAAAGGATTAACAATGGGGCTCGTTGTTCACTTAAACTTGAAGAACAATAAATTGGCGAATTGTACTGTGTGGATGCTTTGCATATATGTTTCTTAGGTTATATAGAAGCAATATATACAAAGATTTCAACCGTTTACATGTTCCATTCATTGTTCTACTTGTCGAAAGTTACAAATAATTTCCGATAAAGGATTAACCATTGGGGCTCATTGTTCACTTAAACTTGAAGAACAAAAAATTGGCGAATTGTACTGTTTGGATGCTTTGCATATAAGTTTCTTAAACTATATAGAAGCAATATATTCAAAGATTTCAACCGTCTACGTGTTCCAATCATTGTTCTACTTGTAGAAAGTTACAATTAATTTCCGTTAAAGGATTAACAATGGGGCTCGTAGTTCACTTAAACTTGAAGAACAAAAAATTGGCGAATGGTACTGTTTGGATGCTTTGCATATATGTTTCTTAGACTATATGGAATCAATATATACAAAGATTTCAACCGTCTACGTGTTCCAATCATTGTTCTGCTTGTCGAAATTTACAAATAATTTCCTTTAAAGGATTAACAATGGGGCTCGTTGTTCACTTAAACTTGAAGAACAATAAATTGGCGAATTGTACTGTGTGGATGCTTTGTATATATGTTTCTTAGACTATATAGAAGCAATATATACAAAGATTTCAACCGTCTACCTGTTCTATTCATTGTTCTACTTGTCGAAATTTACAAATAATTTCCGATAAAGGATTAACCATTGGGGCTCATTGTTCACTTAGACTTGAAGAACAAAAAATTGGCGAATTGTATTGTTTGGATGCTTTGCATATATGTTTCTTATACTATATAGAAGCAATATATACAATGATTTCAACCGTCTACCTGTTCCATTCACTGTTCTACTTGTCGAAATTTACAAATAATTTCCGATAAAGGATTAACAATCGGGCTCATTGTTCACTTAAACTTGAAGAACAAAAAATTGGCGAATGGTACTGTTTGGATGCTTTGTATATATATTTCTTAGACTATATAGAAGCAATATATACAAAGATTTCAACCGTCTACCTGTTCCATTCATTGTTCTACTTGTCGAAAGTTACAAATAATTTCCGATAAAGGATTAACCATTGGGGCTCATTGTTCACTAAACTTGAAGAACAAAAAATTGTCGAATTGTACTGTTTGGAGGCTTTGCATATATGTTTCTTAGACTATATAGGAGCAATATATACAATTATTTCAACCGTCTACCTGTTGCATTCATTGTTCTACTTGTCGAAATTTACAAATAATTTCCTTTGAAGGATTAACAATGGGGCTCGTAGTTCACTTAAACTTGAAGAACAAAAAATTGGCGAATGTTACTGTTTGGATGCTTTGTATATATGTTTCTTAGACTATATAGAAGCAATATATACAAAGATTTCAACCGTCTACCTGTTCTATTCATTGTTCTACTTGTCGAAAGTTACAAATAATTTCCGATAAAGGATTTAGAATAGGGCTCATTGTTCACTTAAACTTGAAGAACAAAAAATTGGCGAATGGTACTGTTTGGATGCTTTGCATATTTGTTTCTTAGACTATATGGAAGCAATATATACAAAGATTTCAACCGTCTACGTGTTCCAATCATTGTTCTACTTGTCGAAATTTACAAATAATTTCCTGTAAAGGATTAACAATGGGGCTCGTTGTTCACTTAAACTTGAAGAACAAAAAATTGGCGAATTGTACTGTTTGGATGCTTTGCATATATGTTTCTTAGACTATATAGAAGCAATATATATAAAGACTTCACCCGTCTACCTGTAGTATTCATTGTTCTACTTGTAGAAAGTTACAAATAATTTCCATTTCATGATTATCAATGGAGCTCGCTGTTCACTTAAACTTGAAGATCAAAAAATTGGCGAATTGTACTGTTTGGATGCTTTGCATATATGTTTCTTAGACTATATAGAAGCAATATATACAATGATTTCAACAGTCTATCTATTCCATTCATTGTTCTACTTGCCGAAATTTACAAATAATTTCCTTTAAAGGATTAACAATGGGGCTCGTAGTTCACTTAAACTTGAAGAACAAAAAATTGGCGAATTGTACTGTTTGGATGATTTGCACATATGTTTCTTAGACTATATAGAAGCAACATATACAAAGATTTCAACCGTCTACCTGTTCCATTCATTGTTCTACTAGTCGAAAGTTACAATTAATTTCCGTTAAAGGATTAACAATGGGGCTCGTAGTTCACTTAAACTTGAAGAACAAAAAATTGGCGAATGGTACTGTTTGGATGCTTTGCATATATGTTTCTTAGACTATATGGAAGCAATATATAATAATATTTCAACCGTCTACGTGTTCCAATCATTGTTCTGCTTGTCGAAATTAACAAATAATTTCCTTTAAAGGATTAACAATGGGGCTCGTTGTTCACTTAAACTTGAAGAACAATAAATTGGCGAATTGTACTGTGTGGATGCTTTGCATATATGTTTCTTAGGTTATATAGAAGCAATATATACAAAGATTTCAACCGTTTACATGTTCCATTCATTGTTCTACTTGTCGAAAGTTACAAATAATTTCCGATAAAGGATTAACCATTGGGGCTCATTGTTCACTTAAACTTGAAGAACAAAGAATTGGCGAATTGTACTGTTTGGATGCTTTGCATATAAGTTTCTTAAACTATATAGAAGCAATATATTCAAAGATTTCAACCGTCTACTTGTTCCAATCATTGTTCTACTTGTAGAAAGTTACAATTAATTTCCGTTAAAGGATTAACAATGGGGCTCGTAGTTCACTTAAACTTGAAGAACAAAAAATTGGCGAATGGTACTGTTTGGATGCTTTGCATATATGTTTCTTAGACTATATGGAAGCAATATATACAAAGATTTCAACCGTCCCACGTGTTCCAATCATTGTTCTGCTTGTCGAAATTTACAAATAATTTCCTTTAAAGGATTAACAATGGGGCTCGTTGTTCACTTAAACTTGAAGAACAATAAATTGGCGAATTGTACTGTGTGGATGCTTTGTATATATGTTTCTTAGACTATATAGAAGCAATATATACAAAGATTTCAACCGTCTACCTGTTCTATTCATTGTTCTACTTGTCGAAATTTACAAATAATTTCCGATAAAGGATTAACCATTGGGGCTCATTGTTCACTTAGACTTGAAGAACAAAAAATTGGCGAATTGTATTGTTTGGATGCTTTGCATATATGTTTCTTAGGTTATATAGAAGCAATATATACAAAGATTTCAACCGTTTACATGTTCCATTCATTGTTCTACTTGTCGAAAATTACAAATAATTTCCGATAAAGGATTAACCATTGGGGTTCATTGTTCACTTAAACTTGAAGAACAAAAAATTGGCGAATGGTACTGTTTGGATGCTTTGCGTACATGTTTCTTAGACTATATGGAAGCAATATATACAAAGATTTCAACCGTCTACGTGTTCCAATCATTGTTCTACTTGTCGAAATTTACAAATAATTTCCTGTAAAGGATTAACAATGGGGCTCGTTGTTCACTTAAACTTGAAGAACAAAAAATTGGCGAATTGTACTGTTTGGATGCTTTGCATATATGTTTCTTAGACTATATAGAAGCAATATATATAAAGACTTCACCCGTCTACCTGTAGTATTCATTGTTCTACTTGTAGAAAGTTACAAATAATTTCCATTTCATGATTATCAATGGAGCTCGCTGTTCACTTAAACTTGAAGATCAAAAAATTGGCGAATTGTACTGTTTGGATGCTTTGCATATATGTTTCTTAGACTATATAGAAGCAATATATACAATGATTTCAACAGTCTATCTATTCCATTCATTGTTCTACTTGCCGAAATTTACAAATAATTTCCTTTAAAGGATTAACAATGGGGCTCGTAGTTCACTTAAACTTGAAGAACAAAAAATTGGCGAATTGTACTGTTTGGATGATTTGCACATATGTTTCTTAGACTATATAGAAGCAACATATACAAAGATTTCAACCGTCTACCTGTTCCATTCATTGTTCTACTAGTCGAAAGTTACAATTAATTTCCGTTAAAGGATTAACAATGGGGCTCGTAGTTCACTTAAACTTGAAGAACAAAAAATTGGCGAATGGTACTGTTTGGATGCTTTGCATATATGTTTCTTAGACTATATGGAAGCAATATATAATAATATTTCAACCGTCTACGTGTTCCAATCATTGTTCTGCTTGTCGAAATTAACAAATAATTTCCTTTAAAGGATTAACAATGGGGCTCGTTGTTCACTTAAACTTGAAGAACAATAAATTGGCGAATTGTACTGTGTGGATGCTTTGCATATATGTTTCTTAGGTTATATAGAAGCAATATATACAAAGATTTCAACCGTTTACATGTTCCATTCATTGTTCTACTTGTCGAAAGTTACAAATAATTTCCGATAAAGGATTAACCATTGGGGCTCATTGTTCACTTAAACTTGAAGAACAAAGAATTGGCGAATTGTACTGTTTGGATGCTTTGCATATAAGTTTCTTAAACTATATAGAAGCAATATATTCAAAGATTTCAACCGTCTACTTGTTCCAATCATTGTTCTACTTGTAGAAAGTTACAATTAATTTCCGTTAAAGGATTAACAATGGGGCTCGTAGTTCACTTAAACTTGAAGAACAAAAAATTGGCGAATGGTACTGTTTGGATGCTTTGCATATATGTTTCTTAGACTATATGGAAGCAATATATACAAAGATTTCAACCGTCCCACGTGTTCCAATCATTGTTCTGCTTGTCGAAATTTACAAATAATTTCCTTTAAAGGATTAACAATGGGGCTCGTTGTTCACTTAAACTTGAAGAACAATAAATTGGCGAATTGTACTGTGTGGATGCTTTGTATATATGTTTCTTAGACTATATAGAAGCAATATATACAAAGATTTCAACCGTCTACCTGTTCTATTCATTGTTCTACTTGTCGAAAGTTACAAATAATTTCCGATAAAGGATTTAGAATAGGGCTCATTGTTCACTTAAACTTGAAGAACAAAAAATTGGCGAATGGTACTGTTTGGATGCTTTGCATATTTGTTTCTTAGACTATATGGAAGCAATATATACAAAGATTTAAACCGTCTACGTGTTCCATTCATTGTTCTACTTGTCGAAAGTTAGAAATAATTTCCGATAAAGGATTAACAATCGGGCTCATTGTTCACTTAACCTTGAAGAACAATAAATTGGCGAATGGTACTGTTTGGATGCTTTGCATATATGTTTCGTAGACTATATAGAAGCAATATATACAATGATTTCAACCGTCTACCTGTTGCATTCATTGTTCTACTTGTCGAAATTTACAAATAATTTCCTTTGCAGGATTAGCAATGGGGCTCGTAGTTCACTTAAACTTGAAGAACAAAAAATTGGCGAATGGTACTGTTTGGATGCTTTGCATATATGTTTCTTATACTATATAGAAGCAATATATACAAAGATTTCAACCGTCTACCTGTTCCATTCACTGTTCTACTTGTCGAAAGTTACAAATAATTTCCGTTTCATGATTATCAATGGGGCTCGTTGTTCACTTAAACTTGAAGAACAGAAAATTGGCGAATGGTACTGTTTGGATGCTTTGCACATATGTTTCTTAGACTATATAGAAGCAATATATACAATGATTTCAACAGTCTATCTATTCCATTCATTGTTCTACTTGCCGAAATTTACAAATAATTTCCTTTAAAGGATTAACAATGGGGCTCGTAGTTCACTTAAACTTGCAGAACAAAAAATTGGCGAATTGTACTGTTTGGATGCTTTGCGTATATGTTTCTTAGACTATATAGAAGCAATATATAGAAAGATTTCACCCGTCTACTTTTACTATTCATTGTTCTACTTGTAGAAAGTTACAAATAATTTCCATTTCATGATTATCAATGGGGCTCGTTGTTCACTTCAACTTGAAGAACAATAAATTGGCGAATTGTACTCTTTGGATGCTTTGCATATATGTTTCTTAGACTATATAGAAGCAATATATAGAAAGATTTCAACCGTCTACCTGTTCCACTCATTGTTCTACTTGTCGAAAGTTACAAATAATTTCCGATAAAGGATTAACAATGGGGCTCATTGTTCACTTAAACTTGAAGAACAAAAAATTGGCGGATGGTACTGTTTAGATGCTTTGCATATAGGTTTCTTATGCTATATAGAAGCAGCATATACAATGATTTCAACCGTCTACCTATTCCATTCATTGTTCTACTTGTCGAAATTTACAAATAATTTCCAATAAAGGATTAACAATCGGGCTCATTGTTCACTTAACCTTGAAGAACAAAAAATTGGCGAATGGTACTGTTTGGATGCATTGCATATATGTTTTTTAGACTATACGGAAGCAATATATACAAATATTTCAACCGTCTACCTGTTCCATTCATTGTTCTACATGTCGAAAGTTACAAATAATTTCCGTTTCATGATTATCAATGGGGCTCGTTGTTCACTTAAACTTGAAGAACAAAAAATTGGCGAATGGTACTGTTTGGATGATTTGCACATATGTTTCTTAGACTATATAGAAGCAACATATACAAAGATTTCAACCGTCTACCTGTTCCATTCATTGTTCTACTAGTCGAAAGTTACAATTAAGTACCGTTAAAGGATTAACAATGGGGCTCGTAGTTCACTTAAACTTGAAGAACAAAAAATTGGCGAATGGTACTGTTTGGATGCTTTGCATATATGTTTCTTAGACTATATGGAAGCAATATATAATAATATTTCAACCGTCTACGTGTTCCAATCATTGTTCTGCTTGTCGAAATTAACAAATAATTTCCTTTAAAGGATTAACAATGGGGCTCGTTGTTCACTTAAACTTGAAGAACAATAAATTGGCGAATTGTACTGTGTGGATGCTTTGCATATATGTTTCTTAGGTTATATAGAAGCAATATATATAAAGACTTCACCCGTCTACCTGTAGTATTCATTGTTCTACTTGTAGAAAGTTACAAATAATTTCCATTTCATGATTATCAATGGAGCTCGCTGTTCACTTAACCTTGAAGAACAAAAAATTGGCGAATGGTACTGTTTGGATGCTTTGCATATATGTTTCTTAGACTATACGGAAGCAATATATACAAATATTTCAACCGTCTACCTGTTCCATTCATTGTTCTACTTGTCGAAAGTTACAAATAATTTCCGATAAAGGATTAACCATTGGGGCTCATTGTTCACTTAAACTTGAAGAACAAAAAATTGGCGAATTGTACTGTTTGGATGCTTTGCATATAAGTTTCTTAAACTATATAGAAGCAATATATTCAAAGATTTCAACCGTCTACGTGTTCCAATCATTGTTCTACTTGTAGAAAGTTACAATTAATTTCCGTTAAAGGATTAACAATGGGGCTCGTAGTTCACTTAAACTTGAAGAACAAAAAATTGGCGAATGGTACTGTTTGGATGCTTTGCATATATGTTTCTTAGACTATATGGAAGCAATATATACAAAGATTTCAACCGTCTACGTGTTCCATTCATTGTTCTACTTGTCGAAAGTTACAAATAATTTCCGATAAAGGATTAACCATTGGGGCTCATTGTTCACTTAAACTTGAAGAACAAAAAATTGGCGAATTGTACTGTTTGGATGCTTTGCATATATGTTTCTTAGACTATATAGAAGCAATATATATAAAGACTTCACCCGTCTACCTGTACTATTCATTGTTCTACTTGTAGAAAGTTACAAATAATTTCCATTTCATGATTATCAATGGAGCTCGCTGTTCACTTAAACTTGAAGATCAAAAAATTGGCGAATTGTACTGTTTGGATGCTTTGCATATATGTTTCTTAGACTATATAGAAGCAATATATACAATGATTTCAACAGTCTATCTATTCCATTCATTGTTCTACTTGCCGAAATTTACAAATAATTTCCTTTAAAGGATTAACAATGGGGCTCGTAGTTCACTTAAACTTGAAGAACCAAAAATTGGCGAATGGTACTGTTTGGATGCTTTGCATATATGTTTCTTAGACTATACGGAAGCAATATATACAAATATTTCTACCGTCTACCTGTTCCTATCATTGTTCTACTTGTCGAAAGTTACAAATAATTTCCGATAAAGGATTAACCATTGGGGCTCATTGTTCACTTAAACTTGAAGAACAAAAAATTGGCGAATGGTACTGTTTGGATGCTTTGCATATATGTTTCTTAGACTATACGGAAGCAATATATACAAATATTTCAACCGTCTACGTGTTCCAATCATTGTTCTACTTGTCGAAATTTACAAATAATTTCCTGTAAAGGATTAACAATGGGGCTCGTTGTTCACTTAAACTTGATGAACATAAAATTGGCGAATTGTACTGTTTGGATGCTTTGCATATATGTTTCTTAGACTATATAGAAGCAATATATATAAAGACTTCACCCGTCTACCTGTACTATTCATTGTTCTACTTGTAGAAAGTTACAAATAATTTCCATTTCATGATTATCAATGGAGCTCGCTGTTCACTTAAACTTGAAGATCAAAAAATTGGCGAATTGTACTGTTTGGATGCTTTGCATATATGTTTCTTAGACTATATAGAAGCAATATATACAATGATTTCAACAGTCTATCTATTCCATTCATTGTTCTACTTGCCGAAATTTACAAATAATTTCCTTTAAAGGATTAACAATGGGGCTCGTAGTTCACTTAAACTTGAAGAACCAAAAATTAGCGAATGGTACTGTTTGGATGCTTTGCATATATGTTTCTTAGACTATACGGAAGCAATATATACAAATATTTCAACCGTCTACCTGTTCCTATCATTGTTCTACTTGTCGAAAGTTACAAATAATTTCCGATAAAGGATTAACCATTGGGGCACATTGTTCACTTAAACTTGAAGAACAAAAAATTGGCGAATGGTACTGTTTGGATGCTTTGCATATTTGTTTCTTAGACTATATGGAAGCAATATATACAAAGATTTCAACCGTCTACGTGTTCCAATCATTGTTCTACTTGTCGAAATTTACAAATAATTTCCTGTAAAGGATTAACAATGGGGCTCGTTGTTCACTTAAACTTGAAGAACAATAAATTGGCGAATTGTACTGTGTGGATGCTTTGCATATATGTTTCTTAGGTTATATAGAAGCAATATATACAAAGATTTCAACCGTTTACATGTTCCATTCATTGTTCTACTTGTCGAAAATTACAAATAATTTCCGATAAAGGATTAACCATTGGGGCTCATTGTTCACTTAAACTTGAAGAACAAAAGATTGGCGAATGGTACTGTTTGGATGCTTTGCGTACATGTTTCTTAGACTATATGGAAGCAATATATACAAAGATTTCAACCGTCTACGTGTTCCAATCATTGTTCTACTTGTCGAAATTTACAAATAATTTCCTTTAAAGGATTAACAATGGAGCTCGTTGTTCACTTAAATTTGAAGAACAATAAATTGGCGAATTGTACTGTTTGGATGCTTTGCATATATGTTTCTTAGTCTATATAGAAGCAATATATTCAAAGATTTCAACCGTCTACGTGTTCCATTCATTGTTCTACTTGTCGAAAATTACAAATAATTTCCGATAAAGGATTAACCATTGGGGCTCATTGTTCACTAAACTTGAAGAACAAAAAATTGTCGAATTGTACTGTTTGGAGGCTTTGCTTATATGTTTCTTAGACTATATAGAAGCAATATATACAATTATTTCAACCGTCTACCTGTTGCATTCATTGTTCTACTTGTCGAAATTTACAAATAATTTCCTTTGAAGGATTAACAATGGGGCTCGTAGTTCACTTAAACTTGAAGAACAAAAAATTGGCGAATGGTACTGTTTGGATGCTTTGTATATATGTTTCTTAGACTATATAGAAGCAATATATACAAAGATTTCAACCGTCTACCTGTTCCATTCATTGTTCTAATTGTCGAAAATTACAAATAATTTCCGATAAAGGATTAACCATTGGGGCTCATTGTTCACTAAACTTGAAGAACAAAAAATTGTCGAATTGTACTGTTTGGATGCTTTGCATATATGTTTCTTAGACTATATAGAAGCAATATATACAATTATTTCAACCGTCTACCTGTTGCATTCATTGTTCTACTTGTCGAAATTTACAAATAATTTCCTTTGAAGGATTAACAATGGGGCTCGTAGTTCACTTAAACTTGAAGAACAAAAAATTGGCGAATGGTACTGTTTGGATGCTTTGTATATATGTTTCTTAGACTATATAGAAGCAATATATACAAAGATTTCAACCGTCTACCTGTTCTATTCATTGTTCTACTTGTCGAAAGTTACAAATAATTTCCGATAAAGGATTTAGAATAGGGCTCATTGTTCACTTAAACTTGAAGAACAAAAAATTGGCGAATGGTACTGTTTGGATGCTTTGCATATTTGTTTCTTAGACTATATGGAAGCAATATATACAAAGATTTCAACCGTCTACGTGTTCCATTCATTGTTCTACTTGTCGAAAGTTAGAAATAATTTCCGATAAAGGATTAACAATCGGGCTCATTGTTCACTTAACCTTGAAGAACCAAAAATTGGCGAATGGTACTGTTTGGATGCTTTGCATATATGTTTCTTAGACTATACGGAAGCAATATATACAAATATTTCAACCGTCTACCTGTTCCTATCATTGTTCTACTTGTCGAAAGTTACAAATAATTTCCGATAAAGGATTAACCATTGGGGCTCATTGTTCACTTAAACTTGAAGAACAAAAAATTGGCGAATGGTACTGTTTGGATGCTTTGCATATTTGTTTCTTAGACTATATGGAAGCAATATATACAAAGATTTCAACCGTCTACGTGTTCCAATCATTGTTCTACTTGTCGAAATTTACAAATAATTTCCTGTAAAGGATTAACAATGGGGCTCGTTGTTCACTTAAACTTGAAGAACAATAAATTGGCGAATTGTACTGTGTGGATGCTTTGCATATATGTTTCTTAGGTTATATAGAAGCAATATATACAAAGATTTCAACCGTTTACATGTTCCATTCATTGTTCTACTTGTCGAAAATTACAAATAATTTCCTTTAAAGGATTAACAATGGAGCTCGTTGTTCACTTAAACTTGAAGAACAATAAATTGGCGAATTGTACTGTTTGGATGCTTTGCATATATGTTTCTTAGTCTATATAGAAGCAATATATTCAAAGATTTCAACCGTCTACGTGTTCCATTCATTGTTCTACTTGTCGAAAATTACAAATAATTTCCGATAAAGGATTAACCATTGGGGCTCATTGTTCACTTAAACTTGAAGAACAAAAAATTGGCGAATGGTACTGTTTGGATGCTTTGCGTACATGTTTCTTAGACTATATGGAAGCAATATATACAGAGATTTCAACCGTCTACGTGTTCCATTCATTGTTCTACTTGTCGAAAGTTAGAAATAATTTCCGATAAAGGATTAACAATCGGGCTCATTGTTCACTTAACCTTGAAGAACAAAAAATTGGCGAATGGTACTGTTTGGATGCTTTGCATATATGTTTCTTAGACTATACGGAAGCAATATATACAAATATTTCAACCGTCTACCTGTTCCATTCATTGTTCTACTTGCCGAAATTTACAAATAATTTCCTTTAAAGGATTAACAATGGGGCTCGTAGTTCACTTAAACTTGAAGAACCAAAAATTGGCGAATGGTACTGTTTGGATGCTTTGCATATATGTTTCTTAGACTATACGGAAGCAATATATACAAATATTTCAACCGTCTACCTGTTCCTATCATTGTTCTACTTGTCGAAAGTTACAAATAATTTCCGATAAAGGATTAACCATTGGGGCTCATTGTTCACTTAAACTTGAAGAACAAAAAATTGGCGAATGGTACTGTTTGGATGCTTTGCATATTTGTTTCTTAGACTATATGGAAGCAATATATACAAAGATTTCAACCGTCTACGTGTTCCAATCATTGTTCTACTTGTCGAAATTTACAAATAATTTCCGATAACGGATTAACCATTGGGGCTCATTGTTCACTTAGACTTGAAGAACAAAAAATTGGCGAATTGTATTGTTTGGATGCTTTGCATATATGTTTCTTATACTATATAGAAGCAATATATACAATGATTTCAACCGTCTACCTGTTCCATTCACTGTTCTACTTGTCGAAATTTACAAATAATTTCCGATAAAGGGTTAACAATCGGGCTCATTGTTCACTTAAACTTGAAGAACAAAAAATTGGCGAATGGTACTGTTTGGATGCTTTGCATATATGTTTCTTATACTATATAGAAGCAATATATACAAAGATTTCAACCGTCTACCTGTTCCATTCACTGTTCTACTTGTCGAAAGTTACAAATAATTTCCGTTTCATGATTATCAATGGGGCTCGTTGTTCACTTAAACTTGAAGAACAAAAAATTGGCGAATTGTACTGTTTGGATGCTTTGCATATATGTTTCTTAGACTATATAGAAGCAATATATATAAAGACTTCACCCGTCTACCTGTACTATTCATTGTTCTACTTGTAGAAAGTTACAAATAATTTCCATTTCATGATTATCAATGGAGCTCGCTGTTCACTTAAACTTGAAGATCAAAAAATTGGCGAATTGTACTGTTTGGATGCTTTGCATATATGTTTCTTAGACTATATAGAAGCAATATATACAATGATTTCAACAGTCTATCTATTCCATTCATTGTTCTACTTGCCGAAATTTACAAATAATTTCCTTTAAAGGATTAACAATGGGGCTCGTAGTTCACTTAAACTTGAAGAACCAAAAATTGGCGAATGGTACTGTTTGGATGCTTTGCATATATGTTTCTTAGACTATACGGAAGCAATATATACAAATATTTCTACCGTCTACCTGTTCCTATCATTGTTCTACTTGTCGAAAGTTACAAATAATTTCCGATAAAGGATTAACCATTGGGGCTCATTGTTCACTTAAACTTGAAGAACAAAAAATTGGCGAATGGTACTGTTTGGATGCTTTGCATATTTGTTTCTTAGACTATATGGAAGCAATATATACAAAGATTTCAACCGTCTACGTGTTCCAATCATTGTTCTACTTGTCGAAATTTACAAATAATTTCCTGTAAAGGATTAACAATGGGGCTCGTTGTTCACTTAAACTTGATGAACATAAAATTGGCGAATTGTACTGTTTGGATGCTTTGCATATATGTTTCTTAGACTATATAGAAGCAATATATATAAAGACTTCACCCGTCTACCTGTACTATTCATTGTTCTACTTGTAGAAAGTTACAAATAATTTCCATTTCATGATTATCAATGGAGCTCGCTGTTCACTTAAACTTGAAGATCAAAAAATTGGCGAATTGTACTGTTTGGATGCTTTGCATATATGTTTCTTAGACTATATAGAAGCAATATATACAATGATTTCAACAGTCTATCTATTCCATTCATTGTTCTACTTGCCGAAATTTACAAATAATTTCCTTTAAAGGATTAACAATGGGGCTCGTAGTTCACTTAAACTTGAAGAACCAAAAATTGGCGAATGGTACTGTTTGGATGCTTTGCATATATGTTTCTTAGACTATACGGAAGCAATATATACAAATATTTCAACCGTCTACCTGTTCCTATCATTGTTCTACTTGTCGAAAGTTACAAATAATTTCCGATAAAGGATTAACCATTGGCGCTCATTGTTCACTTAAACTTGAAGAACAAAAAATTGGCGAATGGTACTGTTTGGATGCTTTGCATATTTGTTTCTTAGACTATATGGAAGCAATATATACAAAGATTTCAACCGTCTACGTGTTCCAATCATTGTTCTACTTGTCGAAATTTACAAATAATTTCCTGTAAAGGATTAACAATGGGGCTCGTTGTTCACTTAAACTTGATGAACATAAAATTGGCGAATTGTACTGTTTGGATGCTTTGCATATATGTTTCTTAGACTATATAGAAGCAATATATATAAAGACTTCACCCGTCTACCTGTACTATTCATTGTTCTACTTGTAGAAAGTTACAAATAATTTCCATTTCATGATTATCAATGGAGCTCGCTGTTCACTTAAACTTGAAGATCAAAAAATTGGCGAATTGTACTGTTTGGATGCTTTGCATATATGTTTCTTAGACTATATAGAAGCAATATATACAATGATTTCAACAGTCTATCTATTCCATTCATTGTTCTACTTGCCGAAATTTACAAATAATTTCCTTTAAAGGATTAACAATGGGGCTCGTAGTTCACTTAAACTTGAAGAACCAAAAATTGGCGAATGGTACTGTTTGGATGCTTTGCATATATGTTTCTTAGACTATACGGAAGCAATATATACAAATATTTCTACCGTCTACCTGTTCCTATCATTGTTCTACTTGTCGAAAGTTACAAATAATTTCCGATAAAGGATTAACCATTGGGGCTCATTGTTCACTTAAACTTGAAGAACAAAAAATTGGCGAATGGTACTGTTTGGATGCTTTGCATATTTGTTTCTTAGACTATATGGAAGCAATATATACAAAGATTTCAACCGTCTACGTGTTCCAATCATTGTTCTACTTGTCGAAATTTACAAATAATTTCCTGTAAAGGATTAACAATGGGGCTCGTTGTTCACTTAAACTTGATGAACATAAAATTGGCGAATTGTACTGTTTGGATGCTTTGCATATATGTTTCTTAGTCTATATAGAAGCAATATATATAAAGACTTCACCCGTCTACCTGTACTATTCATTGTTCTACTTGTAGAAAGTTACAAATAATTTCCATTTCATGATTATCAATGGAGCTCGCTGTTCACTTAAACTTGAAGATCAAAAAATTGGCGAATTGTACTGTTTGGATGCTTTGCATATATGTTTCTTAGACTATATAGAAGCAATATATACAATGATTTCAACAGTCTATCTATTCCATTCATTGTTCTACTTGCCGAAATTTACAAATAATTTCCTTTAAAGGATTAACAATGGGGCTCGTAGTTCACTTAAACTTGAAGAACCAAAAATTGGCGAATGGTACTGTTTGGATGCTTGCATATATGTTTCTTAGACTATACGGAAGCAATATATACAAATATTTCAACCGTCTACCTGTTCCTATCATTGTTCTACTTGTCGAAAGTTACAAATAATTTCCGATAAAGGATTAACCATTGGGGCACATTGTTCACTTAAACTTGAAGAACAAAAAATTGGCGAATGGTACTGTTTGGATGCTTTGCATATTTGTTTCTTAGACTATATGGAAGCAATATATACAAAGATTTCAACCGTCTACGTGTTCCAATCATTGTTCTACTTGTCGAAATTTACAAATAATTTCCTGTAAAGGATTAACAATGGGGCTCGTTGTTCACTTAAACTTGAAGAACAATAAATTGGCGAATTGTACTGTGTGGATGCTTTGCATATATGTTTCTTAGGTTATATAGAAGCAATATATACAAAGATTTCAACCGTTTACATGTTCCATTCATTGTTCTACTTGTCGAAAATTACAAATAATTTCCGATAAAGGATTAACCATTGGGGCTCATTGTTCACTTAAACTTGAAGAACAAAAAATTGGCGAATGGTACTGTTTGGATGCTTTGCGTACATGTTTCTTAGACTATATGGAAGCAATATATACAAAGATTTCAACCGTCTACGTGTTCCAATCATTGTTCTACTTGTCGAAATTTACAAATAATTTCCTTTAAAGGATTAACAATGGAGCTCGTTGTTCACTTAAACTTGAAGAACAATAAATTGGCGAATTGTACTGTTTGGATGCTTTGCATATATGTTTCTTAGTCTATATAGAAGCAATATATTCAAAGATTTCAACCGTCTACGTGTTCCATTCATTGTTCTACTTGTCGAAAATTACAAATAATTTCCGATAAAGGATTAACCATTGGGGCTCATTGTTCACTTAAACTTGAAGAACAAAAAATTGGCGAATGGTACTGTTTGGATGCTTTGCGTACATGTTTCTTAGACTATATGGAAGCAATATATACAGAGATTTCAACCGTCTACGTGTTCCATTCATTGTTCTACTTGTCGAAAGTTAGAAATAATTTCCGATAAAGGATTAACAATCGGGCTCATTGTTCACTTAACCTTGAAGAACAATAAATTGGCGAATTGTACTGTTTGGATGCTTTGCATATATGTTTCTTAGTCTATATAGAAGCAATATATTCAAAGATTTCAACCGTCTACGTGTTCCATTCATTGTTCTACTTGTCGAAAATTACAAATAATTTCCGATAAAGGATTAACCATTGGGGCTCATTGTTCACTTAAACTTGAAGAACAAAAAATTGGCGAATGGTACTGTTTGGATGCTTTGCGTGCATGTTTCTTAGACTATATGGAAGCAATATATACAGAGATTTCAACCGTCTACGTGTTCCATTCATTGTTCTACTTGTCGAAAGTTAGAAATAATTTCCGATAAAGGATTAACAATCGGGCTCATTGTTCACTTAACCTTGAAGAACAAAAAATTGGCGAATGGTACTGTTTGGATGCTTTGCATATATGTTTCTTAGACTATACGGAAGCAATATATACAAATATTTCAACCGTCTACCTGTTCCATTCATTGTTCTACTTGCCGAAATTTACAAATAATTTCCTTTAAAGGATTAACAATGGGGCTCGTAGTTCACTTAAACTTGAAGAACCAAAAATTGGCGAATGGTACTGTTTGGATGCTTTGCATATATGTTTCTTAGACTATACGGAAGCAATATATACAAATATTTCAACCGTCTACCTGTTCCTATCATTGTTCTACTTGTCGAAAGTTACAAATAATTTCCGATAAAGGATTAACCATTGGGGCTCATTGTTCACTTAAACTTGAAGAACAAAAAATTGGCGAATGGTACTGTTTGGATGCTTTGCATATTTGTTTCTTAGACTATATGGAAGCAATATATACAAAGATTTCAACCGTCTACGTGTTCCAATCATTGTTCTACTTGTCGAAATTTACAAATAATTTCCTTTGAAGGATTAACAATGGGGCTCGTAGTTCACTTAAACTTGAAGAACAAAAAATTGACGAATGGTACTGTTTGGATGCTTTGTATATATGTTTCTTAGACTATATAGAAGCAATATATACAAAGATTTCAACCGTCTACCTGTTCTATTCATTGTTCTACTTGTCGAAAGTTACAAATAATTTCCGATAAAGGATTTAGAATAGGGCTCATTGTTCACTTAAACTTGAAGAACAAAAAATTGGCGAATGGTACTGTTTGGATGCTTTGCATATTTGTTTCTTACAAGGAAGGTATTCGAAGTGCAACTCACGGATTCGAATAAAATTTTGTGGGTTTGTAGAGTGATCCAAGACAAGAAAAATGGTATACTCCATTCGTGCCCAATCGCCCTTTAAGGGCATGAAATTTAACCTCAAAGTGAAATCGACACTTGCACTTCCTCGCTTATATCTCCTAAAGTACAAAAGATAGAAAAAAATGTTTTAGGTAAAAGTTTAACGGTAAAAGGAGCGCTATAAATTTGCATTAACAAATTTTTAAAAACAACTTTCCTTCTTGAAAAAAAATTTTTTTTTGCGTTATTTTAAACAATTTTGAAATCTTTTTGGTAATGAAAAATGTGGCATTTTTTATTCTGAATTCAGCCATAACAATATTTTTATTATACACCGCTAGGATTACAGAGATACGCGACAAAACGTACTCCCTAGCGCGCGGTACCGCGCAATACCGCGCTAACAACATATAGAGTTACATATTAAGAATGCTCATTTTCGTTGCAGGACATAACTATGTGACGAAGATGGGTGTGGTAACATAAAAATCGCAAATTATGAAATATTACATAAAGATTAATGACTTATAATACAGATCGTACTATATCCCATATATACATACATAAATATTTTTTAAACGCTTATTTAACATTTTATTACATTGTAAGCACACGCGATTACATGTACTTCACTCGACATAGTTTTCGAAAAGTGAAAAAGACGAAATACTATCTTCATTAAAAAAGTGATCTACACACAGATACTTTTTGCACCAAGCACATCTTATAATAGCAGGCTTATCACATCATTCACAACGTGGCAGTTTATCTGCTTCAGGAAATTTAAAACAGAAATCTACCAGATTTTCAAACCGTTGTGGTAACCTTTCCTCTAGGTATCCACTTTTATACCAAGAGTATTTAAATACTTCTCTGAATCTCGGGGAAGACAATTGGTTGTGGGTGAGTGATTGCAATTTGATGATGTTATTTCGTAGATGTAAATTTATATTAATATCGTACAGCAAAACTCGATCGGAAAAGGTTCTAACAAAGTTTTTCCATATCCGGAAACCAAAAACGTCCAACGGTTGTATCAAACCTGTCGTCCCTTTCGGTATAGTTAACGTAATAAGTTGCTTGTCACTCGGAATACTTTGTTGAAACGTGGACGGACAATGACCACTCCACGAATCAATTAATAGTACACTTCGAGGCCCAGTCTTTGGTGAAAAGACTTCTGCGAGCCAAGTGTTGAAATGGTGCGATGTTAACTTCCCAGATTTGGAAGCAGCGACAAACACATTATCTGATCTGAATCGGACAATTAAGTGCAAAAATGCGAAAACAGACCAACAATGGAAGTTGAGAGAAAGAAGAATTAATAAAAACGAAATGTTATCGTTAAATGTAATAAAATGGTCTGTTTTCGCAAATATTCAATTAATCATTATCCCGATATCTTATGAACTTTGCACTGGTAAATATCCAGTCTCCTTATAAATACACAGTCTTCGGGTCTGGAATTCATTATCAGTGTTACTGGAACTCGTTCAACTGCACGTGGCGTTAGCTTTGGATAAAATGGTGTACATAAATCCGACAAACGTTACTAATCTACTAATAGCAATGCTTCACATAACCAGTATTCCACCATCTCCAATTAATCACCGGGAGGTCGAACTCTCGGAGATCATACACAGAATGATACGTGAGAGTATCACTGAAAATTCATTTACGGCCGACTACGTTATGACCCTGGAATATGAAGATCCAACAAGACCTCAAGAATGTGAATTCGTTCCTGATGAAGGCATTCAGGAAGACGAAGAATATGGTAACAACGAATTTGATGACAGTTGCATCCCAGGCGAAAGTGGTGATGGTTTTCAGTGATACTCTCACGTATCATTCTGTGTATGATCTCCGAGAGTTCGACCTCCCGGTGATTAATTGGAGATGGTGGAATACTGGTTATGTGAAGCATTGCTATTAGTAGATTAATAACGTTTGTCGGATTTATGTACACCATTTTATCCAAAGCTAACGCCACGTGCAGTTGAACGAGTTCCAGTAACACTGATAATGAATTCCAGACCCGAAGACTGTGTATTTATAAGGAGACTGGATATTTACCAGTGCAAAGTTCATAAGATATCGGGATAATGATTAATTGAATATTTGCGAAAACAGACCATTTTATTACATTTAACGATAACATTTCGTTTTTATTAATTCTTCTTTCTCTCAACTTCCATTGTTGGTCTGTTTTCGCATTTTTGCACTTAATTGTCCGATTCAGATCAGATAATGTGTTTGTCGCTGCTTCCAAATCTGGGAAGTTAACATCGCACCATTTCAACACTTGGCTCGCAGAAGTCTTTTCACCAAAGACTGGGCCTCGAAGTGTACTATTAATTGATTCGTGGAGTGGTCATTGTCCGTCCACGTTTCAACAAAGTATTCCGAGTGACAAGCAACTTATTACGTTAACTATACCGAAAGGGACGACAGGTTTGATACAACCGTTGGACGTTTTTGGTTTCCGGATATGGAAAAACTTTGTTAGAACCTTTTCCGATCGAGTTTTGCTGTACGATATTAATATAAATTTACATCTACGAAATAACATCATCAAATTGCAATCACTCACCCACAACCAATTGTCTTCCCCGAGATTCAGAGAAGTATTTAAATACTCTTGGTATAAAAGTGGATACCTAGAGGAAAGGTTACCACAACGGTTTGAAAATCCGGTAGATTTCTGTTTTAAATTTCCTGAAGCAGATAAACTGCCACGTTGTGAATGATGTGATAAGCCTGCTATTATAAGATGTGCTTGGTGCAAAAAGTATCTGTGTGTAGATCACTTTTTTAATGAAGATAGTATTTCGTATTTTTCACTTTGCGAAAACTATGTCGAGTGAAGTACATGTAATCGCGTGTGCTTACAATGTAATAAAATGTTAAATAAGCGTTTAAAAAATATTTATGTATGTATATATGGGATATAGTACGATCTGTATTATAAGTCATTAATCTTTATGTAATATTTCATAATTTGCGATTTTTATGTTACCACACCCATCTTCGTCACATAGTTATGTCCTGCAACGAAAATGAGCATTCTTAATATGTAACCCTATATGTTGTTAGCGCGGTATTGCGCGGTACCGCGCGCTAGGGAGTACGTTTTGTCGCGTATCTCTGTAATCCTAGCGGTGTATAATAAAAATATTGTTATGGCTGAATTCAGAATAAAAAATGCCACATTTTTCATTACCAAAAAGATTTCAAAATTGTTTAAAATAACGCAAAAAAAAATTTTTTTTCAAGAAGGAAAGTTGTTTTTAAAAATTTGTTAATGCAAATTTATAGCGCTCCTTTTACCGTTAAACTTTTACCTAAAACATTTTTTTCTATCTTTTGTACTTTAGGAGATATAAGCGAGGAAGTGCAAGTGTCGATTTCACTTTGAGGTTAAATTTCATGCCCTTAAAGGGCGATTGGGCACGAATAGAGTATACCATTTTTCTTGTCTTGGATCACTCTACAAACCCACAAAATTTTATCCGAATCCGTGAGTTGCAGTTCGAATACCTTCCTTGTTAGACTATATGGAAGCAATATATACAAAGATTTCAACCGTCTACGTGTTCCATTCATTGTTCTACTTGTCGAAAGTTAGAAATAATTTCCGATAAAGGATTAACAATCGGGCTCATTGTTCACTTAACCTTGAAGAACCAAAAATTGGCGAATGGTACTGTTTGGATGCTTTGCATATATGTTTCTTAGACTATACGGAAGCAATATATACAAATATTTCAACCGTCTACCTGTTCCTATCATTGTTCTACTTGTCGAAAGTTACAAATAATTTCCGATAAAGGATTAACCATTGGGGCTCATTGTTCACTTAAACTTGAAGAACAAAAAATTGGCGAATGGTACTGTTTGGATGCTTTGCATATTTGTTTCTTAGACTATATGGAAGCAATATATACAAAGATTTCAACCGTCTACGTGTTCCAATCATTGTTCTACTTGTCGAAATTTACAAATAATTTCCTGTAAAGGATTAACAATGGGGCTCGTTGTTCACTTAAACTTGATGAACATAAAATTGGCGAATTGTACTGTTTGGATGCTTTGCATATATGTTTCTTAGACTATATAGAAGCAATATATATAAAGACTTCACCCGTCTACCTGTACTATTCATTGTTCTACTTGTAGAAAGTTACAAATAATTTCCATTTCATGATTATCAATGGAGCTCGCTGTTCACTTAAACTTGAAGATCAAAAAATTGGCGAATTGTACTGTTTGGATGCTTTGCATATATGTTTCTTAGACTATATAGAAGCAATATATACAATGATTTCAACAGTCTATCTATTCCATTCATTGTTCTACTTGCCGAAATTTACAAATAATTTCCTTTAAAGGATTAACAATGGGGCTCGTAGTTCACTTAAACTTGAAGAACCAAAAATTGGCGAATGGTACTGTTTGGATGCTTTGCATATATGTTTCTTAGACTATACGGAAGCAATATATACAAATATTTCAACCGTCTACCTGTTCCTATCATTGTTCTACTTGTCGAAAGTTACAAATAATTTCCGATAAAGGATTAACCATTGGGGCTCATTGTTCACTTAAACTTGAAGAACAAAAAATTGGCGAATGGTACTGTTTGGATGCTTTGCATATTTGTTTCTTAGACTATATGGAAGCAATATATACAAAGATTTCAACCGTCTACGTGTTCCAATCATTGTTCTACTTGTCGAAATTTACAAATAATTTCCTGTAAAGGATTAACAATGGGGCTCGTTGTTCACTTAAACTTGAAGAACAATAAATTGGCGAATTGTACTGTGTGGATGCTTTGCATATATGTTTCTTAGGTTATATAGAAGCAATATATACAAAGATTTCAACCGTTTACATGTTCCATTCATTGTTCTACTTGTCGAAAATTACAAATAATTTCCTTTAAAGGATTAACAATGGAGCTCGTTGTTCACTTAAACTTGAAGAACAATAAATTGGCGAATTGTACTGTTTGGATGCTTTGCATATATGTTTCTTAGTCTATATAGAAGCAATATATTCAAAGATTTCATCCGTCTACGTGTTCCATTCATTGTTCTACTTGTCGAAAATTACAAATAATTTCCGATAAAGGATTAACCATTGGGGCTCATTGTTCACTTAAACTTGAAGAACAAAAAATTGGCGAATGGTACTGTTTGGATGCTTTGCGTACATGTTTCTTAGACTATATGGAAGCAATATATACAGAGATTTCAACCGTCTACGTGTTCCATTCATTGTTCTACTTGTCGAAAGTTAGAAATAATTTCCGATAAAGGATTAACAATCGGGCTCATTGTTCACTTAACCTTGAAGAACAAAAAATTGGCGAATGGTACTGTTTGGATGCTTTGCATATATGTTTCTTAGACTATACGGAAGCAATATATACAAATATTTCAACCGTCTACCTGTTCCATTCATTGTTCTACTTGCCGAAATTTACAAATAATTTCCTTTAAAGGATTAACAATGGGGCTCGTAGTTCACTTAAACTTGAAGAACCAAAAATTGGCGAATGGTACTGTTTGGATGCTTTGCATATATGTTTCTTAGACTATACGGAAGCAATATATACAAATATTTCAACCGTCTACCTGTTCCTATCATTGTTCTACTTGTCGAAAGTTACAAATAATTTCCGATAAAGGATTAACCATTGGGGCTCATTGTTCACTTAAACTTGAAGAACAAAAAATTGGCGAATGGTACTGTTTGGATGCTTTGCATATTTGTTTCTTAGACTATATGGAAGCAATATATACAAAGATTTCAACCGTCTACGTGTTCCAATCATTGTTCTACTTGTCGAAATTTACAAATAATTTCCGATAACGGATTAACCATTGGGGCTCATTGTTCACTTAGACTTGAAGAACAAAAAATTGGCGAATTGTATTGTTTGGATGCTTTGCATATATGTTTCTTATACTATATAGAAGCAATATATACAATGATTTCAACCGTCTACCTGTTCCATTCACTGTTCTACTTGTCGAAATTTACAAATAATTTCCGATAAAGGGTTAACAATCGGGCTCATTGTTCACTTAAACTTGAAGAACAAAAAATTGGCGAATGGTACTGTTTGGATGCTTTGCATATATGTTTCTTATACTATATAGAAGCAATATATACAAAGATTTCAACCGTCTACCTGTTCCATTCACTGTTCTACTTGTCGAAAGTTACAAATAATTTCCGTTTCATGATTATCAATGGGGCTCGTTGTTCACTTAAACTTGAAGAACAAAAAATTGGCGAATTGTACTGTTTGGATGCTTTGCATATATGTTTCTTAGACTATATAGAAGCAATATATATAAAGACTTCACCCGTCTACCTGTACTATTCATTGTTCTACTTGTAGAAAGTTACAAATAATTTCCATTTCATGATTATCAATGGAGCTCGCTGTTCACTTAAACTTGAAGATCAAAAAATTGGCGAATTGTACTGTTTGGATGCTTTGCATATATGTTTCTTAGACTATATAGAAGCAATATATACAATGATTTCAACAGTCTATCTATTCCATTCATTGTTCTACTTGCCGAAATTTACAAATAATTTCCTTTAAAGGATTAACAATGGGGCTCGTAGTTCACTTAAACTTGAAGAACAAAAAATTGGCGAATTGTACTGTTTGGATTATTTGCACATATGTTTCTTAGACTATATAGAAGCAACATATACAAAGATTTCAACCGTCTACCTGTTCCATTCATTGTTCTACTAGTCGAAAGTTACAATTAATTTCCGTTAAAGGATTAACAATGGGGCTCGTAGTTCACTTAAACTTGAAGAACAAAAAATTGGCGAATGGTACTTTTTGGATGCTTTGCATATATGTTTCTTAGACTATATGGAAGCAATATATAATAATATTTCAACCGTCTACGTGTTCCAATCATTGTTCTGCTTGTCGAAATTAACAAATAATTTCCTTTAAAGGATTAACAATGGGGCTCGTTGTTCACTTAAACTTGAAGAACAATAAATTGGCGAATTGTACTGTGTGGATGCTTTGCATATATGTTTCTTAGGTTATATAGAAGCAATATATACAAAGATTACAACCGTTTACATGTTCCATTCATTGTTCTACTTGTCGAAAATTACAAATAATTTCCGATAAAGGATTAACCATTGGGGCTCATTGTTCACTTAAACTTGAAGAACAAAAAATTGGCGAATGGTACTGTTTGGATGCTTTGCGTACATGTTTCTTAGACTATATGGAAGCAATATATACAAAGATTTCAACCGTCTACGTGTTCCATTCATTGTTCTACTTGTCGAAAGTTAGAAATAATTTCCGATAAAGGATTAACAATCGGGCTCATTGTTCACTTAACCTTGAAGAACAAAAAATTGGCGAATGGTACTGTTTGGATGCTTTGCATATATGTTTCTTAGACTATACGGAAGCAATATATACAAATATTTCAACCGTCTACCTGTTCCATTCATTGTTCTACTTGTCGAAAGTTACAAATAATTTCCGATAAAGGATTAACCATTGGGGCTCATTGTTCACTTAAACTTGAAGAACAAAAAATTGGCGAATTGTACTGTTTGGATGCTTTGCATATAAGTTTCTTAAACTATATAGAAGCAATACATTCAAAGATTTCAACCGTCTACGTGTTCCAATCATTGTTCTACTTGTAGAAAGTTACAATTAATTTCCGTTAAAGGATTAACAATGGGGCTCGTAGTTCACTTAAACTTGAAGAACAAAAAATTGGCGAATGGTACTGTTTGGATGCTTTGCATATATGTTTCTTAGACTATATGGAAGCAATATATAATAATATTTCAACCGTCTACGTGTTCCAATCATTGTTCTGCTTGTCGAAATTTACAAATAATTTCCTTTAAAGGATTAACAATGGGGCTCGTTGTTCACTTAAACTTGAAGAACAATAAATTGGCGAATTGTACTGTGTGGATGCTTTGCATATATGTTTCTTAGGTTATATAGAAGCAATATATACAAAGATTTCAACCGTTTACATGTTCCATTCATTGTTCTACTTGTCGAAAATTACAAATAATTTCCGATAAAGGATTAACCATTGGGGTTCATTGTTCACTTAAACTTGAAGAACAAAAAATTGGCGAATGGTACTGTTTGGATGCTTTGCGTACATGTTTCTTAGACTATATGGAAGCAATATATACAAAGATTTCAACCGTCTACGTGTTCCAATCATTGTTCTACTTGTCGAAATTTACAAATAATTTCCTTTAAAGGATTAACAATGGGGCTCGTTGTTCACTTAAACTTGAAGAACAATAAATTGGCGAATTGTACTGTTTGGATGCTTTGCATATATGTTTCTTAGTCTATATAGAAGCAATATATACAAAGATTTCAACCGTCTACGTGTTCCATTCATTGTTCTACTTGTCGAAAATTACAAATAATTTCCGATAAAGGATTAACCATTGGGGCTCATTGTTCACTTAAACTTGAAAAACAAAAAATTGGCGAATGGTACTGTTTGGATGCTTTGCATATATGTATCTTAGACTATATAGAAGCAATATATACAATGATTTCAACAGTCTATCTATTCCATTCATTGTTCTACTTGCCGAAATTTACAAATAATTTCCTTTAAAGGATTAACAATGGGGCTCGTAGTTCACTTAAACTTGAAGAACAAAAAATTGGCGAATTGTACTGTTTGGATGATTTGCACATATGTTTCTTAGACTATATAGAAGCAACATATACAAAGATTTCATCCGTCTACCTGTTCCATTCATTGTTCTACTTGTCGAAAGTTACAAATAATTTCCGTTAAAGGATTAACAATAGGGATCGTAGTTCACTTAAACTTGAAGAACAAAAAATTGGCGAATTGTACTGTTTGGATGCTTTGCATATATGTTTCTTATACTATATAGAATCAATATATACAATGATTTCAACAGTCTACCTATTCCATTCATTGTTCTACTTGCCGAAATTTACAAATAATTTCCTTTAAAGGATTAACAATGGGGCTCGTAGTTCACTTAAACTTGAAGAACAAAAAATTGGCGAATTGTACTGTTTGGATGATTTGCACATATGTTTCTTAGACTATATAGAAGCAACATATACAAAGATTTCAACCGTCTAACTGTTCCATTCATTGTTCTACTTGTCGAAAGTTACAAATAATTTCCGTTAAAGGATTAACATTGGGATCGTAGTTCACTTAAACTTGAAGAACAAAAAATTGGCGAATTGTACTGTTTGGATGCTTTGCATATATGTTTCTTAGAATATATAGAAGCAATATATAGAAAGACTTCACCCGTCTACCTGTACAATTCATTGTTCTACTTGTAGAAAGTTACAAATAATTTCCGTTTCATGATTATCAATGGGGCTCGTTGTTCACTTAAACTTGAAGAACAAAAAATTGGCGAATTGTACTGTTTGGATGCTTTGCATATATGTTTCTTAGACTATATAGAAGCAATATATATAAAGACTTCACCCGTCTTCCTGTACTATTCATTGTTCTACTTGTAGAAAGTTACAAATAATATCCATTTCATGATTATCAATGGAGCTCGCTGTTCACTTAAACTTAAAGATCAAAAAATTGGCGAATTGTACTGTTTGGATGCTTTGCATATATGTTTCTTAGACTATACAGAAGCAATATATACAATGATTTCAACAGTCTACCTATTCCATTCATTGTTCTACTTGCCGAAATTTACAAATAATTTCCTTTAAAGGATTAACAATGGGGCTCGTAGTTCACTTAAACTTGAAGAACAAAAAATTGGCGAATTGTACTGTTTGGATGATTTGCACATATGTTTCTTAGACTATATAGAAGCAACATATACAAAGATTTCAACCGTCTAACTGTTCCATTCATTGTTCTACTTGTCGAAAGTTACAAATAATTTCCGTTAAAGGATTAACATTGGGATCGTAGTTCACTTAAACTTGAAGAACAAAAAATTGGCGAATTGTACTGTTTGGATGCTTTGCATATATGTTTCTTAGAATATATAGAAGCAATATATAGAAAGACTTCACCCGTCTACCTGTACAATTCATTGTTCTACTTGTAGAAAGTTACAAATAATTTCCGTTTCATGATTATCAATGGGGCTCGTTGTTCACTTAAACTTGAAGAACAAAAAATTGGCGAATCGTACTGTTTGGATGCTTGGCATATATGTTTCTTAGAGTATATAGTAGCAATATATACAAAGATTTCAACAGTCTAACTGTTCTATTCATTGTTCTATTTGAAGAAAGTTACAAATAATTTCCCTTTCATGATTATCAATGGGGCTCGTTGTTCACTTAAACTTGAAGAACAAAAAATTGGCGAAATGTACTGTTTGGATGCTTTGCATATATGTTTCTTAGAATATATAGAAGCAATATATAGAAAGACTTCACCCGTCTACCTGTACAATTCATTGTTCTACTTGTAGAAAGTTACAAATAATTTCCGTTTCATGATTATCAATGGGGCTCGTTGTTCACTTATACTTGAAGAACAAAAAATTGGCGAATTGTACTGTTTGGATGCTTTGCATATATGTTTCTTAGACTATATAGAAGCAATATATATAAAGACTTCACCCGTCTTCCTGTACTATTCATTGTTCTACTTGTAGAAAGTTACAAATAATTTCCATTTCATGATTATCAATGGAGCTCGCTGTTCACTTAAACTTGAAGATCAAAAAATTGGCGAATTGTACTGTTTGGATGCTTTGCATATATGTTTCTTAGACTATACAGAAGCAATATATACAATGATTTCAACAGTCTACCTATTCCATTCATTGTTCTACTTGCCGAAATTTACAAATAATTTCCTTTAAAGGATTAACAATGGGGCTCGTAGTTCACTTAAACTTGAAGAACAAAAAATTGGCGAATTGTACTGTTTGGATGATTTGCACATATGTTTCTTAGACTATATAGAAGCAACATATACAAAGATTTCAACCGTCTAACTGTTCCATTCATTGTTCTACTTGTCGAAAGTTACAAATAATTTCCGTTAAAGGATTAACATTGGGATCGTAGTTCACTTAAACTTGAAGAACAAAAAATTGGCGAATTGTACTGTTTGGATGCTTTGCATATATGTTTCTTAGAATATATAGAAGCAATATATAGAAAGACTTCACCCGTCTACCTGTACAATTCATTGTTCTACTTGTAGAAAGTTACAAATAATTTCCGTTTCATGATTATCAATGGAGCTCGCTGTTCACTTAAACTTGAAGATCAAAAAATTGGCGAATTGTACTGTTTGGATGCTTTGCATATATGTTTTTTAGAATATATAGAAGCAATATATAGAAAGACTTCACCCGTCTACCTGTACAATTCATTGTTCTACTTGTAGAAAGTTACAAATAATTTCCATTTCATGATTATCAATGGGGCTCGCTGTTCACTTAAACTTGAAGATCAAAAAATTGGCGATTGTTACTGTTTAGATGCTTTTTGATGGAATTTTGTTTAAAATGGTTTTATTAATTTAGATACAATTATATTAAGCTGCTTAGAAATATAAAGAAAAGAATAAGAAATTGTGAAAAATAACGTTTAATCCGCTCTCTGCGGCTTTGACTTTGGAACTGAACTTGAAACGGTTTTACAGCACGAAGTTGGCTCTGCTTTGGTGTCAAACAATGTTTTGAAAGTCGCCGTTATCGTTTGCTCAGCGACCGTTGAGCATTTCATCGTTGTACTCCAACACCCTTTCTCAACGATGAAGATACTGAAAAAAACAAAAAAAACAGAAAAATTTAGCGATTGAATAGGCCACACTTTTTAGCCATGCGTTTTAACTTTATCCTTCCAAGTGGTTTTGTCAGCATGTCTGCGAGCATTTCGTCTGTAGGACAGTATTTATAATTTATAATTCCCTGATTTTTTATATCCTTTATGAAATGGAACTTGGTGTCGATGTGCTTTGTCCTGTTGCCGAATCTATTATTCGAGGCAATCTTGAGGCAACTCTGATTGTCCTCAAAAATGACTGTTTCATTTTGGACCGTTTCACCGAAATCTTCCAGCAAGCGACGAATCCATAATCCTTCTTGTGTTGCTTCAGCAAGAGCTATATATTCTGCTTCCGTTGAAGAGAGTGCGACACACGTTTGTTTCCGGCAGTTCCAACTTATAGGTGCTCCCATTACTTGGAATAGGTACCCACTGTGCGACTTTCTGTCGGTCTTGTCCTGTGCCCAGTCAGCATCCGCGAAACCAATTAGCCCCTTTTCGCTGTTCCGTTTGCGAAGTCTTAATTCATATCCTATTGTTCCTTTTAAATAGCGAGCAATCCTTTTTACTTCAGTCCAGTCACCTGTTGTGGGTCGTTTATTGTACTGGCTCAAAATTCCAACGCTCGCTGCTATGTCGGGCCTTGTATTTACTGCCAAATATAACAGTGCACCGATCAATTGCTGATATTTTGAGTTTTCTGGCATTTCTGGTTCGCCGTTTCTGTGATTTACATAACCTTCATTTAACGGTATACTAGAAGCCTTTGCGTCCTGGAGACAAAATCTATGTAAAATTTTTTCTATATATTTTTCTTGCTTAATGCAGAAAAATCCCTCTTCGTTTCTTCTAATCTCCATACCTAAATACTGTTTCAAGAGTCCGAGATCGCTGAGTTGGAAATGCCTTTTTAGAAAAACAGCCGCTTCATCGATCTTGTCCATTTCTTTAGCAGCGATTAAAATGTCACCGACATATACAATGAGATAAACTTGTTCCTCATTCTCTTCGCCCTTTATATATAAACATTGGTCCACTTGACTCTGTCTGAAACCATACTGCTTTAATAAATCGGTTAATTAGTCATTCCATACTTTTGCAGCTTGTTTTAAGCCATAGATACCTCTTTTCAAACTACACACATAGTCTTCTTTACCGGGCACGATATATGTTTCTAGCTGTCTCATAAAAATGGTTTCTGTGAGTATTCCATTTAGAAAAGCCGTTTTCACATCAAAATGTTTTACCTGCATGCGTTTCTGTCCGGCTAGCGTCAAGAAAGTCCTGAATGTGGTTTGTCGCACTACAGGTGCAAAAACTTCATCGTAGTCTGTTCCAAATTTCTGTGAAAAACCTCGAGCGACAAGCCTGGCCTTAAACTTATTAACGTTTCCTTCATTTTTCTTTAATTTAAAAACCCACTTACAGGTAACAACATCTCTATCTTTCGGTTTGGGTACAAGATCCCATGTACCATTTTCCCTTAAAGATTTCATCTCTTCGTCCATAGCCTTTTTCCACTCATCCTTATTGGGTCCTGATAATGCTTCCTTTGCACTTCACGGGTTCATTATTTTCATCCACAGCCATATGCAGAGATGCAGCGTATCTATCGGGTGGAACCCCTCTATTCGATCTCTCTGATCGCCTGTATTGTTCTGGCCTCATTTCTTCATGTCTAGAATCTTGAGCAAAGTCGCTATCCGCATGGTCCGTTTCATAGATGGAACTGTCTTCAGTTATGGTTGATTCTCCCTCAGACCCATCGTCTTCGGCGGTGTCTTGATTTTCTGCATTTTGGTTTCTAGTAACTGGAATTACGATTTCATTAATTGGCTTGTTTTCATTAAATTTTTCGCAGAAAACTACATCGCGGCTAATCTTTATTTTATTTGTTTTAGTATCCAACAACTGAAAAGCCTTTGACTCCTCTGAATACCCAACAAAACTGAATTTTTCGGCTTTATCGTCTAATTTTTTTCTTTGTTCTTTATGAACGTAGACATACGCGTCGCATCCAAAAGTATGTAGATTTCTGACGTCTGGCTTTCTTGAGTGCCATAATTCGTAAGGGGTTTTACGAATTGCTCTTGAAGGTAACCTGTTTTGTAAATAGTTTGCAGTATTAACTGCTTCCCCCCAATACCTTTTTTCCATATGTGCATCAAGTAACCTACATATTGCCATCTCGAGTAGGGATCTGTTCTTCCGCTCCGCAATTCCGTTCTGCTGTGGAGAGTAAGGCGCTGTATACTGGACCTGAATCCCTTCCTGTTTCAGATAATTTTGCAAATTTTCATTTATATATTCCCTTCCTCGATCGGATCTTATCTTCTTTGGTTTCTTGGAATATTGTGTTTTCATCATCTCTACGAATTCTTTAATATGTGACGCTGCTTCGCTTTTGTGACTCATAAGATAAATCCTTGTGTATCGTGAAAAATCATCAATGATTGTTAAAATATATCTTTTATTACCTGGCGTGATTGTTTACATTGGCCCACAAACATCCGTATGAATTAGATCGAGAATTGCATTGCTTCTGTTTTCTGATTCTTTTGGGAAAGGTACACGTGCCATCTTACCTATTACGCAGCATTCGCAAGTTACTCGTTGTCCAAAATCTTTTATTTTAATTCCTGTCCCTAAATTCTTTTCAACTAAATCTTTGACTGCGGTAGGGTCTCGATGTCCAAAACGTCTATGCCATGCATGCTGACAATTTTCAGTATGATTTAAATATATAGAATTACTTACTGTGCAGGCCTTTTCAATTGTAGTCAGTTCGAACAGTTCCGAGGATAATTTCGCTATTGCCTTTAATTCTCCGTTCTTTGAAATTGTGCAGTTGTCTTTTTCGAAAATTAGTTTATAGCCATCACTCACTAACCTCTTTACCGACAGTAAATTCGATCCGAACGTAGGAACGTAAAGTACATTGTTCTATTTAATTTGGACGACCTCTCGCGGGCCTATCCCACAGTTTAGCACTCCTGAGCCAATCCCTTGCACCTCAGCCGTCTTCCCTTCGTCTGCGAGACCTACTTGGCCGTTTCTTTCGGGATTAAAATTGTCGAAAAAAATCCTCGACGTTGCCATGTGGCTTGTTGCACCCGAGTCGACAATCCATAAATTATGTTTCTTTTCTTTAATAACAAAACATGCTTCTTTCGAAGTTCCTTTTGTGGCTATCGCATGAAAACAGAAATCGTTAGAAGACGACGATTTGTCTTCTATAACTGCATTAGCCTTTTCTATTTTCAACTTCCATGATTTGTACTTTGAACAGTCACTCTTGAAATGACCGGCTTCTTTGCAGAAGAAACATGTTTTTCCAGGCAGTGCGCCAGCTGTATGTTTGAGTTCCGTTTTCATAGCCGCTTCGCATTCTGAAATATGTTGCCTCGTATCTTTTGCCCCTTTACGCCTTTTGTATTCGTCTATTAATTTCCCTTTGACGAGATTTAACGTCAAATCGCTTTCGGGTCTACTTTCCAAAGCCGTTACAAGCGTTTCGTACGATTCTGGAAGACTTCCGAGCAACATTGCTGCTTTGAGATTATCTGGCAATTCTTGTCCGAGAGCTGTGAGTTCTTCGAAATAATTTGCAATTTTTGTGATGTGTTCTTCCATATCAACATCTTCTTTTAGCACTGTTCTACATAACCGTTTTAATAAAAGTACCTTACTGGTTAAAGTTGCCTTTTGGTGATATCCTTTCAAACAATCCCATGCTTCACGTGCAGATTTAGCGTTTCTTATGTGCTGTAATTGATTATCTTCTACCAATAATCCAATGGTAGCACGTGCCTCGCTATCCATCTGCGTCCGTGATGAATTCATTGGATCAGGTTTTCTGTCGTTTATTACACTCCACAATTTTTCTTTAATTAGGAGCATTTCCAATTTGTAACTCCACACTGAATAATTTTCATTGTTCAATTTTTGAATAACAAAATGCGTACTTCCACCGTTTGCCATTTCGATTTACTTGTATATTTAAAAAAATTTATTTAAAGTCCTTTGTTTTATATTCACTTTATTGTTTTATTGTGATCTGGGCCCATAACCTGATGGAATTTTGTTTAAAATTGTTTTATTAATTTAGATACAATTATACTAAGCTGCTTAGAAATATAAAGAAAAGAATAAGAAATAGTGAAAAATAACGTTTAATCTGCTCTCTGCGGCTTTGACTTTGGAACTGAACTTGAAACGGTTTTACAGCACGAAGACGGCTCTGCTTTGGTGTCAAACAATGTTTTGAAAGTCGCCGTTATGGTTTGCTCAGCGGCCGTTGAGCATTTCATCGTTGTACTCCAACACTTTTCATATAGGTTTCTTAGACTATATAGAAGCAACATATACAAAGATTTCAACCGTATACCTTTTCTATTCATTGTTCTACTTGTCGAAAGTTACAAGTAATTTCCGATAAAGGATTAACCATTGGGGCTCATTGTTCATTTAAACTTGAAGAACAAAAAATTGGCGAATGGTACTGTTTGGATGCTTTGCATATATGTTACGTAGACTATATAGAAGCAATATATACAATGATTTCAACCGTCTACATGATCCATTCATTGTTCTACTTGTCGAAATTTACAAATAATTTCCTTTAAAGGATTAACAATGGGGCTCGTAGTTCACTTAAACTTGAAGAACAAAAAATTGGCGAATGGTACTGTTTGGATGCTTTGCGTACATGTTACGTAGACTATATAGAAGCAATATATAAAAAGATTTCAACCGTCTACCAGTTGCATTCATTGTTCTACTTGTCGAAAGTTACAAATAATTTCCTTTAAAGGATTAACAATGGGGCTCGTAGTTCACTTAACCTTGAAGAACAAAAAATTGGCAAATGGTACTGTTTGGATGCTTTGCATATATGTTTCTTAGACTATATAGAAGCAATATATACAATGATTTCAACAGTCTACCTATTCCATTCATTGTTCTACTTGTCGAAATTTACAAATAATTTCCTTTAAAGGATTAACAATGGGGCTCGTTGTACACTTAAACTTCAAGAACAAAAAATTGGCGAATTGTACTGTTTGGATGATTTGCACATATGTTTCTTAGACTATATAGAAGCAACATATACAAAGATTTCATCCGTCTACCTGTTCCATTCATTGTTCTACTTGTCGAAAGTTACAAATAATTTCCGTTAAAGGATTAACAATAGGGATCGTAGTTCACTTAAACTTGAAGAACAAAAAATTGGCGAATTGTACTGTTTGGATGCTTTGCATATATGTTTCTTATACTATATAGAATCAATATATACAATGATTTCAACAGTCTACCTATTCCATTCATTGTTCTACTTGCCGAAATTTACAAATAATTTCCTTTAAAGGATTAACAATGGGGCTCGTAGTTCACTTAAACTTGAAGAACAAAAAATTGGCGAATTGTACTGTTTGGATGATTTGCACATATGTTTCTTAGACTATATAGAAGCAACATATACAAAGATTTCAACCGTCTAACTGTTCCATTCATTGTTCTACTTGTCGAAAGTTACAAATAATTTCCGTTAAAGGATTAACATTGGGATCGTAGTTCACTTAAACTTGAAGAACAAAAAATTGGCGAATTGTACTGTTTGGATGCTTTGCATATATGTTTCTTAGAATATATAGAAGCAATATATAGAAAGACTTCACCCGTCTACCTGTACAATTCATTGTTCTACATGTAGAAAGTTACAAATAATTTCCGTTTCATGATTATCAATGGGGCTCGTTGTTCACTTAAACTTGAAGAACAAAAAATTGGCGAATTGTACTGTTTGGATGCTTTGCATATATGTTTCTTAGACTATATAGAAGCAATATATATAAAGACTTCACCCGTCTTCCTGTACTATTCATTGTTCTACTTGTAGAAAGTTACAAATAATATCCATTTCATGATTATCAATGGAGCTCGCTGTTCACTTAAACTTGAAGATCAAAAAATTGGCGAATTGTACTGTTTGGATGCTTTGCATATATGTTTCTTAGACTATACAGAAGCAATATATACAATGATTTCAACAGTCTACCTATTCCATTCATTGTTCTACTTGCCGAAATTTACAAATAATTTCCTTTAAAGGATTAACAATGGGGCTCGTAGTTCACTTAAACTTGAAGAACAAAAAATTGGCGAATTGTACTGTTTGGATGATTTGCACATATGTTTCTTAGACTATATAGAAGCAACATATACAAAGATTTCAACCGTCTAACTGTTCCATTCATTGTTCTACTTGTCGAAAGTTACAAATAATTTCCGTTAAAGGATTAACATTGGGATCGTAGTTCACTTAAACTTGAAGAACAAAAAATTGGCGAATTGTACTGTTTGGATGCTTTGCATATATGTTTCTTAGAATATATAGAAGCAATATATAGAAAGACTTCACCCGTCTACCTGTACAATTCATTGTTCTACTTGTAGAAAGTTACAAATAATTTCCGTTTCATGATTATCAATGGGGCTCGTTGTTCACTTAAACTTGAAGAACAAAAAATTGGCGAATCGTACTGTTTGGATGCTTGGCATATATGTTTCTTAGAGTATATAGTAGCAATATATACAAAGATTTCAACAGTCTAACTGTTCTATTCATTGTTCTATTTGAAGAAAGTTACAAATAATTTCCCTTTCATGATTATCAATGGGGCTCGTTGTTCACTTAAACTTGAAGAACAAAAAATTGGCGAAATGTACTGTTTGGATGCTTTGCATATATGTTTCTTAGAATATATAGAAGCAATATATAGAAAGACTTCACCCGTCTACCTGTACAATTCATTGTTCTACTTGTAGAAAGTTACAAATAATTTCCGTTTCATGATTATCAATGGGGCTCGTTGTTCACTTATACTTGAAGAACAAAAAATTGGCGAATTGTACTGTTTGGATGCTTTGCATATATGTTTCTTAGACTATATAGAAGCAATATATATAAAGACTTCACCCGTCTTCCTGTACTATTCATTGTTCTACTTGTAGAAAGTTACAAATAATTTCCATTTCATGATTATCAATGGAGCTCGCTGTTCACTTAAACTTGAAGATCAAAAAATTGGCGAATTGTACTGTTTGGATGCTTTGCATATATGTTTCTTAGACTATACAGAAGCAATATATACAATGATTTCAACAGTCTACCTATTCCATTCATTGTTCTACTTGCCGAAATTTACAAATAATTTCCTTTAAAGGATTAACAATGGGGCTCGTAGTTCACTTAACCTTGAAGAACAAAAAATTGGCAAATGGTACTGTTTGGATGCTTTGCATATATGTTTCTTAGACTATATAGAAGCAATATATACAAAGATTTCAACCGTCTACCTGTTCCATTCATTGTTCTATTTGTCGAAAGTTACAAATAATTTCCGATAAAGGATTAACAATGGGGCTCATTGTTCACTTAAACTTGAAGGACAAAAAATTGGCGAATGGTACTGTTTGGATGCTTTGCATATATATTTCTTAGACTATATGGAAGCAATACATACAAAGATTTCAACCGTCTACGTGTTCCATTCATTTTTCTACTTGCCGAAATTTACAAATAATTTCCTTTAAAGGATAAACAATGGGGCTCGTAGTTCACTTAAACTTGAAGAACAAAAAATTGGCGAATGGTACTGTTTGGATGCTTTGCGTACATGTTTCTTAGACTATATAGAAGCAATATATACAATGATTTCAACAGTCTACCTGTTCCATTCATTGTTCTACTTGCCGAAATTTACAAATAATTTCCTTTAAAGGATAAACAATGGGGCTCGTAGTTCACTTAAACTTGAAGAACAAAAAATTGGCGAATGGTACAGTTTGGATGCTTTGCATGTATGTTTCGTAGATTATATAGACGCAATATATACAAGGATTTCAACCGACTACCTGTTCCATTCATTGTTCTACTTGTAGAAAGTTACAATTAATTTCCGTTAAAGGATTAACAATGGGGCTCGTAGTTCACTTAAACTTGAAGAACAAAAAATTGGCGAATTGTACTGTTTGGATGCTTTGCATATATGTTACGTAGACTATATAGAAGCAATATATAAAAAGATTTCAACCGTCTACCAGTTGCATTCATTGTTCTACTTGTCGAAAGTTACAAATAATTTCCTTTAAAGGATTAACAATGGGGCTCGTAGTTCACTTAACCTTGAAGAACAAAAAATTGGCAAATGGTACTGTTTGGATGCTTTGCATATATGTTTCTTAGACTATATAGAAGCAATATATACAATGATTTCAACAGTCTACCTATTCCATTCATTGTTCTACTTGTCGAAATTTACAAATAATTTCCTTTAAAGGATTAACAATGGGGCTCGTTGTACACTTAAACTTCAAGAACAATAAATTGGCGAATTGTACTGTTTGGATGCTTTGCATATATGTTTCTTAGACTATATAGAAGCAATATATACAAAGAATTCAACCGTCTACCTGTTCCATTCATTGTATTACTTGTCGAAAGTTACAAATAATTTCCGATGAAGAATTAACCATTGGGGCTCGTTGTTCACTTAAACTTGAAGAACAATAAATTGGCGAATTGTACTGTCTGGATGCTTTGCATATATGTTTCTTAGACTATATAGACGCAATATACACAAGGTTTTCAACCGTCTACCTGTTCCAATCATTGTTCTACTTGTCGAAAGTTACAAATAATTTCCGTTAAAGGATTAACATTGGGATCGTAGTTCACTTAAACTTGAAGAACAAAAAATTGGCGAATTGTACTGTTTGGATGCTTTGCATATATGTTTCTTAGAATATATAGAAGCAATATATAGAAAGACTTCACCCGTCTACCTGTACAATTCATTGTTCTACTTGTAGAAAGTTACAAATAATTTCCGTTTCATGATTATCAATGGGGCTCGTTGTTCACTTAAACTTGAAGAACAAAAAATTGGCGAATCGTACTGTTTGGATGCTTGGCATATATGTTTCTTAGAGTATATAGTAGCAATATATACAAAGATTTCAACAGTCTAACTGTTCTATTCATTGTTCTATTTGAAGAAAGTTACAAATAATTTCCCTTTCATGATTATCAATGGGGCTCGTTGTTCACTTAAACTTGAAGAACAAAAAATTGGCGAAATGTACTGTTTGGATGCTTTGCATATATGTTTCTTAGAATATATAGAAGCAATATATAGAAAGACTTCACCCGTCTACCTGTACAATTCATTGTTCTACTTGTAGAAAGTTACAAATAATTTCCGTTTCATGATTATCAATGGGGCTCGTTGTTCACTTATACTTGAAGAACAAAAAATTGGCGAATTGTACTGTTTGGATGCTTTGCATATATGTTTCTTAGACTATATAGAAGCAATATATATAAAGACTTCACCCGTCTTCCTGTACTATTCATTGTTCTACTTGTAGAAAGTTACAAATAATTTCCATTTCATGATTATCAATGGAGCTCGCTGTTCACTTAAACTTGAAGATCAAAAAATTGGCGAATTGTACTGTTTGGATGCTTTGCATATATGTTTCTTAGACTATACAGAAGCAATATATACAATGATTTCAACAGTCTACCTATTCCATTCATTGTTCTACTTGCCGAAATTTACAAATAATTTCCTTTAAAGGATTAACAATGGGGCTCGTAGTTCACTTAACCTTGAAGAACAAAAAATTGGCAAATGGTACTGTTTGGATGCTTTGCATATATGTTTCTTAGACTATATAGAAGCAATATATACAAAGATTTCAACCGTCTACCTGTTCCATTCATTGTTCTATTTGTCGAAAGTTACAAATAATTTCCGATAAAGGATTAACAATGGGGCTCATTGTTCACTTAAACTTGAAGGACAAAAAATTGGCGAATGGTACTGTTTGGATGCTTTGCATATATATTTCTTAGACTATATGGAAGCAATACATACAAAGATTTCAACCGTCTACGTGTTCCATTCATTTTTCTACTTGCCGAAATTTACAAATAATTTCCTTTAAAGGATAAACAATGGGGCTCGTAGTTCACTTAAACTTGAAGAACAAAAAATTGGCGAATGGTACTGTTTGGATGCTTTGCGTACATGTTTCTTAGACTATATAGAAGCAATATATACAATGATTTCAACAGTCTACCTGTTCCATTCATTGTTCTACTTGCCGAAATTTACAAATAATTTCCTTTAAAGGATAAACAATGGGGCTCGTAGTTCACTTAAACTTGAAGAACAAAAAATTGGCGAATGGTACAGTTTGGATGCTTTGCATGTATGTTTCGTAGATTATATAGACGCAATATATACAAGGATTTCAACCGACTACCTGTTCCATTCATTGTTCTACTTGTAGAAAGTTACAATTAATTTCCGTTAAAGGATTAACAATGGGGCTCGTAGTTCACTTAAACTTGAAGAACAAAAAATTGGCGAATTGTACTGTTTGGATGCTTTGCATATATGTTACGTAGACTATATAGAAGCAATATATAAAAAGATTTCAACCGTCTACCAGTTGCATTCATTGTTCTACTTGTCGAAAGTTACAAATAATTTCCTTTAAAGGATTAACAATGGGGCTCGTAGTTCACTTAACCTTGAAGAACAAAAAATTGGCAAATGGTACTGTTTGGATGCTTTGCATATATGTTTCTTAGACTATATAGAAGCAATATATACAATGATTTCAACAGTCTACCTATTCCATTCATTGTTCTACTTGTCGAAATTTACAAATAATTTCCTTTAAAGGATTAACAATGGGGCTCGTTGTACACTTAAACTTCAAGAACAATAAATTGGCGAATTGTACTGTTTGGATGCTTTGCATATATGTTTCTTAGACTATATAGAAGCAATATATACAAAGAATTCAACCGTCTACCTGTTCCATTCATTGTATTACTTGTCGAAAGTTACAAATAATTTCCGATGAAGAATTAACCATTGGGGCTCGTTGTTCACTTAAACTTGAAGAACAATAAATTGGCGAATTGTACTGTCTGGATGCTTTGCATATATGTTTCTTAGACTATATAGACGCAATATACACAAGGTTTTCAACCGTCTACCTGTTCCAATCATTGTTCTACTTGTCGAAAGTTACAAATAATTTCCGATAAAGGATTAACCATTGGGGCTCATTGTTCATTTAAACTTGAAGAACAAAAAATTGGCGAATGGTACTGTTTGGATGCTTTGCATATATGTTTCATAGACTATATAGAAGCAATATATACATTGATTTCAACCGGCTACCTGTTCCATTCATTATTCTACTTGTCGCAAGTTACAAATAATTTCCGTTAAAGTATTAACAATGGGGCTCCTAGTTCACTTAAACTTGAAGATCAAATAATTGGCGAATTGTACTGTTTGGACGCTTTGCATATATGTTTCTTAGACTATATAGAAGCAATATATTCAATGATTTCAACAGTCTACCTGTTCCATTCATTGTTCTACTTGCCGAAATTTACAAATAATTTCCTTTAAAGTATTAACAATGGGGCTCGTAGTTCACTTAAACTTGAAGAACAAAAAATTGGCGAATGGTACTGTTTGGATGCTTTGCATATATGTTTCGTAGATTATGTAGACGCAATATATACAAGGATTTCAACCGTCTACCTGTTCCATTCATTGTTCTACTTGTCGAAAGTTACAAATAATTACCGATAAAGGATTAACCATTGGGGCTCATTATTCACTTAAACTTGAAGAACAAAAAATTGGCGAATTGTACTGTTTGGATGCTTTGCATATATGTTACGTAGACTATATAGAAGCAATATATAAAAAGATTTCAACCGTCTACCAGTTGCATTCATTGTTCTACTTGTCGAAAGTTACAAATAATTTCCTTTAAAGGATTAACAATGGGGCTCGTAGTTCACTTAACCTTGAAGAACAAAAAATTGGCAAATGGTACTGTTTGGATGCTTTGCATATATGTTTCTTAGACTATATAGAAGCAATATATACAATGATTTCAACAGTCTACCTATTCCATTCATTGTTCTACTTGTCGAAATTTACAAATAATTTCCTTTAAAGGATTAACAATGGGGCTCGTTGTACACTTAAACTTCAAGAACAATAAATTGGCGAATTGTACTGTTTGGATGCTTTGCATATATGTTTCTTAGACTATATAGAAGCAATATATACAAAGAATTCAACCGTCTACCTGTTCCATTCATTGTATTACTTGTCGAAAGTTACAAATAATTTCCGATAAAGAATTAACCACTGGGGCTCGTTGTTCACTTAAACTTGAAGAACAATAAATTGGCGAATTGTACTGTCTGGATGCTTTGCATATATGTTTCTTAGACTATATAGACGCAATATACACAAGGTTTTCAACCGTCTACCTGTTCCATTCATTGTTCTAATTGTCGAAAGTTACAAATAATTACCGATAAAGGATTAACCATTGGGGCTCATTGTTCACTTAAACTTGAAGAACAAAAAATTGGCGAATTGTACTGTTTGGATGCTTTGCATATATGTTTCTTAGACTATATGGAAGCAATACATACAAAGATTTCAACCATCTACGTGTTTCAATCATTGTTCTACTTGTAGAAAGTTACAATTAATTTCCGTTAAAGGATTAACAATGGGGCTCGTAGTTCACTTAAACTTGAAGAACAAAAAATTGGCGAATTGTACTGTTTGGATGCTTTGCATATATGTTACGTAGACTATATAGAAGCAATATATACAATGATTTCAACCGTCTACATGATCCATTCATTGTTCTACTTGTCGAAATTTACAAATAATTTCCTTTAAAGGATTAACAATGGGGCTCGTAGTTCACTTAAACTTGAAGAACAAAAAATTGGCGAATGGTACTGTTTGGATGCTTTGCGTACATGTTTCTTAGACTGTATGGAAGCAATATATACAATGATTTCAACCGTATACCTTTTCTATTCATTGTTCTACTTGTCGAAAGTTACAAGTAATTTCCGATAAAGGATTAACCATTGGGGCTCATTGTTCATTTAAACTTGAAGAACAAAAAATTGGCGAATGGTACTGTTTGGATGCTTTGCATATATGTTTCATAGACTATATAGAAGCAATATATACATTGATTTCAACCGGCTACCTGTTCCATTCATTATTCTACTTGTCGCAAGTTACAAATAATTTCCGTTAAAGTATTAACAATGGGGCTCCTAGTTCACTTAAACTTGAAGATCAAATAATTGGCGAATTGTACTGTTTGGACGCTTTGCATATATGTTTCTTAGACTATATAGAAGCAATATATACAATGATTTCAACAGTCTACCTGTTCCATTCATTGTTCTACTTGCCGAAATTTACAAATAATTTCCTTTAAAGTATTAACAATGGGGTTCGTAGTTCACTTAAACTTGAAGAACAAAAAATTGGCGAATGGTACTGTTTGGATGCTTTGCATATATGTTTCGTAGATTATATAGACGCAATATATACAAGGATTTCAACCGTCTACCTGTTCCATTCATTGTTCTACTTGTCGAAAGTTACAAATAATTACCGATAAAGGATTAACCATTGGGGCTCATTATTCACTTAAACTTGAAGAACAAAAAATTGGCGAATTGTACTGTTTGGATGCTTTGCATATATGTTTCTTAGACTATATAGAAGCAATATATACAAAGATTTCAACCGTCTACCTGTTCCATTCATTGTTCTATTTGTCGAAAGTTACAAATAATTTCCGATAAAGGATTAACAATGGGGCTCATTGTTCACTTAAACTTGAAGGACAAAAAATTGGCGAATGGTACTGTTTGGATGCTTTGCATATATATTTCTTAGACTATATGGAAGCAATACATACAAAGATTTCAACCGTCTACGTGTTCCATTCATTTTTCTACTTGCCGAAATTTACAAATAATTTCCTTTAAAGGATTAACAATGGGGCTCGTAGTTCACTTAAACTTGAAGAACAAAAAATTGGCGAATGGTACTGTTTGGATGCTTTGCGTACATGTTTCTTAGACTATATAGAAGCAATATATACAATGATTTCAACAGTCTACCTGTTCCATTCATTGTTCTACTTGCCGAAATTTACAAATAATTTCCTTTAAAGGATAAACAATGGGGCTCGTAGTTCACTTAAACTTGAAGAACAAAAAATTGGCGAATGGTACAGTTTGGATGCTTTGCATGTATGTTTCGTAGATTATATAGACGCAATATATACAAGGATTTCAACCGTCTACCTGTTCCATTCATTGTTCTACTTGTCGAAAGTTACAAATAATTACCGATAAAGGATTAACCATTGGGGCTCATTATTCACTTAAACTTGAAGAACAAAAAATTGGCGAATTGTACTGTTTAGATGCTTTGCATATATGTTTCTTAGACTATATGGAAGCAATACATACAAAGATTTCAACCATCTACGTGTTTCAATCATTGTTCTACTTGTAGAAAGTTACAATTAATTTCCGTTAAAGGATTAACAATGGGGCTCGTAGTTCACTTAAACTTGAAGAACAAAAAATTGGCGAATTGTACTGTTTGGATGCTTTGCATATATGTTACGTAGACTATATAGAAGCAATATATAAAAAGATTTCAACCGTCAACCAGTTGCATTCATTGTTCTACTTGTCGAAAGTTACAAATAATTTCCTTTAAAGGATTAACAATGGGGCTCGTAGTTCACTTAACCTTGAAGAACAAAAAATTGGCAAATGGTACTGTTTGGATGCTTTGCATATATGTTTCTTAGACTATATAGAAGCAATATATACAATGATTTCAACAGTCTACCTATTCCATTCATTGTTCTACTTGTCGAAATTTACAAATAATTTCCTTTAAAGGATTAACAATGGGGCTCGTTGTACACTTAAACTTCAAGAACAATAAATTGGCGAATTGTACTGTTTGGATGCTTTGCATATATGTTTCTTAGACTATATAGAAGCAATATATACAAAGAATTCAACCGTCTACCTGTTCCATTCATTGTATTACTTGTCGAAAGTTACAAATAATTTCCGATAAAGAATTAACCATTGGGGCTCGTTGTTCACTTAAACTTGAAGAACAAAAAATTGGCGAATGGTACTGTTTGGATGCTTTGCATATATGTTTCATAGACTATATAGAAGCAATATATACATTGATTTCAACCGGCTACCTGTTCCATTCATTATTCTACTTGTCGCAAGTTACAAATAATTTCCGTTAAAGTATTAACAATGGGGCTCCTAGTTCACTTAAACTTGAAGATCAAATAATTGGCGAATTGTACTGTTTGGACGCTTTGCATATATGTTTCTTAGACTATATAGAAGCAATATATACAATGATTTCAACAGTCTACCTGTTCCATTCATTGTTCTACTTGCCGAAATTTACAAATAATTTCCTTTAAAGTATTAACAATGGGGCTCGTAGTTCACTTAAACTTGAAGAACAAAAAATTGGCGAATGGTACTGTTTGGATGCTTTGCATATATGTTTCGTAGATTATATAGACGCAATATATACAAGGATTTCAACCGTCTACCTGTTCCATTCATCGTTCTACTTGTCGAAAGTTACAAATAATTACCGATAAAGGATTAACCATTGGGGCTCATTATTCACTTAAACTTGAAGAACAAAAAATTGGCGAATTGTACTGTTTGGATGCTTTGCATATATGTTTCTTAGACTATATAGAAGCAATATATACAAAGATTTCAACCGTCTACCTGTTCCATTCATTGTTCTATTTGTCGAAAGTTACAAATAATTTCCGATAAAGGATTAACAATGGGGCTCATTGTTCACTTAAACTTGAAGGACAAAAAATTGGCGAATGGTACTGTTTGGATGCTTTGCATATATATTTCTTAGACTATATGGAAGCAATACATACAAAGATTTCAACCATCTACGTGTTCCAATCATTGTTCTACTTGTAGAAAGTTACAATTAATTTCCGTTAAAGGATTAACAATGGGGCTCGTAGTTCACTTAAACTTGAAGAACAAAAAATTGGCGAATTGTACTGTTTGGATGCTTTGCATATATGTTACGTACACTATATAGAAGCAATATATACAATGATTTCAACCGTCTACATGATCCATTCATTGTTCTACTTGTCGAAATTTACAAATAATTTCCTTTAAAGGATTAACAATGGGGCTCGTAGTTCACTTAAACTTGAAGAACAAAAAATTGGCGAATGGTACTGTTTGGATGCTTTGCGTACATGTTTCTTAGACTGTATGGAAGCAATATATACAATGATTTCAACCGTCTACCTTTTCTATTCATTGTTCTACTTGTCGAAAGTTACAAGTAATTTCCGATAAAGGATTAACCATTGGGGCTCATTGTTCATTTAAACTTGAAGAACAAAAAATTGGCGAATGGTACTGGTTGGATGCTTTGCATATATGTTTCTTAGACTATATAGAAGCAATATATACATTGATTTCAACCGGCTACCTGTTCCATTCATTATTCTACTTGTCGCAAGTTACAAATAATTTCCGTTAAAGTATTAACAATGGGGCTCCTAGTTCACTTAAACTTGAAGATCAAATAATTGGCGAATTGTACTGTTTGGACGCTTTGCATATATGTTTCTTAGACTATATAGAAGCAATATATACAATGATTTCAACAGTCTACCTGTTCCATTCATTGTTCTACTTGCCGAAATTTACAAATAATTTCCTTTAAAGTATTAACAATGGGGCTCGTAGTTCACTTAAACTTGAAGAACAAAAAATAGGCGAATGGTACTGTTTGGATGCTTTGCATATATGTTTCGTAGATTATATAGACGCAATATATACAAGGATTTCAACCGTCTACCTGTTCCATTCATTGTTCTACTTGTCGAAAGTTACAAATAATTACCGATAAAGGATTAACCATTGGGGCTCATTATTCACTTAAACTTGAAGAACAAAAAATTGGCGAATTGTACTGTTTGGATGCTTTGCATATATGTTTCTTAGACTATATAGAAGCAATATATACAAAGATTTCAACCGTCTACCTGTTCCATTCATTGTTCTATTTGTCGAAAGTTACAAATAATTTCCGATAAAGGATTAACAATGGGGCTCATTGTTCACTTAAACTTGAAGGACAAAAAATTGGCGAATGGTACTGTTTGGATGCTTTGCATATATGTTTCGTAGATTATATAGACGCAATATATACAAGGATTTCAACCGTCTACCTGTTCCATTCATTGTTCTACTTGTCGAAAGTTACAAATAATTACCGATAAAGGATTAACCATTGGGGCTCATTATTCACTTAAACTTGAAGAACAAAAAATTGGCAATTGTTACTGTTTAGATGCTTTGCATATAGGTTTCTTAGACTATATAGAAGCAATATATAGAAAGATTTCACCCGTCTACCTGTACTATTCATTGTTCTACTTGTAGAAAGTCACAAATAATTTCCATTTCATGATTATCAATGGGGCTCGCTGTTCACTTAAACTTGAAGATAAAAAATTGGCGATTGTTACTGTTTAGATGCTTTGCATATAGGTTTCTTAGACTATATAGAAGCAACATATACAAAGATTTCAACCGTCTACCTGTTCTATTCATTGTTCTACTTGTAGAAAGTTACAAATAATTTCCGTTTCATGATTATCAATGGGGCTCGTTGTTCACTTAAACTTGAAGAACAAAAAATTGGCGAATGGTACTGTTTGGATGCTTTGCACATCTGTTTCTTAGACTATATAGAAGCAATATATACAAAGATTTCAACCGTCTACGTGTTTCAACCATTGTTCTACTTGTAGAAATTTACAATTAATTTCCGTTAAAGGATTAACAATGGGGCTGATTGTTCACTTAAACTTGAAGAACAAAAAATTGGCGAATGGTACTGTTTGGATGCTTTGCATGTATGTTTCTTAGACTATATAGTAGCAATATATTCAAAGATTTCAACTGTCTACCTGTTCCATTCATTGTTCTACTTGTCGCAAGTTACAAATAATTTCCGTTAAAGTATTATCAATGGGGCTCGTTGTTCACTTAAACTTGAAGAACAAAAAATTGGCGAATGGTACTGTTTGGATGCTTTGCACATATGTTTCTTAGACTATATAGAAGCAATATATACAAAGATTTCAACCGTCTACGTGTTCCAATCATTGTTCTACTTGTAGAAATTTACAATTAATTTCCGTTAAAGGATTAACAATGGGGCTCATTGTTCACTTAAACTTGAAGAACAAAAAATTGGCGAATGGTACTGTTTGGATGATTTGCATATATGTTTCTTAGATTATGTAGAAGCAATATATACAAAGATTTCAACCGTCTACCTGTTCCATTCATTGTTCCACTTGTCGAATATTACAAATAATTTCCGATAACAGATTAACCATTGGTGCTCATTCTTCACTTAAACTTGAACAACAAAAAATTGGCGAATGATACTGTTTGGATGCTTTGCGTACATGTTTCTTAGACTATATGGAAGCAATATATACAAAGATTTCAACCGTCTTCGTGTTCCAATCATTGTTCTACTTTTCGAAATTCACAAATAATTTCCTTTAAAGGATTATCAATGGGGCTCGTTGTTCACTTAAACTTGAAGAACAAAAAATTGGCGAATGGTACTGTTTGGATGCTTTGCACATATGTTTCTTAGACTATATAGAAGCAATATATTCAAAGATTTCAACCGTCTACCTGTTCCATTCATTGTTCTACTTGTCGAAAGTTACAAATAATTTCCGATAAAGAATTAACAATGGGGCTCATTGTTCACTTAACCTTGAAGAACAAAAGATTGGCGAATGGTACTGTTTGGATGCTTTGCACATATGTTTCTTAGACTATATAGAAGCAATATATACAAAGATTTCAACCGTCTACGTGTTTCAATCATTGTTCTACTTGTAGAAATTTACAATTAATTTCCGCTAAAGGATTAACAATGGGGCTCATTGTTCACTTAAACTTGAAGAACAAAAAATTGGCGAATGGTACTGTTTGGATGATTTGCATATATGTTTCTTAGACTATTTAGAAGCCACATATAGAAAGATTTCACCCGTCTACCTGTACTATTCATTGTTCGACTTGTAGAAAGTCACAAATAATTTCCATTTCATGATTATCAATGGGGTTCGCTGTTCACTTAAACTTGAAGAACAAAAATGTGGCAAATTGTACTGTTTGGATACTTTGCATATATGTTTCTTAGACTATTTAGAAGCAATATATAGAAAGAATTCACCCGTCTACCTGTACTATTCATTGTTCTACTTGTAGAAAGTCACAAATAATTTCCATTTCATGATTATCAATGGGGCTCGCTGTTCACTTAAACTTTAAGATCAAAAAATTTGCGATTGTTACTGTTTAGATGCTTTGCATATAGGTTTCTTAGACTATATAGAAGCAACATATACAATGATTTCAACAGTCTACCTGTTCCATTCATTGTTCTACTTGTCGAAATTTACAAATAATTTCCGATAATGGATTAACCATTGGGGCTCATTGTTCACTTAAACTTGAAGAACAAAAAATTGGCGAATTGTACTGTTTGGATGCTTTGCATATATGTTTCTTAGACTATATGGAAGCAATATATACAAAGATTTCAACCGTCTACCTGTTCCATTCATTGTTCTACTTGTCGGAAGTTACAAATAATTTCCGATAAAGGATTAACAATGGGGCTCGTAGTTCACTTAAACTTGAAGAACAAAAAATTGGCGAATGGTACTGTTTGGATGCTTTGCATATATGTTTCGTAGATTATATAGACGCAATATATACAAGGATTTCAACCGTCTACCTGTTCCATTCATTGTTCTACTTGTCGAAAGTTACAAATAATTACCGATAAAGGATTAACCATTGGGGCTCATTATTCACTTAAACTTGAAGAACAAAAAATTGGCGAATTGTACTGTTTGGATGCTTTGCATATATGTTTCTTAGACTATATAGAAGCAATATATTCAAAGAGATCAAGCGTCTACCAGTTTCATTCATTGTTCTACTTGTCGAAAGTTACAAATAATTCCCGATAAAGGATTAACCATTGGGGCTCATTGTTCACTTAAACTTGAAGAACAAAAAATTGGCAATTGTTACTGTTTAGATGCTTTGCATATAGGTTTCTTAGACTATATAGAAGCAATATATAGAAAGATTTCACCCGTCTACCTGTACTATTCATTGTTCTACTTGTAGAAAGTCACAAATAATTTCCATTTCATGATTATCAATGGGGCTCGCTGTTCACTTAAACTTGAAGATAAAAAATTGGCGATTGTTACTGTTTAGATGCTTTGCATATAGGTTTCTTAGACTATATAGAAGCAACATATACAAAGATTTCAACCGTCTACCTGTTCTATTCATTGTTCTACTTGTAGAAAGTTACAAATAATTTCCGTTTCATGATTATCAATGTGGCTCGTTGTTCACTTAAACTTGAAGAACAAAAAATTGGCGAATGGTACTGTTTGGATGCTTTGCACATATGTTTCTTAGACTATATAGAAGCAATATATACAAAGATTTCAACCGTCTACGTGTTTCAATCATTGTTCTACTTGTAGAAATTTACAATTAATTTCCGTTAAAGGATTAACAATGGGCATGATTGTTCACTTAAACTTGAAGAACAAAAAATTGGCGAATGGTACTGTTTGGATGCTTTGCATGTATGTTTCTTAGACTATATAGAAGCAATATATTCAAAGATTTCAACCGTCTACCTGTTCCATTCATTGTTCTACTTGTCGAAAGTTACAAATAATTTCCGATAAAGAATTAACAATGGGGCTCATTGTTCACTTAACCTTGAAGAACAAAAAATTGGCGAATGGTACTGTTTGGATGCTTTGCATATATGTTTCTTAGACTATATAGAAGCAATATATAGAAAGATTTCACCCGTCTACCTGTACTATTCATTGTTCTACTTGTAGAAAGTCACAAATAATTTCGATTTCATGATTATCAATGGGGCTCGTTGTTCACTTAAACTTGAAGAACAAAAAATTGGCGAATGGTACTGTTTGGATGCTTTGCACATATGTTTCTTAGACTATATAGAAGCAATATATACAAAGATTTCAACCGTCTACGTGTTCCAATCATTGTTCTACTTGTAGAAATTTACAATTAATTTCCGTTAAAGGATTAACAATGGGGCTCATTGTTCACTTAAACTTGAAGAACAAAAAATTGGCGAATGGTACTGTTTGGATGATTTGCATATATGTTTCTTAGATTATGTAGAAGCAATATATACAAAGATTTCAACCGTCTACCTGTTCCATTCATTGTTCTACTTGTCGAATATTACAAATAATTTCCGATAACGGATTAACCATTGGTGCTCATTCTTCACTTAAACTTGAACAACAAAAAATTGGCGAATGATACTGTTTGGATGCTTTGCGTACATGTTTCTTAGATTATATAGAAGCAATATATACAAAGATTTCAACCGTCTACCTATTCCATTCATTGTTCTACTTGCGGAAATTTACAAATAATTTCCTTTAAAGTTTTAACAATGGGGCTCGTAGTTCACTTAAACTTGAAGAGCAAAAAATTGGCGAATTGTACTGTTTGGACTCTATGCATATACGTTTCTTAGACTATATAGAAGCAATATATACAATGATTTCAACAGTCTACCTGTTCCATTCTTTGTTCTACTTGTCGAAAGTTACAAATAATTTCCGATAAAGGATTAACCATTGGGGCTCATTGTTCACTTAAACTTGAAGAACAAAAAATTGGTGAATGGTACTGTTTGGATGCTTTGCGTACATGTTTCTTAGACTGTATGGAAGCAATATATACAAAGATTTCAACCGTCTACGTGTTCCAATCATTGTTCTACTTGTCGAAATTTACAAATAATTTCCTTTAAAGGACTAACAATGGGGCTCGTTGTTCACTTAAACTTGAAGAACAAAAAATTGGCGAATGGTACTGTTTGGATGCTTAGCATATATGTTTCTTAGACTATATAGAAGCAATATATACATTGATTTCAACCGTCTACCTGTTCCATTCATTGTTCTACTTGTCGCAAGTTACAAATAATTTCCGTTAAAGTATTAACAATGGGGCTCGTAGTTCACTTAAATTTGAAGATCAAATAATTGGCAAATTGTACTGTTTGGATGATAAGCAGATATGTTTCTTAGACTATATAGAAGCAATATATACAATGATTTCAACCGTCTACCTGTTCCAATCATTGTTCTACTTGTCGAAAGTTACAAATAATTTCCGATAAAGGATTAACCATTGGGGCTCATAGTTCACTTAAACTTGAAGAACAAAAAATTTGCGAATGGTACTGTTTGGATACTTTGCGTATATGTTTCTTAGACTATATAAAAGCAACATATACAATGATTTCAACCGCCTACCTTTTCCATTCATTGTTCTCCTTGTCGAAAGTTACAAATAATTTCCGTTAAAGGATTAACAATTGGTGTCGTGCTTCACTTAAACTTGAAGAACAAAAAATTGGCGAATGTTACTGTTTGGATGCTTTGCATATAGGTTTCCTAGACTATATAGAAGCAACATATACAAAGATTTCAAACGTCTACCTGTTCCATTCATTGTTCTACTTATCGAAAGTTACAAATAATTTCCGTTAAAGGATTAACAATGGGGCTCGTAGTTCACTTAAACTTGAAGAACAAAAAATTGGCGAATGTTACTGTTTGGATGCTTTGCATATAGGTTTCCTAGATAATATAGAAGCAATATATACAATGATTTCAACCGTCTACCTGTTCCATTCATTGTTCTACTTGTCGAAAGTTACAAATAATTTCCGTTAAAGGATTAACCATTTGGGCTCATTGTTCACTTAAACTTGAAGGACAAAAAATTGGCCAATTGTACAGTTTGGATGCTTTGCATATATGTTTCTTAGACTATATAGAAGCAATATATACAATGATTTCAACCGTCTAGCTGTTCCATTCATTGTTGTACTTGTCGAAAGTTACAAATAATTTCCGTTAAAGGATTAACATTGGGGATCGTAGTTCACTTAAACTTGAAGAACATAAAATTAGCAAATTGTACTGTATGGATGCTTTGCATATATGTTTCTTAGGCTATACAGTAGCAATATATACAATGATTTCAACCGTCTACCTGTTCTGTTCATTGATCTACTTGTAGAAAGTTAGAAATAATTTCCGTTTCATGATTATCAATGGGGCTCGTTGTTCACTTAAACTTGAAGAACAATAAATTGGCGAATGGTACTGTTTGGATGCTTTGCATATATGTTTCTTAGACTATATAGAAGCAATATATACAATTATTTCAACCGTCTACCTGTTCCATTCATTGTTCTACTTGTCGAAAGTTACAAATAATTTCCGTTAAAGTATTAACAATGGGGCTCCTAGTTCACTTAAACTTGAAGATCAAATAATTGGCGAATTGTACTGTTTGGACGCTTTGCATATATGTTTCTTAGACTATATAGAAGCAATATATACAATGATTTCAACAGTCTACCTGTTCCATTCATTGTTCTACTTGCCGAAATTTACAAATAATTTCCTTTAAAGTATTAACAATGGGGCTCGTAGTTCACTTAAACTTGAAGAACAAAAAATTGGCGAATGGTACTGTTTGGATGCTTTGCATATATGTTTCGTAGATTATATAGACGCAATATATACAAGGATTTCAACCGTCTACCTGTTCCATTCATTGTTCTACTTGTCGAAAGTTACAAATAATTACCGATAAAGGATTAACCATTGGGGCTCATTATTCACTTAAACTTGAAGAACAAAAAATTGGCGAATTGTACTGTTTGGATGCTTTGCATATATGTTTCTTAGACTATATAGAAGCAATATATACAAAGATTTCAACCGTCTACCTGTTCCATTCATTGTTCTATTTGTCGAAAGTTACAAATAATTTCCGATAAAGGATTAACAATGGGGCTCATTGTTCACTTAAACTTGAAGGACAAAAAATTGGCGAATGGTACTGTTTGGATGCTTTGCATATATATTTCTTAGACTATATGGAAGCAATACATACAAAGATTTCAACCATCTACGTGTTCCAATCATTGATCTACTTGTAGAAAGTTACAATTAATTTCCGTTAAAGGATTAACAATGGGGCTCGTAGTTCACTTAAACTTGAAGAACAAAAAATTGGCGAATTGTACTGTTTGGATGCTTTGCATATATGTTACGTACACTATATAGAAGCAATATATACAATGATTTCAAGCGTCTACATGATCCATTCATTGTTCTACTTGTCGAAATTTACAAATAATTTCCTTTAAAGGATTAACAATGGGGCTCGTAGTTCACTTAAACTTGAAGAACAAAAAATTGGCGAATGGTACTGTTTGGATGCTTTGCGTACATGTTTCTTAGACTGTATGGAAGCAATATATACAATGATTTCAACCGTCTACCTTTTCTATTCATTGTTCTACTTGTCGAAAGTTACAAGTAATTTCCGATAAAGGATTAACCATTGGGGCTCATTGTTCATTTAAACTTGAAGAACAAAAAATTGGCGAATGGTACTGGTTGGATGCTTTGCATATATGTTTCTTAGACTATATAGAAGCAATATATACATTGATTTCAACCGGCTACCTGTTCCATTCATTATTCTACTTGTCGCAAGTTACAAATAATTTCCGTTAAAGTATTAACAATGGGGCTCCTAGTTCACTTAAACTTGAAGATCAAATAATTGGCGAATTGTACTGTTTGGACGCTTTGCATATATGTTTCTTAGACTATATAGAAGCAATATATACAATGATTTCAACAGTCTACCTGTTCCATTCATTGTTCTACTTGCCGAAATTTACAAATAATTTCCTTTAAAGTATTAACAATGGGGCTCGTAGTTCACTTAAACTTGAAGAACAAAAAATTGGCGAATGGTACTGTTTGGATGCTTTGCATATATGTTTCGTAGATTATATAGACGCAATATATACAAGGATTTCAACCGTCTACCTGTTCCATTCATTGTTCTACTTGTCGAAAGTTACAAATAATTACCGATAAAGGATTAACCATTGGGGCTCATTGTTCACTTAAACTTGAAGGACAAAAAATTGGCGAATGGTACTGTTTGGATGCTTTGCATATATATTTCTTAGACTATATGGAAGCAATACATACAAAGATTTCAACCATCTACGTGTTCCAATCATTGTTCTACTTGTAGAAAGTTACAATTAATTTCCGTTAAAGGATTAACAATGGGGCTCGTAGTTCACTTAAACTTGAAGAACAAAAAATTGGCGAATGGTACTGTTTGGATGCTTTGCGTACATGTTTCTTAGACTGTATGGAAGCAATATATACAATGATTTCAACCGTCTACCTTTTCCATTCATTGTTCTACTTGTCGAAAGTTACAAGTAATTTCCGATAAAGGATTAACCATTGGGGCTCATTGTTCATTTAAACTTGATGAACAAAAAATTGGCGAATGGTACTGTTTGGATGCTTTGCATATATGTTTCTTAGACTATATAGAAGCAATACATACATTGATTTCAACCGGCTACCTGTTCCATTCATTATTCTACTTGTCGCAAGTTACAAATAATTTCCGTTAAAGTATTAACAATGGGGCTCCTAGTTCACTTAAACTTGAAGATCAAATAATTGGCGAATTGTACTGTTTGGACGCTTTGCATATATGTTTCTTAGACTATATAGAAGCAATATATACAATGATTTCAACAGTCTACCTATTCCATTCATTGTTCTACTTGCCGAAATTTACAAATAATTTCCTTTAAAGGATTAACAATGGGGCTCGTAGTTCACTTAAACTTGAAGAACAAAAAATTGGCGAATGGTACTGTTTGGATGCTTTGCATATATGTTTCGTAGACTATATAGAAGCAATATATTCAAAGAGATCAACCGTCTACCAGTTCCATTCATTGTTCTACTTGTCGAAAGTTACAAATAATTCCCGTTAAAGGATTAACAATGGGGCTCATTGTTCACTTAAACTTGAAGAACAAAAAATTGGCGAATGGTACTGTTTGGATTATTTGCACATATGTTTCTTAGACTATATAGAAGCAACATATACAAAGATTTCAACCGTCTACCTGTTCCATTCATTGTTCTACTTGTCGAAAGTTACAAATAATTTCCGATAAAGAATTAACAATGGGGCTCATTGTTCACTTAACCTTGAAGAACAAAAGATTGGCGAATGGTACTGTTTGGATGCTTTGCACATATGTTTCTTAGACTATATAGAAGCAATATATACAAAGATTTCAACCGTCTACGTGTTTCAATCATTGTTCTACTTGTAGAAATTTACAATTAATTTCCGCTAAAGGATTAACAATGGGGCTCATTGTTCACTTAAACTTGAAGAACAAAAAATTGGCGAATGGTACTGTTTGGATGCTTTGCATATATGTTTCTTAGACTATACGGAAGCAATATATACAAAGATTTCAACCGTCTACGTGTTTCAATCATTGTTCTACTTGTAGAAATTTACAATTAATTTCCGTTAAAGGATTAACAATGGGGCTGATTGTTCACTTAAACTTGAAGAACAAAAAATTGGCGAATGGTACTGTTTGGATGCTTTGCATGTATGTTTCTTAGACTATATAGAAGCAATATATTCAAAGATTTCAACCGTCTACCTGTTCCATTCATTGTTCTACTTGTCGAAAGTTACAAATAATTTCCGATAAAGAATTAACAATGGGGCTCATTGTTCACTTAACCTTGAAGAACAAAAAATTGGCGAATGGTACTGTTTGGATGCTTTGCATATATGTTTCTTAGACTATACGGAAGCAATATATACAAATATTTCAACCGTCTACCTGTTCCATTCATTGTTCTACATGTCGAAAGTTACAAATAATTTCCGTTTCATGATTATCAATGGGGCTCGTTGTTCACTTAAACTTGAAGAACAAAAAATTGGCGAATGGTACTGTTTGGACGCTTTGCACATATGTTTCTTAGACTATATAGAAGCAATATATACAAAGATTTCAACCGTCTACGTGTTTCAATCATTGTTCTACTTGTAGAAATTTACAATTAATTTCCGTTAAAGGATTAACAATGGGGCTCATTGTTCACTTAAACTTGAAGAACAAAAAATTGGCGAATGGTACTGTTTGGATGATTTGCATATATGTATCTTAGACTATTTAGAAGCAACATATAGAAAGATTTCACCCGTCTACCTGTACTATTCATTGTTCGACTTGTAGAAAGTCACAAATAATTTCCATTTCATGATTATCAATGGGGCTCGCTGTTCACTTAAACTTGATGATCAAAAAATTGGCGATTGTTACTGTTTAGATGCTTTGCATATAGGTTTCTTAGACTATATGGAAGCAATATATACAAAGATTTCAAACGTCTACGTGTTCCAATCATTGTTCTACTTGTCGAAATTTACAAATAATTTCCTTTAAAGGATTAAAAATGGGGCTCATTGTTCACTTAAACTTGAAGAACAAAAATTGGCGAATGGTACTGTTTGGATGATTTGCATATATGTTTCTTAGTCTATACGGAAGAAATATATACAAATATTTCAACCGTCTACCTGTTCCATTCATTGTTCTACTTGTCGAAAGTTACAAATAATTCCCGATAAAGGATTAACCATTGGGGCTCATTGTTCACTTAAACTTGAAGAACAAAAATTTGGCGAATTGTACTGTTTGGATACTTTGCATATATGTTTCTTAGACTATTTAGAAGCAATATATAGAAAGATTTCACCCGTCTACCTGTACTATTCATTGTTCTACTTGTAGAAAGTCACAAATAATTTCGATTTCATGATTATCAATGGGGCTCGTTGTTCACTTAAACTTGAAGAACAAAAAATTGGCGAATGGTACTGTTTGGATGCTTTGCACATATGTTTCTTAGACTATATAGAAGCAATATATACAAAGATTTCAACCGTCTACGTGTTCCAATCATTGTTCTACTTGTAGAAATTTACAATTAATTTCCGTTAAAGGATTAACAATGGGGCTCATTGTTCACTTAAACTTGAAGAACAAAAAATTGGCGAATGGTACTGTTTGGATGATTTGCATATATGTTTCTTAGATTATGTAGAAGCAATATATACAAAGATTTCAACCGTCTACCTGTTCCATTCATTGTTCTACTTGTCGAATATTACAAATAATTTCCGATAACGGATTAACCATTGGTGCTCATTCTTCACTTAAACTTGAACAACAAAAAATTGGCGAATGATACTGTTTGGATGCTTTGCGTACATGTTTCTTAGACTATATGGAAGCAATATATACAAAGATTTCAACCGTCTTCGTGTTCCAATCATTGTTCTACTTTTCGAAATTTACAAATAATTTCCTTTAAAGGATTAACAATGGGGCTCGTTGTTCACTTAAACTTGAAGAACAAAAAATTGGCGAATGGTACTCTTTGGATGCTTTGCATATATGTTTCTTAGACTATATAGAAGCAATATATACATTGATTTCAACCGTCTACCTGTTCCATTCATTGTTCTACTTGTCGCAAGTTACAAATAATTTCCGTTAAAGGATTAACAATGGGGCTCATTGTTCACTTAAACTTGAAGAACAAAAATGTGGCGAATTGTACTGTTTGGATACATTGCATATATGTTTCTTAGACTATTTAGAAGCAATATATAGAAAGAATTCACCCGTCTACCTGTACTATTCATTGTTCGACTTGTAGAAAGTCACAAATAATTTCCATTTCATGATTATCAATGGGGCTCGCTGTTCACTTAAACTTGAAGAACAAAAATTTGGCGAATTGTACTGTTTGGATACTTTGCATATATGTTTCTTAGATTATATAGAAGCAATATATACAAAGATTTCAACCGTCTACCTATTCCATTCATTGTTCTACTTGCGGAAATTTACAAATAATTTCCTTTAAAGTTTTAACAATGGGGCTCGTAGTTCACTTAAACTTGAAGAGCAAAAAATTGGCGAATTGTACTGTTTGGACTCTATGCATATACGTTTCTTAGACTATATAGAAGCAATATATACAATGATTTCAACAGTCTACCTGTTCCATTCTTTGTTCTACTTGTCGAAAGTTACAAATAATTTCCGATAAAGGATTAACCATTGGGGCTCATTGTTCACTTAAACTTGAAGAACAAAAAATTGGTGAATGGTACTGTTTGGATGCTTTGCGTACATGTTTCTTAGACTGTATGGAAGCAATATATACAAAGATTTCAACCGTCTACGTGTTCCAATCATTGTTCTACTTGTCGAAATTTACAAATAATTTCCTTTAAAGGACTAACAATGGGGCTCGTTGTTCACTTAAACTTGAAGAACAAAAAATTGGCGAATGGTACTGTTTGGATGCTTAGCATATATGTTTCTTAGACTATATAGAAGCAATATATACATTGATTTCAACCGTCTACCTGTTCCATTCATTGTTCTACTTGTCGCAAGTTACAAATAATTTCCGTTAAAGTATTAACAATGGGGCTCGTAGTTCACTTAAATTTGAAGATCAAATAATTGGCAAATTGTACTGTTTGGATGATAAGCAGATATGTTTCTTAGACTATATAGAAGCAATATATACAATGATTTCAACCGTCTACCTGTTCCAATCATTGTTCTACTTGTCGAAAGTTACAAATAATTTCCGATAAAGGATTAACCATTGGGGCTCATAGTTCACTTAAACTTGAAGAACAAAAAATTTGCGAATGGTACTGTTTGGATACTTTGCGTATATGTTTCTTAGACTATATAAAAGCAACATATACAATGATTTCAACCGCCTACCTTTTCCATTCATTGTTCTCCTTGTCGAAAGTTACAAATAATTTCCGTTAAAGGATTAACAATTGGTCTCGTGCTTCACTTAAACTTGAAGAACAAAAAATTGGCGAATGTTACTGTTTGGATGCTTTGCATATAGGTTTCCTAGACTATATAGAAGCAACATATACAAAGATTTCAAACGTCTACCTGTTCCATTCATTGTTCTACTTATCGAAAGTTACAAATAATTTCCGTTAAAGGATTAACAATGGGGCTCGTAGTTCACTTAAACTTGAAGAACAAAAAATTGGCGAATGTTACTGTTTGGATGCTTTGCATATAGGTTTCCTAGATAATATAGAAGCAATATATACAATGATTTCAACCGTCTACCTGTTCCATTCATTGTTCTACTTGTCGAAAGTTACAAATAATTTCCGTTAAAGGATTAACCATTTGGGCTCATTGTTCACTTAAACTTGAAGGACAAAAAATTGGCGAATTGTACAGTTTGGATGCTTTGCATATATGTTTCTTAGACTATATAGAAGCAATATATACAATGATTTCAACCGTCTAGCTGTTCCATTCATTGTTGTACTTGTCGAAAGTTACAAATAATTTCCGTTAAAGGATTAACATTGGGGATCGTAGTTCACTTAAACTTGAAGAACATAAAATTAGCAAATTGTACTGTATGGATGCTTTGCATATATGTTTCTTAGGCTATACAGTAGCAATATATACAATGATTTCAACCGTCTACCTGTTCTGTTCATTGATCTACTTGTAGAAAGTTAGAAATAATTTCCGTTTCATGATTATCAATGGGGCTCGTTGTTCACTTAAACTTGAAGAACAATAAATTGGCGAATGGTACTGTTTGGATGCTTTGCATATATGTTTCTTAGACTATATAGAAGCAATATATACAATTATTTCAACCGTCTACCTGTTCCATTCATTGTTCTACTTGTCGAAAGTTACAAATAATTTCCGTTAAAGGATTAACAATGGGGATCGTAGTTTACTTAATCTTGAAGAACAAAAAATTGGCGAATTGTACTGTTTGGATGCTTTGCATATATGTTTCTTAGACTATATAGAAGCAATATATACAATGATTTCAACCGTCTACCTATTCCATTCATTGTTCTACTTGTCGAAATTTACAAATAAATTCCTTTAAAGGATTAACAATGGGGCCCGTTGTTCACTTAAACTTGAAGAACAATAAATTGGCGAATTGTACTGTTTGGATGCTTTGCATATATGTTTCTTAGGCTATACTGAAGCAATATATACAATGATTTCAACCGTCTACATGTTCCATTCACTGTTCTACTTGTTGAAATTTACAAATAATTTCCTTTAAAGGATTAACAATGGGGCTCATAGTTCACTTAAACTTGAAGAACAAAAAATTGGCGAATGGTACTGTTTGGATGCTTTGCATATATGTTTCTTAGACTATATAGAAGCAATATATACAATGATTTCAACCGTCTACCTGTTCCATTCCTTGTTCTACTTGTCGAAAGTTACAAATAATTTCCTTTAAAGGATTAACAATGGGGCTCGTTGTTCACTTAAACTTGAAGAACAATAAATTGGCGAATGGTACTGTTTGGATGCTTTGCAAATATGTTTCTTAGACTATATAGAAGCAATATATACAATGATTTCAACTGTCTACCTGTTCCATTCATTGTTCTACTTGTCGAAAGATACAAATAATTTCCGTTAAAGGATTAACAATGGGGATCGTAGTTTACTTAATCTTGAGGAATAAAAAATTGGCGAATTGTACTGTTTGGATGCTTTGCATATATGTTTCTTAGACTATATAGAAGCAATATATACAATGATTTCAACCGTCTACCTGTTCCATTCGTTGTTCTACTTGTCGAAAGTTACAAATAATTTCCGTTAAAGTATTAACAATGGGGCTCGTAGTTCTCTTAAACTTGAAGAACAAAAAATTGGCGAATTGTACTGTTTGGATGCTTTGCATATATGTTTCTTAGAATATATAGAAGCAATATATAGAAAGACTTCACCCGTCTACCTGTACAATTCATTGTTCTACTTGTAGAAAGTTACAAATAATTTCCGTTTCATGATTATCAATGGAGCTCGCTGTTCACTTAAACTTGAAGATCAAAAAATTGGCGAATTGTACTGTTTGGATGCTTTGCATATATGTTTTTTAGAATATATAGAAGCAATATATAGAAAGACTTCACCCGTCTACCTGTACAATTCATTGTTCTACTTGTAGAAAGTTACAAATAATTTCCATTTCATGATTATCAATGGGGCTCGCTGTTCACTTAAACTTGAAGATCAAAAAATTGGCGATTGTTACTGTTTAGATGCTTTTTGATGGAATTTTGTTTAAAATGGTTTTATTAATTTAGATACAATTATATTAAGCTGCTTAGAAATATAAAGAAAAGAATAAGAAATTGTGAAAAATAACGTTTAATCCGCTCTCTGCGGCTTTGACTTTGGAACTGAACTTGAAACGGTTTTACAGCACGAAGTTGGCTCTGCTTTGGTGTCAAACAATGTTTTGAAAGTCGCCGTTATCGTTTGCTCAGCGACCGTTGAGCATTTCATCGTTGTACTCCAACACCCTTTCTCAACGATGAAGATACTGAAAAAAACAAAAAAAACAGAAAAATTTAGCGATTGAATAGGCCACACTTTTTAGCCATGCGTTTTAACTTTATCCTTCCAAGTGGTTTTGTCAGCATGTCTGCGAGCATTTCGTCTGTAGGACAGTATTTATAATTTATAATTCCCTGATTTTTTATATCCTTTATGAAATGGAACTTGGTGTCGATGTGCTTTGTCCTGTTGCCGAATCTATTATTCGAGGCAATCTTGAGGCAACTCTGATTGTCCTCAAAAATGACTGTTTCATTTTGGACCGTTTCACCGAAATCTTCCAGCAAGCGACGAATCCATAATCCTTCTTGTGTTGCTTCAGCAAGAGCTATATATTCTGCTTCCGTTGAAGAGAGTGCGACACACGTTTGTTTCCGGCAGTTCCAACTTATAGGTGCTCCCATTACTTGGAATAGGTACCCACTGTGCGACTTTCTGTCGGTCTTGTCCTGTGCCCAGTCAGCATCCGCGAAACCAATTAGCCCCTTTTCGCTGTTCCGTTTGCGAAGTCTTAATTCATATCCTATTGTTCCTTTTAAATAGCGAGCAATCCTTTTTACTTCAGTCCAGTCACCTGTTGTGGGTCGTTTATTGTACTGGCTCAAAATTCCAACGCTCGCTGCTATGTCGGGCCTTGTATTTACTGCCAAATATAACAGTGCACCGATCAATTGCTGATATTTTGAGTTTTCTGGCATTTCTGGTTCGCCGTTTCTGTGATTTACATAACCTTCATTTAACGGTATACTAGAAGCCTTTGCGTCCTGGAGACAAAATCTATGTAAAATTTTTTCTATATATTTTTCTTGCTTAATGCAGAAAAATCCCTCTTCGTTTCTTCTAATCTCCATACCTAAATACTGTTTCAAGAGTCCGAGATCGCTGAGTTGGAAATGCCTTTTTAGAAAAACAGCCGCTTCATCGATCTTGTCCATTTCTTTAGCAGCGATTAAAATGTCACCGACATATACAATGAGATAAACTTGTTCCTCATTCTCTTCGCCCTTTATATATAAACATTGGTCCACTTGACTCTGTCTGAAACCATACTGCTTTAATAAATCGGTTAATTAGTCATTCCATACTTTTGCAGCTTGTTTTAAGCCATAGATACCTCTTTTCAAACTACACACATAGTCTTCTTTACCGGGCACGATATATGTTTCTAGCTGTCTCATAAAAATGGTTTCTGTGAGTATTCCATTTAGAAAAGCCGTTTTCACATCAAAATGTTTTACCTGCATGCGTTTCTGTCCGGCTAGCGTCAAGAAAGTCCTGAATGTGGTTTGTCGCACTACAGGTGCAAAAACTTCATCGTAGTCTGTTCCAAATTTCTGTGAAAAACCTCGAGCGACAAGCCTGGCCTTAAACTTATTAACGTTTCCTTCATTTTTCTTTAATTTAAAAACCCACTTACAGGTAACAACATCTCTATCTTTCGGTTTGGGTACAAGATCCCATGTACCATTTTCCCTTAAAGATTTCATCTCTTCGTCCATAGCCTTTTTCCACTCATCCTTATTGGGTCCTGATAATGCTTCCTTTGCACTTCACGGGTTCATTATTTTCATCCACAGCCATATGCAGAGATGCAGCGTATCTATCGGGTGGAACCCCTCTATTCGATCTCTCTGATCGCCTGTATTGTTCTGGCCTCATTTCTTCATGTCTAGAATCTTGAGCAAAGTCGCTATCCGCATGGTCCGTTTCATAGATGGAACTGTCTTCAGTTATGGTTGATTCTCCCTCAGACCCATCGTCTTCGGCGGTGTCTTGATTTTCTGCATTTTGGTTTCTAGTAACTGGAATTACGATTTCATTAATTGGCTTGTTTTCATTAAATTTTTCGCAGAAAACTACATCGCGGCTAATCTTTATTTTATTTGTTTTAGTATCCAACAACTGAAAAGCCTTTGACTCCTCTGAATACCCAACAAAACTGAATTTTTCGGCTTTATCGTCTAATTTTTTTCTTTGTTCTTTATGAACGTAGACATACGCGTCGCATCCAAAAGTATGTAGATTTCTGACGTCTGGCTTTCTTGAGTGCCATAATTCGTAAGGGGTTTTACGAATTGCTCTTGAAGGTAACCTGTTTTGTAAATAGTTTGCAGTATTAACTGCTTCCCCCCAATACCTTTTTTCCATATGTGCATCAAGTAACCTACATATTGCCATCTCGAGTAGGGATCTGTTCTTCCGCTCCGCAATTCCGTTCTGCTGTGGAGAGTAAGGCGCTGTATACTGGACCTGAATCCCTTCCTGTTTCAGATAATTTTGCAAATTTTCATTTATATATTCCCTTCCTCGATCGGATCTTATCTTCTTTGGTTTCTTGGAATATTGTGTTTTCATCATCTCTACGAATTCTTTAATATGTGACGCTGCTTCGCTTTTGTGACTCATAAGATAAATCCTTGTGTATCGTGAAAAATCATCAATGATTGTTAAAATATATCTTTTATTACCTGGCGTGATTGTTTACATTGGCCCACAAACATCCGTATGAATTAGATCGAGAATTGCATTGCTTCTGTTTTCTGATTCTTTTGGGAAAGGTACACGTGCCATCTTACCTATTACGCAGCATTCGCAAGTTACTCGTTGTCCAAAATCTTTTATTTTAATTCCTGTCCCTAAATTCTTTTCAACTAAATCTTTGACTGCGGTAGGGTCTCGATGTCCAAAACGTCTATGCCATGCATGCTGACAATTTTCAGTATGATTTAAATATATAGAATTACTTACTGTGCAGGCCTTTTCAATTGTAGTCAGTTCGAACAGTTCCGAGGATAATTTCGCTATTGCCTTTAATTCTCCGTTCTTTGAAATTGTGCAGTTGTCTTTTTCGAAAATTAGTTTATAGCCATCACTCACTAACCTCTTTACCGACAGTAAATTCGATCCGAACGTAGGAACGTAAAGTACATTGTTCTATTTAATTTGGACGACCTCTCGCGGGCCTATCCCACAGTTTAGCACTCCTGAGCCAATCCCTTGCACCTCAGCCGTCTTCCCTTCGTCTGCGAGACCTACTTGGCCGTTTCTTTCGGGATTAAAATTGTCGAAAAAAATCCTCGACGTTGCCATGTGGCTTGTTGCACCCGAGTCGACAATCCATAAATTATGTTTCTTTTCTTTAATAACAAAACATGCTTCTTTCGAAGTTCCTTTTGTGGCTATCGCATGAAAACAGAAATCGTTAGAAGACGACGATTTGTCTTCTATAACTGCATTAGCCTTTTCTATTTTCAACTTCCATGATTTGTACTTTGAACAGTCACTCTTGAAATGACCGGCTTCTTTGCAGAAGAAACATGTTTTTCCAGGCAGTGCGCCAGCTGTATGTTTGAGTTCCGTTTTCATAGCCGCTTCGCATTCTGAAATATGTTGCCTCGTATCTTTTGCCCCTTTACGCCTTTTGTATTCGTCTATTAATTTCCCTTTGACGAGATTTAACGTCAAATCGCTTTCGGGTCTACTTTCCAAAGCCGTTACAAGCGTTTCGTACGATTCTGGAAGACTTCCGAGCAACATTGCTGCTTTGAGATTATCTGGCAATTCTTGTCCGAGAGCTGTGAGTTCTTCGAAATAATTTGCAATTTTTGTGATGTGTTCTTCCATATCAACATCTTCTTTTAGCACTGTTCTACATAACCGTTTTAATAAAAGTACCTTACTGGTTAAAGTTGCCTTTTGGTGATATCCTTTCAAACAATCCCATGCTTCACGTGCAGATTTAGCGTTTCTTATGTGCTGTAATTGATTATCTTCTACCAATAATCCAATGGTAGCACGTGCCTCGCTATCCATCTGCGTCCGTGATGAATTCATTGGATCAGGTTTTCTGTCGTTTATTACACTCCACAATTTTTCTTTAATTAGGAGCATTTCCAATTTGTAACTCCACACTGAATAATTTTCATTGTTCAATTTTTGAATAACAAAATGCGTACTTCCACCGTTTGCCATTTCGATTTACTTGTATATTTAAAAAAATTTATTTAAAGTCCTTTGTTTTATATTCACTTTATTGTTTTATTGTGATCTGGGCCCATAACCTGATGGAATTTTGTTTAAAATTGTTTTATTAATTTAGATACAATTATACTAAGCTGCTTAGAAATATAAAGAAAAGAATAAGAAATAGTGAAAAATAACGTTTAATCTGCTCTCTGCGGCTTTGACTTTGGAACTGAACTTGAAACGGTTTTACAGCACGAAGACGGCTCTGCTTTGGTGTCAAACAATGTTTTGAAAGTCGCCGTTATGGTTTGCTCAGCGGCCGTTGAGCATTTCATCGTTGTACTCCAACACTTTTCATATAGGTTTCTTAGACTATATAGAAGCAACATATACAAAGATTTCAACCGTATACCTTTTCTATTCATTGTTCTACTTGTCGAAAGTTACAAGTAATTTCCGATAAAGGATTAACCATTGGGGCTCATTGTTCATTTAAACTTGAAGAACAAAAAATTGGCGAATGGTACTGTTTGGATGCTTTGCATATATGTTACGTAGACTATATAGAAGCAATATATACAATGATTTCAACCGTCTACATGATCCATTCATTGTTCTACTTGTCGAAATTTACAAATAATTTCCTTTAAAGGATTAACAATGGGGCTCGTAGTTCACTTAAACTTGAAGAACAAAAAATTGGCGAATGGTACTGTTTGGATGCTTTGCGTACATGTTACGTAGACTATATAGAAGCAATATATAAAAAGATTTCAACCGTCTACCAGTTGCATTCATTGTTCTACTTGTCGAAAGTTACAAATAATTTCCTTTAAAGGATTAACAATGGGGCTCGTAGTTCACTTAACCTTGAAGAACAAAAAATTGGCAAATGGTACTGTTTGGATGCTTTGCATATATGTTTCTTAGACTATATAGAAGCAATATATACAATGATTTCAACAGTCTACCTATTCCATTCATTGTTCTACTTGTCGAAATTTACAAATAATTTCCTTTAAAGGATTAACAATGGGGCTCGTTGTACACTTAAACTTCAAGAACAAAAAATTGGCGAATTGTACTGTTTGGATGATTTGCACATATGTTTCTTAGACTATATAGAAGCAACATATACAAAGATTTCATCCGTCTACCTGTTCCATTCATTGTTCTACTTGTCGAAAGTTACAAATAATTTCCGTTAAAGGATTAACAATAGGGATCGTAGTTCACTTAAACTTGAAGAACAAAAAATTGGCGAATTGTACTGTTTGGATGCTTTGCATATATGTTTCTTATACTATATAGAATCAATATATACAATGATTTCAACAGTCTACCTATTCCATTCATTGTTCTACTTGCCGAAATTTACAAATAATTTCCTTTAAAGGATTAACAATGGGGCTCGTAGTTCACTTAAACTTGAAGAACAAAAAATTGGCGAATTGTACTGTTTGGATGATTTGCACATATGTTTCTTAGACTATATAGAAGCAACATATACAAAGATTTCAACCGTCTAACTGTTCCATTCATTGTTCTACTTGTCGAAAGTTACAAATAATTTCCGTTAAAGGATTAACATTGGGATCGTAGTTCACTTAAACTTGAAGAACAAAAAATTGGCGAATTGTACTGTTTGGATGCTTTGCATATATGTTTCTTAGAATATATAGAAGCAATATATAGAAAGACTTCACCCGTCTACCTGTACAATTCATTGTTCTACTTGTAGAAAGTTACAAATAATTTCCGTTTCATGATTATCAATGGGGCTCGTTGTTCACTTAAACTTGAAGAACAAAAAATTGGCGAATTGTACTGTTTGGATGCTTTGCATATATGTTTCTTAGACTATATAGAAGCAATATATATAAAGACTTCACCCGTCTTCCTGTACTATTCATTGTTCTACTTGTAGAAAGTTACAAATAATATCCATTTCATGATTATCAATGGAGCTCGCTGTTCACTTAAACTTGAAGATCAAAAAATTGGCGAATTGTACTGTTTGGATGCTTTGCATATATGTTTCTTAGACTATACAGAAGCAATATATACAATGATTTCAACAGTCTACCTATTCCATTCATTGTTCTACTTGCCGAAATTTACAAATAATTTCCTTTAAAGGATTAACAATGGGGCTCGTAGTTCACTTAAACTTGAAGAACAAAAAATTGGCGAATTGTACTGTTTGGATGATTTGCACATATGTTTCTTAGACTATATAGAAGCAACATATACAAAGATTTCAACCGTCTAACTGTTCCATTCATTGTTCTACTTGTCGAAAGTTACAAATAATTTCCGTTAAAGGATTAACATTGGGATCGTAGTTCACTTAAACTTGAAGAACAAAAAATTGGCGAATTGTACTGTTTGGATGCTTTGCATATATGTTTCTTAGAATATATAGAAGCAATATATAGAAAGACTTCACCCGTCTACCTGTACAATTCATTGTTCTACTTGTAGAAAGTTACAAATAATTTCCGTTTCATGATTATCAATGGGGCTCGTTGTTCACTTAAACTTGAAGAACAAAAAATTGGCGAATCGTACTGTTTGGATGCTTGGCATATATGTTTCTTAGAGTATATAGTAGCAATATATACAAAGATTTCAACAGTCTAACTGTTCTATTCATTGTTCTATTTGAAGAAAGTTACAAATAATTTCCCTTTCATGATTATCAATGGGGCTCGTTGTTCACTTAAACTTGAAGAACAAAAAATTGGCGAAATGTACTGTTTGGATGCTTTGCATATATGTTTCTTAGAATATATAGAAGCAATATATAGAAAGACTTCACCCGTCTACCTGTACAATTCATTGTTCTACTTGTAGAAAGTTACAAATAATTTCCGTTTCATGATTATCAATGGGGCTCGTTGTTCACTTATACTTGAAGAACAAAAAATTGGCGAATTGTACTGTTTGGATGCTTTGCATATATGTTTCTTAGACTATATAGAAGCAATATATATAAAGACTTCACCCGTCTTCCTGTACTATTCATTGTTCTACTTGTAGAAAGTTACAAATAATTTCCATTTCATGATTATCAATGGAGCTCGCTGTTCACTTAAACTTGAAGATCAAAAAATTGGCGAATTGTACTGTTTGGATGCTTTGCATATATGTTTCTTAGACTATACAGAAGCAATATATACAATGATTTCAACAGTCTACCTATTCCATTCATTGTTCTACTTGCCGAAATTTACAAATAATTTCCTTTAAAGGATTAACAATGGGGCTCGTAGTTCACTTAACCTTGAAGAACAAAAAATTGGCAAATGGTACTGTTTGGATGCTTTGCATATATGTTTCTTAGACTATATAGAAGCAATATATACAAAGATTTCAACCGTCTACCTGTTCCATTCATTGTTCTATTTGTCGAAAGTTACAAATAATTTCCGATAAAGGATTAACAATGGGGCTCATTGTTCACTTAAACTTGAAGGACAAAAAATTGGCGAATGGTACTGTTTGGATGCTTTGCATATATATTTCTTAGACTATATGGAAGCAATACATACAAAGATTTCAACCGTCTACGTGTTCCATTCATTTTTCTACTTGCCGAAATTTACAAATAATTTCCTTTAAAGGATAAACAATGGGGCTCGTAGTTCACTAAAACTTGAAGAACAAAAAATTGGCGAATGGTACTGTTTGGATGCTTTGCGTACATGTTTCTTAGACTATATAGAAGCAATATATACAATGATTTCAACAGTCTACCTGTTCCATTCATTGTTCTACTTGCCGAAATTTACAAATAATTTCCTTTAAAGGATAAACAATGGGGCTCGTAGTTCACTTAAACTTGAAGAACAAAAAATTGGCGAATGGTACAGTTTGGATGCTTTGCATGTATGTTTCGTAGATTATATAGACGCAATATATACAAGGATTTCAACCGACTACCTGTTCCATTCATTGTTCTACTTGTAGAAAGTTACAATTAATTTCCGTTAAAGGATTAACAATGGGGCTCGTAGTTCACTTAAACTTGAAGAACAAAAAATTGGCGAATTGTACTGTTTGGATGCTTTGCATATATGTTACGTAGACTATATAGAAGCAATATATAAAAAGATTTCAACCGTCTACCAGTTGCATTCATTGTTCTACTTGTCGAAAGTTACAAATAATTTCCTTTAAAGGATTAACAATGGGGCTCGTAGTTCACTTAACCTTGAAGAACAAAAAATTGGCAAATGGTACTGTTTGGATGCTTTGCATATATGTTTCTTAGACTATATAGAAGCAATATATACAATGATTTCAACAGTCTACCTATTCCATTCATTGTTCTACTTGTCGAAATTTACAAATAATTTCCTTTAAAGGATTAACAATGGGGCTCGTTGTACACTTAAACTTCAAGAACAATAAATTGGCGAATTGTACTGTTTGGATGCTTTGCATATATGTTTCTTAGACTATATAGAAGCAATATATACAAAGAATTCAACCGTCTACCTGTTCCATTCATTGTATTACTTGTCGAAAGTTACAAATAATTTCCGATGAAGAATTAACCATTGGGGCTCGTTGTTCACTTAAACTTGAAGAACAATAAATTGGCGAATTGTACTGTCTGGATGCTTTGCATATATGTTTCTTAGACTATATAGACGCAATATACACAAGGTTTTCAACCGTCTACCTGTTCCAATCATTGTTCTACTTGTCGAAAGTTACAAATAATTTCCGATAAAGGATTAACCATTGGGGCTCATTGTTCATTTAAACTTGAAGAACAAAAAATTGGCGAATGGTACTGTTTGGATGCTTTGCATATATGTTTCATAGACTATATAGAAGCAATATATACATTGATTTCAACCGGCTACCTGTTCCATTCATTATTCTACTTGTCGCAAGTTACAAATAATTTCCGTTAAAGTATTAACAATGGGGCTCCTAGTTCACTTAAACTTGAAGATCAAATAATTGGCGAATTGTACTGTTTGGACGCTTTGCATATATGTTTCTTAGACTATATAGAAGCAATATATTCAATGATTTCAACAGTCTACCTGTTCCATTCATTGTTCTACTTGCCGAAATTTACAAATAATTTCCTTTAAAGTATTAACAATGGGGCTCGTAGTTCACTTAAACTTGAAGAACAAAAAATTGGCGAATGGTACTGTTTGGATGCTTTGCATATATGTTTCGTAGATTATATAGACGCAATATATACAAGGATTTCAACCGTCTACCTGTTCCATTCATTGTTCTACTTGTCGAAAGTTACAAATAATTACCGATAAAGGATTAACCATTGGGGCTCATTATTCACTTAAACTTGAAGAACAAAAAATTGGCGAATTGTACTGTTTGGATGCTTTGCATATATGTTACGTAGACTATATAGAAGCAATATATAAAAAGATTTCAACCGTCTACCAGTTGCATTCATTGTTCTACTTGTCGAAAGTTACAAATAATTTCCTTTAAAGGATTAACAATGGGGCTCGTAGTTCACTTAACCTTGAAGAACAAAAAATTGGCAAATGGTACTGTTTGGATGCTTTGCATATATGTTTCTTAGACTATATAGAAGCAATATATACAATGATTTCAACAGTCTACCTATTCCATTCATTGTTCTACTTGTCGAAATTTACAAATAATTTCCTTTAAAGGATTAACAATGGGGCTCGTTGTACACTTAAACTTCAAGAACAATAAATTGGCGAATTGTACTGTTTGGATGCTTTGCATATATGTTTCTTAGACTATATAGAAGCAATATATACAAAGAATTCAACCGTCTACCTGTTCCATTCATTGTATTACTTGTCGAAAGTTACAAATAATTTCCGATAAAGAATTAACCATTGGGGCTCGTTGTTCACTTAAACTTGAAGAACAATAAATTGGCGAATTGTACTGTCTGGATGCTTTGCATATATGTTTCTTAGACTATATAGACGCAATATACACAAGGTTTTCAACCGTCTACCTGTTCCATTCATTGTTCTAATTGTCGAAAGTTACAAATAATTACCGATAAAGGATTAACCATTGGGGCTCATTGTTCACTTAAACTTGAAGAACAAAAAATTGGCGAATTGTACTGTTTGGATGCTTTGCATATATGTTTCTTAGACTATATGGAAGCAATACATACAAAGATTTCAACCATCTACGTGTTTCAATCATTGTTCTACTTGTAGAAAGTTACAATTAATTTCCGTTAAAGGATTAACAATGGGGCTCGTAGTTCACTTAAACTTGAAGAACAAAAAATTGGCGAATTGTACTGTTTGGATGCTTTGCATATATGTTACGTAGACTATATAGAAGCAATATATACAATGATTTCAACCGTCTACATGATCCATTCATTGTTCTACTTGTCGAAATTTACAAATAATTTCCTTTAAAGGATTAACAATGGGGCTCGTAGTTCACTTAAACTTGAAGAACAAAAAATTGGCGAATGGTACTGTTTGGATGCTTTGCGTACATGTTTCTTAGACTGTATGGAAGCAATATATACAATGATTTCAACCGTATACCTTTTCTATTCATTGTTCTACTTGTCGAAAGTTACAAGTAATTTCCGATAAAGGATTAACCATTGGGGCTCATTGTTCATTTAAACTTGAAGAACAAAAAATTGGCGAATGGTACTGTTTGGATGCTTTGCATATATGTTTCATAGACTATATAGAAGCAATATATACATTGATTTCAACCGGCTACCTGTTCCATTCATTATTCTACTTGTCGCAAGTTACAAATAATTTCCGTTAAAGTATTAACAATGGGGCTCCTAGTTCACTTAAACTTGAAGATCAAATAATTGGCGAATTGTACTGTTTGGACGCTTTGCATATATGTTTCTTAGACTATATAGAAGCAATATATACAATGATTTCAACAGTCTACCTGTTCCATTCATTGTTCTACTTGCCGAAATTTACAAATAATTTCCTTTAAAGTATTAACAATGGGGTTCGTAGTTCACTTAAACTTGAAGAACAAAAAATTGGCGAATGGTACTGTTTGGATGCTTTGCATATATGTTTCGTAGATTATATAGACGCAATATATACAAGGATTTCAACCGTCTACCTGTTCCATTCATTGTTCTACTTGTCGAAAGTTACAAATAATTACCGATAAAGGATTAACCATTGGGGCTCATTATTCACTTAAACTTGAAGAACAAAAAATTGGCGAATTGTACTGTTTGGATGCTTTGCATATATGTTTCTTAGACTATATAGAAGCAATATATACAAAGATTTCAACCGTCTACCTGTTCCATTCATTGTTCTATTTGTCGAAAGTTACAAATAATTTCCGATAAAGGATTAACAATGGGGCTCATTGTTCACTTAAACTTGAAGGACAAAAAATTGGCGAATGGTACTGTTTGGATGCTTTGCATATATATTTCTTAGACTATATGGAAGCAATACATACAAAGATTTCAACCGTCTACGTGTTCCATTCATTTTTCTACTTGCCGAAATTTACAAATAATTTCCTTTAAAGGATTAACAATGGGGCTCGTAGTTCACTTAAACTTGAAGAACAAAAAATTGGCGAATGGTACTGTTTGGATGCTTTGCGTACATGTTTCTTAGACTATATAGAAGCAATATATACAATGATTTCAACAGTCTACCTGTTCCATTCATTGTTCTACTTGCCGAAATTTACAAATAATTTCCTTTAAAGGATAAACAATGGGGCTCGTAGTTCACTTAAACTTGAAGAACAAAAAATTGGCGAATGGTACAGTTTGGATGCTTTGCATGTATGTTTCGTAGATTATATAGACGCAATATATACAAGGATTTCAACCGTCTACCTGTTCCATTCATTGTTCTACTTGTCGAAAGTTACAAATAATTACCGATAAAGGATTAACCATTGGGGCTCATTATTCACTTAAACTTGAAGAACAAAAAATTGGCGAATTGTACTGTTTGGATGCTTTGCATATATGTTTCTTAGACTATATGGAAGCAATACATACAAAGATTTCAACCATCTACGTGTTTCAATCATTGTTCTACTTGTAGAAAGTTACAATTAATTTCCGTTAAAGGATTAACAATGGGGCTCGTAGTTCACTTAAACTTGAAGAACAAAAAATTGGCGAATTGTACTGTTTGGATGCTTTGCATATATGTTACGTAGACTATATAGAAGCAATATATAAAAAGATTTCAACCGTCAACCAGTTGCATTCATTGTTCTACTTGTCGAAAGTTACAAATAATTTCCTTTAAAGGATTAACAATGGGGCTCGTAGTTCACTTAACCTTGAAGAACAAAAAATTGGCAAATGGTACTGTTTGGATGCTTTGCATATATGTTTCTTAGACTATATAGAAGCAATATATACAATGATTTCAACAGTCTACCTATTCCATTCATTGTTCTACTTGTCGAAATTTACAAGTAATTTCCTTTAAAGGATTAACAATGGGGCTCGTTGTACACTTAAACTTCAAGAACAATAAATTGGCGAATTGTACTGTTTGGATGCTTTGCATATATGTTTCTTAGACTATATAGAAGCAATATATACAAAGAATTCAACCGTCTACCTGTTCCATTCATTGTATTACTTGTCGAAAGTTACAAATAATTTCCGATAAAGAATTAACCATTGGGGCTCGTTGTTCACTTAAACTTGAAGAACAAAAAATTGGCGAATGGTACTGTTTGGATGCTTTGCATATATGTTTCATAGACTATATAGAAGCAATATATACATTGATTTCAACCGGCTACCTGTTCCATTCATTATTCTACTTGTCGCAAGTTACAAATAATTTCCGTTAAAGTATTAACAATGGGGCTCCTAGTTCACTTAAACTTGAAGATCAAATAATTGGCGAATTGTACTGTTTGGACGCTTTGCATATATGTTTCTTAGACTATATAGAAGCAATATATACAATGATTTCAACAGTCAACCTGTTCCATTCATTGTTCTACTTGCCGAAATTTACAAATAATTTCCTTTAAAGTATTAACAATGGGGCTCGTAGTTCACTTAAACTTGAAGAACAAAAAATTGGCGAATGGTACTGTTTGGATGCTTTGCATATATGTTTCGTAGATTATATAGACGCAATATATACAAGGATTTCAACCGTCTACCTGTTCCATTCATCGTTCTACTTGTCGAAAGTTACAAATAATTACCGATAAAGGATTAACCATTGGGGCTCATTATTCACTTAAACTTGAAGAACAAAAAATTGGCGAATTGTACTGTTTGGATGCTTTGCATATATGTTTCTTAGACTATATAGAAGCAATATATACAAAGATTTCAACCGTCTACCTGTTCCATTCATTGTTCTATTTGTCGAAAGTTACAAATAATTTCCGATAAAGGATTAACAATGGGGCTCATTGTTCACTTAAACTTGAAGGACAAAAAATTGGCGAATGGTACTGTTTGGATGCTTTGCATATATATTTCTTAGACTATATGGAAGCAATACATACAAAGATTTCAACCATCTACGTGTTCCAATCATTGTTCTACTTGTAGAAAGTTACAATTAATTTCCGTTAAAGGATTAACAATGGGGCTCGTAGTTCACTTAAACTTGAAGAACAAAAAATTGGCGAATTGTACTGTTTGGATGCTTTGCATATATGTTACGTACACTATATAGAAGCAATATATACAATGATTTCAACCGTCTACATGATCCATTCATTGTTCTACTTGTCGAAATTTACAAATAATTTCCTTTAAAGGATTAACAATGGGGCTCGTAGTTCACTTAAACTTGAAGAACAAAAAATTGGCGAATGGTACTGTTTGGATGCTTTGCGTACATGTTTCTTAGACTGTATGGAAGCAATATATACAATGATTTCAACCGTCTACCTTTTCTATTCATTGTTCTACTTGTCGAAAGTTACAAGTAATTTCCGATAAAGGATTAACCATTGGGGCTCATTGTTCATTTAAACTTGAAGAACAAAAAATTGGCGAATGGTACTGGTTGGATGCTTTGCATATATGTTTCTTAGACTATATAGAAGCAATATATACATTGATTTCAACCGGCTACCTGTTCCATTCATTATTCTACTTGTCGCAAGTTACAAATAATTTCCGTTAAAGTATTAACAATGGGGCTCCTAGTTCACTTAAACTTGAAGATCAAATAATTGGCGAATTGTACTGTTTGGACGCTTTGCATATATGTTTCTTAGACTATATAGAAGCAATATATACAATGATTTCAACAGTCTACCTGTTCCATTCATTGTTCTACTTGCCGAAATTTACAAATAATTTCCTTTAAAGTATTAACAATGGGGCTCGTAGTTCACTTAAACTTGAAGAACAAAAAATAGGCGAATGGTACTGTTTGGATGCTTTGCATATATGTTTCGTAGATTATATAGACGCAATATATACAAGGATTTCAACCGTCTACCTGTTCCATTCATTGTTCTACTTGTCGAAAGTTACAAATAATTACCGATAAAGGATTAACCATTGGGGCTCATTATTCACTTAAACTTGAAGAACAAAAAATTGGCGAATTGTACTGTTTGGATGCTTTGCATATATGTTTCTTAGACTATATAGAAGCAATATATACAAAGATTTCAACCGTCTACCTGTTCCATTCATTGTTCTATTTGTCGAAAGTTACAAATAATTTCCGATAAAGGATTAACAATGGGGCTCATTGTTCACTTAAACTTGAAGGACAAAAAATTGGCGAATGGTACTGTTTGGATGCTTTGCATATATGTTTCGTAGATTATATAGACGCAATATATACAAGGATTTCAACCGTCTACCTGTTCCATTCATTGTTCTACTTGTCGAAAGTTACAAATAATTACCGATAAAGGATTAACCATTGGGGCTCATTATTCACTTAAACTTGAAGAACAAAAAATTGGCAATTGTTACTGTTTAGATGCTTTGCATATAGGTTTCTTAGACTATATAGAAGCAATATATAGAAAGATTTCACCCGTCTACCTGTACTATTCATTGTTCTACTTGTAGAAAGTCACAAATAATTTCCATTTCATGATTATCAATGGGGCTCGCTGTTCACTTAAACTTGAAGATAAAAAATTGGCGATTGTTACTGTTTAGATGCTTTGCATATAGGTTTCTTAGACTATATAGAAGCAACATATACAAAGATTTCAACCGTCTACCTGTTCTATTCATTGTTCTACTTGTAGAAAGTTACAAATAATTTCCGTTTCATGATTATCAATGGGGCTCGTTGTTCACTTAAACTTGAAGAACAAAAAATTGGCGAATGGTACTGTTTGGATGCTTTGCACATCTGTTTCTTAGACTATATAGAAGCAATATATACAAAGATTTCAACCGTCTACGTGTTTCAACCATTGTTCTACTTGTAGAAATTTACAATTAATTTCCGTTAAAGGATTAACAATGGGGCTGATTGTTCACTTAAACTTGAAGAACAAAAAATTGGCGAATGGTACTGTTTGGATGCTTTGCATGTATGTTTCTTAGACTATATAGTAGCAATATATTCAAAGATTTCAACTGTCTACCTGTTCCATTCATTGTTCTACTTGTCGCAAGTTACAAATAATTTCCGTTAAAGTATTATCAATGGGGCTCGTTGTTCACTTAAACTTGAAGAACAAAAAATTGGCGAATGGTACTGTTTGGATGCTTTGCACATATGTTTCTTAGACTATATAGAAGCAATATATACAAAGATTTCAACCGTCTACGTGTTCCAATCATTGTTCTACTTGTAGAAATTTACAATTAATTTCCGTTAAAGGATTAACAATGGGGCTCATTGTTCACTTAAACTTGAAGAACAAAAAATTGGCGAATGGTACTGTTTGGATGATTTGCATATATGTTTCTTAGATTATGTAGAAGCAATATATACAAAGATTTCAACCGTCTACCTGTTCCATTCATTGTTCCACTTGTCGAATATTACAAATAATTTCCGATAACAGATTAACCATTGGTGCTCATTCTTCACTTAAACTTGAACAACAAAAAATTGGCGAATGATACTGTTTGGATGCTTTGCGTACATGTTTCTTAGACTATATAGAAGCAATATATACAAAGATTTCAACCGTCTACGTGTTCCAATCATTGTTCTACTTGTAGAAAGTTACAATTAATTTCCGTTAAAGGATTAACAATGGGGCTCATTGTTCACTTAAACTTGAAGGACAAAAAATTGGCGAATGGTACTGTTTGGATGCTTTGCATATAGGTTTCTTAGACTATATAGAAGCAATATATAGAAAGATTTCACCCGTCTACCTGTACTATTCATTGTTCTACTTGTAGAAAGTCACAAATAATTTCCATTTCATGATTATCAATGGGGCTCGCTGTTCACTTAAACTTGAAGATAAAAAATTGGCGATTGTTACTGTTTAGATGCTTTGCATATAGGTTTCTTAGACTATATAGAAGCAACATATACAAAGATTTCAACCGTCTACCTGTTCTATTCATTGTTCTACTTGTAGAAAGTTACAAATAATTTCCGTTTCATGATTATCAATGGGGCTCGTTGTTCACTTAAACTTGAAGAACAAAAAATTGGCGAATGGTACTGTTTGGATGCTTTGCACATCTGTTTCTTAGACTATATAGAAGCAATATATACAAAGATTTCAACCGTCTACGTGTTTCAACCATTGTTCTACTTGTAGAAATTTACAATTAATTTCCGTTAAAGGATTAACAATGGGGCTGATTGTTCACTTAAACTTGAAGAACAAAAAATTGGCGAATGGTACTGTTTGGATGCTTTGCATGTATGTTTCTTAGACTATATAGTAGCAATATATTCAAAGATTTCAACTGTCTACCTGTTCCATTCATTGTTCTACTTGTCGCAAGTTACAAATAATTTCCGTTAAAGTATTATCAATGGGGCTCGTTGTTCACTTAAACTTGAAGAACAAAAAATTGGCGAATGGTACTGTTTGGATGCTTTGCACATATGTTTCTTAGACTATATAGAAGCAATATATACAAAGATTTCAACCGTCTACGTGTTCCAATCATTGTTCTACTTGTAGAAATTTACAATTAATTTCCGTTAAAGGATTAACAATGGGGCTCATTGTTCACTTAAACTTGAAGAACAAAAAATTGGCGAATGGTACTGTTTGGATGATTTGCATATATGTTTCTTAGATTATGTAGAAGCAATATATACAAAGATTTCAACCGTCTACCTGTTCCATTCATTGTTCCACTTGTCGAATATTACAAATAATTTCCGATAACAGATTAACCATTGGTGCTCATTCTTCACTTAAACTTGAACAACAAAAAATTGGCGAATGATACTGTTTGGATGCTTTGCGTACATGTTTCTTAGACTATATAGAAGCAATATATACAAAGATTTCAACCGTCTACGTGTTCCAATCATTGTTCTACTTGTAGAAAGTTACAATTAATTTCCGTTAAAGGATTAACAATGGGGCTCGTAGTTCACTTAAACTTGAAGAACAAAAAATTGGCGAATTGTACTGTTTGGATGCTTTGCATATATGTTACGTACACTATATAGAAGCAATATATACAATGATTTCAAGCGTCTACATGATCCATTCATTGTTCTACTTGTCGAAATTTACAAATAATTTCCTTTAAAGGATTAACAATGGGGCTCGTAGTTCACTTAAACTTGAAGAACAAAAAATTGGCGAATGGTACTGTTTGGATGCTTTGCGTACATGTTTCTTAGACTGTATGGAAGCAATATATACAATGATTTCAACCGTCTACCTTTTCTATTCATTGTTCTACTTGTCGAAAGTTACAAGTAATTTCCGATAAAGGATTAACCATTGGGGCTCATTGTTCATTTAAACTTGAAGAACAAAAAATTGGCGAATGGTACTGGTTGGATGCTTTGCATATATGTTTCTTAGACTATATAGAAGCAATATATACATTGATTTCAACCGGCTACCTGTTCCATTCATTATTCTACTTGTCGCAAGTTACAAATAATTTCCGTTAAAGTATTAACAATGGGGCTCCTAGTTCACTTAAACTTGAAGATCAAATAATTGGCGAATTGTACTGTTTGGACGCTTTGCATATATGTTTCTTAGACTATATAGAAGCAATATATACAATGATTTCAACAGTCTACCTGTTCCATTCATTGTTCTACTTGCCGAAATTTACAAATAATTTCCTTTAAAGTATTAACAATGGGGCTCGTAGTTCACTTAAACTTGAAGAACAAAAAATTGGCGAATGGTACTGTTTGGATGCTTTGCATATATGTTTCGTAGATTATATAGACGCAATATATACAAGGATTTCAACCGTCTACCTGTTCCATTCATTGTTCTACTTGTCGAAAGTTACAAATAATTACCGATAAAGGATTAACCATTGGGGCTCATTGTTCACTTAAACTTGAAGGACAAAAAATTGGCGAATGGTACTGTTTGGATGCTTTGCATATATATTTCTTAGACTATATGGAAGCAATACATACAAAGATTTCAACCATCTACGTGTTCCAATCATTGTTCTACTTGTAGAAAGTTACAATTAATTTCCGTTAAAGGATTAACAATGGGGCTCGTAGTTCACTTAAACTTGAAGAACAAAAAATTGGCGAATGGTACTGTTTGGATGCTTTGCGTACATGTTTCTTAGACTGTATGGAAGCAATATATACAATGATTTCAACCGTCTACCTTTTCCATTCATTGTTCTACTTGTCGAAAGTTACAAGTAATTTCCGATAAAGGATTAACCATTGGGGCTCATTGTTCATTTAAACTTGATGAACAAAAAATTGGCGAATGGTACTGTTTGGATGCTTTGCATATATGTTTCTTAGACTATATAGAAGCAATACATACATTGATTTCAACCGGCTACCTGTTCCATTCATTATTCTACTTGTCGCAAGTTACAAATAATTTCCGTTAAAGTATTAACAATGGGGCTCCTAGTTCACTTAAACTTGAAGATCAAATAATTGGCGAATTGTACTGTTTGGACGCTTTGCATATATGTTTCTTAGACTATATAGAAGCAATATATACAATGATTTCAACAGTCTACCTATTCCATTCATTGTTCTACTTGCCGAAATTTACAAATAATTTCCTTTAAAGGATTAACAATGGGGCTCATTGTTCACTTAACCTTGAAGAACAAAAAATTGGCGAATGGTACTGTTTGGATGCTTTGCATGTATGTTTCTTAGACTATATAGTAGCAATATATTCAAAGATTTCAACTGTCTACCTGTTCCATTCATTGTTCTACTTGTCGCAAGTTACAAATAATTTCCGTTAAAGTATTATCAATGGGGCTCGTTGTTCACTTAAACTTGAAGAACAAAAAATTGGCGAATGGTACTGTTTGGATGCTTTGCACATATGTTTCTTAGACTATATAGAAGCAATATATATAAAGATTTCAACCGTCTACGTGTTCCAATCATTGTTCTACTTGTAGAAATTTACAATTAATTTCAGTTAAAGGATTAACAATGGGGCTGATTGTTCACTTAAACTTGAAGAACAAAAAATTGGCGAATGGTACTGTTTGGATGCTTTGCATGTATGTTTCTTAGACTATATAGTAGCAATATATTCAAAGATTTCAACTGTCTACCTGTTCCATTCATTGTTCTACTTGTCGCAAGTTACAAATAATTTCCGTTAAAGTATTATCAATGGGGCTCGTTGTTCACTTAAACTTGAAGAACAAAAAATTGGCGAATGGTACTGTTTGGATGCTTTGCACATATGTTTCTTAGACTATATAGAAGCAATATATACAAAGATTTCAACCGTCTACGTGTTCCAATCATTGTTCTACTTGTAGAAATTTACAATTAATTTCCGTTAAAGGATTAACAATGGGGCTCATTGTTCACTTAAACTTGAAGAACAAAAAATTGGCGAATGGTACTGTTTGGATGATTTGCATATATGTTTCTTAGATTATGTAGAAGCAATATATACAAAGATTTCAACCGTCTACCTGTTCCATTCATTGTTCCACTTGTCGAACATTACAAATAATTTCCGATAACGGATTAACCATTGGTGCTCATTCTTCACTTAAACTTGAACAACAAAAAATTGGCGAATGATACTGTTTGGATGCTTTGCGTACATGTTTCTTAGACTATATGGAAGCAATATATACAAAGATTTCAACCGTCTTCGTGTTCCAATCATTGTTCTACTTTTCGAAATTCACAAATAATTTCCTTTAAAGGATTATCAATGGGGCTCGTTGTTCACTTAAACTTGAAGAACAAAAAATTGGCGAATGGTACTGTTTGGATGCTTTGCACATATGTTTCTTAGACTATATAGAAGCAATATATTCAAAGATTTCAACCGTCTACCTGTTCCATTCATTGTTCTACTTGTCGAAAGTTACAAATAATTTCCGATAAAGAATTAACAATGGGGCTCATTGTTCACTTAACCTTGAAGAACAAAAGATTGGCGAATGGTACTGTTTGGATGCTTTGCACATATGTTTCTTAGACTATATAGAAGCAATATATACAAAGATTTCAACCGTCTACGTGTTTCAATCATTGTTCTACTTGTAGAAATTTACAATTAATTTCCGCTAAAGGATTAACAATGGGGCTCATTGTTCACTTAAACTTGAAGAACAAAAAATTGGCGAATGGTACTGTTTGGATGATTTGCATATATGTTTCATAGACTATTTAGAAGCCACATATAGAAAGATTTCACCCGTCTACCTGTACTATTCATTGTTCGACTTGTAGAAAGTCACAAATAATTTCCATTTCATGATTATCAATGGGGTTCGCTGTTCACTTAAACTTGAAGAACAAAAATGTGGCAAATTGTACTGTTTGGATACTTTGCATATATGTTTCTTAGACTATTTAGAAGCAATATATAGAAAGAATTCACCCGTCTACCTGTACTATTCATTGTTCTACTTGTAGAAAGTCACAAATAATTTCCATTTCATGATTATCAATGGGGCTCGCTGTTCACTTAAACTTTAAGATCAAAAAATTTGCGATTGTTACTGTTTAGATGCTTTGCATATAGGTTTCTTAGACTATATAGAAGCAACATATACAATGATTTCAACAGTCTACCTGTTCCATTCATTGTTCTACTTGTCGAAATTTACAAATAATTTCCGATAATGGATTAACCATTGGGGCTCATTGTTCACTTAAACTTGAAGAACAAAAAATTGGCGAATTGTACTGTTTGGATGCTTTGCATATATGTTTCTTAGACTATATGGAAGCAATATATACAAAGATTTCAACCGTCTACCTGTTCCATTCATTGTTCTACTTGTCGGAAGTTACAAATAATTTCCGATAAAGGATTAACAATGGGGCTCGTAGTTCACTTAAACTTGAAGAACAAAAAATTGGCGAATGGTACTGTTTGGATGCTTTGCATATATGTTTCGTAGATTATATAGACGCAATATATACAAGGATTTCAACCGTCTACCTGTTCCATTCATTGTTCTACTTGTCGAAAGTTACAAATAATTACCGATAAAGGATTAACCATTGGGGCTCATTATTCACTTAAACTTGAAGAACAAAAAATTGGCGAATTGTACTGTTTGGATGCTTTGCATATATGTTTCTTAGACTATATAGAAGCAATATATTCAAAGAGATCAAGCGTCTACCAGTTTCATTCATTGTTCTACTTGTCGAAAGTTACAAATAATTCCCGATAAAGGATTAACCATTGGGGCTCATTGTTCACTTAAACTTGAAGAACAAAAAATTGGCAATTGTTACTGTTTAGATGCTTTGCATATAGGTTTCTTAGACTATATAGAAGCAATATATAGAAAGATTTCACCCGTCTACCTGTACTATTCATTGTTCTACTTGTAGAAAGTCACAAATAATTTCCATTTCATGATTATCAATGGGGCTCGCTGTTCACTTAAACTTGAAGATAAAAAATTGGCGATTGTTACTGTTTAGATGCTTTGCATATAGGTTTCTTAGACTATATAGAAGCAACATATACAAAGATTTCAACCGTCTACCTGTTCTATTCATTGTTCTACTTGTAGAAAGTTACAAATAATTTCCGTTTCATGATTATCAATGTGGCTCGTTGTTCACTTAAACTTGAAGAACAAAAAATTGGCGAATGGTACTGTTTGGATGCTTTGCACATATGTTTCTTAGACTATATAGAAGCAATATATTCAAAGATTTCAACCGTCTACCTGTACCATTCATTGTTCTACATGTCGAAAGTTACAAATAATTTCCGTTTCATGATTATCAATGGGGCTCGTTGTTCACTTAAACTTGAAGAACAAAAAATTGGCGAATGGTACTGTTTGGACGCTTTGCACATATGTTTCTTAGACTATATAGAAGCAATATATTCAAAGATTTCAACCGTCTACCTGTACCATTCATTGTTCTACTTGCCGAAAGTTACAAATAATTTCCGATAAAGAATTAACAATGGGGCTCATTGTTCACTTAACCTTGAAGAACAAAAAATTGGCGAATGGTACTGTTTGGATGCTTTGCATATATGTTTCTTAGACTATACGGAAGCAATATATACAAATATTTCAACCGTCTACCTGTTCCATTCATTGTTCTACATGTCGAAAGTTACAAATAATTTCCGTTTCATGATTATCAATGGGGCTCGTTGTTCACTTAAACTTGAAGAACAAAAAATTGGCGAATGGTACTGTTTGGACGCTTTGCACATATGTTTCTTAGACTATATAGAAGCAATATATACAAAGATTTCAACCGTCTACGTGTTTCAATCATTGTTCTACTTGTAGAAATTTACAATTAATTTCCGTTAAAGGATTAACAATGGGGCTCATTGTTCACTTAAACTTGAAGAACAAAAAATTGGCGAATGGTACTGTTTGGATGATTTGCATATATGTATCTTAGACTATTTAGAAGCAACATATAGAAAGATTTCACCCGTCTACCTGTACTATTCATTGTTCGACTTGTAGAAAGTCACAAATAATTTCCATTTCATGATTATCAATGGGGCTCGCTGTTCACTTAAACTTGATGATCAAAAAATTGGCGATTGTTACTGTTTAGATGCTTTGCATATAGGTTTCTTAGACTATATGGAAGCAATATATACAAAGATTTCAAACGTCTACGTGTTCCAATCATTGTTCTACTTGTCGAAATTTACAAATAATTTCCTTTAAAGGATTAAAAATGGGGCTCATTGTTCACTTAAACTTGAAGAACAAAAATTGGCGAATGGTACTGTTTGGATGATTTGCATATATGTTTCTTAGTCTATACGGAAGAAATATATACAAATATTTCAACCGTCTACCTGTTCCATTCATTGTTCTACTTGTCGAAAGTTACAAATAATTCCCGATAAAGGATTAACCATTGGGGCTCATTGTTCACTTAAACTTGAAGAACAAAAATTTGGCGAATTGTACTGTTTGGATACTTTGCATATATGTTTCTTAGACTATTTAGAAGCAATATATAGAAAGATTTCACCCGTCTACCTGTACTATTCATTGTTCTACTTGTAGAAAGTCACAAATAATTTCGATTTCATGATTATCAATGGGGCTCGTTGTTCACTTAAACTTGAAGAACAAAAAATTGGCGAATGGTACTGTTTGGATGCTTTGCACATATGTTTCTTAGACTATATAGAAGCAATATATACAAAGATTTCAACCGTCTACGTGTTCCAATCATTGTTCTACTTGTAGAAATTTACAATTAATTTCCGTTAAAGGATTAACAATGGGGCTCATTGTTCACTTAAACTTGAAGAACAAAAAATTGGCGAATGGTACTGTTTGGATGATTTGCATATATGTTTCTTAGATTATGTAGAAGCAATATATACAAAGATTTCAACCGTCTACCTGTTCCATTCATTGTTCTACTTGTCGAATATTACAAATAATTTCCGATAACGGATTAACCATTGGTGCTCATTCTTCACTTAAACTTGAACAACAAAAAATTGGCGAATGATACTGTTTGGATGCTTTGCGTACATGTTTCTTAGACTATATGGAAGCAATATATACAAAGATTTCAACCGTCTTCGTGTTCCAATCATTGTTCTACTTTTCGAAATTTACAAATAATTTCCTTTAAAGGATTAACAATGGGGCTCGTTGTTCACTTAAACTTGAAGAACAAAAAATTGGCGAATGGTACTCTTTGGATGCTTTGCATATATGTTTCTTAGACTATATAGAAGCAATATATACATTGATTTCAACCGTCTACCTGTTCCATTCATTGTTCTACTTGTCGCAAGTTACAAATAATTTCCGTTAAAGGATTAACAATGGGGCTCATTGTTCACTTAAACTTGAAGAACAAAAATGTGGCGAATTGTACTGTTTGGATACATTGCATATATGTTTCTTAGACTATTTAGAAGCAATATATAGAAAGAATTCACCCGTCTACCTGTACTATTCATTGTTCGACTTGTAGAAAGTCACAAATAATTTCCATTTCATGATTATCAATGGGGCTCGCTGTTCACTTAAACTTGAAGAACAAAAATTTGGCGAATTGTACTGTTTGGATACTTTGCATATATGTTTCTTAGATTATATAGAAGCAATATATACAAAGATTTCAACCGTCTACCTATTCCATTCATTGTTCTACTTGCGGAAATTTACAAATAATTTCCTTTAAAGTTTTAACAATGGGGCTCGTAGTTCACTTAAACTTGAAGAGCAAAAAATTGGCGAATTGTACTGTTTGGACTCTATGCATATACGTTTCTTAGACTATATAGAAGCAATGTATACAATGATTTCAACAGTCTACCTGTTCCATTCTTTGTTCTACTTGTCGAAAGTTACAAATAATTTCCGATAAAGGATTAACCATTGGGGCTCATTGTTCACTTAAACTTGAAGAACAAAAAATTGGTGAATGGTACTGTTTGGATGCTTTGCGTACATGTTTCTTAGACTGTATGGAAGCAATATATACAAAGATTTCAACCGTCTACGTGTTCCAATCATTGTTCTACTTGTCGAAATTTACAAATAATTTCCTTTAAAGGACTAACAATGGGGCTCGTTGTTCACTTAAACTTGAAGAACAAAAAATTGGCGAATGGTACTGTTTGGATGCTTAGCATATATGTTTCTTAGACTATATAGAAGCAATATATACATTGATTTCAACCGTCTACCTGTTCCATTCATTGTTCTACTTGTCGCAAGTTACAAATAATTTCCGTTAAAGTATTAACAATGGGGCTCGTAGTTCACTTAAATTTGAAGATCAAATAATTGGCAAATTGTACTGTTTGGATGATAAGCAGATATGTTTCTTAGACTATATAGAAGCAATATATACAATGATTTCAACCGTCTACCTGTTCCAATCATTGTTCTACTTGTCGAAAGTTACAAATAATTTCCGATAAAGGATTAACCATTGGGGCTCATAGTTCACTTAAACTTGAAGAACAAAAAATTTGCGAATGGTACTGTTTGGATACTTTGCGTATATGTTTCTTAGACTATATAAAAGCAACATATACAATGATTTCAACCGCCTACCTTTTCCATTCATTGTTCTCCTTGTCGAAAGTTACAAATAATTTCCGTTAAAGGATTAACAATTGGTCTCGTGCTTCACTTAAACTTGAAGAACAAAAAATTGGCGAATGTTACTGTTTGGATGCTTTGCATATAGGTTTCCTAGACTATATAGAAGCAACATATACAAAGATTTCAAACGTCTACCTGTTCCATTCATTGTTCTACTTATCGAAAGTTACAAATAATTTCCGTTAAAGGATTAACAATGGGGCTCGTAGTTCACTTAAACTTGAAGAACAAAAAATTGGCGAATGTTACTGTTTGGATGCTTTGCATATAGGTTTCCTAGATAATATAGAAGCAATATATACAATGATTTCAACCGTCTACCTGTTCCATTCATTGTTCTAATTGTCGAAAGTTACAAATAATTTCCGTTAAAGGATTAACCATTTGGGCTCATTGTTCACTTAAACTTGAAGGACAAAAAATTGGCGAATTGTACAGTTTGGATGCTTTGCATATATGTTTCTTAGACTATATAGAAGCAATATATACAATGATTTCAACCGTCTAGCTGTTCCATTCATTGTTGTACTTGTCGAAAGTTACAAATAATTTCCGTTAAAGGATTAACATTGGGGATCGTAGTTCACTTAAACTTGAAGAACATAAAATTAGCAAATTGTACTGTATGGATGCTTTGCATATATGTTTCTTAGGCTATACAGTAGCAATATATACAATGATTTCAACCGTCTACCTGTTCTGTTCATTGATCTACTTGTAGAAAGTTAGAAATAATTTCCGTTTCATGATTATCAATGGGGCTCGTTGTTCACTTAAACTTGAAGAACAATAAATTGGCGAATGGTACTGTTTGGATGCTTTGCATATATGTTTCTTAGACTATATAGAAGCAATATATACAATTATTTCAACCGTCTACCTGTTCCATTCATTGTTCTACTTGTCGAAAGTTACAAATAATTTCCGTTAAAGGATTAACAATGGGGATCGTAGTTTACTTAATCTTGAAGAACAAAAAATTGGCGAATTGTACTGTTTGGATGCTTTGCATATATGTTTCTTAGACTATATAGAAGCAATATATACAATGATTTCAACCGTCTACCTATTCCATTCATTGTTCTACTTGTCGAAATTTACAAATAAATTCCTTTAAAGGATTAACAATGGGGCCCGTTGTTCACTTAAACTTGAAGAACAATAAATTGGCGAATTGTACTGTTTGGATGCTTTGCATATATGTTTCTTAGGCTATACTGAAGCAATATATACAATGATTTCAACCGTCTACATGTTCCATTCACTGTTCTACTTGTTGAAATTTACAAATAATTTCCTTTAAAGGATTAACAATGGGGCTCATAGTTCACTTAAACTTGAAGAACAAAAAATTGGCGAATGGTACTGTTTGGATGCTTTGCATATATGTTTCTTAGACTATATAGAAGCAATATATACAATGATTTCAACCGTCTACCTGTTCCATTCCTTGTTCTACTTGTCGAAAGTTACAAATAATTTCCTTTAAAGGATTAACAATGGGGCTCGTTGTTCACTTAAACTTGAAGAACAATAAATTGGCGAATGGTACTGTTTGGATGCTTTGCAAATATGTTTCTTAGACTATATAGAAGCAATATATACAATGATTTCAACTGTCTACCTGTTCCATTCATTGTTCTACTTGTCGAAAGATACAAATAATTTCCGTTAAAGGATTAACAATGGGGATCGTAGTTTACTTAATCTTGAGGAATAAAAAATTGGCGAATTGTACTGTTTGGATGCTTTGCATATATGTTTCTTAGACTATATAGAAGGAATATATACAATGATTTCAACCGTCTACCTGTTCTATTCATTGTTCTACTTGTCGAAAATTACAAATAATTTCCGATAACGGATTAAGCATTGGGGCTCATTGTTCACTTAAACTTGAAGAACAAAAAATTGGCGAATTGTACTGTTTGGATGCTTTGCATATATGTTTCGTAGATTATATAGAAGCAATATATACAATGATTTCAACCGTCTACCTGATCCATTCATTGTTCTACTTGTCGAAAGTTACAAATAATTTCCGATAAAGGATTAACAATGGGGCTCATTGTTCACTTAAACTTGAAGAACAAAGAATTGGCGAATGGTACTGTTTGGATGCTTTGCATATATGTTTCTTAGACTATATAAAAGCAATATATACATTGATTTCAACCGTCTACCTGTTCCATTCATTGCTCTACTTGTCGGAAGTTACAAATAATTTCCGTTAAAGTATTAACAATGGGGCTCGTTGTTCACTTAAACATGAAGATGAAATAATTGGCGAATTGTACAGTTTGGATGCTTTGCATATATGTTTCTTAGATTATATAGAAGCAATATGTAGAAAGATTTCACCCGTCTACCTGTACTATTCATTGTTCTACTTGTAGAAAGTTACAAATAATTTCCATTTCATGATTATCATTGGGGCTCGCTGTTCACTTAAACTTGAAGATCAAAAAAGTGGCGAATTTCACTGTTTAGATGCTTTGCATATAGGTTTCTTAGACTATATAGAAGCAATATATACAAAGATTTCAACCGCCTACCTGTTCCATTCATTGTTCTACTTGTCGAAAGTTACAAATAATATCCGATAACGGATTAACAATGGGTCTCATTGTTCACTTAAACTTGAAAAACCAAAAATTGGCGAATTGTACTGTTTGGATGCTATGCATATATGTTTCTTAGACTATATAGAAGCTATATATACAATGATTTCAACCGTCTACCTGTTCTATTCATTGTTCTACTTGTCGAAATTTACAAATAATATCCGATAAAGGATTAACAATGGGGCTCATTGTTCACTTAAACTTGAAAAACAAAAAATTGGCGAATTGTACTGTTTGGATGCTATGCATATATGTTTCTTAGACTATATAGATGCTATATATACAATGATTTCAACCGTCTACCTGTTCCATTCATTGTTCTACTTGTCGAAAATTACAAATAATTTCCGATAAAGGATTAACCATTGGGGCTCATTGTTCACTAAACTTGAAGAACAAAAAATTGTCGAATTGTACTGTTTGGATGCTTTGCATATATGTTTCTTAGACTATATAGAAGCAATATATACAAAGATTTCAACCGTCTACCTGTTCCATTCACTGTTCTACTTGTCGAAAGTTACAAATAATTTCCGTTAAGGGATTAACAATGGGGATCGTAGTTCACTTAAACTTGAAGAACAAAAAATTGGCGAATTGTACTGTTTGGATGCTTTGCATATATGTTTCTTAGACTATATAGAAGCAATATATACAAAGATTTCAACCATCTACCTGTTCCATTCATTGTTCTACTTGTCGAAAGTTACAAATAATTTCCGATAACGGATTAACCATTGGGGCTCATTGTTCACTTAAACTTGAAGAACAAAAAATTGGCGAATTGTACTGTTCGGATGCTTTGCATATATGTTTCTTATACTATATAGAAGCAATATATACAAAGATTTCAACCGTCTACCTGTTCCATTCACTGTTCTACTTGTCGAAAGTTACAAATAATTTCCGTTAAGGGATTAACAATGGGGATCGTAGTTCACTTAAACTTGAAGAACAAAAAATTGGCGAATTGTACTGTTCGGATGATTTGCACATATGTTTCTTAGACTATATAGAAGCAATATATACAAAGATTTCAACCGTCTACCTGTTCCATTCATTGTTCTACTTGTCGAAAGTTACAAATAATTTCCGTTAAGGGATTAACAATGGGGATCGTAGTTTACTTAAACTTGAAGAACAAGAAATTGGCGAATTGTACTGTTTGGATGATTTGCATATATGTTTCTTAGACTATATAGAAGCAATATATAGAATGATTTCAACCGTCTACCTATTCCATTCATTGTTCTACTTGTCGAAAGTTATAATTAATTTCCGTTAAAGGATTAACAATGGGGCTCGTAGTTCACTTAAACTTGAAGTACAAAAAATTGGCGAATTGTACTGTTTGGATGCTTTGCATATATGTTTCGTAGACTATATAGAAGCAACAGATACAAATATTTCAACCGTCTAACTGTTCCATTCATTGTTCTACTTGTCGAAAATTACAAATAATTTCCGATAAAGGATTAACCATTGGGGCTCATTGTTCACTTAAACTTGAAGAACAAAAAATTGGCGAATGGTACTGTTTGGATGCTTTGCATATATGTTTCTTAGACTATATAGAAGCAATATATACAAAGATTTCAACCGTCTACCTTTTCCATTCATTGTTCTTCTTGTCGAAAGTTACACATAATTTCCGATAACGGATTAACCATTGGGGCTCATTGTTCACTTAAACTTGAAGAACAAAAAATTGGCGAATGGTACTGTTTGGATGCTTTGCATATATGTTTCTTAGACTATATAGAAGCAATATATACAAAGATTTCAACCGTCTACCATTTCCATTCATTGTTCTACTTGTCAAAAGTTACAAATAATTTCCGATAACGGATTAACCATTGGGGATCATTGTTCACTTAAACTTGAAGAACAAAAAATTGGCGAATTGTACTGTTTGGATGATTTGCATATATGTTTCTTAGACTATATAGAAGCAATATATAGAATGATTTCAACCGTCTACCTATTCCATTCATTGTTCTACTTGTCGAAAGTTACAATTAATTTCCGTTAAAGGATTAACAATGGGGCTCGTAGTTCACTTAAACTTGAAGAACAAAAAATTGGCGAATGGTACTGTTTGGATGCTTTGCATATATGTTTCTTAGACTATATAGAAGCTATATATACAAAGATTTCAACCGTCTACTTTTTCCATTCATTGTTCTTCTTGTCGAAAGTTACAAATAATTTCCGATAACGGATTAACCATTGGGGCTCGTTGTTCACTTAAACTTGAAGAACAATAAATTGGCGAATTGTACTGTTTGGATGCTTTGCATATATGTTTCTTAGACTATATAGAAGCAATATATACAAAGATTTCAACCGTCTACCTGTTCCATTCATTGTTCTACTTGTCGAAAGTTACAATTAATTTCCGTTAAAGGATTAACAATGGGGCTCGTCGTTCACTTAAACTTGAAGAACAAAAAATTGGCGAATGGTACTGTTTGGATGCTTTGCATATATGTTTCTTAGACTATATAGAAGCAATATATACATTGATTTCAAGCGGCTACCAGTTCCATTCATTGTTCTACTTCACGCAAGTTACAAATAATTTACGTTAAAGTATTAACAATGGGGCTCGTAGTTCACTTAAACTTGAAGAACAAAAAATTGGCGAATGGTACTGTTTGGATGCTTTGCATATATGTTTCTTAGATTATATAGAAGCAATATATACAAAGATTTCAACCGTCTACCTGTTCCATTCATTGTTCTACTTGCCGAAATTTACAAATAATTTCCTTTCAAGGATTAACAATGGGGCTCGTAGTTCACTTAAACTTGAAGAACAAAAAATTGGCGAATGGTACTGTTTGGATGCTTTGCATATATGTTTCTTAGACTATATAGAAGCAATATATACAAAGATTTCAACCGTCTACCTGTTCCATTCATTGTTCTACTTGTCGAAAGTTACAAATAATTTCCTTTAAAGGATTAACAATGGGGCTCGTTGTTCACTTAAACTTGAAGAACAATAAATTGGCGAATTGTACTGTTTGGATGTTTTGCATATATGTTTCTTAGACTATATAGAAGCAATATATACAAAGATTTCAACCGTCTACCTGTTCCATTCATTGTTCTACTTGTCGAAAGTTACAATTAATTTCCTTTAAAGTATTAACAATGGGGCTCGTAGTTCACTTAAACTTGAAGATCAAATAATTGGCGAATTGTACTGTTTGGATGATTTGCATATATGTTTCTTAGACTATATAGAAGCAATATATACAAAGATTTCAACCGTCTACCTGATCCATTCACTGTTCTACTTGTCGAAAGTTACAAATAATTTCCGTTAAGGGATTAACAATGGGGATCGTAGTTTACTTAAACTTGAAGAACAAGAAATTGGCGAATTGTACTGTTTGGATGATTTGCATATATGTTTCTTAGACTATATAGAAGCAATATATACAATGATTTCAACCGTCTTCCTATTCCATTCATTGTTCTACTTGCCGAAATTTACAAATAATTTCCTTTAAAGGATTAACAATGGGGCTCGTAGTTCACTTAAACTTGAAGAACAAAAACTTGGCGAATGATACTGTTTGGATGCTTTGCATATATGTTTCTTAGTCTATATAGAAGCAATATATACAAAGATTTCAACCGTCTACCTGTTCCATTCATTGTTCTACTTGTCGAAAGTTACAATTAATTTCCGTTAAAGGGTTAACAATGGGGCTCGTAGTTCACTTAAACTTGAAGTACAAAAAATGGGCGAATGGTACTGTTTGGATGCTTTGCATATATGTTTCTTAGACTATATAGAAGCAATATATACAAAGATTTCAACCGTCTACCTTTTCCATTCATTGTTCTACTTGTCAAAAGTTACAAATAATTTCCGATAACGGATTAACCATTGGGGCTCATTGTTCACTTAAACTTGAAGAACAAAAAATTGGCGAATTGTACTGTTTGGATGCTTTGCATATATGTTTCTTAGACTATATAGAAGCAATATATACAAAGATTTCAACCGTCTTCCTGTTCCATTCATAGTTCTACTTGTCGAAAGTTACAATTAATTTCCGTTAAAGGATTAACAATGGGGCTCGTCGTTCACTTAAACTTGAAGAACAAAAAATGGGCGAATGGTACTGTTTGGATGCTTTGCATATATGTTTCTTAGACTATATAGAAGCAATATATACATTGATTTCAACCGGCTACCAGTTCCATTCATTGTTCTACTTCTCGCAAGTTACAAATAATTTCCGTTAAAGTATTAACAATGGGGCTCGTAGTTCACTTAAACTTGAAGAACAAAAAATTGGCGAATGGTACTGTTTGGATGCTTTGCATATATGTTTCTTAGATTATATAGAAGCAATATATACAAAGATTTCAACCGTCTACCTGTTCCATTCATTGTTCTACTTGTCGAAAATTACAAATAATTTCCGTTAAAGGATTAACAATGGGGCTCGTAGTTCACTTAAACTTGAAGTACAAAAAATGGGCGAATTGTACTGTTTGGATGCTTTGCATATATGTTTCGTAGACTATATAGAAGCAATATATACAAATATTTAACCGTCTAACTGTTCCATTCATTGTTCTACTTGTCGAAAGTTACAAATAATTTCCGATAAAGGATTAACCATTGGGGCTCATTGTTCACTTAAACTTGAAGTACAAAAAATTGGCGAATTGTACTGTTTGGATGCTTTGCGTACATGTTTCTTAGACTATATGGAAGCAATATATACAAAGATTTCAACCGTCTACGTGTTCCAATCATTGTTCTACTTGTCGAAATTTACAAATAATTTCCTTTAAAGGATTAACAATGGGGCTCGTTGTTCACTTAAACTTGAAGAACAAAAAAGTGGCGAATGGTACTGTTTGGATGCTTTGCATATATGTTTCTTAGACTATAAGGAAGCAATATATACATTGATTTCAACCCTCTACCTGTTCCATTCATTGTTCTACTTGTCGCAAGTTACAAATAATTTCCGATAAAGTATTAACAATGGGGCTCGTAGTTCACTTAAACTTGAAGATCAAATAATTGGCGAATTGTACTGTTTGGATGATTTGCATATATGTTTCTTAGACTATATAGAAGCAATATATACAAAGATTTCAACCGTCTACCTGTTCCATTCACTGTTCTACTTGTCGAAAGTTACAAATAATTTCCGTTAAGGGATTAACAATGGGGATCGTAGTTTACTTAAACTTGAAGAACAAGAAATTGGCGAATTGTACTGTTTGGATGATTTGCATATATGTTTCTTAGACTATATAGAAGCAATATATACAATGATTTCAACCGTCTTCCTATTCCATTCATTGTTCTACTTGCCGAAATTTACAAATAATTTCCTTTAAAGGATTAACAATGGGGCTCGTAGTTCACTTAAACTTGAAGAACAAAAACTTGGCGAATGATACTGTTTGGATGCTTTGCATATATGTTTCTTAGTCTATATAGAAGCAATATATACAAAGATTTCAACCGTCTACCTGTTCCATTCATTGTTCTACTTGTCGAAAGTTACAATTAATTTCCGTTAAAGGATTAACAATGGGGCTCGTAGTTCACTTAAACTTGAAGTACAAAAAATGGGCGAATGGTACTGTTTGGATGCTTTGCATATATGTTTCTTAGACTATATAGAAGCAATATATACAAAGATTTCAACCGTCTACCTTTTCCATTCATTGTTCTACTTGTCAAAAGTTACAAATAATTTCCGATAACGGATTAACCATTGGGGCTCATTGTTCACTTAAACTTGAAGAACAAAAAATTGGCGAATTGTACTGTTTGGATGCTTTGCATATATGTTTCTTAGACTATATAGAAGCAATATATACAAAGATTTCAACCGTCTTCCTGTTCCATTCATAGTTCTACTTGTCGAAAGTTACAATTAATTTCCGTTAAAGGATTAACAATGGGGCTCGTCGTTCACTTAAACTTGAAGAACAAAAAATGGGCGAATGGTACTGTTTGGATGCTTTGCATATATGTTTCTTAGACTATATAGAAGCAATATATACATTGATTTCAACCGGCTACCAGTTCCATTCATTGTTCTACTTCTCGCAAGTTACAAATAATTTCCGTTAAAGTATTAACAATGGGGCTCGTAGTTCACTTAAACTTGAAGAACAAAAAATTGGCGAATGGTACTGTTTGGATGCTTTGCATATATGTTTCTTAGATTATATAGAAGCAATATATACAAAGATTTCAACCGTCTACCTGTTCCATTCATTGTTCTACTTGTCGAAAATTACAAATAATTTCCGTTAAAGGATTAACAATGGGGCTCGTAGTTCACTTAAACTTGAAGTACAAAAAATGGGCGAATTGTACTGTTTGGATGCTTTGCATATATGTTTCGTAGACTATATAGAAGCAATATATACAAATATTTAACCGTCTAACTGTTCCATTCATTGTTCTACTTGTCGAAAGTTACAAATAATTTCCGATAAAGGATTAACCATTGGGGCTCATTGTTCACTTAAACTTGAAGAACAAAAAATTGGCGAATGGTACTGTTTGGATGCTTTGCATATATGTTTCTTAGACTATATAGAAGCAATATATACAAAGATTTCAACCGTCTACCTTTTCCATTCATTGTTCTACTTGTCAAAAGTTACAAATAATTTCCGATAACGGATTAACCATTGGGGCTCATTGTTCACTTAAACTTGAAGAACAAAAAATTGGCGAATTGTACTGTTTGGATGCTTTGCATATATGTTTCTTAGACTATATAGAAGCAATATATACAATGATTTCAACCGTCTACCTATTCCACTCATTGTTCTACTTGTCGAAAGTTACAATTAATTTCCGTTAAAGGATTAACAATGGGGCTCGTCGTTCACTTAAACTTGAAGAACAAAAAATTGGCGAATGGTTCTGTTTGGATGCTTTGCATATATGTTTCTTAGACTATATAGAAGCAATATATACATTGATTTCAAGCGGCTACCAGTTCCATTCATTGTTCTACTTCACGCAAGTTACAAATAATTTACGTTAAAGTATTAACAATGGGGCTCGTAGTTCACTTAAACTTGAAGAACAAAAAATTGGCGAATGGTACTGTTTGGATGCTTTGCATATATGTTTCTTAGATTATATAGAAGCAATATATACAAAGATTTCAACCGTCTACCTGTTCCATTCATTGTTCTACTTGTCGAAAATTACAAATAATTTCCGTTAAAGGATTAACAATGGGGCTCGTAGTTCACTTAAACTTGAAGTACAAAAAATGGGCGAATTGTACTGTTTGGATGCTTTGCATATATGTTTCTTAGACTATATAGAAGCAATATATACAAAGATTTCAACCGTCTACCTGTTCCATTCATTGTTCTACTTGTCGAAAGTTACAAATAATTTCCTTTAAAGGATTAACAATGGGGCTCGTTGTTCACTTAAACTTGAAGAACAATAAATTGGCGAATTGTGCTGTTTGGATGCTTTGCATATATGTTTCTTAGACTATATAGAAGGAATATATACACAGATTTCAACCGTCTACCTGTTCCATTCATTGTTCTACTTGTCGAAAGTTACAATTAATTTCCGTTAAAGGATTAACAATGGGGCTCGTAGTTCACTTAAACTTGAAGTACAAAAAATTGGCGAATTGTACAGTTTGGATGCTTTGCATATATGTTTCGTAGACTATATAGAAGCAATATATACAAATATTTCAACCGTCTAACTGTTCCATTCATTGTTCTACTTGTCGAAAATTACAAATAATTTCCGATAAAGGATTAACCATTGGGGCTCATTGTTCACTTAAACTTGAAGAACAAAAAATTGGCGAATTGTACTGTTTGGATGCTTTGCATATATGTTTCTTATACTATATAGAAGCAATATATACAATGATTTCAACCGTCTACCTGTTCCATTCATTGTTCTACTTGTCGAAAGTTACAAATAATTTCCTTTAAAGGATTAACAATGGGGCTCGTTGTTCACTTAAACTTGAAGAACAATAAATTGGCGAATTGTGCTGTTTGGATGCTTTGCATATATGTTTCTTAGACTATATAGAAGCAATATATACAAAGATTTCAACCGTCTACCTGTTCCATTCATTGTTCTACTTGTCGAAAGTTACAAATAATTTCCTTTAAAGGATTAACAATGGGGCTCGTTGTTCACTTAAACTTGAAGAACAATAAATTGGCGAATTGTGCTGTTTGGATGCTTTGCATATATGTTTCTTAGACTATATAGAAGCAATATATACAAAGATTTCAACCGTCTACGTGTTCCAATCATTGTTCTACTTGTCGAAATTTACAAATAATTTCCGTTAAGGGATTAACAATGGGGATCGTAGTTTACTTAAACTTGAAGAACAAAAAATTGGCGAATTGTACTGTTTGGATGCTTTGCATATATGTTTCTTAGATTATATAGAAGCAATATATACAAAGATTTCAACCGTCTACCTGTTCCATTCATTGTTCTACTTGTCGAAAGTTACAAATAATTTCCTTTAAAGGATTAACAATGGGGCTCGTTGTTCACTTAAACTTGAAGAACAATAAATTGGCGAATTGTACTGTTTGGTTGCTTTGCATATATGTTTCTTAGACTATATAGAAGCAATATATACAAAGATTTCAACCGTCTACCTGTTCCAATCATTGTTCTACTTGTCGAAAGTTACAAATAATTTCCGTTAAGGGATTAACTATGGGGATCGCAGTTCACTTAAACTTGAAGAACAAAAAATTGGCGAATGGTACTATTTGAATGCTTTGCATATATGTTTCTTAGACTATATGGAAGCAATATATACAAAGATTTCAACCGTCTGCGTGTTCCAATCATTGTTCTACTTGTAGAAAGTTACAATTAATTTCCGTTAAAGGATTAACAATGGGGCTCGTAGTTCACTTAAACTTGAAGAACAAAAAATTGGCGAATTGTACTGTTTGGATGCTTTGCATATATGTTTCTTAGACTATATAGACGCAATATATACAAGGATTTCAACCGTTTACCTGTTCCATTCATTGTTCTACTTGTCGAAAGTTACAAATAATTACCGATAAAGGATTAACCATTGGGGCTCATTGTTCACTTAAACTTGATGAACAAAAAATTGGCGAATTGTACTGTTTGGATGCTTTGCATATATGTTTCCGATACTATATAGAATCAATATATACAAAGATTTCAACCGTCTACCTGTTCCATTCACTGTTCTACTTGTCGAAAGTTACAAATAATTTCCGTTAAGGGATTAACAATGGGGATCGTAGTTTACTTAAACTGGAAGAACAAAAAATTGGCGAATTGTACTGTTTGGATGCTTTGCATATATGTTTCTTAGACTATTTAGAAGCAATATATACAATGATTTCAACCGTCTACCTATTCCATTCATTGTTCTACTTGCCGAAATTTACAAATAATTTCCTTTAAAGGATTAACAATGGGGCTCGTAGTTCACTTAAACTTGAAGAGCAAAAAATTGTCGAATTGTACTGTTTGGATGCTTTGCATATATGTTTCTTAGACTATATAGAAGCAATATATACAATGATTTCAACCGTCTACCTGTTCCATTCATTGTTCTACTTGTCGAAATTTACAAATAATTTCCGATAAAGTGTTAACCATTGGGGCTCATTGTTCACTTAAACTTGAAGAACAAAAAATTGGCGAATTGTACTGTTTGGATGCTTTGCATATATGTTTCTTAGACTATATAGAAGCAATATATACAAAGATTTCAACCGTCTACCTGTTCCATTCATTGTTCTACTTGTCGAAAGTTACAAATAATTTCCTTTAAATGATTAACAATGGGGCTCGTTGTTCACTTAAACTTGAAGAACAATAAATTGGCGAACTGTACTGTTTGGATGCTTTGCATATATGTTTCTTAGACTATATAAAAGCAATATATACAAAGATTTCAACCGTCTACCTGTTCCATTCATTGTTCTACTTGTCGAAAGTTACAATTAATTTCCGTTAAAGGATTAACAATGGGGCTCGTAGTTCACTTAAACTTGAAGTACAAAAAATGGGCGAATTGTACTGTTTGGATGCTTTGCATATATGTTTCGTAGACTATATAGAAGCAATATATACAAAGATTTCAACCGTCTAACTGTTCCATTCATTGTTCTACTTGTCAAAAGTTACAAATAATTTCCGATAACGGATTAACCATTGGGGCTCATTGTTCACTTAAACTTGAAGAACAAAAAATTGGCGAATTGTACTGTTTGGATGCTTTGCATATATGTTTCTTAGACTATATAGAAGCAATATATACATTGATTTCAACCGGCTACCAGTTCCATTCATTGTTCTACTTCTCGCAAGTTACAAATAATTTCCGTTAAAGTATTAACAATGGGGCTCGTAGTTCACTTAAACTTGAAGAACAAAAAATTGGCGAATGGTACTGTTTGGATGCTTTGCATATATGTTTCTTAGATTATATAGAAGCAATATATACAAAGATTTCAACCGTCTACCTGTTCCATTCATTGTTCTACTTGTCGAAAATTACAAATAATTTCCGTTAAAGGATTAACAATGGGGCTCGTAGTTCACTTAAACTTGAAGTACAAAAAATGGGCGAATTGTACTGTTTGGATGCTTTGCATATATGTTTCTTAGACTATATAGAAGCAATATATACAAAGATTTCAACCGTCTACCTGTTCCATTCATTGTTCTACTTGTCGAAAGTTACAAATAATTTCCTTTAAAGGATTAACAATGGGGCTCGTTGTTCACTTAAACTTGAAGAACAATAAATTGGCGAATTGTGCTGTTTGGATGCTTTGCATATATGTTTCTTAGACTATATAGAAGGAATATATACAAAGATTTCAACCGTCTACCTGTTCCATTCATTGTTCTACTTGTCGAAAGTTACAATTAATTTCCGTTAAAGGATTAACAATGGGGCTCGTAGTTCACTTAAACTTGAAGTACAAAAAATTGGCGAATTGTACAGTTTGGATGCTTTGCATATATGTTTCGTAGACTATATAGAAGCAATATATACAAATATTTCAACCGTCTAACTGTTCCATTCATTGTTCTACTTGTCGAAAATTACAAATAATTTCCGATAAAGGATTAACCATTGGGGCTCATTGTTCACTTAAACTTGAAGAACAAAAAATTGGCGAATTGTACTGTTTGGATGCTTTGCATATATGTTTCTTATACTATATAGAAGCAATATATACAATGATTTCAACCGTCTACCTGTTCCATTCATTGTTCTACTTGTCGAAAGTTACAAATAATTTCCTTTAAAGGATTAACAATGGGGCTCGTTGTTCACTTAAACTTGAAGAACAATAAATTGGCGAATTGTGCTGTTTGGATGCTTTGCATATATGTTTCTTAGACTATATAGAAGCAATATATACAAAGATTTCAACCGTCTACCTGTTCCATTCATTGTTCTACTTGTCGAAAGTTACAAATAATTTCCTTTAAAGGATTAACAATGGGGCTCGTTGTTCACTTAAACTTGAAGAACAATAAATTGGCGAATTGTGCTGTTTGGATGCTTTGCATATATGTTTCTTAGACTATATAGAAGCAATATATACAAAGATTTCAACCGTCTACGTGTTCCAATCATTGTTCTACTTGTCGAAATTTACAAATAATTTCCGTTAAGGGATTAACAATGGGGATCGTAGTTTACTTAAACTTGAAGAACAAAAAATTGGCGAATTGTACTGTTTGGATGCTTTGCATATATGTTTCTTAGATTATATAGAAGCAATATATACAAAGATTTCAACCGTCTACCTGTTCCATTCATTGTTCTACTTGTCGAAAGTTACAAATAATTTCCTTTAAAGGATTAACAATGGGGCTCGTTGTTCACTTAAACTTGAAGAACAATAAATTGGCGAATTGTACTGTTTGGTTGCTTTGCATATATGTTTCTTAGACTATATAGAAGCAATATATACAAAGATTTCAACCGTCTACCTGTTCCAATCATTGTTCTACTTGTCGAAAGTTACAAATAATTTCCGTTAAGGGATTAACTATGGGGATCGCAGTTCACTTAAACTTGAAGAACAAAAAATTGGCGAATGGTACTATTTGAATGCTTTGCATATATGTTTCTTAGACTATATGGAAGCAATATATACAAAGATTTCAACCGTCTGCGTGTTCCAATCATTGTTCTACTTGTAGAAAGTTACAATTAATTTCCGTTAAAGGATTAACAATGGGGCTCGTAGTTCACTTAAACTTGAAGAACAAAAAATTGGCGAATTGTACTGTTTGGATGCTTTGCATATATGTTTCTTAGACTATATAGACGCAATATATACAAGGATTTCAACCGTTTACCTGTTCCATTCATTGTTCTACTTGTCGAAAGTTACAAATAATTACCGATAAAGGATTAACCATTGGGGCTCATTGTTCACTTAAACTTGATGAACAAAAAATTGGCGAATTGTACTGTTTGGATGCTTTGCATATATGTTTCCGATACTATATAGAATCAATATATACAAAGATTTCAACCGTCTACCTGTTCCATTCACTGTTCTACTTGTCGAAAGTTACAAATAATTTCCGTTAAGGGATTAACAATGGGGATCGTAGTTTACTTAAACTGGAAGAACAAAAAATTGGCGAATTGTACTGTTTGGATGCTTTGCATATATGTTTCTTAGACTATTTAGAAGCAATATATACAATGATTTCAACCGTCTACCTATTCCATTCATTGTTCTACTTGCCGAAATTTACAAATAATTTCCTTTAAAGGATTAACAATGGGGCTCGTAGTTCACTTAAACTTGAAGAGCAAAAAATTGTCGAATTGTACTGTTTGGATGCTTTGCATATATGTTTCTTAGACTATATAGAAGCAATATATACAATGATTTCAACCGTCTACCTGTTCCATTCATTGTTCTACTTGTCGAAATTTACAAATAATTTCCGATAAAGTGTTAACCATTGGGGCTCATTGTTCACTTAAACTTGAAGAACAAAAAATTGGCGAATTGTACTGTTTGGATGCTTTGCATATATGTTTCTTAGACTATATAGAAGCAATATATACAAAGATTTCAACCGTCTACCTGTTCCATTCATTGTTCTACTTGTCGAAAGTTACAAATAATTTCCTTTAAATGATTAACAATGGGGCTCGTTGTTCACTTAAACTTGAAGAACAATAAATTGGCGAACTGTACTGTTTGGATGCTTTGCATATATGTTTCTTAGACTATATAAAAGCAATATATACAAAGATTTCAACCGTCTACCTGTTCCATTCATTGTTCTACTTGTCGAAAGTTACAATTAATTTCCGTTAAAGGATTAACAATGGGGCTCGTAGTTCACTTAAACTTGAAGTACAAAAAATGGGCGAATTGTACTGTTTGGATGCTTTGCATATATGTTTCGTAGACTATATAGAAGCAATATATACAAAGATTTCAACCGTCTAACTGTTCCATTCATTGTTCTACTTGTCAAAAGTTACAAATAATTTCCGATAACGGATTAACCATTGGGGCTCATTGTTCACTTAAACTTGAAGAACAAAAAATTGGCGAATTGTACTGTTTGGATGCTTTGCATATATGTTTCTTAGACTATATAGAAGCAATATATACATTGATTTCAACCGGCTACCAGTTCCATTCATTGTTCTACTTCTCGCAAGTTACAAATAATTTCCGTTAAAGTATTAACAATGGGGCTCGTAGTTCACTTAAACTTGAAGAACAAAAAATTGGCGAATGGTACTGTTTGGATGCTTTGCATATATGTTTCTTAGATTATATAGAAGCAATATATACAAAGATTTCAACCGTCTACCTGTTCCATTCATTGTTCTACTTGTCGAAAATTACAAATAATTTCCGATAAAGGATTAACCATTTGGGCTCATTGTTCACTAAACTTGAAGAAAAAAAAATTGTCGAATTGTACTGTTTGGATGCTTTGCATATATGTTTCTTAGACTATATAGAAGCAATATATACAATGATTTCAACCGTCTACCTATTCCACTCATTGTTCTACTTGCCGAAATTTACAAATAATTTCCTTTAAAGGATTAACAATGGGGCTCGTAGTTCACTTAAACTTGAAGAACAAAAAATTGGCGAATGGTACTGTTTGGATGCTTTGCATATATGTTTCTTAGACTATATAGATGCAATATATACAAAGATTTCAACCGTCTACCTGTTCCATTCATTGTTCTACTTGTCGAAAGTTACAAATAATTTCCTTTAAAGGATTAACAATGGGGCTCGTTGTTCACTTAAACTTGAAGAACAATAAATTGGCGAATTGTACTGTTTGGATGCTTTGCATATATGTTTCTTAGACTATATAGAAGCAATATATACAAAGATTTCAACCGTCTACCTGTTCCATTCATTGTTCTACTTGTCGAAAGTTACAATTAATTTCCGTTAAAGGATTAACAATGGGGCTCGTCGTTCACTTAAACTTGAAGAACAAAAAATTGGCGAATGTTTCTGTTTGGATGCTTTGCATATATGTTTCTTAGACTATATAGAAGCAATATATACATTGATTTCAACCGGCTACCAGTTCCATTCATTGTTCTACTTCTCGCAAGTTACAAATAATTTCCGTTAAAGTATTAACAATGGGGCTCGTACTTCACTTAAACTTGAAGAACAAAAAATTGGCGAATGGTACTGTTTGGATGCTCTGCATATATGTTTCTTAGATTATATAGAAGCAATATATACAAAGATTTCAACCGTCTACCTGTTCCATTCATTGTTCTACTTGTCGAAAATTACAAATAATTTCCGATAAAGGATTAACCATTGGGGCTCATTGTTCACTAAACTTGAAGAACAAAAAATTGTCGAATTGTACTGTTTGGATGCTTTGCATATATGTTTCTTAGACTATATAGAAGCAATATATACAAAGATTTCAAGCGGCTACCTGTTTCATTCACTGTTCTACTTGTCGAAAGTTACAAATAATTTCCGTTAAGGGATTAACAATGGGGATCGTAGTTCACTTAAACATGAAGAACAAAAAATTGGCGAATTGTACCGTTTGGATGCTTTGCGTACATGTTTCTTAGACTATATGGAAGCAATATATACAAAGATTTCAACCGTCTACGTGTTCCAATCATTGTTCTACTTGTCGAAATTTACAAATAATTTCCTTTAAAGGATTAACAATGGGGCTCGTTGTTCACTTAAACTTGAAGAACAAAAAAGTGGCGTATGGTACTGTTTGGATGCTTTGCATATATGTTTCTTAGACTATAAAGAAGCAATATATACATTGATTTCAACCGTCTACCTGTTCCATTCATTGTTCTACTTGTCGCAAGTTACAAATAATTTCCGTTGAAGTATTAACAATGGGGCTCGTAGTTCACTTAAACTTGAAGATCAAATAATTGGCGAATTATACTGTTTGGATGATTTGCATATATGTTTCTTAGACTATATAGAAGCAATATATACAAAGATTTCAACCGTCTACCTGTTCCATTCATTGTTCTACTTGTCGAAAGTTACAATTAATTTCCGTTAAAGGATTAACAATGGGGCTCGTCGTTCACTTAAACTTGAAGAACAAAAAATTGGCGAATGGTTCTGTTTGGATGCTTTGCATATATGTTTCTTAGACTATATAGAAGCAATATATACATTGATTTCAACCGGCTACCAGTTCCATTCATTGTTCTACTTCTCGCAAGTTACAAATAATTTCCGTTAAAGTATTAACAATGGGGCTCGTAGTTCACTTAAACTTGAAGAACAAAAAATTGGCGAATGGTACTGTTTGGATGCTTTGCATATATGTTTCTTAGATTATATAGAAGCAATATATACAAAGATTTCAACCGTCTACCTGTTCCATTCATTGTTCTACTTGTCGAAAATTACAAATAATTTCCGATAAAGGATTAACCATTGGGGCTCATTGTTCACTAAACTTGAAGAACAAAAAATTGTCGAATTGTACTGTTTGGATGCTTTGCATATATGTTTCTTAGACTATATAGAAGCAATATATACAAAGATTTCAAGCGGCTACCTGTTTCATTCACTGTTCTACTTGTCGAAAGTTACAAATAATTTCCGTTAAGGGATTAACAATGGGGATCGTAGTTCACTTAAACATGAAGAACAAAAAATTGGCGAATTGTACAGGGTGTAAGACATTTAATGGTCATGTTTTCGGGGGGTTGTTCTAGAGCTCGGATTGGATGAAGATTTGTAAAAATTACTTTCCGCAAAATTATTTGTAAAATTTCGTAAAAAAATCGGTTGAAACTGGCTCGGCTATCTTCTTCGTATTGTTACGTAGGTAAAATGTCTGAGAGGAACCATGGGTCAGAAGTGAACCGTTCTTCCACAAATCGACTTTTAATTGGGCCTCCGCGATCTAATTTTCGCTTAGTAAGTGAGAGAGTCAGCTGTTCCTTCGGAAAGAAACACACAAGATATCCTTGTCGGCTAGGAAGACGTCAATGACCTGCGCTCGGTGTCAGGTTCGCTCATGGGTCCTCCCGGGGAAAAGAACATAAACACTTGCACTGCTCTTAGTGGTTCGGTGACCCAGTCCCCCAATTTCCAATGTCTAGTAACACGCTTCTCCTCAGACTGTTCGAGCCGACAAGGATATCTTGTGTGTCTCTTTCCGAAGGAACAGCTGACTCTCTCACTTACTAAGCGTGAATTAGACCGCGGAGGCCCAATTAAAAGTCGATTTGTGGAAGAACGGTTCACTTCTGACCCATGGTTCCTCTCAGACATTTTACCTACGTAACAATACGAAGAAGATAGCCGAGCCAGTTTCAACCGATTTTTTTACGAAATTTTACAAATAATTTTGCGGAAAGTAATTTTTACAAATCTTCATCCAATCCGAGCTCTAGAACAACCCCCCGAAAACATGACCATTAAATGCCTTACACCCTGTACTGTTTGGATGCTTTGCGTACATGTTTCTTAGACTATATGGAAGCAATATATACAAAGATTTCAACCGTCTACGTGTTCCAATCATTGTTCTACTTGTCGAAATTTACAAATAATTTCCTTTAAAGGATTAACAATGGGGCTCGTTGTTCACTTAAACTTGAAGAACAAAAAAGTGGCGTATGGTACTGTTTGGATGCTTTGCATATATGTTTCTTAGACTATATAGAAGCAATATATACATTGATTTCAAGCGGCTACCAGTTCCATTCATTGTTCTACTTCACGCAAGTTACAAATAATTTACGTTAAAGTATTAACAATGGGGCTCGTAGTTCACTTAAACTTGAAGAACAAAAAATTGGCGAATGGTACTGTTTGGATGCTTTGCATATATGTTTCTTAGATTATATAGAAGCAATATATACAAAGATTTCAACCGTCTACCTGTTCCATTCATTGTTCTACTTGTCGAAAATTACAAATAATTTCCGTTAAAGGATTAACAATGGGGCTCGTAGTTCACTTAAACTTGAAGTACAAAAAATGGGCGAATTGTACTGTTTGGATGCTTTGCATATATGTTTCTTAGACTATATAGAAGCAATATATACAAAGATTTCAACCGTCTACCTGTTCCATTCATTGTTCTACTTGTCGAAAGTTACAAATAATTTCCTTTAAAGGATTAACAATGGGGCTCGTTGTTCACTTAAACTTGAAGAACAATAAATTGGCGAATTGTGCTGTTTGGATGCTTTGCATATATGTTTCTTAGACTATATAGAAGGAATATATACAAAGATTTCAACCGTCTACCTGTTCCATTCATTGTTCTACTTGTCGAAAGTTACAATTAATTTCCGTTAAAGGATTAACAATGGGGCTCGTAGTTCACTTAAACTTGAAGTACAAAAAATTGGCGAATTGTACAGTTTGGATGCTTTGCATATATGTTTCGTAGACTATATAGAAGCAATATATACAAATATTTCAACCGTCTAACTGTTCCATTCATTGTTCTACTTGTCGAAAATTACAAATAATTTCCGATAAAGGATTAACCATTGGGGCTCATTGTTCACTTAAACTTGAAGAACAAAAAATTGGCGAATTGTACTGTTTGGATGCTTTGCATATATGTTTCTTATACTATATAGAAGCAATATATACAATGATTTCAACCGTCTACCTGTTCCATTCATTGTTCTACTTGTCGAAAGTTACAAATAATTTCCTTTAAAGGATTAACAATGGGGCTCGTTGTTCACTTAAACTTGAAGAACAATAAATTGGCGAATTGTGCTGTTTGGATGCTTTGCATATATGTTTCTTAGACTATATAGAAGCAATATATACAAAGATTTCAACCGTCTACCTGTTCCATTCATTGTTCTACTTGTCGAAAGTTACAAATAATTTCCTTTAAAGGATTAACAATGGGGCTCGTTGTTCACTTAAACTTGAAGAACAATAAATTGGCGAATTGTGCTGTTTGGATGCTTTGCATATATGTTTCTTAGACTATATAGAAGCAATATATACAAAGATTTCAACCGTCTACGTGTTCCAATCATTGTTCTACTTGTCGAAATTTACAAATAATTTCCGTTAAGGGATTAACAATGGGGATCGTAGTTTACTTAAACTTGAAGAACAAAAAATTGGCGAATTGTACTGTTTGGATGCTTTGCATATATGTTTCTTAGATTATATAGAAGCAATATATACAAAGATTTCAACCGTCTACCTGTTCCATTCATTGTTCTACTTGTCGAAAGTTACAAATAATTTCCTTTAAAGGATTAACAATGGGGCTCGTTGTTCACTTAAACTTGAAGAACAATAAATTGGCGAATTGTACTGTTTGGTTGCTTTGCATATATGTTTCTTAGACTATATAGAAGCAATATATACAAAGATTTCAACCGTCTACCTGTTCCAATCATTGTTCTACTTGTCGAAAGTTACAAATAATTTCCGTTAAGGGATTAACTATGGGGATCGCAGTTCACTTAAACTTGAAGAACAAAAAATTGGCGAATGGTACTATTTGAATGCTTTGCATATATGTTTCTTAGACTATATGGAAGCAATATATACAAAGATTTCAACCGTCTGCGTGTTCCAATCATTGTTCTACTTGTAGAAAGTTACAATTAATTTCCGTTAAAGGATTAACAATGGGGCTCGTAGTTCACTTAAACTTGAAGAACAAAAAATTGGCGAATTGTACTGTTTGGATGCTTTGCATATATGTTTCTTAGACTATATAGACGCAATATATACAAGGATTTCAACCGTTTACCTGTTCCATTCATTGTTCTACTTGTCGAAAGTTACAAATAATTACCGATAAAGGATTAACCATTGGGGCTCATTGTTCACTTAAACTTGATGAACAAAAAATTGGCGAATTGTACTGTTTGGATGCTTTGCATATATGTTTCCGATACTATATAGAATCAATATATACAAAGATTTCAACCGTCTACCTGTTCCATTCACTGTTCTACTTGTCGAAAGTTACAAATAATTTCCGTTAAGGGATTAACAATGGGGATCGTAGTTTACTTAAACTGGAAGAACAAAAAATTGGCGAATTGTACTGTTTGGATGCTTTGCATATATGTTTCTTAGACTATTTAGAAGCAATATATACAATGATTTCAACCGTCTACCTATTCCATTCATTGTTCTACTTGCCGAAATTTACAAATAATTTCCTTTAAAGGATTAACAATGGGGCTCGTAGTTCACTTAAACTTGAAGAGCAAAAAATTGTCGAATTGTACTGTTTGGATGCTTTGCATATATGTTTCTTAGACTATATAGAAGCAATATATACAATGATTTCAACCGTCTACCTGTTCCATTCATTGTTCTACTTGTCGAAATTTACAAATAATTTCCGATAAAGTGTTAACCATTGGGGCTCATTGTTCACTTAAACTTGAAGAACAAAAAATTGGCGAATTGTACTGTTTGGATGCTTTGCATATATGTTTCTTAGACTATATAGAAGCAATATATACAAAGATTTCAACCGTCTACCTGTTCCATTCATTGTTCTACTTGTCGAAAGTTACAAATAATTTCCTTTAAATGATTAACAATGGGGCTCGTTGTTCACTTAAACTTGAAGAACAATAAATTGGCGAACTGTACTGTTTGGATGCTTTGCATATATGTTTCTTAGACTATATAAAAGCAATATATACAAAGATTTCAACCGTCTACCTGTTCCATTCATTGTTCTACTTGTCGAAAGTTACAATTAATTTCCGTTAAAGGATTAACAATGGGGCTCGTAGTTCACTTAAACTTGAAGTACAAAAAATGGGCGAATTGTACTGTTTGGATGCTTTGCATATATGTTTCGTAGACTATATAGAAGCAATATATACAAAGATTTCAACCGTCTAACTGTTCCATTCATTGTTCTACTTGTCAAAAGTTACAAATAATTTCCGATAACGGATTAACCATTGGGGCTCATTGTTCACTTAAACTTGAAGAACAAAAAATTGGCGAATTGTACTGTTTGGATGCTTTGCATATATGTTTCTTAGACTATATAGAAGCAATATATACATTGATTTCAACCGGCTACCAGTTCCATTCATTGTTCTACTTCTCGCAAGTTACAAATAATTTCCGTTAAAGTATTAACAATGGGGCTCGTAGTTCACTTAAACTTGAAGAACAAAAAATTGGCGAATGGTACTGTTTGGATGCTTTGCATATATGTTTCTTAGATTATATAGAAGCAATATATACAAAGATTTCAACCGTCTACCTGTTCCATTCATTGTTCTACTTGTCGAAAATTACAAATAATTTCCGATAAAGGATTAACCATTGGGGCTCATTGTTCACTAAACTTGAAGAAAAAAAAATTGTCGAATTGTACTGTTTGGATGCTTTGCATATATGTTTCTTAGACTATATAGAAGCAATATATACAATGATTTCAACCGTCTACCTATTCCACTCATTGTTCTACTTGCCGAAATTTACAAATAATTTCCTTTAAAGGATTAACAATGGGGCTCGTAGTTCACTTAAACTTGAAGAACAAAAAATTGGCGAATGGTACTGTTTGGATGCTTTGCATATATGTTTCTTAGACTATATAGATGCAATATATACAAAGATTTCAACCGTCTACCTGTTCCATTCATTGTTCTACTTGTCGAAAGTTACAAATAATTTCCTTTAAAGGATTAACAATGGGGCTCGTTGTTCACTTAAACTTGAAGAACAATAAATTGGCGAATTGTACTGTTTGGATGCTTTGCATATATGTTTCTTAGACTATATAGAAGCAATATATACAAAGATTTCAACCGTCTACCTGTTCCATTCATTGTTCTACTTGTCGCAAGTTACAAATAATTTCCGTTGAAGTATTAACAATGGGGCTCGTAGTTCACTTAAACTTGAAGATCAAATAATTGGCGAATTATACTGTTTGGATGATTTGCATATATGTTTCTTAGACTATATAGAAGCAATATATACAAAGATTTCAACCGTCTACCTGTTCCATTCATTGTTCTACTTGTCGAAAGTTACAATTAATTTCCGTTAAAGGATTAACAATGGGGCTCGTCGTTCACTTAAACTTGAAGAACAAAAAATTGGCGAATGGTTCTGTTTGGATGCTTTGCATATATGTTTCTTAGACTATATAGAAGCAATATATACATTGATTTCAACCGGCTACCAGTTCCATTCATTGTTCTACTTCTCGCAAGTTACAAATAATTTCCGTTAAAGTATTAACAATGGGGCTCGTAGTTCACTTAAACTTGAAGAACAAAAAATTGGCGAATGGTACTGTTTGGATGCTTTGCATATATGTTTCTTAGATTATATAGAAGCAATATATACAAAGATTTCAACCGTCTACCTGTTCCATTCATTGTTCTACTTGTCGAAAATTACAAATAATTTCCGATAAAGGATTAACCATTGGGGCTCATTGTTCACTAAACTTGAAGAACAAAAAATTGTCGAATTGTACTGTTTGGATGCTTTGCATATATGTTTCTTAGACTATATAGAAGCAATATATACAAAGATTTCAAGCGGCTACCTGTTTCATTCACTGTTCTACTTGTCGAAAGTTACAAATAATTTCCGTTAAGGGATTAACAATGGGGATCGTAGTTCACTTAAACATGAAGAACAAAAAATTGGCGAATTGTACAGGGTGTAAGACATTTAATGGTCATGTTTTCGGGGGGTTGTTCTAGAGCTCGGATTGGATGAAGATTTGTAAAAATTACTTTCCGCAAAATTATTTGTAAAATTTCGTAAAAAAATCGGTTGAAACTGGCTCGGCTATCTTCTTCGTATTGTTACGTAGGTAAAATGTCTGAGAGGAACCATGGGTCAGAAGTGAACCGTTCTTCCACAAATCGACTTTTAATTGGGCCTCCGCGATCTAATTTTCGCTTAGTAAGTGAGAGAGTCAGCTGTTCCTTCGGAAAGAAACACACAAGATATCCTTGTCGGCTAGGAAGACGTCAATGACCTGCGCTCGGTGTCAGGTTCGCTCATGGGTCCTCCCGGGGAAAAGAACATAAACACTTGCACTGCTCTTAGTGGTTCGGTGACCCAGTCCCCCAATTTCCAATGTCTAGTAACACGCTTCTCCTCAGACTGTTCGAGCCGACAAGGATATCTTGTGTGTCTCTTTCCGAAGGAACAGCTGACTCTCTCACTTACTAAGCGTGAATTAGACCGCGGAGGCCCAATTAAAAGTCGATTTGTGGAAGAACGGTTCACTTCTGACCCATGGTTCCTCTCAGACATTTTACCTACGTAACAATACGAAGAAGATAGCCGAGCCAGTTTCAACCGATTTTTTTACGAAATTTTACAAATAATTTTGCGGAAAGTAATTTTTACAAATCTTCATCCAATCCGAGCTCTAGAACAACCCCCCGAAAACATGACCATTAAATGCCTTACACCCTGTACTGTTTGGATGCTTTGCGTACATGTTTCTTAGACTATATGGAAGCAATATATACAAAGATTTCAACCGTCTACGTGTTCCAATCATTGTTCTACTTGTCGAAATTTACAAATAATTTCCTTTAAAGGATTAACAATGGGGCTCGTTGTTCACTTAAACTTGAAGAACAAAAAAGTGGCGTATGGTACTGTTTGGATGCTTTGCATATATGTTTCTTAGACTATAAAGAAGCAATATATACATTGATTTCAACCGTCTACCTGTTCCATTCATTGTTCTACTTGTCGCAAGTTACAAATAATTTCCGTTGAAGTATTAACAATGGGGCTCGTAGTTCACTTAAACTTGAAGATCAAATAATTGGCGAATTATACTGTTTGGATGATTTGCATATATGTTTCTTAGACTATATAGAAGCAATATATACAAAGATTTCAACCGTCTACCTGTTCCATTCATTGTTCTACTTGTCGAAAGTTACAAATAATTTCCGTTAAGGGATTAACAATGGGGATCGTAGTTTACTTAAACTTGAAGAACAAGAAATTGGCGAATTGTACTGTTTGGATGATTTGCATATATGTTTCTTAGACTATATAGAAGCAATATATAGAATGATTTCAACCGTCTACCTATTCCATTCATTGTTCTACTTGTCGAAAGTTACAATTAATTTCCGTTAAAGGATTAACAATGGGGCTCGTAGTTCACTTAAACTTGAAGTACAAAAAATTGGCGAATTGTACTGTTTGGATGCTTTGCATATATGTTTCGTAGACTATATAGAAGCAATAGATACCAATATTTCAACCGTCTAACTGTTCCATTCATTGTTCTACTTGTCGAAAATTACAAATAATTTCCGATAAAGGATTAACCATTGGGGCTCATTGTTCACTTAAACTTGAAGAACAAAAAATTGGCGAATGGTACTGTTTGGATGCTTTGCATATATGTTTCTTAGACTATTTAGAAGCAATATATACAATGATTTCAACCATCTACCTATTCCATTCATTGTTCTACTTGCCGAAATTTACAAATAATTTCCTTTAAAGGATTAACAATGGGGCTCGTAGTTCACTTAAACTTGAAGTACAATAAATTGGCGAATGGTACTGTTTGGATGCTTTGCATATATGTTTCTTAGACTATATAGAAGCAATATATACAAAGATTTCAACCGTCTACCTTTTCCATTCATTGTTCTACTTGTCGAAAGTTACAAATAATTTCCGATAACGGATTAACCATTGGGGCTCATTGTTCACTTAAACTTGAAGTACAAAAAATTGGCGAATTGTACTGTTTGGATGCTTTGCGTACATGTTTCTTAGACTATATGGAAGCAATATATACAAAGATTTCAACCGTCTACTTGTTCCAATCATTGTTCTACTTGTCGAAATTTACAAATAATTTCCTTTAAAGGATTAACAATGGGGCTCGTTGTTCACTTAAACTTGAAGAACAAAAAAGTGGCGAATGGTACTGTTTGGATGCTTTGCATATATGTTTCTTAGACTATCAGGAAGCAATATATACATTGATTTCAACCGTCTACGTGTTCCATTCATTGTTCTACTTGTCGCAAGTTACAAATAATTTCCGTTAAAGTATTAACAATGGGGCTCGTAGTTCACTTAAACTTGAAGATCAAATAATTGGCGAATTGTACTGTTTGGATGATTTGCATATATGTTTCTTAGACTATATAGAAGCAATATATACAAAGATTTCAACCGTCTACCTGTTCCATTCACTGTTCTACTTGTCGAAAGTTACAAATAATTTCCGTTAAGGGATTAACAATGGGGATCGTAGTTTACATAAACTTGAAGAACTAGAAATTGGCGAATTGTACTGTTTGGATGATTTGCATATGTGTTTCTTAGACTATATAGAAGCAATATATACAATGATTTCAACCGTCTTCCTATTCCATTCATTGTTCTACTTTCCGAAATTTACAAATAATTTCATTTAAAGGATTAACAATGGGGCTCGTAGTTCACTTAAACTTGAAGAACAAAAAATTGGCGAATGATACTGTTTGGATGCTTTGCATACATGTTTCTTAGACTATATAGAAGCAATATATACAAAGATTTCAACCGTCTACCTGTTTCATTCATTGTTCTACTTGTCGAAAGTTACAATTAATTTCAGTTAAAGGATTAACAATGGGGCTCGTAGTTCACTTAAACTTGACGTACAAAAAATGGGCGAATTGTACTGTTTGGATGCTTTGCATATATGTTTCTTAGACTATATAGAAGCAATATATACAAAGATTTCAACCGTCTACCTGTTCCATTCATTGTTCTACTTGTCGAAAGTTACAATTAATTTCCGTTAAAGGATTAACAATGGGGCTCGTCGTTCACTTAAACTTGAAGAACAAAAAATTGGCGAATGGTACTGTTTGGATGCTTTGCATATATGTTTCTTAGACTATATAGAAGCAATATATACAATGATTTCAACCGTCTACCTGTTCCATTCATTGTTCTACTTGTCGAAAGTTACAAATAATTTCCGTTAAGGGATTAACAATGGGGATCGTAGTTTACTTAAACTCGAAGAACAAAAAATTGGCGAATTGTACTGTTTGGATGCTTTGCATATATGTTTCTTAGACTATTTAGAAGCAATATATACAATGATTTCAACCGTCTACCTATTCCACTCATTGTTCTACTTGCCGAAATTTACAAATAATTTCCTTTAAAGGATTAACAATGGGGCTCGTAGTTCACTTAAACTTGAAGAACAAAAAATTGGCGAATGGTACTGTTTGGATGCTTTGCATATATGTTTCTTAGACTATATAGATGCAATATATACAAAGATTTCAACCGTCTACCTGTTCCATTCATTGTTCTACTTGTCGAAAGTTACAAATAATTTCCTTTAAAGGATTAACAATGGGGCTCGTTGTTCACTTAAACTTGAAGAACAATAAATTGGCGAATTGTACTGTTTGGATGCTTTGCATATATGTTTCTTAGACTATATCAAGAAATATATACAAAGATTTCAACCGTCTACGTGTTCCATTCATTGTTCTACTTGTCGAAAATTACAAATAATTTCCGATAAAGGATTAACCATTGGGGCTCATTGTTCACTAAACTTGAAGAACAAAAAATTGTCGAATTGTACTGTTTGGATGCTTTGCATATATGTTTCTTAGACTATATAGAAGCAATATATACAAAGATTTCAACCGTCTACCTGTTCCATTCACTGTTCTACTTGTCGAAAGTTACAAATAATTTCCGTTAAGGGATTAACAATGGGGATCGTAGTTCACTTAAACTTGAAGAACAAAAAATTGGCGAATTGTACTGTTTGGATGCTTTGCATATATGTTTCTTAGACTATATAGAAGCAATATATACAAAGATTTCAACCATCTACCTGTTCCATTCATTGTTCTACTTGTCGAAAGTTACAAATAATTTCCGATAACGGATTAACCATTGGGGCTCATTGTTCACTTAAACTTGAAGAACAAAAAATTGGCGAATTGTACTGTTCGGATGCTTTGCATATATGTTTCTTATACTATATAGAAGCAATATATACAAAGATTTCAACCGTCTACCTGTTCCATTCACTGTTCTACTTGTCGAAAGTTACAAATAATTTCCGTTAAGGGATTAACAATGGGGATCGTAGTTCACTTAAACTTGAAGAACAAAAAATTGGCGAATTGTACTGTTTGGATGCTTTGCGTACATGTTTCTTAGACTATATGGAAGCAGTATATACAAAGATTTCAACCGTCTACGTGTTCCAATCATTGTTCTACTTGTCGAAATTTACAAATAATTTCCTTTAAAGGATTAACAATGGGGCTCGTTGTTCACTTAAACTTGAAGAACAAAAAAGTGGCGTATGGTACTGTTTGGATGCTTTGCATATATGTTTCTTAGACTACAAAGAAGCTATATATACATTGATTTCAACCGTCTACCTGTTCCATTCATTGTTCTACTTCACGCAAGTTACAAATAATTTACGTTAAAGTATTAACAATGGGGCTCGTAGTTCACTTAAACTTGAAGAACAAAAAATTTGCGAATGGTACTGTTTGGATGCTTTGCATATATGTTTCTTAGACTATATAGAAGCAATATATACAAAGATTTCAACCGTCTACCTGTTCCATTCATTGTTCTACTTGTCGAAAGTTACAATTAATTTCCGTTAAAGGATTAACAATGGGGCTCGTCGTTCACTTAAACTTGAAGAACAAAAAATTGGCGAATGGTACTGTTTGGATGCTTTGCATATATGTTTCTTAGACTATATAGAAGCAATATATACATTGATTTCAAGCGGCTACCAGTTCCATTCATTGTTCTACTTCACGCAAGTTACAAATAATTTACGTTAAAGTATTAACAATGGGGCTCGTAGTTCACTTAAACTTGAAGAACAAAAAATTGGCGAATGGTACTGTTTGGATGCTTTGCATATATGTTTCTTAGATTATATAGAAGCAATATATACAAAGATTTCAACCGTCTACCTGTTCCATTCATTGTTCTACTTGCCGAAATTTACAAATAATTTCCTTTCAAGGATTAACAATGGGGCTCGTAGTTCACTTAAACTTGAAGAACAAAAAATTGGCGAATGGTACTGTTTGGATGCTTTGCATATATGTTTCTTAGACTATATAGAAGCAATATATACAAAGATTTCAACCGTCTACCTGTTCCATTCATTGTTCTACTTGTCGAAAGTTACAAATAATTTCCTTTAAAGGATTAACAATGGGGCTCGTTGTTCACTTAAACTTGAAGAACAATAAATTGGCGAATTGTACTGTTTGGATGCTTTGCATATATGTTTCTTAGACTATATAGAAGCAATATATACAAAGATTTCAACCGTCTACCTGTTCCATTCATTGTTCTACTTGTCGAAAGTTACAATTAATTTCCTTTAAAGGATTAACAATGGGGCTCGTTGTTCACTTAAACTTGAAGAACAAAAAATTGGCGAATGGTACTGTTTGGATGCTTTGAATATATGGTTCTTACACTATATAGACGCAATATATACTAAGATTTCAACCGTCTACCTGTTCCATTCATTGTTCTACTTGTCGAAATTTACAAATAATTTCCTTTAATGGATTAACAATGGGGCTCGTTGTTCACTTAAACTTGAAGAACAATAAATTGGCGAATTGTACTGTTTGGATGCTTTGCATATATGTTTCTTAGACTATATAGAAGCAATATATACAAAGATTTCAAGCGGCTACCTGTTTCATTCATTGTTCTACTTGTCGGAAGTTACAAATAATTTCCGATAAAGGATTAACCATTGGGGCTCATTGTTCACTTAAAGTTGAAGACCAAAAAATTGGCGAATGGTACTGTTTGGATGCTTTGAATATATGTTTCTTATATTATATAGAAGCAATATATACAAATATTTCAACCGTCTACCTGTTCCATTCATTGTTCTACTTGTCGAAAGTTACAAATAATTACGGATAAAGGATTAACAATGGGGCTCGTAGTTCACTTAAACTTGAAGAACAAAAAATTGGCGAATGGTACTGTTTGGATGCTTAGCATATATGTTTCTTAGACTATATAGAAGCAATATATACATTGATTTCAACCGTCTACCTGTTCCATTCATTGTTCTACTTGTCGCAAGTTACAAATAATTTCCGTTAAAGTATTAACAATGGGGCTCGTAGTTCACTTAAATTTGAAGATCAAATAATTGGCAAATTGTACTGTTTGGATGATAAGCAGATATGTTTCTTAGACTATATAGAAGCAATATATACAATGATTTCAACCGTCTACCTGTTCCAATCATTGTTCTACTTGTCGAAAATTACAAATAATTTCCGATAAAGGATTAACCATTGGGGCTCATTGTTCACTAAACTTGAAGAACAAAAAATTGTCGAATTGTACTGTTTGGATGCTTTGCATATATGTTTCTTAGACTATATAGAAGCAATATATACAAAGATTTCAACCGTCTACCTGTTCCATTCACTGTTCTACTTGTCGAAAGTTACAAATAATTTCCGTTAAGGGATTAACAATGGGGATCGTAGTTCACTTAAACTTGAAGAACAAAAAATTGGCGAATTGTACTGTTTGGATGCTTTGCATATATGTTTCTTAGACTATATAGGAGCAATATATACAAAGATTTCAACCGTCTACCTGTTCCATTCATTGTTCTACTTGTCGAAAGTTACAAATAATTTCCGATAAAGGATTAACCATTGGGGCTCATTGTTCACTTAAAGTTGAAGACCAAAAAATTGGCGAATGGTACTGTTTGGATGCTTTGAATATATGTTTCTTATATTATATAGATGCAATATATACAAAGATTTCAACCGTCTACCTGTTCCATTCATTGTTCTACTTGTCGAAAATTACAAATAATTTCCGATAAAGGATTAACCATTGGGGCTCATTGTTCACTTAAACTTGAAGAACAAAAAATTGGCGAATGATACTGTTTGGATGCTTTGCGTACATGTTTCTTAGACTATATGGAAGCAATATATACAAAGATTTCAACCGTCTACGTGTTCCAATCATTGTTCTACTTGTCGAAATTTACAAATAATTTCCTTTAAAGGATTAACAATGGGGCTCGTTGTTCACTTAAACTTGAAGAACAATAAATTGGCGAATTGTACTGTTTGGATGCTTTGCATATATGTTTCTTAGACTATATAGAAGCAATATATACATTGATTTCAACCGGCTACCCGTTCCATTCATTGTTCTACTTGTCGCAAGTTACAAATAATTTCCTTTAAAGGATTAACAATGGGGCTCGTTGTTCACTTAAACTTGAAGAACAATAAATTGGCGAATTGTACTGTTTGGATGCTTTGCATATATGTTTCTTAGACTATATAGAAGCAATATATACAATGATTTCAACAGTCTACCTGTTCCATTCATTGTTCTACTTGTCGAAATTTACAAATAATTTCCTTTAAAGGATTAACAATGGGGCTCGTAGTTCACTTAAACTTGAAGAACAAAAAATTGGCGAATGGTACTGTTTGGATGCTTTGCATATATGTTTCTTAGACTATATAGACGCAATATATACAAAGATTTCAACAGTCTACCTGTTCTATTCATTGTTCTACTTGTCGGAAGTTACAAATAATTTCCGAAAAAGGATTAACCATTGGGGCTCGTTGTTCACTTAAACTTGAAGAACAAAAAATTGGCGATTGGTACTGTTTGGATGCTTTGCATATATGTTTCTTAGACTATATAGAAGCAATATATACATTGATTTCAACCGTCTACCTGTTCCATTCATTGTTCTACTTGTAGAAAGTTACAAATAATTTCCGTTTCATAATTATCAATGGGGCTCGTTGTTCACTTAAACTTGAAGAACAAAAAATTGGCGAATGGTACTGTTTGGATGCTTTGCACATATGTTTCTTACATTATATAGAAGCAATATATACAAAGATTTCAACCGTCTACCTGTTCCATTCATTGTTCTACTTGTCGAAAGTTACAAATAATTACGGATAAAGGATTAACAATGGGGCTCGTAGTTCACTTAAACTTGAAGAACAAAAAATTGGCGAATGGTACTGTTTGGATGCTTTGCGTACATGTTTCTTAGACTATATGGAAGCAATATGTACAAAGATTTCAACCGTCTACGTGTTCCAATCATTGTTCTACTTGTCGAAATTTACAAATAATTTCCTTTAAAGGATTAACAATGGGGCTCGTTGTTCACTTAAACTTGAAGAACAAAAAATTGACGAATGGTACTGTTTGGATGCTTTGCATATATGTTTCTTAGACTATATAGAAGTAATATATACAAAGATTTCAACCGTCTACCTGTTCCATTCATTGTTCTACTTGTCGGAAGTTACAAATAATTTCCGATAAAGGATTAACCATTGGGGCTCATTGTTCACTTAAACTTGAAGAACAAAAAATTGGCGAATGGTACTGTTTGGATGCTTTGCGTACATGTTTCTTAGACTATATGGAAGCAATATATACAAAGATTTCAGCCGTCTACGTGTTCCAATCATTGTTCTACTTGTCGAAATTTACAAATAATTTCCTTTAAAGGATTAACAATGGGGCTCGTTGTTCACTTAAACTTGAAGAACAAAAAATTGGCGAATGGTACTGTTTGGATGCTTTGAATATATGTTTCTTATATTATATAAAAGCAATATATACAAATATTTCAACCGTCTACCTGTTCCATTCATTGTTCTACTTGTCGAAAATTACAAATAATTTCCGATAAAGGATTAACCATTGGGGCTCATTGTTCACTTAAAGTTGAAGACCAAAAAATTGGCGAATGGTACTGTTTGGATGCTTTGAATATATGTTTCTTATATTATATAGAAGCAATATATACAAATATTTCAACCGTCTACCTGTTCCATTCATTGTTCTACTTGTCGAAAATTACAAATAATTTCCGATAAAGGATTAACCATTGGGGCTCATTGTTCACTTAAAGTTGAAGACCAAAAAATTGGCGAATGGTACTGTTTGGATGCTTTGCGTACATGTTTCTTAGACTATATGGAAGCAATATATACAAAGTTTTCAACCGTCTACGTGTTCCAATCATTGTTCTACTTGTCGAAAGTTACAAATAATTTCCGTTGAGGGATTAACAATGGGGATCGTAGTTTACTTAAACTTGAAGAACAAGAAGTTGGCGAATTGTACTGTCTGGATGCTTTGCATATATGTTTCTTAGACTATATAGAAGCAATATATACAATGATTTCAACCGTCTACCTATTCCATTCATTGTTCTACTTGCCGAAATTTACAAATAATTTCCTTTAAAGGATTAACAATGGGGCTCGTAGTACACTTAAACTTGAAGAGCAAAAAATTGGCGAATTGTACTGTTTGGACGCTATGCATATATGTTTCTTAGACTATATAGAAGCAATATATACAATGATTTCAACCGTCTACCTATTCCATTCATTGTTCTACTTGCCGAAATTTACAAATAATTTCCGAAAAAGGATTAACCATTGGGGCTCATTTTTCACTTACACTTGAAGAACAAAAAATTGGCGAATGGTACTGTTTGGATGCTTTGCGTACATGTTTCTTAGACTATATGGAAGCAATATGTACAAAGATTTCAACCGTCTACGTGTTCCAATCATTGTTCTACTTGTCGAAATTTACAAATAATTTCCTTTAAAGGATTAACAATGGGGCTCGTTGTTCACTTAAACTTGAAGAACAAAAAATTGGCGAATGGTACTGTTTGGATGCTTTGAATATATGTTTCTTATATTATATAAAAGCAATATATACAAATATTTCAACCGTCTACCTGTTCCATTCATTGTTCTACTTGTCGAAAATTACAAATAATTTCCGATAAAGGATTAACCATTGGGGCTCATTGTTCACTTAAAGTTGAAGACCAAAAAATTGGCGAATGGTACTGTTTGGATGCTTTGAATATATGTTTCTTATATTATATAGAAGCAATATATACAAATATTTCAACCGTCTACCTGTTCCATTCATTGTTCTACTTGTCGAAAATTACAAATAATTTCCGATAAAGGATTAACCATTGGGGCTCATTGTTCACTTAAAGTTGAAGACCAAAAAATTGGCGAATGGTACTGTTTGGATGCTTTGCGTACATGTTTCTTAGACTATATGGAAGCAATATATACAAAGTTTTCAACCGTCTACGTGTTCCAATCATTGTTCTACTTGTCGAAAGTTACAAATAATTTCCGTTGAGGGATTAACAATGGGGATCGTAGTTTACTTAAACTTGAAGAACAAGAAGTTGGCGAATTGTACTGTCTGGATGCTTTGCATATATGTTTCTTAGACTATATAGAAGCAATATATACAATGATTTCAACCGTCTACCTATTCCATTCATTGTTCTACTTGCCGAAATTTACAAATAATTTCCTTTAAAGGATTAACAATGGGGCTCGTAGTACACTTAAACTTGAAGAGCAAAAAATTGGCGAATTGTACTGTTTGGACGCTATGCATATATGTTTCTTAGACTATATAGAAGCAATATATACAATGATTTCAACCGTCTACCTATTCCATTCATTGTTCTACTTGCCGAAATTTACAAATAATTTCCGAAAAAGGATTAACCATTGGGGCTCATTTTTCACTTACACTTGAAGAACAAAAAATTGGCGAATGGTACTGTTTGGATGCTTTGCGTACATGTTTCTTAGACTATATGGAAGCAATATGTACAAAGATTTCAACCGTCTACGTGTTCCAATCATTGTTCTACTTGTCGAAATTTACAAATAATTTCCTTTAAAGGATTAACAATGGGGCTCGTTGTTCACTTAAACTTGAAGAACAAAAATTGACAAATGGTACTGTTTGGATGCTTTGCATATATGTTTGTTAGACTATATAGAAGCAATATATACATTGATTTCAACCGTCTACCTGTTCCATTCATTGTTCTACTTGTCGCAAGTTACAAATAATTTCCGTTAAAGTATTAACAATGGGGCTCGTAGTTCACTTAAACTTGAAGATCAAATAATTGGCGAATTGTACTGTTTGGATGATTTGCAGATATGTTTCTTAGACTATATAGAAGCAATATATACAAATATTTCAACCGTCTACCTGTTCCATTCATTGTTCTACTTGTCGAAAATTACAAATAATTTCCGATAAAGGATTAACCATTGGGGCTCATTGTTCACTTAAAGTTGAAGACCAAAAAATTGGCGAATGGTACTGTTTGGATGCTTTGCGTACATGTTTCTTAGATTATATAGAAGCAATATAAACAAAGATTTCGACCGTCTACCTGTTCCATTCATTGTTCTACTTGTCGAAATTTACAAATAATTTCTTTTAAAGGATTAACAATGGGGCTCGTTGTTCACTTAAACTTGAAGAACAATAAATTGGCGAATTGTACTGTTTGGATGCTTTGCATATATGTTTCTTAGACTATATAGAAGCAATATATACAATGATTTCAACAGTCTACCTGTTCCATTCATTGTTCTACTTGTCGAAATTTACAAATAATTTCCTTTAAAGGATTAACAATGGGGCTCGTAGTTCACTTAAACTTGAAGAACAAAAAATTGGCGAATGGTACTGTTTGGATGCTTTGCATATTTGTTTCTTAGACTATATAGACGCAATATATACAAAGATTTCAACAGTCTACCTGTTCTATTCATTGTTCTACTTGTCGGAAGTTACAAATAATTTCCGATAAAGGATTAACCATTGGGGCTCGTTGTTCACTTAAACTTGAAGAACAAAAAATTGGCGAATGGTACTGTTTGGATGCTTTGCATATATGTTTCTTAGACTATATAGAAGCAATATATACATTGATTTCAACCGTCTACCTGTTCCATTCATTGTTCTACTTGTAGAAAGTTACAAATAATTTCCGTTTCATAATTATCAATGGGGCTCGTTGTTCACTTAAACTTGAAGAACAAAAAATTGGCGAATGGTACTGTTTGGATGCTTTGCATATATGTTTCGTAGACTATATAGAAGCAATATATACAAAGAATTCAACCGTCTACCTGTTCCATTCATTGTTCTCCTTGTCGCAAATTACAAATAATTTCCTTTAAAGGATTAACAATGGGGCTCGTAGTTCACTTAAACTTGAAGAACAAAAAATTGGCGAATTGTACTGTTTGGATGCTTTGCATATATGTTTCTTAGACTATATAGAAGCAATATATAAAAAGATTTCAACCGTCTACCAGTTCCATTCATTGTTCTACTTGTCGAAAGTTACAAATAATTTCCTTTAAATGATTAACAATGGGGCTCATTGTTCACTTAAACTTGAAGAACAAAAAATTGGCGAATGGTACTGTTTGGATGCTTTGCATATATGTTTCTTAGACTATTTACAAGCAATATAAAGAAAGATTTCACCCGTCTACCGTACTATTCATTGTTCTACTTGTAGAAAGTTACAAATAATTCCCATTTCATGATTATCAATGGGGCTCGCTGTTCACTTAAACTTGAAGATCAAAAAATTGGCGATTGTTACTGTTTAGATGCTTTGCATATATGATTCTTAGGTTATATAGAAGCAATATATACAAAGATTTCAACCGTCTACCTGTTCCATTCATTGTTCTGCTTGTCGAAAGTTACAAATAATTTCCTTTAAAGGATTAACAATGGGGCTCGTAGTTCACTTAAACTTGAAGAACAAAAAATTGGCGAATGGTACTGTTTGGATGCTTTGCACATATGTTTCTTAGACTATATAGAAGGAATATATACAAAGACTTCAACCGTCTACCTGTTCTATTCATTGTTCTTCTTGTCGAAAGTTACAAATAATTTCCGTTTCATGATTATCAATGGGACACGTTGTTCACTTAAACTTGAAGAACAATAAATTGACAAATGGTACTGTTTGGATGCTTTGCATATATGTTTCTTAGACTATATAGAAGCAATATATACAAAGATTTCAACCGTCTACCTGTTCCATTCATTGTTCTACTTGTATAAAGTTACAAATAATTTCCGTTTCATGATTATCAATGGGACTCGTTGTTCACTTAAACTTGAAGAACAATAAAGTAGCAAATGGTACTGTTTGGATGCTTTGCATATATGTTTCTTAGACTATATGGAAGCAATATATACAAAGATTTCAACCGTCTACATGATCCATTCATTGTTCTACTTGTTGAAATTTACAAATAATTTCCTTTAAAGGATTAACAATGGGGCTCGTAGTTCACTTAAACTTGAAGAACAAAAAATTGGCGACTGGTACTGTTTGGATGCTTTGCATATAGGTTTCTTAGACTATATAGAAGCAACATATACAAAGATTTCAACCGTCTACCTGTTCTATTCATTGTTCTTCTTGTCGAAAGTTACAAATAATTTCCGTTTCATGATTATCAATGGGCCTCGTTGTTCACTTAAACTTGAAGAACAAAAAATTGGCGAATGGTACTCTTTGGATGCTTTGCATATATGTTTCTTAGCCTATATTGAAGCAATATATACATTGATTTCAACCGTCTACCTGTTCCACTCATTGTTCTACTTGTCGCAAGTTACAAATAATTACCGTTAAAGTATTAACAATGGGGCTCGTAGTTCACTTAAACTTGAAGATGATATAATTGGCGAATTGTACTGTTTGGATGCTTTGCATATATGTTTCTTAGATTATATAGAAGCAATATATACAAAGATTTCAACCGTCTACCTGTTCCATTCATTGTTCTACTTGTAGAAACTTAGAAATAATTTCCGTTTCATGATTATCAATGGGGCTCGTTGTTCACTTAAACTTGAAGAACAAAAATTGGCGAATGGTACTGTTTGGATGCTTTGCATATATGTTTCTTAGACTATATGGAAACAATATATACAAAGATTTCAACCTTCTACGTGTACCAATCATTGTTCTACTTGTAGAAAGTTAGAATTAATTTCCGTTAAAGGATTAACAATGGGGCTCGTAGTTCACTTAAACTTGAAGAACAAAAAATTGGCGAATTGTACTGTTTGGATGCTTTGCATATATGTTTCGTAGACTATATAGAAGCAATATATACAAAGATTTCAAACGTCTACCTGTTCCATTCATTGTTCTACTTGTCGAAAGTTACAAATAATTTCCGATAAAAGATTAACAATGGGGCTCATTGTTCACTTAAACTTGAAGATCAAAAAATTGGCGAATGTTACTGTTTAGATGCTTTGCATATAGGTTTCTTAGACTATATAGAAGCAACATATACAAAGATTTCAACCGTCTACCAGTTCCATTCATTCTTCTACTTGTCGAAAGTTACAAATAATTTCCGATAAAGGATTAACAATGGGGCTCATTGTTCACTTAAACTTGAAGATCAAAAAATTGGCGAATGTTACTGTTTAGATGCTTTGCATATAGGTTTCTTAGACTATATAGAAGCAACATATACAAAGATTTCAACCGTCTACCAGTTCCATTCATTCTTCTACTTGTCGAAAGTTACAAATAATTTCCGATAAATGATTAACAATGGGGCTCATTGTTCACTAAACTTGAAGAATAAAAAATTGTCGAATTGTACAGTTTGGATGCTTTGCATATATGTTTCTTAGACTATATAGAAGCAATATATACAATGATTTCAACCGTCTACCTGTTCCATTCATTGTTCTACTTGTCGAAATTTACAAATAATTTCCGTTAAGGGATTAACATTGGGGATCGTAGTTTACTTAGACTTGAAGAACACAAAATTGGCGAATTGTACTGTTTGGATGCTTTGCGTACATGTTTCTTAGACTATATGGAAGCAATATATACAAAGATTTCAACCGTCTACGTGTTCCAATCATTGTTCTACTTGTCGAAAGTTACAATTAATTTCCGTTAAAGGATTAACAATGGGGCTCGTAGGTCACTTAAACTTGAAGAACAAAAAATTGGCGAATGGTACTGTTTGGATGCTTTGCATATATGTTTCTTAGACTATATTGAAGCAATATATACATTGATTTCAACCGTCTACCTGTTCCACTCATTGTTCTACTTGTCGCAAGTTACAAATAATTACCGTTAAAGTATTAACAATGGGGCTCGTAGTTCACTTAAACTTGAAGATGATATGATTGGCGAATTGTACTGTTTGGATGCTTTGCACATATGTTTCTTAGATTATATAGAAGCAATATATACAAAGATTTCAACCGTCTACCTGTTCCATCCATTGTTCTACTTGTCGAAAGTTATAAATAATTTCCGTTAAAGGATTAACAATGGGGCTCGTAGTTCACTTAAACTTGAAGAACAAAATATTGGCGAATTGTACTGTTTGGATGCTTTGCATATATGTTTCTTAGACTATATAGAAGCAATATATACAAAGATTTCAACCGTCTACCTGTTCCATTCATTGTTCTACTTGTCGAAAATTACAAATAATTTCCGATAAAGGATTAACCATTGGGGCTCATTGTTCACTTAAACTTGAAGACCAAAAAATTGGCGAATGGTAATGTTTGGATGCTTTGCGTACATGTTTCTTAGACTATATGGAAGCAATATATACAAAGATTTCAACCGTCTACGTGTTCCAATCATTGTTCTACTTGTCGAAATTTACACATAATTTCCTGTAAAGGATTAACAATGGGGCTCGTTGTTCACTTAAACTTGAAGAACAATAAATTGGCGAATTGTACTGTTTGGATGCTTTGCATATATGTTTCTTAGACTATATAGAAGCAATATATACAAAGATTTCAGCCGTCTACCTGTTCCATTCATTGTTCTACTTGTCGAAAGTTACAAATAATTTCCGATAAAGGATTAACCATTTGGGCTCATTGTTCACTTAAACTTGAAGAAAAAAAATTGGCGAATTGTACTGTTTGGATGCTTTGCATATATGTTTCTTAGACTATATAGAAGCAATATATACAAAGATTTCAACCGTTTACCTGTTCCATTCATTGTTCTACTTGTCGAAAGTTACAAATAATTTCCGTTAAAGGATTAACAATGGGGCTCGTAGTTCACTTAAACTTGAAGAACAAAAAATTGGCGAATTGTACTGTTTGGATGCTTTGCATATATGTTTCTTAGACTATATAGAAGCAATATATACAAAGATTTCAACCGTCTACCTGTTCCATTCAATGTTCTACTTGTCGAAAGTTACAAATAATTTTCGATAAAGGATTAACAATGGGGCTCATTGTTCACTTAAAATTGAAGAACAAAAAATTGGCGAATGGTACTGTTTGGATGGTTTGCATATATGTTTCTTAGACTATATAGAAGCACTGTATACAAAGATTTCAGCCGTCTACCTGTTCCATTCATTGTTCTACTTGTCGAAAGTTACAAATAATTTCCGATAAAGGATTAACCATTGGGGCTCATTGTTCACTTAAACTTGAAGAAAAAAAATTGGCGAATTGTACTGTTTGGATGCTTTGCATATATGTTTCTTAGACTATATAGAAGCAATATATACAAAGATTTCAACCGTTTACCTGTTCCATTCATTGTTCTACTTGTCGAAAGTTACAAATAATTTCCGTTAAAGGATTAACAATGGGGCTCGTAGTTCACTTAAACTTGAAGAACAAAAAATTGGCGAATTGTACTGTTTGGATGCTTTGCATATATGTTTCTTAGACTATATAGAAGCAATATATACCAAGATTTCAACCGTCTACGTGTTCCAATCATTGTTCTACTTGTAGAAAGTTACAATTAATTTCCGTTAAAGGATTAACAATGGGGCTCGTAGTTCACTTAAACTTGAAGAACAAAAAATTGGCGAATTGTACTGTTTGGAAGCTTTGCATACATGTTTCGTAGACTATATAGAAGCAATATATACAATGATTTCAACCGTCTACATGATCCATTCATTGTTCTACTTGTCGAAATTTACAAATAATTTCCTTTAAGGGATTAACAATGGGGCTCGTAGTTCACATAAACTTGAAGAACAAAAAATTGGCGAATGGTACTGTTTGGATGCTTTGCATATATGTTTCTTAGACTATATAGACGCAATATATACAAAGATTTCAACCGTCTACCTGTTCCATTCATTGTTCTAATTGTCGAAAGTTACAAATAATTACCGATAAAGGATTAACCATTGGGGCTCATTGTTCACTTAAACTTGAAGAACAAAAAAGTGGCGAATGGTACTGTTTGGATGCTTTGCATATATGTTACATAGACTATATAGAAGCAATATATACATTGATTTCAACCGTCTACCTGTTCCATTCATTGTTCTACTTGTCGCAAGTTACAAATAATTTCCGTTAAAGTATTAACAATGGGGCTCGTAGTTCAGTTAAACTTGAAGAACAAATAATTGGAGAATTGTACTGTTTGGATGATTTGCATATATGTTTCTTAGACTTTATAGAAGCAATATATACAAAGATTTCAACCGTCTACCTGTTCCATTCATTGTTCTACTTGTCGAAAGTTACAAATAATTTCCGTTAAGGGATTAACAATGGGGATCGTAGTTTACTTAAACTTGAAGAACAAGAAATAGGCGAATTGTACTGTTTGGATGCTTTGCATATATGTTTCTTAGACTATATAGAAGCAATATATACAATGATTTCAACCGTCTACTTATTCCATTCATTGTTCTACTTGCCGAAATTTACAAATAATTTCCGTTAAAGTGTTAACAATGGGGCTCGTAGTTCACTTAAACTTGAAGATGAAATAATTGGCGAATTGTACTGTTTGGATGCTTTGCATATATGTTTCTTAGATTAATAGAAGCAATATATACAAAGATTTCAACCGTCTACCTGTACTATTCATTGTTCTACTTGTAGAAAGTTACAAATAATTTCCATTTCATGATTATCAATGGGGCTCGCTGTTCACTTAAACTTGAAGATCAAAAAATTGGCGATTGTTACTGTTTTTAGATGCTTTGCATATAGGTTTCTTAGACTATATAGAAGCAATATATACAAAGAATTCAACCGTCTACCTGTTCCATTCATTGTTCTACTTGTAGAAAGTTATAAATAATTTCCATTTCATGATTATCAATGGGGCTCGCTGTTCACTTAAACTTGAAGAACAAAAAATTGGCGAATGGTACTGTTTGGATGCTTTGCATATATGTTTCTTAGATTATATAGAAGCAATATATACAAAGATTTCAACCGTCTACCTGTTCCATTCATTGTTCTACTTGTCGAAATTTACAAATAATTTCCTTTAAAGGATTAACAATGGGGCTCGTTGTTCACTTAAACTTGAAGATCAAAAAATTGGCGATTGTTACTGTTTAGATGCTTTGCATATATGTTTCTTAGATTATATAGAAGCAATATATACAATGATTTCAACCGTCTACCTGTTCCATTCATTGTTCTACTTGTCGAAAGTTACAAATAATTTCCGTTAAGGGATTAACAATGGGGATCGTTGTTTACTTAATCTTGAAGAACAAAAAATTGGCGAATTGTACTGTTTGGATGCTTTGCATATATGTTTCTTAGACTATTTAGAAGCAATATATACAATGATTTCAACCGTCTACCTATTCCATTCATTGTTCTACTTGCCGAAATTTACAAATAATTTCCTTTAAAGGATTAACAATGGGGCTCGTAGTTCACTTAAACTTGAAGAGCAAAAAATTGTCGAATTGTACTGTTTGGATGCTTTGCATATATGTTTCTTAGACTATATAGAAGCAATATATACAATGATTTCAACCGTCTACCTGTTCCATTCATTGTTCTACTTGTAGAAATTTACAAATAATTTCCTTTAAAAGCTTAACAATGGGGCTCGTTGTTCACTTAAACTTGAAGAACAAAAAATTGGCGAATGGTACTGTTTGGATGCTTTGCATATATGTTTCTTAGACTATATAGAAGCAATATATACAAAGATTTCAACCGCCTACGTGTTCCAATCATTGTTCTACTTGTCGAAATTTACAAATAATTTCCTTTAAAAGCTTAACAATGGGGCTCGTTGTTCACTTAAACTTGAAGAACAAAAAATTGGCGAATGGTACTGTTTGGATGCTTTGCATATATGTTTCTTAGACTATATAGAAGCAATATATACAAAGATTTCAACCGCCTACGTGTTCCAATCATTGTTCTACTTGTAGAAAGTTACAATTAATTTCCGTTAAGGGATTAACAATGCGGATCGTAGTTTACTTAAACCTGAAGATCATAAAATTGGCGAATGGTACTGTTTGGTTGCTTTGCATATATGTTTCTTAGACTATATGGAAGCAATATATACAATGATCTCAACCGTCTACCTGATCCACTCATTGTTCTACTTGTCGCAAGTTACAAATAATTTCCGTTAAAGGATTAACAATGGGGCTCGTAGTTCACTTAAACTTGAAGAACAAAAAATTGGCGAATGGTACTGTTTGGATGCTTTGCGTACATGTTTCTTAAACTATATGGAAGAAATATATACAATGATTTCAACCGTCTACCTGTTCCATTCATTGTTCTACTTGTCGAAAGTTACAATTAATTTCCGTTAAAGGATTAACAATGGGGCTCGTAGTTCACTTAAACTTGAAGAACAAAAAATTGGCGAATTGTACTGTTTGGATGCTTTGCATACATGTTTCGTAGACTATATAGAAGCAATATATACAATGATTTCAACCGTCTACATGATCCATTCATTATTCTACTTGTCGAAATTTACAAATAATTTCCTTTAAAGGATTAACAATGTGGCTCGTAGTTCACTTAAACTTGAAGAACAAAAAATTGGCGAATTGTACTGTATGGATGCTTTGCATAGATGTGTTCTTAGACTATTTAGAAGCAATATATAGAAAGATTTAACCCGTCTACCTGTACTATTCATTGTTCTACTTGTAGAAAGTTACAAATAATTTCTATTCCATGATTATCAATGGGGCTCGCTGTTCACTTAAACTTGAAGATCAAAAAATTGGCGATTGTTACTGTTTCGATGCTTTGCATATATGTTTCTTAGATTATATAGAAGCAATATATACAAAGATTTCAACCGTCTACCAGTTCCATTCATTGTTCTACTTGTCGAAAATTACAGATAATTTCCGATAAAGGATTAACCATTGGGGCTCATTGTTCACTTAAACTTGAAGAACAAAAAATTGGCGAATGGTACTGTTTGGATGCTTTGCGCACATGTTTCTTAGACTATATGGAAGCAATATATACAAAGATTTCAACCGTCTACGTGTTCCATTCATTGTTCTACTTGTCGCAAGTTACAAATAATTTCCGTTAAAGTATTAACAATGGGGCTCGTAGTTCACTTAAAATTGAAGATCAAATAATTGGCGAATTGTACTGTTTGGACGCTTTGCATATATGTTTCTTAGACTATATAGAAGCAATATATATAAAGATTTCAACCGTCTACCAGTTCCATTCATTGTTCTACTTGTCGCAAGTTACAAATAATTTCCGTTAAAGTATTAACAATGGGGCTCGTAGTTCACTTAAACTTGAAGAACAAAAAATTGGCGAATGGTACTGTTTGGATGCTTTGCGCACATGTTTCTTAGACTATATGGAAGCAATATATACAAAGATTTCAACCGTCTACCAGTTCCATTCATTGTTCTACTTGTCGAAAATTACGGATAATTTCCGATAAAGGATTAACCATTGGGGCTCATTGTTCACTTAAACTTGAAGAACAAAAAATTGGCGAATTGTACTGTTTGGATGCTTTGCATATATGTTTTTTAGATTATAAAGAAGCAATATATACAAAGATTTTAACCGTCTACCTGTTCGATTCATTGTTCTACTTGTCGAAAGTTACAAATAATTTCCGATAAAGGATTAACAATGGGGCTCATTGTTCACTTAAACTTGAAGAACAAAAAATTGGCGAATGGTACTGTTTGGATGCTTTGCATATATGTTTCTTAGACTATATAGAAGCAATATATACAAAGATTTCAACCGTCTACCTGTTCCATTCATTGTTCTACTTGTCGAAAGTTACAAATAATTTCCGATAAAGGATTAACCATTGGGGCTCGCTGTTCACTTAAACTTGAAGATCAAAAAATTGGCGATTGTTACAGTTTAGATGCTTTGCATATATGTTTCTTAGATTATATAGAAGCAATATATACAAAGATTTCAACCGTCTACCAGTTCCATTCATTGTTCTACTTGTCGAAAATTACAGATAATTTCCGATAAAGGATTAACCATTGGGGCTCATTGTTCACTTAAACTTGAAGAACAAAAAATTGGCGAATGGTACTGTTTGGATGCTTTGCGCACATGTTTCTTAGACTATATGGAAGCAATATATACACAGATTTCAACCGTCTACGTGTTCCACTCATTGTTCTACTTGTCGCAAGTTACAAATAATTTCCGTTAAAGTGTTAACAATGGGGCTCGTAGTTCACTTAAACTTGAAGATGAAATAATTGGCGAATTGTACTGTTTGGATGCTTTGCATATATGTTTCTTAGCTTAATAGAAGCAATATATACAAAGATTTCAACCGTCTACGAGTTCCAATCATTGTTCTACTTGTCGAAATTTACACATAATTTCCTTTAAAGGATTAACAATGGGGCTCGTAGTTCACTTAAACTTGAAGTACACAAAATTGGCGAATTGTACTGTTTGGATGTTTTGCATATATGTTTCGTAGACTATATAGAAGCAATATATACAATGATTTCAACCGTCTACCTGTTCCATTCATTGTTCTACTTGCCGAAATTTACAAATAATTTCCTTTAAAGGATTAACAATGGGGCTCGTAGTTCACTTAAACTTGAAGAGCAAAAAATTGTCGAATTGTACTGTTTGGATGCTTTGCATATATGTTTCTTAGACTATATAGAAGCAATATATACAATGATTTCAACCGTCTACCTGTTCCATTCATTGTTCTACTTGTCGAAATTTACAAATAATTTCCGATAAAGGATTAACCATTTGGGCTCATTGTTCACTTAAACTTGAAGAACAAAAAATTGGCGAATTGTACTGTTTGGATGCTTTGCATATATGTTTCTTAGACTATATAGAAGCAATATATACAAAGATTTCAACCGTCTACCTGTTCCATTCATTGTTCTACTTGTCGAAAGTTACAAATAATTTCCTTTAAAGGATTAACAATGGGGCTCGTTGTTCACTTAAACTTGAAGAACAATAAATTGGCGAATTGTACTGTTTGGATGCTTTGCATATATGTTTCTTAGACTATATAGAAGCAATATATACAAAGATTTCAACCGTCTACCTGTTCCATTCATTGTTCTACTTGTCGAAAGTTACAATTAATTTCCGTTAAAGGATTAACAATGGGGCTCGTAGTTCACTTAAACTTGAAGTACAAAAAATTGGCGAATTGTACTGTTTGGATGTTTTGCATATATGTTTCGTAGACTATATAGAAGCAATATATACAAATATTTCATCCGTCTAACTGTTCCATTCATTGTTCTACTTGTCGAAAATTACAAATAATTTCCGATAACGGATTAACCATTGCGGCTCATTGTTCACTTAAACTTGAAGAACAAAAAATTGGCGAATTGTACTGTTTGGATGCTTTGCATATATGTTTCGTAGACTATATAGAAGCAATATATACAAATATTTCAACCGTCTAACTGTTCCATTCATTGTTCTACTTGTCGAAAATTACAAATAATTTCCGATAAAGGATTAACCATTGGGGCACATTGTTCACTTAAACTTGAAGAACAAAAAATTGGCGAATGGTACTGTTTGGATGCTTTGCATATATGTTTCTTAGACTACATAGAAGCAATATATACAAATATTTCAACCTGCTACCAGTTCCATTCATTGTTCTACTTGTCGAAATTTACAAATAATTTCCGATAAAGGATTAACCATTGGAGCACATTGTTCACTTAAACTTGAAGAACAAAAAATTGGCGAATGGTACTGTTTGGATGCTTTGCATATATGTTTCTTAGACTACATAGAAGCAATATATACATAGATTTCAACCTGCTACCAGTTCCATTCATTGTTCTACTTGTCGAAATTTACAAATAATTTCCGATAAAGGATTAACCATTGGGGCTGATTGTTCACTTAAACTTGAAGAACAAAAAATTGGCGAATTGTACTGTTTGGATGCTTTGCATATATGTTTCTTAGACTATATAGAAGCAATATATACAAAGATTTCAACCGTCTACCTGTTCCATTCATTGTTCTACTTGTCGAAAGTTACAAATAATTTCCGATAAAGGATTAACCATTGGGGCTCATTGTTCACTTAAACTTGAAGAACAAAAAATTGGAGAATGGTACTGTTTGGATGCTTTGCATATATGTTTCTTAGACTATATGGAAGCAATATATACAAGGATTTCAACCGTCTACGTGTTCCAATCATTGTTCTACTTGTAGAAAGTTACAATTAATTTCCATTAAAGCATTAACAATGGGGCTCGTAGTTCACTTAAACTTGAAGTACAAAAAATTGGCGAATTGTACTGTTTGGATGTTTTGCATATATGTTTCGTAGACTATATAGAAGCAATATATACAAAGATTTCAACCGTCTACCTGTTCCATTCATAGTTCTACTTGTCGAAAGTTACAAATAATTTCCTTTAAAGGATTAACAATGGGGCTCATTGTTCACTTAAACTTGAAGAACAAAAAATTGGCGAATTGTACTGTTTGGATGCTTTGCATATATGTTTCTTAGACTATATAGAAGCAATATATACAATAATTTCAACAGTCTACCTGTTCCATTCATTGTTCTACTTGTCGAAAATTACAAATAATTTCCGACAAAGGATTAACCATTGGGGCTCATTGTTCACTTAAACTTGAAGAACAAAAAATTGGCGAATGGTACTGTTTGGATGCTTTGCATATATGTTTCTTAGACTATATAGAAGCAATATATACAAAGATTTCAACCGTCTACCTTTTCCATTCATTGTTCTTCTTGTCGAAAGTTACAAATAATTTCCGATAACGGATTAACCATTGGGGCTCATTGTTCACTTAAACTTGAAGAACAAAAAATTGGCGAATGGTACTGTTTGGATGCTTTGCATATATGTTTCTTAGACTATATAGAAGCAATATATACAAAGATTTCAACCGTCTACCTTTTCCATTCATTGTTCTTCTTGTCGAAAGTTACAAATAAATTCCGATAACGGATTAACCATTGGGGCTCATTGTTCACTTAAACTTGAAGAACAAAAAATTGGCGGATTGTACTGTTTGGATGCTTTGCATATATGTTTCTTATACTATATAGAAGCAATATATACAAAGATTTCAATCGTCTACCTGTTCCATTCACTGTTCTACTTGTCGAAAATTACAAATAATTTCCGATAATGGATTAACAATGGGGCTCATTGTTCACTTAAACTTGAAGAACAAAAAATTGGCGAATTGTACTGTTTGGATGCTTTGCATATATGTTTCGTAGACTATATAGAAGCAATATATACAAATATTTCAACCGTCTAACTGTTCCATTCATTGTTCTACTTGTCGAAAATTACAAATAATTTCCGATAAAGTATTAACCATTGGTGCTCATTGTTCACTTAAACTTGAAGAACAAAAAATTGGCGAACGGTACTGTTTGGATGCTTTGCATATATGTTTCGTAGACTATATAGAAGCAACATATACAAATATTTCAACCGTCTAACTGTTCCATTCATTGTTCTACTTGTCGAAAATTACAAATAATTTCCGATAAAGGATTAACCATTGGTGCTCATTGTTCACTTAAACTTGAAGAACAAAAAATTGGCGAATTGTACTGTTTGGATGCTTTGCATATAAGTTTCTCATACTATATAGAAGCAATATATACAAAGATTTCAACCGTCTACCTGTTCCATTCACTGTTCTACTTGTCGAAAGTTACAAATAATTTCCGTTAAGGGATTAACAATGGGGATCGTAGTTCACTTAAACTTGAAGAACAAAAAATTGGCGAATTGTACTGTTTGGATGCTTTGCGTACATGTTTCGTAGACTATATAGAAGCAACATATACAAATATTTCAACCGTCTAACTGTTCCATTCATTGTTCTACTTGTCGAAAATTACAAATAATTTCCGATAAAGTATTAACCATTGGTGCTCATTGTTCACTTAAACTTGAAGAACAAAAAATTGGCGAACGGTACTGTTTGGATGCTTTGCATATATGTTTCGTAGACTATATAGAAGCAACATATACAAATATTTCAACCGTCTAACTGTTCCATTCATTGTTCTACTTGTCGAAAATTACAAATAATTTCCGATAAAGGATTAACCATTGGTGCTCATTGTTCACTTAAACTTCAAGAACAAAAAATTGGCGAATTGTACTGTTTGGATGCTTTGCATATATGTTTCTCATACTATATAGAAGCAATATATACAAAGATTTCAACCGTCTACCTGTTCCATTCACTGTTCTACTTGTCGAAAGTTACAAATAATTTCCGTTAAGGGATTAACAATGGGGATCGTAGTTCACTTAAACTTGAAGAACAAAAAGTTGGCAAATGGTATTGTTTGGATGCTTTGCGTACATGTTTCTTAGACTATATGGATCAATATATACAAAGATTTCAACAGTCTACGTGTTCCAATCATTGTTCTACTTATCGAAATTTACAAATAATTTCCTTTAAAGGATTAACAATGGGTCTCGTTGTACACTTAAACTTGAAGAACAATAAATTGGCGAATTGTACTGTTTGGATGCTTTGCATATATGTTTCTTAGACTATATAGAAGCAATATATACAAAGAATTCAACCGTCTACCTGTTCCATTCATTGTTCTATTTGTCGAAAGTTACAAATAATTTCCGATAAAGGATTAACCATTGGGGCTCGTTGTTCACTTAAACTTGAAGAACAATAAATTGGCGAATTGTACTGTTTGGATGCTTTGCATATATGTTTCTTAGACTATATAGAAGCAATATATACAAAGATTTCAACCGTCTACCTGTTCCATTCATTGTTCTACTTGTCGAAAGTTACAAATAATTTCCGATAAAGGATTAACAATGGGGCTCATTGTTCACTTAAACTTGAAGGACAAAAAATTGGCGAATGGTACTGTTTGGATGCATTGCATATATGTTTCTTAGACTATATGGAAGCAATATATACAAAGATTTCAACCGTCTACGTGTTCCAATCATTGTTCTACTTGTAGAAAGTTATAATTAATTTCCGTTAAAGGATTAACAATGGGGCTCGTAGTTCACTTAAACTTGAAGAACAAAAAATTGGCGACTGGTACTGTTTGGATGCTTAGCATATATGTTTCTTAGACTATATAGAAGCAATATATAATAAGATTTCAACCGTCTACCAGTTCTATTCATTGTTCTACTTGTCGAAAATTACAAATAATTTCCTTTAAATGATTAACAATGGGGCTCATTGTTCACTTAAACTTGAAGAACAAAAAATTGGCGAATGGTACTGTTTGGATGCTTTGCATATATGTTTCTTAGACTATATAGATGCAATATATACATTGATTTCAACCGTCTACCTGTTCCACTCATTGTTCTACTTGTCGCAAGTTACAAATAATTTCCGTTATAGTATTAACAATGGGGCTCGTAGTTCACTTAAACATGAAGATGAAATAATTGGCGAATTGTACTGTTTGGATGCTTTGCATATATGTTTCTTAGATTATATAGAAGCAATATATACAAAGATATCAACCGTCTACCTGTTCCATTCATTGTTCTACTTGTCGAATATTACAAATAATTTCCGATAAAGGATTAACCATTGGGGCTCATTGTTCACTAAACTTGAAGAACAAAAAATTGTCGAATTGTACTGTTTGGATGCTTTGCATATATGTTTCTTAGACTATATAGAAGCAATATATACATTGATTTCAACCGTCTACCTGTTCCATTCATTGTTCTACATGTCGAAAATTACAAATAATTTCCGATAAAGGATTAACCATTGGGGCTCATTGTTCACTAAACTTGAAGAACAAAAAATTGTCGAATTGTACTGTTTGGATGCTTTGCATATATGTTTCTTAGACTATATAGAAGCAATATATACAATGATTTCAACCGTCTACCTGTTCCATTCATTGTTCTACTTGTCGAAAATTACAAATAATTTCCGATAAAGGATTAACCATTGGGGCTCATTGTTCACTAAACTTGAAGAACAAAAAATTGGCGAATTGTACTGTTTGGATGCTTTGCATATATGTTTCTTAGATTATATAGAAGCAATATATACAAAGATATCAACCGTCTACCTGTTCCATTCATTGTTCTACTTGTCGAAAATTACAAATAATTTCCGATTAAGGATTAACCATTGGGGCTCATTGTTCACTAAACTTGAAGAACAAAAAATTGTCGAATTGTACTGTTTGGATGCTTTGCATATATGTTTCTTAGACTATATAGAAGCAATATATACAATGATTTCAACCGTCTACCTGTTCCATTCATTGTTCTACTTGTCGAAAATTACAAATAATTTCCGATAAAGGATTAACCATTGGGGCTCATTGTTCACTAAACTTTAAGAACAAAAAATTGTCGAATTGTACTGTTTGGATGCTTTGCATATATGTTTCTTAGACTATATAGAAGCAATATATAGAAAGATTTCAAGCGTCTACCTGTTCCATTCATTGTTCTACTTGTCGAAAGTTACAAATAATTTCCTATAAATGATTAACAATGGGGCTCATTGTTCACTTAAGCTTGAAGAACAAAAAATTGGCGAATGGTACTGTTTGGATGCTTTGCATATATGTTTCTTAGACTATATAGAAGCAATATATACATTGATTTCAACCGTCTACCTGTTCCACTCATTGTTCTACTTGTCGCAAGTTACAAATAATTTCCGTTATAGTATTAACAATGGGGCTCGTAGTTCACTTAAACATGAAGATGAAATAATTGGCGAATTGTACTGTTTGGATGCTTTACATATATGTTTCTTAGATTATATAGAAGCAATATATACAAAGATATCAACCGTCTACCTGTTCCATTCATTGTTCTACTTGTCGAAAATTAGAAATAATTTCCGATAAAGGATTAACCATTGGGGCTCATTGTTCACTAAACTTGAAGTACAAAAAATTGTCGAATTTTACTGTTTGGATGCTTTGCATATATGTTTCTTAGACTATATAGAAGCAATATATACAATGATTTCAACCGTCTACCTGTTCCATTCATTGTTCTACTTGTCGAAAATTACAAATAATTTCCGATAAAGGATTAACCATTGGGGCTCATTGTTCACTAAACTTGAAGAACAAAAAATTGTCGAATTGTACTGTTTGGATGCTTTGCATATATGTTTCTTAGACTATATAGAAGCAATATATACAATGATTTCAACCGTCTACCTGTTCCATTCATTGTTCTACTTGTCGAAAATTACAAATAATTTCCGATAAATGATTAACCATTGGGGCTCATTGTTCACTAAACTTGAAGAACAAAAAATTGGCGAATTGTACTGTTTGGATGCTTTGCATATATGTTTCTTAGACTATACAGAAGCAATATATACAAAGATTTCAACCGTCTACCTGTTCCATTCATTGTTCTACTTGTCGAAAATTACAAATAATTTCAGTTAAAGGATTAACAATGGCGCTCGTAGTTCACTTAAACTTGAAGAACAAAAAATTGGCGAATTGTACTGTTTGGATGCTTTGCATATATGTTTCGTAGACTATATAGAAGCAATATATACAATGATTTCAACCGTCTACAAGATCCATTCATTGTTCTACTTGTCGAAATTTACAAATAATTTCCTTTAAAGGATTAACAATGGGGCTCATTGTTCACTTAAACTTGAAGGACAAAAAATTGGCGAATGTTACTGTTTGGATGCTTTGCATATATGTTTCTTAGACTATATGGAAGCAATATATACAAAGATTTCAAGCGTCTACCTGTTCCATTCATTGTTCTACTTGTAGAAAGTTACAAATAATTTCCGTTTCATGATTATCAATGGGGCTCGTTGTTCACTTAAACTTGAAGAACAAAAAATTCTCGAATTGTACTGTTTGGATGCTTTGCATATATGTTTCTTAGACTATATAGAAGCAATATATACAATGATTTCAACCGTCTACCTGTTCCATTCATTGTTCTACTTGTCGAAAATTACAAATAATTTCCGATAAAGGATTAACCATTGGGGCTCATTGTTCACTTAAACGTGAAGAATAAAAAATTGGCGAAAGTCACTGTTTTGATGCCTTGCATACAGGTTTATTAGACTATATAGAAGCAACATATACAAAGATTTCAACCGTCTACCTGTTCCATTCATTGTTCTACTTGTCGAAAATTACAAATAATTTCCGATAAAGGATTAACAATGGGGCTCGTAGTTCACTTAAACATGAAGATGAAATAATTGGCGAATTGTACTGTTTGGATGATTTGCATATATGTTTCTTAGATTATATAGAAGCAATATATACAAAGATATCAACCGTCTACCTGTTCCATTCATTGTTCTACTTGTCGAAAATTACAAATAATTTCCGATTAAGGATTAACCATTGGGGCTCATTGTTCACTAAACTTGAAGAACAAAAAATTGTCGAATTCTACTGTTTGGATGCTTTGCATATATGTTTCTTAGACTATATAGAAGCAATATATACAATGATTTCAACCGTCTACCTGTTCCATTCATTGTTCTACTTGTCGAAAGTTACAAATAATTTCCGATAAAGGATTAACAATGGGGCTCATTGTTCACTTAAACGTGAAGAATAAAAAATTGGCGAAAGTCACTGTTTTGATGCCTTGCATACAGGTTTATTAGACTATATAGAAGCAACATATACAAAGATTTCAACCGTCTACCTGTTCCATTCATTGTTCTACTTGTCGTAAATTACAAATAATTTCCGATAAAGGATTAACAATGGGGCTCGTAGTTCACTTAAACTAGAAGAACAAAAAATTGGCGAATTGTACTGTTTGGATGCTTTGCATATATGTTTCGTAGGCTATATAGAAGCAATATATACAATGATTTCAACCGTCTACCTGATCCATTCATTGTTCTACTAGTCGCAAGTTACAAATAATTTGCGTTAAAGTATTAACAATGGGTCTCGTAGTTCACTTAAACTTGAAGATGAAATAATTGGCAAAATGTACTGTTTGGATGCTTTGCATATATGTTTCTTAGATTATATAGAAGCAATATATACAAAGATTTCAACCGTCTACCTGTTCCATTCATTGTTCTACTTGTCGAAAATTACAAATAATTTCCGTTAAGGATTAACCATTGGGGCACATTGTTCACTAAACTTGAAGAACAAAGATTGTCGAATTATACTGTTTGGATGCTTTGCATATATGTTTCTTAGACTATATAGAAGCAATATATACAATGATTTCAACCGTCTACCTGTCCCACACATTGTTCTACTTGTCGAAAGTTACAAATAATTTCCGTTAAGGGATTAACAATGGGGATCGTAGATTACTTAAACTTGAAGAACAAAAAATTGGCGAATTGTACTGTTTGGATGCTTTGCATATATGTTTCTTAGACTATATAGAAGCAATATATACAATGATTTCAACAGTCTACCTGTTCCATTCATTGTTCTACTTGTCGAAAGTTACAAATCATTTCCGATAACGGATTAACAATGGGGATCGTAGATTACTTAAACTTGAAGAACAAAAAATTGGCGAATTGTACTGTTTGGATGCTTTGCATATATGTTTCTTAGACTATATAGAAGCAATATATACAATGATTTCAACCGTCTACCTGTCCCACTCATTGTTCTACTTGTCGAAAGTTACAAATAATTTCCGTTAAGGGATTAACAATGGGGATCGTAGATTACTTAAACTTGAAGAACAAAAAATTGGCGAATTGTACTGTTTGGATGCTTTGCATATATGTTTCTTAGACTATATAGAAGCAATATATACAATGATTTCAACAGTCTACCTGTTCCATTCATCGTTCTACTTGTCGAAAGTTACAAATCATTTCCGATAACGGATTAACCATTGGGGCTCATTGTTCACTTAAACTTGAAGAACAAAAAATTGTCGAATTGTACTGTTTGGATGCTTTGCATATATGTTTCTTATACTATATAGAAGCAATATATACAATGATTTCAACCGTCTACCTGTTCCATTCATTGTTCTACTTGTCGAAAATTACAAATAATTTCCGATAAAGGATTAACCATTGGGGCTCATTGTTCACTTAAACTTGAAGAACAAAAAATTGGCGAATGGTACTGTTTGGATGCTTTGCATATATGTTTCTTAGACTATATAGAAGCAATATATACATTGATTTCAACCGTCTACCTGTTCCACTCATTGTTCTACTTGTCGCAAGTTACAAATAATTTCTGTTAAAGTATTAACAATGGGGCTCGTAGTTCACTTAAACATGAAGATGAAATAATTGGCGAATTGTACTGTTTGGATGCTTTGCATATATGTTTCTTAGATTATATAGAAGCAATATATACAAAGATATCAACCGTCTACCTGTTCCATTCATTGTTCTACTTGTCGAAAATTACAAATAATTTCCGATTAAGGATTAACCATTGGGGCTCATTGTTCACTAAACTTGAAGAACAAAAAATTGTCGAATTGTACTGTTTGGATGCTTTGCATATATGTTTCTTAGACTATATAGAAGCAATATATACAATGATTTCAACCGTCTACCTGTTCCATTCATTGTTCTACTTGTCGAAAATTACAAATAATTTCCGATAAAGGATTAACCATTGGGGCTCATTGTTCACTAAACTTTAAGAACAAAAAATTGTCGAATTGTACTGTTTGGATGCTTTGCATATATGTTTCTTAGACTATATAGAAGCAATATATACAAAGATTTCAAGCGTCTACCTGTTCCATTCATTGTTCTACTTGTCGAAAGTTACAAATAATTTCCTATAAATGATTAACAATGGGGCTCATTGTTCACTTAAGCTTGAAGAACAAAAAATTGGCGAATGGTACTGTTTGGATGCTTTGCATATATGTTTCTTAGACTATATAGAAGCAATATATACATTGATTTCAACCGTCTACCTGTTCCACTAGTTGTTCTACTTGTCGCAAGTTACAAATAATTTCTGTTAAAGTATTAACAATGGGGCTCGTAGTTCACTTAAACATGAAGATGAAATAATTGGCGAATTGTACTGTTTGGATGCTTTGCATATATGTTTCTTAGATTATATAGAAGCAATATATACAAAGATATCAACCGTCTACCTGTTCCATTCATTGTTCTACTTGTCGAAAATTACAAATAATTTCCGATTAAGGATTAACCATTGGGGCTCATTGTTCACTAAACTTGAAGAACAAAAAATTGTCGAATTGTACTGTTTGGATGCTTTGCATATATGTTTCTTAGACTATATAGAAGCAATATATACAATGATTTCAACCGTCTACCTGTTCCATTCATTGTTCTACTTGTCGAAAGTTACAAATAATTTCCGATAAAGGATTAACAATGGGGCTCATTGTTCACTAAACTTGAAGAACAAAAAATTGTCGAATTGTACTGTTTGGATGCTTTGCATATATGTTTCTTAGACTATATAGAAGCAATATATACAATGATTTCAACCGTCTACCTGTTCCATTCATTGTTCTACTTGTCGAAAATTACAAATAATTTCCGATAAAGGATTAACAATGGGGCTCGTAGTTCACTTAAACTAGAAGAACAAAAAATTGGCGAATGGTACTGTTTGGATGCTTTGCATCTATGTTTCTTAGATTATATAGAAGCAATATATACAAAGATTTCAACCGTCTACCTGTTCCAATCATTGTTCTACTTGTCGAAATTTACAAATAATTTCCTTTAAAGGATTAACAATGGGGCTCGTTGTTCACTTAAACTTGAAGAACAATAAATTGGCGAATTGTACTGTTTGGATGCTTTGCATATATGTTTCTTAGACTATATAGAAGCAATATATACAAAGATTTCAACCGTCCACCTGTTCCATTCATTGTTCTACTTGTCGAAAATTACAAATAATTTCCGATTAAGGATTAACCATTGGGGCTCATTGTTCACTAAACTTGAAGAACAAAAAATTGTCGAATTGTACTGTTTGGATGCTTTGCATATATGTTTCTTAGACTATATAGAAGCAATATATACAATGATTTCAACCGTCTACCTGTTCCATTCATTGTTCTACTTGTCGAAAATTACAAATAATTTCCGATTAATGATTAACCATTGGGGCTCATTGTTCACTAAACTTGAAGAACAAAAAATTGTCGAATTGTACTGTTTGGATGCATTGCATATATGTTTCTTAGACTATATAGAAGCAATATATACAATGATTTCAACCGTCTACCTGTTCCATTCATTGTTCTACTTGTCGAAAATTACAAATAATTTCCGATAAAGGATTAACCATTGGGGCTCATTGTTCACTAAACTTTAAGAACAAAAAATTGTCGAATTGTACTGTTTGGATGCTTTGCATATATGTTTCTTAGACTATATAGAAGCAATATATACAAAGATTTCAAGCGTCTACCTGTTCCATTCATTGTTCTACTTGTCGAAAGTTAGAAATAATTTCCTATAAATGATTAACAATGGGGCTCATTGTTCACTTAAACTTGAAGAACAAAAAATTGGCGGATGGTACTGTTTGGATGCTTTGCATATATGTTTCTTAGACTATATAGAAGCAATATATTCATTGATTTCAACCGTCTACCTGTTCCACTCATTGTTCTACTTGTCGCAAGTTACAAATAATTTCCGTTATAGTATTAACAATGGGGCTCGTAGTTCACTTAAACATGAAGATGAAATAATTGGCGAATTGTACTGTTTGGATGCTTTGCATATATGTTTCTTAGATTATATAGAAGCAATATATACAAAGATATCAACCGTCTACCTGTTCCATTCATTGTTCTACTTGTCGAAAATTACAAATAATTTCCGATAAAGGATTAACCATTGGGGCTCATTGTTCACTAAACTTGAAGAACAAAAAATTGTCGTATTGTACTGTTTGGATGCTTTGCATATATGTTTCTTAGACTATATAGAAGCAATATATACAATGATTTCAACAGTCTACCTGTTCCATTCATTGTTCTACTTGTCGAAAATTACAAATAATTTCCGATAAAGGATTAACCATTGGGGCTCATTGTTCACTAAACTTGAAGAACAAAAAATTGGCGAATTGTACTGTTTGGATGCTTTGCATATATGTTTCTTAGACTATACAGAAGCAATATATACAAAGATTTCAACCGTCTACCTGTTCCATTCATTGTTCTACTTGTCGCAAATTACAAATAATTTCAGTTAAAGTATTAACAATGGGGCTTGTAGTTCACTTAAACTTGAAGATCAAATAATCGGCGAATTGTACTGTTTGGATCATTTGCATATATGTTTCTTATACTATATAGAAGCAATATATACAAAGATTTCAACCGTCTACCGGTTCCATTCACTGTTCTACTTGTCGAAAGTTACAAATAATTTCCGTTAAGGGATTAACAATGGGGATCGTAGTTCACTTAAACTTGAAGAACAATAAATTGGCGAATTGTACTGTTTGGATGCTTTGCGTACATGTTTCTTAGACTATATGGAAGCAATATATACAAAGATTTCAACCGTCTACGTGTTCCAATCATTGTTCTACTTGTCGAAATTTACAGATAATTTCCTTTAAAGGATTAACAATGGGGCTCGTTGTTCACTTAAACTTGAAGAACAAAAAAGTGGCAAATGGTACTGTTTGGATGCTTTGCATATATGTTTCTTAGACTATAAGGAAGCAATATATACATTGATTTCAACCGTCTACCTGTTCCATTCATTGTTCTACTTGTCGCAAGTTACAAATAATTTCCGTTAAAGTATTAACAATGGGGCTCGTAGTTCACTTAAACTTGAAGATCAAATAATTGGCGAATTGTACTGTTTGGATGCTTTGCATATATGTTTCTTATACTATATAGAAGCAATATATACAAAGATTTCAACCGTCTACCTGTTCCATTCATTGTTCTACTTGTCGAAAGTTACAAATAATTTCCGATAAAGGATTAACCATTGGGGCTCTTTGTTCACTTAAACTTGTAGAACAAAAAATTGGCGAATGGTACTGTTTGGATGCTTTGCATATATGTTTCTTAGACTATATAGAAGCAATATATACAAAGATTTCAACCGTCTACCTGTTCCATTCATTGTTCTACTTGTCGAAAGTTACAAATAATTTCCGATAAAGGATTAACCATTGGGGCTCATTGTTCACTTAAACTTGAAGAACAAAAAATTGGCGAATGGTACTGTTTGGATGCTTTGCATATATGTTTCTTAGACTATATAGAAGCAATATATACAAAGATTTCAACCGTCTACCTTTTCCATTCATTGTTCTTCTTGTCGAAAGTTACAAATAATTTCCGATAACGGATTAACCATTGCGGCTCATTGTTCACTTAAACTTGAAGAACAAAAAATTGGCGAATGGTACTGTTTGGATGCTTTGCATATATGTTTCTTAGACTATATAGAAGCAATATATACAAAGATTTCAACCGTCTACCTTTTCCATTCATTGTTCTTCTTGTCGAAAGTTCCAAATAATTTCCGATAACGGATTCACCATTGGGGCTCATTGTTCACTTAAACTTGAAGAACAAAAAATTGGCGAATTGTACTTTTTGGATGCTTTGCATATATGTTTCTTATACTATATAGAAGCAATATATACAAAGATTTCAATCGTCTACCTGTTCCATTCACAGTTCTACATGTCGAAAGTTACAAATAATTTCCGATAATGGATTAACAATGGGGCTCATTGTTCACTTAAACTTGAAGAACAAAAAATTGGCGAATTGTACTGTTTGGATGCTTTGCATATATGTTTCTTATACTATATAGAAGCAATATATACAAAGATTTCAACCGTCTACCTGTTCCATTCACTGTTCTACTTGTCGAAAGTTACAAATAATTTCCGTTAAGGGATTAACAATGGGGATCGTAGTTCACTTAAACTTGAAGAACAAAAAATTGGCGAATTGTACTGTTTGGATGCTTTGCGTACGTCTTTCTTAGAGTATATAGAAGCAATATATACAATGATTTCAATCGTCTACCTGTTCCATTCACAGTTCTACTTGTCGAAAATTGCAAATAATTTCCGATAATGGATTAACAATGGGGCTCATTTTCATTTAAACTTGAAGAACAAAAAATTGGCGAATTGTACTGTTTGGATGCTTTGCATATATGTTTCTTATACTATATAGAAGCAATATATACAAATATTTCAACCGTCTAACTGTTCCATTCGTTGTTCTACTTGTCGAAAATTACAAATAATTTCCGATAAAGTATTAACCATTGGTGCTCATTGTTCACTTAAACTTGAAGAACAAAAAATTGGCGAATGGTACTGTTTGGATGCTTTGCATATATGTTTCTTTGACTATATAGAAGCAATATATACAAAGATTTCAACCGTCTACCTTTTCCATTCATTGTTCTACTTGTCAAAAGTTACAAATAATTTCCGATAACGGATTAACCATTGGGGCTCATTGTTCACTTAAACTTGAAGAACAAAAAATTGGCGAATTGTACTGGATGGATGCTTTGCATATATGTTTCTTAGACTATATAGAAGCAATATATACAAAGATTTCAACCGTCTACCTGTTCCATTCATTGTTCTACTTGTCGAAAGTTACAATTAATTTCCGTTAAAGGATTAACAATGGGGCTCGTCGTTCACTTAAACTTGAAGAACAAAAAATTGGCGAATGGTACTGTTTGGATGCTTTGCATATATGTTTCTTATACTATATAGAAGCAATATATACAAAGATTTCAACCGTCTACCTTTTCCATTCATTGTTCTTCTTGTCGAAAGTTCCAAATAATTTCCGATAACGGATTCACCATTGGGGCTCATTGTTCACTAAACTTGAAGAACAAAAAATTGTCGAATTGTACTGTTTGGATGCATTGCATATATGTTTCTTAGACTATATAGAAGCAATATATACAATGATTTCAACCGTCTACCTGTTCCATTCATTGTTCTACTTGTCGAAAATTACAAATAATTTCCGATAAAGGATTAACCATTGGGGCTCATTGTTCACTAAACTTTAAGAACAAAAAATTGTCGAATTGTACTGTTTGGATGCTTTGCATATATGTTTCTTAGACTATATAGAAGCAATATATACAAAGATTTCAAGCGTCTACCTGTTCCATTCATTGTTCTACTTGTCGAAAGTTAGAAATAATTTCCTATAAATGATTAACAATGGGGCTCATTGTTCACTTAAACTTGAAGAACAAAAAATTGGCGGATGGTACTGTTTGGATGCTTTGCATATATGTTTCTTAGACTATATAGAAGCAATATATTCATTGATTTCAACCGTCTACCTGTTCCACTCATTGTTCTACTTGTCGCAAGTTACAAATAATTTCCGTTATAGTATTAACAATGGGGCTCGTAGTTCACTTAAACATGAAGATGAAATAATTGGCGAATTGTACTGTTTGGATGCTTTGCATATATGTTTCTTAGATTATATAGAAGCAATATATACAAAGATATCAACCGTCTACCTGTTCCATTCATTGTTCTACTTGTCGAAAATTACAAATAATTTCCGATAAAGGATTAACCATTGGGGCTCATTGTTCACTAAACTTGAAGAACAAAAAATTGTCGTATTGTACTGTTTGGATGCTTTGCATATATGTTTCTTAGACTATATAGAAGCAATATATACAATGATTTCAACAGTCTACCTGTTCCATTCATTGTTCTACTTGTCGAAAATTACAAATAATTTCCGATAAAGGATTAACCATTGGGGCTCATTGTTCACTAAACTTGAAGAACAAAAAATTGGCGAATTGTACTGTTTGGATGCTTTGCATATATGTTTCTTAGACTATACAGAAGCAATATATACAAAGATTTCAACCGTCTACCTGTTCCATTCATTGTTCTACTTGTCGAAAATTACAAATAATTTCAGTTAAAGTATTAACAATGGGGCTTGTAGTTCACTTAAACTTGAAGATCAAATAATCGGCGAATTGTACTGTTTGGATCATTTGCATATATGTTTCTTATACTATATAGAAGCAATATATACAAAGATTTCAACCGTCTACCGGTTCCATTCACTGTTCTACTTGTCGAAAGTTACAAATAATTTCCGTTAAGGGATTAACAATGGGGATCGTAGTTCACTTAAACTTGAAGAACAATAAATTGGCGAATTGTACTGTTTGGATGCTTTGCGTACATGTTTCTTAGACTATATGGAAGCAATATATACAAAGATTTCAACCGTCTACGTGTTCCAATCATTGTTCTACTTGTCGAAATTTACAGATAATTTCCTTTAAAGGATTAACAATGGGGCTCGTTGTTCACTTAAACTTGAAGAACAAAAAAGTGGCAAATGGTACTGTTTGGATGCTTTGCATATATGTTTCTTAGACTATAAGGAAGCAATATATACATTGATTTCAACCGTCTACCTGTTCCATTCATTGTTCTACTTGTCGCAAGTTACAAATAATTTCCGTTAAAGTATTAACACTGGGGCTCGTAGTTCACTTAAACTTGAAGATCAAATAATTGGCGAATTGTACTGTTTGGATGCTTTGCATATATGTTTCTTATACTATATAGAAGCAATATATACAAAGATTTCAACCGTCTACCTGTTCCATTCATTGTTCTACTTGTCGAAAGTTACAAATAATTTCCGATAAAGGATTAACCATTGGGGCTCTTTGTTCACTTAAACTTGTAGAACAAAAAATTGGCGAATGGTACTGTTTGGATGCTTTGCATATATGTTTCTTAGACTATATAGAAGCAATATATACAAAGATTTCAACCGTCTACCTGTTCCATTCATTGTTCTACTTGTCGAAAGTTACAAATAATTTCCGATAAAGGATTAACCATTGGGGCTCATTGTTCACTTAAACTTGAAGAACAAAAAATTGGCGAATGGTACTGTTTGGATGCTTTGCATATATGTTTCTTAGACTATATAGAAGCAATATATACAAAGATTTCAACCGTCTACCTTTTCCATTCATTGTTCTTCTTGTCGAAAGTTACAAATAATTTCCGATAACGGATTAACCATTGCGGCTCATTGTTCACTTAAACTTGAAGAACAAAAAATTGGCGAATGGTACTGTTTGGATGCTTTGCATATATGTTTCTTAGACTATATAGAAGCAATATATACAAAGATTTCAACCGTCTACCTTTTCCATTCATTGTTCTTCTTGTCGAAAGTTCCAAATAATTTCCGATAACGGATTCACCATTGGGGCTCATTGTTCACTTAAACTTGAAGAACAAAAAATTGGCGAATTGTACTTTTTGGATGCTTTGCATATATGTTTCTTATACTATATAGAAGCAATATATACAAAGATTTCAATCGTCTACCTGTTCCATTCACAGTTCTACATGTCGAAAGTTACAAATAATTTCCGATAATGGATTAACAATGGGGCTCATTGTTCACTTAAACTTGAAGAACAAAAAATTGGCGAATTGTACTGTTTGGATGCTTTGCATATATGTTTCTTATACTATATAGAAGCAATATATACAAAGATTTCAACCGTCTACCTGTTCCATTCACTGTTCTACTTGTCGAAAGTTACAAATAATTTCCGTTAAGGGATTAACAATGGGGATCGTAGTTCACTTAAACTTGAAGAACAAAAAATTGGCGAATTGTACTGTTTGGATGCTTTGCGTACGTCTTTCTTAGACTATATAGAAGCAATATATACAATGATTTCAATCGTCTACCTGTTCCATTCACAGTTCTACTTGTCGAAAATTGCAAATAATTTCCGATAATGGATTAACAATGGGGCTCATTTTCATTTAAACTTGAAGAACAAAAAATTGGCGAATTGTACTGTTTGGATGCTTTGCATATATGTTTCTTATACTATATAGAAGCAATATATACAAATATTTCAACCGTCTAACTGTTCCATTCGTTGTTCTACTTGTCGAAAATTACAAATAATTTCCGATAAAGTATTAACCATTGGTGCTCATTGTTCACTTAAACTTGAAGAACAAAAAATTGGCGAATGGTACTGTTTGGATGCTTTGCATATATGTTTCTTTGACTATATAGAAGCAATATATACAAAGATTTCAACCGTCTACCTTTTCCATTCATTGTTCTACTTGTCAAAAGTTACAAATAATTTCTGATAACGGATTAACCATTGGGGCTCATTGTTCACTTAAACTTGAAGAACAAAAAATTGGCGAATTGTACTGGATGGATGCTTTGCATATATGTTTCTTAGACTATATAGAAGCAATATATACAAAGATTTCAACCGTCTACCTGTTCCATTCATTGTTCTACTTGTCGAAAGTTACAAATAATTTCCGATAACGGATTAACCATTGGGGCTCATTGTTCACTTAAACTTGAAGAACAAAAAATTGGCGAATTGTACTGTTTGGATGCTTTGCATATATGTTTCTTATACTATATAGAAGCAATATATACAAAGATTTCAACCGTCTACCTGTTCCATTCATTGTTCTACTTGTCGAAGGTTACAAATAATTTCCGATAACGGATTAACCATTGGGGCTCATTGTTCACTTAAACTTGAAGAACAAAAAATTGGCGAATTGTACTGTTTGGATGCTTTGCATATATGTTTCTCATACTTTATAGAAGCAATATATACAAAGGTTTCAACCGTCTACCTGTTCCATTCAATGTTCTACTTGTCGAAAGTTACAAATAATTTCCGATAAAAGATTAACAATGGGGCTCATTGTTCACTTAAACTTGAAGAACAAAAAATTGGCGAATTGTACTGTTTGGATGCTTTGCATATATGTTTCTCATACTTTATAGAAGCAATATATACAAAGGTTTCAACCGTCTACCTGTTCCATTCAATGTTCTACTTGTCGAAAGTTACAAATAATTTCCGATAAAAGATTAACAATGGGGCTCATTGTTCACTTAAACTTGAAGAACAAAAAATTGGCGAATTGTACTGTTTGGATGCTTTGCATATTTGTTTCGCAGACTATATAGAAGCAATATATACAATGATTTCAACCGTCTACATGATCCTTTCATTGTTCTACTTGTCGAAATTTACAAATAATTTCCTTTAAAGGATTAACAATGGGACTCGTAGTTCACTTAAACTTGAAGAACGAAAAATTGGCGAATTGTACTGTTTGGATGCTTTGCATATATGTTTCGTAGGCTATATAGAAGCAATATATACAATGATTTCAACCGTCTACCTGATCCATTCATTGTTTTACTTGTCGAAATTTACAAATAATTTCCTTTAAAGGATTAACAATGGGGCTCGTAGTTCACTTAAACTTGAAGAACAAAAAATTGGCGAATTGTACTGTTTGGATGCTTTACATATGTGTTTCTTAGACTATTTAGATGCACTATATAGAAAGATTTCACCCGTCTACCTGTACTATTCATTGTTCTACTTGTAGAAAGTTACAAATAATTTCCATTTCATGATTATCAATGGGGCTCGCTGTTCACTTAAACTTGAAGATCAAAAAATTGGCGATTGTTACTGTTTAGATACTTTGCATATAGGTTTCTTAGACTATATAGAAGCAACATATACAAAGATTTCAACCGTCTACCTGTTCTATTCATTGTTCTACTTGTAGAAAGTTACAAATAATTTCCGTTTCATGATTATCAATGGGGCTCGTTGTTGACTTAAACTTGAAGAACAAAAAATTGGCGAATGGTACTGTTTGGATGCTTTGCATATATGTTTCTTAGATTATATAGAAGCAATATATACAAAGATTTCAACCGTCTACCTGTACTATTCATTGTTCTACTTGTAGAAAGTTACAAATAATTTCCTTTAAAGGATTAACAATGGGCTCGTAGTTCACTTAAACTTGAAGAACAAAAAATTGACGAATTGTACTGTTTGGATGCTTTGCATATATGTTTCTTAGACTATTTAGAAGCAATATATAGAAAGATTTCACCCGTCTACCTGTACTATTCATTTTTCTACTTGTAGAAAGTTACAAATAATTTCCATTTCATGATTATCAATGGGGCTCGCTGTTCACTTAAACTTGAAGATCAAAAAATTGGCGATTGTTACTGTTTAGATGCTTTGCATATAGGTTTCTTAGACTATATAGAAGCAACATATACAAAGATTTCAACCGTCTACCTGTTCTGTTCTTTGTTCTACTTGTAGAAAGTTACAAATAATTTCCGTTTCATGATTATCAATGGGGCTCGTTGTTCACTTAAACTTGAAGAACAAAAATTTGGCGAATGGTACTGTTTGAATGCTTTGCATATATGTTTCTTAGATTATATAGAAGCAATATATACAAAGATTTCAACCGTCTACCTGTACTATTCATTGTTCTACTTGTCGAAAGTTGCAAATAATTTCCGATAAAGGATTAACAATGGCGCTCATTGTTCACTTAAACTTGATGAACAAAAAATTGGCGAATTGTACTGTTTGGAAGCTTTGCATATATGTTTCTTAGACTATTTAGATGCAATATATAGAAAGATTTCACCCGTCTACCTGTACTATTCATTGTTCTACCTGTAGAAAGTTACAAATAATTTCCGATAAAGGATTAACAATGGGGCTCATTGTGCACTTAAACCTGAAGAACAAAAAATTGGCGAACGGTACTGTTTGGATGCTTTGCGTACATGTTTCTTAGACTATATGGAAGCAATATATACAACGATTTCAACCGTCTACGTGTTCCAATCATTGATCTACTTGTCGAAATTTACAAATAATTTCCTTTAAAGGATTAACAATGGGGCTCGTTGTTCACTTAAACTTGAAGAACAAAAAATTGGCGAATTGTACTGTTTGGATGCTTTGCATGTATGTTTCTTAGACTATATGGAGGCAATATATACAAAGATTTCAACCGTCTGCGTGTTCCAATCATTGTTCTGCTTGTAGAAAGTTACAATTAATTTCCGTTAAAGGATTAACAATGGGACTCGTAGTTCACTTAAACTTGAAGAACAAAAAATTGGCGAATTGTACTGTTTGGATGCTTTGCATATGTGTTTCTTAGACTATTTAGAAGCACTATATAGAAAGATTTCACCCGTCTACCTGTACTATTCATTGTTCTACTTGTCGAAAGTTACAAATAATTTCCGATAAAGGATTAACAATGGGGCTCATTGTTCACTTAAACTTGAAGAACAAAAAATTGGCGAATTGTACTGTTTGGATGCTTTGCATATATGTTTCGTAGGCTATATAGAAGCAATATATACAATGATTTCAACCGTCTACCTGATCCATTCATTGTTTTACTTGTCGAAATTTACAAATAATTTCCTTTAAAGGATTAACAATGGGGCTCGTAGTTCACTTAAACTTGAAGAACAAAAAATTGGCGAATTGTACTGTTAGGATGCTTTGCATATGTGTTTCTTAGACTATTTAGAAGCACTATATAGAAAGATTTCACCCGTCTACCTGTACTATTCATTGTTCTACTTGTAGAAAGTTACAAATAATTTCCATTTCATGATTATCAATGGGGCTCGCTGTTCACTTAAACTTGAAGATCAAAAAATTGGCGATTGTTATTGTTTAGATACTTTGCATATAGGTTTCTTAGACTATATAGAAGCAACATATACAAAGATTTCAACCGTCTACCTGTTCCATTCATTGTTCTACTTGTCGAAAGTTACAAATAATTTCCGATAAAGGATTAACCATTGGGGCTCATTGTTCACTTAAACTTGAAAAACAAAAAATTGGCGAATGGTACTGTTTGGATGCTTTGCATATATGTCTCTTAGACTTTATAGAAGCAATATATACATTGATTTCAACCGTCTACCTGTTCCATTCATTGTTCTACTTGTCGAAATTTACAAATAATTTCCTATAAAGGATTAACAATGGGGCTCGTAGTTCACTTAAACTTGAAGAACAAAAAATTGCCGAATGGTACTGTTTGGATGCTTTGCATATATGTTTCTTAGACTATATAGAAGCAATATATACATTGATTTCAACCGGCTACCTGTTCCATTCATTGTTCTACTTGTCGAAATTTACAAATAATTTCCTTTAAAGGATTAACAATGGGGCTCGTAGTTCACTTAAACTTGAAGAACAAAATATTGGCGAATGGTACTGTTTGTATGCTTTGCATATATGTTTCTTACATTATATAGAAGCAATATATACAAAGATTTCAATTGTCTACCTGTTCCATTCATTGTTCTACTTGTCGAAAATTACAAGTAATTTCCGATAAAGGATTAACCATTGGGGCTCCTTGTTCACTTAAACTTGAAGAACAAAAAATTGGCGAATGGTACTGTTTGGATGCTTTGCGTACATGTTTCTTAGACTATATGGAAGCAATATATACAAAGATTTCAAACGTCTACGTGTTCCAATCATTGTTCTACTTGTCGAAATTTACAAATAATTTCCTTTAAAGGATTAACAATGGGGCTCGTTGTTCACTTAAACTTGAAGAACAATAAATTGGCGAATTGTACTGTTTGGATGCTTTGCATATATGTTTCTTAGACTATATAGAAGCAATATATACGAAGAATTCAACCGTCTACCTGTTCCATTCATTGTTCTACTTGTCGAAAGTTACAAATAATTTGCGATAAAGGATTAACCATTGGGGCTCATTGTTCACTTAAACTTGAAAAACAAAAAATTGGCGAATGGTACTGTTTGGATGCTTTGCATATATGTTTCTTAGACTTTATAGAAGCAATATATACAATGATTTCAACAGTCTACCTGTTCCATTCATTGTTCTACTTGTCGAAACTTACAAATAATTTCCTTTAAAGGATTAACAATGGGGCTCGTAGTTCACTTAAACTTGAAGAACAAAAAATTGGCGAATGGTACTGTTTGGAAGCTTTGCATATATGTTTCTTAGACTATTTAGATGCAATATATAGAAAGATTTCACCCGTCTACCTGTACTATTCATTGTTCTACCTGTAGAAAGTTACAAATAATTTCCGATAAAGCATTAACAATGGGGCTCATTGTTCACTTAAACCTGAAGAACAAAAAATTGGCGAACGGTACTGTTTGGATGCTTTGCGTACATGTTTCTTAGACTATATGGAAGCAATATATACAAAGATTTCAACCGTCTACGTGTTCCAATCATTGATCTACTTGTCGAAATTTACAAATAATTTCCTTTAAAGGATTAACAATGGGGCTCGTTGTTCACTTAAACTTGAACAACAATAAATTGGCGAATTGTACTGTTTGGATGCTTTGCATATGTGTTTCTTAGACTATATAGAAGCAATATATACAAAGATTTCAACCGTCTACCTGTACTATTCATTGTTCTACTTGTAGAAAGTTACAAATAATTTCCATTTCATGATTATCAATGGGGCTCGCTGTTCACTTAAACTTGAAGATCAAAAAATTGGCGATTGTTACTGTTTAGATGCTTTGCATATATGTTTCTTAGATTATATAGAAGCAATATATACAAAGATTTCAACCGTCTACATGATCCTTTCATTGTTCTACTTGTCGAAATTTACAAATAATTTCCTTTAAAGGATTAACAATGGGACTCGTAGTTCACTTAAACTTGAAGAACGAAAAATTGGCGAATTGTACTGTTTGGATGCTTTGCATATATGTTTCGTAGGCTATATAGAAGCAATATATACAATGATTTCAACCGTCTACCTGATCCATTCAATGTTCTACTTGTCGAAAGTTACAAATAATTTCCGATAAAAGATTAACAATGGGGCTCATTGTTCACTTAAACTTGAAGAACAAAAAATTGGCGAATTGTACTGTTTGGATGCTTTGCATATTTGTTTCGCAGACTATATAGAAGCAATATATACAATGATTTCAACCGTCTACATGATCCTTTCATTGTTCTACTTGTCGAAATTTACAAATAATTTCCTTTAAAGGATTAACAATGGGACTCGTAGTTCACTTAAACTTGAAGAACGAAAAATTGGCGAATTGTACTGTTTGGATGCTTTGCATATATGTTTCGTAGGCTATATAGAAGCAATATATACAATGATTTCAACCGTCTACCTGATCCATTCATTGTTTTACTTGTCGAAATTTACAAATAATTTCCTTTAAAGGATTAACAATGGGGCTCGTAGTTCACTTAAACTTGAAGAACAAAAAATTGGCGAATTGTACTGTTTGGATGCTTTGCATATGTGTTTCTTAGACTATTTAGATGCACTATATAGAAAGATTTCACCCGTCTACCTGTACTATTCATTGTTCTACTTGTAGAAAGTTAGAAATAATTTCCATTTCATGATTATCAATGGGGCTCGCTGTTCACTTAAACTTGAAGATCAAAAAATTGGCGATTGTTACTGTTTAGATACTTTGCATATAGGTTTCTTAGACTATATAGAAGCAACATATACAAAGATTTCAACCGTCTACCTGTTCTATTCATTGTTCTACTTGTAGAAAGTTACAAATAATTTCCGTTTCATGATTATCAATGGGGCTCGTTGTTGACTTAAACTTGAAGAACAAAAAATTGGCGAATGGTACTGTTTGGATGCTTTGCATATATGTTTCTTAGATTATATAGAAGCAATATATACAAAGATTTCAACCGTCTACCTGTACTATTCATTGTTCTACTTGTAGAAAGTTACTAATAATTTCCTTTAAAGGATTAACAATGGGCTCGTAGTTCACTTAAACTTGAAGAACAAAAAATTGACGAATTGTACTGTTTGGATGCTTTGCATATATGTTTCTTAGACTATTTAGAAGCAATATATAGAAAGATTTCACCCGTCTACCTGTACTATTCATTGTTCTACTTGTAGAAAGTTACAAATAATTTCCATTTCATGATTATCAATGGGGCTCGCTGTTCACTTAAACTTGAAGATCAAAAAATTGGCGATTGTTACTGTTTAGATGCTTTGCATATAGGTTTCTTAGACTATATAGAAGCAACATATACAAAGATTTCAACCGTCTACCTGTTCTGTTCATTGTTCTACTTGTAGAAAGTTACAAATAATTTCCGTTTCATGATTATCAATGGGGCTCGTTGTTCACTTAAACTTGAAGAACAAAAATTTGGCGAATGGTACTGTTTGAATGCTTTGCATATATGTTTCTTAGATTATATAGAAGCAATATATACAAAGATTTCAACCGTCTACCTGTACTATTCATTGTTCTACTTGTCGAAAGTTGCAAATAATTTCCGATAAAGGATTAACAATGGGGCTCATTGTTCACTTAAACTTGAAGAACAAAAAATTGGCGAATTGTACTGTTTGGATGCTTTGCATATATGTTTCTTAGACTATATGGAGGCAATATATACAAAGATTTCAACCGTCTGCGTGTTCCAATCATTGTTCTGCTTGTAGAAAGTTACAATTAATTTCCGTTAAAGGATTAACAATGGGACTCGTAGTTCACTTAAACTTGAAGAACAAAAAATTGGCGAATTGTACTGTTTGGATGCTTTGCATATGTGTTTCTTAGACTATTTAGAAGCACTATATAGAAAGATTTCACCCGTCTACCTGTACTATTCATTGTTCTACTTGTCGAAAGTTACAAATAATTTCCGATAAAGGATTAACAATGGGGCTCATTGTTCACTTAAACTTGAAGAACAAAAAATTGGCGAATTGTACTGTTTGGATGCTTTGCATATATGTTTCGTAGGCTATATAGAAGCAATATATACAATGATTTCAACCGTCTACCTGATCCATTCATTGTTTTACTTGTCGAAATTTACAAATAATTTCCTTTAAAGGATTAACAATGGGGCTCGTAGTTCACTTAAACTTGAAGAACAAAAAATTGGCGAATTGTACTGTTTGGATGCTTTGCATATGTGTTTCTTAGACTATTTAGAAGCACTATATAGAAAGATTTCACCCGTCTACCTGTACTATTCATTGTTCTACTTGTAGAAAGTTACAAATAATTTCCATTTCATGATTATCAATGGGGCTCGCTGTTCACTTAAACTTGAAGATCAAAAAATTGGCGATTGTTACTGTTTAGATACTTTGCATATAGGTTTCTTAGACTATATAGAAGCAACATATACAAAGATTTCAACCGTCTACCTGTTCTATTCATTGTTCTACTTGTAGAAAGTTACAAATAATTTCCGTTTCATGATTATCAATGGGGCTCGTTGTTGACTTAAACTTGAAGAACAAAAAATTGGCGAATGGTACTGTTTGGATGCTTTGCATATATGTTTCTTAGATTATATAGAAGCAATATATACAAAGATTTCAACCGTCTACCTGTACTATTCATTGTTCTACTTGTAGAAAGTTACAAATAATTTCCATTTCATGATTATCAATGGGGCTCGCTGTTCACTTAAACTTGAAGATCAAAAAATTGGCGATTGTTACTGTTTAGATGCTTTGCATATAGGTTTCTTAGACTATATAGAAGAAACATATACAAAGATTTCAACAGTCTACCAGTTCTATTCATTGTTCTACTTGTAGAAAGTTACAAATAATTTCCATTTCATGATTATCAATGGGGCTCGCTGTTCACTTAAACTTGAAGATCAAAAAATTGGCGATTGTTACTGTTTAGATGCTTTGCATATAGGTTTCTTAGACTATATAGAAGCAACATATACAAAGATTTCAACCGTCTACCTGTACTATTCATTGTTCTACTTGTAGAAAGTTACAATTAATTTCCATTTCATGATTATCAATGGGGCTCGCTGTTCACTTAAACTTGAAGATCAAAAAATTGGCGATTGTTACTGTTTAGATGCTTTGCATATAGGTTTCTTAGACTATATAGAAGCAACATATACAAAGATTTCAACCGTCTACCTGTTCTGTTCATTGTTCTACTTGTAGAAAGTTACAAATAATTTCCTTTAAAGGATTAACAATGGGCTCGTAGTTCACTTAAACTTGAAGAACAAAAAATTGGCGAATTGTACTGTTTGGATGCTCTGCATATATGTTTCTTAGACTATTTAGAAGCAATATATAGAAAGATTTCACCCGTCTACCTGTACTATTCATTGTTCTACTTGTAGAAAGTTACAAATAATTTCCATTTCATGATTATCAATGGGGCTCGCTGTTCACTTAAACTTGAAGATCAAAAAATTGGCGATTGTTACTGTTTAGATGCTTTGCATATAGGTTTCTTAGACTATATAGAAGCAACATATACAAAGATTTCAACCGTCTACCTGTTCTGTTCATTGTTCTACTTGTAGAAAGTTACAAATAATTTCCGTTTCATGATTATCAATGGGGCTCGTTGTTCACTTAAACTTGAAGAACAAAAATTTGGCGAATGGTACTGTTTGAATGCTTTGCATATATGTTTCTTAGATTATATAGAAGCAATATATACAAAGATTTCAACCGTCTACCTGTACTATTCATTGTTCTACTTGTCGAAAGTTGCAAATAATTTCCGATAAAGGATTAACAATGGGGCTCATTGTTCACTTAAACTTGAAGAACAAAAAATTGGCGAATTGTACTGTTTGGATGCTTTGCATATATGTTTCTTAGACTATATGGAGGCAATATATACAAAGATTTCAACCGTCTGCGTGTTCCAATCATTGTTCTGCTTGTAGAAAGTTACAATTAATTTCCGTTAAAGGATTAACAATGGGACTCGTAGTTCACTTAAACTTGAAGAACAAAAAATTGGCGAATTGTATTGTTTGGATGCTTTGCATATGTGTTTCTTAGACTATTTAGAAGCACTATATAGAAAGATTTCACCCGTCTACCTGTACTATTCATTGTTCTACTTGTCGAAAGTTACAAATAATTTCCGATAAAGGATTAACAATGGGGCTCATTGTTCACTTAAACTTGAAGAACAAAAAATTGGCGAATTGTACTGTTTGGATGCTTTGCATATATGTTTCGTAGGCTATATAGAAGCAATATATACAATGATTTCAACCGTCTACCTGATCCATTCATTGTTTTACTTGTCGAAATTTACAAATAATTTCCTTTAAAGGATTAACAATGGGGCTCGTAGTTCACTTAAACTTGAAGAACAAAAAATTGGCGAATTGTACTGTTTGGATGCTTTGCATATGTGTTTCTTAGACTATTTAGAAGCACTATATAGAAAGATTTCACCCGTCTACCTGTACTATTCATTGTTCTACTTGTAGAAAGTTACAAATAATTTCCATTTCATGATTATCAATGGGGCTCGCTGTTCACTTAAACTTGAAGATCAAAAAATTGGCGATTGTTACTGTTTAGATACTTTGCATATAGGTTTCTTAGACTATATAGAAGCAACATATACAAAGATTTCAACCGTCTACCTGTTCTATTCATTGTTCTACTTGTAGAAAGTTACAAATAATTTCCGTTTCATGATTATCAATGGGGCTCGTTGTTGACTTAAACTTGAAGAACAAAAAATTGGCGAATGGTACTGTTTGGATGCTTTGCATATATGTTTCTTAGATTATATAGAAGCAATATATACAAAGATTTCAACCGTCTACCTGTACTATTCATTGTTCTACTTGTAGAAAGTTACAAATAATTTCCATTTCATGATTATCAATGGGGCTCGCTGTTCACTTAAACTTGAAGATCAAAAAATTGGCGATTGTTACTGTTTAGATGCTTTGCATATAGGTTTCTTAGACTATATAGAAGAAACATATACAAAGATTTCAACAGTCTACCAGTTCTATTCATTGTTCTACTTGTAGAAAGTTACAAATAATTTCCATTTCATGATTATCAATGGGGCTCGCTGTTCACTTAAACTTGAAGATCAAAAAATTGGCGATTGTTACTGTTTAGATGCTTTGCATATAGGTTTCTTAGACTATATAGAAGCAACATATACAAAGATTTCAACCGTCTACCTGTACTATTCATTGTTCTACTTGTAGAAAGTTACAATTAATTTCCATTTCATGATTATCAATGGGGCTCGCTGTTCACTTAAACTTGAAGATCAAAAAATTGGCGATTGTTACTGTTTAGATGCTTTGCATATAGGTTTCTTAGACTATATAGAAGCAACATATACAAAGATTTCAACCGTCTACCTGTTCTGTTCATTGTTCTACTTGTAGAAAGTTACAAATAATTTCCTTTAAAGGATTAACAATGGGCTCGTAGTTCACTTAAACTTGAAGAACAAAAAATTGGCGAATTGTACTGTTTGGATGCTCTGCATATATGTTTCTTAGACTATTTAGAAGCAATATATAGAAAGATTTCACCCGTCTACCTGTACTATTCATTGTTCTACTTGTAGAAAGTTACAAATAATTTCCATTTCATGATTATCAATGGGGCTCGCTGTTCACTTAAACTTGAAGATCAAAAAATTGGCGATTGTTACTGTTTAGATGCTTTGCATATAGGTTTCTTAGACTATATAGAAGCAACATATACAAAGATTTCAACCGTCTACCTGTTCTGTTCATTGTTCTACTTGTAGAAAGTTACAAATAATTTCCTTTAAAGGATTAACAATGGGCTCGTAGTTCACTTAAACTTGAAGAACAAAAAATTGGCGAATTGTACTGTTTGGATGCTCTGCATATATGTTTCTTAGACTATTTAGAAGCAATATATAGAAAGATTTCACCCGTCTACCTGTACTATTCATTGTTCTACTTGTAGAAAGTTACAAATAATTTCCATTTCATGATTATCAATGGGGCTCGCTGTTCACTTAAACTTGAAGATCAAAAAATTGGCGATTGTTACTGTTTAGATGCTTTGCATATAGGTTTCTTAGACTATATAGAAGCAACATATACAAAGATTTCAACCGTCTACCTGTTCTATTCATTGTTCTACTTGTAGAAAGTTACAAATAATTTCCGTTTCATGATTATTAATGGGGCTCGTTGTTGACTTAAACTTGAAGAACAAAAAATTGGCGAATGGTACTGTTTGGATGCTTTGCATATATGTTTCTTAGATTATATAGAAGCAATATATACAAAGATTTGAACCGTCTACCTGTACTATTCATTGTTCTACTTGTAGAAAGTTACAAATAATTTCCATTTCATGATTATCAATGGGGCTCGCTGTTCACTTAAACTTGAAGATCAAAAAATTGGCGATTGTTACTGTTTAGATGCTTTGCATATAGGTTTCTTAGACTATATAGAAGAAACATATACAAAGATTTCAACAGTCTACCAGTTCTATTCATTGTTCTACTTGTAGAAAGTTACAAATAATTTCCATTTCATGATTATCAATGGGGCTCGCTGTTCACTTAAACTTGAAGATCAAAAAATTGGCGATTGTTACTGTTTAGATGCTTTGCACATAGGTTTCTTAGACTATATAGAAGCAACATATACAAAGATTTCAACCGTCTACCTGTTCTGTTCATTGTTCTACTTGTAGAAAGTTACAAATAATTTCCTTTAAAGGATTAACAATGGGCTCGTAGTTCACTTAAACTTGAAGAACAAAAAATTGGCGAATTGTACTGTTTGGATGCTTTGCATATATGTTTCTTAGACTATTTAGAAGCAATATATAGAAAGATTTCACCCGTCTACCTGTACTATTCATTGTTCTACTTGTAGAAAGTTACAAGTAATTTCCATTTCATGATTATCAATGGGGCTCGCTGTTCACTTAAACTTGAAGATCAAAAAATTGGCGATTGTTACTGTTTAGATGCTTTGCATATAGGTTTCTTAGACTATATAGAAGCAACATATACAAAGATTTCAACCGTCTACCTGTTCTGTTCATTGTTCTACTTGTAGAAAGTTACAAATAATTTCCGTTTCATGATTATTAATGGGGCTCGCTGTTCACTTAAACTTGAAGATCAAAAAATTGGCGATTGTTACTGTTTAGATGCTTTGCATATAGGTTTCTTAGATTATATAGAAGCAATATATACAAAGATTTCAACCGTCTACCTGTTCCATTCATTGTTCTACTTGTCGAAAGTTACAAATAATTACCGATAAAGGATTAACCATTGGGGCTCATTGTTCACTTAAACTTGAAGAACAAATAATTGGCGAATTGTACTGTTTGGATGCTTTGCATATATGTTTCTTAGACTATTTAGAAGCAATATATAGAAAGATTTCACCCGTCTACCTGTACTATTCATTGTTCTACTTGTAGAAAGTTACAAATAATTTCCATTTCATGATTATCAATGGGGCTCGCTGTTCACTTAAACTTGAAGATCAAAAAATTGGCGATCGTTACTGTTTAGATGCTTTGCATATAGGTTTCTTAGACTATATAGAAGAAACATATACAAAGATTTCAACCGTCTACCTGTTCCATTCACTGTTCTACTTGTCGAAAGTTACAAATAATTTCCGGTAAGGGATTAACAATGGGGATCGTAGTTTACTTAAACTTGAAGAACAAAAAATTGGCGAATTGTACTGTTTGGATGCTTTGCATAAATGTTTCTTAGACTATATAGAAGCAATATATACAATGATTTCAACAGTCTACCTGTTCCATTCATTGTTCTACTTGTCGAAAGTTACAAATAATTTCCTATAAAGGATTAACAATGGGGCTCGTAGTTCACTTAAACTTGAAGAACAAAAAATTGCCGAATGGTACTGTTTGGATGCTTTGCATATATGTTTCTTAGACTATATAGAAGCAATATATACATTGATTTCAACCGGCTACCTGTTCCATTCATTGTTCTACTTGTCGAAATTTACAAATAATTTCCTTTAAAGGATTAACAATGGGGCTCATTGTTCACTTAAACTTGAAGAACAAAAAATTGGCGAATTGTACTGTCTGGATGCTTTGTATATATGTTACTTATACTATATAGAAGCAATATATACAATGATTTCAACAGTCTACCTGTTCCATTCATTGTTCTACTTGTCGAAATTTACAAATAATTTCCGATAAAGTATTAACCATTGGAGCTCATTGTTCACTTAAACTTGAAGAACAAAAAATTGGCGAATGGTACTGTTTGGATGCTTTGCATATATGTTTCTTTGACTATATAGAAGCAATATATACAAAGATTTCAACCGTCTACCTGTTCGATTCACTGTTCTACTTGTCGAAAGTTACAAATAATTTCCGATAAAGGATTAACCATTGGGGCTCTTTGTTCACTTAAACTTGAAGAACAAACATTGGCGAATGGTACTGTTTGGATGCTTTGCATATATGTTTCTTATACTATATAGAAGCAATATATACAAAGATTTCAACCGTCTACCTGTTCCATTCACTGTTCTACTTGTCGAAAGTTACAAATAATTTCCGTTAAGGGATTAACAATGGGGCTCATTGTTCACTTAAACTTGAAGAACAAAAAATTGGCGAATGGTACTGTTTGGATGCTTTGCATATATGTTTCTTAGACTATATGGAAGCAATATATACAAAGATTTCAACCGTCTGCGTGTTCCAATCATTGTTCTACTTGTAGAAAGTTACAATTAATTTCCGTTAAAGGATTAACAATGGGGCTCGTAGTTCACTTAAACCTGGAGAACAAAAAAGTGGCGAATGGTACTGTTTGGATGCTTTGCATATATGTTTCTTAGACTATAAAGAAGCAATATATACATTGATTTCAACCGTCTACCTGTTCCATTCATTGTTCTACTTGTCGCAAGTTACAAATAATTTCCGTTAAAGTATTAACAATGGGGCTCGTAGTTCACTTAAACTTGAAGATCAAATAATTGGCGAATTGTACTGTTTGGATGATTTGCATATGTGTTTCTTAGAATATATAGACGCAATATATACAAAGATTTCAACCGTCTACCTGTTCCATTCATTGTTCTACTTGTCGAAAGTTACAAATAATTTCCGTTAAGGGATTAACAATGGGGATCGTAGTTTACTTAAACTTGAAGAATAAGAAATTGGCGAATTGTACTGTTTGGATGATTTGCATATATGTTTCTTAGACTATATAGAAGCAATATATACAATGATTTCAACCGTCTAACTATTCCATTCATTGTTCTACTTGCCGAAATTTACAAATAATTTCCTTTAAAGGATTAACAATGGGGCTCGAAGTTCACTTAAACTTGAAGAACAAAAAATTGGCGAATGGTACTGTTTGGATGCTTTGCATATATGTTTCTTAGACTATATAGATGCAATATATACAAAGATTTCAACCGTCTACCTGTTCCATTCATTGTTCTACTTGTCGAAAGTTACAAATAATTTCCTTTAAAGGATTAACAATGGAGCTCGCAGTTCACTGAAACTTGAAGAACAAAAAATTGGCGAATTGTACTGTTTGGATGCTTTGCATATATGTTTCTTAGACTATATAGAAGCAATATATACAAAGATTTCAACCGTCTACCTGTTCTATTCATTGTTCATCTTGTCGAAAGTTACAAATAATTTCCGTTTCATGATTATCAATGGGCCTCGTTGTTCACTTAAACTTGAAGAACAAAAAATTGGCGACTGGTACTGTTTGGATGCTTTGCATATATGTTTCTTAGACTATATAGAAGCAATATATAAAAGGATTTCAACCGTGTACCAGTTCCATTCATTGTTCTTCTTGTCGAAAGTTACAAATAATTTCCGTTAAGGGATTAACAATGGGGATCGTAGTTTACTTAAACTTGAAGAACAAAAAATTGGCGAATTATACTGTCTGGATGCTTTGCAGATACGTTTCTTAGACTATATAGAAGCAATATATACCAAGATTTCAACCGTCTACCTGTTCCATTCATTGTTCTACTTGTCGAAAGTTACAAATAATTTCCGTTAAAGGATTAACAATGGCGATCGTAGTTCACTTAAGCTTGAAGAAAAATAAATTGGCGAATTGTACTGTTTGGATGCTTTGTATATATGTATCTTAGACTATATAGAAGCAATATATACAATGATTTCAACCGTCTACCTGTTCCATTCACTGTTCTACTTGTCGAAATTTACAAATAATTTCCTTTAAAGGATTAACAATGGGGCTCGTAGTTCACTTAAACTTGAAGAACAAAAAATTGGCGAATTGTACTGTTTGGATGCTTTGCTTATATGTTTCTTAGACTATATAGAAGCAATATATACAAAGATTTCAACCGTCTACCTGTTCTATTCATTGTTCTACTTGTAGAAAGTTACAAATAATTTCCGTTTCATGATTATCATTGGGGCTCGTAGTTCACTTAAACTTGAAGAACAAAAAATTGGCGAATTGTACTGTTTGGATGCTTTGCATATATGTTTCTTAGACTATATAGAAGCAATATATACGAAGAATTCAACCGGCTACCTGTTCCATTCATTGTTCTACTTGTCGAAATTTACAAATAATTTCCTTTAAAGGATTAACAATGGGGCTCGCTGTTCACTTAAACTTGAAGATCAAAAAATTGGCGATTGTTACTGTTTAGATGCTTTGCATATAGGTTTCTTGGACTATATAGAAGCAACATATACAAAGATTTCAACCGTCTACCTGTTCTATTCATTGTTCTACTTGTAGAAAGTTACAAATAATTTCCGTTTCATGATTATCAATGGGGCTCGTTGTTGACTTAAACTTGAAGAACAAAAAATTGGCGAATTGTACTGTTTGGATGCTTTGCATATTTGTTTCGCAGACTATATAGAAGCAATATATACAATGATTTCAACCGTCTACATGATCCTTTCATTGTTCTACTTGTCGAAATTTACAAATAATATCCTTTAAAGGATTAACAATGGGGCTCGTAGTTCACTTAAACATGAAGATGAAATAATTGGCGAATTGTACTGTTTGGATGCTTTGCATATATGTTTCTTAGACTATATAGTAGCAATATATACGAAGAATTCAACCGTCTACCTGTTCCATTCATTGTTCTACTTGTCGAAAGTTACAAATAATTTCCGATAAAGGATTAACCATTGGGGCTCATTGTTCACTTAAACTTGAAAAACAAAAAATTGGCGAATGGTACTGTTTGGATGCTTTGCATATATGTTTCTTAGACTTTATAGAAGCAATATATACAATGATTTCAACAGTCTACCTGTTCCATTCATTGTTCTACTTGTCGAAACTTACAAATAATTTCCTTTAAAGGATTAACAATGGGGCTCGTAGTTCACTTAAACTTGAAGAACAACAAATTGGCGAATGGTACTGTTTGGAAGCTTTGCATATATGTTTCTTAGACTATTTAGATGCAATATATAGAAAGATTTCACCCGTCTACCTGTACTATTCATTGTTCTACCTGTAGAAAGTTACAAATAATTTCCGATAAAGGATTAACAATGGGGCTCATTGTTCACTTAAACCTGAAGAACAAAAAATTGGCGAACGGTACTGTTTGGATGCTTTGCGTACATGTTTCTTAGGCTATATAGAAGCAATATATACAATGATTTCAACCGTCTACCTGATCCATTCATTGTTTTACTTGTCGAACTTTACAAATAATTTCCTTTAAAGGATTAACAATGGGGCTCGTAGTTCACTTAAACCTGAAGAACAAAAAATTGGCGAATTGTACTGTTTGGATGCTTTGCATATGTGTTTCTTAGACTATTTAGAAGCACTATATAGAAAGATTTCACCCGTCTACCTGTACTATTCATTGTTCTACTTGTAGAAAGTTACAAATAATTTCCATTTCATGATTATCAATGGGGCTCGCTGTTCACTTAAACTTGAAGATCAAAAAATTGGCGATTGTTACTGTTTAGATGCTTTGCATATAGGTTTCTTGGACTATATAGAAGCAACATATACAAAGATTTCAACCGTCTACCTGTTCTATTCATTGTTCTACTTGTAGAAAGTTACAAATAATTTCCGTTTCATGATTATCAATGGGGCTCGTTGTTGACTTAAACTTGAAGAACAAAAAATTGGCGAATTGTACTGTTTGGATGCTTTGCATATTTGTTTCGCAGACTATATAGAAGCAATATATACAATGATTTCAACCGTCTACATGATCCTTTCATTGTTCTACTTGTCGAAATTTACAAATAATATCCTTTAAAGGATTAACAATGGGGCTCGTAGTTCACTTAAACATGAAGATGAAATAATTGGCGAATTGTACTGTTTGGATGCTTTGCATATATGTTTCTTAGACTATATAGATGCAATATATACAAAGATTTCAACCGTCTACCTGTTCCATTCATTGTTCTACTTGTCGAAATTTACAAATAATTTCCTTTAAAGGATTAACAATGGGACTCGTAGTTCACTTAAACTTGAAGAACGAAAAATTGGCGAATTGTACTGTTTGGATGCTTTGCATATATGTTTCGTAGGCTATATAGAAGCAATATATACAATGATTTCAACCGTCTACCTGATCCATTCATTGTTTTACTTGTCGAAATTTACAAATAATTTCCTTTAAAGGATTAACAATGGGGCTCGTAGTTCACTTAAACTTGAAGAACAAAAAATTGGCGAATTGTACTGTTTGGATGCTTTGCATATGTGTTTCTTAGACTATTTAGATGCACTATATAGAAAGATTTCACCCGTCTACCTGTACTATTCATTGTTCTACTTGTAGAAAGTTACAAATAATTTCCATTTCATGATTATCAATGGGGCTCGCTGTTCACTTAAACTTGAAGATCAAAAAATTGGCGATTGTTACTGTTTAGATACTTTGCATATAGGTTTCTTAGACTATATAGAAGCAACATATACAAAGATTTCAACCGTCTACCTGTTCTATTCATTGTTCTACTTGTAGAAAGTTACAAATAATTTCCGTTTCATGATTATCAATGGGGCTCGTTGTTGACTTAAACTTGAAGAACAAAAAATTGGCGAATGGTACTGTTTGGATGCTTTGCATATATGTTTCTTAGATTATATAGAAGCAATATATACAAAGATTTCAACCGTCTACCTGTACTATTCATTGTTCTACTTGTAGAAAGTTACAAATAATTTCCTTTAAAGGATTAACAATGGGCTCGTAGTTCACTTAAACTTGAAGAACAAAAAATTGGCGAATTGTACTGTTTGGATGCTTTGCATATATGTTTCTTAGACTATTTAGAAGCAATATATAGAAAGATTTCACCCGTCTACCTGTACTATTCATTGTTCTACTTGTAGAAAGTTACAAATAATTTCCATTTCATGATTATCAATGGGGCTCGCTGTTCACTTAAACTTGAAGATCAAAAAATTGGCGATTGTTACTGTTTAGATGCTTTGCATATAGGTTTCTTAGACTATATAGAAGCAACATATACAAAGATTTCAACCGTCTACCTGTTCTGTTCATTGTTCTACTTGTAGAAAGTTACAAATAATTTCCGTTTCATGATTATCAATGGGGCTCGTTGTTCACTTAAACTTGAAGAACAAAAATTTGGCGAATGGTACTGTTTGAATGCTTTGCATATATGTTTCTTAGATTATATAGAAGCAATATATACAAAGATTTCAACCGTCTACCTGTACTATTCATTGTTCTACTTGTCGAAAGTTACAAATAATTTCCGATAAAGGATTAACAATGGGGCTCATTGTTCACTTAAACTTGAAGAACAAAAAATTGGCGAATTGTACTGTTTGGGTGCTTTGCATATATGTTTCTTAGACTATATGGAGGCAATATATACAAAGATTTCAACCGTCTGCGTGTTCCAATCATTGTTCTGCTTGTAGAAAGTAACAATTAATTTCCGTTAAAGGATTAACAATGGGACTCGTAGTTCACTTAAACTTGAAGAACAAAAAATTGGCGAATTGTACTGTTTGGATGCTTTGCATATGTGGTTCTTAGACTATTTAGAAGCACTATATAAAAAGATTTCACCCGTCTACCTGTACTATTCATTGTTCTACTTGTCGAAAGTTACAAATAATTTCCGATAAAGGATTAACAATGGGGCTCATTGTTCACTTAAACTTGAAGAACATAAAATTGGCGAATTGTACTGTTTGGATGCTTTGCATATATGTTTCGTAGGCTATATAGAAGCAATATATACAATGATTTCAACCGTCTACCTGATCCATTCATTGTTTTACTTGTCGAAATTTACAAATAATTTCCTTTAAAGGATTAACAATGGGGCTCGTAGTTCACTTAAACTTGAAGAACAAAAAATTGGCGAATTGTACTGTTTGGATGCTTTGCATATGTGTTTCTTAGACTATTTAGAAGCACTATATAGAAAGATTTCACCCGTCTACCTGTACTATTCATTGTTCTACTTGTAGAAAGTTACAAATAATTTCCATTTCATGATTATCAATGGGGCTCGCTGTTCACTTAAACTTGAAGATCAAAAAATTGGCGATTGTTACTGTTTAGATACTTTGCATATAGGTTTCTTAGACTATATAGAAGCAACATATACAAAGATTTCAACCGTCTACCTGTTCTATTCATTGTTCTACTTGTAGAAATTTACAAATAATTTCCGTTTCATGATTATCAATGGGGCTCGTTGTTGACTTAAACTTGAAGAACAAAAAATTGGCGAATGGTACTGTTTGGATGCTTTGCATATATGTTTCTTAGATTATATAGAAGCAATATATACAAAGATTTCAACCGTCTACCTGTACTATTCATTGTTCTACTTGTAGAAAGTTACAAATAATTTCCATTTCATGATTATCAATGGGGCTCGCTGTTCACTTAAACTTGAAGATCAAAAAATTGGCGATTGTTACTGTTTAGATGCTTTGCATATAGGTTTCTTAGACTATATAGAAGAAACATATACAAAGATTTCAACAGTCTACCAGTTCTATTCATTGTTCTACTTGTAGAAAGTTACAAATAATTTCCATTTCATGATTATCAATGGGGCTCGCTGTTCACTTAAACTTGAAGATCAAAAAATTGGCGATTGTTACTGTTTAGATGCTTTGCATATAGGTTTCTTAGACTATATAGAAGCAACATATACAAAGATTTCAACCGTCTACCTGTACTATTCATTGTTCTACTTGTAGAAAGTTACAATTAATTTCCATTTCATGATTATCAATGGGGCTCGCTGTTCACTTAAACTTGAAGATCAAAAAATTGGCGATTGTTACTGTTTAGATGCTTTGCATATAGATTTCTTAGACTATATAGAAGCAACATATACAAAGATTTCAACCGTCTACCTGTTCTGTTCATTGTTCTACTTGTAGAAAGTTACAAATAATTTCCTTTAAAGTATTAACAATGGGCTCGTAGTTCACTTAAACTTGAAGAACAAAAAATTGGCGAATTGTACTGTTTGGATGCTTTGCATATATGTTTCTTAGACTATTTAGAAGCAATATATAGAAAGATTTCACCCGTCTACCTGTACTATTCATTGTTCTACTTGTAGAAAGTTACAAATAATTTCCATTTCATGATTATCAATGGGGCTCGCTGTTCACTTAAACTTGAAGATCAAAAAATTGGCGATTGTTACTGTTTAGATGCTTTGCATATAGGTTTCTTAGACTATATAGAAGCAACATATACAAAGATTTCAACAGTCTACCAGTTCTATTCATTGTTCTACTTGTAGAAAGTTACAAATAATTTCCATTTCATGATTATCAATGGGGCTCGCTGTTCACTTAAACTTGAAGATCAAAAAATTGGCGATTGTTACTGTTTAGATGCTTTGCACATAGGTTTCTTAGACTATATAGAAACAACATATACAAAGATTTCAACCGTCTACCTGTTCTGTTCATTGTTCTACTTGTAGAAAGTTACAAATAATTTCCTTTAAAGGATTAACAATGGGCTCGTAGTTCACTTAAACTTGAAGAACAAAAAATTGGCGAATTGTACTGTTTGGATGCTTTGCATATATGTTTCTTAGACTATTTAGAAGCAATATATAGAAAGATTTCACCCGTCTACCTGTACTATTCATTGTTCTACTTGTAGAAAGTTACAAGTAATTTCCATTTCATGATTATCAATGGGGCTCGCTGTTCACTTAAACTTGAAGATCAAAAAATTGGCGATTGTTACTGTTTAGATGCTTTGCATATAGGTTTCTTAGACTATATAGAAGCAACATATACAAAGATTTCAACCGTCTACCTGTTCCATTCATTGTTCTACTTGTCGAAATTTACAAATAATTTCCTTTAAAGGATTAACAATGGGGCTCGTTGTTCACTTAAACTTGAAGATCAAAAAATTGGCGATTGTTACTGTTTAGATGCTTTGCATATAGGTTTCTTAGACTATTTAGAAGCAATATATAGAAAGATTTCACCCGTCTACCTGTACTATTCATTGTTCTACTTGTAGAAAGTTACAAATAATTTCCATTTCATGATTATCAATGGGGCTCGCTGTTCACTTAAACTTGAAGATCAAAAAATTGGCGAATTGTACTGTTTGGATGCTTTTCATATATGTTTCTTAGACTATATAGATGCAATATATACAAAGATTTCAACCGTCTACCTGTTCCATTCATTGTTCTACTTGTCGAAATTTACAAATAATTTCCTTTAAAGGATTAACAATGGGGCTCGTTGTTCACTTAAACTTGAAGAACAATAAATTGGCGAATTTTACTGTTTGGATGCTTTGCATATATGTTTCTTAGACTATTTAGAAGCAATATATAGAAAGATTTAACCCGTCTACCTGTACTATTCATTGTTCTACTTGTAGAAAGTTACAGATAATTTCCGTTTCATGATTATCAATGGGGCTCGTTGTTCACTTAAACTTGAAGAACAAAAATTTGGCGAATGGTACTGTTTGGATGCTTTGCATATATGTTTCTTAGACTATATAGAAGCAATATATACAAAGAATTCAACCGTCTACCTGTTCCATTCATTGTTCTACTTGTAGAAAGTTACAAATAATTTCCATTTCATGATTATCAATGGGGCTCGCTGTTCACTTAAACTTGAAGAACAAAAAATTGGCGAATGGTACTGTTTGGATGCTTTGCATATATGTTTCTTAGATTATATAGAAGCAATATATACAAAGATTTCAACCGTCTACCTGTACTATTCATTGTTCTACTTGTAGAAAGTTACAAATAATTTCCATTTCATGATTATCAATGGGGCTCGCTGTTCACTTAAACTTGAAGATCAAAAAATTGGCGATTGTTACTGTTTAGATGCTTTGCATATAGGTTTCTTAGACTATATAGAAGCAATATATACAAAGATTTCAACCGTCTACCTGTTCCATTCATTGTTCTACTTGTCGAAATTTACAAATAATTTCCTTTAAAGGATTAACAATGGGGCTCGTTGTTCACTTAAACTTGAAGAACAATAAATTGGCGAATTTTACTGTTTGGATGCTTTGCATATATGTTTCTTAGACTATTTAGAAGCAATATATAGAAAGATTTAACCCGTCTACCTGTACTATTCATTGTTCTACTTGTAGAAAGTTACAGATAATTTCCGTTTCATGATTATCAATGGGGCTCGTTGTTCACTTAAACTTGAAGAACAAAAATTTGGCGAATGGTACTGTTTGGATGCTTTGCATATATGTTTCTTAGACTATATAGAAGCAATATATACAAAGAATTCAACCGTCTACCTGTTCCATTCATTGTTCTACTTGTAGAAAGTTACAAATAATTTCCATTTCATGATTATCAATGGGGCTCGCTGTTCACTTAAACTTGAAGAACAAAAAATTGGCGAATGGTACTGTTTGGATGCTTTGCATATATGTTTCTTAGATTATATAGAAGCAATATATACAAAGATTTCAACCGTCTACCTGTACTATTCATTGTTCTACTTGTAGAAAGTTACAAATAATTTCCATTTCATGATTATCAATGGGGCTCGCTGTTCACTTAAACTTGAAGATCAAAAAATTGGCGATTGTTACTGTTTAGATGCATTGCATATAGGTTTCTTAGACTATATAGAAGCAATATATACAAAGAATTCAACCGTCTACCTGTTCCATTCATTGTTCTACTTGTAGAAAGTTACAAATAATTTCCATTTCATGATTATCAATGGGGCTCGCTGTTCAGTTAAACTTGAAGATCAAAAAATTGGCGATTGTTACTGTTTAGATGCTTTGCATATAGGTTTCTTAGACTATATAGAAGCAATATATACAAAGATTTCAACCGTCTACCTGTTCCATTCATTGTTCTACTTGTCGAAATTTACAAATAATTTCCTTTAAAGGATTAACAATGGGGCTCGTAGTTCACTTAAACTTGAAGAACAAATAATTGGCGAATTGTACTGTTTGGATGCTTTGCATATATGTTTCTTAGACTATTTAGAAGCAATATATAGAAAGATTTCACCCGTCTACCTGTACTATTCATTGTTCTACTTGTAGAAAGTTACAAATAATTTCCATTTCATGATTATCAATGGGGCTCGCTGTTCACTTAAACTTGAAGATCAAAAAATTGGCGATTGTTACTGTTTTTAGATGCTTTGCATATAGGTTTCTTAGACTATATAGAAGCAATATATACAAAGAATTCAACCGTCTACCTGTTCCATTCATTGTTCTACTTGTAGAAAGTTATAAATAATTTCCATTTCATGATTATCAATGGGGCTCGCTGTTCACTTAAACTTGAAGAACAAAAAATTGGCGAATGGTACTGTTTGGATGCTTTGCATATATGTTTCTTAGATTATATAGAAGCAATATATACAAAGATTTCAACCGTCTACCTGTTCCATTCATTGTTCTACTTGTCGAAATTTACAAATAATTTCCTTTAAAGGATTAACAATGGGGCTCGTTGTTCACTTAAACTTGAAGATCAAAAAATTGGCGATTGTTACTGTTTAGATGCTTTGCATATATGTTTCTTAGATTATATAGAAGCAATATATACAATGATTTCAACCGTCTACCTGTTCCATTCATTGTTCTACTTGTCGAAAGTTACAAATAATTTCCGTTAAGGGATTAACAATGGGGATCGTTGTTTACTTAAACTTGAAGAACAAAAAATTGGCGAATTGTACTGTTTGGATGCTTTGCATATATGTTTCTTAGACTATTTAGAAGCAATATATACAATGATTTCAACCGTCTACCTATTCCATTCATTGTTCTACTTGCCGAAATTTACAAATAATTTCCTTTAAAGGATTAACAATGGGGCTCGTAGTTCACTTAAACTTGAAGAGCAAAAAATTGTCGAATTGTACTGTTTGGATGCTTTGCATATATGTTTCTTAGACTATATAGAAGCAATATATACAATGATTTCAACCGTCTACCTGTTCCATTCATTGTTCTACTTGTAGAAATTTACAAATAATTTCCATTTCATGATTATCAATGGGGCTCGCTGTTCACTTAAACTTGAAGAACAAAAAATTGGCGAATGGTACTGTTTGGATGCTTTGCATATATGTTTCTTAGACTATATAGAAGCAATATATACAAAGATTTCAACCGTCTACCTGTTCCATTCATTGTTCTACTTGTCGAAAGTTACAAATAATTACCGATAAAGGATTAACCATTGGGGCTCATTGTTCACTTAAACTTGAAGAACAAAAATTTGGCGAATGGTACTGTTTGAATGCTTTGCATATATGTTTCTTAGACTATATAGAAGCAATATATACAAAGATTTCAACCGTCTACCTGTTCCATTCATTGTTCTACTTGTCGAAAGTTACAAATAATTACCGATAAAGGATTAACCATTGGGGCTCATTGTTCACTTAAACTTGAAGAACAAAAATTTGGCGAATGGTACTGTTTGAATGCTTTGCATATATGTTTCTTAGACTATATAGATGCAATATATACAAAGATTTCAACCGTCTACCTGTTCCATTCATTGTTCTACTTGTCGAAATTTACAAATAATTTCCTTTAAAGGATTAACAATGGGGCTCGTTGTTCACTTAAACTTGAAGAACAATAAATTGGCGAATTTTACTGTTTGGATGCTTTGCATATATGTTTCTTAGACTATTTAGAAGAAACATATACAAATATTTCAACAGTCTACCTGTTCTATTCATTGTTCTACTTGTAGAAAGTTACAAATAATTTCCATTTCATGATTATCAATGGGGCTCGCTGTTCACTTAAACTTGAAGATCAAAAAATTGGCGATTGTTACTGTTTAGATGCTTTGCATATAGGTTTCTTAGACTATTTAGAAGCAATATATAGAAAGATTTCACCCGTCTACCTGTACTATTCATTGTTCTACTTGTAGAAAGTTACAAATAATTTCCATTTCATGATTATCAATGGGGCTCGCTGTTCACTTAAACTTGAAGATCAAAAAATTGGCGAATTGTACTGTTTGGATGCTTTTCATATATGTTTCTTAGACTATATAGATGCAATATATACAAAGATTTCAACCGTCTACCTGTTCCATTCATTGTTCTACTTGTCGAAATTTACAAATAATTTCCTTTAAAGGATTAACAATGGGGCTCGTTGTTCACTTAAACTTGAAGAACAATAAATTGGCGAATTTTACTGTTTGGATGCTTTGCATATATGTTTCTTAGACTATTTAGAAGCAATATATAGAAAGATTTCACCCGTCTACCTGTACTATTCATTGTTCTACTTGTAGAAAGTTACAGATAATTTCCGTTTCATGATTATCAATGGGGCTCGTTGTTCACTTAAACTTGAAGAACAAAAATTTGGCGAATGGTACTGTTTGGATGCTTTGCATATATGTTTCTTAGACTATATAGAAGCAATATATACAAAGAATTCAACCGTCTACCTGTTCCATTCATTGTTCTACTTGTCGAAAGTTACAGATAATTTCCGTTTCATGATTATCAATGGGGCTCGTTGTTCACTTAAACTTGAAGAACAAAAATTTGGCGAATGGTACTGTTTGGATGCTTTGCATATATGTTTCTTAGACTATATAGAAGCAATATATACAAAGAATTCAACCGTCTACCTGTTCCATTCATTGTTCTACTTGTAGAAAGTTACAAATAATTTCCATTTCATGATTATCAATGGGGCTCGCTGTTCACTTAAACTTGAAGAACAAAAAATTGGCGAATGGTACTGTTTGGATGCTTTGCATATATGTTTCTTAGATTATATAGAAGCAATATATACAAAGATTTCAACCGTCTACCTGTACTATTCATTGTTCTACTTGTAGAAAGTTACAAATAATTTCCATTTCATGATTATCAATGGGGCTCGCTGTTCACTTAAACTTGAAGATCAAAAAATTGGCGATTGTTACTGTTTAGATGCATTGCATATAGGTTTCTTAGACTATATAGAAGCAATATATACAAAGAATTCAACCGTCTACCTGTTCCATTCATTGTTCTACTTGTAGAAAGTTACAAATAATTTCCATTTCATGATTATCAATGGGGCTCGCTGTTCAGTTAAACTTGAAGATCAAAAAATTGGCGATTGTTACTGTTTAGATGCTTTGCATATAGGTTTCTTAGACTATATAGAAGCAATATATACAAAGATTTCAACCGTCTACCTGTTCCATTCATTGTTCTACTTGTCGAAATTTACAAATAATTTCCTTTAAAGGATTAACAATGGGGCTCGTAGTTCACTTAAACTTGAAGAACAAATAATTGGCGAATTGTACTGTTTGGATGCTTTGCATATATGTTTCTTAGACTATTTAGAAGCAATATATAGAAAGATTTCACCCGTCTACCTGTACTATTCATTGTTCTACTTGTAGAAAGTTACAAATAATTTCCATTTCATGATTATCAATGGGGCTCGCTGTTCACTTAAACTTGAAGATCAAAAAATTGGCGATTGTTACTGTTTTTAGATGCTTTGCATATAGGTTTCTTAGACTATATAGAAGCAATATATACAAAGAATTCAACCGTCTACCTGTTCCATTCATTGTTCTACTTGTAGAAAGTTATAAATAATTTCCATTTCATGATTATCAATGGGGCTCGCTGTTCACTTAAACTTGAAGAACAAAAAATTGGCGAATGGTACTGTTTGGATGCTTTGCATATATGTTTCTTAGATTATATAGAAGCAATATATACAAAGATTTCAACCGTCTACCTGTTCCATTCATTGTTCTACTTGTCGAAATTTACAAATAATTTCCTTTAAAGGATTAACAATGGGGCTCGTTGTTCACTTAAACTTGAAGATCAAAAAATTGGCGATTGTTACTGTTTAGATGCTTTGCATATATGTTTCTTAGATTATATAGAAGCAATATATACAAAGATTTCAACCGTCTACCTGTTCCATTCATTGTTCTACTTGTCGAAAGTTACAAATAATTACCGATAAAGGATTAACCATTGGGGCTCATTGTTCACTTAAACTTGAAGAACAAAAAATTGGCGAATTGTACTGTTTGGATGCTTTGCATATATGTTTCTTAGACTATTTAGAAGCAATATATAGAAATATTTCACCCGTCTACCTGTACTATTCATTGTTCTACTTGTAGAAAGTTACAAATAATTTCCATTTCATGATTATCAATGGGGCTCGCTGTTCACTTAAACTTGAAGATCAAAAAATTGGCGATTGTTACCGTTTAGATGCTTTGCATATAGGTTTCTTAGACTATATAGAAGAAACATATACAATGATTTCAACAGTCTACCTGTTCTATTCATTGTTCTACTTGTAGAAAGTTACAAATAATTTCCATTTCATGATTATCAATGGGGCTCGCTGTTCACTTAAACTTGAAGATCAAAAAATTGGCGATTGTTACTGTTTAGATGCTATGCATATAGGTTTCTTAGACTATATAGAAGCAATATATACAAAGAATTCAACCGTCTACCTGATCCATTCATTGTTCTACTTGTAGAAAGTTACAAATAATTTCCATTTCATGATTATCAATGGGGCTCGCTGTTCACTTAAACTTGAAGATCAAAAAATTGGCGATTGTTACTGTTTAGATGCTTTGCATATAGGTTTCTTAGATTATATAGAAGCAATATATACAAAGATTTCAACCGTCTACCTGTTCCATTCATTGTTCTACTTGTCGAAAGTTACAAATAATTACCGATAAAGGATTAACCATTGGGGCTCATTGTTCACTTAAACTTGAAGAACAAAAAATTGGCGAATTGTACTGTTTGGATGCTTTGCATATATGTTTCTTAGACTACATAGAAGCAATATATACAAAGATTTCAACCGTCTACCTGTTCCATTCATTGTTCTACTTGTCGAAAGTTACAAATAATTACCGATAAAGGATTAACCATTGGGGCTCATTGTTCACTTAAACTTGAAGAACAAAAATTTGGCGAATGGTACTGTTTGAATGCTTTGCATATATGTTTCTTAGACTATTTAGAAGCAATATATAGAAAGATTTCACCCGTCTACCTGTACTATTCATTGTTCTACTTGTAGAAAGTTACAAATAATTTCCATTTCATGATTATCAATGGGGCTCGCTGTTCACTTAAACTTGAAGATCAAAAAATTGGCGATTGTTACTGTTTGGATGCTTTGCATATATGTTTCTTAGACTATTTAGAAGCAATATATAGAAAGATTTCACCCGTCTACCTGTACTATTCATTGTTCTACTTGTAGAAAGTTACAAATAATTTCCATTTCATGATTATCAATGGGGCTCGCTGTTCACTTAAACTTGAAGATCAAAAAATTGGCGATTGTTACTGTTTAGATGCTTTGCATATAGGTTTCTTAGACTATATAGAAGCAACATATACAAAGATTTCAACCGTCTACCTGTTCTGTTCATTGTTCTACTTGTAGAAAGTTACAAATAATTTCCGTTTCATGATTATCAATGGGGCTCGTTGTTCACTTAAACTTGAAGAACAAAAATTTGGCGAATGGTACTGTTTGAATGCTTTGCATATATGTTTCTTAGATTATATAGAAGCAATATATACAAAGATTTCAACCGTCTACCTGTACTATTCATTGTTCTACTTGTAGAAATTTACAAATAATTTCCATTTCATGATTATCAATGGGGCTCGCTGTTCACTTAAACTTGAAGAACAAAAAATTGGCGAATGGTACTGTTTGGATGCTTTGCATATATGTTTCTTAGACTATAAAGAAGCAATATATACAAAGATTTCAACCGTCTACCTGTTCCATTCATTGTTCTACTTGTCGAAAGTTACAAATAATTACCGATAAAGGATTAACCATTGGGGCTCATTGTTCACTTAAACTTGAAGAAAAAAAATTTGGCGAATGGTACTGTTTGAATGCTTTGCATATATGTTTCTTAGATTATATAGAAGCAATATATACAAAGATTTCAACCGTCTACCTGTACTATTCATTGTTCTGCTTGTAGAAAGTTACAAATAATTTCCATTTCATGATTATCAATGGGGCTCGCTGTTCACTTAAACTTGAAGATCAAAAAATTGGCGATTGTTACTGTTTAGATGCTTTGCATATAGGTTTCTTAGATTATATAGAAGCAATATATACAAATATTTCAACCGTCTACCTGTTCCATTCATTGTTCTACTTGTAGAAAGTTACTAATAATTTCCATTTCATGATTATTAATGGGGCTCGCTGTTCACTTAAACTTGAAGATCAAAAAATTGGCGATTGTTACTGTTTAGATGCTTTGCATATAGGTTTCTTAGATTATATAGAAGCAATATATACAAAGATTTCAACCGTCTACCTGTTCCATTCATTGTTCTACTTGTCGAAAGTTACAAATAATTACCGATAAAGGATTAACCATTGGGGCTCATTGTTCACTTAAACTTGAAGAACAAATAATTGGCGAATTGTACTGTTTGGATGCTTTGCATATATGTTTCTTAGACTATTTAGAAGCAATATATAGAAAGATTTCACCCGTCTACCTGTACTATTCATTGTTCTACTTGTAGAAAGTTACAAATAATTTCCATTTCATGATTATCAATGGGGCTCGCTGTTCACTTAAACTTGAAGATCAAAAAATTGGCGATTGTTACTGTTTGGATGCTTTGCATATATGTTCCCTAGATTATATAGAAGCAATATATACAATGATTTCAACCGTCTACCTATTCCATTCATTGTTCTACTTGTCGAAAGTTACAAATAATTTCCGTTAAGGGATTAACAATGGGGATCGTTGTTAACTTAAACTTGAAGAACAAAAAATTGGCGAATTGTACTGTTTGGATGCTTTGCATATATGTTTCTTAGACTATTTAGAAGCAATATATACAATGATTTCAACCGTCTACATATTCCATTCATTGTTCTACTTGCCGAAATTTACAAATAATTTCCTTTAAAGGATTAACAATGGGGCTCGTAGTTCACTTAAACTTGAAGAGCAAAAAATTGTCGAATTGTACTGTTTGGATGCTTTGCATATATGTTTCTTAGACTATATAGAAGCAATATATACAAAGATTTCAACCGTCTACCTGTACTATTCATTGTTCTACTTGTAGAAAGTTACAAATAATTTCCATTTCATGATTATCAATGGGGCTCGCTGTTCACTTAAACTTGAAGATCAAAAAATTGGCGATTGTTACTGTTTAGATGCTTTGCATATAGGTTTCTTAGACTATATAGAAGAAACATATACAAAGATTTCAACAGTCTACCAGTTCTATTCATTGTTCTACTTGTAGAAAGTTACAAATAATTTCCATTTCATGATTATCAATGGGGCTCGCTGTTCAGTTAAACTTGAAGATCAAAAAATTGGCGATTGTTACTGTTTAGATGCTTTGCATATAGGTTTCTTAGACTATATAGATGCAATATATACAAGATTTCAACCGTCTACCTGTTCCATTCATTGTTCTACTTGTCGAAATTTACAAATAATTTCCTTTAAAGGATTAACAATGGGGCTCGTTGTTCACTTAAACTTGAAGATCAAAAAATTGGCGATTGTTACTGTTTAGATGCTTTGCATATATGTTTCTTAGATTATATAGAAGCAATATATACAATGATTTCAACCGTCTACCTATTCCATTCATTGTTCTACTTGTCGAAAGTTACAAATAATTTCCGTTAAGGGATTAACAATGGGGATCGTTGTTTACTTAAACTTAAAGAACAAAAAATTGGCGAATTGTACTGTTTGGATGCTTTGCATATATGTTTCTTAGACTATTTAGAAGCAATATATACAATGATTTCAACCGTCTACCTATTCCATTCATTGTTCTACTTGCCGAAATTTACAAATAATTTCCTTTAAAGGATTAACAATGGGGCTCGTAGTTCACTTAAACTTGAAGAGCAAAAAATTGTCGAATTGTACTGTTTGGATGCTTTGCATATATGTTTCTTAGACTATATAGAAGCAATATATACAATGATTTCAACCGTCTACCTGTTCCATTCATTGTTCTACTTGTAGAAATTTACAAATAATTTCCATTTCATGATTATCAATGGGGCTCGCTGTTAACTTAAACTTGAAGAAGAAAAAATTGGCGAATGGTACTGTTTGGATGCTTTGCATATATGTTTCTTAGACTATATAGAAGCAATATATACAAAGATTTCAACCTTTTACCTGTTCCATTCATTGTTCTACTTGTCGAAAGTTACAAATAATTACCGATAAAGGATTAACCATTGGGGCTCATTGTTCACTTAAACTTGAAGAACAAAAATTTGGCGAATGGTACTGTTTGAATGCTTTGCATATATGTTTCTTAGATTATATAGAAGCAATATATACAAAGATTTCAACCGTCTACCTGTACTATTCATTGTTCTGCTTGTAGAAATTTACAAATAATTTCCATTTCATGATTATCAATGGGGCTCGCTGTTCACTTAAACTTGAAGAACAAAAAATTGGCGGATGGTACTGTTTGGATGCTTTGCATATATGTTTCTTAGACTATATAGAAGCAATATATACAAAGATTTCAACCGTCTACCTGTTCCATTCATTGTTCTACTTGTCGAAAGTTACAAATAATTACCGATAAAGGATTAACCATTGGGGCTCATTGTTCACTTAAACTTGAAGAACAAAAAATTGGCGAATTGTACTGTTTGGATGCTTTGCATATATGTTTCTTAGACTATTTAGAAGCAATATATAGAAATATTTCACCCGTCTACCTGTACTATTCATTGTTCTACTTGTAGAAAGTTACAAATAATTTCCATTTCATGATTATCAATGGGGCTCGCTGTTCACTTAAACTTGAAGATCAAAAAATTGGCGATTGTTACCGTTTAGATGCTTTGCATATAGGTTTCTTAGACTATATAGAAGAAACATATACAATGATTTCAACAGTCTACCTGTTCTATTCATTGTTCTACTTGTAGAAAGTTACAAATAATTTCCATTTCATGATTATCAATGGGGCTCGCTGTTCACTTAAACTTGAAGATCAAAAAATTGGCGATTGTTACTGTTTAGATGCTATGCATATAGGTTTCTTAGACTATATAGAAGCAATATATACAAAGAATTCAACCGTCTACCTGATCCATTCATTGTTCTACTTGTAGAAAGTTACAAATAATTTCCATTTCATGATTATCAATGGGGCTCGCTGTTCACTTAAACTTGAAGAACAAAAAATTGGCGAATGGTACTGTTTGGATGCTTTGCATATATGTTTCTTAGACTATAAAGAAGCAATATATACAAAGATTTCAACCGTCTACCTGTTCCATTCATTGTTCTACTTGTCGAAAGTTACAAATAATTACCGATAAAGGATTAACCATTGGGGCTCATTGTTCACTTAAACTTGAAGAAAAAAAATTTGGCGAATGGTACTGTTTGAATGCTTTGCATATATGTTTCTTAGATTATATAGAAGCAATATATACAAAGATTTCAACCGTCTACCTGTACTATTCATTGTTCTGCTTGTAGAAAGTTACAAATAATTTCCATTTCATGATTATCAATGGGGCTCGCTGTTCACTTAAACTTGAAGATCAAAAAATTGGCGATTGTTACTGTTTAGATGCTTTGCATATAGGTTTCTTAGATTATATAGAAGCAATATATACAAATATTTCAACCGTCTACCTGTTCCATTCATTGTTCTACTTGTAGAAAGTTACTAATAATTTCCATTTCATGATTATTAATGGGGCTCGCTGTTCACTTAAACTTGAAGATCAAAAAATTGGCGATTGTTACTGTTTAGATGCTTTGCATATAGGTTTCTTAGATTATATAGAAGCAATATATACAAAGATTTCAACCGTCTACCTGTTCCATTCATTGTTCTACTTGTCGAAAGTTACAAATAATTACCGATAAAGGATTAACCATTGGGGCTCATTGTTCACTTAAACTTGAAGAACAAATAATTGGCGAATTGTACTGTTTGGATGCTTTGCATATATGTTTCTTAGACTATTTAGAAGCAATATATAGAAAGATTTCACCCGTCTACCTGTACTATTCATTGTTCTACTTGTAGAAAGTTACAAATAATTTCCATTTCATGATTATCAATGGGGCTCGCTGTTCACTTAAACTTGAAGATCAAAAAATTGGCGATTGTTACTGTTTGGATGCTTTGCATATATGTTCCCTAGATTATATAGAAGCAATATATACAATGATTTCAACCGTCTACCTATTCCATTCATTGTTCTACTTGTCGAAAGTTACAAATAATTTCCGTTAAGGGATTAACAATGGGGATCGTTGTTAACTTAAACTTGAAGAACAAAAAATTGGCGAATTGTACTGTTTGGATGCTTTGCATATATGTTTCTTAGACTATTTAGAAGCAATATATACAATGATTTCAACCGTCTACATATTCCATTCATTGTTCTACTTGCCGAAATTTACAAATAATTTCCTTTAAAGGATTAACAATGGGGCTCGTAGTTCACTTAAACTTGAAGAGCAAAAAATTGTCGAATTGTACTGTTTGGATGCTTTGCATATATGTTTCTTAGACTATATAGAAGCAATATATACAAAGATTTCAACCGTCTACCTGTACTATTCATTGTTCTACTTGTAGAAAGTTACAAATAATTTCCATTTCATGATTATCAATGGGGCTCGCTGTTCACTTAAACTTGAAGATCAAAAAATTGGCGATTGTTACTGTTTAGATGCTTTGCATATAGGTTTCTTAGACTATATAGAAGAAACATATACAAAGATTTCAACAGTCTACCAGTTCTATTCATTGTTCTACTTGTAGAAAGTTACAAATAATTTCCATTTCATGATTATCAATGGGGCTCGCTGTTCAGTTAAACTTGAAGATCAAAAAATTGGCGATTGTTACTGTTTAGATGCTTTGCATATAGGTTTCTTAGACTATATAGAAGCAATATATACAAAGATTTCAACCGTCTACCTGTTCCATTCATTGTTCTACTTGTCGAAATTTACAAATAATTTCCTTTAAAGGATTAACAATGGGGCTCGTAGTTCACTTAAACTTGAAGAACAAATAATTGGCGAATTGTACTGTTTGGATGCTTTGCATATATGTTTCTTAGACTATTTAGAAGCAATATATAGAAAGATTTCACCCGTCTACCTGTACTATTCATTGTTCTACTTGTAGAAAGTTACAAATAATTTCCATTTCATGATTATCAATGGGGCTCGCTGTTCACTTAAACTTGAAGATCAAAAAATTGGCGATTGTTACTGTTTTTAGATGCTTTGCATATAGGTTTCTTAGACTATATAGAAGCAATATATACAAAGAATTCAACCGTCTACCTGTTCCATTCATTGTTCTACTTGTAGAAAGTTATAAATAATTTCCATTTCATGATTATCAATGGGGCTCGCTGTTCACTTAAACTTGAAGAACAAAAAATTGGCGAATGGTACTGTTTGGATGCTTTGCATATATGTTTCTTAGATTATATAGAAGCAATATATACAAAGATTTCAACCGTCTACCTGTTCCATTCATTGTTCTACTTGTCGAAATTTACAAATAATTTCCTTTAAAGGATTAACAATGGGGCTCGTTGTTCACTTAAACTTGAAGATCAAAAAATTGGCGATTGTTACTGTTTAGATGCTTTGCATATATGTTTCTTAGATTATATAGAAGCAATATATACAATGATTTCAACCGTCTACCTGTTCCATTCATTGTTCTACTTGTCGAAAGTTACAAATAATTTCCGTTAAGGGATTAACAATGGGGATCGTTGTTTACTTAAACTTGAAGAACAAAAAATTGGCGAATTGTACTGTTTGGATGCTTTGCATATATGTTTCTTAGACTATTTAGAAGCAATATATACAATGATTTCAACCGTCTACCTATTCCATTCATTGTTCTACTTGCCGAAATTTACAAATAATTTCCTTTAAAGGATTAACAATGGGGCTCGTAGTTCACTTAAACTTGAAGAGCAAAAAATTGTCGAATTGTACTGTTTGGATGCTTTGCATATATGTTTCTTAGACTATATAGAAGCAATATATACAATGATTTCAACCGTCTACCTGTTCCATTCATTGTTCTACTTGTAGAAATTTACAAATAATTTCCATTTCATGATTATCAATGGGGCTCGCTGTTCACTTAAACTTGAAGAACAAAAAATTGGCGAATGGTACTGTTTGGATGCTTTGCATATATGTTTCTTAGACTATATAGAAGCAATATATACAAAGATTTCAACCGTCTACCTGTTCCATTCATTGTTCTACTTGTCGAAAGTTACAAATAATTACCGATAAAGGATTAACCATTGGGGCTCATTGTTCACTTAAACTTGAAGAACAAAAATTTGGCGAATGGTACTGTTTGAATGCTTTGCATATATGTTTCTTAGACTATATAGATGCAATATATACAAAGATTTCAACCGTCTACCTGTTCCATTCATTGTTCTACTTGTCGAAATTTACAAATAATTTCCTTTAAAGGATTAACAATGGGGCTCGTTGTTCACTTAAACTTGAAGAACAATAAATTGGCGAATTTTACTGTTTGGATGCTTTGCATATATGTTTCTTAGACTATTTAGAAGAAACATATACAAATATTTCAACAGTCTACCTGTTCTATTCATTGTTCTACTTGTAGAAAGTTACAAATAATTTCCATTTCATGATTATCAATGGGGCTCGCTGTTCACTTAAACTTGAAGATCAAAAAATTGGCGATTGTTACTGTTTAGATGCTTTGCATATAGGTTTCTTAGACTATTTAGAAGCAATATATAGAAAGATTTCACCCGTCTACCTGTACTATTCATTGTTCTACTTGTAGAAAGTTACAAATAATTTCCATTTCATGATTATCAATGGGGCTCGCTGTTCACTTAAACTTGAAGATCAAAAAATTGGCGAATTGTACTGTTTGGATGCTTTTCATATATGTTTCTTAGACTATATAGATGCAATATATACAAAGATTTCAACCGTCTACCTGTTCCATTCATTGTTCTACTTGTCGAAATTTACAAATAATTTCCTTTAAAGGATTAACAATGGGGCTCGTTGTTCACTTAAACTTGAAGAACAATAAATTGGCGAATTTTACTGTTTGGATGCTTTGCATATATGTTTCTTAGACTATTTAGAAGCAATATATAGAAAGATTTCACCCGTCTACCTGTACTATTCATTGTTCTACTTGTAGAAAGTTACAGATAATTTCCGTTTCATGATTATCAATGGGGCTCGTTGTTCACTTAAACTTGAAGAACAAAAATTTGGCGAATGGTACTGTTTGGATGCTTTGCATATATGTTTCTTAGACTATATAGAAGCAATATATACAAAGAATTCAACCGTCTACCTGTTCCATTCATTGTTCTACTTGTAGAAAGTTACAATTAATTTCCATTTCATGATTATCAATGGGGCTCGCTGTTCACTTAAACTTGAAGAACAAAAAATTGGCGAATGGTACTGTTTGGATGCTTTGCATATATGTTTCTTAGATTATATAGAAGCAATATATACAAAGATTTCAACCGTCTACCTGTACGATTCATTGTTCTACTTGTAGAAAGTTACAAATAATTTCCATTTCATGATTATCAATGGGGCTCGCTGTTCACTTAAACTTGAAGATCAAAAAATTGGCGATTGTTACTGTTTAGATGCATTGCATATAGGTTTCTTAGACTATATAGAAGCAATATATACAAAGAATTCAACAGTCTACCAGTTCTATTCATTGTTCTACTTGTAGAAAGTTACAAATAATTTCCATTTCATGATTATCAATGGGGCTCGCTGTTCACTTAAACTTGAAGATCAAAAAATTGGCGATTGTTACTGTTTAGATGCTTTGCATATAGGTTTCTTAGACTATTTAGAAGCAATATATAGAAAGATTTCACCCGTCTACCTGTACTATTCATTGTTCTACTTGTAGAAAGTTACAAATAATTTCCATTTCATGATTATCAATGGGGCTCGCTGTTCACTTAAACTTGAAGATCAAAAAATTGGCGAATTGTACTGTTTGGATGCTTTTCATATATGTTTCTTAGACTATATAGATGCAATATATACAAAGATTTCAACCGTCTACCTGTTCCATTCATTGTTCTACTTGTCGAAATTTACAAATAATTTCCTTTAAAGGATTAACAATGGGGCTCGTTGTTCACTTAAACTTGAAGATCAAAAAATTGGCGATTGTTACTGTTTAGATGCTTTGCATATATGTTTCTTAGATTATATAGAAGCAATATATACAATGATTTCAACCGTCTACCTATTCCATTCATTGTTCTACTTGTCGAAAGTTACAAATAATTTCCGTTAAGGGATTAACAATGGGGATCGTTGTTTACTTAAACTTAAAGAACAAAAAATTGGCGAATTGTACTGTTTGGATGCTTTGCATATATGTTTCTTAGACTATTTAGAAGCAATATATACAATGATTTCAACCGTCTACCTATTCCATTCATTGTTCTACTTGCCGAAATTTACAAATAATTTCCTTTAAAGGATTAACAATGGGGCTCGTAGTTCACTTAAACTTGAAGAGCAAAAAATTGTCGAATTGTACTGTTTGGATGCTTTGCATATATGTTTCTTAGACTATATAGAAGCAATATATACAATGATTTCAACCGTCTACCTGTTCCATTCATTGTTCTACTTGTAGAAATTTACAAATAATTTCCATTTCATGATTATCAATGGGGCTCGCTGTTAACTTAAACTTGAAGAAGAAAAAATTGGCGAATGGTACTGTTTGGATGCTTTGCATATATGTTTCTTAGACTATATAGAAGCAATATATACAAAGATTTCAACCGTCTACCTGTTCCATTCATTGTTCTACTTGTCGAAAGTTACAAATAATTACCGATAAAGGATTAACCATTGGGGCTCATTGTTCACTTAAACTTGAAGAACAAAAATTTGGCGAATGGTACTGTTTGAATGCTTTGCATATATGTTTCTTAGATTATATAGAAGCAATATATACAAAGATTTCAACCGTCTACCTGTACTATTCATTGTTCTGCTTGTAGAAATTTACAAATAATTTCCATTTCATGATTATCAATGGGGCTCGCTGTTCACTTAAACTTGAAGAACAAAAAATTGGCGGATGGTACTGTTTGGATGCTTTGCATATATGTTTCTTAGACTATATAGAAGCAATATATACAAAGATTTCAACCGTCTACCTGTTCCATTCATTGTTCTACTTGTCGAAAGTTACAAATAATTACCGATAAAGGATTAACCATTGGGGCTCATTGTTCACTTAAACTTGAAGAAAAAAAATTTGGCGAATGGTACTGTTTGGATGCTTTGCATATATGTTTCTTAGACTATATAGAAGCAATATATAGAAAGATTTCACCCGTCTACCTGTACTATTCATTGTTCTACTTGTAGAAAGTTACAAATAATTTACATTTCATGATTATCAATGGGGCTCGCTGTTCACTTAAACTTGAAGAACAAAAAATTGGCGAATGGTACTGTTTGGATGCTTTGCATATATGTTTCTTAGACTATATAGAAGCAATATATACAAAGATTTCAACCGTCTACCTGTTCCATTCATTGTTCTACTTGTCGAAAGTTACAAATAATTACCGATAAAGGATTAACCATTGGGGCTCATTGTTCACTTAAACTTGAAGAAAAAAAATTTGGCGAATGGTACTGTTTGAATGCTTTGCATATATGTTTCTTAGATTATATAGAAGCAATATATACAAAGATTTCAACCGTCTACCTGTACTATTCATTGTTCTACTTGTAGAAATTTACAAATAATTTCCATTTCATGATTATCAATGGGGCTCGCTGTTCACTTAAACTTGAAGAACAAAAAATTGGCGAATGGTACTGTTTGGATGCTTTGCATATATGTTTCTTAGACTATATAGAAGCAATATATACAAAGATTTCAACCGTCTACCTGTTCCATTCATTGTTCTACTTGTCGAAAGTTACAAATAATTACCGATAAAGGATTAACCATTGGGGCTCATTGTTCACTTAAATTTGAAGAACAAAAATTTGGCGAATGGTACTGTTTGAATGCTTTGCATATATGTTTCTTAGATTATATAGAAGCAATATATACAAAGATTTCAACCGTCTACCTGTACTATTCATTGTTCTGCTTGTAGAAAGTTAGAAATAATTTCCATTTCATGATTATCAATGGGGCTCGCTGTTCACTTAAACTTGAAGAACAAAAATTTGGCGAATGGTACTGTTTGGATGCTTTGCATATAGGTTTCTTAGACTATATAGAAGAAACATATACAAAGATTTCAACAGTCTACCTGTTCTATTCATTGTTCTACTTGTAGAAAGTTACAAATAATTTCCATTTCATGATTATCAATGGGGCTCGCTGTTCACTTAAAATTGAAGATCAAAAAATTGGCGATTGTTACTGTTTAGATGCTTTGCATATAGGTTTCTTAGATTATATAGAAGCAATATATACAAATATTTCAACCGTCTACCTGTTCCATTCATTGTTCTACTTGTAGAAAGTTACTAATAATTTCCATTTCATGATTATTAATGGGGCTCGCTGTTCACTTAAACTTGAAGATCAAAAAATTGGCGATTGTTACTGTTTAGATGCTTTGCATATAGGTTTCTTAGATTATATAGAAGCAATATATACAAAGATTTCAACCGTCTACCTGTTCCATTCATTGTTCTACTTGTCGAAAGTTACAAATAATTACCGATAAAGGATTAACCATTGGGGCTCATTGTTCACTTAAACTTGAAGAACAAATAATTGGCGAATTGTACTGTTTGGATGCTTTGCATATATGTTTCTTAGACTATTTAGAAGCAATATATAGAAAGATTTCACCCGTCTACCTGTACTATTCATTGTTCTACTTGTAGAAAGTTACAAATAATTTCCATTTCATGATTATCAATGGGGCTCGCTGTTCACTTAAACTTGAAGATCAAAAAATTGGCGATTGTTACTGTTTGGATGCTTTGCATATATGTTCCCTAGATTATATAGAAGCAATATATGCAATGATTTCAACCGTCTACCTATTCCATTCATTGTTCTACTTGTCGAAAGTTACAAATAATTTCCGTTAAGGGATTAACAATGGGGATCGTTGTTTACTTAAACTTGAAGAGCATAAAATTGTCGAATTGTACTGTTTGGATGCTTTGCATATATGTTTCTTAGACTATATAGAAGCAATATATACAAAGATTTCAACCGTCTACCTGTACTATTCATTGTTCTACTTGTAGAAAGTTACAAATAATTTCCATTTCATGATTATCAATGGGGCTCGCTGTTCACTTAAACTTGAAGATCAAAAAATTGGCGATTGTTACTGTTTAGATGCTTTGCATATAGGTTTCTTAGACTATATAGAAGAAACATATACAAAGATTTCAACAGTCTACCAGTTCTATTCATTGTTCTACTTGTAGAAAGTTACAAATAATTTCCATTTCATGATTATCAATGGGGCTCGCTGTTCACTTAAACTTGAAGATCAAAAAATTGGCGATTGTTACTGTTTAGATGCTTTGCATATAGGTTTCTTAGACTATATAGAAGCAACATATACAAAGATTTCAACCGTCTACCTGTTCTGTTCATTGTTCTACTTGTAGAAAGTTACAAATAATTTCCTTTAAAGGATTAACAATGGGCTCGTAGTTCACTTAAACTTGAAGAACAAAAAATTGGCGAATTGTACTGTTTGGATGCTTTGCATATATGTTTCTTAGACTATTTAGAAGCAATATATAGAAAGATTTCACCCGTCTACCTGTACTATTCATTGTTCTACTTGTAGAAAGTTACAAATAATTTCCATTTCATGATTATCAATGGGGCTCGCTGTTCACTTAAACTTGAAGATCAAAAAATTGGCGATTGTTACTGTTTAGATGCTTTGCATATAGGTTTCTTAGACTATATAGAAGCAACATATACAAAGATTTCAACCGTCTACCTGTTCTGTTCATTGTTCTACTTGTAGAAAGTTACAAATAATTTCCGTTTCATGATTATCAATTGGGCTCGTTGTTCACTTAAACTTGAAGAACAAAAATTCGGCGAATGGTACTGTTTGAATGCTTTGCATATATGTTTCTTAGATTATATAGAAGCAATATATACAAAGATTTCAACCGTCTACCTGTACTATTCATTGTTCTACTTGTAGAAATTTACAAATAATTTCCATTTCATGATTATCAATGGGGCTCGCTGTTCACTTAAACTTGAAGAACAAAAAATTGGCGAATGGTACTGTTTGGATGCTTTGCATATATGTTTCTTAGACTATATAGAAGCAATATATACAAAGATTTCAACCGTCTACCTGTACTATTCATTGTTCTACTTGTAGAAATTTACAAATAATTTCCATTTCATGATTATCAATGGGGCTCGCTGTTCACTTAAACTTGAAGAACAAAAAATTGGCGAATGGTACTGTTTGGATGTTTTGCATATATGTTTCTTAGACTATATAGAAGCAATATATACAAAGATTTCAACCGTCTACCTGTTCCATTCATTGTTCTACTTGTCGAAAGTTACAAATAATTACCGATAAAGGATTAACCATTGGGGCTCATTGTTCACTTAAACTTGAAGAACAAAAAATTGGCGAATTGTACTGTTTGGATGCTTTGCATATATGTTTCTTAGACTATTTAGAAGCAATATATAGAAAGATTTCACCCGTCTACCTGTACTATTCATTGTTCTACTTGTAGAAAGTTACAAATAATTTCCATTTCATGATTATCAATGGGGCTCGCTGTTCACTTAAACTTGAAGATCAAAAAATTGGCGATTGTTACCGTTTAGATGCTTTGCATATAGGTTTCTTAGACTATATAGAAGAAACATATACAAAGATTTCAACAGTCTACCTGTTCTATTCATTGTTCTACTTGTAGAAAGTTACAAATAATTTCCATTTCATGATTATCAATGGGGCTCGCTGTTCACTTAAACTTGAAGATCAAAAAATTGGCGATTGTTACTGTTTAGATGCTATGCATATAGGTTTCTTAGACTATATAGAAGCAATATATACAAAGAATTCAACCGTCTACCTGTTCCATTCATTGTTCTACTTGTAGAAAGTTACAAATAATTTCCATTTCATGATTATCAATGGGGCTCGCTGTTCACTTAAACTTGAAGATCAAAAAATTGGCGATTGTTAGTGTTTAGATGCTTTGCATATAGGTTTCTTAGATTATATAGAAGCAATATATACAAATATTTCAACCGTCTACCTGTTCCATTCATTGTTCTACTTGTAGAAAGTTACAAATAATTTCCATTTCATGATTATTAATGGGGCTCGCTGTTCACTTAAACTTGAAGATCAAAAAATTGGCGATTGTTACTGTTTAGATGATTTGCATATAGGTTTCTTAGATTATATAGAAGCAATATATACAAAGATTTCAACCGTCTACCTGTTCCATTCATTGTTCTACTTGTCGAAAGTTGCAAATAATTACCGATGAAGGATTAACCATTGGGGCTCATTGTTCACTTAAACTTGAAGAACAAAAAATTGGCGAATTGTACTGTTTGGATGCTTTGCATATATGTTTCTTAGACTATTTAGAAGAAACATATACAAATATTTCAACAGTCTACCTGTTCTATTCATTGTTCTACTTGTAGAAAGTTACAAATAATTTCCATTTCATGATTATCAATGGGGCTCGCTGTTCACTTAAACTTGAAGATCAAAAAATTGGCGATTGTTACTGTTTAGATGCTTTGCATATAGGTTTCTTAGACTATTTAGAAGCAATATATAGAAAGATTTCACCCGTCTACCTGTACTATTCATTGTTCTACTTGTAGAAAGTTACAAATAATTTCCATTTCATGATTATCAATGGGGCTCGCTGTTCACTTAAACTTGAAGATCAAAAAATTGGCGAATTGTACTGTTTGGATGCTTTTCATATATGTTTCTTAGACTATGTAGATGCAATATATACAAAGATTTCAACCGTCTACCTGTTCCATTCATTGTTCTACTTGTCGAAATTTACAAATAATTTCCTTTAAAGGATTAACAATGGGGCTCGTTGTTCACTTAAACTTGAAGAACAATAAATTGGCGAATTTTACTGTTTGGATGCTTTGCATATATGTTTCTTAGACTATTTAGAAGCAATATATAGAAAGATTTCACCCGTCTACCTGTACTATTCATTGTTCTACTTGTAGAAAGTTACAGATAATTTCCGTTTCATGATTATCAATGGGGCTCGTTGTTCACTTAAACTTGAAGAACAAAAATTTGGCGAATGGTACTGTTTGGATGCTTTGCATATAGGTTTCTTAGACTATATAGAAGCAATATATACAAAGAATTCAACCGTCTACCTGTTCCATTCATTGTTCTACTTGTAGAAAGTTACAAATAATTTCCATTTCATGATTATCAATGGGGCTCGCTGTTCACTTAAACTTGAAGAACAAGAAATTGGCGAATGGTACTGTTTGGATGCTTTGCATATATGTTTCTTAGATTATATAGAAGCAATATATACAAAGATTTCAACCGTCTACCTGTTCCATTCATTGTTCTACTTGTCGAAATTTACAAATAATTTCCTTTAAAGGATTAACAATGGGGCTCGTTGTTCACTTAAACTTGAAGATCAAAAAATTGGCGATTGTTACTGTTTATATGCTTTGCATATATGTTTCTTAGATTATATTGAAGCAATATATACAATGATTTCAACCGTCTACCTATTCCATTCATTGTTCTACTTTTCGAAAGTTACAAATAATTTCCGTTAAGGGATTAACAATGGGGATCGTTGTTTACTTAAACTTGAAGAACAAAAAATTGGCGAATTGTACTGTTTGGATGCTTTGCATATATGTTTCTTAGACTATTTAGAAGCAATATATACAATGATTTCAACCGTCTACCTATTCCATTCATTGTTCTACTTGCCGAAATTTACAAATAATTTCCTTTAAAGGATTAACAATGGGGCTCGTAGTTCACTTAAACTTGAAGAGCAAAAAATTGGCGAATTGTACTGTTTGGATGCTTTGCATATATGTTTCTTAGACTATTTAGAAGCAATATATACAACGATTTCAACCGTCTACCTGTTCCATTCATTGTTCTACTTGTCGAAAGTTACAAATAATTTCCGATAAAGGATTAACAATGGGTCTCATTGTTCACTTAAACTTGAAGAACAAAAAATTGGCGAATGGTACTGTTTGGTTGCTTTGCATATATGTTTCTTATACTATATGGAAGCAATATATACAAAGATTTCAACCGTCTACGTGTTCCAATCATTGTTCTACTTGTAGAAAGTTACAATTAATTTCCGTTAAAGGATTAACAATGGGGCTCGTAGTTCACTTAAACTTGAAGAACAAAAAATTGGCGAATGGTACTGTTTGGATGCTTTGCGTACATGTTTCTGAGACTATATGGAAGCAATATATACAAAGATTTCAACCGTCTACGTGTTCCAATCATTGTTCTACTTGTCGAAATTTACAAATAATTTCCTTTAAAGGATTAACAATGGGGCTCGTTGTTCACTTAAACTTGAAGAACAAAAAAGTGGCGAATGGTACTGTTTGGATGCTTTGCATATATGTTTCTTATATTATATAGAAGCAATATATACAAAGATTTCAACCGTCTACCTGTTCCATTCACTGTTCTACTTGTCGAAAGTTACAAATAATTTCCGATAAAGGATTAACAATGGGGATCGTAGTTTACTTAAACTTGAAGAACAAAAAATTGGCGAATTGTACTGTTTGGATGCTTTGCATATATGTTTCGTAGATTATATAGAAGCAATATATACAATGATTTCGACCGTCTACCTGATCCAATCATTGTTCTACTTGTCGAAATTTACAAATAATTTCCTTTAAAGGATTAACAATGGGGCTCGTAATTCACTTAAAATTGAAGAACAAAAAATTGGCGAATTGTACTGTTTGGATGCTTTGCATATATGTTTCTTAGACTATATGGAAGCAATATATACAAAGATTTCAACCGTCTACGTGTTCCAATCATTGTTCTACTTGTAGAAAGTTACAATTAATTTCAGTTAAAGGATTAACAATGGGGCTCGCTGTTCACTTAAACTTGAAGAACAAAAAATTGGCGAATTGTACTGTTTGGATGCTTTGCATATATGTTTCTTAGACTATTTAGAAGCAATATATAGAAAGATTTCACCCGTCTACCTGTACTATTCATTGTTCTACTTGTAGAAAGTTACAAATAATTTCCATTTCATGATTATCAATGGGGCTCGCTGTTCACTTAAACTTGAAGATCAAAAAATTGGCGATTGTTACCGTTTAGATGCTTTGCATATAGGTTTCTTAGACTATATAGAAGAAACATATACAAAGATTTCAACAGTCTACCTGTTCTATTCATTGTTCTACTTGTAGAAAGTTACAAATAATTTCCATTTCATGATTATCAATGGGGCTCGCTGTTCACTTAAACTTGAAGATCAAAAAATTGGCGATTGTTACTGTTTAGATGCTATGCATATAGGTTTCTTAGACTATATAGAAGCAATATATACAAAGAATTCAACCGTCTACCTGTTCCATTCATTGTTCTACTTGTAGAAAGTTACAAATAATTTCCATTTCATGATTATCAATGGGGCTCGCTGTTCACTTAAACTTGAAGATCAAAAAATTGGCGATTGTTACTGTTTAGATGCTTTGCATATAGGTTTCTTAGATTATATAGAAGCAATATATACAAATATTTCAACCGTCTAACTGTTCCATTCATTGTTCTACTTGTAGAAAGTTACTAATAATTTCCATTTCATGATTATTAATGGGGCTCGCTGTTCACTTAAACTTGAAGATCAAAAAATTGGCGATTGTTACTGTTTAGATGCTTTGCATATAGGTTTCTTAGATTATATAGAAGCAATATATACAAAGATTTCAACCGTCTACCTGTTCCATTCATTGTTCTACTTGTCGAAAGTTACAAATAATTACCGATAAAGGATTAACCATTGGGGCTCATTGTTCACTTAAACTTGAAGAACAAATAATTGGCGAATTGTACTGTTTGGATGCTTTGCATATATGTTTCTTAGACTATTTAGAAGCAATATATAGAAAGATTTCACCCGTCTACCTGTACTATTCATTGTTCTACTTGTAGAAAGTTACAAATAATTTCCATTTCATGATTATCAATGGGGCTAGCTGTTCACTTAAACTTGAAGATCAAAAAATTGGCGATTGTTACTGTTTGGATGCTTTGCATATATGTTCCCTAGATTATATAGAAGCAATATATACAATGATTTCAACCGTCTACCTATTCCATTCATTGTTCTACTTGTCGAAAGTTACAAATAATTTCCGTTAAGGGATTAACAATGGGGATCGTTGTTTACTTAAACTTGAAGAACAAAAAATTGGCGAATTGTACTGTTTGGATGCTTTGCATATATGTTTCTTAGACTATTTAGAAGCAATATATACAATGATTTCAACCGTCTACCTATTCCATTCATTGTTCTACTTGCCGAAATTTACAAATAATTTCCTTTAAAGGATTAACAATGGGGCTCGTAGTTCACTTAAACTTGAAGAGCAAAAAATTGTCGAATTGTACTGTTTGGATGCTTTGCATATATGTTTCTTAGACTATATAGAAGCAATATATACAAAGATTTCAACCGTCTACCTGTACTATTCATTGTTCTACTTGTAGAAATTTACAAATAATTTCCATTTCATGATTATCAATGGGGCTCGCTGTTCACTTAAACTTGAAGATCAAAAAATTGGCGATTGTTACTGTTTAGATGCTTTGCATATAGGTTTCTTAGACTATATAGAAGAAACATATACAAAGATTTCAACAGTCTACCAGTTCTATTCATTGTTCTACTTGTAGAAAGTTACAAATAATTTCCATTTCATGATTATCAATGGGGCTCGCTGTTCACTTAAACTTGAAGATCAAAAAATTGGCGATTGTTACTGTTTAGATGCTTTGCATATAGGTTTCTTAGACTATATAGAAGCAACATATACAAAGATTTCAACCGTCTACCTGTTCTGTTCATTGTTCTACTTGTAGAAAGTTACAAATAATTTCCTTTAAAGGATTAACAATGGGCTCGTAGTTCACTTAAACTTGAAGAACAAAAAATTGGCGAATTGTACTGTTTGGATGCTTTGCATATATGTTTCTTAGACTATTTAGAAGCAATATATAGAAAGATTTCACCCGTCTACCTGTACTATTCATTGTTCTACTTGTAGAAAGTTACAAATACTTTCCATTTCATGAATATCAATGGGGCTCGCTGTTCACTTAAACTTGAAGATCAAAAAATTGGCGATTGTTACTGTTTAGATGCTTTGCATATAGGTTTCTTAGACTATATAGAAGCAACATATACAAAGATTTCAACCGTCTACCTGTTCTGTTCATTGTTCTACTTGTAGAAAGTTACAAATAATTTCCGTTTCATGATTATCAATGGGGCTCGTTGTTCACTTAAACTTGAAGAACAAAAATTTGGCGATTGGTACTGTTTGAATGCTTTGCATATATGTTTCTTAGATTATATAGAAGCAATATATACAAAGATTTCAACCGTCTACCTGTACTATTCATTGTTCTACTTGTAGAAATTTACAAATAATTTCCATTTCATGATTATCAATGGGGCTCGCTGTTCACTTAAACTTGAAGAACAAAAAATTGGCGAATGGTACTGTTTGGATGCTTTGCATATATGTTTCTTAGACTATATAGAAGCAATATATACAAAGATTTCAACCGTCTACCTGTTCCATTCATTGTTCTACTTGTCGAAAGTTACAAATAATTACCGATAAAGGATTAACCATTGGGGCTCATTGTTCACTTAAACTTGAAGAAAAAAAATTTGGCGAATGGTACTGTTTGAATGCTTTGCATATATGTTTCTTAGATTATATAGAAGCAATATATACAAAGATTTCAACCGTCTACCTGTACTATTCATTGTTCTACTTGTAGAAATTTACAAATAATTTCCATTTCATGATTATCAATGGGGCTCGCTGTTCACTTAAACTTGAAGAACAAAAAATTGGCGAATGGTACTGTTTGGATGCTTTGCATATATGTTTCTTAGACTATATAGAAGCAATATATACAAAGATTTCAACCGTCTACCTGTTCCATTCATTGTTCTACTTGTCGAAAGTTACAAATAATTACCGATAAAGGATTAACCATTGGGGCTCATTGTTCACTTAAACTTGAAGAACAAAAAATTGGCGAATTGTACTGTTTGGATGCTTTGCATATATGTTTCTTAGACTATTTAGAAGCAATATATAGAAAGATTTCACCCGTCTACCTGTACTATTCATTGTTCTACTTGTAGAAAATTACAAATAATTTCCATTTCATGATTATCAATGGGGCTCGCTGTTCACTTAAACTTGAAGATCAAAAAATTGGCGATTGTTACTGTTTAGATGCTATGCATATAGGTTTCTTAGACTATATAGAAGCAATATATACAAAGAATTCAACCGTCTACCTGTTCTATTCATTGTTCTACTTGTAGAAAGTTACAAATAATTTCCATTTCATGATTATCAATGGGGCTCGCTGTTCACTTAAACTTGAAGATCAAAAAATTGGCGATTGTTACTGTTTAGATGCTTTGCATATAGGTTTCTTAGACTATTTAGAAGCAATATATAGAAAGATTTCACCCGTCTACCTGTACTATTCATTGTTCTACTTGTAGAAAGTTACAAATAATTTCCATTTCATGATTATCAATGGGGCTCGCTGTTCACTTAAACTTGAAGATCAAAAAATTGGCGATTGTTACCGTTTAGATGCTTTGCATATAGGTTTCTTAGACTATATAGAAGAAACATATACAAAGATTTCAACAGTCTACCTGTTCTATTCATTGTTCTACTTGTAGAAAGTTACAAATAATTTCCATTTCATGATTATCAATGGGGCTCGCTGTTCACTTAAACTTGAAGATCAAAAAATTGGCGATTGTTACTGTTTAGATGCTATGCATATAGGTTTCTTAGACTATATAGAAGCAATATATACAAAGAATTCAACCGTCTACCTGTTCCATTCATTGTTCTACTTGTAGAAAGTTACAAATAATTTCCATTTCATGATTATCAATGGGGCTCGCTGTTCACTTAAACTTGAAGATCAAAAAATTGGCGATTGTTACTGTTTAGATGCTTTGCATATAGGTTTCTTAGATTATATAGAAGCAATATATACAAATATTTCAACCGTCTACCTGTTCCATTCATTGTTCTACTTGTAGAAAGTTACAAATAATTTCCATTTCATGATTATTAATGGGGCTAGCTGTTCACTTAAACTTGAAGATCAAAAAATTGGCGATTGTTACTGTTTAGATGCTTTGCATATAGGTTTCTTAGATTATATAGAAGCAATATATACAAAGATTTCAACCGTCTACCTGTTCCATTCATTGTTCTACTTGTCGAAAGTTACAAATAATTACCGATAAAGGATTAACCATTGGGGCTCATTGTTCACTTAAACTTGAAGAACAAATAATTGGCGAATTGTACTGTTTGGATGCTTTGCATATATGTTTCTTAGACTATTTAGAAGCAATATATAGAAAGATTTCACCCGTCTACCTGTACTATTCATTGTTCTACTTGTAGAAAGTTACAAATAATTTCCATTTCATGATTAGCAATGGGGCTCGCTGTTCACTTAAACTTGAAGATCAAAAAATTGGCGATCGTTACTGTTTAGATGCTTTGCATATAGGTTTCTTAGACTATATAGAAGAAACATATACAAAGATTTCAACAGTCTACCTGTTCTATTCATTGTTCTACTTGTAGAAAGTTACAAATAATTTCCATTTCATGATTATTAATGGGGCTCGCTGTTCACTTAAACTTGAAGATCAAAAAATTGGCGATTGTTACTGTTTAGATGCTTTGCATATAGGTTTCTTAGATTATATAGAAGCAATATATACAAAGATTTCAACCGTCTACCTGTACTATTCATTGTTCTACTTGTAGAAATTTACAAATAATTTCCATTTCATGATTATCAATGGGGCTCGCTGTTCACTTAAACTTGAAGAACAAAAAATTGGCGAATGGTACTGTTTGGATGCTTTGCATATATGTTTCTTAGACTATATAGAAGCAATATATACAAAGATTTCAACCGTCTACCTGTTCCATTCATTGTTCTACTTGTCGAAAGTTACAAATAATTACCGATAAAGGATTAACCATTGGGGCTCATTGTTCACTTAAACTTGAAGAAAAAAAATTTGGCGAATGGTACTGTTTGAATGCTTTGCATATATGTTTCTTAGATTATATAGAAGCAATATATACAAAGATTTCAACCGTCTACCTGTACTATTCATTGTTCTACTTGTAGAAATTTACAAATAATTTCCATTTCATGATTATCAATGGGGCTCGCTGTTCACTTAAACTTGAAGAACAAAAAATTGGCGAATGGTACTGTTTGGATGCTTTGCATATATGTTTCTTAGACTATATAGAAGCAATATATACAAAGATTTCAACCGTCTACCTGTTCCATTCATTGTTCTACTTGTCGAAAGTTACAAATAATTACCGATAAAGGATTAACCATTGGGGCTCATTGTTCACTTAAACTTGAAGAACAAAAAATTGGCGAATTGTACTGTTTGGATGCTTTGCATATATGTTTCTTAGACTATTTAGAAGCAATATATAGAAAGATTTCACCCGTCTACCTGTACTATTCATTGTTCTACTTGTAGAAAGTTACAAATAATTTCCATTTCATGATTATCAATGGGGCTCGCTGTTCACTTAAACTTGAAGATCAAAAAATTGGCGATTGTTACCGTTTAGATGCTTTGCATATAGGTTTCTTAGACTATATAGAAGAAACATATACAAAGATTTCAACAGTCTACCTGTTCCATTCATTGTTCTACTTGTAGAAAGTTACAAATAATTTCCATTTCATGATTATCAATGGGGCTCGCTGTTCACTTAAACTTGAAGATCAAAAAATTGGCGATTGTTACTGTTTAGATGCTTTGCATATAGGTTTCTTAGATTATATAGAAGCAATATATACAAATATTTCAACCGTCTACCTGTTCCATTCATTGTTCTACTTGTAGAAAGTTACAAATAATTTCCATTTCATGATTATTAATGGGGCTCGCTGTTCACTTAAACTTGAAGATCAAAAAATTGGCGATTGTTACTGTTTAGATGATTTGCATATAGGTTTCTTAGATTATATAGAAGCAATATATACAAAGATTTCAACCGTATACCTGTTCCATTCATTGTTCTACTTGTCGAAAGTTACAAATAATTACCGATAAAGGATTAACCATTGGGGCTCATTGTTCACTTAAACTTGAAGAACAAATAATTGGCGAATTGTACTGTTTGGATGCTTTGCATATATGTTTCTTAGACTATTCAGAAGCAATATATAGAAAGATTTCACCCGTCTACCTGTACTATTCATTGTTCTACTTGTAGAAAGTTACAAATAATTTCCATTTCATGATTATCAATGGGGCTCGCTGTTCACTTAAACTTGAAGATCAAAAAATTGGCGATCGTTACTGTTTAGATGCTTTGCATATAGGTTTCTTAGATTATATAGAAGCAATATATACAAAGATTTCAACCGTCTACCTGTTCCATTCATTGTTCTACTTGTCGAAAGTTGCAAATAATTACCGATAAAGGATTAACCATTGGGGCTCATTGTTCACTTAAACTTGAAGAACAAAAAATTGGCGAATTGTACTGTTTGGATGCTTTGCATATATGTTTCTTAGACTATATAGATGCAATATATACAAAGATTTCAACCGTCTACCTGTTCCATTCATTGTTCTACTTGTCGAAATTTACAAATAATTTCCTTTAAAGGATTAACAATGGGGCTCGTTGTTCACTTAAACTTGAAGAACAATAAATTGGCGAATTTTACTGTTTGGATGCTTTGCATATATGTTTCTTAGACTATTTAGAAGAAACATATACAAATATTTCAACAGTCTACCTGTTCTATTCATTGTTCTACTTGTAGAAAGTTACAAATAATTTCCATTTCATGATTATCAATGGGGCTCGCTGTTCACTTAAACTTGAAGATCAAAAAATTGGCGATTGTTACTGTTTAGATGCTTTGCATATAGGTTTCTTAGACTATTTAGAAGCAATATATAGAAAGATTTCACCCGTCTACCTGTACTATTCATTGTTCTACTTGTAGAAAGTTACAAATAATTTCCATTTCATGATTATCAATGGGGCTCGCTGTTCACTTAAACTTGAAGATCAAAAAATTGGCGATTGTTACCGTTTAGATGCTTTGCATATAGGTTTCTTAGACTATATAGAAGAAACATATACAAAGATTTCAACAGTCTACCTGTTCTATTCATTGTTCTACTTGTCGAAAGTTACAAATAATTTCCGTTAAGGGATTAACAATGGGGATCGTTGTTTACTTAAACTTGAAGAACAAAAAATTGGCGAATTGTACTGTTTGGATGCTTTGCATATATGTTTCTTAGACTATTTAGAAGCAATATATACAATGATTTCAACCGTCTACCTATTCCATTCATTGTTCTACTTGCCGAAATTTACAAATAATTTCCTTTAAAGGATTAACAATGGGGCTCGTAGTTCACTTAAACTTGAAGAGCAAAAAATTGTCGAATTGTACTGTTTGGATGCTTTGCATATATGTTTCTTAGACTATATAGAAGAAACATATACAAAGATTTCAACAGTCTACCTGTTCTATTCATTGTTCTACTTGTAGAAAGTTACAAATAATTTCCATTTCATGATTATTAATGGGGCTCGCTGTTCACTTAAACTTGAAGATCAAAAAATTGGCGATTGTTACTGTTTAGATGCTTTGCATATAGGTTTCTTAGATTATATAGAAGCAATATATACAAAGATTTCAACCGTCTACCTGATCCATTCATTGTTCTACTTGTCGAAAGTTGCAAATAATTACCGATAAAGGATTAACCATTGGGGCTCATTGTTCACTTAAACTTGAAGAACAAAAAATTGGCGAATTGTACTGTTTGGATGCTTTGCATATATGTTTCTTAGACTATATAGATGCAATATATACAAAGATTTCAACCGTCTACCTGTTCCATTCATTGTTCTACTTGTCGAAATTTACAAATAATTTCCTTTAAAGGATTAACAATGGGGCTCGTTGTTCACTTAAACTTGAAGATCAAAAAATTGGCGATTGTTACTGTTTAGATGCTTTGCATATAGGTTTCTTAGACTATATAGGATTAATATATACAAAGAATTCAACCGTCTACCTGTTCCATTCATTGTTCTACTTGTAGAAAGTTACAGATAATTTCCGTTTCATGATTATCAATGGGGCTCGTTGTTCACTTAAACTTGAAGAACAATAAATTGGCGAATTTTACTGTTTGGATGCTTTGCATATATGTTTCTTAGACTATTTAGAAGAAACATATACAAATATTTCAACAGTCTACCTGTTCTATTCATTGTTCTACTTGTAGAAAGTTACAAATAATTTCCATTTCATGATTATCAATGGGGCTCGCTGTTCACTTAAACTTGAAGATCAAAAAATTGGCGATTGTTACTGTTTAGATGCTTTGCATATAGGTTTCTTAGACTATTTAGAAGCAATATTTAGAAAGATTTCACCCGTCTACCTGTACTATTCATTGTTCTTCTTGTAGAAAGTTACAAATAATTTCCATTTCATGATTATCAATGGGGCTCGCTGTTCACTTAAACTTGAAGATCAAAAAATTGGCAAATTGTACTGTTTGGATGCTTTTCATATATGTTTCTTAGACTATATAGATGCAATATATACAAAGATTTCAACCGTCTACCTGTTCCATTCATTGTTCTACTTGTCGAAATTTACAAATAATTTCCTTTAAAGGATTAACAATGGGGCTCGTAGTTCACTTAAACTTGAAGAACAAATAATTGGCGAATTGTACTGTTTGGATGCTTTGCATATATGTTTCTTAGACTATTTAGAAGCAATATATAGAAAGATTTCACCCGTCTACCTGTACTATTCATTGTTCTACTTGTAGAAAGTTACAAATAATTTCCGTTTCATGATTATCAATGGGGCTCGTTGTTCACTTAAACTTGAAGAACAAAAATTTGGCGAATGGTACTGTTTGGATGCTTTGCATATAGGTTTCTTAGACTATATAGAAGCAATATATACAAAGAATTCAACCGTCTACCTGTTCCATTCATTGTTCTACTTGTAGAAAGTTACAAATAATTTCCATTTCATGATTATCAATGGGGCTCGCTGTTCACTTAAACTTGAAGAACAAGAAATTGGCGAATGGTACTGTTTGGATGCTTTGCATATATGTTTCTTAGATTATATAGAAGCAATATATACAAAGATTTCAACCGTCTACCTGTTCCATTCATTGTTCTACTTGTCGAAATTTACAAATAATTTCCTTTAAAGGATTAACAATGGGGCTCGTTGTTCACTTAAACTTGAAGATCAAAAAATTGGCGATTGTTACTGTTTATATGCTTTGCATATATGTTTCTTAGATTATATTGAAGCAATATATACAATGATTTCAACCGTCTACCTATTCCATTCATTGTTCTACTTTTCGAAAGTTACAAATAATTTCCGTTAAGGGATTAACAATGGGGATCGTTGTTTACTTAAACTTGAAGAACAAAAAATTGGCGAATTGTACTGTTTGGATGCTTTGCATATATGTTTCTTAGACTATTTAGAAGCAATATATACAATGATTTCAACCGTCTACCTATTCCATTCATTGTTCTACTTGCCGAAATTTACAAATAATTTCCTTTAAAGGATTAACAATGGGGCTCGTAGTTCACTTAAACTTGAAGAGCAAAAAATTGGCGAATTGTACTGTTTGGATGCTTTGCATATATGTTTCTTAGACTATTTAGAAGCAATATATACAACGATTTCAACCGTCTACCTGTTCCATTCATTGTTCTACTTGTCGAAAGTTACAAATAATTTCCGATAAAGGATTAACAATGGGTCTCATTGTTCACTTAAACTTGAAGAACAAAAAATTGGCGAATGGTACTGTTTGGTTGCTTTGCATATATGTTTCTTATACTATATGGAAGCAATATATACAAAGATTTCAACCGTCTACGTGTTCCAATCATTGTTCTACTTGTAGAAAGTTACAATTAATTTCCGTTAAAGGATTAACAATGGGGCTCGTAGTTCACTTAAACTTGAAGAACAAAAAATTGGCGAATGGTACTGTTTGGATGCTTTGCGTACATGTTTCTGAGACTATATGGAAGCAATATATACAAAGATTTCAACCGTCTACGTGTTCCAATCATTGTTCTACTTGTCGAAATTTACAAATAATTTCCTTTAAAGGATTAACAATGGGGCTCGTTGTTCACTTAAACTTGAAGAACAAAAAAGTGGCGAATGGTACTGTTTGGATGCTTTGCATATATGTTTCTTATATTATATAGAAGCAATATATACAAAGATTTCAACCGTCTACCTGTTCCATTCACTGTTCTACTTGTCGAAAGTTACAAATAATTTCCGATAAAGGATTAACAATGGGGATCGTAGTTTACTTAAACTTGAAGAACAAAAAATTGGCGAATTGTACTGTTTGGATGCTTTGCATATATGTTTCGTAGATTATATAGAAGCAATATATACAATGATTTCGACCGTCTACCTGATCCAATCATTGTTCTACTTGTCGAAATTTACAAATAATTTCCTTTAAAGGATTAACAATGGGGCTCGTAATTCACTTAAAATTGAAGAACAAAAAATTGGCGAATTGTACTGTTTGGATGCTTTGCATATATGTTTCTTAGACTATATGGAAGCAATATATACAAAGATTTCAACCGTCTACGTGTTCCAATCATTGTTCTACTTGTAGAAAGTTACAATTAATTTCAGTTAAAGGATTAACAATGGGGCTCGCTGTTCACTTAAACTTGAAGAACAAAAAATTGGCGAATTGTACTGTTTGGATGCTTTGCATATATGTTTCTTAGACTATTTAGAAGCAATATATAGAAAGATTTCACCCGTCTACCTGTACTATTCATTGTTCTACTTGTAGAAAGTTACAAATAATTTCCATTTCATGATTATCAATGGGGCTCGCTGTTCACTTAAACTTGAAGATCAAAAAATTGGCGATTGTTACCGTTTAGATGCTTTGCATATAGGTTTCTTAGACTATATAGAAGAAACATATACAAAGATTTCAACAGTCTACCTGTTCTATTCATTGTTCTACTTGTAGAAAGTTACAAATAATTTCCATTTCATGATTATCAATGGGGCTCGCTGTTCACTTAAACTTGAAGATCAAAAAATTGGCGATTGTTACTGTTTAGATGCTATGCATATAGGTTTCTTAGACTATATAGAAGCAATATATACAAAGAATTCAACCGTCTACCTGTTCCATTCATTGTTCTACTTGTAGAAAGTTACAAATAATTTCCATTTCATGATTATCAATGGGGCTCGCTGTTCACTTAAACTTGAAGATCAAAAAATTGGCGATTGTTACTGTTTAGATGCTTTGCATATAGGTTTCTTAGATTATATAGAAGCAATATATACAAATATTTCAACCGTCTAACTGTTCCATTCATTGTTCTACTTGTAGAAAGTTACTAATAATTTCCATTTCATGATTATTAATGGGGCTCGCTGTTCACTTAAACTTGAAGATCAAAAAATTGGCGATTGTTACTGTTTAGATGCTTTGCATATAGGTTTCTTAGATTATATAGAAGCAATATATACAAAGATTTCAACCGTCTACCTGTTCCATTCATTGTTCTACTTGTCGAAAGTTACAAATAATTACCGATAAAGGATTAACCATTGGGGCTCATTGTTCACTTAAACTTGAAGAACAAATAATTGGCGAATTGTACTGTTTGGATGCTTTGCATATATGTTTCTTAGACTATTTAGAAGCAATATATAGAAAGATTTCACCCGTCTACCTGTACTATTCATTGTTCTACTTGTAGAAAGTTACAAATAATTTCCATTTCATGATTATCAATGGGGCTAGCTGTTCACTTAAACTTGAAGATCAAAAAATTGGCGATTGTTACTGTTTGGATGCTTTGCATATATGTTCCCTAGATTATATAGAAGCAATATATACAATGATTTCAACCGTCTACCTATTCCATTCATTGTTCTACTTGTCGAAAGTTACAAATAATTTCCGTTAAGGGATTAACAATGGGGATCGTTGTTTACTTAAACTTGAAGAACAAAAAATTGGCGAATTGTACTGTTTGGATGCTTTGCATATATGTTTCTTAGACTATTTAGAAGCAATATATACAATGATTTCAACCGTCTACCTATTCCATTCATTGTTCTACTTGCCGAAATTTACAAATAATTTCCTTTAAAGGATTAACAATGGGGCTCGTAGTTCACTTAAACTTGAAGAGCAAAAAATTGTCGAATTGTACTGTTTGGATGCTTTGCATATATGTTTCTTAGACTATATAGAAGCAATATATACAAAGATTTCAACCGTCTACCTGTACTATTCATTGTTCTACTTGTAGAAATTTACAAATAATTTCCATTTCATGATTATCAATGGGGCTCGCTGTTCACTTAAACTTGAAGATCAAAAAATTGGCGATTGTTACTGTTTAGATGCTTTGCATATAGGTTTCTTAGACTATATAGAAGAAACATATACAAAGATTTCAACAGTCTACCAGTTCTATTCATTGTTCTACTTGTAGAAAGTTACAAATAATTTCCATTTCATGATTATCAATGGGGCTCGCTGTTCACTTAAACTTGAAGATCAAAAAATTGGCGATTGTTACTGTTTAGATGCTTTGCATATAGGTTTCTTAGACTATATAGAAGCAACATATACAAAGATTTCAACCGTCTACCAGTTCTGTTCATTGTTCTACTTGTAGAAAGTTACAAATAATTTCCTTTAAAGGATTAACAATGGGCTCGTAGTTCACTTAAACTTGAAGAACAAAAAATTGGCGAATTGTACTGTTTGGATGCTTTGCATATATGTTTCTTAGACTATTTAGAAGCAATATATAGAAAGATTTCACCCGTCTACCTGTACTATTCATTGTTCTACTTGTAGAAAGTTACAAATAATTTCCATTTCATGAATATCAATGGGGCTCGCTGTTCACTTAAACTTGAAGATCAAAAAATTGGCGATTGTTACTGTTTAGATGCTTTGCATATAGGTTTCTTAGACTATATAGAAGCAACATATACAAAGATTTCAACCGTCTACCTGTTCTGTTCATTGTTCTACTTGTAGAAAGTTACAAATAATTTCCGTTTCATGATTATCAATGGGGCTCGTTGTTCACTTAAACTTGAAGAACAAAAATTTGGCGAATGGTACTGTTTGAATGCTTTGCATATATGTTTCTTAGATTATATAGAAGCAATATATACAAAGATTTCAACCGTCTACCTGTACTATTCATTGTTCTACTTGTAGAAATTTACAAATAATTTCCATTTCATGATTATCAATGGGGCTCGCTGTTCACTTAAACTTGAAGAACAAAAAATTGGCGAATGGTACTGTTTGGATGCTTTGCATATATGTTTCTTAGACTATATAGAAGCAATATATACAAAGATTTCAACCGTCTACCTGTTCCATTCATTGTTCTACTTGTCGAAAGTTACAAATAATTACCGATAAAGGATTAACCATTGGGGCTCATTGTTCACTTAAACTTGAAGAAAAAAAATTTGGCGAATGGTACTGTTTGAATGCTTTGCATATATGTTTCTTAGATTATATAGAAGCAATATATACAAAGATTTCAACCGTCTACCTGTACTATTCATTGTTCTACTTGTAGAAATTTACAAATAATTTCCATTTCATGATTATCAATGGGGCTCGCTGTTCACTTAAACTTGAAGAACAAAAAATTGGCGAATGGTACTGTTTGGATGCTTTGCATATATGTTTCTTAGACTATATAGAAGCAATATATACAAAGATTTCAACCGTCTACCTGTTCCATTCATTGTTCTACTTGTCGAAAGTTACAAATAATTACCGATAAAGGATTAACCATTGGGGCTCATTGTTCACTTAAACTTGAAGAACAAAAAATTGGCGAATTGTACTGTTTGGATGCTTTGCATATATGTTTCTTAGACTATTTAGAAGCAATATATAGAAAGATTTCACCCGTCTACCTGTACTATTCATTGTTCTACTTGTAGAAAGTTACAAATAATTTCCATTTCATGATTATCAATGGGGCTCGCTGTTCACTTAAACTTGAAGATCAAAAAATTGGCGATTGTTACTGTTTAGATGCTATGCATATAGGTTTCTTAGACTATATAGAAGCAATATATACAAAGAATTCAACCGTCTACCTGTTCTATTCATTGTTCTACTTGTAGAAAGTTACAAATAATTTCCATTTCATGATTATCAATGGGGCTCGCTGTTCACTTAAACTTGAAGATCAAAAAATTGGCGATTGTTACTGTTTAGATGCTTTGCATATAGGTTTCTTAGACTATTTAGAAGCAATATATAGAAAGATTTCACCCGTCTACCTGTACTATTCATTGTTCTACTTGTAGAAAGTTACAAATAATTTCCATTTCATGATTATCAATGGGGCTCGCTGTTCACTTAAACTTGAAGATCAAAAAATTGGCGATTGTTACCGTTTAGATGCTTTGCATATAGGTTTCTTAGACTATATAGAAGAAACATATACAAAGATTTCAACAGTCTACCTGTTCTATTCATTGTTCTACTTGTAGAAAGTTACAAATAATTTCCATTTCATGATTATCAATGGGGCTCGCTGTTCACTTAAACTTGAAGATCAAAAAATTGGCGATTGTTACTGTTTAGATGCTATGCATATAGGTTTCTTAGACTATATAGAAGCAATATATACAAAGAATTCAACCGTCTACCTGTTCCATTCATTGTTCTACTTGTAGAAAGTTACAAATAATTTCCATTTCATGATTATCAATGGGGCTCGCTGTTCACTTAAACTTGAAGATCAAAAAATTGGCGATTGTTACTGTTTAGATGCTTTGCATATAGGTTTCTTAGATTATATAGAAGCAATATATACAAATATTTCAACCGTCTACCTGTTCCATTCATTGTTCTACTTGTAGAAAGTTACAAATAATTTCCATTTCATGATTATTAATGGGGCTAGCTGTTCACTTAAACTTGAAGATCAAAAAATTGGCGATTGTTACTGTTTAGATGCTTTGCATATAGGTTTCTTAGATTATATAGAAGCAATATATACAAAGATTTCAACCGTCTACCTGTTCCATTCATTGTTCTACTTGTCGAAAGTTACAAATAATTACCGATAAAGGATTAACCATTGGGGCTCATTGTTCACTTAAACTTGAAGAACAAATAATTGGCGAATTGTACTGTTTGGATGCTTTGCATATATGTTTCTTAGACTATTTAGAAGCAATATATAGAAAGATTTCACCCGTCTACCTGTACTATTCATTGTTCTACTTGTAGAAAGTTACAAATAATTTCCATTTCATGATTAGCAATGGGGCTCGCTGTTCACTTAAACTTGAAGATCAAAAAATTGGCGATCGTTACTGTTTAGATGCTTTGCATATAGGTTTCTTAGACTATATAGAAGAAACATATACAAAGATTTCAACAGTCTACCTGTTCTATTCATTGTTCTACTTGTAGAAAGTTACAAATAATTTCCATTTCATGATTATTAATGGGGCTCGCTGTTCACTTAAACTTGAAGATCAAAAAATTGGCGATTGTTACTGTTTAGATGCTTTGCATATAGGTTTCTTAGATTATATAGAAGCAATATATACAAAGATTTCAACCGTCTACCTGTACTATTCATTGTTCTACTTGTAGAAATTTACAAATAATTTCCATTTCATGATTATCAATGGGGCTCGCTGTTCACTTAAACTTGAAGAACAAAAAATTGGCGAATGGTACTGTTTGGATGCTTTGCATATATGTTTCTTAGACTATATAGAAGCAATATATACAAAGATTTCAACCGTCTACCTGTTCCATTCATTGTTCTACTTGTCGAAAGTTACAAATAATTACCGATAAAGGATTAACCATTGGGGCTCATTGTTCACTTAAACTTGAAGAAAAAAAATTTGGCGAATGGTACTGTTTGAATGCTTTGCATATATGTTTCTTAGATTATATAGAAGCAATATATACAAAGATTTCAACCGTCTACCTGTACTATTCATTGTTCTACTTGTAGAAATTTACAAATAATTTCCATTTCATGATTATCAATGGGGCTCGCTGTTCACTTAAACTTGAAGAACAAAAAATTGGCGAATGGTACTGTTTGGATGCTTTGCATATATGTTTCTTAGACTATATAGAAGCAATATATACAAAGATTTCAACCGTCTACCTGTTCCATTCATTGTTCTACTTGTAGAAAGTTACAAATAATTTCCATTTCATGATTAGCAATGGGGCTCGCTGTTCACTTAAACTTGAAGATCAAAAAATTGGCGATCGTTACTGTTTAGATGCTTTGCATATAGGTTTCTTAGACTATATAGAAGAAACATATACAAAGATTTCAACAGTCTACCTGTTCTATTCATTGTTCTACTTGTAGAAAGTTACAAATAATTTCCATTTCATGATTAGCAATGGGGCTCGCTGTTCACTTAAACTTGAAGATCAAAAAATTGGCGATCGTTACTGTTTAGATGCTTTGCATATAGGTTTCTTAGACTATATAGAAGAAACATATACAAAGATTTCAACAGTCTACCTGTTCTATTCATTGTTCTACTTGTAGAAAGTTACAAATAATTTCCATTTCATGATTATTAATGGGGCTCGCTGTTCACTTAAACTTGAAGAACAAAAAATTGGCGAATGGTACTGTTTGGATGCTTTGCATATATGTTTCTTAGACTATATAGAAGCAATATATACAAAGATTTCAACCGTCTACCTGTTCCATTCATTGTTCTACTTGTCGAAAGTTACAAATAATTACCGATAAAGGATTAACCATTGGGGCTCATTGTTCACTTAAACTTGAAGAAAAAAAATTTGGCGAATGGTACTGTTTGAATGCTTTGCATATATGTTTCTTAGATTATATAGAAGCAATATATACAAAGATTTCAACCGTCTACCTGTACTATTCATTGTTCTACTTGTAGAAATTTACAAATAATTTCCATTTCATGATTATCAATGGGGCTCGCTGTTCACTTAAACTTGAAGAACAAAAAATTGGCGAATGGTACTGTTTGGATGCTTTGCATATATGTTTCTTAGACTATATAGAAGCAATATATACAAAGATTTCAACCGTCTACCTGTTCCATTCATTGTTCTACTTGTCGAAAGTTACAAATAATTACCGATAAAGGATTAACCATTGGGGCTCATTGTTCACTTAAACTTGAAGAACAAAAAATTGGCGAATTGTACTGTTTGGATGCTTTGCATATATGTTTCTTAGACTATATAGAAGCAATATATACAAAGAATTCAACCGTCTACCTGTTCTATTCATTGTTCTACTTGTAGAAAGTTACAAATAATTTCCATTTCATGATTATCAATGGGGCTCGCTGTTCACTTAAACTTGAAGATCAAAAAATTGGCGATTGTTACTGTTTAGATGCTTTGCATATAGGTTTCTTAGACTATTTAGAAGCAATATATAGAAAGATTTCACCCGTCTACCTGTACTATTCATTGTTCTACTTGTAGAAAGTTACAAATAATTTCCATTTCATGATTATCAATGGGGCTCGCTGTTCACTTAAACTTGAAGATCAAAAAATTGGCGATTGTTACCGTTTAGATGCTTTGCATATAGGTTTCTTAGACTATATAGAAGAAACATATACAAAGATTTCAACAGTCTACCTGTTCTATTCATTGTTCTACTTGTCGAAAGTTACAAATAATTTCCGTTAAGGGATTAACAATGGGGATCGTTGTTTACTTAAACTTGAAGAACAAAAAATTGGCGAATTGTACTGTTTGGATGCTTTGCATATATGTTTCTTAGACTATTTAGAAGCAATATATACAATGATTTCAACCGTCTACCTATTCCATTCATTGTTCTACTTGCCGAAATTTACAAATAATTTCCTTTAAAGGATTAACAATGGGGCTCGTAGTTCACTTAAACTTGAAGAGCAAAAAATTGTCGAATTGTACTGTTTGGATGCTTTGCATATATGTTTCTTAGACTATATAGAAGAAACATATACAAAGATTTCAACAGTCTACCTGTTCTATTCATTGTTCTACTTGTAGAAAGTTACAAATAATTTCCATTTCATGATTATTAATGGGGCTCGCTGTTCACTTAAACTTGAAGATCAAAAAATTGGCGATTGTTACTGTTTAGATGCTTTGCATATAGGTTTCTTAGATTATATAGAAGCAATATATACAAAGATTTCAACCGTCTACCTGTTCCATTCATTGTTCTACTTGTCGAAAGTTGCAAATAATTACCGATAAAGGATTAACCATTGGGGCTCATTGTTCACTTAAACTTGAAGAACAAAAAATTGGCGAATTGTACTGTTTGGATGCTTTGCATATATGTTTCTTAGACTATATAGATGCAATATATACAAAGATTTCAACCGTCTACCTGTTCCATTCATTGTTCTACTTGTCGAAATTTACAAATAATTTCCTTTAAAGGATTAACAATGGGGCTCGTTGTTCACTTAAACTTGAAGATCAAAAAATTGGCGATTGTTACTGTTTAGATGCTTTGCATATAGGTTTCTTAGACTATATAGGATTAATATATACAAAGAATTCAACCGTCTACCTGTTCCATTCATTGTTCTACTTGTAGAAAGTTACAGATAATTTCCGTTTCATGATTATCAATGGGGCTCGTTGTTCACTTAAACTTGAAGAACAATAAATTGGCGAATTTTACTGTTTGGATGCTTTGCATATATGTTTCTTAGACTATTTAGAAGAAACATATACAAATATTTCAACAGTCTACCTGTTCTATTCATTGTTCTACTTGTAGAAAGTTACAAATAATTTCCATTTCATGATTATCAATGGGGCTCGCTGTTCACTTAAACTTGAAGATCAAAAAATTGGCGATTGTTACTGTTTAGATGCTTTGCATATAGGTTTCTTAGACTATTTAGAAGCAATATTTAGAAAGATTTCACCCGTCTACCTGTACTATTCATTGTTCTTCTTGTAGAAAGTTACAAATAATTTCCATTTCATGATTATCAATGGGGCTCGCTGTTCACTTAAACTTGAAGATCAAAAAATTGGCAAATTGTACTGTTTGGATGCTTTTCATATATGTTTCTTAGACTATATAGATGCAATATATACAAAGATTTCAACCGTCTACCTGTTCCATTCATTGTTCTACTTGTCGAAATTTACAAATAATTTCCTTTAAAGGATTAACAATGGGGCTCGTAGTTCACTTAAACTTGAAGAACAAATAATTGGCGAATTGTACTGTTTGGATGCTTTGCATATATGTTTCTTAGACTATTTAGAAGCAATATATAGAAAGATTTCACCCGTCTACCTGTACTATTCATTGTTCTACTTGTAGAAAGTTACAAATAATTTCCATTTCATGATTATCAATGGGGCTCGCTGTTCACTTAAACTTGAAGATCAAAAAATTGGCGATTGTTACTGTTTTTAGATGCTTTGCATATAGGTTTCTTAGACTATATAGAAGCAATATATACAAAGAATTCAACCGTCTACCTGTTCCATTCATTGTTCTACTTGTAGAAAGTTACAAATAATTTCCATTTCATGATTATCAATGGGGCTCGCTGTTCACTTAAACTTGAAGAACAAAAAATTGGCGAATGGTACTGTTTGGATGCTTTGCGTATATGTTTCTTAGATTATATAGAAGCAATATATACAAAGATTTCAACCGTCTACCTGTTCCATTCATTGTTCTACTTGTCGAAATTTACAAATAATTTCCTTTAAAGGATTAACAATGGGGCTCGTTGTTCACTTAAACTTGAAGATCAAAAAATTGGCGATTGTTACTGTTTAGATGCTTTGCATATATGTTTCTTAGATTATATAGAAGCAATATATACAATGATTTCAACCGTCTACCTATTCCATTCATTGTTCTACTTGTCGAAAGTTACAAATAATTTCCGTTAAGGGATTAACAATGGGGATCGTTGTTTACTTAAACTTGAAGAACAAAAAATTGGCGAATTGTACTGTTTGGATGCTTTGCATATATGTTTCTTAGACTATTTAGAAGCAATATATACAATGATTTCAACCGTCTACCTATTCCATTCATTGTTCTACTTGCCGAAATTTACAAATAATTTCCTTTAAAGGATTAACAATGGGGCTCGTAGTTCACTTAAACTTGAAGAGCAAAAAATTGTCGAATTGTACTGTTTGGATGCTTTGCATATATGTTTCTTAGACTATATAGAAGCAATATATACAATGATTTCAACCGTCTACCTGTTCCATTCATTGTTCTACTTGTCGAAAGTTACAAATAATTTCCGTTAATGGATTAACAATGGGGATCGTAGTTTACTTAAACTTGAAGAACAAAAAATTGGCGAATTGTACAGTTTGGATGCTTTGCATATATGTTTCTTAGACTATATAGAAGCAATATATACAATGATTTCAACCGTCTACCTATTCCATTCATTGTTCTACTTGCCGAAATTTACAAATAATTTCCTTTAAAGGATTAACAATGGGGCTCGCTGTTCACTTAAACTTGAAGATCAAATAATTGGCGAATGTCACTGTTTAGATGCTTTGCATATAGGTTTCTTAGACTATATAGAAGCAACATATACAAATATTTCAACCGTCTACCTGTTCCATTCATTGTTCTACTTGTCGAAATTTACAAATAATTTCCTTTAAAGGATTAACAATGGGGCTCGTTGTTCACTTAAACTTGAAGATCAAAAAATTGGCGATTGTTACTGTTTAGATGCTTTGCATATAGGTTTCTTAGACTATATAGGAGCAATATATACAAAGAATTCAACCGTCTACCTGTTCCATTCATAGTTCTACTTGTAGAAAGTTACAGATAATTTCCGTTTCATGATTATCAATGAGGCTCGTTGTTCACTTAAACTTGAAGAACAAAAATTTGGCGAATGGTACTGTTTGGATGCTTTGCTTATATGTTTCTTAGACTATATAGAAGCAATATATACAAAGAATTCAACCGTCTACCTGTTCCATTCATTGTTCTACTTGTAGAAAGTTACAAATAATTTCCATTTCATGATTATCAATGGGGCTCGCTGTTCACTTAAACTTGAAGAACAAAAAATTGGCGAATGGTACTGTTTGGATGCTTTGCATATATGTTTCTTAGATTATATAGTAGCAATATATACAAAAATTTCAACCGTCTACCTGTACTATTCATTGTTCTACTTGTAGAAAGTTACAAATAATTTCCATTTCATGATTATCAATAGGGCTCGCTGTTCACTTAAACTTGAAGATCAAAAAATTGGCGATTGTTACTGTTTAGATGCATTGCATATAGGTTTCTTAGACTATATAGAAGCAATATATACAAAGAATTCAACCGTCTACCTGTTCCATTCATTGTTCTACTTGTAGAAAGTTACAAATAATTTCCATTTCATGATTATCAATGGGGCTCGCTGTTCACTTAAACTTGAAGATCAAAAAATTGGCGATTGTTACTGTTTAGATGCTTTGCATATAGGTTTCTTAGACTATATAGAAGCAATATATACAAAGATTTCAACCGTCTACCTGTTCCATTCATTGTTCTACTTGTCGAAATTTACAAATAATTTCCTTTAAAGGATTAACAATGGGGCTCGTAGTTCACTTAAACTTGAAGAACAAATAATTGGCGAATTGTACTGTTTGGATGCTTTGCATATATGTTTCTTGGACTATTTAGAAGCAATATATAGAAAGATTTCACCCGTCTACCTGTACTATTCATTGTTCTACTTGTAGAAAGTTACAAATAATTTCCATTTCATGATTATCAATGGGGCTCGCTGTTCACTTAAACTTGAAGATCAAAAAATTGGCGATTCTTACTGTTTAGATGCTTTGCATATAGGTTTCTTAGACTATATAGAAGCAATATATACAAAGAATTCAACCGTCTACCTGTTACATTCATTGTTCTACTTGTAGAAAGTTACAAATAATTTCCATTTCATGATTATCAATGGGGCTCGCTGTTCACTTAAACTTGAAGAACAAAAAATTGGCGAATGGTACTGTTTGGATGCTTTGCATATATGTTTCTTAGATTATATAGAAGCAATATATACAAAGATTTCAACCGTCTAACTGTTCCATTCATTGTTCTACTTGTCGAAATTTACAAATAATTTCCTTTAAAGGATTAACAATGGGGCTCGTTGTTCACTTAAACTTGAAGATCAAAAAATTGGCGATTGTTACTGTTTAGATGCTTTGCATATATGTTTCTTAGATTATATTGAAGCAATATATACAATGATTTCAACCGTCTACCTATTCCATTCATTGTTCTACTTGCCGAAATTTACAAATAATTTCCTTTAAAGGATTAACAATGGGGCTCGTAGTTCACTTAAACTTGAAGAGCAAAAAATTGTCGAATTGTACTGTTTGGATGCTTTGCATATATGTTTCTTAGACTATATAGAAGCAATATATACAATGATTTCAACCGTCAACCTGTTCCATTCATTGTTCTACTTGTCGAAAGTTACAAATAATTTCCGTTAATGGATTAACAATGGGGATCGTAGTTTACTTAAACTTGAAGAACAAAAAATTGGCGAATTGTACTGTTTGGATGCTTTGCATATATGTTTCTTAGACTATATAGAAGCAATATATACAATGATTTCAACCGTCTACCTATTCCATTCAATGTTCTACTTGCCGAAATTTACAAATAATTTCCTTTAAAGGATTAACAATGGGGCTCGCTGTTCACTTAAACTTGAAGATCAAATAATTGGCGAATGTCACTGTTTAGATGCTTTGCATATAGGTTTCTTAGACTATATAGAAGCAACATATACAAATATTTCAACCGTCTACCTGTTCTGTTCATTGTTCTACTTGTAGAAAGTTACAAATAATTTCCGTTTCATGATTATCAATGGGGCTCGTTGTTCACTTAAACTTGAAGAACAAAAATTTGGCGAATGGTACTGTTTGGATGCTTTGCATATATGTTTCTTAGACTATATAGAAGCAATATATACAAAGAATTCAACCGTCTACCTGTTCCATTCATTGTTCTACTTGTAGAAAGTTACAAATAATTTCCATTTCATGATTATCAATGGGGCTCGCTGTTCACTTAAACTTGAAGAACAAAAATTTGGCGAATGGTACTGTTTGGATGCTTTGCATATATGTTTCTTAGATTATATAGAAGCAATATATACAAAGATTTCAACCGTCTACCTGTTCCATTCATTGCTCTACTTGTCGAAATTTACAAATAATTTCCGTTAAAGGATTAACAATGGGGCTCGTTGTTCACTTAAACTTGAAGATTAAAAAATTGGCGATTGTTACTGTTTAGATGCTTTGCATATATGTTTCGTAGATTATATAGAAGCAATATATACAATGATTTCAACCGTCTACCTGTTCCATTCATTGTTCTACTTGTCGAAAGTTACAAATAATTTCCGATAAAGGATTAACAATGGGTCTCATTGTTCACTTAAACTTGAAGAACAAAAAATTCGGCGAATGGTACTGTTTGGGTGCTTTGCATATATGTTTCTTAGACTATATAGAAGCAATATATACAAAGAATTCAACCGTCTACCTGTTCCATTCATTGTTCTACTTGTAGAAAGTTACAAATAATTTCCATTTCATGATTATCAATGGGGCTCGCTGTTCACTTAAACTTGAAGAACAAAAAATTGGCGAATTGTACTGTTTGGATGCTTTGCATATATGTTTCTTAGATTATATAGAAGCAATATATACAATGATTTCAACCGTCTACCTGTTCCATTCATTGCTCTACTTGTCGAAATTTACAAATAATTTCCTTTAAAGGATTAACAATGGGGCTCGTTGTTCACTTAAACTTGAAGATCGAAAAATTGGCGATTGTTACTGTTTAGATGCTTTGCATATATGTTTCTTAGATTATATAGAAGCAATATATACAAAGATTTCAACCGTCTACCTGTTCCATTCATTGTTCTACTTGTCGAAATTTACAAATAATTTCCTTTAAAGGATTAACAATGGGGCTCGTTGTTCACTTAAACTTGAAGATCAAAAAATTGGCGATTGTTACTGTTTAGATGCTTTGCATATATGTTTCTTAGATTATATAGAAGCAATATATACAATGATTTCAACCGTCTACCTATTCCATTCATTGTTCTACTTGTCGAAAGTTACAAATAATTTCCGTTAAGGGATTAACAATGGGGATCGTAGTTTACTTAAACTTGAAGAACAAAAAATTGGCGAATTGTACTGTTTGGATGCTTTGCATATATGTTTCTTAGACTATTTAGAAGCAATATATACAATGATTTCAACCGTCTACCTGTTCCATTCATTGTTCTACTTGTCGAAAGTTACAAATAATTTCCGTTAATGGATTAACAATGGGGATCGTAGTTTACTTAAACTTGAAGAACAAAAAATTGGCGAATTGTACTGTTTGGATGCTTTGCATATATGTTTCTTAGACTATATAGAAGCAATATATACAATGATTTCAACCGTCTACCTATGCCATTCATTGTTCTACTTGCCGAAATTTACAAATAATTTCCTTTAAAGGAATAACAATGGGGCGCGCTGTTCACTTAAACTTGAAGATCAAATAATTGGCGAATGTCACTGTTTAGATGCTTTGCATATAGGTTTCTTAGACTATATAGAAGCAACATATACAAATATTTCAACCGTCTACCTGTTCTGTTCATTGTTCTACTTGTAGAAAGTTACAAATAATTTCCGTTTCATGATTATCAATGGGGCTCGTTGTTCACTTAAACTTAAAGAACAAAAATTCGGCGAATGGTCCTGTTTGGATGCTTTGCATATATGTTTCTTAGACTATATAGAAGCAATATATACAAAGAATTCAACCGTCTACCTGTTCCATTCATTGTTCTACTTGTAGAAAGTTACAAATAATTTCCATTTCATGATTATCAATGGGGCTCGCTGTTCACTTAAACTTGAAGAACAAAAATTTGGCGCATGGTACTGTTTGGATGCTTTGCATATATGTTTCTTAGATTATATAGAAGCAATATATACAAAGATTTCAACCGTCTACCTGTTCCATTCATTGTTCTACTTGTCGAAATTTACAAATAATTTCCTTTAAAGGATTAACATTGGGGCTCGTTGTTCACTTAAACTTGAAGATCAAAAAATTGGCGATTGTTACTGTTTAGATGCTTTGCATATATGTTTCTTAGATTATATAGAAGCAATATATACAATAATTTCAACCGTCTACCTATTCCATTCATTGTTCTACTTGCCGAAATTTACAAATAATTTCCTTTAAAGGATTAACAATGGGGCTCGTAGTTAACTTAAACTTGAAGAGCAAAAAATTGTCGAATTGTACTGTTTGGATGCTTTGTATATATGTTTCTTAGACTATTTAGAAGCAATATATACAATGATTTCAACCGTCTACCTATTCCATTCATTGTTCTACTTGCCGAAATTTACAAATAATTTCCTTTAAAGGATTAACAATGGGGCTCGTAGTTCACTTAAACTTGAAGAGCAAAAAATTGTCGAATTGTACTGTTTGGATGCTTTGCATATATGTTTCTTAGATTATATAGAAGCAATATATACAAAGATTTCAACCGTCTACCTGTTCCATTCATTGTTCTACTTGTCGAAATTTACAAATAATTTCCTTTAAAGGATTAACAATGGGGCTCGTTGTTCACTTAAACTTGAAGATCAAAAAATTGGCGATTGTTACTGTTTAGATGCTTTGCATATATGTTTCTTAGATTATATAGAAGCAATATATACAATGATTTCAACCGTCTACCTATTCCATTCATTGTTCTACTTGTCGAAAGTTACAAATAATTTCCGTTAAGGGATTAACAATGGGGATCGTAGTTTACTTAAACTTGAAGAACAAAAAATTGGCGAATTGTACTGTTTGGATGCTTTGCATATATGTTTCTTAGACTATTTAGAAGCAATATATACAATGATTTCAACCGTCTACCTGTTCCATTCATTGTTCTACTTGTCGAAAGTTACAAATAATTTCCGTTAATGGATTAACAATGGGGATCGTAGTTTACTTAAACTTGAAGAACAAAAAATTGGCGAATTGTACTGTTTGGATGCTTTGCATATATGTTTCTTAGACTATATAGAAGCAATATATACAAAGAATTCAACCTTTTACCTGTTCCATTCATTGTTCTACTTGTAGAAAGTTACAAATAATTTCCATTTCATGATTATCAATGGGGCTCGCTGTTCACTTAAACTTGAAGATCAAAAAATTGGCGATTGTTACTGTTTAGATGCTTTGCATATAGGTTTCTTAGACTATATAGAAGCAATATATACAAAGATTTCAACCGTCTACCTGTTCCATTCATTGTTCTACTTGTCGAAATTTACAAATAATTTCCTTTAAAGGATTAACAATGGGGCTCGTAGTTCACTTAAACTTGAAGAACAAATAATTGGCGAATTGTACTGTTTGGATGCTTTGCATATATGTTTCTTGGACTATTTAGAAGCAATATATAGAAAGATTTCACCCGTCTACCTGTACTATTCATTGTTCTACTTGTAGAAAGTTACAAATAATTTCCATTTCATGATTATCAATGGGGCTCGCTGTTCACTTAAACTTGAAGATCAAAAAATTGGCGATTGTTACTGTTTAGATGCATTGCATATAGGTTTCTTAGACTATATAGAAGCAATATATACAAAGAATTCAACCGTCAACCTGTTCCATTCATTGTTCTACTTGTAGAAAGTTACAAATAATTTCCATTTCATGATTATCAATGGGGCTCGCTGTTCACTTAAACTTGAAGATCAAAAAATTGGCGATTGTTACTGTTTAGATGCTTTGCATATAGGTTTCTTAGACTATATAGAAGCAATATATACAAAGAATTCAACCGTCTACCTGTTCCATTCATTGTTCGACTTGTAGAAAGTTACAAATAATTTCCATTTCATGATTATCAATGGGGCTCGCTGTTCACTTAAACTTGAAGAACAAAAAATTGGCGAATGGTACTGTTTGGATGCTTTGCATATATGTTTCTTAGATTATATAGAAGCAATATATACAAAGATTTCAACCGTCTACCTGTTCCATTCATTGTTCTACTTGTCGAAATTTACAAATAATTTCCTTTAAAGGATTAACAATGGGGCTCGTTGTTCACTTAAACTTGAAGATCAAAAAATTGGCGATTGTTACTGTTTAGATGCTTTGCATATATGTTTCTTAGATTATATTGAAGCAATATATACAATGATTTCAACCGTCTACCTATTCCATTCATTGTTCTACTTTTCGAAAGTTACAAATAATTTCCGTTAAGGGATTAACAATGGGGATCGTTGTTTACTTAAACTTGAAGAACAAAAAATTGGCGAATTGTACTGTTTGGATGCTTTGCATATATGTTTCTTAGACTATTTAGAAGCAATATATACAATGATTTCAACCGTCTACCTATTCCATTCATTGTTCTACTTGCCGAAATTTACAAATAATTTCCTTTAAAGGATTAACAATGGGGCTCGTAGTTCACTTAAACTTGAAGAGCAAAAAATTGTCGAATTGTACTGTTTGGATGCTTTGCATATATGTTTCTTAGACTATATAGAAGCAATATATACAATGATTTCAACCGTCAACCTGTTCCATTCATTGTTCTACTTGTCGAAAGTTACAAATAATTTCCGTTAATGGATTAACAATGGGGATCGTAGTTTACTTAAACTTGAAGAACAAAAAATTGGCGAATTGTACTGTTTGGATGCTTTGCATATATGTTTCTTAGACTATATAGAAGCAATATATACAATGATTTCAACCGTCTACCTATTCCATTCAATGTTCTACTTGCCGAAATTTACAAATAATTTCCTTTAAAGGATTAACAATGGGGCTCGTTGTTCACTTAAACTTGAAGATCAAAAAATTGGCGATTGTTACTGTTTAGATGCTTTGCATATATGTTTCTTAGATTATATTGAAGCAATATATACAATGATTTCAACCGTCTACCTATTCCATTCATTGTTCTACTTTTCGAAAGTTACAAATAATTTCCGTTAAGGGATTAACAATGGGGATCGTTGTTTACTTAAACTTGAAGAACAAAAAATTGGCGAATTGTACTGTTTGGATGCTTTGCATATATGTTTCTTAGACTATTTAGAAGCAATATATACAATGATTTCAACCGTCTACCTATTCCATTCATTGTTCTACTTGCCGAAATTTACAAATAATTTCCTTTAAAGGATTAACAATGGGGCTCGTAGTTCACTTAAACTTGAAGAGCAACAAATTGTCGAATTGTACTGTTTGGATGCTTTGCATATATGTTTCTTAGACTATATAGAAGCAATATATACAAAGAATTCAACCGTCTACCTGTTCCATTCATTGTTCTACTTGTAGAAAGTTACAGATAATTTCCGTTTCGTGATTATCAATGAGGCTCGTTGTTCACTTAAACTTGAAGAACAAAAATTTGGCGAATGGTACTGTTTGGATGCTTTGCATATATGTTTCTTAGACTATATAGAAGCAATATATACAAAGAATTCAACCGTCTACCTGTTCCATTCATAGTTCTACTTGTCGAAATTTACAAATAATTTCCTTTAAAGGATTAACAATGGGGCTCGTAGTTCACTTAAACTTGAAGAACAAATAATTGGCGAATTGTACTGTTTGGATGCTTTGCATATATGTTTCTTGGACTATTTAGAAGCAATATATAGAAAGATTTCACCCGTCTACCTGTACTATTCATTGTTCTACTTGTAGAAAGTTACAAATAATTTCCATTTCATGATTATCAATGGGGCTCGCTGTTCACTTAAACTTGAAGATCAAAAAATTGGCGATTGTTACTGTTTAGATGCTTTGCATATAGGTTTCTTAGACTATATAGAAGCAATATATACAAAGAATTCAACCGTCTACCTGTTCCATTCATTGTTCGACTTGTAGAAAGTTACAAATAATTTCCATTTCATGATTATCAATGGGGCTCGCTGTTCACTTAAACTTGAAGAACAAAAAATTGGCGAATGGTACTGTTTGGATGCTTTGCATATATGTTTCTTAGATTATATAGAAGCAATATATACAAAGATTTCAACCGTCTACCTGTTCCATTCATTGTTCTACTTGTCGAAATTTACAAATAATTTCCTTTAAAGGATTAACAATGGGGCTCGTTGTTCACTTAAACTTGAAGATCAAAAAATTGGCGATTGTTACTGTTTAGATGCTTTGCATATATGTTTCTTAGATTATATTGAAGCAATATATACAATGATTTCAACCGTCTACCTATTCCATTCATTGTTCTACTTTTCGAAAGTTACAAATAATTTCCGTTAAGGGATTAACAATGGGGATCGTTGTTTACTTAAACTTGAAGAACAAAAAATTGGCGAATTGTACTGTTTGGATGCTTTGCATATATGTTTCTTAGACTATTTAGAAGCAATATATACAATGATTTCAACCGTCTACCTATTCCATTCATTGTTCTACTTGCCGAAATTTACAAATAATTTCCTTTAAAGGATTAACAATGGGGCTCGTAGTTCACTTAAACTTGAAGAGCAAAAAATTGTCGAATTGTACTGTTTGGATGCTTTGCATATATGTTTCTTAGACTATATAGAAGCAATATATACAATGATTTCAACCGTCAACCTGTTCCATTCATTGTTCTAATTGTCGAAAGTTACAAATAATTTCCGTTAATGGATTAACAATGGGGATCGTAGTTTACTTAAACTTGAAGAACAAAAAATTGGCGAATTGTACTGTTTGGATGCTTTGCATATATGTTTCTTAGACTATATAGAAGCAATATATACAATGATTTCAACCGTCTACCTATTCCATTCAATGTTCTACTTGCCGAAATTTACAAATAATTTCCTTTAAAGGATTAACAATGGGGCTCGTTGTTCACTTAAACTTGAAGATCAAAAAATTGGCGATTGTTACTGTTTAGATGCTTTGCATATATGTTTCTTAGATTATATTGAAGCAATATATACAATGATTTCAACCGTCTACCTATTCCATTCATTGTTCTACTTTTCGAAAGTTACAAATAATTTCCGTTAAGGGATTAACAATGGGGATCGTTGTTTACTTAAACTTGAAGAACAAAAAATTGGCGAATTGTACTGTTTGGATGCTTTGCATATATGTTTCTTAGACTATTTAGAAGCAATATATACAATGATTTCAACCGTCTACCTATTCCATTCATTGTTCTACTTGCCGAAATTTACAAATAATTTCCTTTAAAGGATTAACAATGGGGCTCGTAGTTCACTTAAACTTGAAGAGCAACAAATTGTCGAATTGTACTGTTTGGATGCTTTGCATATATGTTTCTTAGACTATATAGAAGCAATATATACAATGATTTCAACCGTCAACCTGTTCCATTCATTGTTCTACTTGTCGAAAGTTACAAATAATTTCCGTTAATGGATTAACAATGGGGATCGTAGTTTACTTAAACTTGAAGAACAAAAAATTGGCGAATTGTACTGTTTGGATGCTTTGCATATATGTTTCTTAGACTATATAGAAGCAATATATACAATGATTTCAACCGTCTACCTATTCCATTCAATGTTCTACTTGTCGAAATTTACAAATAATTTCCTTTAAAGGATTAACAATGGGGCTCGTTGTTCACTTAAACTTGAAGATCAAAAAATTGGCGATTGTTACTGTTTAGATGCTTTGCATATATGTTTCTTAGATTATATTGAAGCAATATATACAATGATTTCAACCGTCTACCTATTCCATTCATTGTTCTACTTTTCGAAAGTTACAAATAATTTCCGTTAAGGGATTAACAATGGGGATCGTTGTTTACTTAAACTTGAAGAACAAAAAATTGGCGAATTGTACTGTTTGGATGCTTTGCATATATGTTTCTTAGAATATTTAGAAGCAATATATACAATGATTTCAACCGTCTACCTATTCCATTCATTGTTCTACTTGCCGAAATTTACAAATAATTTCCTTTAAAGGATTAACAATGGGGCTCGTAGTTCACTTAAACTTGAAGAGCAAAAAATTGTCGAATTGTACTGTTTGGATGCTTTGCATATATGTTTCTTAGACTATATAGAAGCAATATATACAATGATTTCAACCGTCAACCTGTTCCATTCATTGTTCTACTTGTCGAAAGTTACAAATAATTTCCGTTAATGGATTAACAATGGGGATCGTAGTTTACTTAAACTTGAAGAACAAAAAATTGGCGAATTGTACTGTTTGGATGCTTTGCATATATGTTTCTTAGACTATTTAGAAGCAATATATACAATGATTTCAACCGTCTACCTATTCCATTCATTGTTCTACTTGCCGAAATTTACAAATAATTTCCTTTAAAGGATTAACAATGGGGCTCGTAGTTCACTTAAACTTGAAGAGCAACAAATTGTCGAATTGTACTGTTTGGATGCTTTGCATATATGTTTCTTAGACTATATAGAAGCAATATATACAAAGAATTCAACCGTCTACCTGTTCCATTCATTGTTCTACTTGTAGAAAGTTACAGATAATTTCCGTTTCATGATTATCAATGAGGCTCGTTGTTCACTTAAACTTGAAGAACAAAAATTTGGCGAATGGTACTGTTTGGATGCTTTGCATATATGTTTCTTAGACTATATAGAAGCAATATATACAAAGAATTCAACCGTCTACCTGTTCCATTCATTGTTCTACTTGTAGAAAGTTACAGATAATTTCCGTTTCATGATTCTCAATGGGGCTCGTTGTTCACTTAAACTTGAAGAACAATAATTTGGCGAATGGTACTGTTTGGATGCTTTGCATATATGTTTCTTAGACTATATAGAAGCAATATATACAAAGAATTCAACCGTCTACCTGTTCCATTCATTGTTCTACTTGTAGAAAGTTACAAATAATTTCCATTTCATGATTATCAATGGGGCTCGCTGTTCACTTAAACTTGAAGAACAAAAAATTGGCGAATGGTACTGTTTGGATGCTTTGCATATATGTTTCTTAGATTATATAGAAGCAATATATATAAAGATTTCAACCGTCTACCTGTACTATTCATTGTTCTACTTGTAGAAAGTTACAAATAATTTCCATTTCATGATTATCAATGGGGCTCGCTGTTCACTTAAACTTGAAGATAAAAAATTGGCGATTGTTACTGTTTAGATGCATTGCATATAGGTTTCTTAGACTATATAGAAGCAATATATACAAAGAATTCAACCGTCAACCTGTTCCATTCATTGTTCTACTTGTAGAAAGTTACAAATAATTTCCATTTCATGATTATCAATGGGGCTCGCTGTTCACTTAAACTTGAAGATCAAAAAATTGGCGATTGTTACTGTTTAGATGCATTGCATATAGGTTTCTTAGACTATATAGAAGCAATATATACAAAGAATTCAACCGTCTACCTGTTCCATTCATTGTTCTACTTGTAGAAAGTTACAGATAATTTCCGTTTCATGATTATCAATGAGGCTCGTTGTTCACTTAAACTTGAAGAACAAATAATTGGCGAATTGTACTGTTTGGATGCTTTGCATATATGTTTCTTGGACTATTTAGAAGCAATATATAGAAAGATTTCACCCGTCTACCTGTACTATTCATTGTTCTACTTGTAGAAAGTTACAAATAATTTCCATTTCATGATTATCAATGGGGCTCGCTGTTCACTTAAACTTGAAGATCAAAAAATTGGCGATTGTTACTGTTTAGATGCTTTGCATATATGTTTCTTAGACTATATAGAAGCAATATATACAATGATTTCAACCGTCAACCTGTTCCATTCATTGTTCTACTTGTCGAAAGTTACAAATAATTTCCGTTAATGGATTAACAATGGGGATCGTAGTTTACTTAAACTTGAAGAACAAAAAATTGGCGAATTGTACTGTTTGGATGCTTTGCATATATGTTTCTTAGACTATATAGAAGCAATATATACAATGATTTCAACCGTCTACCTATTCCATTCATTGTTCTACTTGCCGAAATTTACAAATAATTTCCTTTAAAGGATTAACAATGGGGCTCGTAGTTCACTTAAACTTGAAGAGCAACAAATTGTCGAATTGTACTGTTTGGATGCTTTGCATATATGTTTCTTAGACTATATAGAAGCAATATATACAAAGAATTCAACCGTCTACCTGTTCCATTCATTGTTCTACTTGTAGAAAGTTACAGATAATTTCCGTTTCGTGATTATCAATGAGGCTTGTTGTTCACTTAAACTTGAAGAACAAAAATTTGGCGAATGGTACTGTTTGGATGCTTTGCATATATGTTTCTTAGACTATATAGAAGCAATATATACAAAGAATTCAACCGTCTACCTGTTCCATTCATAGTTCTACTTGTCGAAATTTACAAATAATTTCCTTTAAAGGATTAACAATGGGGCTCGTAGTTCACTTAAACTTGAAGAACAAATAATTGGCGAATTGTACTGTTTGGATGCTTTGCATATATGTTTCTTGGACTATTTAGAAGCAATATATAGAAAGATTTCACCCGTCTACCTGTACTATTCATTGTTCTACTTGTAGAAAGTTACAAATAATTTCCATTTCATGATTATCAATGGGGCTCGCTGTTCACTTAAACTTGAAGATCAAAAAATTGGCGATTGTTACTGTTTAGATGCTTTGCATATAGGTTTCTTAGACTATATAGAAGCAATATATACAAAGAATTCAACCGTCTACCTGTTCCATTCATTGTTCGACTTGTAGAAAGTTACAAATAATTTCCATTTCATGATTATCAATGGGGCTCGCTGTTCACTTAAACTTGAAGAACAAAAAATTGGCGAATGGTACTGTTTGGATGCTTTGCATATATGTTTCTTAGATTATATAGAAGCAATATATACAAAGATTTCAACCGTCTACCTGTTCCATTCATTGTTCTACTTGTCGAAATTTACAAATAATTTCCTTTAAAGGATTAACAATGGGGCTCGTTGTTCACTTAAACTTGAAGATCAAAAAATTGGCGATTGTTACTGTTTAGATGCTTTGCATATATGTTTCTTAGATTATATTGAAGCAATATATACAATGATTTCAACCGTCTACCTATTCCATTCATTGTTCTACTTTTCGAAAGTTACAAATAATTTCCGTTAAGGGATTAACAATGGGGATCGTTGTTTACTTAAACTTGAAGAACAAAAAATTGGCGAATTGTACTGTTTGGATGCTTTGCATATATGTTTCTTAGACTATATAGAAGCAATATATACAATGATTTCAACCGTCTACCTATTCCATTCAATGTTCTACTTGTCGAAATTTACAAATAATTTCCTTTAAAGGATTAACAATGGGGCTCGTTGTTCACTTAAACTTGAAGATCAAAAAATTGGCGATTGTTACTGTTTAGATGCTTTGCATATATGTTTCTTAGATTATATTGAAGCAATATATACAATGATTTCAACCGTCTACCTATTCCATTCATTGTTCTACTTTTCGAAAGTTACAAATAATTTCCGTTAAGGGATTAACAATGGGGATCGTTGTTTACTTAAACTTGAAGAACAAAAAATTGGCGAATTGTACTGTTTGGATGCTTTGCATATATGTTTCTTAGACTATTTAGAAGCAATATATACAATGATTTCAACCGTCTACCTATTCCATTCATTGTTCTACTTGCCGAAATTTACAAATAATTTCCTTTAAAGGATTAACAATGGGGCTCGTAGTTCACTTAAACTTGAAGAGCAAAAAATTGTCGAATTGTACTGTTTGGATGCTTTGCATATATGTTTCTTAGACTATATAGAAGCAATATATACAATGATTTCAACCGTCAACCTGTTCCATTCATTGTTCTACTTGTCGAAAGTTACAAATAATTTCCGTTAATGGATTAACAATGGGGATCGTAGTTTACTTAAACTTGAAGAACAAAAAATTGGCGAATTGTACTGTTTGGATGCTTTGCATATATGTTTCTTAGACTATTTAGAAGCAATATATACAATGATTTCAACCGTCTACCTATTCCATTCATTGTTCTACTTGCCGAAATTTACAAATAATTTCCTTTAAAGGATTAACAATGGGGCTCGTAGTTCACTTAAACTTGAAGAGCAACAAATTGTCGAATTGTACTGTTTGGATGCTTTGCATATATGTTTCTTAGACTATATAGAAGCAATATATACAAAGAATTCAACCGTCTACCTGTTCCATTCATTGTTCTACTTGTAGAAAGTTACAGATAATTTCCGTTTCATGATTATCAATGAGGCTCGTTGTTCACTTAAACTTGAAGAACAAAAATTTGGCGAATGGTACTGTTTGGATGCTTTGCATATATGTTTCTTAGACTATATAGAAGCAATATATACAAAGAATTCAACCGTCTACCTGTTCCATTCATTGTTCTACTTGTAGAAAGTTACAGATAATTTCCGTTTCATGATTCTCAATGGGGCTCGTTGTTCACTTAAACTTGAAGAACAATAATTTGGCGAATGGTACTGTTTGGATGCTTTGCATATATGTTTCTTAGACTATATAGAAGCAATATATACAAAGAATTCAACCGTCTACCTGTTCCATTCATTGTTCTACTTGTAGAAAGTTACAAATAATTTCCATTTCATGATTATCAATGGGGCTCGCTGTTCACTTAAACTTGAAGAACAAAAAATTGGCGAATGGTACTGTTTGGATGCTTTGCATATATGTTTCTTAGATTATATAGAAGCAATATATATAAAGATTTCAACCGTCTACCTGTACTATTCATTGTTCTACTTGTAGAAAGTTACAAATAATTTCCATTTCATGATTATCAATGGGGCTCGCTGTTCACTTAAACTTGAAGATAAAAAATTGGCGATTGTTACTGTTTAGATGCATTGCATATAGGTTTCTTAGACTATATAGAAGCAATATATACAAAGAATTCAACCGTCAACCTGTTCCATTCATTGTTCTACTTGTAGAAAGTTACAAATAATTTCCATTTCATGATTATCAATGGGGCTCGCTGTTCACTTAAACTTGAAGATCAAAAAATTGGCGATTGTTACTGTTTAGATGCATTGCATATAGGTTTCTTAGACTATATAGAAGCAATATATACAAAGAATTCAACCGTCTACCTGTTCCATTCATTGTTCTACTTGTAGAAAGTTACAGATAATTTCCGTTTCATGATTATCAATGAGGCTCGTTGTTCACTTAAACTTGAAGAACAAATAATTGGCGAATTGTACTGTTTGGATGCTTTGCATATATGTTTCTTGGACTATTTAGAAGCAATATATAGAAAGATTTCACCCGTCTACCTGTACTATTCATTGTTCTACTTGTAGAAAGTTACAAATAATTTCCATTTCATGATTATCAATGGGGCTCGCTGTTCACTTAAACTTGAAGATCAAAAAATTGGCGATTGTTACTGTTTAGATGCTTTGCATATAGGTTTCTTAGACTATATAGAAGCAATATATACAAAGAATTCAACCGTCTACCTGTTCCATTCATTGTTCGACTTGTAGAAAGTTACAAATAATTTCCATTTCATGATTATCAATGGGGCTCGCTGTTCACTTAAACTTGAAGAACAAAAAATTGGCGAATTGTACTGTTTGGATGCTTTGCATATATGTTTCTTAGATTATATAGAAGCAATATATACAAAGATTTCAACCGTCTACCTGTTCCATTCATTGTTCTACTTGTCGAAATTTACAAATAATTTCCTTTAAAGGATTAACAATGGGGCTCGTTGTTCACTTAAACTTGAAGATCAAAAAATTGGCGATTGTTACTGTTTAGATGCTTTGCATATATGTTTCTTAGATTATATTGAAGCAATATATACAATGATTTCAACCGTCTACCTATTCCATTCATTGTTCTACTTTTCGAAAGTTACAAATAATTTTCGTTAAGGGATTAACAATGGGGATCGTTGTTTACTTAAACTTGAAGAACAAAAAATTGGCGAATTGTACTGTTTGGATGCTTTGCATATATGTTTCTTAGACTATTTAGAAGCAATATATACAATGATTTCAACCGTCTACCTATTCCATTCATTGTTCTACTTGCCGAAATTTACAAATAATTTCCTTTAAAGGATTAACAATGGGGCTCGTAGTTCACTTAAACTTGAAGAGCAAAAAATTGTCGAATTGTACTGTTTGGATGCTTTGCATATATGTTTCTTAGACTATATAGAAGCAATATATACAATGATTTCAACCGTCAACCTGTTCCATTCATTGTTCTACTTGTCGAAAGTTACAAATAATTTCCGTTAATGGATTAACAATGGGGATCGTAGTTTACTTAAACTTGAAGAACAAAAAATTGGCGAATTGTACTGTTTGGATGCTTTGCATATATGTTTCTTAGACTATATAGAAGCAATATATACAATGATTTCAACCGTCTACCTATTCCATTCAATGTTCTACTTGCCGAAATTTACAAATAATTTCCTTTAAAGGATTAACAATGGGGCTCGTTGTTCACTTAAACTTGAAGATCAAAAAATTGGCGATTGTTACTGTTTAGATGCTTTGCATATATGTTTCTTAGATTATATTGAAGCAATATATACAATGATTTCAACCGTCTACCTATTCCATTCATTGTTCTACTTTTCGAAAGTTACAAATAATTTCCGTTAAGGGATTAACAATGGGGATCGTTGTTTACTTAAACTTGAAGAACAAAAAATTGGCGAATTGTACTGTTTGGATGCTTTGCATATATGTTTCTTAGACTATTTAGAAGCAATATATACAATGATTTCAACCGTCTACCTATTCCATTCATTGTTCTACTTGCCGAAATTTACAAATAATTTCCTTTAAAGGATTAACAATGGGGCTCGTAGTTCACTTAAACTAGAAGAGCAACAAATTGTCGAATTGTACTGTTTGGATGCTTTGCATATATGTTTCTTAGACTATATAGAAGCAATATATACAAAGAATTCAACCGTCTACCTGTTCCATTCATTGTTCTACTTGTAGAAAGTTACAAATAATTTCCGTTAAGGGATTAACAATGGGGATCGTTGTTTACTTAAACTTGAAGAACAAAAAATTGGCGAATTGTACTGTTTGGATGCTTTGCATATATGTTTCTTAGACTATTTAGAAGCAATATATACAATGATTTCAACCGTCTACCTATTCCATTCATTGTTCTACTTGCCGAAATTTACAAATAATTTCCTTTAAAGGATTAACAATGGGGCTCGTAGTTCACTTAAACTTGAAGAGCAAAAAATTGTCGAATTGTACTGTTTGGATGCTTTGCATATATGTTTCTTAGACTATATAGAAGCAATATATACAATGATTTCAACCGTCAACCTGTTCCATTCATTGTTCTACTTGTCGAAAGTTACAAATAATTTCCGTTAATGGATTAACAATGGGGATCGTTGTTCACTTAAACTTGAAGAGCAACAAATTGTCGAATTGTACTGTTTGGATGCTTTGCATATATGTTTCTTAGACTATATAGAAGCAATATATACAAAGAATTCAACCGTCTACCTGTTCCATTCATTGTTCTACTTGTAGAAAGTTACAGATAATTTCCGTTTCATGATTATCAATGAGGCTCGTTGTTCACTTAAACTTGAAGAACAAAAATTTGGCGAATGGTACTGTTTGGATGCTTTGCATATATGTTTCTTAGACTATATAGAAGCAATATATACAAAGAATTCAACCGTCTACCTGTTCCATTCATTGTTCTACTTGTAGAAAGTTACAGATAATTTCCGTTTCATGATTCTCAATGGGGCTCGTTGTTCACTTAAACTTGAAGAACAATAATTTGGCGAATGGTACTGTTTGGATGCTTTGCATATATGTTTCTTAGACTATATAGAAGCAATATATACAAAGAATTCAACCGTCTACCTGTTCCATTCATTGTTCTACTTGTAGAAAGTTACAAATAATTTCCATTTCATGATTATCAATGGGGCTCGCTGTTCACTTAAACTTGAAGAACAAAAAATTGGCGAATGGTACTGTTTGGATGCTTTGCATATATGTTTCTTAGATTATATAGAAGCAATATATATAAAGATTTCAACCGTCTACCTGTACTATTCATTGTTCTACTTGTAGAAAGTTACAAATAATTTCCATTTCATGATTATCAATGGGGCTCGCTGTTCACTTAAACTTGAAGATAAAAAATTGGCGATTGTTACTGTTTAGATGCATTGCATATAGGTTTCTTAGACTATATAGAAGCAATATATACAAAGAATTCAACCGTCAACCTGTTCCATTCATTGTTCTACTTGTAGAAAGTTACAAATAATTTCCATTTCATGATTATCAATGGGGCTCGCTGTTCACTTAAACTTGAAGATCAAAAAATTGGCGATTGTTACTGTTTAGATGCATTGCATATAGGTTTCTTAGACTATATAGAAGCAATATATACAAAGAATTCAACCGTCTACCTGTTCCATTCATTGTTCTACTTGTAGAAAGTTACAGATAATTTCCGTTTCATGATTATCAATGAGGCTCGTTGTTCACTTAAACTTGAAGAACAAATAATTGGCGAATTGTACTGTTTGGATGCTTTGCATATATGTTTCTTGGACTATTTAGAAGCAATATATAGAAAGATTTCACCCGTCTACCTGTACTATTCATTGTTCTACTTGTAGAAAGTTACAAATAATTTCCATTTCATGATTATCAATGGGGCTCGCTGTTCACTTAAACTTGAAGATCAAAAAATTGGCGATTGTTACTGTTTAGATGCTTTGCATATAGGTTTCTTAGACTATATAGAAGCAATATATACAAAGAATTCAACCGTCTACCTGTTCCATTCATTGTTCGACTTGTAGAAAGTTACAAATAATTTCCATTTCATGATTATCAATGGGGCTCGCTGTTCACTTAAACTTGAAGAACAAAAAATTGGCGAATGGTACTGTTTGGATGCTTTGCATATATGTTTCTTAGATTATATAGAAGCAATATATACAAAGATTTCAACCGTCTACCTGTTCCATTCATTGTTCTACTTGTCGAAATTTACAAATAATTTCCTTTAAAGGATTAACAATGGGGCTCGTTGTTCACTTAAACTTGAAGATCAAAAAATTGGCGATTGTTACTGTTTAGATGCTTTGCATATATGTTTCTTAGATTATATTGAAGCAATATATACAATGATTTCAACCGTCTACCTATTCCATTCATTGTTCTACTTTTCGAAAGTTACAAATAATTTTCGTTAAGGGATTAACAATGGGGATCGTTGTTTACTTAAACTTGAAGAACAAAAAATTGGCGAATTGTACTGTTTGGATGCTTTGCATATATGTTTCTTAGACTATTTAGAAGCAATATATACAATGATTTCAACCGTCTACCTATTCCATTCATTGTTCTACTTGCCGAAATTTACAAATAATTTCCTTTAAAGGATTAACAATGGGGCTCGTAGTTCACTTAAACTTGAAGAGCAAAAAATTGTCGAATTGTACTGTTTGGATGCTTTGCATATATGTTTCTTAGACTATATAGAAGCAATATATACAATGATTTCAACCGTCAACCTGTTCCATTCATTGTTCTACTTGTCGAAAGTTACAAATAATTTCCGTTAATGGATTAACAATGGGGATCGTAGTTTACTTAAACTTGAAGAACAAAAAATTGGCGAATTGTACTGTTTGGATGCTTTGCATATATGTTTCTTAGACTATATAGAAGCAATATATACAATGATTTCAACCGTCTACCTATTCCATTCAATGTTCTACTTGCCGAAATTTACAAATAATTTCCTTTAAAGGATTAACAATGGGGCTCGTTGTTCACTTAAACTTGAAGATCAAAAAATTGGCGATTGTTACTGTTTAGATGCTTTGCATATATGTTTCTTAGATTATATTGAAGCAATATATACAATGATTTCAACCGTCTACCTATTCCATTCATTGTTCTACTTTTCGAAAGTTACAAATAATTTCCGTTAAGGGATTAACAATGGGGATCGTTGTTTACTTAAACTTGAAGAACAAAAAATTGGCGAATTGTACTGTTTGGATGCTTTGCATATATGTTTCTTAGACTATTTAGAAGCAATATATACAATGATTTCAACCGTCTACCTATTCCATTCATTGTTCTACTTGCCGAAATTTACAAATAATTTCCTTTAAAGGATTAACAATGGGGCTCGTAGTTCACTTAAACTAGAAGAGCAACAAATTGTCGAATTGTACTGTTTGGATGCTTTGCATATATGTTTCTTAGACTATATAGAAGCAATATATACAAAGAATTCAACCGTCTACCTGTTCCATTCATTGTTCTACTTGTAGAAAGTTACAGATAATTTCCGTTTCGTGATTATCAATGAGGCTCGTTGTTCACTTAAACTTGAAGAACAAAAATTTGGCGAATGGTACTGTTTGGATGCTTTGCATATATGTTTCTTAGACTATATAGAAGCAATATATACAAAGAATTCAACCGTCTACCTGTTCCATTCATAGTTCTACTTGTCGAAATTTACAAATAATTTCCTTTAAAGGATTAACAATGGGGCTCGTAGTTCACTTAAACTTGAAGAACAAATAATTGGCGAATTGTACTGTTTGGATGCTTTGCATATATGTTTCTTGGACTATTTAGAAGCAATATATAGAAAGATTTCACCCGTCTACCTGTACTATTCATTGTTCTACTTGTAGAAAGTTACAAATAATTTCCATTTCATGATTATCAATGGGGCTCGCTGTTCACTTAAACTTGAAGATCAAAAAATTGGCGATTGTTACTGTTTAGATGCTTTGCATATAGGTTTCTTAGACTATATAGAAGCAATATATACAAAGAATTCAACCGTCTACCTGTTCCATTCATTGTTCGACTTGTAGAAAGTTACAAATAATTTCCATTTCATGATTATCAATGGGGCTCGCTGTTCACTTAAACTTGAAGAACAAAAAATTGGCGAATGGTACTGTTTGGATGCTTTGCATATATGTTTCTTAGATTATATAGAAGCAATATATACAAAGATTTCAACCGTCTACCTGTTCCATTCATTGTTCTACTTGTCGAAATTTACAAATAATTTCCTTTAAAGGATTAACAATGGGGCTCGTTGTTCACTTAAACTTGAAGATCAAAAAATTGGCGATTGTTACTGTTTAGATGCTTTGCATATATGTTTCTTAGATTATATTGAAGCAATATATACAATGATTTCAACCGTCTACCTATTCCATTCATTGTTCTACTTTTCGAAAGTTACAAATAATTTCCGTTAAGGGATTAACAATGGGGATCGTTGTTTACTTAAACTTGAAGAACAAAAAATTGGCGAATTGTACTGTTTGGATGCTTTGCATATATGTTTCTTAGACTATTTAGAAGCAATATATACAATGATTTCAACCGTCTACCTATTCCATTCATTGTTCTACTTGCCGAAATTTACAAATAATTTCCTTTAAAGGATTAACAATGGGGCTCGTAGTTCACTTAAACTTGAAGAGCAAAAAATTGTCGAATTGTACTGTTTGGATGCTTTGCATATATGTTTCTTAGACTATATAGAAGCAATATATACAATGATTTCAACCGTCAACCTGTTCCATTCATTGTTCTACTTGTCGAAAGTTACAAATAATTTCCGTTAATGGATTAACAATGGGGATCGTAGTTTACTTAAACTTGAAGAACAAAAAATTGGCGAATTGTACTGTTTGGATGCTTTGCATATATGTTTCTTAGACTATATAGAAGCAATATATACAATGATTTCAACCGTCTACCTATTCCATTCAATGTTCTACTTGCCGAAATTTACAAATAATTTCCTTTAAAGGATTAACAATGGGGCTCGTTGTTCACTTAAACTTGAAGATCAAAAAATTGGCGATTGTTACTGTTTAGATGCTTTGCATATATGTTTCTTAGATTATATTGAAGCAATATATACAATGATTTCAACCGTCTACCTATTCCATTCATTGTTCTACTTTTCGAAAGTTACAAATAATTTCCGTTAAGGGATTAACAATGGGGATCGTTGTTTACTTAAACTTGAAGAACAAAAAATTGGCGAATTGTACTGTTTGGATGCTTTGCATATATGTTTCTTAGACTATTTAGAAGCAATATATACAATGATTTCAACCGTCTACCTATTCCATTCATTGTTCTACTTGCCGAAATTTACAAATAATTTCCTTTAAAGGATTAACAATGGGGCTCGTAGTTCACTTAAACTTGAAGAGCAACAAATTGTCGAATTGTACTGTTTGGATGCTTTGCATATATGTTTCTTAGACTATATAGAAGCAATATATACAATGATTTCAACCGTCAACCTGTTCCATTCATTGTTCTACTTGTCGAAAGTTACAAATAATTTCCGTTAATGGATTAACAATGGGGATCGTAGTTTACTTAAACTTGAAGAACAAAAAATTGGCGAATTGTACTGTTTGGATGCTTTGCATATAAGTTTCTTAGACTATATAGAAGCAATATATACAATGATTTCAACCGTCTACCTATTCCATTCAATGTTCTACTTGTCGAAATTTACAAATAATTTCCTTTAAAGGATTAACAATGGGGCTCGTTGTTCACTTAAACTTGAAGATCAAAAAATTGGCGATTGTTACTGTTTAGATGCTTTGCATATATGTTTCTTAGATTATATTGAAGCAATATATACAATGATTTCAACCGTCTACCTATTCCATTCATTGTTCTACTTTTCGAAAGTTACAAATAATTTCCGTTAAGGGATTAACAATGGGGATCGTTGTTTACTTAAACTTGAAGAACAAAAAATTGGCGAATTGTACTGTTTGGATGCTTTGCATATATGTTTCTTAGACTATTTAGAAGCAATATATACAATGATTTCAACCGTCTACCTATTCCATTCATTGTTCTACTTGCCGAAATTTACAAATAATTTCCTTTAAAGGATTAACTATGGGGCTCGTAGTTCACTTAAACTTGAAGAGCAAAAAATTGTCGAATTGTACTGTTTGGATGCTTTGCATATATGTTTCTTAGACTATATAGAAGCAATATATACAATGATTTCAACCGTCAACCTGTTCCATTCATTGTTCTACTTGTCGAAAGTTACAAATAATTTCCGTTAATGGATTAACAATGGGGATCGTAGTTTACTTAAACTTGAAGAACAAAAAATTGGCGAATTGTACTGTTTGGATGCTTTGCATATATGTTTCTTAGACTATATAGAAGCAATATATACAATGATTTCAACCGTCTACCTATTCCATTCAATGTTCTACTTGTCGAAATTTACAAATAATTTCCTTTAAAGGATTAACAATGGGGCTCGTTGTTCACTTAAACTTGAAGATCAAAAAATTGGCGATTGTTACTGTTTAGATGCTTTGCATATATGTTTCTTAGATTATATTGAAGCAATATATACAATGATTTCAACCGTCTACCTATTCCATTCATTGTTCTACTTTTCGAAAGTTACAAATAATTTCCGTTAAGGGATTAACAATGGGGATCGTTGTTTACTTAAACTTGAAGAACAAAAAATTGGCGAATTGTACTGTTTGGATGCTTTGCATATATGTTTCTTAGACTATTTAGAAGCAATATATACAATGATTTCAACCGTCTACCTATTCCATTCATTGTTCTACTTGCCGAAATTTACAAATAATTTCCTTTAAAGGATTAACTATGGGGCTCGTAGTTAACTTAAACTTGAAGAGCAAAAAATTGTCGAATTGTACTGTTTGGATGCTTTGCATATATGTTTCTTAGACTATATAGAAGCAATATATACAATGATTTCAACCGTCAACCTGTTCCATTCATTGTTCTACTTGTCGAAAGTTACAAATAATTTCCGTTAATGGATTAACAATGGGGATCCTAGTTTACTTAAACTTGAAGAACAAAAAATTGGCGAATTGTACTGTTTGGATGCTTTGCATATATGTTTCTTAGACTATTTAGAAGCAATATATACAATGATTTCAACCGTCTACCTATTCCATTCATTGTTCTACTTGCCGAAATTTACAAATAATTTCCTTTAAAGGATTAACAATGGGGCTCGTAGTTCACTTAAACTTGAAGAGCAACAAATTGTCGAATTGTACTGTTTGGATGCTTTGCATATATGTTTCTTAGACTATATAGAAGCAATATATACAAAGAATTCAACCGTCTACCTGTTCCATTCATTGTTCTACTTGTAGAAAGTTACAGATAATTTCCGTTTCATGATTATCAATGAGGCTCGTTGTTCACTTAAACTTGAAGAACAAAAATTCGGCGAATGGTACTGTTTGGATGCTTTGCATATATGTTTCTTAGACTATATAGAAGCAATATATACAATGATTTCAACCGTCAACCTGTTCCATTCATTGTTCTACTTGTCGAAAGTTACAAATAATTTCCGTTAATGGATTAACAATGGGGATCCTAGTTTACTTAAACTTGAAGAACAAAAAATTGGCGAATTGTACTGTTTGGATGCTTTGCATATATGTTTCTTAGACTATTTAGAAGCAATATATACAATGATTTCAACCGTCTACCTATTCCATTCATTGTTCTACTTGCCGAAATTTACAAATAATTTCCTTTAAAGGATTAACAATGGGGCTCGTAGTTCACTTAAACTTGAAGAGCAACAAATTGTCGAATTGTACTGTTTGGATGCTTTGCATATATGTTTCTTAGACTATATAGAAGCAATATATACAAAGAATTCAACCGTCTACCTGTTCCATTCATTGTTCTACTTGTAGAAAGTTACAGATAATTTCCGTTTCATGATTATCAATGAGGCTCGTTGTTCACTTAAACTTGAAGAACAAAAATTCGGCGAATGGTACTGTTTGGATGCTTTGCATATATGTTTCTTAGACTATATAGAAGCAATATATACAATGATTTCAACCGTCAACCTGTTCCATTCATTGTTCTACTTGTCGAAAGTTACAAATAATTTCCGTTAATGGATTAACAATGGGGATCGTAGTTTACTTAAACTTGAAGAACAAAAAATTGGCGAATTGTACTGTTTGGATGCTTTGCATATATGTTTCTTAGACTATATAGAAGCAATATATACAAAGAATTCAACCGTCTACCTGTTCCATTCATAGTTCTACTTTCCGAAATTTACAAATAATTTCCTTTAAAGGAATAACAATGGGGCGCGCTGTTCACTTAAACTTGAAGGTCAAATAATTGGCGAATGTCACTGTTTAGATGCTTTGCATATAGGTTTCTTAGACTATATAGAAGCAACATATACAAATATTTCAACCGTCTACCTGTTCTGTTCATTGTTCTACTTGTAGAAAGTTACAAATAATTTCCGTTTCATGATTATCAATGGGGCTCGTTGTTCACTTAAACTTGAAGAACAAAAATTCGGCGAATGGTACTGTTTGGATGCTTTGCATATATGTTTCTTAGACTATATAGAAGCAATATATACAAAGAATTCAACCGTCTACCTGTTCCATTCATTGTTCTACTTGTAGAAAGTTACAAATAATTTCCATTTCATGATTATCAATGGGGCTCGCTGTTCACTTAAACTTGAAGAACAAAAATTTGGCGAATGGTACTGTTTGGATGCTTTGCATATATGTTTCTTAGATTATATAGAAGCAATATATACAAAGATTTCAACCGTCTACCTGTTCCATTCATTGTTCTACTTGTCGAAATTTACAAATAATTTCCTTTAAAGGATTAACATTGGGGCTCGTTGTTCACTTAAACTTGAAGATCAAAAAATTGGCGATTGTTACTGTTTAGATGCTTTGCATATATGTTTCTTAGATTATATAGAAGCAATATATACAATAATTTCAACCGTCTACCTATTCCATTCATTGTTCTACTTGTCGAAAGTTACAAATAATTTCCGTTAAGGGATTAACAATGGGGATCGTAGTTTACTTAAACTTGAAGAACAAAAAATTGGCGAATTGTACTGTTTGGATGCTTTGCATATATGTTTCTTAGACTATTTAGAAGCAATATATACAATGATTTCAACCGTCTACCTATTCCATTCATTGTTCTACTTGCCGAAATTTACAAATAATTTCCTTTAAAGGATTAACAATGGGGCTCGTAGTTCACTTAAACTTGAAGAGCAAAAAATTGGCGAATTGTACTGTTTGGATGCTTTGCATATATGTTTCTTAGACTATTTAGAAGCAATATATACAATGATTTCAACCGTCTACCTATTCCATTCATTGTTCTACTTGCCGAAATTTACAAATAATTTCCTTTAAAGGATTAACAATGGGGCTCGTAGTTCACTTAAACTTGAAGAGCAAAAAATTGTCGAATTGTACTGTTTGGATGCTTTGCATATATGTTTCTTAGACTATATAGAAGCAATATATACAATGATTTCAACCGTCAACCTGTTCCATTCATTGTTCTACTTGTCGAAAGTTACAAATAATTTCCGTTAATGGATTAACAATGGGGATCGTAGTTTACTTAAACTTGAAGAACAAAAAATTGGCGAATTGTACTGTTTGGATGCTTTGCATATATGTTTCTTAGACTATATAGAAGCAATATATACAATGATTTCAACCGTCTACCTATTCCATTCAATGTTCTACTTGCCGAAATTTACAAATAATTTCCTTTAAAGGATTAACAATGGGGCTCGTTGTTCACTTAAACTTGAAGATCAAAAAATTGGCGATTGTTACTGTTTAGATGCTTTGCATATATGTTTCTTAGATTATATTGAAGCAATATATACAATGATTTCAACCGTCTACCTATTCCATTCATTGTTCTACTTTTCGAAAGTTACAAATAATTTCCGTTAAGGGATTAACAATGGGGATCGTTGTTTACTTAAACTTGAAGAACAAAAAATTGGCGAATTGTACTGTTTGGATGCTTTGCATATATGTTTCTTAGACTATTTAGAAGCAATATATACAATGATTTCAACCGTCTACCTATTCCATTCATTGTTCTACTTGCCGAAATTTACAAATAATTTCCTTTAAAGGATTAACAATGGGGCTCGTAGTTCACTTAAACTTGAAGAGCAACAAATTGTCGAATTGTACTGTTTGGATGCTTTGCATATATGTTTCTTAGACTATATAGAAGCAATATATACAATGATTTCAACCGTCAACCTGTTCCATTCATTGTTCTACTTGTCGAAAGTTACAAATAATTTCCGTTAATGGATTAACAATGGGGATCGTAGTTTACTTAAACTTGAAGAACAAAAAATTGGCGAATTGTACTGTTTGGATGCTTTGCATATAAGTTTCTTAGACTATATAGAAGCAATATATACAATGATTTCAACCGTCTACCTATTCCATTCAATGTTCTACTTGTCGAAATTTACAAATAATTTCCTTTAAAGGATTAACAATGGGGCTCGTTGTTCACTTAAACTTGAAGATCAAAAAATTGGCGATTGTTACTGTTTAGATGCTTTGCATATATGTTTCTTAGATTATATTGAAGCAATATATACAATGATTTCAACCGTCTACCTATTCCATTCATTGTTCTACTTTTCGAAAGTTACAAATAATTTCCGTTAAGGGATTAACAATGGGGATCGTTGTTTACTTAAACTTGAAGAACAAAAAATTGGCGAATTGTACTGTTTGGATGCTTTGCATATATGTTTCTTAGACTATTTAGAAGCAATATATACAATGATTTCAACCGTCTACCTATTCCATTCATTGTTCTACTTGCCGAAATTTACAAATAATTTCCTTTAAAGGATTAACTATGGGGCTCGTAGTTCACTTAAACTTGAAGAGCAAAAAATTGTCGAATTGTACTGTTTGGATGCTTTGCATATATGTTTCTTAGACTATATAGAAGCAATATATACAATGATTTCAACCGTCTACCTATTCCATTCAATGTTCTACTTGTCGAAATTTACAAATAATTTCCTTTAAAGGATTAACAATGGGGCTCGTTGTTCACTTAAACTTGAAGATCAAAAAATTGGCGATTGTTACTGTTTAGATGCTTTGCATATATGTTTCTTAGATTATATTGAAGCAATATATACAATGATTTCAACCGTCTACCTATTCCATTCATTGTTCTACTTTTCGAAAGTTACAAATAATTTCCGTTAAGGGATTAACAATGGGGATCGTTGTTTACTTAAACTTGAAGAACAAAAAATTGGCGAATTGTACTGTTTGGATGCTTTGCATATATGTTTCTTAGACTATTTAGAAGCAATATATACAATGATTTCAACCGTCTACCTATTCCATTCATTGTTCTACTTGCCGAAATTTACAAATAATTTCCTTTAAAGGATTAACTATGGGGCTCGTAGTTAACTTAAACTTGAAGAGCAAAAAATTGTCGAATTGTACTGTTTGGATGCTTTGCATATATGTTTCTTAGACTATATAGAAGCAATATATACAATGATTTCAACCGTCAACCTGTTCCATTCATTGTTCTACTTGTCGAAAGTTACAAATAATTTCCGTTAATGGATTAACAATGGGGATCCTAGTTTACTTAAACTTGAAGAACAAAAAATTGGCGAATTGTACTGTTTGGATGCTTTGCATATATGTTTCTTAGACTATTTAGAAGCAATATATACAATGATTTCAACCGTCTACCTATTCCATTCATTGTTCTACTTGCCGAAATTTACAAATAATTTCCTTTAAAGGATTAACAATGGGGCTCGTAGTTCACTTAAACTTGAAGAGCAACAAATTGTCGAATTGTACTGTTTGGATGCTTTGCATATATGTTTCTTAGACTATATAGAAGCAATATATACAAAGAATTCAACCGTCTACCTGTTCCATTCATTGTTCTACTTGTAGAAAGTTACAGATAATTTCCGTTTCATGATTATCAATGAGGCTCGTTGTTCACTTAAACTTGAAGAACAAAAATTCGGCGAATGGTACTGTTTGGATGCTTTGCATATATGTTTCTTAGACTATATAGAAGCAATATATACAATGATTTCAACCGTCAACCTGTTCCATTCATTGTTCTACTTGTCGAAAGTTACAAATAATTTCCGTTAATGGATTAACAATGGGGATCCTAGTTTACTTAAACTTGAAGAACAAAAAATTGGCGAATTGTACTGTTTGGATGCTTTGCATATATGTTTCTTAGACTATTTAGAAGCAATATATACAATGATTTCAACCGTCTACCTATTCCATTCATTGTTCTACTTGCCGAAATTTACAAATAATTTCCTTTAAAGGATTAACAATGGGGCTCGTAGTTCACTTAAACTTGCAGAGCAACAAATTGTCGAATTGTACTGTTTGGATGCTTTGCATATATGTTTCTTAGACTATATAGAAGCAATATATACAAAGAATTCAACCGTCTACCTGTTCCATTCATTGTTCTACTTGTAGAAAGTTACAGATAATTTCCGTTTCATGATTATCAATGAGGCTCGTTGTTCACTTAAACTTGAAGAACAAAAATTCGGCGAATGGTACTGTTTGGATGCTTTGCATATATGTTTCTTAGACTATATAGAAGCAATATATACAATGATTTCAACCGTCAACCTGTTCCATTCATTGTTCTACTTGTCGAAAGTTACAAATAATTTCCGTTAATGGATTAACAATGGGGATCGTAGTTTACTTAAACTTGAAGAACAAAAAATTGGCGAATTGTACTGTTTGGATGCTTTGCATATATGTTTCTTAGACTATATAGAAGCAATATATACAAAGAATTCAACCGTCTACCTGTTCCATTCATAGTTCTACTTTCCGAAATTTACAAATAATTTCCTTTAAAGGAATAACAATGGGGCGCGCTGTTCACTTAAACTTGAAGGTCAAATAATTGGCGAATGTCACTGTTTAGATGCTTTGCATATAGGTTTCTTAGACTATATAGAAGCAACATATACAAATATTTCAACCGTCTACCTGTTCTGTTCATTGTTCTACTTGTAGAAAGTTACAAATAATTTCCGTTTCATGATTATCAATGGGGCTCGTTGTTCACTTAAACTTGAAGAACAAAAATTCGGCGAATGGTACTGTTTGGATGCTTTGCATATATGTTTCTTAGACTATATAGAAGCAATATATACAAAGAATTCAACCGTCTACCTGTTCCATTCATTGTTCTACTTGTAGAAAGTTACAAATAATTTCCATTTCATGATTATCAATGGGGCTCGCTGTTCACTTAAACTTGAAGAACAAAAATTTGGCGAATGGTACTGTTTGGATGCTTTGCATATATGTTTCTTAGATTATATAGAAGCAATATATACAAAGATTTCAACCGTCTACCTGTTCCATTCATTGTTCTACTTGTCGAAATTTACAAATAATTTCCTTTAAAGGATTAACATTGGGGCTCGTTGTTCACTTAAACTTGAAGATCAAAAAATTGGCGATTGTTACTGTTTAGATGCTTTGCATATATGTTTCTTAGATTATATAGAAGCAATATATACAATAATTTCAACCGTCTACCTATTCCATTCATTGTTCTACTTGTCGAAAGTTACAAATAATTTCCGTTAAGGGATTAACAATGGGGATCGTAGTTTACTTAAACTTGAAGAACAAAAAATTGGCGAATTGTACTGTTTGGATGCTTTGCATATATGTTTCTTAGACTATTTAGAAGCAATATATACAATGATTTCAACCGTCTACCTATTCCATTCATTGTTCTACTTGCCGAAATTTACAAATAATTTCCTTTAAAGGATTAACAATGGGGCTCGTAGTTCACTTAAACTTGAAGAGCAAAAAATTGTCGAATTGTACTGTTTGGATGCTTTGCATATATGTTTCTTAGATTATATAGAAGCAATATATACAAAGATTTCAACCGTCTACCTGTTCCATTCATTGTTCTACTTGTCGAAATTTACAAATAATTTCCTTTAAAGGATTAACAATGGGGCTCGTTGTTCACTTAAACTTGAAGATCAAAAAATTGGCGATTGTTACTGTTTAGATGCTTTGCATATATGTTTCTTAGATTATATAGAAGCAATATATACAATGATTTCAACCGTCTACCTATTCCATTCATTGTTCTACTTGTCGAAAGTTACAAATAATTTCCGTTAAGGGATTAACAATGGGGATCGTAGTTTACTTAAACTTGAAGAACAAAAAATTGGCGAATTGTACTGTTTGGATGCTTTGCATATATGTTTCTTAGACTATTTAGAAGCAATATATACAATGATTTCAACCGTCTACCTGTTCCATTCATTGTTCTACTTGTCGAAAGTTACAAATAATTTCCGTTAATGGATTAACAATGGGGATCGTAGTTTACTTAAACTTGAAGAACAAAAAATTGGCGAATTGTACTGTTTGGATGCTTTACATATATGTTTCTTAGACTATATAGAAGCATTATATACAATGATTTCAACCGTCAACCTGTTCCATTCATTGTTCTACTTGTCGAAAGTTACAAATAATTTCCGTTAATGGATTAACAATGGGGATCGTAGTTTACTTAAACTTGAAGAACAAAAAATTGGCGAATTGTACTGTTTGGATGCTTTGCATATATGTTTCTTAGACTATATAGAAGCAATATATACAATGATTTCAACCGTCTACCTATTCCATTCAATGTTCTACTTGCCGAAATTTACAAATAATTTCCTTTAAAGGATTAACAATGGGGCTCGCTGTTCACTTAAACTTGAAGATCTAATAATTGGCGAATGTCACTGTTTAGATGCTTTGCATATAGGTTTCTTAGACTATATAGAAGCAACATATACAAATATTTCAACCGTCTACCTGTTCTGTTCATTGTTCTACTTGTAGAAAGTTACAAATAATTTCCGTTTCATGATTATCAATGGGGCTCGTTGTTCACTTAAACTTGAAGAACAAAAATTTGGCGAATGGTACTGTTTGGATGCTTTGCATATATGTTTCTTAGACTATATAGAAGCAATATATACAAAGAATTCAACCGTCTACCTGTTCCATTCATTGTTCTACTTGTAGAAAGTTACAAATAATTTCCATTTCATGATTATCAATGGGGCTCGCTGTTCACTTAAACTTGAAGAACAAAAATTTGGCGAATGGTACTGTTTGGATGCTTTGCATATATGTTTCTTAGATTATATAGAAGCAATATATACAAAGATTTCAACCGTCTACCTGTTCCATTCATTGTTCTACTTGTCGAAATTTACAAATAATTTCCTTTAAAGGATTAACATTGGGGCTCGTTGTTCACTTAAACTTGAAGATCAAAAAATTGGCGATTGTTACTGTCTAGATGCTTTGCATATATGTTTCTTAGATTATATAGAAGCAATATATACAATAATTTCAACCGTCTACCTATTCCATTCATTGTTCTACTTGTCGAAAGTTACAAATAATATCCGTTAAGGGATTAACAATGGGGATCGTAGTTTACTTAAACTTGAAGAACAAAAAATTGGCGAATTGTACTGTTTGGATGCTTTGCATATATGTTTCTTAGACTATTTAGAAGCAATATATACAATGATTTCAACCGTCTACCTATTCCATTCATTGTTCTACTTGCCGAAATTTACAAATAATTTCCTTTAAAGGATTAACAATGGGGCTCGTAGTTCACTTAAACTTGAAGAGCAAAAAATTGTCGAATTGTACTGTTTGGATGCTTTGCATATATGTTTCTTAGATTATATAGAAGCAATATATACAAAGATTTCAACCGTCTACCTGTTCCATTCATTGTTCTACTTGTCGAAATTTACAAATAATTTCCTTTAAAGGATTAACAATGGGGCTCGTTGTTCACTTAAACTTGAAGATCAAAAAATTGGCGATTGTTACTGTTTAGATGCTTTGCATATATGTTTCTTAGATTATATAGAAGCAATATATACAATGATTTCAACCGTCTACCTATTCCATTCATTGTTCTACTTGTCGAAAGTTACAAATAATTTCAGTTAAGGGATTAACAATGGGGATCGTAGTTTACTTAAACTTGAAGAACAAAAAATTGGCGAATTGTACTGTTTGGATGCTTTGCATATATGTTTCTTAGACTATTTAGAAGCAATATATACAATGATTTCAACCGTCTACCTGTTCCATTCATTGTTCTACTTGTCGAAAGTTACAAATAATTTCCGTTAATGGATTAACAATGGGGATCGTAGTTTACTTAAACTTGAAGAACAAAAAATTGGCGAATTGTACTGTTTGGATGCTTTGCATATATGTTTCTTAGACTATATAGAAGCAATATATACAATGATTTCAACCGTCTACCTATTCCATTCATTGTTCTACTTGCCGAAATTTACAAATAATTTCCTTTAAAGGAATAACAATGGGGCGCGCTGTTCACTTAAACTTGAAGATCAAATAATTGGCGAATGTCACTGTTTAGATGCTTTGCATATAGGTTTCTTAGACTATATAGAAGCAACATATACAAATATTTCAACCGTCTACCTGTTCTGTTCATTGTTCTACTTGTAGAAAGTTACAAATAATTTCCGTTTCATGATTATCAATGGGGCTCGTTGTTCACTTAAACTTAAAGAACAAAAATTCGGCGAATGGTCCTGTTTGGATGCTTTGCATATATGTTTCTTAGACTATATAGAAGCAATATATACAAAGAATTCAACCGTCTACCTGTTCCATTCATTGTTCTACTTGTAGAAAGTTACAAATAATTTCCATTTCATGATTATCAATGGGGCTCGCTGTTCACTTAAACTTGAAGATCAAAAAATTGGCGATTGTTACTGTTTAGATGCTTTGCATATATGTTTCTTAGATTATATTGAAGCAATATATACAATGATTTCAACCGTCTACCTATTCCATTCATTGTTCTACTTTTCGAAAGTTACAAATAATTTCCGTTAAGGGATTAACAATGGGGATCGTTGTTTACTTAAACTTGAAGAACAAAAAATTGGCGAATTGTACTGTTTGGATGCTTTGCATATATGTTTCTTAGACTATTTAGAAGCAATATATACAATGATTTCAACCGTCTACCTATTCCATTCATTGTTCTACTTGTCGAAAGTTACAAATAATTTCCGTTAAGGGATTAACAATGGGGATCGTAGTTTACTTAAACTTGAAGAACAAAAAATTGGCGAATTGTACTGTTTGGATGCTTTGCATATATGTTTCTTAGACTATTTAGAAGCAATATATACAATGATTTCAACCGTCTACCTATTCCATTCATTGTTCTACTTTTCGAAAGTTACAAATAATTTCCGTTAAGGGATTAACAATGGGGCTCGTTGTTCACTTAAACTTGAAGATCAAAAAATTGGCGATTGTTACTGTTTAGATGCTTTGCATATATGTTTCTTAGATTATATTGAAGCAATATATACAATGATTTCAACCGTCTACCTATTCCATTCATTGTTCTACTTTTCGAAAGTTACAAATAATTTCCGTTAAGGGATTAACAATGGGGATCGTTGTTTACTTAAACTTGAAGAACAAAAAATTGGCGAATTGTACTGTTTGGATGCTTTGCATATATGTTTCTTAGACTATTTAGAAGCAATATATACAATGATTTCAACCGTCTACCTATTCCATTCATTGTTCTACTTGCCGAAATTTACAAATAATTTCCTTTAAAGGATTAACAATGGGGCTCGTAGTTCACTTAAACTTGAAGAGCAAAAAATTGTCGAATTGTACTGTTTGGATGCTTTGCATATATGTTTCTTAGATTATATAGAAGCAATATATACAAAGATTTCAACCGTCTACCTGTTCCATTCATTGTTCTACTTGTCGAAATTTACAAATAATTTCCTTTAAAGGATTAACAATGGGGCTCGTTGTTCACTTAAACTTGAAGATCAAAAAATTGGCGATTGTTACTGTTTAGATGCTTTGCATATATGTTTCTTAGATTATATAGAAGCAATATATACAATGATTTCAACCGTCTACCTATTCCATTCATTGTTCTACTTGTCGAAAGTTACAAATAATTTCCGTTAAGGGATTAACAATGGGGATCGTAGTTTACTTAAACTTGAAGAACAAAAAATTGGCGAATTGTACTGTTTGGATGCTTTGCATATATATTTCTTAGACTATTTAGAAGCAATATATACAATGATTTCAACCGTCTACCTGTTCCATTCATTGTTCTACTTGTCGAAAGTTACAAATAATTTCCGTTAATGGATTAACAATGGGGATCGTAGTTTACTTAAACTTGAAGAACAAAAAATTGGCGAATTGTACTGTTTGGATGCTTTGCATATATGTTTCTTAGACTATATAGAAGCAATATATACAATGATTTCAACCGTCTACCTATTCCATTCATTGTTCTACTTGCCGAAATTTACAAATAATTTCCTTTAAAGGAATAACAATGGGGCGCGCTGTTCACTTAAACTTGAAGATCAAATAATTGGCGAATGTCACTGTTTAGATGCTTTGCATATAGGTTTCTTAGACTATATAGAAGCAACATATACAAATATTTCAACCGTCTACCTGTTCTGTTCATTGTTCTACTTGTAGAAAGTTACAAATAATTTCCGTTAAGGGATTAACAATGGGGATCGTAGTTTACTTAAACTTGAAGAACAATAAATTGGCGAATTGTACTGTTTGGATGCTTTGCATATATGTTTCTTAGACTATTTAGAAGCAATATATACAATGATTCAACCGTCTACCTATTCCATTCATTGTTCTACTTGCCGAAATTTACAAATAATTTCCTTTAAAGGATTAACAATGGGGCTCGTAGTTCACTTAAACTTGAAGAGCAAAAAATTGTCGAATTGTACTTTTTGGATGCTTTGTATATATGTTTCTTAGACTATATAGAAGCAATATATACAATGATTTCAACCGTCTACCTGTTCCATTCATTGTTCTACTTGCCGAAATTTACAAATAATTTCCTTTAAAGGATTAACAATGGGGCTCGTAGTTCACTTAAACTTGAAGAGCAAAAAATTGTCGAATTGTACTGTTTGGATGCTTTGCATATATGTTTCTTAGACTATATAGAAGCAATATATACAATGATTTCAACCGTCAACCTGTTCCATTCATTGTTCTACTTGTCGAAAGTTACAAATAATTTCCGTTAATGGATTAACAATGGGGATCGTAGTTTACTTAAACTTGAAGAACAAAAAATTGGCGAATTGTACTGTTTGGATGCTTTGCATATATGTTTCTTAGACTATATAGAAGCAATATATACAATGATTTCAACCGTCTACCTATTCCATTCAATGTTCTACTTGCCGAAATTTACAAATAATTTCCTTTAAAGGATTAACAATGGGGCTCGCTGTTCACTTAAACTTGAAGATCAAATAATTGGCGAATGTCACTGTTTAGATGCTTTGCATATAGGTTTCTTAGACTATATAGAAGCAACATATACAAATATTTCAACCGTCTACCTGTTCTGTTCATTGTTCTACTTGTAGAAAGTTACAAATAATTTCCGTTTCATGATTATCAATGGGGCTCGTTGTTCACTTAAACTTGAAGAACAAAAATTTGGCGGATGGTACTGTTTGGATGCTTTGCATATATGTTTCTTAGACTATATAGAAGCAATATATACAAAGAATTCAACCGTCTTCCTGTTCCATTCATTGTTCTACTTGTAGAAAGTTACAAATAATTTCCATTTCATGATTATCAATGGGGCTCGCTGTTCACTTAAACTTGAAGAACAAAAATTTGGCGAATGGTACTGTTTGGATGCTTTGCATATATGTTTCTTAGATTATATAGAAGCAATATATACAAAGATTTCAACCGTCTACCTGTTCCATTCATTGCTCTACTTGTCGAAATTTACAAACAATTTCCTTTAAAGGATTAACAATGGGGCTCGTTGTTCACTTAAACTTGAAGATCAAAAAATTGGCGATTGTTACTGTTTAGATGCTTTGCATATATGTTTCTTAGATTATATAGAAGCAATATATACAATGATTTCAACCGTCTACCTGTTCCATTCATTGCTCTACTTGTCGAAATTTACAAATAATTTCCTTTAAAGGATTAACAATGGGGCTCGTAGTTCACTTAAACTTGAAGAGCAAAAAATTGTCGAATTGTACTGTTTGGATGCTTTGCATATATGTTTCTTAGACTATATAGAAGCAATATATACAATGATTTCAACCGTCAACCTGTTCCATTCATTGTTCTACTTGTCGAAAGTTACAAATAATTTCCGTTAATGGATTAACAATGGGGATCGTAGTTTACTTAAACTTGAAGAACAAAAAATTGGCGAATTGTACTGTTTGGATGCTTTGCATATATGTTTCTTAGACTATTTAGAAGCAATATATACAATGATTTCAACCGTCTACCTGTTCCATTCATTGTTCTACTTGTCGAAAGTTACAAATAATTTCCGTTAATGGATTAACAATGGGGATGGTAGTTTACTTAAACTTGAAGAACAAAAAATTGGCGAATTGTACTGTTTGGATGCTTTGCATACATGTTTCTTAGACTATATAGAAGCAATATATACAATGATTTCAACCGTCTACCTATTCCATTCATTGTTCTACTTGCCGAAATTTACAAATAATTTCCTTTAAAGGAATAACAATGGGGCGCGCTGTTCACTTAAACTTGAAGATCAAATAATTGGCGAATGTCACTGTTTAGATGCTTTGCATATAGGTTTCTTAGACTATATAGAAGCAACATATACAAATATTTCAACCGTCTACCTGTTCTGTTCATTGTTCTACTTGTAGAAAGTTACAAATAATTTCCGTTTCATGATTATCAATGGGGCTCGTTGTTCACTTAAACTTGAAGAACAAAAATTCGGCGAATGGTACTGTTTGGATGCTTTGCATATATGTTTCTTAGATTATATAGAAGCAATATATACAAAGAATTCAACCGTCTACCTGTTCCATTCATTGTTCTACTTGTAGAAAGTTACAAATTATTTCCATTTCATGATTATCAATGGGGCTCGCTGTTCACTTAAACTTGAAGAACAAAAATTTGGCGAATGGTACTGTTTGGATGCTTTGCATATATGTTTCTTAGATTATATAGAAGCAATATATACAATGATTTCAACCGTCTACCTGTTCCATTCATTGTTCTACTTGTCGAAATTTACAAATAATTTCCTTTAAAGGATTAACATTGGGGCTCGTTGTTCACTTAAACTTGAAGATCAAAAAATTGGCGATTGTTACTGTTTAGATGCTTTGCATATATGTTTCTTAGATTATATAGAAGCAATATATACAATAATTTCAACCGTCTACCTATTCCATTCATTGTTCTACTTGTCGAAAGTTACAAATAATTTCCGTTAAGGGATTAACAATGGGGATCGTAGTTTACTTAAACTTGAAGAACAAAAAATTGGCGAATTGTACTGTTTGGATGCTTTGCATATATGTTTCTTAGACTATTTAGAAGCAATATATACAATGATTTCAACCGTCTACCTATTCCATTCATTGTTCTACTTTTCGAAAGTTACAAATAATTTCCGTTAAGGGATTAACAATGGGGCTCGTTGTTCACTTAAACTTGAAGATCAAAAAATTGGCGATTGTTACTGTTTAGATGCTTTGCATATAGGTTTCTTAGACTATATAGAAGCAACATATACAAATATTTCAACCGTCTACCTGTTCTGTTCATTGTTCTACTTGTAGAAAGTTACAAATAATTTCCGTTTCATGATTATCAATGGGGCTCGTTGTTCACTTAAACTTGAAGAACAAAAATTTGGCGAATGGTACTGTTTGGATGCTTTGCATATATGTTTCTTAGACTATATAGAAGCAATATATACAAAGAATTCAACCGTCTACCTGTTCCATTCATTGTTCTACTTGTAGAAAGTTACAAATAATTTCCATTTCATGATTATCAATGGGGCTCGCTGTTCACTTAAACTTGAAGAACAAAAATTTGGCGAATGGTACTGTTTGGATGCTTTGCATATATGTTTCTTAGATTATATAGAAGCAATATATACAAAGATTTCAACCGTCTACCTGTTCCATTCATTGCTCTACTTGTCGAAATTTACAAATAATTTCCTTTAAAGGATTAACAATGGGGCTCGTTGTTCACTTAAACTTGAAGATCAAAAAATTGGCGATTGTTACTGTTTAGATGCTTTGCATATATGTTTCTTAGATTATATAGAAGCAATATATACAATGATTTCAACCGTCTACCTGTTCCATTCATTGCTCTACTTGTCGAAATTTACAAATAATTTCCTTTAAAGGATTAACAATGGGGCTCGTAGTTCACTTAAACTTGAAGAGCAAAAAATTGTCGAATTGTACTGTTTGGATGCTTTGCATATATGTTTCTTAGACTATATAGAAGCAATATATACAATGATTTCAACCGTCAACCAGTTCCATTCATTGTTCTACTTGTCGAAAGTTACAAATAATTTCCGTTAATGGATTAACAATGGGGATCGTAGTTTACTTAAACTTGAAGAACAAAAAATTGGCGAATTGTACTGTTTGGATGCTTTGCATATATGTTTCTTAGACTATATAGAAGCAATATATACAATGATTTCAACCGTCTACCTATTCCATTCATTGTTCTACTTGCCGAAATTTACAAATAATTTCCTTTAAAGGAATAACAATGGGGATCGTTGTTTACTTAAACTTGAAGAACAAAAAATTGGCGAATTGTACTGTTTGGATGCTTTGCATATATGTTTCTTAGACTATTTAGAAGCAATATATACAATGATTTCAACCGTCTACCTATTCCATTCATTGTTCTACTTGCCGAAATTTACAAATAATTTCCTTTAAAGGATTAACAATGGGGCTCGTAGTTCACTTAAACTTGAAGAGCAAAAAATTGTCGAATTGTACTGTTTGGATGCTTTGCATATATGTTTCTTAGATTATATAGAAGCAATATATACAAAGATTTCAACCGTCTACCTGTTCCATTCATTGTTCTACTTGTCGAAATTTACAAATAATTTCCTTTAAAGGATTAACAATGGGGCTCGTTGTTCACTTAAACTTGAAGATCAAAAAATTGGCGATTGTTACTGTTTAGATGCTTTGCATATATGTTTCTTAGATTATATAGAAGCAATATATACAATGATTTCAACCGTCTACCTATTCCATTCATTGTTCTACTTGTCGAAAGTTACAAATAATTTCCGTTAAGGGATTAACAATGGGGATCGTAGTTTACTTAAACTTGAAGAACAAAAAATTGGCGAATTGTACTGTTTGGATGCTTTGCATATATGTTTCTTAGACTATTTAGAAGCAATATATACAATGATTTCAACCGTCTACCTGTTCCATTCATTGTTCTACTTGTCGAAAGTTACAAATAATTTCCGTTAATGGATTAACAATGGGGATCGTAGTTTACTTAAACTTGAAAAACAAAAAATTGGCGAATTGTACTGTTTGGATGCTTTGCATATATGTTTCTTAGACTATATAGAAGCAATATATACAATGATTTCAACCGTCTACCTATTCCATTCATTGTTCTACTTGCCGAAATTTACAAACAATTTCCTTTAAAGGAATAACAATGGGGCGCGCTGTTCACTTAAACTTGAAGATCAAATAATTAGCGAATGTCACTGTTTAGATGCTTTGCATATAGGTTTCTTAGACTATATAGAAGCAACATATACAAATATTTCAACCGTCTACCTGTTCTGTTCATTGTTCTACTTGTAGAAAGTTACAAATAATTTCCGTTTCATGATTATCAATGGGGTTCGTTGTTCACTTAAACTTAAAGAACAAAAATTCGGCGAATGGTCCTGTTTGGATGCTTTGCATATATGTTTCTTAGACTATATAGAAGCAATATATACAATGATTTCAACCGTCAACCTGTTCCATTCATTGTTCTACTTGTCGAAAGTTACAAATAATTTCCGTTAATGGATTAACAATGGGGATCGTAGTTTACTTAAACTTGAAGAACAACAAATTGGCGAATTGTACTGTTTGGATGCTTTGCATATATGTTTCTTAGACTATTTAGAAGCAATATATACAATGATTTCAACCGTCTACCTATTCCATTCATTGTTCTACTTTTCGAAAGTTACAAATAATTTCCGTTAAGGGATTAACAATGGGGCTCGTTGTTCACTTAAACTTGAAGATCAAAAAATTGGCGATTGTTACTGTTTAGATGCTTTGCATATATGTTTCTTAGATTATATAGAAGCAATATATACAATAATTTCAACCGTCTACCTATTCCATTCATTGTTCTACTTGTCGAAAGTTACAAATAATTTCCGTTAAGGGATTAACAATGGGGATCGTAGTTTACTTAAACTTGAAGAACAAAAAATTGGCGAATTGTACTGTTTGGATGCTTTGCATATATGTTTCTTAGACTATTTAGAAGCAATATATACAATGATTTCAACCGTCTACCTATTCCATTCATTGTTCTACTTGCCGAAATTTACAAATAATTTCCTTTAAAGGATTAACAATGGGGCTCGTAGTTCACTTAAACTTGAAGAGCAAAAAATTGTCGAATTGTACTGTTTGGATGCTTTGTATATATGTTTCTTAGACTATATAGAAGCAATATATACAATGATTTCAACCGTCTACCTGTTCCATTCATTGTTCTACTTGCCGAAATTTACAAATAATTTCCTTTAAAGGATTAACAATGGGGCTCGTAGTTCACTTAAACTTGAAGAGCAAAAAATTGTCGAATTGTACTGTTTGGATGCTTTGCATATATGTTTCTTAGACTATATAGAAGCAATATATACAATGATTTCAACCGTCAACCTGTTCCATTCATTGTTCTACTTGTCGAAAGTTACAAATAATTTCCGTTAATGGATTAACAATGGGGATCGTAGTTTACTTAAACTTGAAGAACAAAAAATTGGCGAATTGTACTGTTTGGATGCTTTGCATATATGTTTCTTAGACTATATAGAAGCAATATATACAATGATTTCAACCGTCTACCTATTCCATTCAATGTTCTACTTGCCGAAATTTACAAATAATTTCCTTTAAAGGATTAACAATGGGGCTCGTTGTTCACTTAAACTTGAAGATCAAAAAATTGGCGATTGTTACTGTTTAGATGCTTTGCATATATGTTTCTTAGATTATATTGAAGCAATATATACAATGATTTCAACCGTCTACCTATTCCATTCATTGTTCTACTTTTCGAAAGTTACAAATAATTTCCGTTAAGGGATTAACAATGGGTATCGTTGTTTACTTAAACTTGGAGAACAAAAAATTGGCGAATTGTACTGTTTGGATGCTTTGCATATATGTTTCTTAGACTATTTAGAAGCAATATATACAATGATTTCAACCGTCTACCTATTCCATTCATTGTTCTACTTGCCGAAATTTACAAATAATTTCCTTTAAAGGATTAACAATGGGGCTCGTAGTTCACTTAAACTTGAAGAGCAACAAATTGTCGAATTGTACTGTTTGGATGCTTTGCATATATGTTTCTTAGACTATATAGAAGCAATATATACAATGATTTCAACCGTCAACCTGTTCCATTCATTGTTCTACTTGTCGAAAGTTACAAATAATTTCCGTTAATGGATTAACAATGGGGATCGTAGTTTACTTAAACTTGAAGAACAAAAAATTGGCGAATTGTACTGTTTGGATGCTTTGCATATATGTTTCTTAGACTATATAGAAGCAATATATACAATGATTTCAACCGTCTACCTATTCCATTCAATGTTCTACTTGCCGAAATTTACAAATAATTTCCTTTAAAGGATTAACAATGGGGCTCGCTGTTCACTTAAACTTGAAGATCAAATAATTGGCGAATGTCACTGTTTAGATGCTTTGCATATAGGTTTCTTAGACTATATAGAAGCAACATATACAAATATTTCAACCGTCTACCTGTTCTGTTCATTGTTCTACTTGTAGAAAGTTACAAATAATTTCCGTTAAGGGATTAACAATGGGGATCGTAGTTTACTTAAACTTGAAGAACAAAAAATTGGCGAATTGTACTGTTTGGATGCTTTGCATATATGTTTCTTAGACTATTTAGAAGCAATATATACAATGATTTCAACCGTCTACCTGTTCCATTCATTGTTCTACTTGTCGAAAGTTACAAATAATTTCCGTTAATGGATTAACAATGGGGATCGTAGTTTACTTAAACTTGAAGAATGTTATGTACTACCGGGGACGCAGGAGTTTGACGAACGCACTTGTCTCATGGTAACAAGAATAAGAATATATTTAACAAGATACAGACCCGCTTTACGACGCCGCCACATGGCGGGACAGGTTATGTACAGACTCCCGCACACACACGTGGCTCGGATTCTACGAATCACTCTCCGGCCTTTTGGCGCATCCACACACACAGCAGCACTCAAAGGCGGGTACACAACATCCCTTTCTTTCCCCCTTTTGAGTTTCAAACTTCGGACTAATGCTTGACAATTTTTCTTATGGACTAGAACACAATGATTACAGTAACATCTATAAGTACTCTACCCTACGTATACGATTCGTGCGTAAACCGATCTGGGGGTCTAACCACACGACCATATCTTGACGTAACAGACTGTCGCTGCACATCCTCGGCACTCTCAGGTTCTGTGTCCGAACTAAAATGCACTCGCGGTCGATTTTCAACAGTTCTGTCACTTCGCAGCCCGGCAAACTCTTCGCACCATGCCTCACTACTTTCCCGTGCCGGCAGGTGACTCACTTTTAGCTGGTTTAGGTGCACTTTCCTAATGTGCCCATTTTGGTGCATTTGGACCAAATAGACCTTCGGACATATTGCCAATTTCACCGTTGCCCTAAACCATTTTACAGGCCCCTTTACATTCTTTAACATGACCAGGACTTCTTGGCCGACTTCAAAACGGATCCCTTTTGTGTTTTCCCGACTCTCTCTCCTTCCTTCCCTACCTTTGGCAAGGATTGAGAGGGGTGTACGTGGTTCAAAGTTTAAGAGACTGGCCATAGGGGACACTCCTGTTACGGACGACGGTGTTGTGCGAAAACTTAAAAGACAGTCTACCAGTCTTTGGGTTGCACTCAGACTTTTTGATTCCTTACCTAACATAGACTTAATTAATAATTTCTTAAACGTTTGTACCGACCGCTCCGCTAGACCGTTCGACTGAGGGTTGTACGGCGGTGAGAAAAGGTGTTTTATACCTTTCTCTTTACAAAACACAAAAAATTCATTAGCACAAAAAGGTGGACCGTTGTCACAGACGATGGTACGGGGGAGCGAGAATCTGGAGAAGACTTCATCCAATCTTTCCTTCACCCGACCCCAAGCCGTACCGTTTTGCATTGCAAAGCACTCAACCCATTTGGAGAAGGAATCGCACACGATCAAGTATCTGGTTCCTCTCAAGTCGAACAAATCTAGGTGCACCCTGTCCCACGGCCGAGACGCCTCTGGCCACGCTTGCCGATTATTGTCTGTATTTGCGCGCTGGACTGATTGACAAACCTCACAACACGCAATTGATGCTTCGATGTCTCGATCTATTCCTGGCCACCATACATACGATCGCGCCATTAGTTTTGAGCGTACCATGCCTGGATGGTTATGGTGTAGTAGCTTAAGAACTACCGATCTTAGACTACTAGGTATAACCACGCGGTTCCCATAAAATAAACAATTATCTGACACGGACAAGGAGTTTCTGATATTATAATATCTTTTTAAAACCTCATTGTTTGCTACTTTTGGCCATTTCTCCAACAAAAATTTCATTACCTTGGCTAACACGACATCCTCCTTAGACAGGCGACTTACTTCGGTGTACGGAACCAATGGCGTCGATAGATAAATAAAGTTACATTCTAGTACATCGCATGGTTGCTGAGATGGTAATCGAGACATCGCATCAGCTTGTGGGATGGTAGACCCTTTTTTGTGCACAATTTTATAGTTATACGCCGACAGAATAATTGCCCAACGGATTAGACGTGACGATGCCCTGACCGGTATGTCCTTGTTTTCCGCAAACAAAAATTTTAAGGGTTCGTGGTCGCTGTAAATTGAAAACTGACGCCCAAATAAAAATTTATGGAACTTTTTGACTCCGAACACAACAGCAAGGCCTTCTTTGTGCAACTGACTGTAATTCTTTTGTGCCGGTGTTAGGGACGCTGATTCGAAAGCTAGCGGACGGTCTACTCCATCGACCTCCAGACTTAACACCGCACCGACTCCGTATGCGCTTGCATCAACCGTTAATTTGATAGGTTTATCCGGGTCAAACAACACTAACTGGGCTTTCTCCGATAATATTGATTTACTCTTTCGGAAGGCTGACTCGCACTCCGCGGACCACGACCAGGGGACATCTTTTTTTAGCAATTTATGTAACGGCGCTAACAGATCAGGACACATAGCAATAAAATTCCTATAAAAGTTTAAGGTAGACAGATATGATTTTAACTGAGTGACGTTCTGCGGGGTTGGTGCAAACTTAATTTTCTCAATTTTTGCAGGGGATGGACTTTTCCCACTACCTGATAACACAAAACCTAAAAATTCCACGGACGGAGAAAAAAAAATACTTTTTTGGACGTTCAATTTGACGTTGTAGTCATTCAAGCGCGATAGAACCGTCTCCAGCGTATTCCGACAGCTGCTTACCGAGTCACCACCCACCAGAATGTCGTCTAAATAAGCCGCACATCTATCCACTCCTTTCAGTATGGTGTCCATTACCATTTGAAACAGGGCCGGCGCCGACGATAGACCAAACACAAGGCGATTGTACACATACAAGCCGTTAATTGTGTTGACTGTTAGAATCTGTTTACTTTTTTCGCTGACTGGAATTTGCAAATATGCGTTTGTCAGGTCTAACCTACAAAATACATTACAATTAGCAAATTTATTGAAAACGTCGTCCGGCCGGGGAATAGGATACTGATCAACCCTTATTTGGGGATTTACTGTTGACTTCAAATCTGCGCACAAACGTATTTTGCCATCTTTCTTCGGCACACAGACTAGAGGACTCGCCCACTGACTATGACTAACTCTGGCTATAATACCGTTTGACTCTAAAACATCCAATTCTTTAATTACCTCGGCTCGCAGGGCATACGGCACATCGTATGCTCTGTGGAACACCGGTGTAGCCTCCTCCTTTAGATTAATGTTAACTTCAAACCCCTTGATTGGTTTCTCATTGTCCCTTTTTGAAAAGGCTCGAGGAAATTTTGTCTCCAGTTGTCTGATTTCACATTCCTTCTCCGGTTCCACCGTCAGGACCATGCTTTGCGAGAGGGTGCTACGCCACGTTGGGAACAATACATCCAACCAGTTACGACCTAATATAGCGTTACAAGACATTTGGTTTGCCACCAGTAATGTTAACATTTCGCCTTTCTTAGACTTATGGCTAGACACAGAAACACGAAGTTCACCACATATTTTTAACCTAGACTTATTTGCTGTTACTAACTGTCTCAAATATGGGCGTAACGCCGACTTAGCTAACCACTGGCGGTACCAAGGCCAACTAACTAGAGTCATTGAGCTCCCGCAGTCTACAAGAAACTCGCAGTCAATACTATTTACAACCAGATTAACCATAAGGGGATCGGACCCACTATCACTAGAAGACACATTACACAAAATTGAAATTAAATTTTGGCTATGCCGACTATAACAGTATTGAGCAGTATGCCCCTGCTTGTTACACTTAAAGCACTTCCAGTTCCGTGCAGGACACCCATCTGGCTGGTGCTTGGAGAAACATTGACCACACCTGCGTTGACTGCGTTGAGGCCTAGACTGTCCTTCTTCACCTCTAGACTGCGACTTGTCCCTCCTGTCTGTTGATCGCCCACGGTCCCTGTAACGTCCCTGACTGCGGCTCCTGGGTTGAGACCTGTCTCCTGGTTGCGGGCTCCTTCTTGACTCCACTTTGAACACTTCACCATACCCTCCTCCTGTGACGTTCCGGAGCTGGACCGAGCTTTTCATAATTGCTTCCATGTCCAAGACTATCTTGCACGCACCTTCAAAGGACAGATTCTCCTCTTCCGACAGAAGTTTTCTCGCCATTGCCTCGTTCTGTAGACCACAGACTAACTTATCTCTCAGCGCTTGGTCGAGGAAGTCACCAAATTTGCATGTTAAGGAGATACTCTTGATTGCTGAGATATACTCCGTTAACTGCTCCCCAGGCTGCTGGACTCTGTTGTAAAACTTGTACCTTTCTGCGATGGTACAGACCTTGGGTGCAAATTTGTCTTTTAGACATCGGATGCATTCCTCGAAGGAGACCTCTTTTATAGTCCTGGGACTTAACGCTTCGCGCAACAGCTTGTACTTCTCCGCCCCCAAGTATAGACATAAGCGGGATACCTTCTCCTTATCGCGCGTGCCCGTGACCTCGAAATACAGTTCCAACCGTTCCAGGAAAAATTCGAAAGACTCTGCTGATGGTTCGTATACCGGGACTGGCAAGTTAGCCGTATCCGTACTGCACGACGGCTTAACATCGCCCGCGTTTCCTTGGTCGACCGGCATTGTGGCAGCCTTCTAGCACGTGCTCCGCACTCACGTGTTTTCCGAATTCCAAGTTTTAACTTGGCACATCCTCGTCGCCAAAATGTTATGTACTACCGGGGACGCAGGAGTTTGACGAACGCACTTGTCTCATGGTAACAAGAATAAGAATATATTTAACAAGATACAGACCCGCGTTACGACGCCGCCACATGGCGGGACAGGTTATGTACAGACTCCCGCACACACACGTGGCTCGGATTCTACGAATCACTCTCCGGCCTTTTGGCGCATCCACACACACAGCAGCACTCAAAGGCGGGTACACAACAAAGAACAAAAAATTGGCGAATTGTACTGTTTGGATGCTTTGCATATATGTTTCTTAGACTATATAGAAGCAATATATACAATGATTTCAACCGTCTACCTATTCCATTCATTGTTCTACTTGCCGAAATTTACAAATAATTTCCTTTAAAGGAATAACAATGGGGCGCGCTGTTCACTTAAACTTGAAGATCAAATAATTGGCGAATGTCACTGTTTAGATGCTTTGCATATAGGTTTCTTAGACTATATAGAAGCAACATATACAAATATTTCAACCGTCTACCTGTTCTGTTCATTGTTCTACTTGTAGAAAGTTACAAATAATTTCCGTTTCATGATTATCAATGGGGCTCGTTGTTCACTTAAACTTAAAGAACAAAAATTCGGCGAATGGTCCTGTTTGGATGCTTTGCATATATGTTTCTTAGACTATATAGAAGCAATATATACAAAGAATTCAACCGTCTACCTGTTCCATTCATTGTTCTACTTGTAGAAAGTTACAAATAATTTCCATTTCATGATTATCAATGGGGCTCGCTGTTCACTTAAACTTGAAGATCAAAAAATTGGCGATTGTTACTGTTTAGATGCTTTGCATATATGTTTCTTAGATTATATTGAAGCAATATATACAATGATTTCAACCGTCTACCTATTCCATTCATTGTTCTACTTTTCGAAAGTTACAAATAATTTCCGTTAAGGGATTAACAATGGGGATCGTTGTTTACTTAAACTTGAAGAACAAAAAATTGGCGAATTGTACTGTTTGGATGCTTTGCATATATGTTTCTTAGACTATTTAGAAGCAATATATACAATGATTTCAACCGTCTACCTATTCCATTCATTGTTCTACTTGCCGAAATTTACAAATAATTTCCTTTAAAGGATTAACAATGGGGCTCGTAGTTCACTTAAACTTGAAGAGCAAAAAATTGTCGAATTGTACTGTTTGGATGCTTTGCATATATGTTTCTTAGATTATATAGAAGCAATATATACAAAGATTTCAACCGTCTACCTGTTCCATTCATTGTTCTACTTGTCGAAATTTACAAATAATTTCCTTTAAAGGATTAACAATGGGGCTCGTTGTTCACTTAAACTTGAAGATCAAAAAATTGGCGATTGTTACTGTTTAGATGCTTTGCATATATGTTTCTTAGATTATATAGAAGCAATATATACAATGATTTCAACCGTCTACCTATTCCATTCATTGTTCTACTTGTCGAAAGTTACAAATAATTTCCGTTAAGGGATTAACAATGGGGATCGTAGTTTACTTAAACTTGAAGAACAAAAAATTGGCGAATTGTACTGTTTGGATGCTTTGCATATATGTCTCTTAGACTATTTAGAAGCAATATATACAATGATTTCAACCGTCTACCTGTTCCATTCATTGTTCTACTTGTCGAAAGTTACAAATAATTTCCGTTAATGGATTAACAATGGGGATCGTAGTTTACTTAAACTTGAAGAACAAAAAATTGGCGAATTTTACTGTTTGGATGCTTTGCATATATGTTTCTTAGACTATATAGAAGCAATATATACAATGATTTCAACCGTCTACCTATTCCATTCATTGTTCTACTTGCCGAAATTTACAAATAATTTCCTTTAAAGGAATAACAATGGGGCGCGCTGTTCACTTAAACTTGAAGATCAAATAATTGGCGAATGTCACTGTTTAGATGCTTTGCATATAGGTTTCTTAGACTATATAGAAGCAACATATACAAATATTTCAACCGTCTACCTGTTCTGTTCATTGTTCTACTTGTAGAAAGTTACAAATAATTTCCGTTTCATGATTATCAATGGGGCTCGTTGTTCACTTAAACTTAAAGAACAAAAATTCGGCGAATGGTCCTGTTTGGATGCTTTGCATATATGTTTCTTAGACTATATAGAAGCAATATATACAAAGAATTCAACCGTCTACCTGTTCCATTCATTGTTCTACTTGTAGAAAGTTACAAATAATTTCCATTTCATGATTATCAATGGGGCTCGCTGATCACTTAAACTTGAAGAACAAAAATTTGGCGCATGGTACTGTTTGGATGCTTTGCATATATGTTTCTTAGATTATATAGAAGCAATATATACAAAGATTTCAACCGTCTACCTGTTCCATTCATTGTTCTACTTGTCGAAATTTACAAATAATTTCCTTTAAAGGATTAACATTGGGGCTCGTTGTTCACTTAAACTTGAAGATCAAAAAATTGGCGATTGTTACTGTTTAGATGCTTTGCATATATGTTTCTTAGATAATATAGAAGCAATATATACAATAATTTCAACCGTCTACCTATTCCATTCATTGTTCTACTTGTCGAAAGTTACAAATAATTTCCGTTAAGGGATTAACAATGGGGATCGTAGTTTACTTAAACTTGAAGAACAAAAAATTGGCGAATTGTACTGTTTGGATGCTTTGCATATATGTTTCTTAGACTATATAGAAGCAATATATACAATGATTTCAACCGTCTACCTATTCCATTCATTGTTCTACTTGCCGAAATTTACAAATAATTTCCTTTAAAGGAATAACAATGGGGCGCGCTGTTCACTTAAACTTGAAGATCAAATAATTGGCGAATGTCACTGTTTAGATGCTTTGCATATAGGTTTCTTAGACTATATAGAAGCAACATACACAAATATTTCAACCGTCTACATGTTCTGTTCATTGTTCTACTTGTAGAAAGTTACAAATAATTTCCGTTTCATGATTATCAATGGGGCTCGTTGTTCACTTAAACTTAAAGAACAAAAATTCGGCGAATGGTCCTGTTTGGATGCTTTGCATATATGTTTCTTAGACTATATAGAAGCAATATATACAAAGAATTCAACCGTCTACCTGTTCCATTCATTGTTCTACTTGTAGAAAGTTAGAAATAATTTCCATTTCATGATTATCAATGGGGCTCGCTGTTCACTTAAACTTGAAGATCAAAAAATTGGCGATTGTTACTGTTTAGATGCTTTGCATATATGTTTCTTAGATTATATTGAAGCAATATATACAATGATTTCAACCGTCTACCTATTCCATTCATTGTTCTACTTTTCGAAAGTTACAAATAATTTCCGTTAAGGGATTAACAATGGGGATCGTTGTTTACTTAAACTTGAAGAACAAAAAATTGGCGAATTGTACTGTTTGGATGCTTTGCAAATATGTTTCTTAGACTATTTAGAAGCAATATATACAATGATTTCAACCGTCTACCTATTCCATTCATTGTTCTACTTGCCGAAATTTACAAATAATTTCCTTTAAAGGATTAACAATGGGGCTCGTAGTTCACTTAAACTTGAAGAGCAAAAAATTGTCGAATTGTACTGTTTGGATGCTTTGCATATATGTTTCTTAGATTATATAGAAGCAATATATACAAAGATTTCAACCGTCTACCTGTTCCATTCATTGTTCTACTTGTCGAAATTTACAAATAATTTCCTTTAAAGGATTAACAATGGGGCTCGTTGTTCACTTAAACTTGAAGATCAAAAAATTGGCGATTGTTACTGTTTAGATGCTTTGCATATATGTTTCTTAGATTATATAGAAGCAATATATACAATGATTTCAACCGTCTACCTATTCCATTCATTGTTCTACTTGTCGAAAGTTACAAATAATTTCCGTTAAGGGATTAACAATGGGGATCGTAGTTTACTTAAACTTGAAGAACAAAAAATTGGCGAATTGTACTGTTTGGATGCTTTGCATATATGTCTCTTAGACTATTTAGAAGCAATATATACAATGATTTCAACCGTCTACCTGTTCCATTCATTGTTCTACTTGTCGAAAGTTACAAATAATTTCCGTTAATGGATTAACAATGGGGATCGTAGTTTACTTAAACTTGAAGAACAAAAAATTGGCGAATTTTACTGTTTGGATGCTTTGCATATATGTTTCTTAGACTATATAGAAGCAATATATACAATGATTTCAACCGTCTACCTATTCCATTCATTGTTCTACTTGCCGAAATTTACAAATAATTTCCTTTAAAGGAATAACAATGGGGCGCGCTGTTCACTTAAACTTGAAGATCAAATAATTGGCGAATGTCACTGTTTAGATGCTTTGCATATAGGTTTCTTAGACTATATAGAAGCAACATATACAAATATTTCAACCGTCTACCTGTTCTGTTCATTGTTCTACTTGTAGAAAGTTACAAATAATTTCCGTTTCATGATTATCAATGGGGCTCGTTGTTCACTTAAACTTAAAGAACAAAAATTCGGCGAATGGTCCTGTTTGGATGCTTTGCATATATGTTTCTTAGACTATATAGAAGCAATATATACAAAGAATTCAACCGTCTACCTGTTCCATTCATTGTTCTACTTGTAGAAAGTTACAAATAATTTCCATTTCATGATTATCAATGGGGCTCGCTGTTCACTTAAACTTGAAGAACAAAAATTTGGCGCATGGTACTGTTTGGATGCTTTGCATATATGTTTCTTAGATTATATAGAAGCAATATATACAATAATTTCAACCGTCTACCTATTCCATTCATTGTTCTACTTGTCGAAAGTTACAAATAATTTCCGTTAAGGGATTAACAATGGGGATCGTAGTTTACTTAAACTTGAAGAACAAAAAATTGGCGAATTGTACTGTTTGGATGCTTTGCATATATGTTTCTTAGACTATATAGAAGCAATATATACAATGATTTCAACCGTCTACCTATTCCATTCATTGTTCTACTTGCCGAAATTTACAAATAATTTCCTTTAAAGGAATAACAATGGGGCGCGCTGTTCACTTAAACTTGAAGATCAAATAATTGGCGAATGTCACTGTTTAGATGCTTTGCATATAGGTTTCTTAGACTATATAGAAGCAACATACACAAATATTTCAACCGTCTACATGTTCTGTTCATTGTTCTACTTGTAGAAAGTTACAAATAATTTCCGTTTCATGATTATCAATGGGGCTCGTTGTTCACTTAAACTTAAAGAACAAAAATTCGGCGAATGGTCCTGTTTGGATGCTTTGCATATATGTTTCTTAGACTATATAGAAGCAATATATACAATGATTTCAACCGTCTACCTATTCCATTCATTGTTCTACTTGCCGAAATTTACAAATAATTTCCTTTAAAGGAATAACAATGGGGCGCGCTGTTCACTTAAACTTGAAGATCAAATAATTGGCGAATGTCACTGTTTAGATGCTTTGCATATAGGTTTCTTAGACTATATAGAAGCAACATACACAAATATTTCAACCGTCTACATGTTCTGTTCATTGTTCTACTTGTAGAAAGTTACAAATAATTTCCGTTTCATGATTATCAATGGGGCTCGTTGTTCACTTAAACTTAAAGAACAAAAATTCGGCGAATGGTCCTGTTTGGATGCTTTGCATATATGTTTCTTAGACTATATAGAAGCAATATATACAAAGAATTCAACCGTCTACCTGTTCCATTCATTGTTCTACTTGTAGAAAGTTAGAAATAATTTCCATTTCATGATTATCAATGGGGCTCGCTGTTCACTTAAACTTGAAGATCAAAAAATTGGCGATTGTTACTGTTTAGATGCTTTGCATATATGTTTCTTAGATTATATTGAAGCAATATATACAATGATTTCAACCGTCTACCTATTCCATTCATTGTTCTACTTTTCGAAAGTTACAAATAATTTCCGTTAAGGGATTAACAATGGGGATCGTTGTTTACTTAAACTTGAAGAACAAAAAATTGGCGAATTGTACTGTTTGGATGCTTTGCAAATATGTTTCTTAGACTATTTAGAAGCAATATATACAATGATTTCAACCGTCTACCTATTCCATTCATTGTTCTACTTGCCGAAATTTACAAATAATTTCCTTTAAAGGATTAACAATGGGGCTCGTAGTTCACTTAAACTTGAAGAGCAAAAAATTGTCGAATTGTACTGTTTGGATGCTTTGCATATATGTTTCTTAGATTATATAGAAGCAATATATACAAAGATTTCAACCGTCTACCTGTTCCATTCATTGTTCTACTTGTCGAAATTTACAAATAATTTCCTTTAAAGGATTAACAATGGGGCTCGTTGTTCACTTAAACTTGAAGATCAAAAAATTGGCGATTGTTACTGTTTAGATGCTTTGCATATATGTTTCTTAGATTATATAGAAGCAATATATACAATGATTTCAACCGTCTACCTATTCCATTCATTGTTCTACTTGTCGAAAGTTACAAATAATTTCCGTTAAGGGATTAACAATGGGGATCGTAGTTTACTTAAACTTGAAGAACAAAAAATTGGCGAATTGTACTGTTTGGATGCTTTGCATATATGTCTCTTAGACTATTTAGAAGCAATATATACAATGATTTCAACCGTCTACCTGTTCCATTCATTGTTCTACTTGTCGAAAGTTACAAATAATTTCCGTTAATGGATTAACAATGGGGATCGTAGTTTACTTAAACTTGAAGAACAAAAAATTGGCGAATTTTACTGTTTGGATGCTTTGCATATATGTTTCTTAGACTATATAGAAGCAATATATACAATGATTTCAACCGTCTACCTATTCCATTCATTGTTCTACTTGCCGAAATTTACAAATAATTTCCTTTAAAGGAATAACAATGGGGCGCGCTGTTCACTTAAACTTGAAGATCAAATAATTGGCGAATGTCACTGTTTAGATGCTTTGCATATAGGTTTCTTAGACTATATAGAAGCAACATATACAAATATTTCAACCGTCTACCTGTTCTGTTCATTGTTCTACTTGTAGAAAGTTACAAATAATTTCCGTTTCATGATTATCAATGGGGCTCGTTGTTCACTTAAACTTAAAGAACAAAAATTCGGCGAATGGTCCTGTTTGGATGCTTTGCATATATGTTTCTTAGACTATATAGAAGCAATATATACAAAGAATTCAACCGTCTACCTGTTCCATTCATTGTTCTACTTGTAGAAAGTTACAAATAATTTCCATTTCATGATTATCAATGGGGCTCGCTGTTCACTTAAACTTGAAGAACAAAAATTTGGCGCATGGTACTGTTTGGATGCTTTGCATATATGTTTCTTAGATTATATAGAAGCAATATATACAAAGATTTCAACCGTCTACCTGTTCCATTCATTGTTCTACTTGTCGAAATTTACAAATAATTTCCTTTAAAGGATTAACATTGGGGCTCGTTGTTCACTTAAACTTGAAGATCAAAAAATTGGCGATTGTTACTGTTTAGATGCTTTGCATATATGTTTCTTAGATAATATAGAAGCAATATATACAATAATTTCAACCGTCTACCTATTCCATTCATTGTTCTACTTGTCGAAAGTTACAAATAATTTCCGTTAAGGGATTAACAATGGGGATCGTAGTTTACTTAAACTTGAAGAACAAAAAATTGGCGAATTGTACTGTTTGGATGCTTTGCATATATGTTTTTTAGACTATTTAGAAGCAATATATACAATGATTTCAACCGTCTACCTATTCCATTCATTGTTCTACTTGCCGAAATTTACAAATAATTTCCTTTAAAGGATTAACAATGGGGCTCGTAGTTCACTTAAACTTGAAGAGCAAAAAATTGTCGAATTGTACTGTTTGGATGCTTTGTATATATGTTTCTTAGACTATATAGAAGCAATATATACAATGATTTCAACCGTCTACCTGTTCCATTCATTGTTCTACTTGCCGAAATTTACAAATAATTTCCTTTAAAGGATTAACAATGGGGCTCGTAGTTCACTTAAACTTGAAGAGCAAAAAATTGTCGAATTGTACTGTTTGGATGCTTTGCATATATGTTTCTTAGACTATATAGAAGCAATATATACAATGATTTCAACCGTCAACCTGTTCCATTCATTGTTCTACTTGTCGAAAGTTACAAATAATTTCCGTTAATGGATTAACAATGGGGATCGTAGTTTACTTAAACTTGAAGAACAAAAAATTGGCGAATTGTACTGTTTGGATGCTTTGCATATATGTTTCTTAGACTATATAGAAGCAATATATACAATGATTTCAACCGTCTACCTATTCCATTCAATGTTCTACTTGCCGAAATTTACAAATAATTTCCTTTAAAGGATTAACAATGGGGCTCGTTGTTCACTTAAACTTGAAGATCAAAAAATTGGCGATTGTTACTGTTTAGATGCTTTGCATATATGTTTCTTAGATTATATTGAAGCAATATATACAATGATTTCAACCGTCTACCTATTCCATTCATTGTTCTACTTTTCGAAAGTTACAAATAATTTCCGTTAAGGGATTAACAATGGGTATCGTTGTTTACTTAAACTTGGAGAACAAAAAATTGGCGAATTGTACTGTTTGGATGCTTTGCATATATGTTTCTTAGACTATTTAGAAGCAATATATACAATGATTTCAACCGTCTACCTATTCCATTCATTGTTCTACTTGCCGAAATTTACAAATAATTTCCTTTAAAGGATTAACAATGGGGCTCGTAGTTCACTTAAACTTGAAGAGCAACAAATTGTCGAATTGTACTGTTTGGATGCTTTGCATATATGTTTCTTAGACTATATAGAAGCAATATATACAATGATTTCAACCGTCAACCTGTTCCATTCATTGTTCTACTTGTCGAAAGTTACAAATAATTTCCGTTAATGGATTAACAATGGGGATCGTAGTTTACTTAAACTTGAAGAACAAAAAATTGGCGAATTGTACTGTTTGGATGCTTTGCATATATGTTTCTTAGACTATATAGAAGCAATATATACAATGATTTCAACCGTCTACCTATTCCATTCAATGTTCTACTTGCCGAAATTTACAAATAATTTCCTTTAAAGGATTAACAATGGGGCTCGCTGTTCACTTAAACTTGAAGATCAAATAATTGGCGAATGTCACTGTTTAGATGCTTTGCATATAGGTTTCTTAGACTATATAGAAGCAACATATACAAATATTTCAACCGTCTACCTGTTCTGTTCATTGTTCTACTTGTAGAAAGTTACAAATAATTTCCGTTTCATGATTATCAATGGGGCTCGTTGTTCACTTAAACTTGAAGAACAAAAATTTGGCGAATGGTACTGTTTGGATGCTTTGCATATATGTTTCTTAGACTATATAGAAGCAATATATACAAAGAATTCAACCGTCTACCTGTTCCATTCATTGTTCTACTTGTAGAAAGTTACAAATAATTTCCATTTCATGATTATCAATGGGGCTCGCTGTTCACTTAAACTTGAAGAACAAAAATTTGGCGAATGGTACTGTTTGGATGCTTTGCATATATGTTTCATAGATTATATAGAAGCAATATATACAAAGATTTCAACCGTCTACCTGTTCCATTCATTGCTCTACTTGTCGAAATTTCCAAATAATTTCCTTTAAAGGATTAACAATGGGGCTCGTTGTTCACTTAAACTTGAAAATCAAAAAATTGGCGATTGTTACTGTTTAGATGCTTTGCATATATGTTTCTTAGATTATATAGAAGCAATATATACAATGATTTCAACCGTCTACCTGTTCCATTCATTGTTCTACTTGTCGAAAGTTACAAATAATTTCCGATAAAGGATTAACAATGGGTCTCATTGTTCACTTAAACTTGAAGAACAAAAAATTGGCGAATGGTACTGTTTGGTTGCTTTGCATATATGTTTCTTAGACTATATGGAAGCAATATATACAAAGATTTCAACCGTCTACGTGTTCCAATCATTGTTCTACTTGTAGAAAGTTACAATTAATTTCCGTTAAAGGATTAACAATGGGGCTCGTAGTTCACTTAAACTTGAAGAACAAAAAATTGGCGAATGGTACTGTTTGGATGCTTTGTATATATGTTTCTTAGACTATATAGAAGCAATATATACAATGATTTCAACCGTCTACCTGTTCCATTCATTGTTCTACTTGTCGAAAGTTACAAATAATTTCCGTTAATGGATTAACAATGGGGATCGTAGTTTACTTAAACTTGAAGAACAAAAAATTGGCGAATTGTACTGTTTGGATGCTTTGCATATAGGTTTCTTAGACTATATAGAAGCAACATATACAAATATTTCAACCGTCTACCTGTTCTGTTCATTGTTCTACTTGTAGAAAGTTACAAATAATTTCCGTTTCATGATTATCAATGGGGCTCGTTGTTCACTTAAACTTAAAGAACAAAAATTCGGCGAATGGTCCTGTTTGGATGCTTTGCATATATGTTTCTTAGACTATATAGAAGCAATATATACAAAGAATTCAACCGTCTACCTGTTCCATTCATTGTTCTACTTGTAGAAAGTTACAAATAATTTCCATTTCATGATTATCAATGGGGCTCGCTGTTCACTTAAACTTGAAGATCAAAAAATTGGCGATTGTTACTGTTTAGATGCTTTGCATATATGTTTCTTAGATTATATTGAAGCAATATATACAATGATTTCAACCGTCTACCTATTCCATTCATTGTTCTACTTTTCGAAAGTTACAAATAATTTCCGTTAAGGGATTAACAATGGGGATCGTTGTTTACTTAAACTTGAAGAACAAAAAATTGGCGAATTGTACTGTTTGGATGCTTTGCATATATGTTTCTTAGACTATTTAGAAGCAATATATACAATGATTTCAACCGTCTACCTATTCCATTCATTGTTCTACTTGCCGAAATTTACAAATAATTTCCTTTAAAGGATTAACAATGGGGCTCGTAGTTCACTTAAACTTGAAGAGCAAAAAATTGTCGAATTGTACTGTTTGGATGCTTTGCATATATGTTTCTTAGATTATATAGAAGCAATATATACAAAGATTTCAACCGTCTACCTGTTCCATTCATTGTTCTACTTGTCGAAATTTACAAATAATTTCCTTTAAAGGATTAACAATGGGGCTCGTTGTTCACTTAAACTTGAAGATCAAAAAATTGGCGATTGTTACTGTTTAGATGCTTTGCATATATGTTTCTTAGATTATATAGAAGCAATATATACAATGATTTCAACCGTCTACCTATTCCATTCATTGTTCTACTTGTCGAAAGTTACAAATAATTTCCGTTAAGGGATTAACAATGGGGATCGTAGTTTACTTAAACTTGAAGAACAATAAATTGGCGAATTGTACTGTTTGGATGCTTTGCATATATGTTTCTTAGACTATTTAGAAGCAATATATACAATGATTTCAACCGTCTACCTGTTCCATTCATTGTTCTACTTGTCGAAAGTTACAAATAATTTCCGTTAATGGATTAACAATGGGGATCGTAGTTTACTTAAACTTGAAGAACAAAAAATTGGCGAATTGTACTGTTTGGATGCTTTGCATATATGTTTCTTAGACTATATAGAAGCAATATATACAATGATTTCAACCGTCTACCTATTCCATTCATTGTTCTACTTGCCGAAATTTACAAATAATTTCCTTTAAAGGAATAACAATGGGGCGCGCTGTTCACTTAAACTTGAAGATCAAATAATTGGCGAATGTCACTGTTTAGATGCTTTGCATATAGGTTTCTTAGACTATATAGAAGCAACATATACAAATATTTCAACCGTCTACCTGTTCTGTTCATTGTTCTACTTGTAGAAAGTTACAAATAATTTCCGTTAAGGGATTAACAATGGGGATCGTAGTTTACTTAAACTTGAAGAACAAAAAATTGGCGAATTGTACTGTTTGGATGCTTTGCATATATGTTTCTTAGACTATTTAGAAGCAATATATACAATGATTTCAACCGTCTACCTATTCCATTCATTGTTCTACTTGCCGAAATTTACAAATAATTTCCTTTAAAGGATTAACAATGGGGCTCGTAGTTCACTTAAACTTGAAGAGCAAAAAATTGTCGAATTGTACTGTTTGGATGCTTTGTATATATGTTTCTTAGACTATATAGAAGCAATATATACAATGATTTCAACCGTCTACCTGTTCCATTCATTGTTCTACTTGCCGAAATTTACAAATAATTTCCTTTAAAGGATTAACAATGGGGCTCGTAGTTCACTTAAACTTGAAGAGCAAAAAATTGTCGAATTGTACTGTTTGGATGCTTTGCATATATGTTTCTTAGACTATAAAGAAGCAATATATACAATGATTTCAACTGTCAACCTGTTCCATTCATTGTTCTACTTGTCGAAAGTTACAAATAATTTCCGTTAATGGATTAACAATGGGGATCGTAGTTTACTTAAACTTGAAGAACAAAAAATTGGCGAATTGTACTGTTTGGATGCTTTGCATATATGTTTCTTAGACTATATAGAAGCAATATATACAATGATTTCAACCGTCTACCTATTCCATTCAATGTTCTACTTGCCGAAATTTACAAATAATTTCCTTTAAAGGATTAACAATGGGGCTCGTTGTTCACTTAAACTTGAAGATCAAAAAATTGGCGATTGTTACTGTTTAGATGCTTTGCATATATGTTTCTTAGATTATATTGAAGCAATATATACAATGATTTCAACCGTCTACCTATTCCATTCATTGTTCTACTTTTCGAAAGTTACAAATAATTTCCGTTAAGGGATTAACAATGGGTATCGTTGTTTACTTAAACTTGAAGAACAAAAAATTGGCGAATTGTACTGTTTGGATGCTTTGCATATATGTTTCTTAGACTATTTAGAAGCAATATATACAATGATTTCAACCGTCTACCTATTCCATTCATTGTTCTACTTCCCGAAATTTACAAATAATTTCCTTTAAAGGATTAACAATGGGGCTCGTAGTTCACTTAAACTTGAAGAGCAACAAATTGTCGAATTGTACTGTTTGGATGCTTTGCATATATGTTTCTTAGACTATATAGAAGCAATATATACAATGATTTCAACCGTCAACCTGTTCCATTCATTGTTCTACTTGTCGAAAGTTACAAATAATTTCCGTTAATGGATTAACAATGGGGATCGTAGTTTACTTAAACTTGAAGAACAAAAAATTCGCGAATTGTACTGTTTGGATGCTTTGCATATATGTTTCTTAGACTATATAGAAGCAATATATACAATGATTTCAACCGTCTACCTATTCCATTCAATGTTCTACTTGCCGAAATTTACAAATAATTTCCTTTAAAGGATTAACAATGGGGCTCGCTGTTCACTTAAACTTGAAGATCAAATAATTGGCGAATGTCACTGTTTTGATGCTTTGCATATAGGTTTCTTAGACTATATAGAAGCAACATATACAAATATTTCAACCGTCTACCTGTTCTGTTCATTGTTCTACTTGTAGAAAGTTACAAATAATTTCCATTTCATGATTATCAATGGGGATCGTAGTTTACTTAAACTTGAAGAACAAAAAATTGGCGAATTGTACTGTTTGGATGCTTTGCATATATGTTTCTTAGACTATTTAGAAGCAATATATACAATGATTTCAACCGTCTACCTGTTCCATTCATTGTTCTACTTGTCGAAAGTTACAAATAATTTCCGTTAATGGATTAACAATGGGGATCGTAGTTTACTTAAACTTGAAGAACAAAAAATTGGCGAATTGTACTGTTTGGATGCTTTGCATATATGTTTCTTAGACTATATAGAAGCAATATATACAATGATTTCAACCGTCTACCTATTCCATTCATTGTTCTACTTGCCGAAATTTACAAATAATTTCCTTTAAAGGAATAACAATGGGGCGCGCTGTTCACTTAAACTTGAAGATCAAATAATTGGCGAATGTCACTGTTTAGATGCTTTGCATATAGGTTTCTTAGACTATATAGAAGCAACATATACAAATATTTCAACCGTCTACCTGTTCTGTTCATTGTTCTACTTGTAGAAAGTTACAAATAATTTCCATTAAGGGATTAACAATGGGGATCGTAGTTTACTTAAACTTGAAGAACAAAAAATTGGCGAATTGTACTGTTTGGATGCTTTGCATATATGTTTCTTAGACTATTTAGAAGCAATATATACAATGATTCAACCGTCTACCTATTCCATTCATTGTTCTACTTGCCGAAATTTACAAATAATTTCCTTTAAAGGATTAACAATGGGGCTCGTAGTTCACTTAAACTTGAAGAGCAAAAAATTGTCGAATTGTACTGTTTGGATGCTTTGCATATATGTTTCTTAGATTATATAGAAGCAATATATACAAAGATTTCAACCGTCTACCTGTTCCATTCATTGTTCTACTTGTCGAAATTTGCAAATAATTTCCTTTAAAGGATTAACAATGGGGCTCGTTGTTCACTTGAACTTGAAGATCAAAAAATTGGCGATTGTTACTGTTTAGATGCTTTGCATATATGTTTCTTAGATTATATAGAAGCAATATATACAATGATTTCAACCGTCTACCTATTCCATTCATTGTTCTACTTGTCGAAAGTTACAAATAATTTCCGTTAAGGGATTAACAATGGGGATCGTAGTTTACTTAAACTTGAAGAACAAAAAATTGGCGAATTGTACTGTTTGGATGCTTTGCATATATGTTTCTTAGACTATTTAGAAGCAATATATACAATGATTTCAACCGTCTACCTGTTCCATTCATTGTTCTACTTGTCGAAAGTTACAAATAATTTCCGTTAATGGATTAACAATGGGGATCGTAGTTTACTTAAACTTGAAGAACAAAAAATTGGCGAATTGTACTGTTTGGATGCTTTGCATATATGTTTCTTAGACTATATAGAAGCAATATATACAATGATTTCAACCGTCTACCTATTCCATTCAATGTTCTACTTGCCGAAATTTACAAATAATTTCCTTTAAAGGATTAACAATGGGGCTCGTTGTTCACTTAAACTTGAAGATCAAAAAATTGGCGATTGTTACTGTTTAGATGCTTTGCATATATGTTTCTTAGATTATATTGAAGCAATATATACAATGATTTCAACCGTCTACCTATTCCATTCATTGTTCTACTTTTCGAAAGTTACAAATAATTTCCGTTAAGGGATTAACAATGGGTATCGTTGTTTACTTAAACTTGAAGAACAAAAAATTGGCGAATTGTACTGTTTGGATGCTTTGCATATATGTTTCTTAGACTATTTAGAAGCAATATATACAATGATTTCAACCGTCTACCTATTCCATTCATTGTTCTACTTCCCGAAATTTACAAATAATTTCCTTTAAAGGAATAACAATGGGGCGCGCTGTTCACTTAAACTTGAAGATCAAATAATTGGCGAATGTCACTGTTTAGATGCTTTGCATATAGGTTTCTTAGACTATATAGAAGCAACATATACAAATATTTCAACCGTCTACCTGTTCTGTTCATTGTTCTACTTGTAGAAAGTTACAAATAATTTCCTTTAAAGGAATAACAATGGGGCGCGCTGTTCACTTAAACTTGAAGATCAAATAATTGGCGAATGTCACTGTTTAGATGCTTTGCATATAGGTTTCTTAGACTATATAGAAGCAACATATACAAATATTTCAACCGTCTACCTGTTCTGTTCATTGTTCTACTTGTAGAAAGTTACAAATAATTTCCGTTTCATGATTATCAATGGGGCTCGTTGTTCACTTAAACTTAAAGAACAAAAATTCGGCGAATGGTCCTGTTTGGATGCTTTGCATATATGTTTCTTAGACTATATAGAAGCAATATATACAAAGAATTCAACCGTCTACCTGTTCCATTCATTGTTCTACTTGTAGAAAGTTACAAATAATTTCCATTTCATGATTATCAATGGGGCTCGCTGTTCACTTAAACTTGAAGAACAAAAATTTGGCGCATGGTACTGTTTGGATGCTTTGCATATATGTTTCTTAGATTATATAGAAGCAATATATACAAAGATTTCAACCGTCTACCTGTTCCATTCATTGTTCTACTTGTCGAAATTTACAAATAATTTCCTTTAAAGGATTAACATTGGGGCTCGTTGTTCACTTAAACTTGAAGATCAAAAAATTGGCGATTGTGACTGTTTAGATGCTTTGCATATATGTTTCTTAGATTATATAGAAGCAATATATACAATAATTTCAACCGTCTACCTATTCCATTCATTGTTCTACTTGTCGAAAGTTACAAATAATTTCCGTTAAGGGATTAACAATGGGGATCGTAGTTTACTTAAACTTGAAGAACAAAAAATTGGCGAATTGTACTGTTTGGATGCTTTGCATATATGTTTCTTAGACTATTTAGAAGCAATATATACAATGATTTCAACCGTCTACCTATTCCATTCATTGTTCTACTTGCCGAAATTTACAAATAATTTCCTTTAAAGGATTAACAATGGGGCTCGTAGTTCACTTAAACTTGAAGAGCAAAAAATTGTCGAATTGTACTGTTTGGATGCTTTGTATATATGTTTCTTAGACTATATAGAAGCAATATATACAATGATTTCAACCGTCTACCTGTTCCATTCATTGTTCTACTTGTCGAAAGTTACAAATAATTTCCGTTAATGGATTAACAATGGGGATCGTAGTTTACTTAAACTTGAAGAACAAAAAATTGGCGAATTGTACTGTTTGGATGCTTTGTATATATGTTTCTTAGACTATATAGAAGCAATATATACAATGATTTCAACCGTCTACCTGTTCCATTCATTGTTCTACTTGTCGAAAGTTACAAATAATTTCCGTTAATGGATTAACAATGGGGATCGTAGTTTACTTAAACTTGAAGAACAAAAAATTGGCGAATTGTACTGTTTGGATGCTTTGCATATATGTTTCTTAGACTATATAGAAGCAATATATACAAAGAATTCAACCGTCTACCTGTTCCATTCATTGTTCTACTTGTAGAAAGTTACAAATAATTTCCATTTCATGATTATCAATGGGGCTCGCTGTTCACTTAAACTTGTAGAACAAAAAATTGGCGAATGGTACTGTTTGGATGCTTTGCATATATGTTTCTTAGATTATATAGAAGCAATATATACAAAGATTTCAACCGTCTACCTGTTCCATTCATTGTTCTACTTGTCGAAATTTACAAATAATTTCCTTTAAAGGATTAACAATGGGGCTCGTTGTTCACTTAAACTTGAAGATCAAAAAATTGGCGATTGTTACTGTTTAGATGCTTTGCATATATGTTTCTTAGATTATATTGAAGCAATATATACAATGATTTCAACCGTCTACCTATTCCATTCATTGTTCTACTTTTCGAAAGTTACAAATAATTTCCGTTAAGGGATTAACAATGGGGATCGTTGTTTACTTAAACTTGAAGAACAAAAAATTGGCGAATTGTACTGTTTGGATGCTTTGCATATATGTTTCTTAGACTATTTAGAAGCAATATATACAATGATTTCAACCGTCTACCTATTCCATTCATTGTTCTACTTGCCGAAATTTACAAATAATTTCCTTTAAAGGATTAACAATGGGGCTCGTAGTTCACTTAAACTTGAAGAGCAAAAAATTGTCGAATTGTACTGTTTGGATGCTTTGCATATATGTTTCTTAGATTATATAGAAGCAATATATACAAAGATTTCAACCGTCTACCTGTTCCATTCATTGTTCTACTTGTCGAAATTTACAAATAATTTCCGTTTCATGATTATCAATGGGGCTCGTTGTTCACTTAAACTTGAAGATCAAAAAATTGGCGATTGTTACTGTTTAGATGCTTTGCATATATGTTTCTTAGATTATATAGAAGCAATATATACAATGATTTCAACCGTCTACCTATTCCATTCATTGTTCTACTTGTCGAAAGTTACAAATAATTTCCGTTAAGGGATTAACAATGGGGATCGTAGTTTACTTAAACTTGAAGAACAAAAAATTGGCGAATTGTACTGTTTGGATGCTTTGCATATATGTTTCTTAGACTATTTAGAAGCAATATATACAATGATTTCAACCGTCTACCTGTTCCATTCATTGTTCTACTTGTCGGAAGTTACAAATAATTTCCGTTAATGGATTAACAATGGGGATCGTAGTTTACTTAAACTTGAAGAACAAAAAATTGGCGAATTGTACTGTTTGGATGCTTTGCATATATGTTTCTTAGACTATATAGAAGCAATATATACAACGATTTCAACCGTCTACCTATTCCATTCATTGTTCTACTTGCCGAAATTTACAAATAATTTCCTTTAAAGGAATAACAATGGGGCGCGCTGTTCACTTAAACTTGAAGATCAAATAATTGGCGAATGTCACTGTTTAGATGCTTTGCATATAGGTTTCTTAGACTATATAGAAGCAACATATACAAATATTTCAACCGTCTACCTGTTCTGTTCATTGTTCTACTTGTAGAAAGTTACAAATAATTTCCGTTTCATGATTATCAATGGGGCTCGTTGTTCACTTAAACTTGAAGAACAAAAATTTGGCGAATGGTACTGTTTGGATGCTTTGCATATATGTTTCTTACATTATATAGAAGCAATATATACAAAGATTTCAACCGTCTACCTGTACTATTCATTGTTCTACTTGTAGAAAGTTACAAATAATTTCCATTTCATGATTATCAATGGGGCTCGCTGTTCACTTAAACTTGTAGAACAAAAAATTGGCGAATGGTACTGTTTGGATGCTTTGCATATATGTTTCTTAGATTATATAGAAGCAATATATACAAAGATTTCAACCGTCTACCTGTTCCATTCATTGTTCTACTTGTCGAAATTTACAAATAATTTCCTTTAAAGGATTAACAATGGGGCTCGTTGTTCACTTAAACTTGAAGATCAAAAAATTGGCGATTGTTACTGTTTAGATGCTTTGCATATATGTTTCTTAGATTATATTGAAGCAATATATACAATGATTTCAACCGTCTACCTATTCCATTCATTGTTCTACTTTTCGAAAGTTACAAATAATTTCCGTTAAGGGATTAACAATGGGGATCGTTGTTTACTTAAACTTGAAGAACAAAAAATTGGCGAATTGTACTGTTTGGATGCTTTGCATATATGTTTCTTAGACTATTTAGAAGCAATATATACAATGATTTCAACCGTCTACCTATTCCATTCATTGTTCTACTTGCCGAAATTTACAAATAATTTCCTTTAAAGGATTAACAATGGGGCTCGTAGTACACTTAAACTTGAAGAGCAAAAAATTGTCGAATTGTACTGTTTGGATGCTTTGCATATATGTTTCTTAGATTATATAGAAGCAATATATACAAAGATTTCAACCGTCTACCTGTTCCATTCATTGTTCTACTTGTCGAAATTTACAAATAATTTCCGTTTCATGATTATCAATGGGGCTCGTTGTTCACTTAAACTTGAAGATCAAAAAATTGGCGATTGTTACTGTTTAGATGCTTTGCATATATGTTTCTTAGATTATATAGAAGCAATATATACAATGATTTCAACCGTCTACCTATTCCATTCATTGTTCTACTTGTCGAAAGTTACAAATAATTTCCGTTAAGGGATTAACAATGGGGATCGTAGTTTACTTAAACTTGAAGAACAAAAAATTGGCGAATTGTACTGTTTGGATGCTTTGCATATATGTTTCTTAGACTATTTAGAAGCAATATATACAATGATTTCAACCGTCTACCTGTTCCATTCATTGTTCTACTTGTCGGAAGTTACAAATAATTTCCGTTAATGGATTAACAATGGGGATCGTAGTTTACTTAAACTTGAAGAACAAAAAATTGGCGAATTGTACTGTTTGGATGCTTTGCATATATGTTTCTTAGACTATATAGAAGCAATATATACAACGATTTCAACCGTCTACCTATTCCATTCATTGTTCTACTTGCCGAAATTTACAAATAATTTCCTTTAAAGGAATAACAATGGGGCGCGCTGTTCACTTAAACTTGAAGATCAAATAATTGGCGAATGTCACTGTTTAGATGCTTTGCATATAGGTTTCTTAGACTATATAGAAGCAACATATACAAATATTTCAACCGTCTACCTGTTCTGTTCATTGTTCTACTTGTAGAAAGTTACAAATAATTTCCGTTTCATGATTATCAATGGGGCTCGTTGTTCACTTAAACTTGAAGAACAAAAATTTGGCGAATGGTACTGTTTGGATGCTTTGCATATATGTTTCTTACATTATATAGAAGCAATATATACAAAGATTTCAACCGTCTACCTGTACTATTCATTGTTCTACTTGTAGAAAGTTACAAATAATTTCCATTTCATGATTATCAATGGGGCTCGCTGTTCACTTAAACTTGAAGATCAAAAAATTGGCGATTGTTACTGTTTAGATGCATTGCATATAGGTTTCTTAGACTATATAGAAGCAGTATATACAAAGAATTCAACCGTCTACCTGTTCCATTCATTGTTCTACTTGTAGAAAGTTACAAATAATTTCCATTTCATGATTATCAATGGGGCTCGCTGTTCACTTAAACTTGAAGATCAAAAAATTGGCGATTGTTACTGTTTAGATGCTTTGCATATAGGTTTCTTAGACTATATAGAAGCAATATATACAAAGATTTCAACCGTCTACCTGTTCCATTCATTGTTCTACTTGTCGAAAGTTACAAATAATTTCCGTTAAGGGATTAACAATGGGGATCGTAGTTTACTTAAACTTGAAGAACAAAAAATTGGCGAATTGTACTGTTTGGATGCTTTGCATATATGTTTCTTAGACTATTTAGAAGCAATATATACGATGATTTCAACCGTCTACCTATTCCATTCATTGTTCTACTTGCCGAAATTTACAAATAATTTCCTTTAAAGGATTAACAATGGGGCTCGTAGTTCACTTAAACTTGAAGAGCAAAAAATTGTCGAATTGTACTGTTTGGATGCTTTGTATATATGTTTCTTAGACTATATAGAAGCAATATATACAATGATTTCAACCGTCTACCTGTTCCATTCATTGTTCTACTTGTCGAAAGTTACAAATAATTTCCGTTAATGGATTAACAATGGGGATCGTAGTTTACTTAAACTTGAAGAACAAAAAATTGGCGAATTGTACTGTTTGGATGCTTTGCATATATGTTTCTTAGACTATATAGAAGCAATATATACAATGATTTCAACCGTCTACCTATTCCATTCATTGTTCTACTTGCCGAAATTTACAAATAATTTCCTTTAAAGGATTAACAATGGGGCGCGCTGTTCACTTAAACTTGAAGATCAAATAATTGGCGAATATCACTGTTTAGATGCTTTGCATATAGGTTTCTTAGACTATATAGAAGCAACATATACAAATATTTCAACCGTCTACCTGTTCTGTTCATTGTTCTACTTGTAGAAAGTTACAAATAATTTCCGTTTCATGATTATCAATGGGGCTCGTTGTTCACTTAAACTTGAAGAACAAAAATTTGGCGAATGGTACTGTTTGGATGCTTTGCATATATGTTTCTTAGATTATATAGAAGCAATATATACAAAGATTTCAACCGTCTACCTGTACTATTCATTGTTCTACTTGTAGAAAGTTACAAATAATTTCCATTTCATGATTATCAATGGCGCTCGCTGTTCACTTAAACTTGAAGATCAAAAAATTGGCGATTGTTACTGTTTAGATGCATTGCATATAGGTTTCTTATACTATATAGAAGCAATATATACAAAGAATTCAACCGTCTACCTGTTCCATTCATTGTTCTACTTGTAGAAAGTTACAAATAATTTCCATTTCATGATTATCAATGGGGCTCGCTGTTCACTTAAACTTGAAGATCAAAAAATTGGCGATTGTTACTGTTTAGATGCTTTGCATATAGGTTTCTTAGACTATATAGAAGCAATATATACAAAGATTTCAACCGTCTACCTGTTCCATTCATTGTTCTACTTGCCGAAATTTACAAATAATTTCCTTTAAAGGATTAACAATGGGGCTCGTTGTTCACTTAAACTTGAAGAACAAAAAATTGGCGAATTGTACTGTTTGGATGCTTTGCATATATGTTTCTTAGACTATTTAGAAGCAATATATAGAAAGAATTCACCCGTCTACCTGTACTATTCATTGTTCTACTTGTAGAAAGTTACAAATAATTTCCATTTCATGATTATCAATGGGTCTCGCTGTTCACTTAAACTTGAAGATCAAAAAATTGGCGATTGTTACTGTTTAGATGCTTTGCATATAGGTTTCTTAGACTATATAGAAGCAACATATACAAATATTTCAACCGTCTACCTGTTCTGTTCATTGTTCTACTTGTCGAAAGTTACAAATAATTTCCGTTAAGGGATTAACAATGGGGATCGTAGTTTACTTAAACTTGAAGAACAAAAAATTGGCGAATTGTACTGTTTGGATGCTTTGCATATATGTTTCTTAGACTATTTAGAAGCAATATATACAATGATTTCAACCGTCTACCTATTCCATTCATTGTTCTACTTGCCGAAATTTACAAATAATTTCCTTTAAAGGATTAACAATGGGGCTCGTAGTTCACTTAAACTTGAAGAGCAAAAAATTGTCGAATTGTACTGTTTGGATGCTTTGTATATATGTTTCTTAGACTATATAGAAGCAATATATACAATGATTTCAACCGTCTACCTGTTCCATTCATTGTTCTACTTGTCGAAAGTTACAAATAATTTCCGTTAATGGATTAACAATGGGGATCGTAGTTTACTTAAACTTGAAGAACAAAAAATTGGCGAATTGTACTGTTTGGATGCTTTGTATATATGTTTCTTAGACTATATAGAAGCAATATATACAATGATTTCAACCGTCTACCTGTTCCATTCATTGTTCTACTTGTCGAAAGTTACAAATAATTTCCGTTAATGGATTAACAATGGGGATCGTAGTTTACTTAAACTTGAAGAACAAAAAATTGGCGAATTGTACTGTTTGGATGCTTTGCATATATGTTTCTTAGACTATATAGAAGCAATATATACAAAGAATTCAACCGTCTACCTGTTCCATTCATTGTTCTACTTGTAGAAAGTTACAAATAATTTCCATTTCATGATTATCAATGGGGCTCGCTGTTCACTTAAACTTGTAGAACAAAAAATTGGCGAATGGTACTGTTTGGATGCTTTGCATATATGTTTCTTAGATTATATAGAAGCAATATATACAAAGATTTCAACCGTCTACCTGTTCCATTCATTGTTCTACTTGTCGAAATTTACAAATAATTTCCTTTAAAGGATTAACAATGGGGCTCGTTGTTCACTTAAACTTCAAGATCAAAAAATTGGCGATTGTTACTGTTTAGATGCTTTGCATATATGTTTCTTAGATTATATTGAAGCAATATATACAATGATTTCAACCGTCTACCTATTCCATTCATTGTTCTACTTTTCGAAAGTTACAAATAATTTCCGTTAAGGGATTAACAATGGGGATCGTTGTTTACTTAAACTTGAAGAACAAAAAATTGGCGAATTGTACTGTTTGGATGCTTTGCATATATGTTTCTTAGACTATTTAGAAGCAATATATACAATGATTTCAACCGTCTACCTATTCCATTCATTGTTCTACTTGCCGAAATTTACAAATAATTTCCTTTAAAGGATTAACAATGGGGCTCGTAGTTCACTTAAACTTGAAGAGCAAAAAATTGTCGAATTGTACTGTTTGGATGCTTTGTATATATGTTTCTTAGACTATATAGAAGCAATATATACAATGATTTCAACCGTCTACCTGTTCCATTCATTGTTCTACTTGTCGAAAGTTACAAATAATTTCCGTTAATGGATTAACAATGGGGATCGTAGTTTACTTAAACTTGAAGAACAAAAAATTGGCGAATTGTACTGTTTGGATGCTTTGTATATATGTTTCTTAGACTATATAGAAGCAATATATACAATGATTTCAACCGTCTACCTGTTCCATTCATTGTTCTACTTGTCGAAAGTTACAAATAATTTCCGTTAATGGATTAACAATGGGGATCGTAGTTTACTTAAACTTGAAGAACAAAAAATTGGCGAATTGTACTGTTTGGATGCTTTGCATATATGTTTCTTAGACTATATAGAAGCAATATATACAAAGAATTCAACCGTCTACCTGTTCCATTCATTGTTCTACTTGTAGAAAGTTACAAATAATTTCCATTTCATGATTATCAATGGGGCTCGCTGTTCACTTAAACTTGTAGAACAAAAAATTGGCGAATGGTACTGTTTGGATGCTTTGCATATATGTTTCTTAGATTATATAGAAGCAATATATACAAAGATTTCAACCGTCTACCTGTTCCATTCATTGTTCTACTTGTCGAAATTTACAAATAATTTCCTTTAAAGGATTAACAATGGGGCTCGTTGTTCACTTAAACTTGAAGATCAAAAAATTGGCGATTGTTACTGTTTAGATGCTTTGCATATATGTTTCTTAGATTATATTGAAGCAATATATACAATGATTTCAACCGTCTACCTATTCCATTCATTGTTCTACTTTTCGAAAGTTACAAATAATTTCCGTTAAGGGATTAACAATGGGGATCGTTGTTTACTTAAACTTGAAGAACAAAAAATTGGCGAATTGTACTGTTTGGATGCTTTGCATATATGTTTCTTAGACTATTTAGAAGCAATATATACAATGATTTCAACCGTCTACCTATTCCATTCATTGTTCTACTTGCCGAAATTTACAAATAATTTCCTTTAAAGGATTAACAATGGGGCTCGTAGTTCACTTAAACTTGAAGAGCAAAAAATTGTCGAATTGTACTGTTTGGATGCTTTGCATATATGTTTCTTAGATTATATAGAAGCAATATATACAAAGATTTCAACCGTCTACCTGTTCCATTCATTGTTCTACTTGTCGAAATTTACAAATAATTTCCGTTTCATGATTATCAATGGGGCTCGTTGTTCACTTAAACTTGAAGATCAAAAAATTGGCGATTGTTACTGTTTAGATGCTTTGCATATATGTTTCTTAGATTATATAGAAGCAATATATACAATGATTTCAACCGTCTACCTATTCCATTCATTGTTCTACTTGTCGAAAGTTACAAATAATTTCCGTTAAGGGATTAACAATGGGGATCGTAGTTTACTTAAACTTGAAGAACAAAAAATTGGCGAATTGTACTGTTTGGATGCTTTGCATATATGTTTCTTAGACTATTTAGAAGCAATATATACAATGATTTCAACCGTCTACCTATTCCATTCATTGTTCTACTTGCCGAAATTTACAAATAATTTCCTTTAAAGGAATAACAATGGGGCGCGCTGTTCACTTAAACTTGAAGATCAAATAATTGGCGAATGTCACTGTTTAGATGCTTTGCATATAGGTTTCTTAGACTATATAGAAGCAACATATACAAATATTTCAACCGTCTACCTGTTCTGTTCATTGTTCTACTTGTAGAAAGTTACAAATAATTTCCGTTTCATGATTATCAATGGGGCTCGTTGTTCACTTAAACTTGAAGAACAAAAATTTGGCGAATGGTACTGTTTGGATGCTTTGCATATATGTTTCTTACATTATATAGAAGCAATATATACAAAGATTTCAACCGTCTACCTGTACTATTCATTGTTCTACTTGTAGAAAGTTACAAATAATTTCCATTTCATGATTATCAATGGGGCTCGCTGTTCACTTAAACTTGAAGATCAAAAAATTGGCGATTGTTACTGTTTAGATGCATTGCATATAGGTTTCTTAGACTATATAGAAGCAGTATATACAAAGAATTCAACCGTCTACCTGTTCCATTCATTGTTCTACTTGTAGAAAGTTACAAATAATTTCCATTTCATGATTATCAATGGGGCTCGCTGTTCACTTAAACTTGAAGATCAAAAAATTGGCGATTGTTACTGTTTAGATGCTTTGCATATAGGTTTCTTAGACTATATAGAAGCAATATATACAAAGATTTCAACCGTCTACCTGTTCCATTCATTGTTCTACTTGTCGAAAGTTACAAATAATTTCCGTTAAGGGATTAACAATGGGGATCGTAGTTTACTTAAACTTGAAGAACAAAAAATTGGCGAATTGTACTGTTTGGATGCTTTGCATATATGTTTCTTAGACTATTTAGAAGCAATATATACGATGATTTCAACCGTCTACCTATTCCATTCATTGTTCTACTTGCCGAAATTTACAAATAATTTCCTTTAAAGGATTAACAATGGGGCTCGTAGGTCACTTAAACTTGAAGAGCAAAAAATTGTCGAATTGTACTGTTTGGATGCTTTGTATATATGTTTCTCAGACTATATAGAAGCAATATATACAATGATTTCAACCGTCTACCTGTTCCATTCATTGTTCTACTTGTCGAAAGTTACAAATAATTTCCGTTAATGGATTAACAATGGGGATCGTAGTTTACTTAAACTTGAAGAACAAAAAATTGGCGAATTGTACTGTTTGGATGCTTTGCATATATGTTTCTTAGACTATATAGAAGCAATATATACAATGATTTCAACCGTCTACCTATTCCATTCATTGTTCTACTTGCCGAAATTTACAAATAATTTCCTTTAAAGGATTAACAATGGGGCGCGCTGTTCACTTAAACTTGAAGATCAAATAATTGGCGAATATCACTGTTTAGATGCTTTGCATATAGGTTTCTTAGACTATATAGAAGCAACATATACAAATATTTCAACCGTCTACCTGTTCTGTTCATTGTTCTACTTGTAGAAAGTTACAAATAATTTCCGTTTCATGATTATCAAAGGGGCTCGTTGTTCACTTAAACTTGAAGAACAAAAATTTGGCGAATGGTACTGTTTGGATGCTTTGCATATATGTTTCTTAGATTATATAGAAGCAATATATACAAAGATTTCAACCGTCTACCTGTACTATTCATTGTTCTACTTGTAGAAAGTTACAAATAATTTCCATTTCATGATTATCAATGGGGCTCGCTGTTCACTTAAACTTGAAGATCAAAAAATTGGCGATTGTTACTGTTTAGATGCATTGCATATAGGTTTCTTATACTATATAGAAGCAATTTATACAAAGAATTCAACCGTCTACCTGTTCCATTCATTGTTCTACTTGTAGAAAGTTACAAATAATTTCCATTTCATGATTATCAATGGGGCTCGCTGTTCACTTAAACTTGAAGATCAAAAAATTGGCGATTGTTACTGTTTAGATGCTTTGCATATAGGTTTCTTAGACTATATAGAAGCAATATATACAAAGATTTCAACCGTCTACCTGTTCCATTCATTGTTCTACTTGCCGAAATTTACAAATAATTTCCTTTAAAGGATTAACAATGGGGCTCGTTGTTCACTTAAACTTGAAGAACAAAAAATTGGCGAATTGTACTGTTTGGATGCTTTGCATATATGTTTCTTAGACTATTTAGAAGCAATATATAGAAAGAATTCACCCGTCTACCTGTACTATTCATTGTTCTACTTGTAGAAAGTTACAAATAATTTCCATTTCATGATTATCAATGGGTCTCGCTGTTCACTTAAACTTGAAGATCAAAAAATTGGCGATTGTTACTGTTTAGATGCTTTGCATATAGGTTTCTTAGACTATATAGAAGCAACATATACAAATATTTCAACCGTCTACCTGTTCTGTTCATTGTTCTACTTGTAGAAAGTTACAAATAATTTCCGTTTCATGATTATCAATGGGGCTCGTTGTTCACTTAAACTTGAAGAACAAAAATTTGGCGAATGGTACTGTTTGGATGCTTTGCATATATGTTTCTTAGATTATATAGAAGCAATATATACAAAGATTTCAACCGTCTACCTGTACTATTCATTGTTCTACTTGTAGAAAGATACAAATAATTTCCATTTCATGATTATCAATGGGGCTCGCTGTTCACTTAAACTTGAAGATCAAAAAATTGGCGATTGTTACTGTTTAGATGCATTGCATATAGGTTTCTTATACTATATAGAAGCAATATATACAAAGAATTCAACCGTCTACCTGTTCCATTCATTGTTCTACTTGTAGAAAGTTACAAATAATTTCCGTTTCATGATTATCAATGGGGCTCGTTGTTCACTTAAACTTGAAGAACAAAAAATTGGCGAATGGTACTGTTTGGATGCTTTGCATATATGTTTCTTAGACTATATAGAAGCAATATATACAAAGATTTCAACCGTCTACCTGTACTATTCATTGTTCTACTTGTAGAAAGTTACAAATAATTTCCATTTCATGATTATCAATGGGGCTCGCTGTTCACTTAAACTTGAAGATCAAAAAATTGGCGATTGTTACTGTTTAGATGCATTGCATATAGGTTTCTTAGACTATATAGAAGCAGTATATACAAAGAATTCAACCGTCTACCTGTTCCATTCATTGTTCTACTTGTAGAAAGTTACAAATAATTTCCATTTCATGATTATCAATGGGGCTCGCTGTTCACTTAAACTTGAAGATCAAAAAATTGGCGATTGTTACTGTTTAGATGCTTTGCATATAGGTTTCTTAGACTATATAGAAGCAATATATACAAAGATTTCAACCGTCTACCTGTTCCATTCATTGTTCTACTTGTCGAAAGTTACAAATAATTTCCGTTAAGGGATTAACAATGGGGATCGTAGTTTACTTAAACTTGAAGAACAAAAAATTGGCGAATTGTACTGTTTGGATGCTTTGCATATATGTTTCTTAGACTATTTAGAAGCAATATATACGATGATTTCAACCGTCTACCTATTCCATTCATTGTTCTACTTGCCGAAATTTACAAATAATTTCCTTTAAAGGATTAACAATGGGGCTCGTAGTTCACTTAAACTTGAAGAGCAAAAAATTGTCGAATTGTACTGTTTGGATGCTTTGTATATATGTTTCTTAGACTATTTAGAAGCTATATATAGACAGATTTCACCCGTCTACCTGTTCCATTCATTGTTCTACTTGTCGAAAGTTACAAATAATTTCCGTTAATGGATTAACAATGGGGATCGTAGTTTACTTAAACTTGAAGAACAAAAAATTGGCGAATTGTACTGTTTGGATGCTTTGCATATATGTTTCTTAGACTATATAGAAGCAATATATACAATGATTTCAACCGTCTACCTATTCCATTCATTGTTCTACTTGCCGAAATTTACAAATAATTTCCTTTAAAGGATTAACAATGGGGCTCGTTGTTCACTTAAACTTGAAGAACAAAAAATTGGCGAATTGTACTGTTTGGATGCTTTGCATATATGTTTCTTAGACTATTTAGAAGCAATATATACAATGATTTCAACCGTCTACATATTCCATTCATTGTTCTACTTGCCGAAATTTACAAATAATTTCCTTTAAAGGATTAACAATGGGGCTCGTTGTTCACTTAAACTTGAAGAACAAAAAATTGGCGAATTGTACTGTTTGGATGCTTTGCATATATGTTTCTTAGACTATTTAGAAGCAATATATAGAAAGAATTCACCCGTCTACCTGTACTATTCATTGTTCTACTTGTAGAAAGTTACAAATAATTTCCATTTCATGATTATCAATGGGTCTCGCTGTTCACTTAAACTTGAAGATCAAAAAATTGGCGATTGTTACTGTTTAGATGCTTTGCATATAGGTTTCTTAGACTATATAGAAGCAACATATACAAATATTTCAACCGTCTACCTGTTCTGTTCATTGTTCTACTTGTAGAAAGTTACAAATAATTTCCGTTTCATGATTATCAATGGGGCTCGTTGTTCACTTAAACTTGAAGAACAAAAATTTGGCGAATGGTACTGTTTGGATGCTTTGCATATATGTTTCTTAGATTATATAGAAGCAATATATACAAAGATTTCAACCGTCTACCTGTACTATTCATTGTTCTACTTGTAGAAAGATACAAATAATTTCCATTTCATGATTATCAATGGGGCTCGCTGTTCACTTAAACTTGAAGATCAAAAAATTGGCGATTGTTACTGTTTAGATGCATTGCATATAGGTTTCTTATACTATATAGAAGCAATATATACAAAGAATTCAACCGTCTACCTGTTCCATTCATTGTTCTACTTGTAGAAAGTTACAAATAATTTCCGTTTCATGATTATCAATGGGGCTCGTTGTTCACTTAAACTTGAAGAACAAAAAATTGGCGAATGGTACTGTTTGGATGCTTTGCATATATGTTTCTTAGACTATATAGAAGCAATATATACAAAGATTTCAACCGTCTACCTGTACTATTCATTGTTCTACTTGTAGAAAGTTACAAATAATTTCCATTTCATGATTATCAATGGGGCTCGCTGTTCACTTAAACTTGAAGATCAAAAAATTGGCGATTGTTACTGTTTAGATGCATTGCATATAGGTTTCTTAGACTATATAGAAGCAGTATATACAAAGAATTCAACCGTCTACCTGTTCCATTCATTGTTCTACTTGTAGAAAGTTACAAATCATTTCCATTTCATGATTATCAATGGGGCTCGCTGTTCACTTAAACTTGAAGATCAAAAAATTGGCGATTGTTACTGTTTAGATGCTTTGCATATAGGTTTCTTAGACTATATAGAAGCAATATATACAAAGATTTCAACCGTCTACCTGTTCCATTCATTGTTCTACTTGTCGAAAGTTACAAATAATTTCCGTTAAGGGATTAACAATGGGGATCGTAGTTTACTTAAACTTGAAGAACAAAAAATTGGCGAATTGTACTGTTTGGATGCTTTGCATATATGTTTCTTAGACTATTTAGAAGCAATATATACGATGATTTCAACCGTCTACCTATTCCATTCATTGTTCTACTTGCCGAAATTTACAAATAATTTCCTTTAAAGGATTAACAATGGGGCTCGTAGTTCACTTAAACTTGAAGAGCAAAAAATTGTCGAATTGTACTGTTTGGATGCTTTGTATATATGTTTCTTAGACTATATAGAAGCAATATATACAATGATTTCAACCGTCTACCTGTTCCATTCATTGTTCTACTTGTCGAAAGTTACAAATAATTTCCGTTAATGGATTAACAATGGGGATCGTAGTTTACTTAAACTTGAAGAACAAAAAATTGGCGAATTGTACTGTTTGGATGCTTTGCATATATGTTTCTTAGACTATATAGAAGCAATATATACAATGATTTCAACCGTCTACCTATTCCATTCATTGTTCTACTTGCCGAAAGGGTCTAGCAGGATAAGGGGGTCAAAAGTGCCCTTGAAGCTATTTTATTCCACGATGCGTCATTCGATAGGTAACCATAAGAAACCATTGTACACAAATTTTTAATCCGATAGCTTGACCGGGAGGGTAGTTATGGGGTAAATTCGAAAAACCAGTTTTTGCCTCATTTTCGCCACTTAATGATGTGTAAAAATGTCGACAAAATTCTGACACATTCTAAACATGATTGCACACGTTAGGAATGATTTTCAGATTCTTCCGTTGCAAGTGCCGCGCGCAAAAAATCAAAAACGACAAAAAAATGGGAAAAATGTAGATTTTGCATTGAAATCTTCGAGACACAATTTTTAAATAATTCCTGTAAGTAACTGATGTATCCATTAATATGCTCAATTTTTTTCATATTTTTTTGATATGGTGCAACACTGTCGGAAAAATCAAAAACCGATTTCTGGGACGCATTTCGGGCTGAAACGCGATCAGTATTTGCTATCATTGCATTATTTTAATTCAGTATGTTCATTTTATTACCTTCAATGTCTCTGAATACGAAAAAATACGTGTTAAGGAAGAGAATCAAGAAAATAAAGTAAATTGTTAATTGTATGCTCCTTATATGCTAGAACTTTGAACCTTCCTTCAAGAGATGAGATGGCGCAGTGGGTAGAGTGTCTGCCTGTGGAACCGCTGGAAACTTTTTGTCGCGGGTTCGAATCCCCATGGGGGACTTAATTTTTTTTTCTGTAATTTTTTTTTTTTAAATTATTAAACACAGCAATAATCAATAGTCACTTTAAGGTGTTTCACAAATATTTCTAAAAATAATTATATCTACTGTTTTTAATAATGCCACGATTTGCGATTACTAGTACTTTTAAACATTTCGTATATTGAATAAACATCGATTTATTAAGACATTTGAAAATGTATGTTAAATGTAAAAGGATCATGAAAAGTTATAATCTATAGAAAGGAAGAAACTCTGCCTTCCTCCTGTTTGTTATAACTTTCCAAGATATAATATTATGTCCCTTCATTATTTAACATATATTTTCATGCATTATAATAAACCAATATCTATTAAGCATACAAAATGTTTGAAAATACTAATAATTGCAAAATATGGCATAACTAGGAAAATCATACCGTATGATTATTTTCGTGCTGGTTTTATATTTTTTGAAGACATAAAAATATCTGTGAATCACCTTAAAGCGACTATTGATTATTGCTATGTGTTTAATAATTTAAAAAAAAAAATTACAGAAAAAAAATTAAGTCCCCCATGGGGATTCGAACCCGCGACAAAAAGTTTCCAGCGGTTCCACAGGCAGACACTCTACCCACTGCGCCATCTCATCTCTTGAAGGAAGGTTCAAAGTTCTAGCATATAAGGAGCATACAATTAACAATTTACTTTATTTTCTTGATTCTCTTCCTTAACACGTATTTTTTCGTATTCAGAGACATTGAAGGTAATAAAATGAACATACTGAATTAAAATAATGCAATGATAGCAAACACTGATCGCGTTTCAGCCCGAAATGCGTCCCAGAAATCGGTTTTTGATTTTTCCGACAGTGTTGCACCATATCAAAAAAATATGAAAAAAATTGAGCATATTAATGGATACATCAGGTACTTACAGGAATTATTTAAAAATTGTGTCTCGAAGATTTCAATGCAAAATCTACATTTTTCCCATTTTTTTGTCGTTTTTGATTTTTTGCGCGCGGCACTTGCAACGGAAGAATCTGAAAATCATTCCTAACGTGTGCAATCATGTTTAGAATGTGTCAGAATTTTTTCGACATTTTTACACATCATTAAGTGGTGAAAATGAGGCAAAAACTGGTTTTTCGAATTTACCCCATAACTACCCTCCCGGTCAAGCTATCGGATTAAAAATTTGTGTACAATGGTTTCTTATGGTTACCTATCGAATGACGCATCGTGGAATAAAATAGCTTCAAGGGCACTTTTGACCCCCTTATCCTGCTAGACCCTTTACAAATAATTTCCTTTAAAGGATTAACAATGGGGCGCGCTGTTCACTTAAACTTGAAGATCAAATAATTGGCGAATATCACTGTTTAGATGCTTTGCATATAGGTTTCTTAGACTATATAGAAGCAACATATACAAATATTTCAACCGTCTACCTGTTCTGTTCATTGTTCTACTTGTAGAAAGTTACAAATAATTTCCGTTTCATGATTATCAATGGGGCTCGTTGTTCACTTAAACTTGAAGAACAAAAATTTGGCGAATGGTACTGTTTGGATGCTTTGCATATATGTTTCTTAGATTATATAGAAGCAATATATACAAAGATTTCAACCGTCTACCTGTACTATTCATTGTTCTACTTGTAGAAAGTTACAAATAATTTCCATTTCATGATTATCAATGGGGCTCGCTGTTCACTTAAACTTGAAGATCAAAAAATTGGCGATTGTTACTGTTTAGATGCATTGCATATAGGTTTCTTATACTATATAGAAGCAATTTATACAAAGAATTCAACCGTCTACCTGTTCCATTCATTGTTCTACTTGTAGAAAGTTACAAATAATTTCCATTTCATGATTATCAATGGGGCTCGCTGTTCACTTAAACTTGAAGATCAAAAAATTGGCGTTTGTACTGTTTAGATGCTTTGCATATAGGTTTCTTAGACTATATAGAAGCAATATATACAAAGATTTCAACCGTCTACCTGTTCCATTCATTGTTCTACTTGCCGAAATTTACAAATAATTTCCTTTAAAGGATTAACAATGGGGCTCGTTGTTCACTTAAACTTGAAGAACAAAAAATTGGCGAATTGTACTGTTTGGATGCTTTGCATATATGTTTCTTAGACTATTTAGAAGCAATATATAGAAAGAATTCACCCGTCTACCTGTACTATTCATTGTTCTACTTGTAGAAAGTTACAAATAATTTCCATTTCATGATTATCAATGGGTCTCGCTGTTCACTTAAACTTGAAGATCAAAAAATTGGCGATTGTTACTGTTTAGATGCTTTGCATATAGGTTTCTTAGACTATATAGAAGCAACATATACAAATATTTCAACCGTCTACCTGTTCTGTTCATTGTTCTACTTGTAGAAAGTTACAAATAATTTCCGTTTCATGATTATCAATGGGGCTCGTTGTTCACTTAAACTTGAAGAACAAAAATTTGGCGAATGGTACTGTTTGGATGCTTTGCATATATGTTTCTTAGATTATATAGAAGCAATATATACAAAGATTTCAACCGTCTACCTGTACTATTCATTGTTCTACTTGTAGAAAGATACAAATAATTTCCATTTCATGATTATCAATGGGGCTCGCTGTTCACTTAAACTTGAAGATCAAAAAATTGGCGATTGTTACTGTTTAGATGCATTGCATATAGGTTTCTTATACTATATAGAAGCAATATATACAAAGAATTCAACCGTCTACCTGTTCCATTCATTGTTCTACTTGTAGAAAGTTACAAATAATTTCCGTTTCATGATTATCAATGGGGCTCGTTGTTCACTTAAACTTGAAGAACAAAAAATTGGCGAATGGTACTGTTTGGATGCTTTGCATATATGTTTCTTAGACTATATAGAAGCAATATATACAAAGATTTCAACCGTCTACGTGTTCCAATCATTGTTCTACTTGTAGAAAGTTACAATTAATTTCCGTTAAAGGATTAACAATGGGGCTCGTAGTTCACTTAAACTTGAAGAACAAAAAATTGGCGAATTGTACTGTTTGGATGCTTTGCATATATGTTTCGTAGATTATATAGAAGCAATATATACAATGATTTCAACCGTCTACCTGACCCAATCATTGTTCTACTTGTCGAAATTTACAAATAATATCCTTTAAAGGATTAACAATGGGGCTCGTAATTCACTTAAAATTGAAGAACAAAAAATTGGCGAATTGTACTGTTTGGATGCTTTGCATATATGTTTCTTAGACTATTTAGAAGCAATATATAGAAAGATTTCACCCGTCTACCTGTACTATTCATTGTTCTACTTGTAGAAAGTTACAAATAATTTCCATTTCATGATTATCAATGGGGCTCGCTGTTCACTTAAACTTGAAGATCAAAAAATTGGCGATTGTTACTGTTTAGATGCTTTGCATATATGTTTCCTAGACTATATAGAAGCAATATATACATTGATTTCAACCGTCTACCTGTTCCAATCATTGTTCTACTTGTAGAAAGTTACAATTAATTTCCGTTAAAGGATTAACAATGGGGCTCGTAGTTCACTTAAACTTGAAGAACAAAAAATTGGCGAATTGTACTGTTTGGATGCTTTGCATATATGTTTCGTAGATTATATAGAAGCATTATATACAATGATTTCAACCGTCTACCTGATCCAATCATTGTTCTACTTGTCGAAATTTACAAATAATATCCTTTAAAGGATTAACAATGGGGCTCGTAATTCACTTAAAATTGAAGAACAAAAAATTGGCGAATTGTACTGTTTGGATGCTTTGCATATATGTTTCTTAGACTATTTAGAAGCAATATATAGAAAGATTTCACCCGTCTACCTGTACTATTCATTGTTCTACTTGTAGAAAGTTACAAATAATTTCCATTTCATGATTATCAATGGGGCTCGCTGTTCACTTAAACTTGAAGATCAAAAAATTGGCGATTGTTACTGTTTAGATGCTTTGCATATAGGTTTCTTAGACTATATAGAAGCAACATATACAAAGGTTTCAACCGTCTACCTGTTCTATTCATTGTTCTACTTGTAGAAAGTTACAAATAATTTCCGTTTCATGATTATCAATGGGGCTCGTTGTTCACTTAAACTTGAAGAACAAAAAATTGGCGAATGGTACTGTTTGGATGCTTTGCATATATGTTTCTTAGACTATATAGAAGCAATATATACAAAGATTTCAACCGTCTACGTGTTCCAATCATTGTTCTACTTGTAGAAAGTTACAATTAATTTCCGTTAAAGGATTAACAATGGGGCTCGTAGTTCACTTAAACTTGAAGAACAAAAAATTGGCGACTTGTACTGTTTGGATGCTTTGCATATATGTTTCGTAGATTATATAGAAGCAATATATACAATGATTTCAACCGTCTACCTGACCCAATCATTGTTCTACTTGTCGAAATTTACAAATAATATCCTTTAAAGGATTAACAATGGGGCTCGTAATTCACTTAAAATTGAAGAACAAAAAATTGGCGAATTGTACTGTTTGGATGCTTTGCATATATGTTTCTTAGACTATTTAGAAGCAATATATAGAAAGATTTCACCCGTCTACCTGTACTATTCATTGTTCTACTTGTAGAAAGTTACAAATAATTTCCATTTCATGATTATCAATGGGGCTCGCTGTTCACTTAAACTTGAAGATCAAAAAATTGGCGATTGTTACTGTTTAGATGCTTTGCATATATGTTTCCTAGACTATATAGAAGCAATATATACATTGATTTCAACCGTCTACCTGTTCCAATCATTGTTCTACTTGTAGAAAGTTACAATTAATTTCCGTTAAAGGATTAACAATGGGGCTCGTAGTTCACTTAAACTTGAAGAACAAAAAATTGGCGAATTGTACTGTTTGGATGCTTTGCATATATGTTTCGTAGATTATATAGAAGCATTATATACAATGATTTCAACCGTCTACCTGATCCAATCATTGTTCTACTTGTCGAAATTTACAAATAATATCCTTTAAAGGATTAACAATGGGGCTCGTAATTCACTTAAAATTGAAGAACAAAAAATTGGCGAATTGTACTGTTTGGATGCTTTGCATATATGTTTCTTAGACTATTTAGAAGCAATATATAGAAAGATTTCACCCGTCTACCTGTACTATTCATTGTTCTACTTGTAGAAAGTTACAAATAATTTCCATTTCATGATTATCAATGGGGCTCGCTGTTCACTTAAACTTGAAGATCAAAAAATTGGCGATTGTTACTGTTTAGATGCTTTGCATATAGGTTTCTTAGACTATATAGAAGCAACATATACAAAGGTTTCAACCGTCTACCTGTTCTATTCATTGTTCTACTTGTAGAAAGTTACAAATAATTTCCGTTTCATGATTATCAATGGGGCTCGTTGTTCACTTAAACTTGAAGAACAAAAAATTGGCGAATGGTACTGTTTGGATGCTTTGCATATATGTTTCTTAGACTATATAGAAGCAATATATACAAAGATTTCAACCGTCTACGTGTTCCAATCATTGTTCTACTTGTAGAAAGTTACAATTAATTTCCGTTAAAGGATTAACAATGGGGCTCGTAGTTCACTTAAACTTGAAGAACAAAAAATTGGCGACTTGTACTGTTTGGATGCTTTGCATATATGTTTCGTAGATTATATAGAAGCAATATATACAATGATTTCAACCGTCTACCTGACCCAATCATTGTTCTACTTGTCGAAATTTACAAATAATATCCTTTAAAGGATTAACAATGGGGCTCGTAATTCACTTAAAATTGAAGAACAAAAAATTGGCGAATTGTACTGTTTGGATGCTTTGCATATATGTTTCTTAGACTATTTAGAAGCAATATATAGAAAGATTTCACCCGTCTACCTGTACTATTCATTGTTCTACTTGTAGAAAGTTACAAATAATTTCCATTTCATGATTATCAATGGGGCTCGCTGTTCACTTAAACTTGAAGATCAAAAAATTGGCGATTGTTACTGTTTAGATGCTTTGCATATATGTTTCTTAGACTATATAGAAGCAATATATACATTGATTTCAACCGTCTACCTGTTCCATTCATTGTTCTACTTGTCGCAAGTTACAAATAATTTCCGTTAAAGGAGTAACAATGGGGCTCGTAGTTCACTTAAACTTGAAGAACAAAAAATTGGCGAATGGTACTGTTTGGATGCTTTGCATATATGTTTCTTAGATTATATAGAAGCAATATATACAAAGATTTCAACCGTCTACCTGTACTATTCATTGTTCTACTTGTAGAAAGATACAAATAATTTCCATTTCATGATTATCAATGGGGCTCGCTGTTCACTTAAACTTGAAGATCAAAAAATTGGCGATTGTTACTGTTTAGATGCATTGCATATAGGTTTCTTATACTATATAGAAGCAATATATACAAAGAATTCAACCGTCTACCTGTTCCATTCATTGTTCTACTTGTAGAAAGTTACAAATAATTTCCGTTTCATGATTATCAATGGGGCTCGTTGTTCACTTAAACTTGAAGAACAAAAAATTGGCGAATGGTACTGTTTGGATGCTTTGCATATATGTTTCTTAGACTATATAGAAGCAATATATACAAAGATTTCAACCGTCTACCTGTACTATTCATTGTTCTACTTGTAGAAAGTTACAAATAATTTCCATTTCATGATTATCAATGGGGCTCGCTGTTCACTTAAACTTGAAGATCAAAAAATTGGCGATTGTTACTGTTTAGATGCATTGCATATAGGTTTCTTAGACTATATAGAAGCAGTATATACAAAGAATTCAACCGTCTACCTGTTCCATTCATTGTTCTACTTGTAGAAAGTTACAAATAATTTCCATTTCATGATTATCAATGGGGCTCGCTGTTCACTTAAACTTGAAGATCAAAAAATTGGCGATTGTTACTGTTTAGATGCTTTGCATATAGGTTTCTTAGACTATATAGAAGCAATATATACAAAGATTTCAACCGTCTACCTGTTCCATTCATTGTTCTACTTGTCGAAAGTTACAAATAATTTCCGTTAAGGGATTAACAATGGGGATCGTAGTTTACTTAAACTTGAAGAACAAAAAATTGGCGAATTGTACTGTTTGGATGCTTTGCATATATGTTTCTTAGACTATTTAGAAGCAATATATACGATGATTTCAACCGTCTACCTATTCCATTCATTGTTCTACTTGCCGAAATTTACAAATAATTTCCTTTAAAGGATTAACAATGGGGCTCGTAGTTCACTTAAACTTGAAGAGCAAAAAATTGTCGAATTGTACTGTTTGGATGCTTTGTATATATGTTTCTTAGACTATATAGAAGCAATATATACAATGATTTCAACCGTCTACCTGTTCCATTCATTGTTCTACTTGTCGAAAGTTACAAATAATTTCCGTTAATGGATTAACAATGGGGATCGTAGTTTACTTAAACTTGAAGAACAAAAAATTGGCGAATTGTACTGTTTGGATGCTTTGCATATATGTTTCTTAGACTATATAGAAGCAATATATACAATGATTTCAACCGTCTACCTATTCCATTCATTGTTCTACTTGCCGAAATTTACAAATAATTTCCTTTAAAGGATTAACAATGGGGCTCGTTGTTCACTTAAACTTGAAGAACAAAAAATTGGCGAATTGTACTGTTTGGATGCTTTGCATATATGTTTCTTAGACTATTTAGAAGCAATATATACAATGATTTCAACCGTCTACATATTCCATTCATTGTTCTACTTGCCGAAATTTACAAATAATTTCCTTTAAAGGATTAACAATGGGGCTCGTTGTTCACTTAAACTTGAAGAACAAAAAATTGGCGAATTGTACTGTTTGGATGCTTTGCATATATGTTTCTTAGACTATTTAGAAGCAATACATAGAAAGAATTCACCCGTCTACCTGTACTATTCATTGTTCTACTTGTAGAAAGTTACAAATAATTTCCATTTCATGATTATCAATGGGTCTCGCTGTTCACTTAAACTTGAAGATCAAAAAATTGGCGATTGTTACTGTTTAGATGCTTTGCATATAGGTTTCTTAGACTATATAGAAGCAACATATACAAATATTTCAACCGTCTACCTGTTCTGTTCATTGTTCTACTTGTAGAAAGTTACAAATAATTTCCGTTTCATGATTATCAATGGGGCTCGTTGTTCACTTAAACTTGAAGAACAAAAATTTGGCGAATGGTACTGTTTGGATGCTTTGCATATATGTTTCTTAGATTATATAGAAGCAATATATACAAAGATTTCAACCGTCTACCTGTACTATTCATTGTTCTACTTGTAGAAAGATACAAATAATTTCCATTTCATGATTATCAATGGGGCTCGCTGTTCACTTAAACTTGAAGATCAAAAAATTGGCGATTGTTACTGTTTAGATGCATTGCATATAGGTTTCTTATACTATATAGAAGCAATATATACAAAGAATTCAACCGTCTACCTGTTCCATTCATTGTTCTACTTGTAGAAAGTTACAAATAATTTCCGTTTCATGATTATCAATGGGGCTCGTTGTTCACTTAAACTTGAAGAACAAAAAATTGGCGAATGGTACTGTTTGGATGCTTTGCATATATGTTTCTTAGACTATATAGAAGCAATATATACAAAGATTTCAACCGTCTACCTGTACTATTCATTGTTCTACTTGTAGAAAGTTACAAATAATTTCCATTTCATGATTATCAATGGGGCTCGCTGTTCACTTAAACTTGAAGATCAAAAAATTGGCGATTGTTACTGTTTAGATGCATTGCATATAGGTTTCTTAGACTATATAGAAGCAGTATATACAAAGAATTCAACCGTCTACCTGTTCCATTCATTGTTCTACTTGTAGAAAGTTACAAATCATTTCCATTTCATGATTATCAATGGGGCTCGCTGTTCACTTAAACTTGAAGATCAAAAAATTGGCGATTGTTACTGTTTAGATGCTTTGCATATAGGTTTCTTAGACTATATAGAAGCAATATATACAAAGATTTCAACCGTCTACCTGTTCCATTCATTGTTCTACTTGTCGAAAGTTACAAATAATTTCCGTTAAGGGATTAACAATGGGGATCGTAGTTTACTTAAACTTGAAGAACAAAAAATTGGCGAATTGTACTGTTTGGATGCTTTGCATATATGTTTCTTAGACTATTTAGAAGCAATATATACGATGATTTCAACCGTCTACCTATTCCATTCATTGTTCTACTTGCCGAAATTTACAAATAATTTCCTTTAAAGGATTAACAATGGGGCTCGTAGTTCACTTAAACTTGAAGAGCAAAAAATTGTCGAATTGTACTGTTTGGATGCTTTGTATATATGTTTCTTAGACTATATAGAAGCAATATATACAATGATTTCAACCGTCTACCTGTTCCATTCATTGTTCTACTTGTCGAAAGTTACAAATAATTTCCGTTAATGGATTAACAATGGGGATCGTAGTTTACTTAAACTTGAAGAACAAAAAATTGGCGAATTGTACTGTTTGGATGCTTTGCATATATGTTTCTTAGACTATATAGAAGCAATATATACAATGATTTCAACCGTCTACCTATTCCATTCATTGTTCTACTTGCCGAAATTTACAAATAATTTCCTTTAAAGGATTAACAATGGGGCGCGCTGTTCACTTAAACTTGAAGATCAAATAATTGGCGAATATCACTGTTTAGATGCTTTGCATATAGGTTTCTTAGACTATATAGAAGCAACATATACAAATATTTCAACCGTCTACCTGTTCTGTTCATTGTTCTACTTGTAGAAAGTTACAAATAATTTCCGTTTCATGATTATCAATGGGGCTCGTTGTTCACTTAAACTTGAAGAACAAAAATTTGGCGAATGGTACTGTTTGGATGCTTTGCATATATGTTTCTTAGATTATATAGAAGCAATATATACAAAGATTTCAACCGTCTACCTGTACTATTCATTGTTCTACTTGTAGAAAGTTACAAATAATTTCCATTTCATGATTATCAATGGGGCTCGCTGTTCACTTAAACTTGAAGATCAAAAAATTGGCGATTGTTACTGTTTAGATGCATTGCATATAGGTTTCTTATACTATATAGAAGCAATTTATACAAAGAATTCAACCGTCTACCTGTTCCATTCATTGTTCTACTTGTAGAAAGTTACAAATAATTTCCATTTCATGATTATCAATGGGGCTCGCTGTTCACTTAAACTTGAAGATCAAAAAATTGGCGTTTGTACTGTTTAGATGCTTTGCATATAGGTTTCTTAGACTATATAGAAGCAATATATACAAAGATTTCAACCGTCTACCTGTTCCATTCATTGTTCTACTTGCCGAAATTTACAAATAATTTCCTTTAAAGGATTAACAATGGGGCTCGTTGTTCACTTAAACTTGAAGAACAAAAAATTGGCGAATTGTACTGTTTGGATGCTTTGCATATATGTTTCTTAGACTATTTAGAAGCAATATATAGAAAGAATTCACCCGTCTACCTGTACTATTCATTGTTCTACTTGTAGAAAGTTACAAATAATTTCCATTTCATGATTATCAATGGGTCTCGCTGTTCACTTAAACTTGAAGATCAAAAAATTGGCGATTGTTACTGTTTAGATGCTTTGCATATAGGTTTCTTAGACTATATAGAAGCAACATATACAAATATTTCAACCGTCTACCTGTTCTGTTCATTGTTCTACTTGTAGAAAGTTACAAATAATTTCCGTTTCATGATTATCAATGGGGCTCGTTGTTCACTTAAACTTGAAGAACAAAAAATTGGCGAATGGTACTGTTTGGATGCTTTGCATATATGTTTCTTAGACTATATAGAAGCAATATATACAAAGATTTCAACCGTCTACGTGTTCCAATCATTGTTCTACTTGTAGAAAGTTACAATTAATTTCCGTTAAAGGATTAACAATGGGGCTCGTAGTTCACTTAAACTTGAAGATCAAAAAATTGGCGATTGTTACTGTTTAGATGCATTGCATATAGGTTTCTTATACTATATAGAAGCAATATATACAAAGAATTCAACCGTCTACCTGTTCCATTCATTGTTCTACTTGTAGAAAGTTACAAATAATTTCCGTTTCATGATTATCAATGGGGCTCGTTGTTCACTTAAACTTGAAGAACAAAAAATTGGCGAATGGTACTGTTTGGATGCTTTGCATATATGTTTCTTAGACTATATAGAAGCAATATATACAAAGATTTCAACCGTCTACGTGTTCCAATCATTGTTCTACTTGTAGAAAGTTACAATTAATTTCCGTTAAAGGATTAACAATGGGGCTCGTAGTTCACTTAAACTTGAAGAACAAAAAATTGGCGAATTGTACTGTTTGGATGCTTTGCATATATGTTTCGTAGATTATATAGAAGCAATATATACAATGATTTCAACCGTCTACCTGACCCAATCATTGTTCTACTTGTCGAAATTTACAAATAATATCCTTTAAAGGATTAACAATGGGGCTCGTAATTCACTTAAAATTGAAGAACAAAAAATTGGCGAATGGTACTGTTTGGATGCTTTGCATATATGTTTCTTAGACTATTTAGAAGCAATACATACAAAGATTTCAACCGTCTACCTGTTCCATTCATTGTTCTACTTGTCGAAAGTTACAAATAATTTCAGATAACGGATTAACCATTGGGGCTCACTGTTCACTTAAACTTGAAGAACAAAAAATTGGCGAATTGTACTGTTTGGATGCTTTGCATATATGTTTCTTATACTATATAGAAGCAATATATACAAAGATTTCAACCGTCTACCTGTTGCATTCACTGTTCTACTTGTCGAAAGTTACAAATAATTTCCGATAAAGGATTAACAATGGGGATCGTAGTTTACTTAAACTTGAAGAACAAAAAATTGGCGAATTGTACTGTTTGGATGCTTTGCATATATGTTTCGTAGATTATATAGAAGCAATATATACAATGATTTGGACCGTCTACCTGATCCAATCATTGTTCTACTTGTCGAAATTTACAAATAATTTCCTTTAAAGGATTAACAATGGGGCTCGTAATTCACTTAAAATTGAAGAACAAAAAATTGGCGAATTGTACTGTTTGGATGCTTTGCATATATGTTTCGTAGATTATATAGAAGCAATATATACAATGATTTCAACCGTCTACCTGATCCAATCATTGTTCTACTTGTCGAAATTTACAAATAATTTCCTTTAAAGGATTAACAATGGGGCTCGTAGTTCACTTAAACTTGAAGAACAAAAAATTGGCGAATTGTACTGTTTGGATGCTTTGCATATATGTTTCTTAGACTATTTAGAAGCAATATATAGAAAGATTTCACCCGTCTACCTGTACTATTCATTGTTCTACTTGTAGAAAGTTACAAATAATTTCCATTTCATGATTATCAATGGGGCTCGCTGTTCACTTAAACTTGAAGATCAAAAAATTGGCGATTGTTACTGTTTAGATGCTTTGCATATATGTTTCTTAGACTATATAGAAGCAATATAAACATTGATTTCAACCGTCTACCTGTTCCATTCATTGTTCTACTTGTCGCAAGTTACAAATAATTTCCGTTAAAGGAGTAACAATGGGGCTCGTAGTTCACTTAAACTTGAAGAACAAAAAATTGGCGATTGGTACTGTTTAGATGCTTTGCATATATGTTTCTTAGACTATATAGAAGCAATATAAACATTGATTTCAACCGTCTACCTGTTCCAATCATTGTTCTACTTGTAGAAAGTTACAATTAATTTCCGTTAAAGGATTAACAATGGGGCTCGTAGTTCACTTAAACTTGAAGAACAAAAAATTGGCGAATTGTACTGTTTGGATGCTTTGCATATATGTTTCGTAGATTATATAGAAGCATTATATACATGATTTCAACCGTCTACCTGATCCAATCATTGTTCTACTTGTCGAAATTTACAAATAATATCCTTTAAAGGATTAACAATGGGGCTCGTAATTCACTTAAAATTGAAGAACAAAAAATTGGCGAATGGTACTGTTTGGATGCTTTGCATATATGTTTCTTAGACTATTTAGAAGCAATATATACAAAGATTTCAACCGTCTACCTGTTCCATTCATTGTTCTACTTGTCGAAAGTTACAAATAATTTCAGATAACGGATTAACCATTGGGGCTCACTGTTCACTTAAACTTGAAGAACAAAAAATTGGCGAATTGTACTGTTTGGATGCTTTGCATATATGTTTCTTATACTATATAGAAGCAATATATACAAAGATTTCAACCGTCTACCTGTTGCATTCACTGTTCTACTTGTCGAAAGTTACAAATAATTTCCGATAAAGGATTAACAATGGGGATCGTAGTTTACTTAAACTTGAAGAACAAAAAATTGGCGAATTGTACTGTTTGGATGCTTTGCATATATGTTTCGTAGATTATATAGAAGCAATATATACAATGATTTCAACCGTCTACCTGTTCCAATCATTGTTCTACTTGTAGAAAGTTACAATTAATTTCCGTTAAAGGATTAACAATGGGGCTCGTAGTTCACTTAAACTTGAAGAACAAAAAATTGGCGAATTGTACTGTTTGGATGCTTTGCATATATGTTTCTTAGACTATTTAGAAGCAATATATACAATGATTTCAACCGTCTACCTATTCCATTCATTGTTCTACTTGCCGAAATTTACAAATAATTTCCTTTAAAGGATTAACAATGGGGCTCGTAGTTCACTTAAACTTGAAGAGCAAAAAATTGTCGAATTGTACTGTTTGGATGCTTTGTATATATGTTTCTTAGACTATATAGAAGCAATATATACAATGATTTCAACCGTCTACCTGTTCCATTCATTGTTCTACTTGTCGAAAGTTACAAATAATTTCCGTTAATGGATTAACAATGGGGATCGTAGTTTACTTAAACTTGAAGAACAAAAAATTGGCGAATTGTACTGTTTGGATGCTTTGTATATATGTTTCTTAGACTATATAGAAGCAATATATACAATGATTTCAACCGTCTACCTGTTCCATTCATTGTTCTACTTGTCGAAAGTTACAAATAATTTCCGTTAATGGATTAACAATGGGGATCGTAGTTTACTTAAACTTGAAGAACAAAAAATTGGCGAATTGTACTGTTTGGATGCTTTGCATATATGTTTCTTAGACTATATAGAAGCAATATATACAAAGAATTCAACCGTCTACCTGTTCCATTCATTGTTCTACTTGCCGAAATTTACAAATAATTTCCTTTAAAGGATTAACAATGGGGCTCGTAGTTCACTTAAACTTGAAGAGCAAAAAAATGTCGAATTGTACTGTTTGGATGCTTTGCATATATGTTTCTTAGATTATATAGAAGCAATATATACAAAGATTTCAACCGTCTACCTGTTCCATTCATTGTTCTACTTGTCGAAATTTACAAATAATTTCCTTTAAAGGATTAACAATGGGGCTCGTTGTTCACTTAAACTTGAAGAACAAAAAATTGGCGAATGGTACTGTTTGGATGCTTTGCATATATGTTTCTTAGACTATATAGAAGCAATATATACAAAGATTTCAACCGTCTACGTGTTCCAATCATTGTTCTACTTGTAGAAAGTTACAATTAATTTCCGTTAAAGGATTAACAATGGGGCTCGTAGTTCACTTAAACTTGAAGATCAAAAAATTGGCGATTGTTACTGTTTAGATGCATTGCATATAGGTTTCTTATACTATATAGAAGCAATATATACAAAGAATTCAACCGTCTACCTGTTCCATTCATTGTTCTACTTGTAGAAAGTTACAAATAATTTCCGTTTCATGATTATCAATGGGGCTCGTTGTTCACTTAAACTTGAAGAACAAAAAATTGGCGAATGGTACTGTTTGGATGCTTTGCATATATGTTTCTTAGACTATATAGAAGCAATATATACAAAGATTTCAACCGTCTACGTGTTCCAATCATTGTTCTACTTGTAGAAAGTTACAATTAATTTCCGTTAAAGGATTAACAATGGGGCTCGTAGTTCACTTAAACTTGAAGAACAAAAAATTGGCGAATTGTACTGTTTGGATGCTTTGCATATATGTTTCGTAGATTATATAGAAGCAATATATACAATGATTTCAACCGTCTACCTGACCCAATCATTGTTCTACTTGTCGAAATTTACAAATAATATCCTTTAAAGGATTAACAATGGGGCTCGTAATTCACTTAAAATTGAAGAACAAAAAATTGGCGAATGGTACTGTTTGGATGCTTTGCATATATGTTTCTTAGACTATTTAGAAGCAATACATACAAAGATTTCAACCGTCTACCTGTTCCATTCATTGTTCTACTTGTCGAAAGTTACAAATAATTTCAGATAACGGATTAACCATTGGGGCTCACTGTTCACTTAAACTTGAAGAACAAAAAATTGGCGAATTGTACTGTTTGGATGCTTTGCATATATGTTTCTTATACTATATAGAAGCAATATATACAAAGATTTCAACCGTCTACCTGTTGCATTCACTGTTCTACTTGTCGAAAGTTACAAATAATTTCCGATAAAGGATTAACAATGGGGATCGTAGTTTACTTAAACTTGAAGAACAAAAAATTGGCGAATTGTACTGTTTGGATGCTTTGCATATATGTTTCGTAGATTATATAGAAGCAATATATACAATGATTTGGACCGTCTACCTGATCCAATCATTGTTCTACTTGTCGAAATTTACAAATAATTTCCTTTAAAGGATTAACAATGGGGCTCGTAATTCACTTAAAATTGAAGAACAAAAAATTGGCGAATTGTACTGTTTGGATGCTTTGCATATATGTTTCGTAGATTATATAGAAGCAATATATACAATGATTTCAACCGTCTACCTGATCCAATCATTGTTCTACTTGTCGAAATTTACAAATAATTTCCTTTAAAGGATTAACAATGGGGCTCGTAGTTCACTTAAACTTGAAGAACAAAAAATTGGCGAATTGTACTGTTTGGATGCTTTGCATATATGTTTCTTAGACTATTTAGAAGCAATATATAGAAAGATTTCACCCGTCTACCTGTACTATTCATTGTTCTACTTGTAGAAAGTTACAAATAATTTCCATTTCATGATTATCAATGGGGCTCGCTGTTCACTTAAACTTGAAGATCAAAAAATTGGCGATTGTTACTGTTTAGATGCTTTGCATATATGTTTCTTAGACTATATAGAAGCAATATAAACATTGATTTCAACCGTCTACCTGTTCCATTCATTGTTCTACTTGTCGCAAGTTACAAATAATTTCCGTTAAAGGAGTAACAATGGGGCTCGTAGTTCACTTAAACTTGAAGAACAAAAAATTGGCGATTGGTACTGTTTAGATGCTTTGCATATATGTTTCTTAGACTATATAGAAGCAATATAAACATTGATTTCAACCGTCTACCTGTTCCAATCATTGTTCTACTTGTAGAAAGTTACAATTAATTTCCGTTAAAGGATTAACAATGGGGCTCGTAGTTCACTTAAACTTGAAGAACAAAAAATTGGCGAATTGTACTGTTTGGATGCTTTGCATATATGTTTCGTAGATTATATAGAAGCATTATATACATGATTTCAACCGTCTACCTGATCCAATCATTGTTCTACTTGTCGAAATTTACAAATAATATCCTTTAAAGGATTAACAATGGGGCTCGTAATTCACTTAAAATTGAAGAACAAAAAATTGGCGAATGGTACTGTTTGGATGCTTTGCATATATGTTTCTTAGACTATTTAGAAGCAATATATACAAAGATTTCAACCGTCTACCTGTTCCATTCATTGTTCTACTTGTCGAAAGTTACAAATAATTTCAGATAACGGATTAACCATTGGGGCTCACTGTTCACTTAAACTTGAAGAACAAAAAATTGGCGAATTGTACTGTTTGGATGCTTTGCATATATGTTTCTTATACTATATAGAAGCAATATATACAAAGATTTCAACCGTCTACCTGTTGCATTCACTGTTCTACTTGTCGAAAGTTACAAATAATTTCCGATAAAGGATTAACAATGGGGATCGTAGTTTACTTAAACTTGAAGAACAAAAAATTGGCGAATTGTACTGTTTGGATGCTTTGCATATATGTTTCGTAGATTATATAGAAGCAATATATACAATGATTTCAACCGTCTACCTGTTCCAATCATTGTTCTACTTGTAGAAAGTTACAATTAATTTCCGTTAAAGGATTAACAATGGGGCTCGTAGTTCACTTAAACTTGAAGAACAAAAAATTGGCGAATTGTACTGTTTGGATGCTTTGCATATATGTTTCTTAGACTATTTAGAAGCAATATATACAATGATTTCAACCGTCTACCTATTCCATTCATTGTTCTACTTGCCGAAATTTACAAATAATTTCCTTTAAAGGATTAACAATGGGGCTCGTAGTTCACTTAAACTTGAAGAGCAAAAAATTGTCGAATTGTACTGTTTGGATGCTTTGTATATATGTTTCTTAGACTATATAGAAGCAATATATACAATGATTTCAACCGTCTACCTGTTCCATTCATTGTTCTACTTGTCGAAAGTTACAAATAATTTCCGTTAATGGATTAACAATGGGGATCGTAGTTTACTTAAACTTGAAGAACAAAAAATTGGCGAATTGTACTGTTTGGATGCTTTGTATATATGTTTCTTAGACTATATAGAAGCAATATATACAATGATTTCAACCGTCTACCTGTTCCATTCATTGTTCTACTTGTCGAAAGTTACAAATAATTTCCGTTAATGGATTAACAATGGGGATCGTAGTTTACTTAAACTTGAAGAACAAAAAATTGGCGAATTGTACTGTTTGGATGCTTTGCATATATGTTTCTTAGACTATATAGAAGCAATATATACAAAGAATTCAACCGTCTACCTGTTCCATTCATTGTTCTACTTGCCGAAATTTACAAATAATTTCCTTTAAAGGATTAACAATGGGGCTCGTAGTTCACTTAAACTTGAAGAGCAAAAAAATGTCGAATTGTACTGTTTGGATGCTTTGCATATATGTTTCTTAGATTATATAGAAGCAATATATACAAAGATTTCAACCGTCTACCTGTTCCATTCATTGTTCTACTTGTCGAAATTTACAAATAATTTCCTTTAAAGGATTAACAATGGGGCTCGTTGTTCACTTAAACTTGAAGATCAAAAAATTGGCGATTGTTACTGTTTAGATGCTTTGCATATATGTTTCTTAGATTATATTGAAGCAATATATACAATGATTTCAACCGTCTACCTATTCCATTCATTGTTCTACTTTTCGAAAGTTACAAATAATTTCCGTTAAGGGATTAACAATGGGGATCGTTGTTTACTTAAACTTGAAGAACAAAAAATTGGCGAATTGTACTGTTTGGATGCTTTGCATATATGTTTCTTAGACTATTTAGAAGCAATATATACAATGATTTCAACCGTCTACCTATTCCATTCATTGTTCTACTTGCCGAAATTTACAAATAATTTCCTTTAAAGGATTAACAATGGGGCTCGTAGTTCACTTAAACTTGAAGAGCAAAAAAATGTCGAATTGTACTGTTTGGATGCTTTGCATATATGTTTCTTAGATTATATAGAAGCAATATATACAAAGATTTCAACCGTCTACCTGTTCCATTCATTGTTCTACTTGTCGAAATTTACAAATAATTTCCGTTTCATGATTATCAATGGGGCTCGTTGTTCACTTAAACTTGAAGATCAAAAAATTGGCGATTGTTACTGTTTAGATGCTTTGCATATATGTTTCTTAGATTATATAGAAGCAATATATACAATGATTTCAACCGTCTACCTATTCCATTCATTGTTCTACTTGTCGAAAGTTACAAATAATTTCCGTTAAGGGATTAACAATGGGGATCGTAGTTTACTTAAACTTGAAGAACAAAAAATTGGCGAATTGTACTGTTTGGATGCTTTGCATATATGTTTCTTAGACTATATAGAAGCAATATATACAAAGATTTCAACCGTCTACGTGTTCCAATCATTGTTCTACTTGTAGAAAGTTACAATTAATTTCCGTTAAAGGATTAACAATGGGGCTCGTAGTTCACTTAAACTTGAAGAACAAAAAATTGGCGAATTGTACTGTTTGGATGCTTTGCATATATGTTTCGTAGATTATATAGAAGCAATATATACAATGATTTCAACCGTCTACCTGACCCAATCATTGTTCTACTTGTAGAAAGTTACAAATAATTTCCGTTTCATGATTATCAATGGGGCTCGTTGTTCACTTAAACTTGAAGAACAAAAAATTGGCGAATATCACTGTTTAGATGCTTTGCATATAGGTTTCTTAGACTATATAGAAGCAACATATACAAATATTTCAACCGTCTACCTGTTCTGTTCATTGTTCTACTTGTAGAAAGTTACAAATAATTTCCGTTTCATGATTATCAATGGGGCTCGTTGTTCACTTAAACTTGAAGAACAAAAATTTGGCGAATGGTACTGTTTGGATGCTTTGCATATATGTTTCTTAGATTATATAGAAGCAATATATACAAAGATTTCAACCGTCTACCTGTACTATTCATTGTTCTACTTGTAGAAAGTTACAAATAATTTCCATTTCATGATTATCAATGGGGCTCGCTGTTCACTTAAACTTGAAGATCAAAAAATTGGCGATTGTTACTGTTTAGATGCATTGCATATAGGTTTCTTATACTATATAGAAGCAATATATACAAAGAATTCAACCGTCTACCTGTTCCATTCATTGTTCTACTTGTAGAAAGTTACAAATAATTTCCATTTCATGATTATCAATGGGGCTCGCTGTTCACTTAAACTTGAAGATCAAAAAATTGGCGATTGTTACTGTTTAGATGCTTTGCATATAGGTTTCTTAGACTATATAGAAGCAATATATACAAAGATTTCAACCGTCTACCTGTTCCATTCATTGTTCTACTTGCCGAAATTTACAAATAATTTCCTTTAAAGGATTAACAATGGGGCTCGTTGTTCACTTAAACTTGAAGAACAAAAAATTGGAGAATTGTACTGTTTGGATGCTTTGCATATATGTTTCTTAGACTATTTAGAAGCAATATATAGAAAGAATTCACCCGTCTACCTGTACTATTCATTGTTCTACTTGTAGAAAGTTGCAAATAATTTCCATTTCATGATTATCAATGGGTCTCGCTGTTCACTTAAACTTGAAGATCAAAAAATTGGCGATTGTTACTGTTTAGATGCTTTGCATATAGGTTTCTTAGACTATATAGAAGCAACATATACAAATATTTCAACCGTCTACCTGTTCTGTTCATTGTTCTACTTGTAGAAAGTTACAAATAATTTCCGTTTCATGATTATCAATGGGGCTCGTTGTTCACTTAAACTTGAAGAACAAAAATTTGGCGAATGGTACTGTTTGGATGCTTTGCATATATGTTTCTTAGATTATATAGAAGCAATATATACAAAGATTTCAACCGTCTACCTGTACTATTCATTGTTCTACTTGTAGAAAGTTACAAATAATTTCCATTTCATGATTATCAATGGGGCTCGCTGTTCACTTAAACTTGAAGATCAAAAAATTGGCGATTGTTACTGTTTAGATGCATTGCATATAGGTTTCTTATACTATATAGAAGCAATATATACAAAGAATTCAACCGTCTACCTGTTCCATTCATTGTTCTACTTGTAGAAAGTTACAAATAATTTCCGTTTCATGATTATCAATGGGGCTCGTTGTTCACTTAAACTTGAAGAACAAAAAATTGGCGAATGGTACTGTTTGGATGCTTTGCATATATGTTTCTTAGACTATATAGAAGCAATATATACAAAGATTTCAACCGTCTACGTGTTCCAATCATTGTTCTACTTGTAGAAAGTTACAATTAATTTCCGTTAAAGGATTAACAATGGGGCTCGTAGTTCACTTAAACTTGAAGAACAAAAAATTGGCGAATTGTACTGTTTGGATGCTTTGCATATATGTTTCGTAGATTATATAGAAGCAATATATACAATGATTTCAACCGTCTACCTGACCCAATCATTGTTCTACTTGTCGAAATTTACAAATAATATCCTTTAAAGGATTAACAATGGGGCTCGTAATTCACTTAAAATTGAAGAACAAAAAATTGGCGAATTGTACTGTTTGGATGCTTTGCATATATGTTTCTTAGACTATTTAGAAGCAATATATAGAAAGATTTCACCCGTCTACCTGTACTATTCATTGTTCTACTTGTAGAAAGTTACAAATAATTTCCATTTCATGATTATCAATGGGGCTCGCTGTTCACTTAAACTTGAAGATCAAAAAATTGGCGATTGTTACTGTTTAGATGCTTTGCATATATGTTTCTTAGACTATATAGAAGCAATATATACATTGATTTCAACCGTCTACCTGTTCCAATCATTGTTCTACTTGTAGAAAGTTACAATTAATTTCCGTTAAAGGATTAACAATGGGGCTCGTAGTTCACTTAAACTTGAAGAACAAAAAATTGGCGAATTGTACTGTTTGGATGCTTTGCATATATGTTTCGTAGATTATATAGAAGCATTATATACAATGATTTCAACCGTCTACCTGACCCAATCATTGTTCTACTTGTCGAAATTTACAAATAATATCCTTTAAAGGATTAACAATGGGGCTCGTAATTCACTTAAAATTGAAGAACAAAAAATTGGCGAATTGTACTGTTTGGATGCTTTGCATATATGTTTCTTAGACTATTTAGAAGCAATATATAGAAAGATTTCACCCGTCTACCTGTACTATTCATTGTTCTACTTGTAGAAAGTTACAAATAATTTCCATTTCATGATTATCAATGGGGCTCGCTGTTCACTTAAACTTGAAGATCAAAAAATTGGCGATTGTTACTGTTTAGATGCTTTGCATATATGTTTCTTAGACTATATAGAAGCAATATATACATTGATTTCAACCGTCTACCTGTTCCAATCATTGTTCTACTTGTAGAAAGTTACAATTAATTTCCGTTAAAGGATTAACAATGGGGCTCGTAGTTCACTTAAACTTGAAGAACAAAAAATTGGCGAATTGTACTGTTTGGATGCTTTGCATATATGTTTCGTAGATTATATAGAAGCATTATATACAATGATTTCAACCGTCTACCTGATCCAATCATTGTTCTACTTGTCGAAATTTACAAATAATATCCTTTAAAGGATTAACAATGGGGCTCGTAATTCACTTAAAATTGAAGAACAAAAAATTGGCGAATTGTACTGTTTGGATGCTTTGCATATATGTTTCTTAGACTATTTAGAAGCAATATATAGAAAGATTTCACCCGTCTACCTGTACTATTCATTGTTCTACTTGTAGAAAGTTACAAATAATTTCCATTTCATGATTATCAATGGGGCTCGCTGTTCACTTAAACTTGAAGATCAAAAAATTGGCGATTGTTACTGTTTAGATGCTTTGCATATAGGTTTCTTAGACTATATAGAAGCAACATATACAAAGGTTTCAACCGTCTACCTGTTCTATTCATTGTTCTACTTGTAGAAAGTTACAAATAATTTCCGTTTCATGATTATCAATGGGGCTCGTTGTTCACTTAAACTTGAAGAACAAAAAATTGGCGAATGGTACTGTTTGGATGCTTTGCATATATGTTTCTTAGACTATATAGAAGCAATATATACAAAGATTTCAACCGTCTACGTGTTCCAATCATTGTTCTACTTGTAGAAAGTTACAATTAATTTCCGTTAAAGGATTAACAATGGGGCTCGTAGTTCACTTAAACTTGAAGAACAAAAAATTGGCGACTTGTACTGTTTGGATGCTTTGCATATATGTTTCGTAGATTATATAGAAGCAATATATACAATGATTTCAACCGTCTACCTGACCCAATCATTGTTCTACTTGTCGAAATTTACAAATAATATCCTTTAAAGGATTAACAATGGGGCTCGTAATTCACTTAAACTTGAAGAACAAAAAATTGGCGAATTGTACTGTTTGGATGCTTTGCATATATGTTTCTTATACTATATAGAAGCAATATATACAAAGATTTCAACCGTCTACCTGTTGCATTCACTGTTCTACTTGTCGAAAGTTACAAATAATTTCCGATAAAGGATTAACAATGGGGATCGTAGTTTACTTAAACTTGAAGAACAAAAAATTGGCGAATTGTACTGTTTGGATGCTTTGCATATATGTTTCGTAGATTATATAGAAGCAATATATACAATGATTTGGACCGTCTACCTGATCCAATCATTGTTCTACTTGTCGAAATTTACAAATAATTTCCTTTAAAGGATTAACAATGGGGCTCGTAATTCACTTAAAATTGAAGAACAAAAAATTGGCGAATTGTACTGTTTGGATGCTTTGCATATATGTTTCGTAGATTATATAGAAGCAATATATACAATGATTTCAACCGTCTACCTGATCCAATCATTGTTCTACTTGTCGAAATTTACAAATAATTTCCTTTAAAGGATTAACAATGGGGCTCGTAGTTCACTTAAACTTGAAGAACAAAAAATTGGCGAATTGTACTGTTTGGATGCTTTGCATATATGTTTCTTAGACTATTTAGAAGCAATATATAGAAAGATTTCACCCGTCTACCTGTACTATTCATTGTTCTACTTGTAGAAAGTTACAAATAATTTCCATTTCATGATTATCAATGGGGCTCGCTGTTCACTTAAACTTGAAGATCAAAAAATTGGCGATTGTTACTGTTTAGATGCTTTGCATATATGTTTCTTAGACTATATAGAAGCAATATAAACATTGATTTCAACCGTCTACCTGTTCCATTCATTGTTCTACTTGTCGCAAGTTACAAATAATTTCCGTTAAAGGAGTAACAATGGGGCTCGTAGTTCACTTAAACTTGAAGAACAAAAAATTGGCGATTGGTACTGTTTAGATGCTTTGCATATATGTTTCTTAGACTATATAGAAGCAATATAAACATTGATTTCAACCGTCTACCTGTTCCAATCATTGTTCTACTTGTAGAAAGTTACAATTAATTTCCGTTAAAGGATTAACAATGGGGCTCGTAGTTCACTTAAACTTGAAGATCAAAAAATTGGCGATTGTTACTGTTTAGATGCTTTGCATATATGTTTCTTAGACTATATAGAAGCAATATAAACATTGATTTCAACCGTCTACCTGTTCCATTCATTGTTCTACTTGTCGCAAGTTACAAATAATTTCCGTTAAAGGAGTAACAATGGGGCTCGTAGTTCACTTAAACTTGAAGAACAAAAAATTGGCGATTGGTACTGTTTAGATGCTTTGCATATATGTTTCTTAGACTATATAGAAGCAATATAAACATTGATTTCAACCGTCTACCTGTTCCAATCATTGTTCTACTTGTCGAAATTTACAAATAATATCCTTTAAAGGATTAACAATGGGGCTCGTAATTCACTTAAAATTGAAGAACAAAAAATTGGCGAATGGTACTGTTTGGATGCTTTGCATATATGTTTCTTAGACTATTTAGAAGCAATATATACAAAGATTTCAACCGTCTACCTGTTCCATTCATTGTTCTACTTGTCGAAAGTTACAAATAATTTCAGATAACGGATTAACCATTGGGGCTCACTGTTCACTTAAACTTGAAGAACAAAAAATTGGCGAATTGTACTGTTTGGATGCTTTGCATATATGTTTCGTAGATTATATAGAAGCATTATATACATGATTTCAACCGTCTACCTGATCCAATCATTGTTCTACTTGTCGAAATTTACAAATAATATCCTTTAAAGGATTAACAATGGGGCTCGTAATTCACTTAAAATTGAAGAACAAAAAATTGGCGAATGGTACTGTTTGGATGCTTTGCATATATGTTTCTTAGACTATTTAGAAGCAATATATACAAAGATTTCAACCGTCTACCTGTTCCATTCATTGTTCTACTTGTCGAAAGTTACAAATAATTTCAGATAACGGATTAACCATTGGGGCTCACTGTTCACTTAAACTTGAAGAACAAAAAATTGGCGAATTGTACTGTTTGGATGCTTTGCATATATGTTTCTTATACTATATAGAAGCAATATATACAAAGATTTCAACCGTCTACCTGTTGCATTCACTGTTCTACTTGTCGAAAGTTACAAATAATTTCCGATAAAGGATTAACAATGGGGATCGTAGTTTACTTAAACTTGAAGAACAAAAAATTGGCGAATTGTACTGTTTGGATGCTTTGCATATATGTTTCGTAGATTATATAGAAGCAATATATACAATGATTTGGACCGTCTACCTGATCCAATCATTGTTCTACTTGTCGAAATTTACAAATAATTTCCTTTAAAGGATTAACAATGGGGCTCGTAATTCACTTAAAATTGAAGAACAAAAAATTGGCGAATTGTACTGTTTGGATGCTTTGCATATATGTTTCGTAGATTATATAGAAGCAATATATACAATGATTTCAACCGTCTACCTGATCCAATCATTGTTCTACTTGTCGAAATTTACAAATAATTTCCTTTAAAGGATTAACAATGGGGCTCGTAGTTCACTTAAACTTGAAGAACAAAAAATTGGCGAATTGTACTGTTTGGATGCTTTGCATATATGTTTCTTAGACTATTTAGAAGCAATATATAGAAAGATTTCACCCGTCTACCTGTACTATTCATTGTTCTACTTGTAGAAAGTTACAAATAATTTCCATTTCATGATTATCAATGGGGCTCGCTGTTCACTTAAACTTGAAGATCAAAAAATTGGCGATTGTTACTGTTTAGATGCTTTGCATATATGTTTCTTAGACTATACAGAAGCAATATAAACATTGATTTCAACCGTCTACCTGTTCCATTCATTGTTCTACTTGTCGCAAGTTACAAATAATTTCCGTTAAAGGAGTAACAATGGGGCTCGTAGTTCACTTAAACTTGAAGAACAAAAAATTGGCGATTGGTACTGTTTAGATGCTTTGCATATATGTTTCTTAGACTATATAGAAGCAATATATAAATTGATTACAACCGTCTACCTGTTCCATTCATTGTTCTACTTGTCGCAAGTTACAAATAATTTCCGTTAAAGGAGTAACAATGGGGCTCGTAGTTCACTTAAACTTGAAGAACAAAAAATTGGCGATTGGTACTGTTTAGATGCTTTGCATATATGTTTCTTAGACTATATAGAAGCAATATAAACATTGATTTCAACCGTCTACCTGTTCCATTCATTGTTCTACTTGTCGCAAGTTACAAATAATTTCCGTTAAAGGAGTAACAATGGGGCTCGTAGTTCACTTAAACTTGAAGAACAAAAAATTGGCGATTGGTACTGTTTGGATACTTTGCATATATGTTTCTTAGTCTATGTAGAAGCAATATATACAATGATTTCAACCGTCTACCTGTTCTATTCATTGTTCTACTTGTAGAAAGTTACAAATAATTTCCGTTTCATGATTATCAATGGGGCACGTAGTTCACTTAAACTTGAAGTACAAAAAATTGGCAAATTGTACTGTTTGGATGCTTTGCATATATGTTTCTTGGACTATATGGAAGCAATATATACAAAGATTTCAACCGTCTGCGTGTTCCAATCATTGTTCTACTTGTAGAAAGTTACAATTAATTTCCGTTAAAGGATTAACAATGGGGCTCGTAGTTCACATAAACTTGAAGAACAAAAAATTGGCGAATTGTACTGTTTGGATGCTTTGCATATATGTTTCTTAGACTATATAGAAGCAACATATACAAAGATTTCAACCGTCTACCTGTTCTATTCATTGTTCTTCTTGTCGAAAGTTAGAAATAATTTCCGTTTCATGATTATCAATGGGCCTCGTTGTTCACTTAAACTTGAAGAACAAAAAATTGGCGACTGGAACTGTTTGGATGCTTTCCATATATGTTTCTTAGACTATATAGAAGCAATATATAAAAAGATTTCAACCGTCTACCAGTTCCATTCATTGTTCTACTTGCCGAAAGTTACAAATAATTTCCGATAAAGTATTAAGAATGGGGCTCATTGTTCACTTAAACTTGAAGAACAAGAAATTGGCGAATGGTACTGTTTGGATGCTTTGCATATATGTTTCTTAGACTATATAGAAGCAATATATACATTGATTTCAACCGTCTACTTGTTCCATTCATTGTTCTACTTGTCGGAAGTTACAAATAATTTCCGTTAAAGTATTAACAATGGGGTTCGTAGTTCACTTAAACTTGAAGAACAAAAAATTGGCGAATTGTACTGTTTGGATGCTTTGCATAGAAGTTTCTTAGACTATTTAGAAGCAATATATAGAAAGATTTCACCCGTCTACCTGTACTATTCATTGTTGTACTTGCAGAAAGTTACAAATAATTTCCATTTCATGATTATCAATGGGGCTCGCTGTTCACTTAAACTTGAAGATCAAAAAATTGGCGATTGTTACTGTTTAGATGCTTTGCATATAGGTTTCTTAGACTATATAGAAGCAATATATAAATTGATTACAACCGTCTACCTGTTCCATTCATTGTTCTACTTGTCGCAAGTTACAAATAATTTCCTTTAAAGGATTAACAATGGGGCTCGTTGTTCACTTAAACTTGAAGAACAAAAAATTGGCGAATGGTACTGTTTAGATGCTTTGCATATAGGTTTCTTAGACTATATAGATGCAACATATACAAAGATTTCAACCGTCTACCTGTTCCATTAATTGTTCTACTTGTCGAAAATTACAAATAATTTCCTTTAAAGGATTAACAATGGGGCTCGTTGTTCACTTAAACTTGAAGAACAAAAAATTGGCGAATGGTACTGTTTGGATGCTTTGCATATATGTTTCTTAGACTATATAGAAGCAATATATAAATTGATTTCAACCGTCTACCTGTTCCATTCATTGTTCTACTTGTCGCAAGTTACAAATAATTTCCGTTAAAGTATTAACAATGGGGCTCGTAGTTCACTTAAACTTGAAGAGCAAAAAATTGGCGAATTGTACAGTTTGGACGCTTTGCATATATGTTTCTTGGACTATATAGAAGCAATATATACAATGATTTCAACCGTTTACGTGTTCCAATCATTGTTCTACTTGTCGAAAGTTACAATTAATTTCCGTTAAAGGATTAACAATGGGGCTCGCTGTTCACTTAAACTTGAAGATCAAAAAATTGGCGATTGTTACTGTTTAGATGCTTTGCATATAGGTTTCTTAGACTATATAGAAGCAACATATACAAAGATTTCAACCGTCTACCTGTTCTATTCATTGTTCTACTTGTAGAAAGTTACAAATAATTTCCGTTTCATGATTATCAATGGGGCACGTAGTTCACTTAAACTTGAAGTACAAAAAATTGGCAAATTGTACTGTTTGGATGCTTTGCATATATGTTTCTTGGACTATATGGAAGCAATATATACAAAGATTTCAACCGTCTGCGTGTTCCAATCATTGTTCTACTTGTAGAAAGTTACAATTAATTTCCGTTAAAGGATTAACAATGGGGCTCGTAGTTCACTTAAACTTGAAGAACAAAAAATTGGCGAATTGTACTGTTTGGATGCTTTGCATATATGTTTCTTAGACTATATAGAAGCAACATATACAAAGATTTCAACCGTCTACCTGTTCTATTCATTGTTCTTCTTGTCGAAAGTTACAATTAATTTCCGTTAAAGGATTAACAATGGGGCTCGTAGTTCACTTAAACTTGAAGAACAAAAAATTGGCGAATTGTACTGTTTGGATGCTTTGCATATATGTTTCGTAGATTATATAGAAGCATTATATACAATGATTTCAACCGTCTACCTGATCCAATCATTGTTCTACTTGTCGAAATTTACAAATAATATCCTTTAAAGGATTAACAATGGGGCTCGTAATTCACTTAAAATTGAAGAACAAAAAATTGGCGAATTGTACTGTTTGGATGCTTTGCATATATGTTTCTTAGACTATTTAGAAGCAATATATAGAAAGATTTCACCCGTCTACCTGTACTATTCATTGTTCTACTTGTAGAAAGTTACAAATAATTTCCATTTCATGATTATCAATGGGGCTCGCTGTTCACTTAAACTTGAAGATCAAAAAATTGGCGATTGTTACTGTTTAGATGCTTTGCATATAGGTTTCTTAGACTATATAGAAGCAACATATACAAAGGTTTCAACCGTCTACCTGTTCTATTCATTGTTCTACTTGTAGAAAGTTACAAATAATTTCCGTTTCATGATTATCAATGGGGCTCGTTGTTCACTTAAACTTGAAGAACAAAAAATTGGCGAATGGTACTGTTTGGATGCTTTGCATATATGTTTCTTAGACTATATAGAAGCAATATATACAAAGATTTCAACCGTCAACGTGTTCCAATCATTGTTCTACTAGTAGAAAGTTACAATTAATTTCCGTTAAAGGATTAACAATGGGGCTCGTGGTTCACTTAAACTTGAAGAACAAAAAATTGGCGAATTGTACTGTTTGGATGCTTTGCATATATGTTTCGTAGATTATATAGAAGCACTATATACAATGATTTCAACCGTCTACCTGATCCAATCATTGTTCTACTTGTCGAAATTTACAAATAATATCCTTTAAAGGATTAACAATGGGGCTCGTAATTCACTTAAAATTGAAGAACAAAAAATTGGCGAATTGTACTGTTTGGATGCTTTGCATATATGTTTCTTAGACTATTTAGAAGCAATATATAGAAAGATTTCACCCGTCTACCTGTACTATTCATTGTTCTACTTGTAGAAAGTTACAAATAATTTCCATTTCATGATTATCAATGGGGCTCGCTGTTCACTTAAACTTGAAGATCAAAAAATTGGCGATTGTTACTGTTTAGATGCTTTGCATATATGTTTCTTAGACTATATAGAAGCAATATATACATTGATTTCAACCGTCTACCTGTTCCATTCATTGTTCTACTTGTCGCAAGTTACAAATAATTTCCGTTAAAGGAGTAACAATGGGGCTCGTAGTTCACTTAAACTTGAAGAACAAAAAATTGGCGAATGGTACTGTTTGGATGCTTTGCATATATGTTTCTTAGACTATTTAGAAGCAATATATACAAAGATTTCAACCGTCTACCTGTTCCATTCATTGTTCTACTTGTCGAAAGTTACAAATAATTTCCGATAACGGATTAACCATTGGGGCTCATTGTTCACTTAAACTTGAAGAACAAAAAATTGGCGAATTGTACTGTTTGGATGCTTTGCATATATGTTTCTTATACTATATAGAAGCAATATATACAAAGATTTCAACCGTCTACCTGTTCCATTCACTGTTCTACTTGTCGAAATTTACAAATAATTTCCTTTAAAGGATTAACAATGGGGCTCGTAATTCACTTAAAATTGAAGAACAAAAAATTGGCGAATTGTACTGTTTGGATGCTTTGCATATATGTTTCTTAGACTATATGGAAGCAATATATACAAAGATTTCAACCGTCTACGTGTTCCAATCATTGTTCTACTTGTAGAAAGTTACAAATAATTTCCGTTTCATGATTATCAATGGGGCTCGTTGTTCACTTAAACTTGAAGAACAAAAAATTGGCGAATGGTACTGTTTGGATGCTTTGCATATATGTTTCTTAGACTATATAGAAGCAATATATACAAAGATTTCAACCGTCTACGTGTTCCAATCATTGTTCTACTTGTAGAAAGTTACAATTAATTTCCGTTAAAGGATTAACAATGGGGCTCGTAGTTCACTTAAACTTGAAGAACAAAAAATTGGCGAATTGTACTGTTTGGATGCTTTGCATATATGTTTCGTAGATTATATAGAAGCATTATATACATGATTTCAACCGTCTACCTGATCCAATCATTGTTCTACTTGTCGAAATTTACAAATAATATCCTTTAAAGGATTAACAATGGGGCTCGTAATTCACTTAAAATTGAAGAACAAAAAATTGGCGGATGGTACTGTTTGGATGCTTTGCATATATGTTTCTTAGACTATTTAGAAGCAATATATACAAAGATTTCAACCGTCTACCTGTTCCATTCATTGTTCTACTTGTCGAAAGTTACAAATAATTTCAGATAACGGATTAACCATTGGGGCTCATTGTTCACTTAAACTTGAAGAACAAAAAATTGGCGAATTGTACTGTTTGGATGCTTTGCATATATGTTTCTTATACTATATAGAAGCAATATATACAAAGATTTCAACCGTCTACCTGTTGCATTCACTGTTCTACTTGTCGAAAGTTACAAATAATTTCCGATAAAGGATTAACAATGGGGATCGTAGTTTCCTTAAACTTGAAGACCAAAAAATTGGCGAATTGTACTGTTTGGATGCTTTGCATATATGTTTCGTAGATTATATAGAAGCAATATATACAATGATTTGGACCGTCTACCTGATCCAATCATTGTTCTACTTGTCGAAATTTACAAATAATTTCCTTTAAAGGATTAACAATGGGGCTCGTAATTCACTTAAAATTGAAGAACAAAAAATTGGCGAATTGTACTGTTTGGATGCTTTGCATATATGTTTCGTAGATTATATAGAAGCAATATATACAATGATTTCAACCGTCTACCTGATCCAATCATTGTTCTACTTGTCGAAATTTACAAATAATTTCCTTTAAAGGATTAACAATGGGGCTCGTAGTTCACTTAAACTTGAAGAACAAAAAATTGGCGAATTGTACTGTTTGGATGCTTTGCATATATGTTTCTTAGACTATTTAGAAGCAATATATAGAAAGATTTCACCCGTCTACCTGTACTATTCATTGTTCTACTTGTAGAAAGTTACAAATAATTTCCATTTCATGATTGTCAATGGGGCTCGCTGTTCACTTAAACTTGAAGATCAAAAAATTGGCGATTGTTACTGTTTAGATGCTTTGCATATATGTTTCTTAGACTATATAGAAGCAATATAAACATTGATTTCAACCGTCTACCTGTTCCATTCATTGTTCTACTTGTCGCAAGTTACAAATAATTTCCGTTAAAGGAGTAACAATGGGGCTCGTAGTTCACTTAAACTTGAAGAACAAAAAATTGGCGATTGGTACTGTTTAGATGCTTTGCATATATGTTTCTTAGACTATATAGAAGCAATATAAACATTGATTTCAACCGTCTACCTGTTCCATTCATTGTTCTACTTGTCGCAAGTTACAAATAATTTCCGTTAAAGGAGTAACAATGGGGCTCGTAGTTCACTTAAACTTGAAGAACAAAAAATTGGCGATTGGTACTGTTTGGATACTTTGCATATATGTTTCTTAGTCTATGTAGAAGCAATATATACAATGATTTCAACCGTCTACCTGTTCTATTCATTGTTCTACTTGTAGAAAGTTACAAATAATTTCCGTTTCATGATTATCAATGGGGCACGTAGTTCACTTAAACTTGAAGTACAAAAAATTGGCAAATTGTACTGTTTGGATGCTTTGCATATATGTTTCTTGGACTATATGGAAGCAATATATACAAAGATTTCAACCGTCTGCGTGTTCCAATCATTGTTCTACTTGTAGAAAGTTACAATTAATTTCCGTTAAAGGATTAACAATGGGGCTCGTAGTTCACTTAAACTTGAAGAACAAAAAATTGGCGAATTGTACTGTTTGGATGCTTTGCATATATGTTTCTTAGACTATATAGAAGCAACATATACAAAGATTTCAACCGTCTACCTGTTCTATTCATTGTTCTTCTTGTCGAAAGTTAGAAATAATTTCCGTTTCATGATTATCAATGGGCCGCGTTGTTCACTTAAACTTGAAGAACAAAAAATTGGCGACTGGAACTGTTTGGATGCTTTCCATATATGTTTCTTAGACTATATAGAAGCAATATATAAAAAGATTTCAACCGTCTACCAGTTCCATTCATTGTTCTACTTGCCGAAAGTTACAAATAATTTCCGATAAAGTATTAAGAATGGGGCTCATTGTTCACTTAAACTTGAAGAACAAGAAATTGGCGAATGGTACTGTTTGGATGCTTTGCATATATGTTTCTTAGACTATATAGAAGCAATATATACATTGATTTCAACCGTCTACTTGTTCCATTCATTGTTCTACTTGTCGGAAGTTACAAATAATTTCCGTTAAAGTATTAACAATGGGGTTCGTAGTTCACTTAAACTTGAAGAACAAAAAATTGGCGAATTGTACTGTTTGGTTGCTTTGCATAGAAGTTTCTTAGACTATTTAGAAGCAATATATAGAAAGATTTCACCCGTCTACCTGTACTATTCATTGTTCTACTTGTAGAAAGTTACAAATAATTTCCATTTCATGATTATCAATGGGGCTCGCTGTTCACTTAAACTTGAAGATCAAAAAATTGGCGATTGTTACTGTTTAGATGCTTTGCATATAGGTTTCTTAGACTATATAGAAGCAACATATACAAAGGTTTCAACCGTCTACCTGTTCTATTCATTGTTCTACTTGTAGAAAGTTACAAATAATTTCCGTTTCATGATTATCAATGGGGCTCGTTGTTCACTTAAACTTGAAGAACAAAAAATTGGCGAATGGTACTGTTTGGATGCTTTGCATATATGTTTCTTAGACTATATAGAAGCAATATATACAAAGATTTCAACCGTCAACGTGTTCCAATCATTGTTCTACTTGTAGTAAGTTACAATTAATTTCCGTTAAAGGATTAACAATGGGGCTCGTGGTTCACTTAAACTTGAAGAACAAAAAATTGGCGAATTGTACTGTTTGGATGCTTTGCATATATGTTTCGTAGATTATATAGAAGCACTATATACAATGATTTCAACCGTCTACCTGATCCAATCATTGTTCTACTTGTCGAAATTTACAAATAATATCCTTTAAAGGATTAACAATGGGGCTCGTAATTCACTTAAAATTGAAGAACAAAAAATTGGCGAATTGTACTGTTTGGATGCTTTGCATATATGTTTCTTAGACTATTTAGAAGCAATATATAGAAAGATTTCACCCGTCTACCTGTACTATTCATTGTTCTACTTGTAGAAAGTTACAAATAATTTCCATTTCATGATTATCAATGGGGTTCGCTGTTCACTTAAACTTGAAGATCAAAAAATTGGCGATTGTTACTGTTTAGATGCTTTGCATATATGTTTCTTAGACTATATAGAAGCAATATATACATTGATTTCAACCGTCTACCTGTTCCATTCATTGTTCTACTTGTCGCAAGTTACAAATAATTTCCGTTAAAGGAGTAACAATGGGGCTCGTAGTTCACTTAAACTTGAAGAACAAAAAATTGGCGAATGGTACTGTTTGGATGCTTTGCATATATGTTTCTTAGACTATTTAGAAGCAATATATACAAAGATTTCAACCGTCTACCTGTTCCATTCATTGTTCTACTTGTCGAAAGTTACAAATAATTTCCGATAACGGATTAACCATTGGGGCTCATTGTTCACTTAAACTTGAAGAACAAAAAATTGGCGAATTGTACTGTTTGGATGCTTTGCATATATGTTTCTTATACTATATAGAAGCAATATATACAAAGATTTCAACCGTCTACCTGTTCCATTCACTGTTCTACTTGTCGAAAGTTACAAATAATTTCCGATAAAGGATTAACAATGGGGATCGTAGTTTACTTAAACTTGAAGAACAAAAAATTGGCGAATTGTACTGTTTGGATGCTTTGCATATATGTTTCGTAGATTATATTGAAGCAATATATACAATGATTTCGACCGTCTACCTGATCCAATCATTGTTCTACTTGTCGAAATTTACAAATAATTTCCTTTAAAGGATTAACAATGGGGCTCGTAATTCACTTAAAATTGAAGAACAAAAAATTGGCGAATTGTACTGTTTGGATGCTTTGCATATATGTTTCTTAGACTATATGGAAGCAATATATACAAAGATTTCAACCGTCTACGTGTTCCAATCATTGTTCTACTTGTAGAAAGTTACAAATAATTTCCGTTTCATGATTATCAATGGGGCTCGTTGTTCACTTAAACTTGAAGAACAAAAAATTGGCGAATGGTACTGTTTGGATGCTTTGCATATATGTTTCTTAGACTATATAGAAGCAATATATACAAAGATTTCAACCGTCTACGTGTTCCAATCATTGTTCTACTTGTAGAAAGTTACAATTAATTTCCGTTAAAGGATTAACAATGGGGCTCGTAGTTCACTTAAACTTGAAGAACAAAAAATTGGCGAATTGTACTGTTTGGATGCTTTGCATATATGTTTCGTAGATTATATAGAAGCATTATATACATGATTTCAACCGTCTACCTGATCCAATCATTGTTCTACTTGTCGAAAGTTACAAATAATTTCCGATAACGGAATAACCATTGGGGCTCATTGTTCACTTAAACTTGAAGAACAAAAAATTGGCGAATTGTACTGTTTGGATGCTTTGCATATATGTTTCTTATACTATATAGAAGCAATGTATACAAAGATTTCAACCGTCTACCTGTTCCATTCACTGTTCTACTTGTCGAAAGTTACAAATAATTTCCGATAAAGGATTAACAATGGGGATCGTAGTTTACTTAAACTTGAAGAACAAAAAATTGGCGAATTGTACTGTTTGGATGCTTTGCATATATGTTTCGTAGATTATATAGAAGCATTATATACAATGATTTCAACCGTCTACCTGATCCAATCATTGTTCTACTTGTCGAAATTTACAAATAATATCCTTTAAAGGATTAACAATGGGGCTCGTAATTCACTTAAAATTGAAGAACAAAAAATTGGCGAATTGTACTGTTTGGATGCTTTGCATATATGTTTCTTAGACTATTTAGAAGCAATGTATAGAAAGATTTCACCCGTCTACCTGTACTATTCATTGTTCTACTTGTAGAAAGTTACAAATAATTTCCATTTCATGATTATCAATGGGGCTCGCTGTTCACTTAAACTTGAAGATCAAAAAATTGGCGATTGTTACTGTTTAGATGCTTTGCATATAGGTTTCTTAGACTATATAGAAGCAACATATACAAAGGTTTCAACCGTCTACCTGTTCTATTCATTGTTCTACTTGTAGAAAGTTACAAATAATTTCCGTTTCATGATTATCAATGGGGCTCGTTGTTCACTTAAACTTGAAGAACAAAAAATTGGCGAATGGTACTGTTTGGATGCTTTGCATATATATTTCTTAGACTATATAGAAGCAATATATACAAAGATTTCAACCGTCTACGTGTTCCAATCATTGTTCTACTTGTAGAAAGTTACAATTAATTTCCGTTAATGGATTAACAATGGGGCTCGTAGTTCACTTAAACTTGAAGAACAAAAAATTGGCGACTTGTACTGTTCGGATGCTTTGCATATATGTTTCGTAGATTATATAGAAGCAATATATACAATGATTTCAACCGTCTACCTGACCCAATCATTGTTCTACTTGTCGAAATTTACAAATAATATCCTTTAAAGGATTAACAATGGGGCTCGTAATTCACTTAAAATTGAAGAACAAAAAATTGGCGAATTGTACTGTTTGGATGCTTTGCATATATGTTTCTTAGACTATTTAGAAGCAATATATAGAAAGATTTCACCCGTCTACCTGTACTATTCATTGTTCTACTTGTAGAAAGTTACAAATAATTTCCATTTCATGATTATCAATGGGGCTCGCTGTTCACTTAAACTTGAAGATCAAAAAATTGGCGATTGTTACTGTTTAGATGCTTTGCATATATGTTTCTTAGACTATATAGAAGCAATATATACATTGATTTCAACCGTCTACCTGTTCCATTCATTGTTCTACTTGTCGCAAGTTACAAATAATTTCCGTTAAAGGAGTAACAATGGGGCTCGTAGTTCACTTAAACTTGAAGAACAAAAAATTGGCGAATGGTACTGTTTGGATGCTTTGCATATATGTTTCTTAGACTATTTAGAAGCAATATATACAAAGATTTCAACCGTCTACCTTTTCCATTCATTGTTCTACTTGTCGAAAGTTACAAATAATTTCCGATAACGGATTAACCATTGGGGCTCATTGTTCACTTAAACTTGAAGAACAAAAAATTGGCGAATTGTACTGTTTGGATGCTTTGCATATATGTTTCTTATACTATATAGAAGCAATATATACAAAAATTTCAACCGTCTACCTGTTCCATTCACTGTTCTACTTGTCGAAAGTTACAAATAATTTCCGATAAAGGATTAACAATGGGGATCGTAGTTTACTTAAACTTGAAGAACAAAAAATTGGCGAATTGTACTGTTTGGATGCTTTGCATATATGTTTCGTAGATTATATAGAAGCAATATATACAATGATTTCGACCGTCTACCTGATCCAATCATTGTTCTACTTGTCGAAATTTACAAATAATTTCCTTTAAAGGATTAACAATGGGGCTCGTAATTCACTTAAAATTGAAGAACAAAAAATTGGCGAATTGTACTGTTTGGATGCTTTGCATATATGTTTCTTAGACTATATGGAAGCAATATATACAAAGATTTCAACCGTCTACGTGTTCCAATCATTGTTCTACTTGTAGAAAGTTACAAATAATTTCCGTTTCATGATTATCAATGGGGCTCGTTGTTCACTTAAACTTGAAGAACAAAAAATTGGCGAATGGTACTGTTTGGATGCTTTGCATATATGTTTCTTAGACTATATAGAAGCAATATATACAAAGATTTCAACCGTCTACGTGTTCCAATCATTGTTCTACTTGTAGAAAGTTACAATTAATTTCCGTTAAAGGATTAACAATGGGGCTCGTAGTTCACTTAAACTTGAAGAACAAAAAATTGGCGAATTGTACTGTTTGGATGCTTTGCATATATGTTTCGTAGATTATATAGAAGCATTATATACATGATTTCAACCGTCTACCTGATCCAATCATTGTTCTACTTGTCGAAATTTACAAATAATATCCTTTAAAGGATTAACAATGGGGCTCGTAATTCACTTAAAATTGAAGAACAAAAAATTGGCGAATGGTACTGTTTGGATGCTTTGCATATATGTTTCTTAGACTATTTAGAAGCAATATATACAAAGATTTCAACCGTCTACCTGTTCCATTCATTGTTCTACTTGTCGAAATTTACAAATAATTTCAGATAACGGATTAACCATTGGGGCTCATTGTTCACTTAAACTTGAAGAACAAAAAATTGGCGAATTGTACTGTTTGGATGCTTTGCATATATGTTTCTTATACTATATAGAAGCAATATATACAAAGATTTCAACCGTCTACCTGTTGCATTCACTGTTCTACTTGTCGAAAGTTACAAATAATTTCCGATAAAGGATTAACAATGGGGATCGTAGTTTACTTAAACTTGAAGAACAAAAAATTGGCGAATTGTACTGTTTGGATGCTTTGCTTATATGTTTCGTAGATTATATAGAAGCAATATATACAATGATTTGGACCGTCTACCTGATCCAATCATTGTTCTACTTGTAGAAAGTTACAAATAATTTCCATTTCATGATTATCAATGGGGCTCGCTGTTCACTTAAACTTGAAGATCAAAAAATTGGCGATTGTTACTGTTTAGATGCTTTGCATATATGTTTCTTAGACTATATAGAAGCAATATATACATTGATTTCAACCGTCTACCTGTTCCATTCACTGTTCTACTTGTCGAAAGTTACAAATAATTTCCGATAAAGGATTAACAATGGGGCTCATTGTTCACTTAAAATTGAAGAACAAAAAATTGGCGAATTGTTCTGTTTGGACGCTTTGCATATATGTTTCTTGGACTATATAGAAGCAATATATACAATGATTTCAACAGTCTACCTGTTCCATTCATTGTTCTACTTGTCGAAAATTACAAGTAATTTCCGATAAAGGATTAACCATTGGGGCTCCTTGTTCACTTAAACTTGAAGAACAAGAAATTGGCGAATGGTACTGTTTGGATGCTTTGCGTACATGTTTCTTAGACTATATGGAAGCAATATATACAAAGATTTCAACCGTCTACGTGTTCCAATCATTGTTCTACTTGTAGAAAGTTACAATTAATTTCCGTTAAAGGATTAACAATGCGGCTCGTAGTTCACTTAAACTTGAAGAACAAAAAATTGGCGAATTGTACTGTTTGGATGCTTTGCATATATGTTTCGTAGGCTATATAGAAGCAATATATACAATGATTTCAACCGTCTACCTGATCCATTCATTGTTCTACTTGTCGAAAATTACAAATAATTTCCGATGAAGGATTAACCATTGGGGCTCATTGTTCACTTAAACTTGAAGAACAAAAAATTGGCGAATTGTACTGTTTGGATGCTTTGCATATATGTTTCGTAGGCTATATAGAAGCAATATATACAGTGATTTCAACCGTCTATCTGATCCAATCATTGTTCTACTTGTCGAAATTTACAAATAATTTCCTTTAAAGGATTAACAATGGGGCTCGTAGTTCACTTAAACTTGAAGAACAAGAAATTGGCGAATTGTATTTTTTGGATGCTTTGCACATATGTTTCTTAGACTATATAGAAGCAATATATACAATGATTTCAACAGTCTACCTGTTCCATTCATTGTTCTACTTGTCGAAATTTACAACTAATTTCCTTTAAAGGATTAACAATGGGGCTCGTAGTTCACTTAAACTTGAAGAACAAAAAATTGGCGAATTGTACTGTTTGGATGCTTTGCACATATGTTTCTTAGACTATATAGAAGCAATATATACAATGATTTCAACCGTCTACCTGTTCCATTCCTTGTTCTACTTGTCGAAAGTTACAAATAATTTCCTTTAAAGGATTAACAATGGGGCTCGTTGTACACTTAAACTTGAAGAACAATAAATTGGCGACTGGTACTGTTTGGATGCTTTGCATATATGTTTCTTAGACTATATAGAATCAATATATATACAAAGATTTCAACCGTCTACCTGTTCCATTCATTGTTTTACGTGTCGAATGTTACAAATAATTTCCGTTAAATGATTAACAATGGGGCTCGGAGTTCACTTAAACTTGAAGAACAAAAAATTGGCGAATTGTACTGTTTGGATGCTTTGCATATATGTTTCTTAGACTATATAGAAGCAATATATACATTGATTTCAACCGTCTACCTGTTCCATTCATTGTTCTACTTGTCGCAAGTTACAAATAATTTCCTTTAAAGGATTAACAATGGGGCTCGTTGTACACTTAAACTTGAAGAACAATAAATTGACGAATGGTACTGTTTGGATGCTTTGCATATATGTTTCTTAGACTATATAGAAGCAATATATACAAAGATTTCAACCGTCTACCTGTTCCATTGATTGTTCTACTTGTCGAAAGTTACAAATAATTTCCGATAAAGGATTAACCATTGGGGCTCATTGTTCACTTAAACTTGAAAAACAAAAAATTGGCGAATTGTACTGTTTGGATGCTTTGCATATATGTTTCTTAGACTATATAGAAGCAATATATATAATGATTTCAACCGTCTACCTGTTCCATTCCTTGTTCTACTTGTCGAAAGTTACAAATAATTTCCTTTAAAGGATTAACAATGGGGCTCGTTGTTCACTTAAACTTGAAGAACAATGAATTGGCGACTGGTACTGTTTGGATGCTTTGCATATATGTTTCTTAGGCTATACTGAAGCAATATATACAATGTTTTCAACCGTCTACCTGTTCCATTCATTGTTTTACTTGTCGAAAGTTACAAATAATTTCCGTTAAAGGATTAACAATGGGGATCGTAGTTCACTTAAACTTGAAGAACAATAAATTGGCAAATTGTACTGTTTGGATGCTTTGCATATATGTTTCTTAGACTATATAGAAGCAATATATACTATGATATCCATCGTCAACCTGTTCCATTCATTGTTCTACTTGTCGAAAGTTAGAAATAAATTCCTTTAAAGGATTAACAATGGGGCTCGTAGTTCACTTAAACTTGAAGAACAAAAAATTGGCGAATTGTACTGTTTGGATGCTTTGCATATATGTTTCTTAGACTATATAGAAGCAATATATACAATGATTTCAACCGTCTACCTATTCCATTCATTGTTCTACTAGCCGAAATTTACAAATAATTTCCTTTAAAGGATTAACAATTGGGCTCGTAGTTCACTTAAACTTGAAGAGCAAAAAATTGGCGAATTGTTCTGTTTGGACGCTTTGCATATATGTTTCTTGGACTATATAGAAGCAATATATACAAAGATTTCAACCGTCTACCTGATCCAATCATTGTTCTACTTGTCGAAATTTACAAATAATTTCCTTTAAAGGATTAACAATGGGGCTCGTAGTTCACTTAAACTTGAAGAACAAGAAATTGGCGAATTGTACTGTTTGGATGCTTTGCATATATGTTTCTTAGACTATATAGAAGCAATATAGACAATGATTTCAACCGTCTACCTATTCCATTCATTGTTCCACTTGCCGAAATTTACAAATAATTTCCTTTAAAGGATTAACAATGGGGCTCGTAGTTCACTTAAACTTGAAGAGCAAAAAATTGGCGAATTGTACTGTTTGGACGCTATGCATATATGTTTCTTAGACTATATAGAAGCAATATATACAAAGATTTCAACCGTCTACGTGTTCCAATCATTGTTCTACTTGTAGAAAGTTACAATTAATTTCCGTTAAAGGATTAACAATGGGGCTCGTAGTTCACTTAAACTTGAAGAACAAAAAATTGGCGAATTGTACTGTTTGGATGCTTTGCATATATGTTTCGTAGGCTATATAGAAGCAATATATACAATGATTTCAACCGTCTACCTGATCCATTCATTGTTCTACTTGTCGAAAATTACAAATAATTTCCGATGAAGGATTAACCATTGGGGCTCATTGTTCACTTAAACTTGAAGAACAAAAAATTGGCGAATTGTACTGTTTGGATGCTTTGCATATATGTTTCGTAGGCTATATAGAAGCAATATATACAATGTTTTCAACCGTCTACCTGATCCAATCATTGTTCTACTTGTCGAAATTTACAAATAATTTCCTTTAAAGGATTAACAATGGGGCTCGTAGCTCACTTAAACTTGAAGAACAAAAAATAGGCGAATGGTACTGTTTGGATGCTTTGCATATATGTTTCTTAGACTATATAGAAGCAATATATACAAAGATTTCAACCGTATACCTGTTCCATTCACTGTTCTACTTGTCGAAAGTTACAAATAATTTCCGATAAAGGATTAACAATGGGGCTCATTGTTCACTTAAAATTGAAGAACAAAAAATTGGCGAATTGTTCTGTTTGGACGCTTTGCATATATGTTTCTTGGACTATATAGAAGCAATATATACAATGATTTCAACAGTCTACCTGTTCCATTCATTGTTCTACTTGTCGAAATTTACAAATAATTTCCTTTAAAGGATTAACCGTTGGGGCTCATTGTTCACTTAAACTTGAACAACAAAAAATTGGCGAATGGTACTGTTTGGATGCTTTGCGTACATGTTTCTTAGACTATATGGAAGCAATATATACAAAGATTTCAACCGTCTACGTGTTCCAATCATTGTTCTACTTGTCGAAATTTACAAATAATTTCCTTTAAAGGATTAACAATGGGGCTCATTGTTCACTTAAACTTGAAGAACAAAAAATTGGGGAATGGTACTGTTTGGATGATTCGCAAATATGTTTCTTAGACTATATAGAAGCAATATATACAATGATTTCAACCGTCTACCTGTTCCATTCATTGTTCTACTTGTCGTAATTTACAAATAATTTCCTTTAAAGGATTAACAATGGGGCTCGTAGTTTACTTAAACTTGAAGAACAAGAAATTGGCGAATTGTACTGTTTGGATGCTTTGCATATATGTTTCTTAGACTATATAGAAGCAATATAGACAATGATTTCAACCGTCTACCTATTCCATTCATTGTTCCACTTGCCGAAATTTACAAATAATTTCCTTTAAAGGATTAACAATGGGGCTCGTAGTTCACTTAAACTTGAAGAGCAAAAAATTGGCGAATTGTACTGTTTGGACGCTATGCATATATGTTTCTTAGACTATATAGAAGCAATATATACAAAGATTTCAACCGTCTACGTGTTCCAATCATTGTTCTACTTGTAGAAAGTTACAATTAATTTCCGTTAAAGGATTAACAATGGGGCTCGTAGTTCACTTAAACTTGAAGAACAAAAAATTGGCGAATTGTACTGTTTGGATGCTTTGCATATATGTTTCGTAGGCTATATAGAAGCAATATATACAATGATTTCAACCGTCTACCTGATCCATTCATTGTTCTACTTGTCGAAAATTACAAATAATTTCCGATGAAGGATTAACCATTGGGGCTCATTGTTCACTTAAACTTGAAGAACAAAAAATTGGCGAATTGTACTGTTTGGATGCTTTGCATATATGTTTCGTAGGCTATATAGAAGCAATATATACAATGATTTCAACCGTCTACCTGATCCAATCATTGTTCTACTTGTCGCAAGTTACAAATAATTTCCTTTATAGGATTAACAATGGGGCTCGTTGTACACTTAAACTTGAAGAACAATAAATTGACGAATGGTACTGTTTGGATGCTTTGCATATATGTTTCTTAGACTATATAGAAGCAATATATACAAAGATTTCAACCGTCTACCTGTTCCATTGATTGTTCTACTTGTCGAAAGTTACAAATAATTTCCGATAAAGGATTAACCATTGGGGCTCATTGTTCACTTAAACTTGAAAAACAAAAAATTGGCGAATTGTACTGTTTGGATGCTTTGCATATATGTTTCTTAGACTATATAGAAGCAATATATATAATGATTTCAACCGTCTACCTGTTCCATTCCTTGTTCTACTTGTCGAAAGTTACAAATAATTTCCTTTAAAGGATTAACAATGGGGCTCGTTGTTCACTTAAACTTGAAGAACAATGAATTGGCGACTGGTACTGTTTGGATGCTTTGCATATATGTTTCTTAGGCTATACTGAAGCAATATATACAATGTTTTCAACCGTCTACCTGTTCCATTCATTGTTTTACTTGTCGAAAGTTACAAATAATTTCCGTTAAAGGATTAACAATGGGGATCGTAGTTCACTTAAACTTGAAGAACAATAAATTGGCAAATTGTACTGTTTGGATGCTTTGCATATATGTTTCTTAGACTATATAGAAGCAATATATACTATGATATCCATCGTCAACCTGTTCCATTCATTGTTCTACTTGTCGAAAGTTAGAAATAAATTCCTTTAAAGGATTAACAATGGGGCTCGTAGCTCACTTAAACTTGAAGAACAAAAAATAGGCGAATGGTACTGTTTGGATGCTTTGCATATATGTTTCTTAGACTATATAGAAGCAATATATACAAAGATTTCAACCGTATACCTGTTCCATTCACTGTTCTACTTGTCGAAAGTTACAAATAATTTCCGATAAAGGATTAACAATGGGGCTCATTGTTCACTTAAAATTGAAGAACAAAAAATTGGCGAATTGTTCTGTTTGGACGCTTTGCATATATGTTTCTTGGACTATATAGAAGCAATATATACAATGATTTCAACAGTCTACCTGTTCCATTCATTGTTCTACTTGTCGAAAATTACAAGTAATTTCCGATAAAGGATTAACCATTGGGGCTCCTTGTTCACTTAAACTTGAAGAACAAGAAATTGGCGAATGGTACTGTTTGGATGCTTTGCGTACATGTTTCTTAGACTATATGGAAGCAATATATACAAAGATTTCAACCGTCTACGTGTTCCAATCATTGTTCTACTTGTCGAAAGTTAGAAATAAATTCCTTTAAAGGATTAACAATGGGGCTCGTAGCTCACTTAAACTTGAAGAACAAAAAATAGGCGAATGGTACTGTTTGGATGCTTTGCATATATGTTTCTTAGACTATATAGAAGCAATATATACAAAGATTTC